>CM069857.1:165143151-166479401 GCA_036172795.1 Pelodytes ibericus
GCTTGTGGCCATGTTGAAATACAAAACTAAAACACCATTTTGTAGGGAAAATCTGAAACTGTCATCAGAACGAAAAAAAACCCTTCCTCTTCTCCTAAAATACGGCACTTACCACACGGCCCTCTTTCCTTCTGCTCAAGGAAGAGGAAGTGTCTTTTCCTTCCTTTGTTTGCATCTTTTCTAGTAACTCACTATGTGTATGAACGCATAATAGAACTTCACAACAGATAATAATAATAATAATAATAATGTATGTTCAAACTTCAGTATATCTACATATACATTTATAGTAAATAAGAATGTTTACCTTGTTTGTTTACTCAAATATATAATAAACTAAGACTGAAAAATAGTCTGTAAGTCCCTGTGATTCTTGACATTTAAGGGTCCACTCAATAAAGAAAGAGTTGAGATGGGAATGTCAAACTTCTCTCTTTATTGAGTCTGTTAATATGTGTGTGGCATCTGTTACGCCTTAGAGTCATGGTCACATACTGGTGTCTCACTTTTCTCAGTCTTCCAAGCAATCCTTTCTCTTTCCTGAATTGGGGTCCTGCCAAAATATCAATTAAACGAATAACCTTTTGAATGGTTACCCCAGTGAAACCCTTTATATCACAATGTGGTTCTGCTTATAATAGCTCTCAGGTTAACTTCTGCTTCCCCTGTAAAACATGAAGACGTATGATGCCTGCAGGTTCTCTCTCTTATATATTGCTCTTCTCTTTTATATGCTCTCCCCTACATTTGTAACTTACCGTATTTGCTCGATTATAAGACGACCCTGATTATAAGACGACCCCCCAAACTTTGGATATTCCTTTAAGAAAAAAACTAAAAGCCTGAATATAAGACTACCCTATAGGAAAAAAATTAAACTTGTATATATTCACATGTAAATTGCTTTTTTAATAAAAAATTATGATATCAAAAAATTTATTTCTAGTTTTTATTTCTTTTTATGTGCCAATGCTGCCTTTATCTTTCCCTTGCCCCCATTTTTCTCGCTCTCCCCCCTCCCCTTGCCTGTCTCTTAACCCCTTCCCTCCCCTTGTCTCTGTCTCTTAACCCCTTCCCTCCCCTTGTCTGTCTCTTAACCCCTTCCCTCCCCTTGTCTCTGTCTCTTAACCCCTTCCCTCCCCTTGTCTGTCTCTTAACCCCTTCCCTCCCCTTGTCTCTGTCTCTTAACCCCCTCCCTCCCCTTGACTCTGTCTCTGCCCCCCTCCCTCCCCCTGTCTCTCTGTCCCCCTCCCTCCCTCCCCCTGTCTCTCTGCCCCCCTCCCTCCCTCCCCCTGTCTCTCTGCCCCCCCTCCCTTCCCCTTACCTTGATCCCTGGTGGCTAGTTGGGGCAGCCGGGGGATGTCTGCACGATACTTGCAGACATCCTCCATGCTGCCCGACACGGCAGTCTATTATGACGGACAGCTGTCCGTCATAATAGTCTGCCGTGTCGGGCAGCATGGAGGATATCTGCACGTATCGTGCAGACATCCCCCAGCTCACCGATTGTCCCTGGTGCCTAGTGGGGCAGCAGAGGAAGTCTGCGCGATGAGCGCAGACCTCCCCTGCTGCCGCCCGGCACGCTCGCCGGGACTTCTGTGACGAAAGCGGAAGTATCCGGCTTCTTCACAGAAGCCCCGGCGGTCGTGCCGGGCGGAAGCAGGGGAGTCTGCGCTCGTTGCGCAGACTTCCCCTGCTGCTAGAGAGGGGGATCCAGGTCCCCTGCAGCTCTGCTGGGGACCTGGATCCATGTCTTATAATCTGACCTCAATTTGAGGTCAGATTATAAGAGACCTCGATTATAAGACGAGGGGGATTTTTCAGAGCATTTGCTCTGAAAAAAACCTCGTCTTATAATCGAGCAAATACGGTATATATTAAAGGTCCACTAGAAGTATAAGTTTTTCCATTGTTTTATCACTGTAATCCTTACAAGACATCCCTCTCAATCTCATTTTCTAAATTGCTTACGTTTCTTATTATTAACCTGAATAGAGCTCCCTAAATTCACCCACTGTCTTTATCTTAAAGGGACACTTCCACCCCCCCCCCCCCCCCAAAAAAAATGGGTTTATTTTTTATATTTGGTATTGTTGATTTCAGATTTGTCTTTTGTTTTTCTTATGTGACTGTATTTAATACAATATGTAACTAAGCAAGTATGACTGGTCACCGCCATTTTTTAAAATATAGTTTTTGGCTGCCACCCCCTAGTGATTTTACAGCACAAATTTCTCACTTTGGGACTGGGTACAAAGAATGCAGTCTATAAGTCAGAATTCTGATCATAGACTTGCATTGAATGGGAGAGTAATGTAACTATTACACATGGGGGTGGAGTTATGATCCTGTTTGATCAGGTCAATCTCCTCTCTTTGTGTTGGAAGGCAAGTAAAAAAAGTTGTACACAGCCACCTAGTCCTGCCTACTATGCTACACAGGAGCCAGTAAGAGAGCAGGGGAGTATCTTATGACATCATCACGCAGGCTTTGGCAACAGTTGTAAAGTGAGACTGGCTGGAATATTTTGGACGATGTTCCATTAAGGGAAATATTCACAAAATGGAGTCAGGAAATAAACACTTAATTTTATTTTTCCTTTTAAATGCAATTAGTTCAATCATATAATAAAAAAAGAGGCATATGATTTATATATGTGTATTTTTTAAATGACCAGGTTATCTAGTTACATCTTATATAAGAGGTAGTGTCCCTTTAAAAGATCCAAGCATACAGCTGTACACATATATTCATATTTAAATACATGTATTTTTTATAATTGTTACAATTCAATATGCAGTAAGAAAAATGTAGGTCATTTTGAAGTTTTAGTCTATATTATGTCCTAAACTTCAATATATATTTCCCATACTGCACTGAATATTTCAAGACCACATACATACAGTAATGATATGACCCACTCTCCTTTTGGGTGTATTAAAGTGCTTATATGTTTCCTGAATCTTTTATGTAGAGCAACTTTTCTGTGGAGGGTCTTAAAAAAGATCTGCAAAGTGATATTAGTACCTTTCTCTGGTTACTGCTTTAGCAGCCTCTTGGTGCCGAACAATACACCTCTGATCAAGATTGTGCTTTGGGAAAAGATGTGACAATGTGCACATGAACTGCATGAGAACATGAGAGGGCTGAAGAGCTGGGAGCATCAAAACTAATCCTCCAAGTTTCTCATTAAAATCAAAAGTCAATAGTCCTGAGCATGTACCTTCAGTAAGTGGTAATATGGGGCTAAAACTCAGACCAGCGGGAGATTCATTGGATCATCTAGTCCCAACCGCACAAAAACTGCAAAATTGGCACTGCTGAGAATAAACACAAATCAATAGCAAGGTTTCTGTTAGTCAAGTGTTCAATGGTCTGCCTCTAACCCTTTCACATACAGAACCTCGGGACTGGCTACACTTGGGGAGGTTTTAATTGGAATTGAATCTATGCATGGAATGGGTGTGTGGCATGATAACACACGTTATTACTATGGGTCAAGCATGTCAGCAGGATATCTTCCAGGTAGTGGTCATTATCAAGGGTCACTCTGGATTCACATTAAAGGTAACATCTACAGTACATATTGGTTTGTTACTTGCATTATAAGCTGCTGATCTGCATTTAATCATCAATTAGTGACGTTTCGTTTGCCCACCATTGCATTTTACTTGGGGATACATCATATTTACAAACCACGCACAGCACTGAGGAATCTTTGCCTTAGGGCACTCTGGATCCACTCTGGGCAACCTATGTTAGTTCAAAGGTCACTTGTCTAGATACTTACTCCAGGGTAAAATCACAAGCTCCTCAATTCTTTGCCTACAGCTCTATTTTTGAACGTCCAAATGAGTAGGGGGGAGAGAATATATACTGTGATCATCTCTGCATCAACACCTGATCCTTCACATAATGTCATAATGTGCATCTGTGTATTGTAGAAGTAGTGTCATTATGCACAATACATGGGTGTAATGATTTGGAAAGATCTGAGGGGTATGACAGAGAGGGAGGCAAGGGTCAGCCAGTAATAGGGTTTGCACAAAATACAATACAGATAAATGTTGTGATGTAGTCACTGTGAGCTTCATTGTATGGAGAACAAGTACAGAATCCAGCACTATCTGCAGTGCCACACATCATAAAATGCTGATTCAATCAAATATATTGGACTGTCTCTTAAATAAGAGACATCTTTAGTGTGGACGGACAGCCATAGCTACTGCATCTTCTGCTGCCCAAACATTATTATTGTTAAAAAATGGCAGAACCTGGCACTGGCAAATAGCCACTGTGTCTTCTGCTCCAAATGTTTTGTTGCTGTTTTTGTAGTTGGGTTTTAAAACTTTCGTCCATGTCCAATGTGGCAGCTGGAATCTAAAAGTTGAGATCTTCAGCACTTGATGCAAAGTGCGATTCCAGGTTGAGGATAGGCACTGATCCTGAGTATGGACTAGGCAAGTAGGATGAGTTTGAACCAACCAAGATGTGCTGAAGATCCAGAAGAAGGAAGGAAATTATTGGAACAGATACTGTAATGCTGAGATTCTGATACTGGAGGGACAGGGAATTCTGATTCTGTGGAAATGGGGATTGTGGTGAAGGGTCTCTGATGCTTGTGAAGAGTAGGAAAGTTATGCTTGATGTTGAAGCATGGGATTAGCAGGGGATAGTGGGGATTTTGATGTTCTGGGAGTGAAAACTGTGATGCTTGAGAAGTGAAGATTCTGGTCCTGGGACAATACGAATTCTGATGCTGAATCATAGTGAAGATTCTGATGGGGAGCAATTAGAATTCTGATACAGAAGATGTAAGTGATTGTGATAGTGTGTGGAATAGTAAATGAAAGAAGTGGAAAGGAAAAGGGACTGAAGAGCAGGGTAGCTGTGATGGAGGGAAAGTGGGTTGTTATATAAGGGACATTTATGAAATGAAGGCTGCTGAAATTGTTCATATTACTGCTTAAGCCCTGGAGATACATTACATTAATGTAAAAAAATTAAAAAAAACAATGTTGTTCTCCAGTTGTCTTCCAACGGAGAAGAGAAAGAGAGGGAGATATGTAGAGATGTAAGGTAGGATGACGGAGTTACAAGGAGGAGCAGAAAGAGAAAGATAAGCAGAGACAGAAACATGGGTGTGTGTGTTTAATTGAGTATGGTCACCTACAGATATTATGGTCCCATGTAAGTGAAACATAATGAATTGTCAATCTCTAGTGGGTGTTGTGGACTCTAGTGTATGGCTGACAGTTTTCTTTAAAGAGTCTCTGTTGTGGACCCTACATTAAAACCATATTATAAGGTATGTTTTTTTTATTGCCCGCCTTGGAGGGACAATTGGATTACTTATCATCTCTGCCTAGAACTTCTACTTCTCTCTCTGTGTACAAATCTTTTATAAGGAATAAAAGGAATAATTATAAGTTGAGGTTACTTGAAATAACAGAGATAACAGATATTTGGATATGAATGAGAAGGAATAATTAGATAAAACTAATTATTACAGAACAAAAGCTTCCACATGATAAGGGGAATGTTTATGGTTTATGTGTCAGCTTTTTGGGGTTATTTGAATGTTTTGTCAAGTGTATTACAGCGTATGCAATTAATTCATTAGCTACTGTGATTAGAAGGGGCTACCTTACAGCAATAAAAGCTTTCCCGTACTCAATTACCTAGCATTCCGGGTCACTTAGCACTAGTATTCACACAGTACTCTCCTACCTTCAGACACCATGCATATGCCGGCTGTAGGCTGCAACAGGGACACTCTGTAGACAAATTCGACATAGCTAAGGATGATTTAGGATAAACTGCCTCTTCGAAAATTACAGGGAGTGTTAAGCAAATGACTCCTAGTGGAATATGTGCTGTCACGCAACAAACTCTATCAGTGACAGGATGGGAATCATGCCAGCATCCTGCCTAGGTGCCATTTCCATTCGCACACTGGAGGGCAAGCAGACCTGCCATCTGCAAATTCCATATGAAGTGTGGGATGCAGATCTGAGCTCAATTTTGAGTGACACTAAAGTGTCCTACCTACGTTAAACTGAACAAGAAGCTAAATCTAACACGTATCGTGTTACTTAAAAGTTCCTTTTTAAGAAGACTTTTGATACATAGTGATGTTTAGAAATATGTTAAATCAAACGTCCAAAATGCAGTATCACTGTACTAACTAACCCAAATTATTAAATCATTAAAATAGAACTTTCTCTGATCACACCATACAAATATCTGAGAATATAAAAAAAGCACATAGAAAAAAGAACAGTGGTACAAAATGGTTCAAATACCGTATTTGCTCGATTATAAGACGACCCTGATTATAAGACGACCCCCCAAACTTTGGATATTCCTTTAGGAAAAAACTAAAAGCCTGAATATAAGACTACCCTATAGGAAAAAAGTTAAATTTGTATATATTCACATGTAAATAGCTTTTTTAATAAACAAATTATATCAAAAAATGCATTTCTTGTTTTTATTTCCTTTTTATGTGCCAATGCTGCCTCTCTCTTTCCTTTGCCCCCAGCTTTGTCTCTCTCCCCCTCGCCTCTGTCTCTTCCCCCTCCTTGTTTCTCTCTGCCCCCTCCCCTTGTTGCTCTGTCTCTTCCCCCCTCCCTCCTCTTGTTGTTCTGCCCCCCTTCCCTCCCCCTGTCTCTCTGCCCCCCTCCCTCCCCGTCTCTCTGCCCTCCATCCCTCCCCTGTCTCTCTGCCCCCCATCCCTCCCCCTGTCTCCCTGCCCCCTCCCTCCACCTTACATGTAAATAGATCCCTGGTGGCTAGTGGGGGCAGTTGGGGGATGTCTGCACGATACGTGCACACATCCTCCATGCTGCCCGACACGGCAGTCTATTATGACGGACAGCTGGTCCGTCATAATACACTGCAGTGTCGGGCAGCATGGAGGATGTCTGCACGTATCGTGCAGACATCCCCCAGCTGCCCTATTCACCCTGGTGGCTAGTGGGGCAGCAGAGGATGTCTACGCGATGAGCGCAGACTCCCCTGCTGCCGCCCGGCATGATCTCCGGGACTTCTTGACGAAAGCGGAAGTACCCAGCTTCGTCATAGAAGCCCCGGCGGTCGTGCCGGGCGGAAGCAGGGGAGTCTGCGCTCGTCGCGCAGACATCCTCTGCTGCTAGAGAGGTGGATCCAGGTCCCCTGCAGCTCTGCTGTGGACCTGGATCCATTTCTTATAGTCTGACCTCAATTTGAGGTCAGATTATAAGAAGACCTCGATTATAAGACGAGGGGGAATTTTCAGAAAAAAAATTCTGAAAAAAAGCTTGTCTTATAATCGAGCAAATACGGTAGTTAGATTTGGTTGAACTCAAGGTATTAGAAGACAGATGTTCAAGAAACCTGGAGTCATATACCTACCAACATATAAAAAAAGGATTTAGGGGACTGGCTAAAGGGTATTATTATTTTTTTGGGTTTTTTAACCTTATAACTGCAACCTCTGCACAGTGCTTTGCACTGACACAGAATGCATTGCATTTAAAGAGAGACAGAAGGCCTCATAATCTTGTTTGGTGTCACAGATGACACACCCCAATCAGTGCTGCCAGGTCACTGAGAACCAGCTCTTGACATGGCAGCCTGGAATGGATTTCCAAATGAATTGGAGAGTCCTTCTCAACAGTGCTCTTTGGGCCTTTTTCTGGGTAAACAGCCTTATGGCACAGAGACAACATGAAATACATATTTTAAGAATAATGATTAATTTTGAGTACACAGAAAAAGGTAATTGACTAGGTCCCACAAAACCATTAGCATTGTACTATTGTGTGAGAGCATATGAAATAAAAATCCTTTCCAGATGCCTGTTGTCCAATTTATTTGTGGAAAATAAATGCTCTTTGTTAATCCAAGTGTGGTAATTTTATGCCTGCACATTTACCGGAATGGTAAAAACAAAATATTGAGATGAAAAAATGTAAGGCAAAAATTTGCACTAACTGGTATGGGGTGTCTAGAAAGATTATTTATATTTCTAAATAACCTCCATTAACTTTATTTACTTCCTTTTAGGACATATGCGACAATTGCTCATTTTTTTCTGACACTAATTGTTTTATACTTATGTTCAGATGCTAATTTGTTGTAATTAGGTGAATATTGTATAAGCAACACATATGTATAGGCAATGTGACAGTCTTTACACAGCTACATATTACTAGTAAACCAGGCAGATATACACAATGGTAGGATTGCTCTCATTTATTTTTCTTGTATTCTTTACAAAAAAAAATGTTTTTTAAAACAAAAATATATAACAATGCCTTTTATTTGACTTCCTGGCACCTTTCAGTGTGACTTTTTATGCATTACCCCCATTATACACATTACATATGTCATGTTGAACTACACATTTCATAAAGCAGACTACTATCTTACACATGCAAGGCTGGAACTGCATTGGACAACTTTATGGACTCCCAGACAGCATACATAATTAAATATATTCCACATTTGTACTATGATAACTCATGAATCAAAAAAGTCCTTATCTAAATATCCAATAGGTAGACCTTTTCAGTCTCTTTGTTTGGCAGAAAAAAATGAATGCTCCTTTTAAAACAGAAGATTGTTATACCAAATGTTTTGCATAATGGTTAGAGATTGCTTTGCTGACTCACGACCTAGGATAATAGACAGCATGACCATTGATAATACTATGACTAAGCATTCTGTAAAATACCAGAGGATTCACTGGCTAATGGCAATGTTTCCAGCCTTGAGCTGAACCTGATTCAAAAGTGCAACGAGAACATGATCCAGAACTTCAGACCTGTGAAGTATTAGCTGTAGACGAAGATATGTATGCTGGACCATCTGGATCTAAATCCTAGTAGAGAGTTGAAAATGGACCCAAATTGAGCTCCCTGTTCCACGGAAACCTTTATATCAAACTGGAAGAGTACTTTGAGGAGGAAGGGGTCAATGTTTGTTAAAACCTTTGTAAACTCAAGTGGTCCTGGAAATGCTTTCTTGATAAAATTGCTGGTTTACTGACTGCTACCAGGTACTGACATCATTTTTTTTTAGATGAATGCTGAGTTGTGGATAAAATGAAATCACAAAGCATCATATAACAATAATATTATAGGTACTTAGATTACTATATAAAATTAAATATGTGATTAGGTGGAAAAATTGTTCACATTGTTTATACTGTTAAAGAAGAACTGTCATGATATAAGTGACTTTGTCTGAAAAGACCTAAGCTGAGCCGTTTAAAAACAATAAAACCTATACAAAATGTTCCGTTATTTTACCATATAGCAGCTGCCATCTTGCCTCCTAGCTTGGGTCAGATCTTTGACTATATGTGTGGTGATTTGCAAGTGATAGTAGCCCACCAGTTCACCTCATTAGTGCCAGCTAAATTACTGATAACTGCAGTTTTTTCATTAATGGTGGGCCATATATTCTGGGCCATTGACTGTTGTGGTAAGATGTCACAAACTAGACCTAACTGTTGAAAAGCATGAGAAAGAATAAGGTAAAGGCATGGAAACATCCATACTGTCCAACCACAAGTCCTGTCTATTGTGAATGAAACCTTGGAAGTCCAGACAACTAATTAACACAATGCATGGTTAAACTATCTGGCACATCATTGGTTAACTAATTTATTTTCTTTCTACAATACATTTGTCTGTGCAGCCCTAAGAACTATTGACAGATACATTTCTAACGGATCATTAAAAATGCATGGGTGTAATTAGTGTGGGCTTAACTCTTGAAGTGCCACAAAGTGGAATGTGCTTATAATACTATTCCATACTAAACACCCAAATATCAGCAGAGTTAACATATAAACAACATGTTAACAATGTGACCTGGAAGAGAGGGATTTATGGTTCAGAGCACAGCATATGTTTGCGTTTCATTAAAAGAAAATCTGTGTAAAGAAATACATTTTAAAACTATATATATATATATATATATATATATATATATATATATATATACATATATATATATACATATATCTATCGTCTATATATATATATATATATATATATATATATATATATATATATATATATCTTGTCTCAGCTTCATGTACATGATTTGTAAGCTTCCCTTGCATACAAGGCTTATCTTTGTCTATGAAATTAACTCTATTTTGATGTGGGAAGTTGCCTGGACTAGGTTTGTGGGTATTTGTTTTGTATGTTCATCAGTTCAGCACCAAGGACAGCGGGTTTAGCCTGAAGGATTGCTACCACAGCCCTGAATTAGCAGTCATCATGAAAAACCTAGGATTTTACTCATCACATATAGCCACCAAAGGTGAGGAAGTGTAAATAAATGACAATCAGTACAACTGTGATTTAAGTGAGTTGTTTTTAATTTTTTTAATTGTTTTTATTAAATCAAAGTTTATATGTCCCTGAACCATTCGCTCTGATGTCAGTATCATTATATTAAGGCTCATGTTCATACTGACTGGTACTGTATTGTAAAATGTTTCACCTTAGTATATAAACTCGACTTCTTGTTAAGCACAACATCTGAACCTTTATAAATACTTTATAATACTTTATGAACAATTTTGGGTTTATTCACTATAAAGGGACCTTTTTTGAACTGACAATTAAACTGGAAAAATCAGACATTATTAGAGATTTGGAAACATTCTCCAACTTGCCTCTCTTTCCAGCTCGGCTATTAAAGGGACTGTCTCACCTAAACATTTTACTGTGAATGTAGAGAACAATAAATTCTTGAAAATGATCTTTACATTGTGATCAAATGCTATGCCTGGCAGATCATGCAGCTCCAGGCAGCATACTGTGATTGGTCTGTGCGTGACATTGCCGAGTGCCTCAGTAACTGGGCACTCCAGCAATGTCGGATGAGAACCCCAGATACACATGCCATGGGAGACAATGACTGCCACTGTCTCCCATGCACCCTTCAACAACCACTTCCAGCACCACTATTTAAAAAGCAACCTTTTTTCGATTAGGGCAAGGGTTAGGGTTTTATTTTAAAAATACATGAATCTATATATTTAAAGAAAGTTCAGATAAAGAATCACTCACAAAAGATCGATGTTTCAGTCTCACCCTTAAACTTTTATCAAGTCAATAAAAGTCTTGGGGTGAGATTGAAATATCGAACTGGATTTTTTAAATAAACCACGTATGGAAATTTTGTATCAAATCTTGTGAGTGGTTATTATTCTGAACTTTGTTTGTATTATATGCCGATAGCACCAGAGTCTTTGGAAAGGATTGAGTCCGTGGAGTGCAGAGGATTACGATTTCTCCCTCTCTCTCTCTCACTCTCTCTATATGTAAATCCAAACTCAAATATATTGTTAAAATACCCCGTTACATATCCTGGGTTGTATACTTGTGGGAAGTGATTCTGGGATTGATGACAGATATCAATGTTATAATGTCACTATCCGTAGTTCTGACAAAACATGGTTTTGAAATAGTTTCTTGCTTAATAATTTCCAAAAATAAGTAAAACACAACTACACACATGAGGTATTCTTAAACTCAGGACATTAAGACTATTTTTGGTATAGTAAATGATATGATAATGGTATCCAAAGATAAACAATATACACTACAGTTCCAAAGTTTGGAGTCACTTAGAAATACCCTTGTTTTCGATTAAAACATACATTTAATGAGTTGCAAAATGAATAGGAAATACAGTCAAGATGTTGACAAGGTTAGAAGTAATGATTTAGAGTGTAAACAAGGCCAGTCTCATTGGTTCTGTAATCAGCACAACACTTTCAGCTGTATACATATATACTACTGTTCAAAATGTGTGTTTTTTAAAGAAAAGCAAATTTTGTCCATTAAGATAACATCAAATGGACCAGAAATACAGTGTAGATTTTTATTAATGCTGTAAATGACAA
The DNA here is from genome assembly GCA_036172795.1 of Pelodytes ibericus. Taxonomy (NCBI): domain Eukaryota; kingdom Metazoa; phylum Chordata; class Amphibia; order Anura; family Pelodytidae; genus Pelodytes; species Pelodytes ibericus. The sequence goes on from CM069857.1 coordinate 165,155,066, forward strand.
TTGTAGCTTAGATGGCTGTTTTTGAAACATATACATATACTATATGGGCAAATTTATCGGGACGCCACGCCACTACATCAATATGGACTTAGCATTATCTAAAATGTCTTGGTATGCTGAAGCAATAAGTTTTCCTTTCACTGCAATTAAGGAGCCTAGCCCAATCCCTGAAAAACACCCTCATTCCGCTATACCAGATTAGCCCATCAGACTGTCAAACAGTCCACAGAACACGTTACCCACTGCTCCAGACTCCAGTGGCGGTGTGCTTTACACCACTCGATCCGACACTTGGCAGTGTACTTGGTGATGTGAGGCTTGCATGCAGCTGCTCAGCCATGGAAACCCATTCCATGAAACTCTCTCTGCACAGTGTTTGTGGGAAGTTTGGCTAGGTGCTAGGTGCTTGATTTTATACACCTGTGGCAATGGGTCTGATTGAAACACATGAATTCAATAATTAAGCAGTGCTCCAATTCTTTTGTTCATATAGTACGTATATATGTATATATATATATATATATATATATATATATATATATATATATATATATAGTATACAGCTGAAAACTGATAAATAAAGTACCAATAAAACTGTCCTTCTTTAGAATCTGGATTGATTTTTTATTGTTATAATATATAACTTGGTGATACCATCTCTTTTCATTAACCATTAATAGTGTCACTTGCCAAAAATGGACTCATTATAAAAGACATGGGATATAAAATTGGAATATTTGAAACAAAGAAAAGGGGCCCCACAATTAGTTGGTAAACCTAAAACCTAACCGGTGCAGCCTCGAATCCTTATCCATTAGATCCAAGGCTCTATTTATATACAAGATATTTGTTGCGGAATATCACAAACAGCTGACATCTCCACCATAGGCCGTCCATGGGAGAAAGTGTGAAAATGTCTTGTTCCCTGAATTCCGAGAAACAGATGAAAGCAAGCTGCTCCCAGCTTTGGAAGTTGCCATAGCAACTTGAAAGATTCTTCAATAATAAATATTTCCTACATTTAAAAAGTCAGTTAACCTGGCTCTGTATGTAATCCTTCAAATACACTTAGTAGTGTACTGTGCTTGGACCACCTGGTGGATGAGATACATTAGCATATTTCTATTAATACAGATACATATTTTACGGATTCTAACACCGCCACAAATGTTAATATATTAACACATATTTCATATTTTTTTGATGTATTCATAATTATATTTTAAGGGGATTGATTATAGCAACAGTCAAAGTATTTTTGCCTTCTGGTGAAAGGTAGGTCACTGATTAGCTGGATGGCTGCCCATCATGTTTTGCTGCTATGTTGTATGGCACTATTCTAGACAAGCATATATTCTACATAGGTTGCCTATTCTGAGCCAATTAAAGTAGGATACTGCTCTTAAATGTTCTGAGAGTGCTCAGTGCTAATTCTAAACTTATGGTAAACATCTGTACATCGCTTATCACAGTGGTACATATACTTTGTTGAATTACAACAATCATTTTATGGCCTTCATGTCATGTTTAATGTAAAAAAAGGAGCTACTATAAATACATGAAATAATATACTAAGCAAATTTTAGTTCTGAGTCAAATATCAAGCAGATATTCTACTTTGTCTTTTGGGTGATAGTAGCTAAAAGGTGTTGTGCATCCCCTGCTGTATTTAAGAACATTGTTGATTTTCATTACTCTGTTCCTTTTGCTTCTTGTTCATCCCAGATCTGCAATGTTATAGTACCTGTTAATTCAGCACTTTATGTCTGCCAAGTCTACAATTTCAGACTGAAAAAGCAATGTAACAATCACCGTTGTCTGTCTTGACAGCTGAACCAGCTTTAAATGGTTCCAAATTACATGCTCTTTTGTTCATAGAAAGGTTTCCTGAAAAAAAATCCAATTATTGGGACAGTTTAAAATTGACATCAAGCTACTTTGAACTCGAGAAATTAATAAGCGCACACAAATTATTGTCCGTGGAATGCTGACACCCAATAAATGTTCTAAATGCTATATTGTTATTAATGTTCACTCGTACAGCACATGCCACGGGTTGCCAATGGAATAAATCCAGCACAAAACTTGCACATAAAAAGCATATGAGCCATGATCATCTGACCTTTGGTGAGAGTACAACAGAAACAGTTCCCAATCCTTTCATGATAAAAATATAATGGGCATCACTGTGGACATTACAGGATGAGATTCAACTACATACACTGAACAAAATGATAAACGCAACACTTTTGTTTTTAGCCCCATTTTTCATGAGCTGAACTCAAAGATCTAAGACTTTTTCTATGTACACAAAAGGCCTATTCCTCTCAAATATTGTTCACCAATCTGTCTAAATGTGTGTTAGTGAGCACTTCTCCTTTGCCGAGATAATCCATCCACCTCAAAGGTGTGGCATATCAAGATGCTGATTAGGCAGAATGATTATTGCAAAGGTGTGCCTTAGGCTGGCCACAATAAAAGGCCACTCTAAAATGTGCAGTTTTATCACACAGCACAATGCCACAGATGTCGCAAGTTTTGAGGACGCGTGCAATTGGCATGCTGACTGCAGGAATGTCCAGGGAAGCTCATCTGCATGCTCGTCGTCCTCATCGGGGTCTCGACCTGACTGCAGTTTGTTGTCGTATCAGACTTGAGAGGGCAAATGCTCACATTCTATGGCATCTGGCACTTCGGAGAGTTCTTCTCTTCACAGATGAATCCTGACTTTCCCTATACCTGGCACATGGCAGACAGCATGTATGGCATCGTGTGGGTGAGCAGTTTGCTGATGACAACGTTGTAGATCGAGTGGCCCATGGTGGCGGTGGGGTTATGGTATGGGCAGGCATATGTTATGGACAACGAACACAGGTGCATTTTATTGATGGCATTTTGAATGCACAGAGATTCTGTGATGAGATCCTGAAGCCCATTGTTGTGCCATTCATCTATGACCATCACCTCATGTTGCAGAAACTGCACATTTTAGAGTGGCCTTTTATTGTGGCCAGCCTAAGGCACACCTTTGCGATAATCATGCTGTCTAATCAGCATCTTGATATGCCACACCTGTAAGGTGGATGGATTACCTCGGCAAAGGAGAAGTGCTCACTAACACACATTTAGACAGATTTGTGAACAGTATTTGAGAGAAATAGGCCTTTTGTGTACATAGAAAAAAAAATGGGGGCAAAAACAAAAGTTTTGCGTTTATAATTTTGTTCAGTGTACTTTTTGGACAGAAAAAAGGTACATAACAACTCTAAGCTACTGGAAAGATTCCCAAATACTGTCAATGGTGCAAAATACACAAAGCCTTTATTTGCCTGTTTCCCATTTCAGTCACAACTCAATTATTGTACATTTACTGTTGTCAATAAAATATTTTTTTATTGATGTTGACGTTGCTGTTTCAGCATGATTTTCAAATAAGGGACATTGTGCCTCCACCCGTTACACAATTTAGAACATTTGTATGATAGAAAAGCAGCAATTAAAACACCTCATGGTAATTAAAATGGTGAGTGTAGAAGATGCAGACACAGCTGAGAATGCATCCTGGTCAGGCTATTGGCACTGAAACATAGGGGTTTTGGTTTTTATATAGGATTATATTTAAGGGCCCGCTCAATAAAGAATTGCACGGAATTAAAGAGTTGGAAATATGCTCCCATTCAGTTTCCTTAAAGAAATTTTCCAACTCGGATACATTGGTCTAAAGATGAAATTCACATTTAAATTCCTTGCAATTCCCACTTTATTGAGAAGATACTATAGGATTTATATAATATTGTTACTTTCTCTCTTTCCTTTTGTATGTAAGGCTATTTAGAGATCAACGTATCCAAATTATGTTATGTTTTAAAGCCTACATTATAACCTGTGCAACTTGTTATTATAATCCCTGTTTAGATAACACTATATGGACAAATGTATTGGGACACATCAACATTATATGAAGAGGGAATTTTATGACATCACATTCTAAATACATTAATATAATGCCTTTGAAGCTATAACAGCTTCCACTCTTCTGGGAAGGCTTTCCTTAAGATTTGGGAGTGTTTCTGTGGGAATTTTTGCCCATTAATCCAGTAGAGCATCAGACACTGATATAACACTTCAGCTATGGAGTCAGCAGAGCACTGGCGACTTTTACGCACTATACACCTCTGCACTTGGTGATCCTGCTCTGCGACTTCACGTGCTCTTCTACTTTGTGGCCAAGTTGCTGCTGTTCCTAAATGCTGCCACTTTACAATATTACCACTTATAGTTGACTGTGGAAACTCTAGCAGGGATGAAATTTCGTGAAGAGACTTATTGCAAAGGTGGCATCCTATCACAGTACCACACATACACCTGTGTAACAGTTCTACCCCATTTCTCTGGCTCCTGTATATTTATATTCAGGTTTTGTGGCTGTTTCCACTTCAGCCTCTACGCCATTGTAGTGTTTCCATTCTCCTCCTGTTATGTCAGCTGCCACGTTAACCTGAGCCCAACCCTATTAATACCTGCAGCTAATTGGTAATGGATCTGATTGAAATACCTGAATTCAATAATCCAGTGGTGTGTCCCAATAATTTTATCCATATCCATATGGGTGGCTACAGCATGATTTTCTTTATTTTGAGGGTTTGCATTTTGGGTCTAGGACACTTCTGCGTGGTGACTTCATCGCTGACATTTCAGCGCGGCAGTTAGAACGCTGAACTGTCAGCAATGAAGAATAACGCGGCTGCTTCAACGCGGACGGGGCTATGTAAGAGCTGACAGTTCAGCGCTGGACTTTCAGCCCTTACAAACGTACAAGTTAAAATAAAATAACCCCCCCTAATAAATGAATCCCCCCCAAAGTGCTCCCCCAAGCCCTAATACTAAAATTAACCCCAAAACCCAATACTAAAATTAACCCAAAAACCCCTATACTAAAATTAACCCGCGAACCCTAATACTAACCCCCGAACCCTAATACTAACCACCGAAACCCTAATACTAACCCCCGAACCCCTATTCTAACCCCCTAAACCCTAATACTAACACCGAACCCTAATACTAACCACCTAAACCCTAATACTAACCCCCGAACCCCCTATTCTAACCCCCTAAACCCTAATACTAAGCCCCGAACCCTAATACTAACCCCCTAAACCCTAATACTAACCCCCAAACCCCCTATTCTAACCCCCTAAACCCTAATACTAACCCCCGAACCCTAATACTAACCACCTAAACCCTAATACTAACCCCCGAACCCCCTATTCTAACCCCCTAAACCCTAATACTAACCCCCGAACCCTAATACTAACCCCCTAAACCCTAATACTAACCCCCGAACCCTAATACTAAAATTAACCCCCTAAACCCTAATACTAAAATTAACCCCGAACCCTAAAAACTAATTCTAACCCCCTAAACCCTAATTCTAACCCCCTAAACCCTAATTCTAACCACCCTAAACCCCAATACTAAAATTATAATTTAATATAATACTAACCCCCGAACCCCTATTCTAACCCCCTAAACCCTAATACTAACACCCGAACCCTAATACTAACCCCCAAACCCCCTATTCTAACCCCCTAAACCCTAATACTAACCCCCGAACCCTAATACTAACCACCTAAACCCTAATACTAACCCCCGAACCCCCTATTCTAACCCCCTAAACCCTAATACTAACCCCCGAACCCTAATACTAACCCCCTAAACCCTAATACTAACCCCCGAACCCTAATACTAAAATTAACCCCCTAAACCCTAATACTAAAATTAACCCCGAACCCTAAAAACTAATTCTAACCCCCGAACCCCCTATTCTAACCCCCTAAACCCTAATACTAAGCCCCGAACCCTAATACTAACCCCCTAAACCCTAATACTAACCCCCAAACCCCCTATTCTAACCCCCTAAACCCTAATACTAACCCCCGAACCCTAATACTAACCACCTAAACCCTAATACTAACCCCCGAACCCCCTATTCTAACCCCCTAAACCCTAATACTAACCCCCGAACGCTAATACTAACCCCCTAAACCCTAATACTAACCCCCGAACGCTAATACTAACCCCCTAAACCCTAATACTAACCCCCGAACCCTAATACTAAAATTAACCCCCTAAACCCTAATACTAAAATTAACCCCGAACCCTAAAAACTAATTCTAACCCCCTAAACCCTAATTCTAACCCCCTAAACCCTAATTCTAACCACCCTAAACCCCAATACTAAAATTATAATTCTAACACTATATCTTCTAACTCTAACACATTAAAACTCACCTTTAGCGATGAAATGTCCCGCAATGAAATATCCAGCAACAAGCTCTCGTGTGGTGAAGTGACGGCGGTGAAGCGGCTGCGCGGATGCAGCCGCAATGAAGTGTCCCATCCCCTTGCATTTTATATTTTTGTTGAATTTGTACACAATACATTTTATCCTACTATACAGCTTCCCCAGTTCTTTTTGCTTAGTGATAATATTAGCTTTTTAGAAAGAAAAATGTATTTTCTTCAGCTTCAGAACCTAAGATCTATATCATACTGGCCAAATACTAACTTAACATAATGCATCATGATTAGGGTTGCCACCTTTTCTTCAGAAAAATACCGGCCTTGGTACTGTCTCCATAGACTTAACATTGGCCTGAAGCCAATTTTTTACCGGCCTGCCGGTAAAATACCGGCCAGGTGGCAACCCTAATCATGATAATCAATGGAACACAGTAAACAATATAGTGATATTTTGATTGACTAAGGAGATTTATTTAGTTTGCAAGCTTTAAAGCTAAGGAACAGCCCATATCTATATATGTGCAGTGCTGTATTTACCGCGAGGCATCCTAGGCGGATGCCTAGGGCGGCAAATTTTGGGGGGCGGTAGCGCCCCTCAGCACTGAAAAAAAAAAACTAAAAAAAAAAAAAAATTAAAAAAATTAAAAACGCGGCCCTTTAAAAAAAAAAAAAAAAAAAAGACCGCGTTTGCAGGCAGAGACGGAGGTGACAGGGGATCGGAAGATCCCCCCTCACCATCGCTCTGCCTGCCAGGCTGCACGGGGAGCCGAACAGGCAGCACAGAGAAACCTCCGTGCTGCTTGTTCGGCTCCCCGTGCAGTGTGCCGACACGGAAGTGCCGACAGTCACGTGACGCGCGCGCTGACGTCATACGCGCGCCTGGTCGGCACAATCGCCGGGAAGCCGAACAGGCAGCATGGAGGGACCATGCTGCCTGCCTGCCAGGGAAAGGTAAGTGCTGATGGGAGACTGTGTGTGTGTGTGTGTGTGTGTGACTGAGTGTGATGGGAGTCGGAGTGTGTGACTGAGTGTGATGGGAGTCAGAGTGTGTGACTGAGTGTGATGGGAGTCAGAGTGTGTGTGATGGGAGACAGTGTGTGTGACTGAGTGTGATGAGAGTCAGAGTGTGTGTGTGATGGGAGACAGTGTGTGTGTGACTGAGTGTGATGGGAGTCAGAGTGTGTGTGTGATGGGAGACAGTGTGTGTGTGACTGAGTGTGATGGGAGTCAGAGTGTGTGTGATGGGAGACAGTGTGTGTGACTGAGTGTGATGAGAGTCAGAGTGTGTGTGATGGGAGACAGTGTGTGTGACTGAGTGTGATGGGAGTCAGAGTGTATTTGATGGGAGACAGTGTGTGTGACTGAGTGTGATGGGAGTCAGAGTGTGTGTGATGGGAGACAGTGTGTGTGACTGAGTGTGATGGGAGTCGGAGTGTGTGTGATGGGAGTCGGAGTGTGTGACTGAGTGTGATGGGAGTAGGAGTGTGTGACTGGGTGTGATGGGAGTGTGAGCTTGATGTGAGTCTGAATGATGGGGCATGTCTTAGGTGTGTAACGTGGGTGTGCAGCTTGGGTAGGGGGGTGCCCGGATTTTGTCTGCCTAGGGCAGCACAAAATCAAGATACACCACTGTATATGTGAAGATGTAAATTTGCATATCTAAATAGGCAAGAAAACACAAAAAAGTTTCAGTTTTCTAATAAAGAAAAGTCAGTGAAAATTATGCTGTGGCAGAAATATACTGCACACTTCATTTCCTAGTAATAGCCAGCTGCCTAACTCTGCATATTAATACATTCAATTGCTATTCAGTTATCTCAAACGGTGCCTTTTTTATAAAGTTTAAACATTTGACTCTGTGCCCTTGAAACTCTTCGACTTCATTATTTTGTGTTAGTTTCCATTTTAGCTTCACTATTTTATAACAAGTTCAGGACTCACAAAGGGGATGGTGCTAAAAACTAGAAATTGCCTTCATGCAACAAGAATAACAAATTTAAAATAAGAGGGAAACGTATTCATCAAAAATCATCTTTAAAACTTTAAAAATGCTTACATAATATACAGACAGCTTTATTTGTATTAATTTTTAGTGAAAGAGGATGCTGTCAGTGCAAATCTAGTGACTGAGGCAAGTCCTATCAGTGCATATCTGGGGGCTGGGGCAAATCCTGAGTGAAAATCTCTGGGAGCTGGGGCAAATCCTGAGTAAAAATCTGGGGATTTTGGCAAATTCTGAATGCAAATCTGGGGGCTGGGGCAAGCCCTGTCAGTAGGTTTGGTACAAAAGTATAAAAGGATTCCATGGCAAAATTTATCTGGGAAACACTGGTTTATAGGTACAATTATTTAAAGACTAAGGAAGGGCATCATGGAATAGGTAAAATTAGGGTAATGCGTTTGTGAATGTGTTTGGTGACAAGATTAGTTCATCCTAGACAAAGATTAGTTCATCCTAGACAAAGATTAGTTCATCCTAGACCATCACACATTCATATGTATCTGAATGTGTGATGGTAGTTAGAGGTGAAAAGTGAGGGGAAGGGATAAAAACCATTAGTGGAGTGGAGGTTGAGGTTATCTGGGGTTCTGGAGTTAAGAGCTAAGATTAATGATGCATACAGAGGTTTGTATTTGAGAACAAAGTCTTCTTTTGTTTCGCTTAATTGAGGATTAAATAGAGAGTCAATAGAGGAATTTTCACAACAGTGTAATATACAGCGATGCATGTGGTAGAAAAGAGAGTCTAATGTATGCTAAGGGATTAATTCAAGGAGCCAGGCAATGTTAGTGTACTCAAGATGGAATACATCCCATATGTCAAGTAAAAACACCTTGGTAGTTAATAACCAGTTAAACGTGTGTGGCCGCTATGTACCAAACTCATTGGCCTGTTTTTTTTTAACGTTACCTGCTAAACGACACATTGATTTGTGAATATGCTAAGCACTTACAGATGTGTTGCACTAATTTAGTTCCTGAAACTCAGGGCTTATTAACTAAATCCCCAATTACAGAGATGCCCTCTTAATGAATGTCTGGAACCTAATTTGTCATTGTAATGAGAAAGATTGCTTATTATTTATTTATTGCCACAGCTTTGCTTCCCAGTTTGAGCCGCAGAAATATATTACAGAATATGGGACACTTGCTGCTGCTCAGTCTCACACGTGATATGGGTTTTCCTGTCACACAAAGAGTTTATTTCTTGCCAATGCCAACTACAGTGATCGTTACGGAATGAACTATACTTACATGCAAACAGAATAAACTGTCACCTACTATTCCTATTATTCACAACTTGAGGGCACAGATGGTGTGTAAATCAATGAAAATAAGCAAGCTTCTCATTACTTACACAATGGCCGGTGCATTGCTTGTGCCTCACCAGTATATTGTGAACAGTCAAGCCTGCTGCTCTTTTATAGAGGAATTAAAGTCAGTCTGCTTGTTTATCCTGTAAACATGTTTTCTGTAAACATGCAGAAAACTCTTCTTTTTTTCTGTAGACATTACTCAAAACAAAGACACTCGCTTCAGTGAGAAGAAACATTCATCTAATGCCAATTTTAGAAACACTTACTTTTATGTTAAAATGCAGTAAGCACTGGTACAGTTCGAGGACCTATATGAAGCAATATGGAGTCACAGGAAGTTATATGGCACAAGACATAGTAGTTAATGAGGGAGTCAGTCAAGGAAGTTATGGAGATTTCTCCCATACTTTTTCAGAAATGGAGTGGTAAAGGTTAGAGATGACCTGGAAAATGGGTAGTTTTACCCCAAAAAAGGAATGAACCAGGCAGGGAGAAGACAAAGTGTAGACTTGTTTGTAAGTGTCTGCTGTTTATGTGTGTGCTCTGTGAGCATAACCGAACCATTATATATGGCTTTTGATTCATTGCATCAAGATACTTCCTTTCTGCTAACAATATTTACCATGTTCATTTTATTGAATCTCTTCTTGACATTTCTTAAGAAACACTGTACATTCAGCCAAATGATATTATATTATATCTCTCTGTCTCCTTTGAGATATTGAAGATTATCTGTTGTAAGTAAAATGTTTATAACATAAAACAGGGCTTTAGTCTATTATGTTACCATTAGGAATGCTGAAAAGGTAGGACTCGTGTTGGGTAAGAGAAGTATAAGGTCTGCATGTGGGCTGCTGCCATTCTTTCCATTACTGCAGTGTAATCTTAGCAGGGACTGGCCCATTAAATATGTCACTGTCGCTGCGACAATAGGATACGGAGTTCTGGAAAATTAATTCCATGGTGCGGCTTAAACAGGGCATCCTAGCATCATAACAACCCTGCATTAAAGAGGGGGGACTGGACACGTAAATGTTTTACTGTCATTATTGCACAGTTTGCTGCCATTTAAAGATGCCTGCACAGCACATACATTGTAAAGCCATCTGTGGCTGACCATAAACTGAATGAGTCTTGTTCCTAAAAAAAGAAAAGATTGTTGCCTTTATTTCACAATAGAAAGATCACAGTGCTAGCTGATATCATTTCTGTTGTCTCATGTTTAGATGTTACAGTCCTTACTGCTCACTTTCACAGTTATGTCAAACAGAAGACCGTTTCAGATAAGACAGAGAAATCATGAACACTTAGGGATATATCGAATAGAAGCAAGTTGCTGGTGAATTGAGATGAATATTTCATCTAATCAATTTAGCTATACATTGTACAGAGGCAAATCTGGAGTGTTTTGTAAGTCACCTGGATAAGCAAACTCACCAGGTTAATCCCTGCCCAGTGTGCAGCTAAATTGATTAGATAAAATACCACTCCAAAACACTGTTTAGTGAATAGCCGCCAATGGTTAACTATGAATATTGCAGGGACAACCATGGTGAGTTTCTCCTGCTAGAAGAGCTTAATTAGCCATGCATATTGCATACTGAAATCTTTAAAGGAACAGACATGTCATCAATTTAAATTTGGTGCAACTTGTAGGCACTAAAGGGTGAACTAAACTGTCACTGTCAGTTCCTCCCACTCAAATCTATTTAAAATTGCTCGAGAGGAGAGTGCTACCATTTGGTTATGCTGCTCCTACCCCCTCATGTAAGCTACACTATACCACCATCTATCTCTAGCTAAGTATAAACTGTTGAAAGCTACACTCTACCATCATCTTTATCTGCTCAATATATAATTATGTGAGCTATGCTATACTACTAGCCATACTACTATGTCTGGCTAACTATATATCTATGGGATTTATCCCATACAACTGTCAATTGTTATTCTGTATTACCATCTATGTCTGGCCAGCGATTTACAAACAGATGCAATTAGTTCATTAATCATTAATTGTCACATTACTTCTGGTAACATTACTGCCATATGGAACCCACACAGGTTTGTCATGTCTTGGATGGACCGTCTGATCCATCTATGTTTTTGTAGTATATGTATTTATATTAGGTATTTTACACTGACATTTTGTACTTTTCTAAGAAAAAAAAAAAAAAAAAGAAAAAAAAAATCATTAATTGTCTTGTTATATTTGTACCTATTTTCCTTTTTCGAAACAATCACTGGTATCAAACTATATTAAGTGGGGGCAGTGCCCCGGGGCACAATGTTCTACTCTTGCCTCACAATTTGTTACAGGACAAATAAATTGTGATGTCATCACATCTAACCACTCCTGGCCTGTGAACACAGCTGGAGGTAGTTCTAGAAATGAAAGAAAGTTGATCAGTTCTTGAGTCAGCCTATCACCATAGATCTCACCACTGTATGTTTGTGAGCAGGTTGTCTGCCAGTTAATGCTTAAGAAGTGAGATTTGAGGGTAAATATTAACAAGTGTCTCACACCGAGCAGTGGGATTACAGAAGATGCCTTTGCAATTGCCCTGATTGAATGGCCACATATCACAGACGGCATTAAACAGTTTAAATCTGACAGGACCAAAAGGTGTAATGACTAGTTATTCCTGTATGATTTCTGTGTTTGATTTGCAGATGTATACATTTTAACACATGTCTCTGCACATGAATATCATGGTTAAAAATCCACAGCTCTTGAGGTGTGAATTAGAGAGGCATATTTGGCTTCCCTGACAGATATTTGCCTCAGTAACACAGCTCACTGTTGGTTGCTGTAGCATGCAAATATGCCTTAATAAAATAGCCACTATGCAAGCAACAGAGCCTGAGAACTTGCTTTGTGTGAGGTAAACAAAGCAGATATCATTAAAACAAAGCATATCACAGGTAATAAAATGGATCAGCAGTAACCGTAATTAAGCACTCTTACTATGTCAAACTACTGTCTATACAGCATATTTCACTAATTGGGTATCTCCCTGTGATCACAGAAACACTTTATTATCAACAAGTTCATTTAACTATCTTGAATAGTTGCTAAACCATTATAGTAAACTGTATAAATCGTAAAAGGCACAGACTGTTAAGCATTTGGTGTTCTTGCTGGAGGAATATATACTTAGTGCAAACTTTGGAGACATTTTATCCCATGTAATCCTGTATTTATATATATATTCTGATTAGTAGTCCAGAGAGTTAACTTGTAGCTACAAAATTGTGGATGACAAGTGCAGATTGAAATAATTACGGGTACCTAGTCTAAATATATATTTGCTGGTGAAATCGCTGGCAAATATTACGATTAAGAGATATATTTAAATGGGATTGCCTCCTCCTCCAGCATGGCGTTCCGATCTTCCAAGATGGTGGTGGACACAAATAAGAGCACATTCGTCCACTCCCAAAAAGTGTCATTGGTATCCCACAGCAAGCTGCATGCTAAGCCCTATGGGAATGTGATGTCCTTTTTGAGACCAGTTGAATACATGTTCAACCTCGTCTGCTGCCAGCTTTTGACCATTATAAAAACCTGTGCCTTGCTAAAAAAAAAAAAAAAAAAAAAAAGTGAGAACTTTTACACAACAGATACATTTTAAATACTGCTGCATTTACAGTATATGTCCACTGCAAAGTGTGGAGAATACATGTTGTCACACTATAAATAAAAATCTAGATCAACAAACAAATGTACCTTTGATGTATTTACAAGATGTCACCCTTAATTAGTTTAACTTACTTATGAGTAAGAATCCAATATACACCTTTCCATTCAGTGAGTCCCACCATGCCAGCAGAATTCAACATAGCAAATTACCCAAAACCATACTTTTTATCCTTATTTTAACATCCCTCACACAGATCATTCCTTTGTTATATTTTAGATTATAATTCCTGACGCTCCTTGTTCACTTGATACATTTGTTGTTTTTATGATGAGATTACCGCAGAGATACATGCTTGGTTGGAAATGAGAAACTCTACAGAAGAATGTAGCTGCCGAAAAGGATAAACACAGACATATTTTAACTGTGATATAATTATATTACAACATTCACTTCGATGTTCTAAAGACAGAGGGAAAAAAAATAAGTTGCCAATGAAGCTAGCCTTATGTAGAGATACATTTCACTATATTTCTCAGGGTAGACAATTAATATGCAATACAATACAATGTTGTACACAGCGTGTTGAAGAGGTTATGATAAATACACTTTGTAGGCCATATCTAACTATACTGGTGTCATGTAATTAACAAAGGAAGCCACTGAAACATACTCATACTGGACTGACCAGAGAAGGCAATTAAAAGGACCCTGGCAGGAAAACGGCTAAGGCCAGTCAGCCATCCTTTTAAGATATTACAATACTTTTCTTGACATGGAGGCACCTAAGCTTGTAAACATTTAACTCATTGTTAAATACATCCACAAATGCTTGCAGGCAACATTACTGTACTGTGTAAAGTGTCTTAACTTCAGGTATCGTGAAACTGTGTAGATTTTAATTCGTTTTCATAAATAATGGAGAGCAGAAACAAAGGTTTTTTTTGGCTCTTTTGGTCAACTGGTCAGATAATCTGATATAGGTATTAAAATTCTTCATAATGAATTTAACATAGCTCAGTCCTAATTTCAATAAATAGATATAATTGGACCTTTACACATACAACCCTATGACATTAATAGAATGGTCATAATGTAATCAACTGAATCAGCATCCTACATAGTACAAGATGTATTAACATTAGTAGTTCATTGTTGGACCCTGTTCACACAAGTAAAGGTACCAGACAAGATTGGCAAATATTGACTATGCTGTTTGTTAATAAGCAAAACATTTGAATTACATTATGACCAACAGACCAGAACATTTTTGCAAATGTAGATTATTTTTTTTAATAGTTTCCCAACCACTGATTTATCTACCTCAAAAAAAAAAATGTCATCCAGGCATCAAATTCCTCACATTACAAATAATGAATGGTTCCATATCACACTTATAATATCCATACTGAAACATGTGTTTCCTTCCAATAGTAAGAAGGCTACAATAAAGTGTCTGTATCACCAAAACATGGTTTTTACTGTGCATGTAGAGAATGGAAAAAAAGATTGAAAAATATCTACATCTTGTGTTAGCAGAATTGCAAGCTAATGTCTAAATTAGGAGAAAAATATGTGTGTCTGTGGAGCTTCCCTGCTTATGACATCAAATGTGTAATTTGCATATCAAGCCACAGGTGATGTCATAAGCAGGCGACTCCACAGACACATTTAAAACACACTTTTCTCCCAGTTTAGGTATTTGCTTGCAATTCTGCTAACACAATGTATAGATCATTTTCAATCATTTTTTTAGTATCTACATTCACAGTATATGCAATGTTTAGGTGATACAGTCCCTACACAAACACTGCTCCACCTCCAAATCAAATGACCTTCCATTTTAGTAATGTACACAACCTAATATAAGTATATTCAGAATGACTCTTCCACACATAACCTAGGTGAGTTTTATATGTATAATTCAAATTAATCTACTGCCAGACTTCTGTAATTGTTTTCAAATGTTCCCAGTTCACATTCTAAAAACCTTTTAATGAACACTCAATAGGTTATTATGGTACTTGCATGTTACTGTATGGCTAGGGAAAAGACGATAGCAACTAGCACTAGTAGTAATTACATTAAACGTGCACACTCGCTGATGCTGGTCATCCTGTATCTGTACATATCTGCATGATGGCCATTTTTATATCAGTGTAATCTTGCATCATGATCATTACTCATGCACCATATATTTAATGTTCGCATACAAACGGACAAAGCAAATCTAATAAGCCCTTTATGAAGGTCAGTACCTTTCTAATAGTTTGGACACCAAGTGCCAAATGGGCATTAGCACATTTCCTGTATGCATATGTAGAGAAAAAAGGCAGTCATGTGTTGTTCCAAATAGGCTTACACAAGATTATTACTGCAGTGCTTTAAAATTTTCATGTGCGTTATAAATATTTATAGGGTGCTGGGGTTTCTCCTCCACTGTTGCGCATTTCCCGGGAGAGATCTAATAAATTAATACGGCGCTCCCCCTTCCTCCCTCTCTTTGACACTCAGTGAAGTTCAAAGCCGTCACATAATTCTCAGGATAAACTGTGCCCACCTCCCGTGTTTGATCTGCAAGTCATAGATGTCTTCTGGATCAGAGTCAGAACATTCAGGACAATGCACCTCTCAGCTGAACACTTCACTGAACCACTGCAGAGCATTGTACATCACTGCTCCGAAACATGCAGAGCTTAAATAATAGGAACAAGGAATGTTATGAGAATAATAGGAGGAGCTACATGGAGAGGATACATGGAGCGCTAATAAAAGGGGTTATTCACTAAAAAGTGAACGGTAGTTTAATGACTTGGGAATAGCCTTAGTTCAGGGCTCGACAAACCCCGGGCGCCAGGTCGCCATGGCGACCAGGAAATCAGACCTGGCGCCCGGGTGCCGTCTGTCACAGGGAGCCCTTGCCGACTGCCATCCGTTAGACGCAGCGCGAGGGGAGAAAGTCTGTGCGGATCACACAGACAGTAAGCTCCGCCCCCTCGCGCAACACGTTGTAGTGCCGAGTGTCACGTGACAACTCGGCACTTAGCAGGAACCGAAAGAAGATCGGGCTCCAGCATAAATGTCCCCCTCCCCTGCACTGAGGTAAGCAGCATGGAGGGAGGACACCCTAAGAAATACCATTTTTGTGTTGTTTTTTTTTTTTTAAAGAACAAAAATGTGTGAAGGTAACTGGCTGTGTATGTGGTCTGTGTGTATGTATGAGTGAATGTAACTGGCTGTCTATGTGGTCTGTGTGTATGTATGAGTGAATGTAACTGGCTGTCTATGTGGTCTGTGTGTATGTATGAGTGAATGTAACTGGCTGTGTATGTGGTCTGTGTGTATGTATGAGTGAATGTAACTGGCTGTCTATGTGGTCTGTGTGTATGTATGAGTGAATGTAACTGGCTGTCTATGTGGTCTGTGTGTATGTATGAGTGAATGTAACTGGCTGTCTATGTGGTCTGTGTGTATGTATGAGTGAATGGAACTGGCTGTCTATGTGGTCTGTGTGTATGTATGAGTGAATGTAACTGGCTGTGTATGTGGTCTGTGTGTATGTATGAGTGAATGTAACTGGCTGTCTATGTGGTCTGTGTGTATGTATGAGTGAATGTAACTGGCTGTCTATGTGGTCTGTGTGTATGTATGAGTGAATGTAACTGGCTGTGTATGTGGTCTGTGTGTATGTATGAGTGAATGTAACTGGCTGTCTATGTGGTCTGTGTGTATGTATGAGTGAATGTAACTGGCTGTGTATGTGGTCTGTGTGTATGTATGAGTGAATGTAACTGGCTGTCTATGTGGTCTGTGTGTATGTATGAGTGAACTGTGTGTATGTATGAGTGAACTGTGTGTATGTATGAGTGAATGTAACTGGCTGTGTATGTGGTCTGTGTGTATGTATGAGTGAATGTAACTGGCTGTCTATGTGGTCTGTGTGTATGTATGAGTGAATGTAACTGGCTGTCTATGTGGTCTGTGTGTATGTATGAGTGAATGTAACTGGCTGTGTATGTGGTCTGTGTGTATGTATGAGTGAATGTAACTGGCTGTGTATGTGGTCTGTGTGTATGTATGAGTGAATGTAACTGGCTGTGTATGTGGTCTGTGTGTATGTATGAGTGAATGTAACTGGCTGTCTATGTGGTCTGTGTGTATGTATGAGTGAATGTAACTGGCTGTCTATGTGGTCTGTGTGTATGTATGAGTGAATGTAACTGGCTGTCTATGTGGTCTGTGTGTATGTATGAGTGAATGTAACTGGCTGTCTATGTGGTCTGTGTGTATGTATGAGTGAATGTAACTGGCTGTCTATGTGGTCTGTGTGTATGTATGAGTGAATGTAACTGGCTGTCTATGTGGTCTGTGTGTATGTATGAGTGAATGTAACTGGCTGTCTATGTGGTCTGTGTGTATGTATGAGTGAACTGTGTGTATGTATGAGTGAATGTTACTGGCTGTCTATGTGGTCTGTGTGTATGTGTGTGTGTGAATGTAACTGGCTGTCTATGTGGTCTGTGTGTATGTGTGTGTGTGAATGTAACTGGCTGTCTATGTGGTCTGTGTGTATGTGTGTGTGTGAATGTAACTGGCTGTCTATGTGGTCTGTGTGTATGTGTGTGTGTGAATGTAACTGGCCGTGTATGTGGTGTGTGTGTGTGTGAATGTAACTGGCCGTGTGTGTGTGAATGTAACTGGCCGTGTGTGTGTGAATGTAACTGGCCGTGTATGGGGTGTGTGTGTGTGAATGTAACTGGCCGTGTATGGGGTGTGTGTGTGTGTGTGTGAATGTAACTGGCCGTGTATGGGGTGTGTGTGTGTGTGTGTGTGTGTGTGAATGTAACTGGCCGTGTATGTGTGAATGTAACTTGCCGTGTATGTGGTGTGTGTGAATGTAACTGGCTGTGTATGAATGTAACTGGCTGTGTATGTGGCATGTGTGAATGTAACTGGCTGTGTTTTGTGGCGTATGTGTGAATGTAACTTTCTGTGTATGTTGGTGTATGGGACTGTCTCCGTGCGTTTATGATTTTGTGATGTGCCATTGTCTGGCTCCTACATTTTTTATCTGGCTCCTAAAACTTAATTAAATTTGTCAAGCCCTGCCTTAGTTATTGGAAAGACTTCACTAGATTTGAAAGTTTCAAAACATTGTGGGAAAAAAACTACAGGACAAATAAATGCATATTAACTGAGACACTTAACTGATTTTTTTGCAGGCTTTCTCTTGGAGATGGATCCAGCCCACAATGACATCTCCTGGGAGCAGAGAGGTACTATAGAGATGCATAGGGATACCTACTATCACTGATGTTATCTTACAGCTATCCTGCACCTCCAATCATTGCTGTCAAAATAAAAAAAATGGTAGGCTGTGACCATCTTCCCCTTGAGACACAACATTGTGTTCTTGTTTTAACTAGCTTTGCCTGAGCGAGCGTGTGATGGAAATTCACCAGGACATCGCACTACTGTCAGCACCAAAACAGGTTCTATCTTGCTCTCCTTGCAGCACGGTACTAGGTTCTATGGCATGAAGGCCGGGGGGGGGGGGGGGGGGGGGGAAGTGTAGACGGGTAGACATATAGAATGTCAAAATAGCTCATTCTATTTTTATACCAAACTCATAATCGTGAACCAATTGAAAAAGGTCATGCAGAGCAAACATGAAGAGAGGAATGACATTTCATGGCTACACATTCCTCTCTCCTCATTATAAGGTATGTGTAAAACACACTTCATTATTTTAATTTGCTGGGTTTCTGCACATCTCATTCTGTGTTACAGTATCCGTCTGAAGATGCACATGTGCCTTGCGGTACAGTGACACTGATGTCCTGTGACACTGATTATCTTTGCTGAATTCACTGTCCTTGCAGCACTAAGCGACTGTCAGAGATAGGTGTTTGCATATGAAGCGTGTCCTCTTTCCTCTGCGTGTTCTACAGCAGCTTGCTGCAGCAATGTCATCTTCAATCCACCCTCACACAGGTCCGCTCGCCTCATACAAACAAGTTGGACAGGTTGCAGTTCGAAATTCTGCCAAACATAGTAAAAGTTTACAGGCTAACAAACAAACAATTACAAACATGGCAACCGCCCTCGCAACCTCTATCTGAAGCGCTCTGTCTGAGCCCTGCATGGCAGGGTTTGGATAACCTCATGAAAGTGATGCCCTGTTTCCTGCCTCTGGGACTCCTGCACATCTGGTGCCAGACAAAGGTCATACGCTTATGTCTCATCATTTCGAGAAGCATATGCTCTGCTGGCATGCCGAATCCTCAGGCCTTGGCAACAGAGGGCATGGCTTGATGTCACTGTGTATTGTGCCCAGCTACTACTTAATCCCGGAATTCCAATGTGAGCTTTTCTGCTACTTATGTTATGAGCTGACGGTGAACTAGGTACTTGAACCTTACACAACAGGAAAAAGATGACTTGCTTCTAGGTGTACTCTGCTCTATGTAGATTAAATTGATCTATTTTCCATGTTGTCAGAGACTCCTGATGGTGGCCTACAGTCATATGTCAGAAATGGGTTCAGATGGCCTGGGACCCTGAACGCCCAAGTTCAGGAGTTCATTTCACAGATATGAAGACATAGGGTAAATGCACTCCCCCGGAAGCTTAGGGCCCCATGTCGGTGTAGCCACATTCCGACGTTCTGCAAGTCCCTAAATGTGAACTAAATAAACTGACTATACAGACACTCACCAAAGGCAGGACTGCAGAGCCACAAAACGTGTGTGGTTGGATATAAACAGAGGAACAGAGAAACTTAGAAAATCAATAGGAGAGCATGAAAACCTGGAATGGAACAAAGGAACAAATAGCAGTAAAACCAGTAATGAATCAAGAACACTAAGACAGGGCTGAACTATAACAGGGCTTAGCTGAGACACATCTGAGCTAATATAGGGCTGACCTATTACAGGGCTGAAGTACAGGAGCACAAGGAACAGGGCAGAATTCGGACTGTAGCCAGATTTTGCAGGTTTCCATCAATAGCCAGACTCGGTAACGGTTTATGGCTAGGCTTGGGCAGGTGCCGCTCCTGGGACAAAAAGGGAAGTGTGCCAACTATGGCCGAGCTAGTGGAGGATGCCACTTTGGGGGATACACTATGTCAGGGCTCGACAAACCCCAGGCGCCAGGTCGCCATGGCGACCAGGAAATGAGACCTGGCGCCTGGGTGAAGTTACCTTCCATGTCTCCTCGCCGCTGCCACCCGATGTTTTTTTCTTTTCTCGTAGCGCGAGGGGGTAAAGTCTGTGCGTATAGCACAGACTTCAAGCTCCGCCCCCTCGCGCAACGCGTGCCGGGTGTCGACACGTGACATCCGGGCACTCAGCAGGCCGATGAGTGAGGACATGCTGCAGCACGGATGTCCCCCTCCCCTGCAATGAGGTAAAGCAGCAGGGAGGGGGGACACATCAAGAAAAGACTGTGTGAGGTGGGTGTGTGTTTGTATATATGGGTATATGTAAAGTAGGTGTGTGTGAGGTGTTTGGATATATGGGTATATGTAAAGTAGGTTTGTGTGAGGTGTATTTATATATGTAAAGTAGGTGTGTGTGAGGTGTTTGGATATATGTGTATATGTAAAGTAGGTGTGTGATGTGTTTGTGTATATGTGTATATGTAAAGTAGGTGTGTGATGTGTTTGTGTATATGTGTATATGTAAAGTAGGTGTGTGAGGTGTTTGTGTATATGTGTATATGTAAAGTAGGTGTGTGAGGTGTTTGTATAAATGGGTATATGTAAAGTAGGTGTGTGAGGTGTTTGTATAAATGTGTATATGTAAAGTAGGTGTGTGAGGTGTTTGGATATATGTGTATATGTAAAGTAGGTGTGTGTGTGTGTGTATATATGTGAAGAAGCCGTGTGTGTTTATGAATTGCGTGTATGCTTGCGTGATTGTCTGGCTCCTAAATTTTTTGGCTGGCTCCTAAAATCTAATTAGATTTGTCAAGCCCTGCACTATGTGGCCGAGCAAGGACAAGGAACCAGGTACAAAGCTAGAAACCAAAAGAAGGAACAAGCATAGATAAAAACGAGCACAGCAAAAGGATCCAGAAATCAATGGTAGCAGCTTGGATGAGTCTGCCTACGGGTTGAGGACTGGCACATGTAATTAACATTTACACTTTTTTAACCCATGCATCCTTGGAGGTTACAAAAGTGTCCCCTTCCCCAAGTAAATCTGCATAGTTTTATTCTCATCTCTGCCGTACACCTGGGACAGGGCTGGTCTGGAGGCTGGTGTTCTTTGACATTGCCAGGATGCACACAGCCATTCCGAGTGGGGGCTCACCCGCTCCTCTGATTGGGGTCTGACTTGGGTGCAGAGAGAGAGTCCCCAAGTTAAGGTTCCCTCTGTTGATCCCACAAGAAGGCTACAGGGTACATTTAAGAGAGGCGGTCCATAACGGTGCATACAAAGGCATCATATTAGAACAGCGTGCGTCAATGTCATATTTCAGCACTCACCGTTTTATGCACGACATTAAGTCAGTAAACCAACTACGAAACAATGTCAACAAATACTGATATTTATTATTATCTAGTACTATTAGCAATTTTGTCAATAAATATAATCACTAATGATTAATAAATTGCCAGACCACTTCATATTGAAATTGAGAAGAAAAACCAACCAACTCAAAGCATTCAAAAACATCTCTAAACCCCAACTCTGTACCCTGTCTAAAAGATTAATGCAGTGTTGCACTATTACTCTCAGCTTAAAAAGCTTCTATTCTGTTGTAATTGTTGTTTACAACATCAATGTAAACAAGAGACACATACTCACACACAAAAAAAAATTTAAATTACGGTAACGGAGCAGGTTTTTCATTTTCAGACATGTACATTTCTCAGCACGACAGCATACAAAGGGAGCCGAAAAAGCAAGAAAAATAAACCTCAAGCAGGAGGGAGAAATTATCTTTTTTTATTGCAGGTTCTATAACTCTGCATCCAGCAAGCAATGAGATAAAGTGAACTGTGTATGGGACAGTAATTCATCTTTTATATCAGGAGCAAATTCACACGGCTCCGTCCTCAGTTCCTGGCAGCTAATTTAGAGACCTGCTTACACTTAAGGATGAACTTTTGAACGAGATTATGATCTTCCTTCTATCTCGTAGATTTCGTTGTAGTTCGATGCTTTTTCATTACCCGCGTCTGTATGATACTGGGATTTATGGGTGAATCTATTACACACTGTGTGCTAGAAACTAAATGATTTTTTTTCTCCATGCAACCTTCCAATTTTTGTTTTTTGGTTCTTGTAATAAAGCAGAAGAACATTTATATATTATCTCCAATGGGGCAGGAATCTTGATATTTTTATTGGTCATTCTAAATCTCGTGAACGCAGAATGTTACTGATGGCCACACACCATGGACCATAATGAGATGGCTACGACAATTAAGATGCATAGTGGTTCATTGTCTTCATCAACCTTCCTGACATTGCTGTCATTTCTCAGAACTAGGTTATCAAATATAAAGACCTTGCTGTCAACATATCTTTGCCAAAGTAATGCTTATAGGTATAAGGGCATATATATTGCTGAATACATTTATTTAACAGTATGTGTCTGTGATAAAATGTATTCATATGCTGGTATTCACCCAAGGATTAACACAAACATTAAATGTGTTTTATATATATATATATATATATAATTGCTTATTTATCCTTACCTAAGCATGCCTAAATCAACATACTTTGTTAATCTGATCGTGATTGAGTTCACACTTTATTTTCTTTTTCACTCAACAAATGTGTTTCTTATAAAGTTCAATCTAAGACTGGGCCTCAGAGGGATAAAAAAGGATATAAAAGCAAAGATCAAGTGAACAAATTTGACAATATACAAAACAGAGAAGACTTGCTTCTAGAAAAGTCAATGGGCTGCTCCCGAAGCCACATAAGAAAGAGAACTGATATGGAGTATGTTAAAGCTAGTGCCCATATACAACACAAAAGACAAATTATGAATAAAATGTTTAATCTCTTATAAGAACAATTATAATATAGTATAAAAAAAACATATACAGACAAGGACAGATCAGTGTAATAACAAAATATTTTTAAGATACTTGGTAGACCCTCTTAGGGAGACCTGAAACGTTTCACCCTAGGTGGGCTTGCTCAGAGGTCATAGATGGCGTAAGGGTGGTGTACTTATGTTTCGAAGATCCAGAAGAAAACTATTTTCATTAAGGATGTGACATATGAGATAGGATACTTCTGTATTCTAGGCTATTGATGTGAGCAGTGATGGTTACTTTGGTTGTGCCTTTTTATAAACCCTTGTGGGGAAGGAGGAAAAAAATTACACTCCTCCGATGACCTATAATAATAATGAGAAAAAGAAAGTATACTCTCTTGGAATCCCATGGTTTTATCAGGGCATGATAACAATCATCTGTTCCTTAGCAGGTCTTAAAATTAGGTAGATACAATCTCCCCTGAACAACAACAAATGACATATTACATCGTGTCATGATTTATTTAACAAAAATAAAGCTATACGTGAAAAACTAACTACACCTTATGATTGAATAGCTTGTAGAAGCACCTTTAGCAGCAATAACTTGAAGTAATTGTTTTCTGCATGACTTTATCAGTCTCTCACTTGTGTTGGGGAGGAATTTTGTCCCACTCTTATATACAATGTTGCTTTAGTTCATTCAGGTTTGCTGCCATTTGTTTATGTAACTAAATATAGTCTACAGCTGCTGTAAAAAAAATTGCCATCACTGTTCTACGAACTGTATGTGTTTATCAATCTAGGGAGTGGATTTATGGCCATGTAGGGGATGGACTGCACTCTAAAAACCTGTGTCTGGAAATCACTTCCACAGAATATCAAACTATCTACCTCTCTTTCCGTCTTTAAAATGTCCGTCAAAACTCACCTATTCAAAGTAGCATTCAACTCTCGCCAACTGTCATCACAGACGTTTCTTTTCTTACTACTTTAAAGGGACAGTCTAGTGCCCATACTCACTACGGTGCAAGATGAAGAATACTGCTTGTATAGTGCAAAGGCCTTTTAAATATTTATTTTATAGTGCAAAGGCTTTAGTTAATATTTGACTCAAGCCCTCACCGGTGATTACTCTGCATGTTTACTGCAGGTGGGGCAGCACTGATTATATAGACACTGAGGATATAAAGGTTTGTTTCATTCAGTCACTCCCTGTGCTGCTGGAATATAATACATTGTGTGGACAGTAATAGATGTGCTCTTGAACACAGTAGGATCTTTTAACAGTGCAACAGTCTCATGACATCACAAACAGGAAATTCAATTAATTTGAATTAAATTATTCTCACTGGTTCCTGCAGCAAAAAAAGTAAATTATTTTTACCCAGCTAGTGTTTCTTGCAAACGACTGTAATTTTATAATTTCATTTAGTGGTAAGTATTTTATACTTTAAGCAATGCAGAATGTAAAACATGCATTTTAAAGTACTTTGAAAACTATTTATTAATTAATATGCATCAACATTTGGAAGATGCATTTTGGCACTACATTGTCCCTTTAAAACATTATGTGCATCCTGTGCCCTATTCGCTTTAGGCAGTAATATTGTAAAATTGTTGGTGCTATACACACATTTTAAACAATACACTAAGAAACAATAAAAAAAAAATAACAATCAGATACAACTGGAGTGAGAGGATGGCCAAAGATGAGAGCCTTGATTCCTGACACTGCTAGTTCAGAGATCAACAAATATCATCCACCTGGTCCCCATGGCGGCTACAAAACGTCCCCTTGAGTCCTGGTATTTTCTGAGGCTAAAGTTCCATGAAAATGAGAGAACACAAATCTGTGATTATATCACAGCTCCATCACAGTGTTTTAATTCAGGCCACTGGGATACAATTTGTGTAGCATAGCAACCCAAGAGGGAGCACAGATACATGATCTCTCAGTCGCACTAAACCAGGAAAGTGAAGGCTTCCCCTCCATCATCCCACTAATAGATGATGAGGAAAAAAAGCCTAGCTGTTGTGGACTGACATTTCAATGATGCTCAGCCAATTACATGGTAGACTGAGCATCATAAGCACTAACAACCACAACAGCTGAGGTGTTAATGGTTAGCCATCCCTGTCTTTATTTCTTGAGTAGATACTCATTGGCACTTCAGCTGTTATGGTACATATTTTTCATGATGTTCATTGGCTGAATATCATGGAAACTGCAGCCTGGGGTGTCAAAGGTTATATAGATTATCTACGGATTACCAAAAACGATCTCCATCACTGGTGTATGGAGGAGGCTGGTAGGTGAAGAGTGTGGGACAGTGTGATTGAATGGTGTTCTATATGTGAAGATAGATGGGTTCTGTATGTGATCAGGGTGAGTTATACATGATCTGGCAGGAGACTCAATTTTACAATCTGGCTAATAAGTTTTACAGGTGAACCTTAGAACCAAACTACATTTGTTAAGCCCTGCGATAGTCTGTTATCATTGCTTTAGTACTTGCCTTGGGATTGATATTGTACTGTATTCCCTAATCTTAAATTTAAAAAATGGTTCAGGGCTAAGTTCAATCTCTAAAAAAGATTTTCCATGAAACTGGTATTGTGCATCAGAAATATAGTAGATAAACAGATATTTAAAAAGAATGGAAAATAAAAAACGTAGACTTGTATTTTCTTTTCCTTAACAAATCCCTATGCGAATCATATTTGCCTGCCTCGAAGCAGTAATAGATTCTCGACTGCATCATGGTAAATTATTGTTCAGGCAGGAAAATCAGAGCAAACCTTTATGCATAAAAACCGACATTTTCGTTAAAGCAGATTCATGTAGATTTGTATTGCCTTGAGTACCTGTGAATTACCTGAATTCAATGGTTTTGGAGATTTGAAAAATATTTTGCATAAAACTAATTGTTGAACCTTGATTTTGCTTTAATAATTGGTTATTTTGACTGATTGTCAGAAACAGCTTTATTTTTAGCTAATCAACCATATAAATTTTGATTGCAGTGAACCTGGTTCATTAACTAAATATAGAGCGCCTCACTATTCTTTTAGGTGCTAACTGTGTACACATCTTTAGAAAATGTGTACCTCTGTGTCAGAAAACAAATTGGGTACTGATGAGAATGGTAACGCTGCTGGAATAATGACTTTATAATAAATATTATTTCATACTGTAGTGTTACAGCAGGAGTGCTAATGATTTTTCCTAATTTGGATCATTGTGAATGACTTTCCACGGCAATTAGTTTTATGCCCAGCTATACAACAGTCAGGGCCGCATTAAGCCCAACTCATGTCCTAAGCACAGCCCAACATTACACCGTTCCATTCTCTAACAAGACATTAAAACTCAATAAGTGCTGAATATGAAATAAGAGATTAAAAAATCAGTTTTATTACAAACCAGGTCCCATAAATTTTAAATATAAGTTTTTAAAATTTTATTAATTTAACATTAAAATATTTTCTTATATCTAGGACAACAGAAAAGTGCAAATTTTCAACATTTTTAAAAATCTTTTTTGTAAAAGAATAAGGGAAAATGCAAATACTAAAATTTATTGGAAACAAATGTACGTCAATTTTGGAAAAAAAGATATTCTGGTGCTACTTTAGCATTTGGGCGGATGCCTAGGGCAGCAAATTTCGGGGGGCCTACCTAACAGTAAAAAAAAAAAAAAAAACCCAAGAAAAAAATGCAGGGACAGCCTGATCTCGACAATCAGGCTGCCCATGCATTTTTTTCTAAGGGGGAAGAGTGATGACAGGTCATGTAACCCGGTGCTCTGATGTCAGATGCGTGCCGGGTCACGTGACCTATCTACACTCACCGCAGGGAGCCGAACAGGCAGCATGGTAGGACACCATGCTGCCTGCCACTAGCCACCAGGGATCAGGGTAAATCCTGGGGTGGGGGGGCATGTAATGGGGGTAATGGTGGCATGTAATGGGGGTGGATGGGGCATGCAATTTGGGTGAATGGGCATGTAATGTGATGATGGCGGCATATAATGGAGGTGATGGGGCATGTAATGGAGGTGATGGGGCATGTAATGGGGGTGATGGAGACATACAATGGGGGTGATGGAGATATGTAATGGGGGTGATGGAGGCATGTAATAGGGGTGATGGAGGTATATAATGGGGTGATGGAGGCATATAATGGGGGTGATGGATGCATATAATTGGGCTGATGGGGAATGCAATGGGGGTGATGGGGCTTGTAATGGGGGTGATGGAGGCATGCAATGGGGGTGATGGAGGCATGCAATGGGGGTGATGGAGATATGTAATAGGGGTGATGGGGCATGTAATGGGGTGATGAGGCATGTGATAGGGCATGTAATGAGGTTGATGGAGGCTTATAATGGGGTGATGGAGGCATGTAATGTGTGATGGGGTCATGGTGTTGGTAGGGGGGGGGTGCCCGAATTTTGTCTGCCTGGGTAGCACAAATCCAAGATACACCACTGGGTCTACCTGAACTTTTACACTACAGTGTGTGGTCTACCTGCATTTTTACAACACAGCATGCGGCCTACCTGAACTTTTATACTATAGTGCTTTGGTCTACCTGAACTTTTATACTATAGTGCTTTGGTCTACCTGAACTTTTATACTATAGTGCTTTGGTCTACCTGAACTTTTACACTATAGCGTGGAGTCTGCCTGTATTTTTACACTATACCCTACGGACTACCTGAAACTTTATACTATAGTTCTGTAGTCTACCTGACAATTTACACTATAGCATGTGGTCTACCTTAACTTTTACACTATAAAATTAATTGATTGCCATGATTCCTGCACCAAATTAGTTCATCCTGTTAAAATACAAACTTGCATGAATGTATGTGTTTGTCATCTCTGAAAGAGGCAATTAGGTAAAGGTTCCCTCATGCCCCGCATTCTATAGTGTAAATGTCCGGGTAGACCTCAGATTACTGGTAGACTGCACTATAAAGTAGTACCGATAATATCATTATTATTAAAATATGTTATTCGGTAAGACAGTCAAACATACTGAACTCTGAAATATTTAGATAATTTGGAACCCAGTGAAATGACTTTCACTAAAGCTGAGCCAACTGTACCTATAAGAACAATATAGCATAGGTAAATTTTTCGGTGTTTTATGACGATCAGTTATACTAATGACTATTTTGTCTAAGCCAGGGGTGGGGAACCTGTGGCCCTACAGATGTTGTAGGACTACATTTCCCATACTCCTCTGCCAACCTCTTAGTTGAAAGAGCATTATGGGAGATGTAGCTCATCAGCACCTGGAGGGACTCCTCACCCCTGGCTAAGCAATGTAAACTGTCACCGATTCACGCTGAGCGGTCAGTGAGCCATTGAGGTAGCTCCATGTGGCAGTGGCCAGATTCTACTTTTGTTGGATTAAATAGATCAGTGACCTCTTCAATACTATAATAATATTAATAGTGTGATAGTAGTATATTATTATTTGTATTAATATTCTTGTTTTATAAGTATAAATATATGTTTTTTTCTATAATTTATTGTAGGGTCCCCTTTTTGTGGGTCTTCTTTCAGCTGACCATTTGCATCTGGCAGGTGGCACTGGAAGAAACTCTGTGGTAGCCCTTCCCTTGTTGCACTAGGCATGGCTTATTATTATGATTAATCCAGCACTGATAACAGGTATGACTCTTCTCTGAGCCTCTCGAACGTGCCTCATACCTCATTCAGTCACTGCAGTTCTTGTAATCCTACTTGTGTATGAACCATCAAACTATATTAGAGAGCACATGCTAGTTATAGTAATAGATCATCCAACATAAAAAATGCCCAATTAATTAATAAAGAAGGTGTCACATAGGAACTACCTTGATTGATTTAGTTCTGAACACATATGATTGACACAGGACACAAATTAGGAACACAAATTTTTTTGTCCCACTAAAAATGTGCATAAACACAGTTGTATGCTTGTACACAGACAATAGGAGGAGTTAATGTAACACCTATTCAGGTTATAAACTAGAACTGAGAGGGATGGTTACTTAGTATTGGATGGTAGTAATCAAACAGTGGCTTTTTGCCTGGAGTGGTGCTTTAAATGTTAAATGGACAGTCAAGACTCATTAAAAGGCACTGTTAGTGTATAGACTTCAAGCTAGCTGACATTTGGCTTACCTTCATTTGGAGGCTGCCTGTGGGGCCAATCATTAGGTCTACTTTCAAACAGTCTTTGCTGTATGTACATCTACATATTTGACAAGTGGCTTGATAACATTTCACCATCAAAGTGACTTGCCAATTCACCCTCCTCTGAAGGGGCCATCGTGTGCACCTGCCACACCTCCCCATTCCCTCAACATGTGCAGGGGAAGTGTTATTAACACTCGTAGCCATTCGTCTATTTGGCAGGTTGAATGTCGCTAATGCATCTGATGCCACCACCAATGATCTAGCACCTGGAGCTTTACACTAACTCACCCACAGTGAGTATGCCACTTTACCACCATACTGCAATTTAGGAACCAAGCTATTAATATAAGCTTATAGAGAGTTATAGCGCATTTATGTTATTGTTATTGTTATACTAACTGTTATGTGGCTTACCAGTTGACCAGCACTAGAAAAAAACTGAAAGCAAAAAAATGCCAAGTTCACTGATATGGAGGCCTGTAAGGCCCAAACTTTAGCTTGCTTTTCATACTTAGTATAGACCTATGCCTGTGCCAACTCTAACCAATTTTTTAAACCCAAGAACATACATTACACCAGGAGGGTTAGGGTTGGGAAAAGAGTAAGGGTTAGCTGTAATCTACAGAGTTAACCCTAACCCTTACTCCAACCCTAAGCCCCCCTAGAGTTAACCCTAGAGCTTATCCACACTCTAACCCTAACTGCCTGGTCTAATCGCTCATGTTTCATACCATTGGAGGCGGGAGACATCATGGGAAGTGTAGTTGCGGCATCTCGGACTTTGCTGAGATGCTTACGCATGCATAGTGGACATTAGTCTGTATTTCCTCTGAGTAATCTGAGTGATCGTCCTCATGCACAGTTCACTCAGTGGTAAAATCTGTATTCCCAGAGGAAATGTCCGCACACCTGCACCATTTAGGAAGGACAGAAAATGGTTACATTTCAAACAGTGACTTTCTAACCCCAAACGCCAATGACGTCACAAGAAGAGATTATTCATTACTATTTCTGTTGTTGTTATTGTCTGTTTCATACAGTTTAAGGCATTTTAAAAGCTGTAGATATCCAGGGGGTCCCTCTGTTTTTTGCTTGAAGCATCTTTGAAACAGACCTGCTGAATTATGCATTGATATGCTGAGCTCTTATTTTCAGGCACTTAAAATTTTAAACACAAAACTCCATGAGTCATAATAATAAATTAATATAGTACAACAGTATTCCTCACTATTGCTATATATGTAGCAGACTTCATTTAATTTGGAAAACAACAATTATAACAACAATTATAAATACTGTTAACAGAAAGAACACAAGACTATGACCCCACTATGCAAGTATGATGCATAAGACATGTGCATGTTGTTGAGGTATCATGCCATTACATTGCAAATAGATAATGTTATGTACTTCCCATTGTACAACACTTGCATTAAAGTGATAGCATGCCATTTTAAAGGGGTAGTTTAACTTGCATTAGCATTGTCATTAGTTATTACTCTCTCAATTCTTTCAGTCGCTTGGAAGAGGTATTGGCTTCAGTCAGCTCTGTGTGCTAAGAGGTAAAACAAGGAGGCGTGCTTGGGATGAGAGGCAGCACTGTTGCTATAGCAACAGCAACAGCAGAAATTCAATAAAACTCAATATGCAGTTTTTATGAGATAGTTGATGTACAAAATGAAAAGACAGATCTGTTACTTTTTCTTTACACGATGAAGCACTTATCTAATATTTTTTGGACATTGTAGGTGAACCTGCTCCTTTAACAACGATGATCAAGCACATATTTTTCCCATATTGAAAAAAATATCATTTTAAAATGCACCTGTCATCCACAGATTACAGGCTTCTTAGAAATAGTGAAATAATGAAAAAAAATTGATCTGCACAGTACCTATTACTCCTGCAATGCATTGTGGACTTGGGGCCAGTGCTTTGTGATCACAGACAGTTTACCAACCACTTACAGGCAGTAGAAATAAGCCCCATCAAATGTGATATATATTTTGCTTCATTCATATGTCAACCCATTTGGCTAGCACCATGTCTGTTTCTTACTGCACATGGTTTAGATGACTTTTAGGCTCAAAGAACACTAAAGCTACATCTGCATAAAACTTTGAAGGGGTGCAAGAGAAAGGATATTTTGGAATCCAAGCACAGCACTAAATAGGGCTATGTGAATGAGGCACTAGACTTGGGTGCACAAGATGAGATGGGCGCAGACACGTCTGTGCTAATAGAGTCTAGTAGCACATATCACCTTTACCACTCCCCTATTGTATAATACAGACACAGTATTATAGCATTTTAGGGTGAGCTGTATGCAGGTGGTCACTGATCTCACGCTCCCACCCTCTAAAGTAGGGGCGTCCAACATGCAGCCCACTGGACATGAAGGTGCAGCCCACATGCAATTTGCAGTGGTAACCGTACCTCCAATTGCATGTGGAATTTGACTCCACGCAGGTGTTAAAACACAGGGAAACTGATTTTGTGCAGAGCAGTGCGGATTATCCCTCCTCCACCCTGTGTGTAGGGTCAGAGGGCGGGAACACAAAAGCACACTGGCTGACCTAAGGTGCATGGAGGAACATCTGGAGCCCATAATCCTGCTTAAGTGTATGTAAGTGTCTGCCTGCGTGTACAAGTGTCTACCTGTGTGTGTAAGTGTGTCTGTCTGCGTGTGTAAGTGTGTCTGTCTGCGTGTGTGTCTGTCTGTCTGTGTGTCTGCCTACATGTGTAAGTGTCTGCCTGCATGTGTAAGTGTCTGTCTGCATGTGTAAGAGTGTGTCTGTCTGTGTATGTGTCTGCCTGCATGTGTAAGTGTCTGCCTACATGTGTAACTGTCTGCCTGTGTATGTAAGTGTGTATATCTGCGTGTGTAAATGTCTTCCTGCATGTGTGTCTGCCTGTGTGTGTGTGTCTGTCTGCGTGTGTAAGTGTCTGCCTGCATGTGTAAATGTCTGCCTGTATGTGTAAGTCTGTGTGTGTCGGCATGTGTGTCTGTCTGTGTGTGTTCGTGAGACTGTGTATGTAGGTGTTTAAGTATCAGAAAGTGTAACTCTCTGTGTGTACAAATGTGAATGTATGTGTAAGTGTGTTTTGTGTGTGTGTGTGTGTGTGTCTGTCTGTGTGAGTATGTGTTTGTCCACGTGTTTGTGTGTGTAAGTCTGTCTGTGTGACTCTGTGTCATGTGTGTGTAAGTCTGTCTGTGTGTGTCCCTGTGTTTGTGTGTGTGTGTAAGTCTGTCTGTTTGACTATGTGTGCATGTAAGTGTGAATGTGGATGTAGTATCACAGAAATCTGTATGTGTGTAAGTCTGACTGTTTGACTATGTGTGTGTGTTTCTATGTGTGTGTCTGTATATGTATTTGTGTGTGTCTAAGTGTGACTGTGAATGTGTATGTAGGTGTCTTAATATCACAGAAATCTGTGTAGGTAGAAGTGTGTATATGTAAGTTGGACTCTGTTTTTGTGTGTGACTCTGTGTCTGCATTTGTGAATGTATGTGTTGTATTGCTGTGATTGACTCACCCTGCAGATTACTGTGACATATATATATATATACATATATATCTATGTATATACACGTGTGTATATATTTGACACATTGTAAAAAGAATGTGGCTTAAGCACACATACATTTCTGGTGAAGTGGCCCTCTTCAGCAAAAACTTGCACATCCCTGTTCTAAAGTGATCTGAGGTTATTAGTAACAAAAATGGTAATAGTCAAGTTGGAATTATAGCGGAGTAGGTGAATGTTTCCAACGTGGCTATTTTTCTAGGTTTTGAATCTCCATTTTCAATTTACTGTTTACTTAACACCCACTGTGTATGTAGAGCTGAATAACAGTGGTGCGATCAAAACTGCAAAAGGTGTACATCAATCTAAAAACGTGCTAGTAATTATCTATGACTACAACATATGGTGCCACATACTTATGAACCAATAGAATGGAGAATAGTTAACTTGCACATAATTGATGTCAAACAGAAGACAGCACAGACATATTTAAAAGACATTTTCTCTTAAGGGTCTACTCAATAAAGAGAGAATTGAATTGAGACAGGAATCTCAAACTTGAGGTCAAAGCAGCTGATCTGGAAAAACTCTCCCATCCAGCTGTAACTCGGTTACATTCAGGGCTGGCCTTAAGTGTTCCGGCGCCCTGTGCGGGCTTCCCCCGTGGCGCCCCCCCATCTCTTTCACCCCCCTATGTATGTGTCTCTCTCCCTTCCCATGTTTGTTCCTTTCCTCTTTCTTGCCATGTCTGTCTCTCTCTCTCTCTCCCCCCCCCCATCCCCTGTTCTGTCTCTCCCTCCCCCCGTTCTGTCCCACCCTCTCCCTGTTCTGTCTCTCTCTCTCCCCCCCTCCCCGTTTTCTCTCTCTCCCTCAGTTCTGTCTCTCCCCGTGCCCCTGTTCTGTCTGTCTCTCCCCCCCAGTTCTGTCTCTGCCTCCTGCCCCTGTTCTGTCTGTCTCTCTCACCCCTTCCCTGTTCTGTCTCTCCCCCATCCACTGTTCTGTCTCTCTCTCCACCCTCCCCTGTTCTGTCTCTCCCCCAGTTCTGTCTCTTCCCCCTGCCCCTGTTCTGTCTGTCTCTCTCTCCCCCATCCACTGTTCTGTCTCTCTCCCCCTCCCCCCCCCTCCCCCTGTTTTCTCTCTCTAGCCCTGTTCTGTCTCTTCCCCCCTGCCCCTGTTCTGTCTGTCTGTCTCCCCGCTAACCCCTGTTCTGCCTCTCTCCCCCCTCCCCTACCTTTGCCTGCAAAGTTGGATCCAGGGAGGGGGCGGAGCTAACCGGCTCAGCGTTGTAGCTCCACCCCCACCCTGTGAAGCAGAGCAGCATCTGCTTCACGGGGAGCCACTGGCACCATGAGAAGGTGCTGCTAGGCTCCCCATGCTTAATGCTGACATGGGGAGCCTAGCAGCACTTTCTCATGGTGCCAGTGGCTCCCCGTGAAGCAGATGCTGCTCTGCTTCACAGGGTGGGGGCGGAGCTACAATGATGAGCCGGTTAGCTCCGCCCCCTCCCCGGATCTAGAAGAGCCTGCCGAGCAGAGGGCTGGTGAGGGGGGATCTTTTGATCTCCCCCAGCCAGTGCCTCTACCGGCTTTTTTTTTTTTTGAACGGGAGGGCGCCCCCTGGGGTGTTGCGCCCTGTGCGCTCGCACAGGTCGCACACCCCTAAGGCCGGCCCTGGATTCATTGGCCTTAAGTTTGAAATTCCCATCTCAGTTCCCTGAAATTCTCTCTTTATTGAGTAGACCCTTTAATATTTGCATTTACTTGCAATTCACATCTTGGGAATCAAGAGAGGGCTGAATGGTACCATTCTCTTCTGTAACTAAGGCTACTATGTATCCCCCAACTGTCCCGCTTTGGCCATGACAGTCCTGAGTTGGGAGGTCTGTCTGCTGAGCTGAGCTCAGACAGCGGTGGTCAGGACTGCTATTCCACGGTACTGCATTGCACACCTGCACATGCCTGCAGCTAACACGCATGTGCTACAACGGAAATCTGTTTTATCAGTCTCTCTACTGTCCCTTATTTATGATGTCACTTGTCAGCCCCATAGGCAAAGCACTATTAAAATGGGAACATGTAATTTGCATTTCATGCCACTGGGTCATTACTTAAGAGAATCTATTCTATGCATTTTATTGCAGTTAGAACAATGTATAAATATTTTTTATCCTCTATATTTGCCCTGTTAATACTATTCAGTTCACCTCTAATCTCTCCTGCTCCCTTCCATGTGACTGCTTTCGTTTTACTTGTTTGTATGCAAACACTGGGCCAGATTTACATCTCTTGCACCCCTAGGCACTGGATTTTTGACTTTTTACATCCTGTGTTCAAAGCACCCCTTGAGCAGAAAGAGTTGGTGGTCCAGAACAAATGTCATTTTGTAACACCCTTTGGGTTTTTAGAAAGCAGAGCAGAAGATTTTGTTGCCTCAACTTTATGTAAATGTACAAAATGGGAGCAATTCACTGAAACAAATTGTTAACCTTTAGACAAATAGCTGGTCCACCCTCTATTTAACCATGAGTGCATGCCTATCATGCATAATCATGTATAACTTAACAATGTGCACGTTCAAATGTTTGATGTGTACACACACACACAGACAGTCACATACACACAGACAGTCACATAAACACAAGCCAGCAGTTTTTTGAGGTTTTTTTTTTAGCTCCTTCAGGGCAATGTTTTTTTTTGTTTTGTTCATGGGGACAGGAGCCATTGTACTAATATAACTATGTGTGCATAGGGTTGCCACCTGGCCGGTATTTTACCGGCAGGCCGGTAAAAAAATTGGCATCAGCCCACTGTTAAGTCTGTGGAGACAGGACCAATGCAGGTATTTTTCTGAAGAAAAGGTGGCAACCCTATGTGTGCACACAAACAAAAGTTTACATTTGCTCTTAAATGAATCCCCACATATTATATGTATTTTTAAGGACAGACTGTGTTTTCATTTGAGGTGTAAAAATTTCAATAAAGGATTTGAAAATGGAAAAAATTAAAGAATTGTATTGCTATTATTACTTTTTGTCTGTCTAAAAAAGATTAAAGTGAGTAAAAGAGATGGGAGGATTTTGACAACCTTGGGTTCTTGACAGTTTAGAACACTAAATTGTCATTTATTATAAGTGATCACTGTGATTGATTTTCACAATGATCACATGGATACATTAAAAAATGTAATGTTGACCCTGGTATGCTCAACTTAAGGCAACTAGTATCAACCCAACCGATCCATTCCCCCAGTTTGGGGGGTGGATGGCTGTTTATTGTGACAAGACCCTAGGCTTGTCAAGTTCTCTATACTTTGAGGATGAGTGTTGGTGCTATCGGAAATGCGAACAATTATGTGCACGTGCAGTTTGTATTCTCCAGTGTAATCGGAGATTGAGATCAGGACCGCTGGATTGCGGCCCTAAATCCCACTGAGCTCTACATCTGTCGAGAAAAGTGGGACAGAGGTCCAACTCTGGGGGATAAATTCCCAATATTGGGATAGTTCTATGTAAAAAGGGACATTTGAGGGATCTGATAATATGTGCTAAGTTCAACAGGGGTACTAAAACTATATTTTATTATCTTATTCAAGTTTAACCTGTTTTAGATCATAAGGACGTTTCATGCCTTCATGCTTTTTTTTCAACGCTACTTTGAGTTATTGCCCTATAAAGAAACTACAGAAAAAACATGTAAACCTTGGTTATTTCTAAACTCAGTACAAATATTACAGTCTATTTAGCAGGTTTTTGTATTTGCATTTGTTTGTTTTTTTTAATTTTTTCATAATATTTTAAGATTTTTTTATGGTATATTATGTGATAGGATACAACTAACTCTATTGAAAGATAGCTCTTTTTATGGTGATAAAAACAGTATATCATTTGTGTGGGTACAGTAAATGAGAAAGTGGAAAATTACAGCTTAACACAAACATAACAGTGCAAAAAGTCCTGAGTCCTAAACTGTACAACATTCCAAAAACAGTTTTGTCCTTAAGGGGTTAAGCACAATCTAGAGAATTTAGAGAAATACAAATGTAACATTTTGTAGAACTGGAACTTTATGAATGTGATTCTTGCACTTGCCAAGAAAAATCATTCAAATCTTGTCAGACGTCTTCCTGTAAATAATAGTCTTATCACAGAGATCTCTTTGAAAATAAATTGAGTAAATGTGTTGACCTGCACAGCCCAAGACATTTTGAAATGTGTATTAACACCAGTACAAGGTGAGAAGCATAAAAGCTCTTGTTTTTCTAGCAAGAGATAAAAGAGATAAAGAGATATAAACGCAAACAACTTGTGTGAATGAATGTATTCTTAATAATTACATGAAATCTAACCCCGTTATTACTGAAATAGCAATAATGTTGATTGTGTTTAAAGTTAAAGGGACATTCCAACTTGTTAAACCCTTGCTTCCTTTAACGAAGCAAGGGTTAAACAAAACATGTCCTGGGACTTGTAAGTAAACCCGACGTGTATCATAAAAGAGATACAGCAGTTCCTGGTTGTCGCATGCTGACAAATGTCAGCACGCGCACAGCCAATCAGACTCTGACTCCTAGTTAAGGTTCCCCCCTGCTAATCCCATGCAAAAACGAGGGGCTCTCTACTTCCTATGGAAACATGACAGCTGTCGGTCAGAGGATAAACTGGCGTGTACTATCAAAAGTACACACCAGTTCATCCTCATACTAGGGACAATGGACATTTCACTTGTGCTTCTACATTGGAAGCAAAAGTAAAAAAAAAAAGGTTAGTGTCCTTTTAAGTAGTAAAATAAAATGGTACTGTCCCTTTTAAAGTATACTTTCTAAACGCAACCATTATTTTATTTTTTTTAAATATTTATTGTGTTTATCTTTCAACATATGAAAGTAGAAAATGACATATAATGGACTATATAAATAAATATATGCATTACACTAGGCTATAACGTAAAATACAATCGACAAAATATTGCCTAGGTGACGTATCAAGTGCCCCAATAGCTAATGTCATTCTCTTACATCCAAAAATTCACTATAATGATAATTCTCCTGCCAGGAGGGACATCGAGGGAGGGCTTTTAATCAATTTATTCAATATAAGTATTACTAAAGCTGTTTTCACACATCAGGGCAAGAGACAAGTAGTGCCTCTGCTTTTAATTGACAATCATCCCACATTTTGAATAGTTTTGAGAGATACCCTTGAGATCTGCTGATTGCTCGCTCTATTCTGAGCTCAAATAAAAAAAATGGTCGATCGCTACCTGCCAAGAGGGGGTTTGAGATGATTTATAATTGCGTGCAATCACTATTTTGACCACCAAAAAGGCATGAATAGTCATACTGATATTTTTGTTCTACCCGTCCTGCCAATTTAAGTGGATGAATGCTACATTCAGAGTGAAACTCAATTTAGTGCATGGTAACATTCCTCCACACAACAGCTATACAACTACAGCGCCATCACACATGTAGGTACTATTTATTTGTAGCGTTGCAACGACAACAGGTTGGAGACTGATTAGTATACATCTTTGCCAGCCTCGTCAGGACCATAAACCACCAATTTAATACCTTAAATTCTGTCTTGACCAGGTTGACATCCCACCCTATGTGAAGATCCACACCACTTTTTAAACCCTAACTCACAATGAAGTTCACGTTTCTCATTTAATAAATTCTTAAATGGACACTACCACTTACATAAGATGTAGCTAGATTACCTGTGTATTTAAAACAAACACATATATAAGACATATGCTACTGTCGTTTTTCTATTTTTGAATTAATTGTTTGTAAAAGTAAAAATAAAATTAGGTGTCTATCTCCAGCATCCATTTTTAGAATTTTACTTATGATGCAACATTATCCAAAATCTTCCAGAAAGTCTCATTTTACAACTGTGGCCAAAACCTGCATGATGATGTCATAAGATACACCCCTGCTTTCTTACTGGCTCCTGTGTATCATAGTGGGTAGGACTAGGTGGCTGTGCACTACCTTTTTTACCTGCCTTCCAACACAAAGAGAGGAGATTGACAAACAAGATCGTAACTCCGCCTTGTGATGTAATAGTTACATTACCCTCCCATTCAATGCAGAATTCTGACTTATAGACTGCATTGTGTCCCCTGCCCCATAGTGACATACTAGTGCTGTAAAGTCATCCAAAAACACTATATTTCACAAAATGGCGGCACCCAGTCACACTTGTTTGATAATATATTTCATAAACTAAATTCACATGTTTTGGTGGGTCTATCCCTTTAATACGTAAGTAAGCAAATAATTCCGCTTCAGGAATCCCAAATTCTAAAATAATCTGTGGGAAGGACTTTTCTTGGTGAATTATTTGACTCAGTATAATAATCCCCTTCTTCATCCATCTCTTAATGCTCAACTCTACCATATTGTATTCAAACCTTAAAATCTAATATACTTGGCGATCTCATTACTAATACCAATTTTGACCTTTATCCCATATCCCCATTACATAATCCAATATAAGGTTCGAGTGCCTGTCCTCCTTTACTATTAATGATTCTTTGGGGTCTTACAAAAACAGGCACAGGTCCATACCTTTGTTTTGGCCAAATGAAGTTATAATCTATACAACTGAAGGTTTGCACTTTCCACGTGGCATTTATTAATCACTGGGGAGTTCACTCCTCCACTGATATTACACTGGGCCAATAGGCTCTGCATATAATGCTGGTGATGCTGCTTGGTAACATAGTTAGCCATTGTTCTGGTATCTTCAAGGAAAGCATCTGTAGCAAGTAAGTCCATTTTGGAACTATATAGAAATTAATCATGTTAATTCCCCCTTGCCACAAAATCCCCATATTTTTCCAATTTTTTAACAAGTAGATATCTCAGGGAATTTTGAGGATCAGTTTGTGAAATTATCACATTGTTTGCATTGAGGTTCATTTTTAGCTTGTCCTGGTTACTATATAAGTCTCTCTGTTGATATTTTTATCTAGGGGTTCAATAGAGAGGATATATAAGATTAGTGATAGGGGACACCCATGTCTGGTCCCATTACTAAGTTTAAACCAGTTATAGCATATATTGGGACCCACCATTCTTTCTAATGGGATACTGTAAAGGGGCATAATACCTCAATTAAACCATCCCTGGATATCGAAACTTAATAAGGTCAAACCAAGGAACTCTCAACTGACTCTGTTGAGCGCCTTTCCACATACAGCTATCTATACATTCTATTAACACGCACTGACACAAAATACACATGCGTTGACACACACATACACACATGCTGATGCACCTACACATGTGCTGGCACACACATATATACACATGCTGAAAGACCTACACATGTGCTGACACACCTACACATGCAGAAACCAGGGGTGTATCATGCCCCTGAGTGACAGGTGTGCTGTCAGTCCAGAGCATACCTGTAACTCAGGGACACAATGTATTTTGTGTATTTCTGGGGGTATGTGGGCTCCAAACAGACAGCACACAAACCCATAAAATACATCCGAGGTGCCGATGGCAGCTGCGAATTTGGAATAGGAGTCACTCATTCTGTTGTCAATTCGACCAGCACGAAAAGTATACAATTTGAGTGACGTCTGTCTCCCGGATGTTGTTCCGGGTTTTGTGTGCTCTCTGTTCGGAGCGCACAAACTCCGGAAATATACACCATGGCTCTGTGCAAGGTGTGCGGTGCACACCTACCACATATGGAGCATCTGCACCTGGCTGAAACACATATTCACATACATACACACCTACACATCCGCTGACATGCGCTGACATACACTCACACATATATACACATGCCAACACACCTACACATGTGCTGACACACATACATATAGATAATATATACTTACTAGACTTGCACATGGTAGAGGTTCAGCATGGCAGAGGATCCATCACTACTTTGGGGGTAGGGCAGGTTCAGCTTCTGTTTACTGGCATTAGAGGCATGGGGGGTCACTGAGTCTCCCCACCTTTCTCCTCAAGCACAGTAGAAGTGGCTGGAAGGAGCTCCCGCCATTCCTCACACGGGTTTGCCACTGCTGCAGCTCCTGCCAGGTTGGGCAGGAGGAACAGGAAGCAGGGGAGGGGTAAATCTGCCAGCTACTCTCTGCTATTAGTGTAACTGCAGACTCACTGTTAAAAGCATGTTCCAGGTGCCAGATTCTAGTTAACATGGCTACCCGGCGCCCACTATTTGTCGAGCCATGAATTACATTTCATTATGGGGTTAGTGCTCTGCTTAGTTCTTAATATGTTGGTGAGTATATTGTCAGCCCGGTTACCTTTACCATAATACTTTAATTACATTTTTTTCAAAATTCTTCGCTCTATTTTTCGAAAGTGTCCGATTGATTTTATTTTGTATCACCACAAACTCCAAATACTGAC
Organism: Pelodytes ibericus; assembly: GCA_036172795.1. Lineage (NCBI taxonomy): Eukaryota > Metazoa > Chordata > Amphibia > Anura > Pelodytidae > Pelodytes > Pelodytes ibericus. The sequence continues at coordinate 165,196,458 of CM069857.1, forward strand.
TTCTTGATGGAGTTAGTTTATTGATTTTTGCAAGCTTGCTGAACTTGATATACAGTGCTGACTAGTCTTCACCCCTCTTTTTCCTATCCTAATTATTCAGAGTAATAAAGTATCCTCTTATAACGGCCTTGAAAGCACACCAGTTATTTTCTGGAGAAGTAACCACTGGATGGTTCGCCTGAAAAAAAGTATTTTATAGTCCCTGATTTTTTATATCACAAAGCAAATAAGCGTCATGTAGTGCAGTTTCTTTTATTTATGTGGCCTTTCCTTTTCAATTCACAATATCATGGCCAGTCCATGTATTGTTTATAATTTCAACTTTTCTTATTCTCTCCAACAAATGTTAACTGCCCCAAACCATATCTTGGAGTGCGAGAGGTGGACTCTGTACTGGTGGGTGTAATCCCATTCTTTAGGATGCAATGTATGCCATTTATCAAATAAAGTCTATCTAAGGTACTAGATATGGTTCTAGCCTGCTTATCCATCCATACATTCCAAAAAAAACTGCTGTTTTTTGTCTATATTAGGGTCTAGGACATATATTGGACTTTATGTCTTCTATCAAAGCAATAATTTTCTGCAGGGATACCATAGGAATTGTATTCAGCAAATATAGATTAACCAACGTATAGACCTCTTTGTTTATTTAGTTTATGATCATAAATCTCCACTCTGGATCTAAGCTTTGATACATAATTTCCACCTGCAGGGAATCTGAAATAATTACAGTCACTCCGGTGTTTTCCGTATGAGATGCGTGGATTATGCTAGGGAATCTCTTACCATACTTATTGATTCTGACTGTCTCCAATGGGTTTCCTGCAGAAAAGCTTTATTTACATGGTCGCTCCTCAAATGATTATAGACAACAGATCTTTTGGAAATTTAATTCATGCCCGGTAAGATTACTGCTTGTATACTGCACAGGCTTTTTTTCCCAGTGTGATTTGATGCAGGCATTCTGGATAAATCACTCAAGCCCTCCCCCTCTGCATGCATTACAGGTGCGGCATCACTGATTATATATACACTGAGCATATACAATTTTGTTTCATTTAATCACTTCCTATGCTGCTGAAATACAATGCATTGTGTGGAATCTAAGTAACCTTGCACTTGTTTGCGTAGGACATCTTAACAGTGCAATACATTGTCTAGAGAGGCAGGAAATTCCATTCATTTGAATTAAATTACTCTCAATGGTTCCTTTAGCAAAAATAAAATAAAAGGAAATTAACTTTTACTCAGCTATTGTGGGCAGTACTGGTTTCTTGCAAACTGCTGTCATTTCACAATATCATCTAGCTGTAAGTATTTAAAATTTAAGGCAATGCAAAATGTAAAACATGCATTTTAAAGTACTTTGAAATCACATTAATATGCATTTGGAAGATGCATTTTGGGCACTAGACAGTCCCTTTAATCATGTTAATCCTTCTCCATGCCCGTTGACCTCCTGGCTGTGAGAAAACACATATATACAAACACTTCAAAAACAAACTCATTTAGCCCATCCCCATACATTAATCTGTGACCAATTTCTTGGGACCGCTTCCAGACTCGAGATCTGGATGTGCCCCTTCGTGTTGGCATCACTGTTACATGGTTCCTGTGCTTCATAATTGAAAAACCTAGTAGAGAGGCAAATTGCTTGGCAAGCACTTTATATCACTATAATTCAGACTGATACATGTTTTTATAGGAGCAAACACCACAAGAAGGAGAGAGAGAGAAAAACTCCCTGTAAGTTCTTATTATGATTGTCATAGACCCTCCCTATAAATGTTATAATTTATCTAATACCTAACTTGTTTCTTTATAATACTCTATCTATTGAATCTCTCTACACTTAATCTTCCTTTAGATTACCATACATTATCTTATTCAAAAAATAACACTAAAGATGGAAATGACTTACCCCCAACTTCTTTGACAATTAATTTGTTCTTAAATATAATTTGCAAACCCCTTTACATAGTACCATACCCTTAAAGTGACACTCCCGCCAAAACAATGAAACAGTTTTATTTATTTTTTATTTTGCATTGTTGATTGTTGATGTTATGTGAGTTTATTTAATAAAATATTTTACTAAATAAGTGTGCTTGAGATATAAATTCAAAATCATTATGATTCACTAAACCCAAGGATTCTACATTACAGTTTAGGGGGGTGGAGAGAGAAAAATGGGAGGAGAAAAAAAATCAACTATCTTTTTGTAAGTTGATCCCTGTTAGCTTACCTTCATATCTGATATCCAAGCGAACAACTGCTCCGATGGTGTTTTATATAGGGGGCTTGGGTCTAATAGCTTGGGACAGTTCCACATGATAATATGTACTATAAATATTTTTTATTATCTTATTCAACTTTAAGCACAGAGTGTGATTTTCATAACAAATCACTTGTGTTTCAATGTACCTCTTGCCAAAATCATTCGACTCTTGTCAAACCTCTTCCTGTAAATAATAGTCTTATCAAACAGATCTCTTTGTAAATACATTGAGTAAATGTGTTAACCCACACATATTGAACTATGTATTAACACCAGCACAAGGTTAAAAGTGTAAAAGTTTTTCTAGCAAGAATCAAAGAGATAAAGAGATGAATACAAACAACTTGTGTGAGTGAATGTTTTCTTCATGATTACATGAAAGATAACCCCATTATTACTGAAATAGCAATAATTTAGACTGAGCTTAAAGTTAAGTAGCAGAATAAAATGGTACTGTCCCTTTTAAAGTATACTTACTACAGGCAATCAGCCTTAAATACACAGTGTCATCTCTGAGTAAATTGCTATTCTTATGATATTAAATGTCAAACCTTTTATATGATGCATAAAAAGCACATGCAATGATTCTGGATATTGAATTACATTAACACATACTTGGTAGTAAATGTTAAACTCGATATAAGGAGTGTTATGACTCCTGGAAATTATATCATACCTTGAATTATACTTGCTAAATATTGGTTCATGAGAGCTTAACACTCAGTAAGCAGTACTAAACCTTCATAAGTAATATTAAAGTAGGGGCGTCCAAATGTGGCCCATCAGAGACCAAGGTGCGGCCAATTTTTAGTTTTTATCCTAATTCCTCCACCCTAGAAAGAAGAAATGGGATAAAAAATACGGAAACTAAACAAATTATATTCTAACGAGAATGAGTTTAAACATATGCATATGAAAGTGTATTTGCCCTTTAAATCTTTCTATGCAAAGAGATGTGAAATGTGCGCTTTCTCCTAATGGCAGACATATTGGGGGTTACTTAAAAAATGCTGGGACAAAGTTCTAAAAGTGAAGCAATTACCATGGAAACCAATATAACATTGCTGTAGTTATGATAACTTTTAGAACTTTGGCAATTACCTAACATAATAAGATAGTAATTTAGGATGAAAAAAAGTCCATCAAGTTAAACCCTTCTACCTATCATTCCAGCTTTTGATCTAAAACCCTAAAAAAAGGACCAATAAAACCCCATAAGTAAGGTAATACGGATTTTGCCACTTAGGGGGAAAAATTACTTCTTGACTCCCAAAGCAATTATTAATAGCCCTTTATGTCCTGCTTTTCTAAAAACATATCCATATCTGGGCAGTGAGTTCCATATTTTTATTGTCCTTACTGTAAAGAATCTCTTCCTTTGCTGTCGATTAAATCTTTGCACTTCCAGTCTCAGGGGCTGACCTGTAGCTCTTTGTACTTTTCTGTTAATCAACAGGTCACTGGAGAGCTCTTTATATTGGCCCTGTACATATTTCTATAATGTTATATATATCATATCCCCTCTAAGACACCTTTTTTCTGATATATATAAATGCAACCTTTTAAGTCTTTGTTCATAACTAAGATCCTCCAATCCCCGTATTAATTTTGTAGCCCTCCTTTGCACTTTTTCTAGTTCCATAATATCTTTTTTAAGAACTTGTGCCCAGAATTGCACTTCATATTCACAGTGAGGTCTTAGCATTGACTTGTAAAGAGGCAAGATGATATCTTCCTCCTGTGAATCAATACCCTGTTTTATACATGTCAATATCTCATTGGCTTTTGCAGCTGACTTTAAATATAAACCTCAATGTATGCATTTTTTTCCAGTGAGAAAATATTACAGTAGCCAGCTAGTGTCTGCCACATAGCTGTTTTATTCACTGAGGTTTATGAGAAAGGTACACTACCGTTCAAAAGTTTGGGGTCACTTAGAAATGTCCTTGTTTTCCATGAAAACATTCCACAAATAAGTTGCAAAATGAATTGGACATATAGTCAAGACATTGACAAGGTAAGAAATAAGGATTTTTAATTTTATTTAAATAAATGTGTTCTTCAAACTTTGCTTTCGTCGAAGAATCCTCCATTTGCTGAAATTACAGACTTGCAGACCTTTGGTTTTCTAGTTGTCAATTTGTTCTGACAAATATAGATTTCATTCTATTCTTCCTTCATCCCCTAACAAAAGCTGAATTGGCTTGATGGGCACTTTGTATATACTAGATCCAGGGTGTCCAACATGTGGCCCGCCGGCGACATAAGCCTCACTTACATTGGCTGAGCCAAACACTTGTGCTGCGCGAGGGGAGAAAGCTTCGCCCCTCGCACTCTGACCCTGTTGGAGCACCGGGATGTCACTGACTGTAAGAGAAAATTGACTACAATCAAGAGCATCCACAGGTTATGGCAAGGCAATGCAAAATGGAGTGATAGTCTTCCTTCTTCAAGATTCCTTTAACCCTGTACAGATCTCCCACCACCAAAGCTCCCCCAGACTCCTCCAGCATCTTTACATTGGGTTTGAGTCTCACAAAGGTTCTTCGGTGTAATCCAAACACCTCAGACTTAGATTCATCTGTTTATAACACTAGTTTTAAATCTATCTCTGTCCAGTGACTGCGTTGTTTTGGCCATCTAATCTTTTCTTATTATTGGTCAATCTGAGATAAGGCTTTTTCTTTGCAACTCCCTTTAGAACGGCAGCATTCTGGAGTTGCCTCATCACTGTTGATGTTGAGACTGCCGTTTTGCTGGTATTATTTAATTAAGCTGCTAGTTTAGGACTTGTGACTCGTCCTTTTCTCAAACTAGACACTCTAATGTACTTGTCCTCTTGTTTGGTTGTGCACCTCCCACGGATTTTTCGATTCTGGTTGGTGCTAGTTTGCGCTGGTCTGTAAAGACCGTAGTACACACAGTTTTACGAGATCTTTCGTTTCTTGGCAATTTCTCACATGGAAAAGCCTTCATTCTCAGAACAAGAAAAGACTGATAAGTTTCAGAAGAAAGTTCTTTGTTTTGGATATTCTGAGCCTGTGATCATACCACACAAATACTTTTGTTCCAGATACTTAGCTTATCTAAAGAAGGTCAGTTTTATTGGTCCTTGATCAGCGTAACATTTTCATCTGTGCTAAAATAACTGCCAAAGGGTTTTATAATGATCAATTAGATAAACTTGGATTAGCTAACACAACGTGCCAACGGGCGTGATGGTTGCTGATAATGGGCCTCTGTACGCTTATGTATATATTCCATTAAAAATCATCTGTTTCCATCTACAGTAGTTATTTACAACATTAACAATGTCTACACTGTATTTCTGATCCATTTAATGTTATTTTAATGGACCAAATTTCTAAGTGAACCCAAACTTTTGCATGGTAGTGTATACTCCAGGACTATAATTATTAAAATGTAGATGTATATATTTTAGACTATGCTTTCATGAATTATGCATTTTTCAAAAGCATCTTTGAACACAATGCTGGTGTGGTCACTCACCTTAGTGCACATATTTATAAAATAATCAATGACAGAAAAAAAAAAACACCGGTAAAATAGTACATAAAAAATACAATGCAGGCAATAAAGGTAACTTTTTGAGGCAATGTTCTATAAGTAATCATTCCACTATGTTCCATAGTGACATACATAAATATGTTTATTTTATAAAAGACTTTGTCACAGATGAGGTGCAAAAAAAGGCCCAAAAAATGTATATGTGCTGCAAAATATTGTTTTTTTTCTCACTCACTTCACTGTACTAGACTACTGCACCAACCTGATCTCAAGTCATCGGAGACATTATCTATACATTAACAAGAGTATTAAGTAGAACTGTTTAAACAGTCCACTGATAAGAAGTACTAAACCTTATAGAAAGAATACTAAACCCCCGGATAATACTAAATCCTACTTAATGAATACAAAGCTCGAACTGTGAACTGCTTAATTCTAGATAAAAAGTACACAATGTGTGATAAAGAGTGCTACACATTAGCATCAACAAACAAATCCATACCAATAGCTGAACCAAATGATCATATATTAACATAAAGAAACAGGAACCAAATAATGAATTCAATGGAAATTACAGCTAAATCTCTTTAGTCGACTAAATAATATTATTTTACAATGTTCAAGTATGTGTAAAGGGTTCAATAAACTGTGCGATTATATTGCAGTTTTTATACTGCTTGGAGCAACAATATATTATACTTACTCTTTTGTGCACTTCCTAAACAGGAGGCTGCTTAAAGATATAACAAAACGTCTAGTATACTTATCCTGCAAAATCTCCCTGAAAACAGCAATATAATTCCAAAAATCTATATCTAACCAATAAAATGCAATCGATACTTTCTGCTACCCAAATGGCTATCTAATGGGCTAGACTAAATCATCTTGTTACCTGAAGTTTTCGGACTGTATGGTGAGTGGGCTTTACATGCACTTGTTATACTCATAGCACTATCCCACAAAGCATTCATGGATTGTGAATGGTGCATTTTTTATATACTTATAGTCAACTTATCTACATAATTAAATATCTGGGTAGACAGCGTAAAAATACAAAAATATATCATATTAGAGACTCCAAAGAAATGAATCTATAGTAAAATACAAATTATATATATATATATATATATATATATATATATATATATATATATATATATATATATATATATATATAAAATACAGACAAAACATCAATATATAAATAGATAATATCACTGATAATACAATGCAATGGAATATACTGAGGCAAATACAATTAGAATTACCTCAAAATGTAAGTAACCATGTGAGACTTACAAAATGGATAAACATACAAATGGTAAACGGGAACAAGAAAACAATACACACCTTCCTTGCCCGAAATGTGCTGAACTTAAAAAAGAAACCTTCACTACAGAAGGACGCCAATAGGTTCTCTGCATAATGTTTACAGCTGTACTAATGGGATGCACATATCAACTGTGAACATCTGTTAATAATAACTTTTAGTAAATATATTTGCTCTAAATTAAGCTACCTGAAAACCAAGCTGAAAACATAGGCCAAGATTCAAGAGTTGAATAAATCCTCCAACTGCAATTATTTACCATATTGTTGATTAAAAGCAGAGGGAATATAAAGAATTACCACACTACTGTGGAGTATTTCTATCCAATTATCTAGCTATTCTCTGTTTAATGACGAGACTCCATAAACTAGCATAATCTACTCACGGGATGCTTTTATTACTTGATTGCAAATCCCTCCTCTTCTTTGAATATATTATTTGTTTTGAGAAGCAAATGTTAATAACCACATTTTATCACATATGGATGATTTTGGAGGTGACAAACCCATCAAGCATTTTTAATATTGTTTAGCATTTTTACTTTCAGCAAGCGTTGTGCTTTCAAGGGCTTACACTGATGTGAATGTACATGGTTGGTTGCACTTGTCTTGAGATCCGCATTCAAATTCTAGAAAGTTGAGATAGTCATTCTGATGTCTTGCAACCGAAGAGTCAATGTAGTTCATTTGTGTGCATGCATTGCAAAACAAATTTTGATAGTAGTGTATTTAATTAATATGTTATGACCAGTGAGAATGTAAATTATTTCTCATAAAAAAATATTTTAAAATCAAAATGCCAAATGATTTATTGATTCCAGCATTTGAATGCAACAGCCAGCCATGGTGGGAATTCTATTCTTAAATTAATGCAAATGACATTTTTAAATAACTTTAATGCTATTCGACGGTTCAGTCTCCTTTCAGTGTCTCCATCCATCACCTGACTCTCTATCTGATTGAACAATGAAGCAAGCATGAATAATATTATAATAGCAGATGTGGACTGCAGAATGTATGTAGACAATATTGTAATTGTTAGAAAACTGGGTTTTCTAACAATTACAACGAGCACCTGTCACTTTTAAATGACTTTATTTTCATTATCTATAATATTGATTTGATGATATCTTCCTATCCGTTTAGCCAGGCTCCTTTAGAGCTTTAATTTGCTCGTTTTACACCCCCACAGAAGTGCTAATTTCGCAACTGAATATTTTCATCGTAGTTTTCGTCAGCTGCATGTTTTCAGTAAAACTAAACGATAACTAAATAAAAACTAAGTTAAGTTAATGTGACAAAATGTTAGGGAAAGACTATTGCATTTACTTATTTGGAATTCTGGTTCTGGTTCCCATGGATCTCTGCCAAAGCCCAGTCCCCTGACTCTATCTGCAGTTGGACTGGCTAAGATGCAGGCTCCCTGTGCCTGTTTGCCATCTGGAAAACCACCCTGCAAACTGCATAGGAAGAAGATACTCCTCAATCTGATTTTACTGGTACGTGAGTGTTTCCCCTCCCTAGCAAGTTAACTTAATACTGTGTAACAGTTTTCTCAGACCTGTTCCCTCACTGCTGGAGTTTTAGTTTACTAAAACTAAAACAATTCAGATGACTAAAATACGACCAAACTAAAATGGCATGTTAGTCAAAAGACTATGACTAAAATGAAATTATGCAGCAGAGACAAACCTAGTAAGTTACATTCACTACAAGAATAGAGATCCTGCTTAAAGCACAAATGAATGTTTACATAATGCTTCTCTAACCTCAATTCACCAGCACCTCAAATTTTGGTGAATAGCTCCCTATCCCTCACAATGTACTAAATGCATTTTAAAAATAAACTATAGCATATTTAAAGTCACCATAATTTGCCTCAACACTTAACTGGCTCTATGGCAATAAGCAGCAAATCACAGCCTCAATGGTAAATCATACTAAGATACACCACACGTTGATCAGTGTTCAAACCGACAACACCCTTCAATCATACTGGGGAATGCTGACTGCAAAGTACAAACGTATGTATTTGAAAGAAACATACTCTGCATCACTTTAATTAGAACATTTGTTTACAATAAATTTACACGAGTCACGTTAAAGTCAAAGAATTGGGCTACATATGCTTTAAAACAGATGCTGAGAGGCTGTCTTTATCACTTCCTGCTCCTTTTCTGTTCTTTCCTCTGTGAGATCGTCACTACAGCTCTTTCCCACTGCATGCAGCATGTAAGATATATTGCAGACAATCAAACCCCCGTACATTGTCTATGTGCCATAACGTTTTGTACTGAGACGGCATGGGTTCCTGTGATCTTGGAGCGAAAACACACCTGAGCTTCTCAATACAAAATCTTACCCCAGCAGTATCACACTTTGCCTCGGATTCCTTTCATCCGTTTCCTGAGCGAGATCTCCATTTATTGTGCACACAAGCCCCTGCCTTGTTTTAAGTGTCAGGATCCCCCACTGTGGATGCATTCCCAACTCTGCTATGTCAATGCAGATACACTTTGTAGACGTCAACCTTGCAGAAGAGGCCTCAGTGTGACAAGTGTCAGAGCAAGGGACATCTTTTCGAGTCAATCATAGTGAGGCAGCTTCTGTGTAATTCCAAAAATAAATATATAAGTCTTAAAAGCACTACATTTACTGACAGTTCTCCCTTGCCTGCTATTCTGTTAAACGTACCATAATAAAAAAAAGACACGTAAGAATGGTTCAGTCTGTCTCTTGCTAAGTGGTTGAAAACCGCTGGTTTTATTTGTTCCACTGCTAATAAAAAGTAAGGTTACAAGATGTACTTCTATAGTATAGAGACCCTGGCTGCATGTCATAATCCACTAATTGTTCTGAACTCCATTATGTCAGATTTGTTTTTTTAAAGGCAGCCCAGTCAACAAAGAAGCATTTTTGGATTGCAGCATTATTAACTGTGGGTTTGTCAAATCCCAGGAGGGGTTCTATAGGGAAGACTGAGGCTACCATTTTAGTCAGCCAAACTCCGGAAGAGTTCGGCTGCCGAAATGTCAGCAGAAAAATCGTCTGCATTGGTCAATTTTTGTGCCGATTCAGGACACTTCCGTAATCTCTGAGTAGATCAAATCTAAGGTTCATTCGGATCATCGATATGATCCAACCCTTCTACATATCATTCAGCTTTTGATCCAAAAGAAGGCAAAAAAACTTAAGTAAGTTATTTTGAATTTTGATGACTCCAAAATGCAATCAGATTTCTCCTTGGCGGAAGAACCTCTAAAATATCAATGTTTATTCTATTATTAATAGCCCTGTATGTTCTGTTTTTTTTTTTTTTTTTTAATTATCCAGACCCTTGAAGGCATCTTTTGTATTTGATAGCACCGCCTCTCTTGGCAGTGAGTTCCATATCTTTACTATCCTTCCTGTAACGAATGTCTTCCTTTGCTGTCTATGAAATCTTTGCTCTTCCAGTCTCAGAGGATGACCAATTATTGTTTGTACATTTTTGTTGGAACAGGTCACTGGAAAGCTCTTCATATTAGCCCTGCACATATTTATTTAATGTTATCATACCTCCTCTAAGATGCAGTTTTTCTGGCACATATAAATGCTACTTTTTTAGTCTCTCTTTATAACTAAGATCCTCCAATCCCCTTATTAATTTCGTATGTATATGTCATGTGTTGGTGTGTGTCATTGTTTGTGTTCAGTGGTTCAGCATGTGTATATATATATGTGTGAGTTTCAGCATGTATGTATATATGTGTGTGTCACTGTGTGTATATAGGTGTGTCACTGTGTGTGTATAGGTGTGTGAATTAGTATTTGTGAATGATGTCATTTATATATGTGGTGGCAATTTTTGCCCTTGCCTTCTAATGTGTGCAGCTGGTTCCTAGATTTAAATCAAATTTGTCAAGCTCTGGTTTACGACATCACCTTGTGGCTTGATAGGAAAATTAAAGACTTTCAGTAGGAATTGAGTAATTGGCATATCAAGCTACAAGGTGATAAACAGGTACAACACAAGAGGAGGGACAATTTAGTGGCCTTTAGTGCAATTTCTCCAGACCATATTTTATCATCCGTTACAGGCAAGACATATTGATATACTTACAGACAAGGTACAAAGATTAATAGAAAGACGATCAGATAGAGAGACAGACAAGACAATGCACAATGTCAGTAAGAAGCTGCAAAGGCCAAAAAGGTATTGGGATGTATAAAAAGGTAAGCTCCCACATGAATTTGCAGTGCAATTATGGGCACATGTTTTTAAAAAGAACATTATTAAAATGGGAAAAGTGTGGAGGATTAATAAGGGAAAAAGAAATTCTTAGCTATAAACAGATACTAAAAAGTTTCATTACTATACAGGGAGTGCAGAATTATTAGGCAAATTAGTATTTTGACCACATCATCCTCTTTATGCATGTTGTCTTACTCCAAGCTGTATAGGCTCGAAAGCCTACTACCAATTAAGCATATTAGGTGATGTGCATCTCTGTAATGAGAAGGGGTGTGGTCTAATGACATCAACACCCTATATCAGGTGTGCATAATTATTAGCCAACTTCCTTTCCTTTGGCAAAATGGGTCAAAAGAAGGACTTGACAGGCTCAGAAAAGTCAAAAATAGTGAGATATCTTGCAGAGGGATGCAGCACTCTTAAAATTGCAAAGCTTCTGAAGCGTGATCATCGAACAATCAAGCGTTTCATTCAAAATAGTCAACAGGGTCGCAAGAAGCGTGTGGATAAAACCAAGGCGCAAAATAACTGCCCATGAACTGAGAAAAGTCAAGCGTGCAGCTGCCACGATGCCACTTGCCACCAGTTTGGCCATATTTCAGAGCTGCAACATCACTGGAGTGCCCAAAAGCACAAGGTGTGCAATACTCAGAGACATGGCCAAGGTAAGAAAGCCTGAAAGACGACCACCACTGAACAAGACACACAAGCTGAAACGTCAAGACTGGGCCAAGAAATATCTCAAGACTGATTTTTCTAAGGTTTTATGGACTGATGAAATGAGAGTGAGTCTTGATGGGCCAGATGGATGGGCCCGTGGCTGGATTGGTAAAGGGCAGAGAGCTCCAGTCCGACTCAGACGCCAGCAAGGTGGAGGTGGAGTACTGGTTTGGGCTGGTATCATCAAAGATGAGCTTGTGGGGCCTTTTCGGGTTGAGGATGGAGTCAAGCTCAACTCCCAGTCCTACTGACAGTTCCTGGAAGACACCTTCTTCAAGCAGTGGTACAGGAAGAAGTCTGCATCCTTCAAGAAAAACATGATTTTCATGCAGGACAATGCTCCATCACACGCGTCCAAGTACTCCACAGCGTGGCTGGCAAGAAAGGGTATAAAAGAAGAAAATCTAATGACATGGCCTCCTTGTTCCCCTGATCTGAACCCCATTGAGAACCTGTGGTCCATCGTCAAATGTGAGATTTACAAGGAGGGAAAACAGTACACCTCTCTGAACAGTGTCTGGGAGGCTGTGGTTGCTGCTGCACGCAATGTTGATGGTGAACAGATCAAAACACTGACAGAATCCATGGATGGCAGGCTTTTGAGTGTCCTTGCAAAGAAAGGTGGCTATATTGGTCACTGATTTGTTTTTGTTTTGTTTTTGAATGTCAGAAATGTATATTTGTGAATGTTGAGATGTTATATTGGTTTCACTGGTAAAAATAAATAATTGAAATGGGTATATATTTGTTTTTTGTTAAGTTGCCTAATAATTATGCACAGTAATAGTCACCTGCACACACAGATATCCCCCTAAAATAGCTAAAACTAAAAACAAACTAAAAACTACTTCCAAAAATATTCAGCTTTGATATTAATTAGTTTTTTGGGTTCATTGAGAACATGGTTGTTGTTCAATAATAAAATTAATCCTCAAAAATACAACTTGCCTAATAATTCTGCACTCCCTGTATGCTATAAGAATGGAGCCTTGGAGTGTATGTCTATGTTAGCGTTATATACATATATGGCTAATATCGAGAGCTCGTCTTCAGGTCAATGACCTATTCAATAACAGAATTGTAGAAAGACGAGAAGTTATGTGGAAGACCTGAAGAGCACAAATTGAATTGACAGCAAAAGGAAGGAAATCTTTACGGCATGGAATTTACTGTCAAGAGAGATGGTGCTATCAGATATAATAGATTACTTTTAGCTTTTATAGCACACAGGGCTATAAATGACAGAATATTTAGCTTGATGATCTAAGGTGAAATCTGATTCCATTTGGATTTGAGGAGGAATTTGTCCTCTGGGTTTATTCAGGGTTATTTTGTCTTCTTCAAACAAACAGAACAGCGGTTGGGTCTAATGAACTTTTACCCAGTCTCCATGATAGTTTCTCTACTAAGTAAAGAAGAGAAGATGGAGACAGGTCAATAGCCAGTTCATCAAAACAGAAACAGATGTGGGTGGATATGAAAGGGCAAAACAGGAGGTCTGTTTTCTAGGACACAATGCTAAGCATATTGCTCCTCACCAAGGCCTCATGTATGGAGGAAGGCTGTCCACCTATACAACTTTGGCAGAGTCCATTTACAAGTTAAAAAAAAAAAAAAAACTGGTGCAGTGTGAGCCCAGTGAATCAGGTTTGAGAGTGGCATGGAGAGTGTCCTCCCAACCCCACCAAAAGCAGACATATATTTTGTCCTTAATTTATGCATTTGTTTGCAACACTGCCAACACAATGTATATTTTATTTCTAATGGAAAATATTAATGTTTTGCAGAGGACCCTTTATTGAATAAAACTATGTAAAAATGTGTAAAGTTGCCAACTGTTTTCGAGAATGAGAGCCATTACAACACCTTCTATTCATTCATAACATGTTGTTTTTGCTCACTGCAAATGTACTTTGCAACTGTATTAAGTTGTGTAAACTCTCCCCCTCTTCCGCAGCCTGTGGAATATATTTCGAATGAAATGCACAGTGATTTAGACAACTCATCTAAGGACGCAGACTAATGGATCTATTCTACAAAGAAGACAGTAACTTAATGGCCCTATTCAAAATAGTCAATACTAATACACATCATATAAAATACTTCCCTCCCTATTTTTTATGAATATGAGTAAAACAGAAATTGCACAAGCCGACATAATCTAGTCCACATCAAAAGTAAATAGAAACAGCAAGTTTCCTGAACAATTTTACAGTTGTCAAAAATAGGATTTTTTAAATGAAAACTATTTACTTTCTCACAAAGATTCAATTGCCCTGTAAATGATCATTTTTAGAACAGCAGGCTAGGAATCTTGAGCTTTCTTTGTATCTTGATATTGTCAGTATTTTTGCCATGCATTTTTATCTATGTGATTAGCATCATAGTTGATGTACACAACAAACTGGGATAGATGGCTGCTAGAAATCGTCTTATCAGTCCGAGATAACAGTTCTCTATGGAACAATTACACCCTTCAAAATCCGCTTGTTCACTTTAAAGGTTACATTAATTTACTGTAGCTACTTATTGGATTCATTGTTTCTGATGCTATTTTTTTTTTCCAAATCTCAGCTGACTATTTGCATTTTGGGTTTTCAACTTGTCAACTTTCTTCTCAGTTGATCAGTAGTCAACAGGGGCGGGCTGGGCCGGGGGGAAATGAGGCAATCGCCCCCCCCCCAGGCCGCCCTGATGCATGCTAAAAACGGCCGCTGGGCCGTCTTTAACGCTGGGAGCCCCAGGGGGTGACGGCCGATCCTGGCGTCCCGGGCTCGGCGGGTCCTGGTCACGCCAGGAAAAAAAAATCCCCCCCACTTTCCTCCTTGCTGCTGTCCCCCGGTGCTGCAGGTCCGTGGCTGTGAGGGAAGCGTTCTGCGCTCCCCTCCAGCCAATGCGCATTCAATAAAGTTTGTTGAAAAAAAAAGTTTAAACAAACTTTATTGAAGACGCTTGGCTGGAGGGGAGGGCACAACGCTTCCCTCACAGCCACAGACGGGCAGATGAGAGCACCGGGAGACGGAGACAGAGCAGCAGCAAGGAGGTAAGTACTCAATATGGTGTGGGGGAAAATCCTGGTATATTGAAGGGCAAAATCCTGGTATATTGTGGGGCAAATCCTGGTGTATTGTGGGGCAAAATCCTGACATATTGTGGGGCATAATCCTGGCATATTGAGGGAAAAATCCTGGCATTTTGATGGGGCATAATCCTGGCATATTGTGGGGGAAATCCTGGCATATTGAGGGGGCATAATCCTGGTATATTGTGGGGGAAAATCCTGGCATATTGTGGGGCAAAATCCGGGTATATTGGGGGGGCAAAATCCTGGCATGTTGTGGGGGAAAATCCTGGAATATTGAGGGGCATAATCCTGGTATATTGGGGGGCAAAATCCTGGTGTATTGTGGGGCATAATCCTGGCATATTGAGGGGCAAAATCCTGGTATATTGTGGGGCAAAATCCTGGTGTATTGTGGAGCAAAATCCTGACATATTGGGTGGCTAAATCCTGGCATATTGTGGGGCATAATCCTGGCATATTGAGGGTAAAATCCTGGCATATTGAGGTGGCATAATCCTGGCATATTGTGGGGAAAATCCTAGAATATTGAGGGGGCATAATCCTGGCATATTGTGGGGAAAATCCTGGCATATTGAGGGGGAATAATCCTGGCATATTGAGGAGAAAATCCAGGCATATTGTGGGGGAAAATCCTGGCATATTGAGGGGAACATCCTGGCATATTGAGGGGGCATAATCCTGGCATATTGAGGGGGCATAATCCTGGCATATTGAGGGGGCATAATCTTGGCATATTGAGGGGGAAATCCTGGGATATTGGGTGGCTAAATCCTGGCATATTGAGGGGCACAATCCTGACATATTGAGGGGACAATCCTGGCATATTGAGGGGCATAATCCAGGCATATTGAGTGGAAAATCCTGGCATATTGAGGGGCATAATCCTGGCATATTGAGGGGAAAATCCTGGCATATTGTGTGTGAAAATTCTGGCATTTTAAGTGGCAAATCCTGGCATATTGTGGGGGGAAATCCTGGCAATATTCATTATAAAACAAGGAAAAGATGGCCGTGGATGGGGAGGCGATTCGGTGGTGCAATGGGCCACTTGACTGGATTTGCCCCCCAGGCCTAAGGCTGCCAGCCCTCCCCTGGTAGTCAAATGTATTTGTTTTTTGGTGGTAGTCGGTCAAATTGCCTAGGGTCTGCTTAACTGACAAGTAAATGTGATCATATCTTGTATTTAATGTGTAGATATTAATCAGCAGATTTCAGCAGGTAACAGAACTGATAAACACTGCTTTTGCCTTCACATAGTTCCATCACGTTAAGTAAATTCGACTCTTTCCTGCTGAGTTCAGCTACCAGGTAATTCAACTTGGCTGAATAAAGCACCCCATAAGGACCAAATATCTTACTTTGGGTCGGAAATATTACTGCAAGTTATTAAAAGCGCATTACTTAGTGAATTGGTCCATTTCGGTAGTCAAGCTGTTTGGCCATTATTAAATAATACCCTAAAGATAGCTATGAAGTATAGTTCTTAACCTTGGATTACTAAGTCAGTTACAATAGTCCTGCATCCCAGACATCCTCTTTTGAGCCTTTTACAATGCCTTGGAATACAATTTGTTGCTTTATACATGTTCAAGAGACATATCTAATCCAAGATATAGTTAAACTCATTAAGTTTTGGCTGCCCACCACTTTACATTACAGTTCCCTCAGGCACATTCATGAAAGAGTGAAAGAGGTATCCCTGAAAGACAATTATGGTTAGATGGTGAATAGTTTCTCCTTACCAGAAGTAAAGACATGACAAGCAGTAACCCCTGGCTAGGCTCCTTAAACTACAGCAAGTTTCTCTAAATGCAGTTCTAGCAGATCAGTTCCTGCAGGGGACTTTTCATTTATCCCCTTCCAGATGCTAGGATGTACTATGCCGTCCTAATTTTAGAGTACCTAAAAGATGGCATAGTACGTCCAGCGTTAAACAGCTCATCGTGGCTCCCCGACAGGGGAAATGTAGCTGATGCTCAAAGCGAGCACCTGCTACATTTTATCTAATCGTGGTGCGCCTGAACTTCCTTGTGATCGGTGGCCAGGAACAAAACATGACGTTTTGGTGCTCGCATCGTCTGGGACGCAAGCACCGTACGTCACGAAGGGGTTAATATCCTGCTGCCCATGAGCTGGTAAACATTCATGTATTATGTCTGCACTTTATGTGTGTATCAGTTAGAACTCTAAATCTTACCGCTCCATCTATTTATTAGCTTTGCTTTGTTTTCTATGCTTTTTTCATTCCTATCCCATCAAATTCAGGTCTGTCCCGGCATAAATACTGCCTATGCAAAGGGCTTGGCACGGTGCACATGCAGTATTGCGTTTAAAATGTATATGTCAAAATAACGTAGACGGTATAAAAGAGGAGAATTAAGCTCCAGACACTGGGTTTTTCTGTACAGGGGGTGGGTGAGAGCAATCTCCCGGGGTCACAGAATGACACGTAACTCCACCCCACTTAACTCCACACCTTTTTGTCCCATGAGCCATCTATAGAAAGTTGGCCGACATGCTTCTTTTGGTCTGTCTTTTCTGTTGTCCTTCTGTAAGTTATTTTCTTTACTGAAAATTTGTATATATTCTTTTTTCTGTCCAATCATTTTGCTGTTTTTTTCTTTTTGCTGTTTCTGTATCATTCTGTCTGTCAATGCTTTTTTCTCTTCATGTGGTTTTCATTTTTGCTTTCTCAGGCTTTTTTTCAGTGTCTTTACCTTTTGTCGCCCCTCTGTTTGCATTCCTTCTCTTCGGCTATTTTTCTATGTTACAATATATTTGTCTGTTTGTTACCTCTATCTGCATAGAATTTTTGCTGTCTATCTGCCTGTTGTTGCTTTCTGCTATCCATATGTCTAACCCAGGGCTTGACAAATCTAATTAGATTTTAGGAGCCAACAAAAAAATTTAGGAGCCAGACAATCACGCAAGCATACACGCAATTCATAAACACACACGCCTACTTCACATACATACACACACACACCTACTTTACATATGCACATAAATACAAACACCTCACACACCTACTTTACATATACCCATTTATACAAACACCTCACACACCTACTTTACATATACCCATATATACAAACACCTCACACACATACTTTACATTTACCCATATATACAAACACCTCACACACACCTACTTTACATATACCCATATATACCAACACCTCACACACCTACTTTACATATACCCATATATCCAAACACCTCACACACACACCTACTTTACATATACCCATATATACCAACACCTCACACACACCTACTTTACATATACACATATATCCATACACCTCACACACACACCTACTTTACATATACACATATATACAGACAACTCACACACACCTACTTTACATATACACATATATATACACACACACACCTACTTTACATATACACATATATCCAAACACCTCACACACACCTACTTTACATTATACACATATATACAAACACCTCACACACACCTACTTTA
Organism: Pelodytes ibericus; assembly: GCA_036172795.1. Taxonomy (NCBI): domain Eukaryota; kingdom Metazoa; phylum Chordata; class Amphibia; order Anura; family Pelodytidae; genus Pelodytes; species Pelodytes ibericus. Next base: position 165,215,125 of record CM069857.1, read on the forward strand.
CATTATACACATATATACAAACATACACCCACCTCACACAGTCTTTTCTTGGTGTGTGTGTGTCCCCCCCTCCCTGCCGCTTTACCTCACTGCAGGGGAGGGGGACATCCGTGCTGCAGCCTGTCCTCATTCATCGGCCTGCTGAGTGCCAGGATGTCACGCGACGACACCCTGCACTCAGACACGCTTTAAGCGAGGGGGCGGAGCTTGCAGTCTGTGCCATCCGCACAGACTTTACCCCCTCGCGCTATGAAAAAATTTAAAAAAAATCAGATGGCAGCGGCAAGGGGACAGGGAGGGTAACTTCACCCAGGCGCCAGGTCTCATTTCCTGGTCGCCATGGCGACCTGGCGCCTGGGGTTTGTCGAGCCCTGGTCTAACCTATTTGTTGGTTACAACCCCCATAATACTTATCTACTCATTAGGCTAGATGAGCATCATTCTAGCTCTAGGCCACAGCAGCAGGGGTGTCAAAAGTTAGCCATTGTGTCAGGGTTGTACATGTAAGGCATGCTCTATAACTGTTAAGGGTTGTGTTGCTTAACTGGGAGCAGCCCATTTGTGTATAATCACTCTGAAGTACATCTCCCAGCATTCTTAGTGTCCTGGGATGCAATCCAGCCTCCATGCAATCCCTGTAGCACTTTAAATAGCCTTTGAACTACCAGCAAACAACTCCAACATTCTGTTGCCTCCGGTTGATGTGATAACATTTCACAGGTAGCATATTGCAATACAGTTCCTATATGGAAGCACACTCAGTAACCTTCACAATTATACAAATAACAGTATACAGTCCTTATCGTGATGGAATCAAAGCAATATCCTATTTGTTTATGGAAAAGGTAAATCAAAATTAGAATAGTAGGAAGAATACCCAAACATAACAAAAATGAAAAATTTTTTACATTACACTTCATGTTACTCAAAGTAGAAATGATAACAAAAAAAGTGTTATAATAGTACTTTCCTTTAGGGAATAATATTGGTTGTCGCACTGGTATGGTGACTATGATATGGAAAACATATAATTCATTGCATGGGCTGGATTCTGAACCTGAAACTATCTTTATCCCCAAATTACCTAAACACACTAATCAGTGACCACCTTCTCACTGGTCATAGTCTCTAGCCCCACATGTTTATACATTATGTAGATAATCCAGGAGACTTGGCAAATTAAAGAAATACAGGATTCACCAGCAAATAACAGCTTCTTAAATGGTCTCCATTCAAGTGAGAAGAAGCAATAAAAGAAACACGAGAGACAATGTAATTAGCCTTTGTTTAGAAGTGTGTTATCTTCCACTCTATTGCTGGCCTGTTGGCCATTAAAGAACCAATGAGTTGTGTGGTAAAATCTGGGGGTTATTGACCGGAAGCAAGTAATGAGAGATTCTATATTCATGCATTGCTGAGAATACCATCTGGATTTGCTCATGGGGCTTTGTGCAATGTACAGCATTCTGCTCTCAGCTCAGTGCTGACAGTAAGTAGATAACTCGGTACAGACAGTCAGTACACAACCTGTACATTGTATATCCAGCTCTACATTCCAGTGAAATTCAAAAATATCAGACACATTTTAAACGTTACTATAAGATCTCTACTATAAGAGTAGATGTACTACTGGAAAGGTATTTGAATCATTATAGTATCATTTACCAGGCTTTCCTGGCTTTTCTTTCTTAACATGTATATTATTCAATTTAGACCTTTACGGTATACACCAAAAATGTAGGCTTTTTGGCTCCTGTGACAGGCCAGGTCAAAACTCACTTTATTATTATTATATGTTTACATTCTAGAGACTGCAGCACTTTAAAACATTCATAAGTTTTCTTTGAGCTTCGCATGCACTCAAATACCTGTCTAAAATGTTTCCAAACACACTGGGGTTTGTGTCAGAAATATAGTGCAGTTGTGCTATATTTATCGTGTGCCTCATGTATAAAATTATTTGCACTAGAAATAAAAAGTCACAGTCCAGTTGTGAAAAATGATTACACATATACAAATGCTAATAAAATCTAAATAGATTTTATATATTTGTCATGAATTTATATATTGTTTGCAAGTGATAGGGCAATAACTACAAGTAGCGCATTGTTTTTTCTTAACCAATTGTCTCACCATAATTACATTGTAGTTACATTGTAACCTGTAGCCCTAGCCTACCCTTAACATCAGTGTATGTCTAAAGCTTAGTAAGGCTTTATTTTCTTTTTATTTGGATCTTGCTAAACAACCCCAGAGCGACTGAAGCTCTTACCCACAACAGGGCAGCAAAATATTTAAAAGGCATGTTGCCTTTTAATATGGCAAATGTGATCACTCTGGAGTGCACCCCGGTGGAAGATTTCAGTGTTGCTGAATGCCTCAAGGCATTTCAGCAACACCCACTGACCGAAAGAAGTGATCACCAAGGGGTTAAAGATTTATTTAAATCATTAGGCTATGACTTTGTGATGAGCATGAGGAATCAAAATACCAAAGTATGACCTTAATGGAAAACCACTGTACACATTTGTCATAGGCATCACAGACTATAGGGGGTACCTAGTCAATCTGGCATGGTTGCAATAATGTTTGTTAACTAGGCCCCAGGGCTGGTGCAAAGATTTTTGCCACCCTAGACAAACCCCTAATTTTGCCGCCCCCTTGACCCCACCCCTTGCCCCTCCCCTTACCCAACCTGCTTATAACAGCTAGACAACCGCACATCAATCACGCAAACACACACGCAGTCTTTTAAAAAATATATATATTTATTATACATATATCAAAATACATTAAGAAAATACAAATAGCAGACAAGTAACGTGATATACGATGCTCTGAATCATCAGTGTGCGCAAAGAGCGCAGGCAGCACTGTCTGTGTTTAACTCACAGAGCTAATACTGCCCGCTGCTCCCAGCGCACTGCTACAGAAGGTGGCAGCGGACCTTCATCTTGCCCCCCCCCCCCCCCCAATTGTCCTTCAGCGCGCAGGCGCCCCTTGTGAAAAGGTGCCCTAGCTCGGCGTCTACTTCGCCTATAGGTGGCACCGGCCCTGTTAGGACCATTATAATTGTCATCTCAAACGTCTAAAGCATTCCCTGTGCAAGACTATGAAGAGTGGTTTGAACATACTGAACATAATGTACAGTAGAACTGTAGCTAGATTACAACGCACAGCATGCTGAACCAGAATTGTAGAACCTCTGCAGATCACAGAGACCTCCGCATGGAGCGTTCCTTTGACCTGCCTTCAGCACAAGAGTCATAACACCCAATTCAGTGTCCTTAATGTACATAAAGAATATAATGTCAATAAATATAAAATTAATTATACTTTATAACTGTGCAGCAATTATAATATTTCTGTAACAAAAAAACAACAAAAAAACCTATGCTATTCATGGAATTATTTGTTTGGCATAATGGAAGGTTGCAGTTTTCAATTCTATTTATCCAGCATCGAGTTTGAGTATGAAATGCACTCAAAAGCATTTTATTATTTAATGGAAAACCACTCTTTACGCCATTACTTGTAGATGGCAGGAAGAGATTTTTTTTTTTTTTAGATATTCAGAGCTGGTAGATGTCTTCGGAAAAGGAGTGGGAAATTGATGTAGCGATGGCAGCTGTGAAATAATGAGAACATTTTGTTTTCTTTGTTTTTATAAAAAAAAAATGTTTTACTTTTTTTATTTATTGGATAGATTAATTAGCTTCTGTTTGGTTAATGAGCTTGCTTGCGCCAGAAATGTCACATTGCTTTGTTTTTTTATATAATTTGTCTTGCTAAAATGTTTATTTATTTATTTTGCTATGTGGGACCTTTATAAATTCAAACATTATACATTAGAAGTAAGACAAAAGGAAAACTGATGAATATATTGGCTTGAGGAATCTGTCAATGGAAACAAAACAGCTCAGTCATACTGAGATATGCAGTAAAGGCAGAAGGATAATTGACTAGCATCTTGGTAATTTAAATGATATGCAGTTCTGACTTTTATAGTATATTTAAAATCCGTTGCATTTGCTAAACACACATAAAGGGATCCTATCGTCAGTCATTTTTTCCCCATGCTTATGTTTCACTGATTTTTAACAAGTTAAGAAATAGCAAGGACACTGAGGGATATGTGCAATTGCAGGAACAATTCTCGGGCAACATTCTAAAAGTGGAGCAATCACAACTGCAATCAGTAGAATGTTCTACTTTTAAAATGCTGGCAGGATTACTACAAATGTGTATAGAAATAAGGATCCACCGCTTATCCAGCTGGCCAAGGGAGCAGACATGCCTCACTGGAGCTCTGCCGCTAGCCTCGCTAACTAATGATAAAGCACAGCCTATGAAACCATGGGACAGCAGAATCAGGCAAACTATGCACTAGATGGGAAAGAGACGAACCCCACTACACCAGCCCGAGGCTGAGGACTTTTTCAGCAGTCCCAGAGCAGGAAGGCACTGTGAGCCCTCCCGAGTTGGGTGCCAGCTCAATACATGGATGATGGATCAAAGGCCGCCAACACTACTGCAGTAAAGCCTCTCTTTTCACTATTTTGGCAGCCATGAGTAGGGCCATTCCCCCCGTTATAGTACTCCACAGACACACAGGGAACACTTTAGTCGACTTAATAACTTATACTTTTCTTTTTTGATATGTTCCATTTTTTGGCTACTGGACACATAACCTGTCAGGCACTCCAACCTGTCACAAACCTCGGACAACTGAATTTAGTCACAATAGGTGATTATAGGGCCCCTTTTTTGTGTAGCCTCTCTGAGCTGCTGGTGGTCTATCCCACCTGGGGTGTACCCCCATATGATTTCTCCACTATGCTTATTTCATACATTGCTTTACCTTCTTTCCTCTTGTCCATCTGCGATCATTCCATCCATTTCATACTACTCTATACTGTTTTTTCCTCTTCTCAAGTGTACTTGTGCACGTTGCATTAACATATTTGCTATTCTTTATAGACTTACATTTAAGTGTATTATGACAGGGCTTGACAAATTTAATTTGATTCTAGGAGCCAGCAAAAAATTTTAGGAGCCAGACAATCACGCAAACATACACACAATTCATAAACACACACACCAACCCACTTCACATATACACCACACACCAACCCACTTCACATATACACCACACACACACACCAACCCACTTCACATATACACACACACACACCATATACATACACACACACACACCAACCCACTTCACATATACACCCCCCCCCACTTCACATATACACCCCACATATACACCCCCCCTTCACATATACACCCCCCCACTTCACATATACACCTCACATATACACCCCCCCCCCCCACTTCACATACACCTCACACATACACACCTCACACACATACACATATACACCTCACACACATATACACCTCACACATACAAAAGTTGATTTTTTTTTCCCACCTGTCTCAAGTTGTGAGTGCTGGGTGTCGTCACTTGTCAATCCAACACTCATCCGAAATAGCAAGGAAGAACGGCTGCAGCACGAATGTTCCTTCCCTGCTGCCTTACCTCATTGCAGGGCTGGGGAACATTCGTGCTGCAGCCGTTCTTCCTTGCTATTTCGGATGAGTGCTGGGTTGACAAGTGACGACACCCAGCACTCACACACACGCGCTGCGCGAGGGGGCGGAGCTTGCCGTCTGTGCAATCCGCACAGACTTCTCCCCCTCGCATTGCAAAAATCACGAACACACGAATGGCAGCAGCAAGGGGGTCATGTAGGAAACGGCACCCGGGCGCCAGGCTTAATTTCCAGGTCGCCATGGCGACCTGGCGCCCGGGGTTTGTCGAGCCCTGTATTATGACATGTTTACTATTCCGAAAAACCATATAAATTGATAAATTAAAACAAATAAGAAACAAGGTTATATCAGCAGCATGTTACATAGTAATGTTACCATTCTATGCGGATGTAAAGAAGATGATTAGTATACTTTTTGCTTTATATACTGTAGGTTTGACTCAGTATGTTTTTGGAATACAATTCTCCACATGATCAAGTTTACATGATGACAGACTGCATGCAAAGTCATTAGCCTTTAATATAGTGCAGTTAAAATAATTTTAAGCTCTAGCCACCTATCCCTCGAAAACCTTCTAGTCTGCTTCATTCAAACCATCATAAGAAATGACCAAAGTGAAAATAGGAAGAGGAAGACTTCATGCCACAGATCTGTAGTTACATTATCTGATTTCTACTGGTTGGTCTGTTGCTTTTCTCCTAGCAGCTAAGGGGAGAGAGGTGAGATGCTTTAGGAATGACCTTTGGGGTGTGAAACGGTGCAGAGCTCAACACCCCTGGTGCCAAAGTGGATCTCCCCTCAACCGCCCTTGAGAAGGGGTAGGCAGCTTGAGGTCTGTCACACAGACATTCTCTCAGGCTGACTCTCTCTTCATGTGTCTGGGGAAGTTAGAGTGTCGAGGGTCACGTGACCTGTCAACGCTCAGACTCCAGAGACACGTGGGGGTGCAAGAGGCCAGTGCACATGGGTGCTCTAACAAGACCTGTGGATGCAAGCTGGGTTCTTTGGCCATGGGCATCCCGCCCTGGAAACTGGACATCAACGGAGGGGGAAGCAGTAGGCTGCATAGGTTAGGTCAGGGCTCGACAAACCCCGGGCGCCAGGTCGCCATGGCGACCTGGAAATGGAGCCTGGCGCCCGGGTGCCGTTGCCCTAATGTTCCCCTTGCCGCTGCCATCCGTCTTTTGCAGCGCGAGGGGACAGACAGCAAGCTCCGCCCCCTCGCGCAACACGTGTGTTAGTGTTCAGCCGAAAGAGCCATGAGGATCGGCTGCGGCACGAATGTTCCCCCTCCCCAGCAATGAGGTAAGGCAGCAGGGAGGGGAAACATTCGTGCCGCAGCCGATCTTCATGGCACTTTCGGCTAAGTGCTGGGTTGTCAAGAGACGACACCCAGCACTCAGAAGTTAAGAAGGGAAAAAAAACTTGTGTATGTTTGAGTTGTATATGTGAAGTGGGGGGGAGGGATGTATATGTGAAGTGTGGGGGGGAGATGTATATGTGAAGGGGGGGTATATATGTGAAGTGTGGGGGGGGGAGGTGTATATGTGAAGGGGAGGTATATATGTGTGTGAAGTGTGGGGGGAGGTGTATATGTGAAGGGGGGGTATATATGTGAAGTGTGGGGGGGGGGATATATATGTGAAGTGTGGGGGGGAGGTGTATATGTGAAGGGGGGGTATATATGTGTAAAGTGTGGGGGGAGGTGTATATGTGAAGGGGGGAGGGATGTATATGTGGGGGGGGAGTTGTATATGTGAAGGGGGGTATATATGTGAGGTGTGGGGGGAGGTGTATATGTGTATATGTGAAGTGTGTGTGTGTGTATATGTGAAGTGGGTTGGTGTGTGGGGTGTATATGTGACGTGGGTTGGTGTGTGTGGGGTGTATATGTGACGTGGGTTGGTGTGTGTGTGTTTATGAATTGCGTGTATGTTTGCGTGATTGTCTGGCTCCTAAAATTTTTTGCTGGCTCCTAGAATAAAATTAAATTTGTCAAGCCCTGGGTTAGGTTAACTAGATATGTAGATCATAAAAAACCTCTGTAGCCCTATAGTTTCTGAATCCTTTTATTAAATTCATACTTGCCAAAGTGGATGACATTATACTGTTTTAAATTATTCATTTTAATCTCACCACTAAACCCCATTGTGGTATTGCCCAAGTTCCCTTAACTTCCTCCAACTACCATTGATTTCAATCACTCCATTGGCATTTAAAAACCCATTCGCCAACTTCCCTTAGATCCCTCCTTTCATCCTATTGTTCTCTCTCTCAGTCTGACTTCCTTTACCTTTGGATTGGCTGTTGTTTTATTTTTTTATTCCCTCTACGTTATTCATGTTTATTCTGTCTCTGCAGGAGCTGTTAACTGGTAAGAATCATTTTTTTGTAACCATTCTCATTCCAAACCAGCCACAGAGGGCTGGTTTCTAAAATAAAAATGGTTAATATGGTTAATAGTTAGTACTCCAGCTGTTGATAACACATTTCCCATGACTCTCAACCAGTGTGTGAAGTATCATGGGAAAGAGAGTACTAACAACCAGAGAGACCAAAGGTTAGGTATTATATGATTATGGATTGGTACTGCAGCTGCTGTGGGATGCACATCTCATGATTTTCAGCCACCCGTTTGGTTGGCTGAACATAATGAGAAATGTAATAACAGCACCTGTAGTGGTTAGTCACCACTGCTGCATAACTCCCAAGTGTCCTTGTTTGGAACCAGGCCTTTAAATGCCCTTTTTTGTAATACTTCCCATCATCACAGAGCTGCACTACACAACACAACATTAACTTTTGTTGACTGCAACTCCCATGATGTTAAGCAAGTAACATTGCTAGTTATTAACAGTGGATGTGCGAGGTGGCAATGGGGTTGGGGTTAGTCTACAGTACAAACACTAATTTTTGTTGCCTGCATCTACAATAATATTCAACCAGTCATATTGCTTCCTTAACTTTATGACCACCACGAAACCCCTCTCCTGAACCAACAGAGGTAAACAATGCAGAGGAGGTAGGAGGCATTATGGGTAATGGGGAAGATATTTTGCGGTAATAGCATGAAATGCATTGAGTTGCCAGAAGTTGAGTTCTGCCTCCTCACAATTTTTCCTTCAATAAATTGCTGATTTACACATGCCGTGAGTCCATTCCTGCTTTAATATTTTGCCCCACTTGGGAAAAATCGGGTGGACGTACAAGCAATACATTTTTTCAAAAACTGTTTTATTATATGACAACTAAAATGTAAAAATTTTTTATTGATATTATAGTATTGTTCATAGTAAACATGAAAAACAGTTATTAACCTATTTAACCCTTTTGTCATGCTAGGACGTCGTATTTCTACGGTCCCAAAAGATGCTATGATGAGCTGTGCTCAGATCCCGCTGCCGGGACTTGCAGCGAGATTCCAGCTGTCAGATCAAGCCAATTTGAGTTTTTTGGCAGGGACCCACAGGGTCTCTGCCATTGGTTCCCTGGCTACTGATCACCCTGTGATCGGTGGCCAGGACCAAAAAGTGGCGTTTTGGTGCTTGTGTCTTCTGGGACGCAAGCACCATGTGTCACAAAGGGGTTAAAAGAAAAACTGTAGGGGAAAAATATAACATGTTTATTTGAAAAATTGCATCAGGTGTAGCTGTTTTAAATAGAAATGCTTTAATGAAAGAATATAAATAATACATCTGACCGACCTTTCTTTACTTTGTATAACTCTACCAGGGGGTTGACACGTTTTTTGAATCTTGGATCAAATCTTTACACACCTTGGGTCAGATGAAGGAAGATCTGGTCCTTCTGACCCAAGATTCTAAACACGTCTGCCCCTTGTTAGAGCCATTTGTAGCAATTTCTAGTTGTCTTTAAAGCTTATTTGTAGTCTAAATTCATTGATACTTGAATTATGGTGGATTTTTCACAATTAAATGATGTAATGAACAAATTATCCAACATATAATAATAATAATAAAAAAAAACTAATTTATAAAGCTGTCTGAACTCTAAATGTACTGATAATGAATATTTATAGATTTATATACGTGTGTTAAGAAGGTAGATGCCAGACTGAAAGGAAGGCAGATGGAGATTTTAATTTACTGAATTGAAAACGTTCATTCTATATTTTACACAGACTACTTCATAATATCACAATAACCTAATAAAAATGGTAATTCTAAGAACATTACAACCCGTGATATAATGTTCCAGTCAACATCACCCAAAGAATATAACTGTGTAGCAATTATACATTTTTACATCATAATAGGAATCAGGCGTAGGCAGGGTGCTCGCACAAGGACACCAGGGTCTGTGGCAAGGTCTGAGAAGGTCCAGAGAACATCATTAAATTGTCCAACACAAAGTCCAGCAAATGTCCAAAACTAACAATGTTGGTGCCGACCCCTGCTAACAAGGTTTACACGCATTTGCAAAAGACCTTTGTTTGCATTAGGTCTATTACAGAGGGCTCGACAAACCCCAGGCGCCAGGTCGCCATGGCGACCAGGCAATGAGACCTGGCGCCTGGGTGAAGTTACCCTCCCTGTGACCTTGCCGCTGCCATCCGATTTTTTTTTCTTTATTCGTAGCGTGAGGGGGTAAAGTCTGTGCAGATGGCACAGACTGCAAGCTCCGCCCACTCGCGCAACGCGTGTCTGAGTGCCGGGTGTCGTCACGTGACATCCTGGCACTCAGCAGGCCGATGAATGAGGACATGCTGCAGCACGATGTCCCCCTCCCCTGCAATGAGGTAAAGCAGCAGGGAGGGGGGACACACCAAGAAAAGACTGTGTGAGGTGGGTGTGTGTTTGTATATATGTGTATATGTAAAGTAGGTGTGTGTGAGGTGTTTGTATATATGTGTGTATATGTAAAGTAGGTGTGTGTGAGGGGTTTGTATATATGGGTATATGTAAAGTAGGTGTGTGTGAGGTGTTTGTATATATAGGTGTATGTAAAGTAGGTGTGTGTGAGGTATTTGTATAAATGGGTATATGTAAAGTAGGTGTGTGTGAGGTGTTTGTATAAATGGGTATATGTAAAGTAGGTGTGTGAAATGTTTGTATTTATGTGCATATGTAAAGTAGGTGTGTGTGAGGTGTTTGGATATATATGTATATGTAAAGTAGGTGTGTGAGTGAGGTGTTTGTATATATGTGTATATGTAAAGTAGGTGTGTGTGTTTATGAATTGCGTGTATGCTTGCGTGATTTGTCTAATTAGATTTGTCAAGCCCTATATTACAGTGTGTGTATTACATGTTCATTACACTTAACATGTAACATACGTGCTACATGGATCAGAATGATTCTCCATAAACTAAACACACAGTGTTATAACCTAACATACCTTAAAATATTCGAAACTTGTTGACATTCCTTTTTTTCATGCATATGATTTTCAACAATGTAGTAATGTTACCATAACAGTTTTCAGAAGTAACATACCGTATTATTAATGTACGACAGTACAATGCGCTACTGCAAATTTACTAATATAAAGTCACATGGTTCTAATTCACCCTCTATGATATATGTGCCATTCAACTAGTAACACATCCAGTTCCTTCTTTAATTTGAACAGTGGGGCCCTGACTAAACCTCTTCTGAATCCACCAAAAAATAAATTATAGGCTATTTAGATGAAACTAAACAAGCTTTACTGGTGCCATAGGGTTATTTTATGTGCTTTATTCTGTTTTCTTCCCGTACAAGGGACAGTCAGTAGACAAAATGGGCAATTGTTGACTTCTGACTATAACACTGGACATCTGGCCTGTTCACCCTTTGGAGGAGATAGCCTTGTGCACAAGGGATATATATATATATATATATATATATATATATATATATATATAGGTTTACATGCAGTTTTTCCATAAAGTATAGTGAGGTCTGTAACTTTGCTCTACTGGGACATTTGACTATGTTGTCTACACAATATTGTGCTGTATTCTGTTGGGTCCAGTGGCCCTAGGCTTTAAACATATTTCTGACCTCTGCTGACATTATATATGTCATAACATTGTTTGATATAATTACCAGCTTATGTGACAGCTACACCATACATAGCACTAATACTACATGGCAGAGCTGTCAGGTTTTTTCCCAAAGCCATTGAAACCGATACATGCTTTTGGGGCTTGTAATGTCACTGCACTCTCACTGGTTTTAATAAGTGGGAAACGCCAAATTGCTCCCGGTGAGTAGCACAGGTTGATGTCAGTAAGCTACCTGCAAATATCTAGATATCCTGGAGGTAGGAAAGAGCTAGCTTTCTCACTGTAGCCGAACATTAACTTCCAGGATCTTCAACCTTTGTTGACTGAAGGCCCATAGAGAATCATGGGAGTTGTATTTCAACAACAGCAAGACTGAATTTATACTCTAATTTTGGGTTGTTTGTATGCTTTTTAATTTAGATTTATTTTGTAGAGTATACTTGTCAATTATATCCTTTAACAGCAAAAGGATATCAAGTCCTGTTGTTGCTCTGTATAGATGATTTTTTTAAATATTTGTATTATCTACTGGGACTGACTTTAAAGGGGGTTTAGTTCTCCTACTAATATAAAGACTCACTGATGGCAATTGTTTTAAATGTACAAGATTATTAAGTGGCAAGCACAGTAAAAGCCCACTTGCCCCCATACTAGACAGTAATGATGTAAAATCTGTCAGTTTATCTCCCACGCCAAAGCAGATATCAATGCTATAGGAAGACAAATAGGGAGTGCTACTTCTGACACAAACATTTACCACTATATCACCTAGAAACAAAAGAAAACAAATAGAACAGGTAAGTATAGTGCAAATAAAATAATTATGAATATGAATATTCATATTATTAATCAATGATCTGCCCAATGTCTGCAAAGCATCAACTGTACACATTTATGTGGACATCAGCAAAATGTATGCTAACAAACCAAATGAATCACAGCTTGAGGCTGAGCTCCATGACTAGTTCTCTGGTGGAAAAGTGGATCCCAAATAAACTTTCCCAATCACTGACACAACTGTCTTTATGCTCTTTGGATCAGTATCTAAATTAGAAAAATGACAAAATTCTCAACTATGAATCAAGACAAGCTCTAATAGTATACTGACTGAAGTCCGTTATTTCAAATATAAGAGTAAGGTTATTTCAGAATGTATTGTGGCCTTCACAATGAAAAACTCTCATCAAAGAACCTTATTCATGCCACAAACCCACCTTACATTGTTTCATTTATTCTGTGATACAATATAATTACATGATCCACCATTGTGACATGTTATAAAGAGCTGTTTAAGAGCTTTTCCATCGATCCAGTCCAGCACTTTATTTACTATTCTACAATATAAAAAGGAAGTGGCTCAAACCTTGTTTTCCTACAGAGTACTGCAAATGTGGAATAATCTCCCAGATACCATCAAATCTTCCTCCAGTCGAAAATACCTTAAGAGATCTCAGTCAATATACGTCAATACAGAATGCACCTGTGATCATGCTTGGTAACATTTCTCTTGTGCGAAGAGTGTTCTATGTTGAATTTGCATTTTTAATATTATTTTGTAATTTAGTATTATATTATTTATAACCTATTGTATGTTAGAGCAGATTTGGTGCACGGAGACTGCCGCAGGACTTAACACCCTCCGAGGGTTCGAGGTGTCCACTTCTGATGTCCCTGGAGCTCAGTCCCCAGCTTACCCAGCAGCACACGCGCAAACTTCCACATTTCTCATTCGACGTGGCAGTATAGTGAGGGCACGCAGGTGCGTGAGGGGGGAAGGACTGCTGGCAAGCTCGGCTTCCTTGAAAAGGAGAGGGTTTTCCTGCAGCTCCTCCCCAAATCAGTGTTCAGTTCTACTGTTGAGCTTGGTAGTGCTGGTCTCCCTCTCCTGTACTCCCAGCCGTCCTAAGTAGTTACCCTACCTCTCCTCCACAAATTTCCCAACCTAGTTTATCTATTTTTACTATTGTACCAGTTATCCATTCAGTTCACCCTGTGTTTTCCTGGATTCTAGGTTTTCTGCCTCAATTATTTTAAGTTCCTCCAGTTATTCTTTGGCAGCCCTTGTTGTCCTTTCCTGTTTAACCCCTTAACGACAGATGACGTGCCAGGCACGTCACGGCAAATCGAGGACTTGCCGACAGCTGACGTGCCTGGCACGTCATGCACTAAACTGAGTAAAGAAAGCGACCAGCGGTCGCTTTCTTTACTCTAACGGTGTTGCTACAATGCCTCTAGGTAGAGGCATTGTGCAACACCCCCCAAATGTGCAGGGGCGCGCTACGATCACTTCACGGAGTGATCGTAGCAGCCATTTAAAAATGGCTGCGCCGGCTGCACACATGTGCTTAGAAAGCGAACGATCGTTCGCTTTCTAAGCATCTCCGGTGTTGTTAAAGTGCCTCGCCAGCGAGGCACTTAACAACACCGTTCTGCTCCCCAGAGCCGATGGTGGTCGCTCTCCTGAGCGACCCCATCGGCTCAGTAGAAGGGAACGCTGCCTATACAGGCAGCGCTTCCCTTCTAATGGCAAGAGCATCGGAAGTGAAAGTATTTCACTTCCGATGCTCTAGGGGGAGCCAATCGATGCCGGCACAACAGATCTATGTGATCTGTGTGCAGGCATGTATGGTAAGTGCTCTGATGAGCACTTATCATACTGTCAAAGGCAATATTAGCAAATATTGCCTTTGACAAGTATTGATCTGCCTCCCTCACCTTACTAGTTATAGTAAGGGAGAGAGACAGATCAGATAAAGTAAAAAAAAAAAAAAAAATAATAAAACAAATATTTAATAAAATTTTAAACACCAAGGGCTTTTATAAAAGCCATTTAACCCCTTCCCTGCCATTGATCGCTGTGTACGCAGTGATCATACACAGCAGCACATTTTTTGCTGTCTGTGCATTTTTTAGGGGTTAATTTTTTTTACTGTAATTCATTACAGTATAAAAAAAAGCTCTTTTAAGAGAGATTAACCCCTTTCTTGCTGTAGATCACTGCCTAAGCAGAGATCTGACGCAAATGCAGCAATCTTGCTGCAGAAGCATTTTTAATTTTTTTAAAACTTTTTTATTACACCCGTCACGTGTTAATTATACCCGCTAGGGGACTACGTTTAACGTAATTTTTTTTTTAAATAAGAGCTATTAACCCCTTCCTTGCCGTATATCACTTCCTAAGCAGCACATATGGTCACTGCCTAAGCAGTGCATATGGTCACTGCCTAAGCAGCGCATATGGAGCAATCTAGTCGCAGAAGGATTTTTTTTTTGCTATCAGCATTTTTTTTGTCAGACTCGCTAGGGGTTAATTATACCCACTAGGGGATTACGTGTATTCCTTTTGAAGCTGTCTGAACACGTGTATAGCGATCAGTAACAGCCGATCAGTGGCAAAGGTGGTTTGGTGATTTCTCAGATGAGCATCACCATTCGTCTGGTTCGATCAATATTGGTAAATATTGTTCTGACCCATATGGATCTGCCTCCCTCTCCTCACTTGAGTTTTAGTGAGGGAAAGAGACAGATCTGTATAACATAATTTTTTAAATGTAATAAATTAAATAAAATGTTAAAAAAATTGTGAGTCCCAAGGGCTTTTATAAAAGCCATACCCTTTGTATAGTGTAGTGTATTAACCCCTTCCCTGCCACTGATCACTGCACAGCAGAAATTTTTTTCTTGTCTGTGCATTTTTAGGGGTTAATTTTTTTGTACAGTACTACAAAGGCTCTTATAAGAGCTATTAACCCCTTCCTTGCTCTACATGTTCAAATTCCAAGTTTGAAAATCAAAAAGCGCACCTCTCAAATGTAGCCTTTCAACACCCAACAAAGCTGACAAAGCTATGCATGGGTGGTATCCCTGTGCTCGGGAGATGTTGCTGAACATATATTGTGGTATTGTTTGTCAGTGACACATACCGAAATATGTGAATTTGTGTCTAAAGTACAATGTATGTGGGAAAAAATACACAATAAAATGACTACCACAAACTTTGACAAAGGCTGGTGGTAGAATTGGTGCATGGAAAGTGTTAAAATAACACCATTTAAAATAGCCTAGGGTGTCTACTTTTACAAAATATATACTTTTTGGGGTAAAATACACTGTCCTACTTTAAAAAAAAGTCCCAAATGAAAGATGGGCTCAGGCTGGCTACACGTCAATATTCCAAGTTGAAAATGCGCACCTTCACAATGTGGCCCTTTTAGCCCCCAAACAACCCAACAAACCTATGCATGGGTGGTATCCCTGTACTCAAGAGATGTTGCTGAACACTTATTGGGGTGTTATTTGGCAGTGACACATACCAAAATCTGTAAATTCATGTCTGAAGTACAAGGTTTGTGAAAAAAAAACACAAAAAAATGACTACCACAAACTTTGACAAAGGCTGGTGGTAGAATTAGTGCATGGAAAGTGTAAAAATACCACCATTTGAGATAGCCTAGGGTGTCTACTTTAAAAAAATATATGGGTTGATGTGGTAAAATACACTGGCTGGTTTCAAATATGTCCCAAATGGGACATGGGTGCAGGCTGTCTGCATGTCAAAATTTCAAATTGGAAAACCAAAAACTTCACCTCCCAAATTTGGCCTTTTACCCCCCAAACAATCCAACAAACCTATGCATGGTGGGTATCCCTGTACTCAAGAGATGTTGCTGAACACTTATTGGGGTGTTATTTGGCAGTGACACATACCAACATCTGTAAATTCATGTCTGAAGTACAAGGTTTGTGAAAAAAAAACACAAAAAAATTACTACCACAAACTTTGACAAAGGCTGGTGGTAGAATTAGTGCATGGAAAGTGTTAAAATACCACCATTTGAGATAGCCTAGGGTGTCTACTTTTAAAAAATATATGGGTTGATGGGGTAAAATACACTGGCTGGTTTCAAATATGTCCCAAATGGGACATGGGTGCAGGCTGTCTGCATGTAAAAATTTCAAGTTGGAAAACAAAAAACTGCACCTCACAAATTTGGCATTTTAGCCCCCAAACAACCCAACAAACCTATGCATGGGTGGTATCCCTGTACTCAGGAGAAATAGTAGAATCTATTTAGCATGTTTTTTCGTTCGCTATTGTCGATGAGGAGAAGTTGTTTCAAATAAAAACAAAGACATTTGTGTATTTTTTTTTTTTTTACCATATTTTATTATTTTTTTTTAATAATATGATAAGATATGATCAAAAATATGGCATCCATAGAAAGCCCTTTTTGTCCCGATAAAAACAATATATAATATGTGTGGGTACAGCAAATGACAAAGAAGAAAATTACTGCTAAACACAAACAGCACAGAAATGTTAAAATAGCCATTGTCCAGAAAGGACAAAAATGTTTCAAAGGCTCTGTCCTTAAGGGGTTAAGGTATCTGTCCCGATCCAGGTTAACATGGACAGTGGAGGCCACTGCAAGGGTGCTATTCTCTGAAACAAGGGGTCCTTCTTCAATCATCTACCAGACTACCAGGCTATTTCCATACCTGACATTGTAAATATGCCATGTGCATGAACCCATACTTGCAAGCGAAAGCATTCTCAATGTATCCTTCTTGGTAAAATGCTTTATAAATAAACATAATCCTCTTTACTTGGTTAACTTTATTTTGGCCATTTTGTCCAGCTGGGAAAAAAAATGACTAAAGCTATGAATGAATAGAAATAAATAAACTTGTTGGCAATTATGTGATAATGTGGATGCCTACAGTTATGCGTTATGAGTCAGTGCTAACCTATGGCATTGAAACTATTATGTAAACATACAATCCAGTTATAGTGCCACTGGTTGACCATACATGGCCTTTAACATGTGCAGACTCAACAGTGACAAAAACAAACAAGGAGAAAGGGCAATCATAAACAAGATGAGGAGTTGGATAGGCGAGTATGGAAAACTCAACTTTTATTACAAACTTTTTAAAGCTAGATATATTAAACATATTGTTGCAAATGTGCAATAATGCAGTTGGAATGTGATATAGATTGGAATATAATACTAATTAGAGCTTCAGGAAAAGAGGAGGTAAAAGTATGGATAAATTGTACATATATATAATATGACTGTTGATGACTAGCATAATTGTGTGTGCACAAGCCCTAACTACGTGTGTTCTTGCAAGCGGCACAGAATTATCGCACGAAGGTGACATACATAGTCACCTTGTTTGCATACCTCCCAGTACTGTCTATCCCCAAAGGAGAGCCGGCATACTGGGGCAGCATCAATGGATGTCTGTTCTAATGTACGTGTATTTAAAAAGCATAAATGGATGCTTGGTAAATTGATAGTTATTTTTGGGTGGAATGGATGCATTGTGGAGGTCTTATTTGAGTTGAATGTCAACTACTTTACTCGATTTAAACTGATCAATTAATTAGACAGTGGTGAATAATCTGCCAGTGTTATTATCCCTTTAAAACATTGCTAGTGTTTAGAACCTGCCTTCCGTTCTGTTGTCAACACACACTGACTGTCAGTAAAGAAGACGTACATTACAAATTACGCGATTGGCAGCCTTTTAAAGTCACAAAACGCCCAGTCTATAAGCTCAGCCTGGCTCAATATAATTTGCATGCAAGTATTGTAGCCTCTCTGGTAAAGACATGGAGCAGTTTAACTGGCACAATGAGGACAGTGAGTGAGGTTGTTTCAGAATGTATTGTTTAACCATAAGTCACGGTGTCTGCACCTGAAAAAATCTGGAAAACAACAGGATTCAGAGCAGGGAAGAGTGACTGATAGACTGTCAGACTAAATCCTCCTCCGTCTCTCTCCATAAGTTGCATTGAGAATGTACAGGATGTGGTTCAATCCTTTTATTTATTAGTAATACTTTCACATAATGCTACGCTCTCGCACATCCTCGCACAAAGCCCATTCAGTCAGGTGAAAGCAGTGTAGCCAGGTTCCCACACACAGAGCTGGGGGTGTAAATGGGGAAGGGATTACATTTGCAGAGTGCTCCTACAATAACCATTTTTAACTGCCAAGAGACTTAAAAGGGAGGGGTGGGAGACCTCTGGCTCTGTACATGTACATTGGTGGTTTTGTTTGTCAATTCAATAGGCCCAAGCATTGTGTAGGCAATCTGCACTGTTATCGGTGACTTATCTTTGTCTCAAGCAATACAAAATCAATCGCTAGCTCTTACCACCACAAATTGATTGCAAACAGTACTATAAACAACAGTTGGATAAATGCCAGGTACCAATTCACTTGTGCTGTAAAATTGACAGGTAGCACCTACTAGAGAGGAGAGCTGATGCCTGAACAGAGGCCAAACGACAGAGGTTCCACTTCTACTCCAAAAAAAAGAAAGAATTGTTGTTTAGAGAAAGGTACTTTAAGGAGCCGCTATCTGCTGTCACCTTTGGATGCATGACATTCTGCAACCATACTGCTCATTTGACATGTGTGAACATTATCTTGTCTTGATGTTTCGAAGGCTCACACTGTGCCTCGAAATTACTGCAGCAGAGCCTGGACTACCCTTTTCATGATGTAGACACTGCAGCCTGAGCTTTACAGTACTGAAATAAAAAAACAGTATTGGATTTAGTAGGTCATCAAGTGCCTCTGTGTAAAACTGTGCCGAAGAGAGACAGTTGGATGTTTTTTTCTGGTTTTTATTTTTACTGTTTCTGGTTGTACTTATTCTGCAGAAATAAACTTAAGACATGCCCATATTGTATGTACTTGTGTAGAAAGGTATTCACTTGATTAGCGTTTGGTACACAATAAATACGGCTTATTACAAAATACATTGCTATGCATCTCATTATACAAGAGACACGTCCACTAGTGGTTTCAAACATCAGTAACAGCATTACCAATCATTCCAGGTATGGGTCCAGATTCAGTCAAAGTTTCTTGACAACGATCACAGACATATGAGCTTGAAAGTGTCAGAAGTGAAAATTACTCTGAAAATCTTCTGTCCTCAGTGTACCTTATGAGACATGCTCTCTTATGGGCTAGGGCACATGCCTCTTCTCTTGACTCAAGTATGACCCAACAAGTTGCTGATCACTATTCTATTTTTTTTATTCCTCCGCTTCTCTTCATATTTGCCCCATATAATTATCATTTCAGTTCCCTCCATATTTCATAATCCTGCACATATATTCCTATGTAACTTTTGTTTAGTTATCCCATAAGATTATCATGTCACTACCCCCTGTCATTATCCTATATTCCCTATTATTATTTGTTCCATTTCTCTATAACACAATTTTTTCCATTTCATCCATGTAACATTACAGGTTGAGTATGCTTGGTCCAGAAATATTTTGGATAACGGATCATGTTCACCAATAACATATTTAAAATATATAAAATATATCTCAGTACTCATGAAATACAGTAGTATCAATAATAATTAAATACTGTAAAGAGCAAATAAATCACTATTACTATGATGTAGCTGTGATGTGAGGCATCGTTGGGAACATGCCACTAGCATGTCAGGCCTGCACATGTGCCATTGTATAACCTTTTGTGGGAGAGGGGGGATCTGAGCAGGCATGGACAGACTATATCGCAGCCTAAGGGTTGTGGACACTGAATAAACTTGTGAGCTTGCATTCTGACAGGTGTCAGAATTTGCAACTGGTGACAAAATTAAAATTTTGGGCGGGATAATAGATAATGGGTTTGTGGATAAAATAATAATCTATTTAGTACAGAACTGAATGAAAACTGGAACTTATATTAAAAAAGGTTGCATAGTAAACAAGGGATTACTTACGGTTTAATGATAGCTACCCTTTAACACCGACATAATACCTCCGAGATGTACATCTTATTTGCACAATGCAACAATGTCAGATACTGCTCTAACACAAAATATATCTGTGGACAAAATGTTATTCTCACATTCTATTCTGGAAAGTTTACCTCATATGGTGTAACCTTGATTTTCATTGTGTCATTACAATACTTCATATATCCCACTTCTTAACCACCCGTTTTGTTGTGTTTAGCAGCAAGCCTTTATTTATGATGACAGTGTACCCTATTTAACACAACAAGCAATCATTAACTGAATGTAAGTTAACGCTTTCTTTAACAATTTAAACACGAAAATACTTCAGTATTTTATATAAACAAGAATGAACACCACTCTCTGTGATAAACAGCATTATAAAGTTACAAAAGGAGCATATTTCCCAGCTCCAGGATACATTTATAAAAGGGTGGAAAACTGGCAGCTGTAAGTGGTAATTCCAACTGCTGCTATATCACAAATGCTAATACGAAATCCCAGATGGCTGCCACCACCGCTAAACAAGCACTCATGCATGCTCACCAACATAACATGGAAGTTTGACTTTTTAGAATGCTGATTCTCTTGCAGCAAGCCTGAGCCTGTGTTAAGCATTTTTAAGAACTAATGTAATTTTAACCCAAGGGTCGACACATTTTTGGCAGATTTAGAAGCTGGATAGACAACTAAAAGCGAACTTGAACGAATTAGAGCATTTATAGCAAACCTCAAAAACATATTTCACCATAGGTGGCTCTCTGCCTTCCCAGGGTTTAATTCCATTACTGTTTCACACGTCTGTTGCACTCCTGGTGTATGCGCCGGTCCTTCTGGGTTCAAAGGTATCGAACTTAGGTGTGGTGATGCCAACACATTACTTTTAAATGCTCTTAGGTATGATTATGTAAAATGACACTGTTCAAAACTGCTGATGTTTTTAGTCTAACTGGCATTTATTCACTACACGTTTTCAGTAGGGTTCTAGTATACCAAGATGGCAGATTTCATTCTTTGCACCTTTGTTGCCATTTTGGTAGAAGACCCACACGTACATGATCCTTAAAGTGTCAATGTGACACTCAATGATGCTAGCAAAGCTACTGCCTATTTTTGTATGTAAAAAAAGCAAACAATTTAAGTTATGTTTAATTGAAAGATTGCATTAGGTGTATAAATTATATATGCTTATATGAAGGAATAAGAATAAAGTGGCTTATAACCCTCTTGTATATCACTATCATGCACTGGACATCGTGGGTCAGATAAAGGAAGTTCGGAGAGTTCTATACATGCAAAGAGGGTTCAATCAGTTACTTTTATTGTAGTCTTTTTTAAAGCATTTCTATTTAAAATGCCTACACTGCATGCAGTATTTCAATTAAATAGCATTATTTTTTTGTTGACAGTTGTCCTATAAGTGGCAGCATGCTCTGATGCAATTGTCATGGTAGCCGAGTTCAAATAAACAGGCGGTACTGATGTCATGGAAGGGGACAGAACCAGGAATTTGGCAGCATTTCTCAAAGAAAGGTACAAAATAATGGAAAATTGATACATGTTGATACTAATTCATTTTGTCTATTTCTTTACAAAACTGGCTATTTACAGAAGTACTTGCAAAATGATCTGCTAAAAGGCAATGGTTCCATTTCTGAATGGCTACGCGTCTGAGGGATCCTCCATTCCCTCCTCTGGAAGGAATTAATTCTTCAACGATTTCTATTTTATTAACCTACAAGCAGAAGATGAATCCCTTAGATAGGCTGCAGTCTCACAGCCTGATCAAATTTCCATGCGTTTTGGCAGGATAAGTGAATGACATAATCCTTATGATTTGAGTATGTATTTGTATTAATCTATAAATTTATTTATTCACAAAATTTTACTTCCTGATTGCGTCTGAAGGCGAAAGGGCAAACATGTATTTGATGTAAAACATCATTATTGCAGAGTTGATTTTTATTAATATTATTTCATACAATCTGGAATGAGGCAGATTTCAGATAGCTGTCTTCAATAAAACGGCAGTTTTCTCCTGCGTAAATATGTTTTAGAGAACGCCAATGATTATGTATCATTGGTTTATCGCATTAGGCCAAATGCACAATGATCTACCTAGTGACCCAGAGCTCTGAGAAAGGAAATTGACTATTTCAGTGATAGAGCAGCTTATGGACCCTTCCACGATTCGGCTCTATTCCACAGATCATTGTGTATACACACGTCTAAAGCATGTAGTGAAGGAGAGACAATGATCACTGGATTGGTCCAGCAGACCACATAGAGTTGACAAGCACATGACTGGCACACAAAAAACACAAGGGAAAAACAACACATTAATACACATCATTTTTTTAAAGCTGCATACCTTATTATCAAAAAATAATAATACCATAGATACTCCTTCACATTATATGTGTATATACATCCATGCATATCCTGCTTATCCCACCACTATATTATTTTGGTGAGTCCTTATTGAACTTTTTGTTTAAATGGCCATTTTTTTTCCTAAATTGTGTTACTTATGATACCTGCTCTGTGTGTAACTTCCATGACACACTAGACACAATTATTTCTCACGAGCCATTTTGCAGATGGCTGTGTATAATTGGGAATAAAAGACACCAAGTGCCAGAAGCCCTCACAACTATAGAGGGTGTTCATTTCACATGACACAGTTCCAAACAACCAGAGAACAGATGCAACAAATCATGTCTGGCCCTTGCACACCTAAGGGGAATTAGAGACATTTGATGAAACATAGGTTTGTCCAACCTTCATCTATCCAAAACTTATGGCTTGCTGTGGCATCCTTAGCACAGGTACAACTCTTAAAAATTAAAAAAAAGTGCAACTACAGGTATTAAAAGTGTCTAGATGTATAAAAAAGGTGCAATCACTGTTATCAGTATGACCAAACTGACTGTGCCTTTTCTTTACTTTTCCAACACTTTAATATGCATTGTCTTCAGTGTTGCTCCAGGACGACCGGGAGTAATTTACACCTTATATACCAACTGATGGGCTGCAACCAAAAAGTGCTCACTAGAGGAGCAACTGCAGGGGCCACAATAGGCACAGTCACACTTTTACATTCATACATTGTGTTTGCAGCTTGGCAGGGTCTCTGCAGTGAGGAAACTACCAAAGGAGAATTGAATAACATTGGCTGAGTAAAAAAACAGCATATAACACAACTGGAGAGGGATCAAGATAAGCAATGCTTTTTTTAAAGTTCAGGAAAAGCCCTACAATTATTTTAATTAAAAAACACATGTATGTGGTGCAACAAAAGAAAAATCCTCATCCCTAAAATTTTCTAGAAGCACAATATATCCCTGATATCCAGCAGGCAAGGAGTCTGAAGAATCTTTGATCTGTGTCTCTGATGTCATATAGCTTTCTTTCCTATTAGATCTACTGCATCTACTACAGCAGAAGCAAAATATGTGCTGGCAGCATAGTCATAACTGTGACCCCTGTGAGCACTACCACCCTGCCAGTGGGCAGCGTCCATGTGTGAACATACTGTGGTAGACAAAGAAAGCTATTAAGGATTCTGACCACCTCAGAGCTAGGTTACAAGCTCATTTTATTTCATATCCTGCTGTTCAGCACAATAAAATAAAATATCCAACAGCTTTTCTAAACACACAATACAAAGGAGAAACCACATTTTTATATCAAAAGGGAAAAAAAGACAAAAACACACTGTAAGCTTTTGCACAGTAACAAATAACAATTTGGGATGATGATTTTGGCATTCCCATAAATTCTCTGATTGTGGTTCCTGGCTTTACACTTTCCCGATATGTCAGAACCCAGACCATTTACACTCTCTTATATACCACTCGGCTGCAGAGCATCTGATTGGATTATGCACTAAAACAAGTGACCAATCCAGAGTAGTGGCATCACATCCATGTGCACCACTTCCCTGTCTCAAAATAGCTGCTCTCAGTTACTGAACCTGTGACATTGAAAGATTATATATGTTCTAACAGAATTGTATCATAATTATGTTACATATGATTTAGCAAGACTGCTACAACTAGAGCAAATTTATATTCTCTGTTCGAATGAGGATGTCATTTTACCGTGCACTCTATATTTCCTTCTATTAAACAACAATCTGCACCCTGTTGCTTAAATATCAGACAAAGCGAATGATAATTAATGTCAGCACTGGACAGCTCCTTGCCATGTAACATCATAGAGAACCCAGTTAGAAATCTTGTTTCTAGTCTTGTCAGCCTGAGAAAGCTGTGACTTTAGTTAGGGCTGTGAGGTTATACAAAACCCATAAACAGAGAATAATATTATGCAGTTCTTACAAAGTGATGGCAAGTTCTGTGGCACCTCCCAATATCAGAAGGTTACTAACATTATATGATGTAACATAAAGGTAAGTGCATTGTGTGAAAAAAGGGTTAGCAATACCCTGTTTATATTACACCTAGAGTTGCCAAGTGTCCAGTTTTGATCTTTGTCCTGATAAAATATGAAGGCAATACTGGGCATTTGTATTGTTTTCTATGGAAGGATGCTGCAATGTATTTCCACTGGAGTCCAGTATTTTAGTCAGAGTTATCTGCCCAAACATGGGGGTTTCTCCTTTAAGTGAAACATCTATTCTTCTGGTAGTTGACTTATTATTGTAATATCAAGCTTTGTTCTGTGTGTGTCCATGTTTGTATTATAATATTTCAATTACAGGATTGTGGATGTTTTGGTAATGCTTGGTAGAATATATGTTGTACACATTTTGAGTAAAGTAATTGTGTGGTATGTTTTGACACTTGGTATGTTGCTCTACTTTAGACTTACTACTTGACGTGGTTAAGCTTTCTAGGATAATATTTTTATTGCATATGCTCTTTAATAGTTGTCCTCCTAACCTGCATACTATTTCCTCTATAAGGAACTGCTCAGGAGGGACTGTGAACCTTCAAGGAATCCAACATGCTCTAGGAATCAAACTTATATTTGTATATATACTATATAATGTATTCACTATAAAATAATAATTGTGTGAATGTATATATATATATATATATATATATATAAATACATACACACAATTATTATTTTTTATATATATATATATATACACACACACATGCAAATATATATATATATATATACACACATACATATATTTATAAACATATAAATATATATATGCCTCATATTACAGTAGACTGCATAGCTTTATGGCATGGATTGGTCAGCATTTGATACATGACAAGCACTTTGGGTCATTGTTTATGTTTCTTGTAAAACTCTCCGTAAAGAGCTGTCTGCTTGGTAAATCCTAAAATGGCAGATTGCCAACCAATCAATCTATTTGCATATTAACCCCTTTATTGACAGAAGGAGTTCCCACAACATATCTTTACAAAGTAACGAATTAGCATTTAGAGACACAAATTGCAAATGGCAGTAAACACTACAAAACAACATCTGGAGCAGAGACACAGTATTGTGACCTGAGGAATATTACCTCATATTATCTTGGCATGAGGAATATTACTATAAAAAGGCACATTTACTGAGCATAAGCAGTGATAGGCAGCATCAAGCCATCAACTGCTGTGAATTGTTAGTCCCATACTTCCCTGATAGCTGGGAGGAGTTGTAATCCAAAAAGGAAAGTAATAGGTTGTTTGTGCTTTAAAGAAGACTAAATCCACTTAATAAGGTAAATAAAGCCAGTGGAAAAATTACACAGTAAAACTGTAGGTACAATACCCTGTATCACCCACTGGCAATGACTGGCTTGTAGGATCATGTTTAAAACTTACCATTAAAGTGTCACAAGGTTTAAATGTATAATCCAAGACTGGCATTCAAGAGGCACCTGTTCCAGTATGTTTCTATAGGATAGCATTGCATAACAAGTAAGCACACTTGACGTGGTTCGATCTTCCAGCATTTTCCTTAAATCTGAAGAATGTTAACGCTTCAAGTGGAGTAATTACATGGAAATGTAGCAGCACTAATTCTGAACAGCGACAAAAAATGTGATATAACAATGGTACAATACAAAAATCAGCAGGGACAGGAGAAAGTGGCCTAACATAGTTCACATAGCATAGTATAGGACCAACGCGTTTTAAGCCCTACCTATAACTCATGAATACACAACTGGCTGGGTGAAATTATTTAGGCTGTTTCTCTTGAGCCCTTGCTGAAGAATAATAACTTTCATTAAGTTTTTGATAATCATACGATATTAAATATCAGTTCCTCAACCTTGAACAGAAGATATTGTAACATCAGTGTTTAATAATACATATTTCACATTTAGTCTTGTCTGTATTTCAGTACATCACTTTATGTGAGGGTTTTGAGGCTTTAAATTAAAAATACATATTAATTTATATATACCGTATTTATCGGCGTATAACACGCACCTTTTCTCCCTGAAAATAGGAGGAAAATTATGTGTGCGTGTTATACGCTGAAAATTTTTTTTTTAAAACTTACCTCGTTCCTGCTCTGTCCCCCGGTGCTCTGAAGGTGCGTGGCTGTGAGGGAAGCGTTGTGAGCAATATCTGGCATATTAAAATGGCATATTGGGGGCAATATCCTGGCATATTAAATGGCATATTGGGGGCAATATCCTGGCATATTAAAATGGCATATTGGGGGCAATATCCTGGCATATTAAAATGGCATATTGGGGGCAATATCCTGGCATATTAAAATGGCATATTGGGGGCAATATCCTGGCATATTAAAATGGCATATTGGGGGCAATATCTGGCATATTAAAATGGCATATTGGGGGCAATATCCTGCATATTAAATGGCATATTGGAGGCAATATCCTGCATATTAAATGGCATGTTGGGGGCAATATCCTGGCATATTAAAATGGCATATTAGGGGCAATATCCTGGCATATTAAAATGGCATATTGGGCTTCAAAGTTCTTTATATGAAATGTAAGTTTTTTTTCCCTGAAATTTCCTTCTTAAAATGAGGTGCGTGTTATACGCCGGCGCGTGTTATACCCCGATAAATACGGTACGTTAGTGTATTCGATTCCAATTCAGTTTTTACCACCAATACATATTTTCCTGCATCTATGAATCATTAACTAGGATATTATTGTAACTGTCCACATCTGTGCTGCTCAACCTTATATTTAAGTAGCATATAAACAGCTTGCACATTTCACCGTAGGAAACATGCCCGATATCAAATAATAATAGAACACACATCATTATTGTTAATCACATAGACATATGGGTGACGTATGGTTTTCCTCAACACCCCGCTGTGACACCAAAAGCACACACAGAGAGGTCAAGAACACAATTGCAGAGCAGCAAATGGCAGTGAATGCTATGTCACTGCCTTTATAGAAGAGGGGTTAAACTATTTAATGTGCACGAGTCAAAACCCCAGCCATAATTAGAGCCTATATTACGTATGTTTCACAATATCGTGGAAAACAGAACTTCATAGAACTATCATAGATTTTATAGAACATAAACACGTTCACAGAATCTCTCAATCTCCAACTTATGACAACATTGACAAACAGCTATAACCCACAAACATACAATAAAAGTGAGGATCTTCAACCCTGTGCTTAACATAAATTGCCATCTTTGACCCCCCATCCTGCCACCTAGGACCATTCTGGCTGCTAGATTCCATTAACTGGCCTTGATGACCTCTTCCACCCATTAAACATTGTAGATTTGACACAATGGTCCATGATGTCAATTCATCATGGCAGATCACGTAGTGGACCCACTGCATTAGGTATGCATTGATTTATGGAGACAAGACACAAAGAATGCAATGCTAAGGCCAGGTGATCACTGCTTGTTTATAATAGTAAAACACAGCTTGATTTCTTTTGGAAACTTTCACATGAAAAAATAAGTATTTATATTTCTACATTTAAATTTGATACACATCTAGCAGGACAATACTACAAATAC
The DNA here is from genome assembly GCA_036172795.1 of Pelodytes ibericus. NCBI lineage: Eukaryota > Metazoa > Chordata > Amphibia > Anura > Pelodytidae > Pelodytes > Pelodytes ibericus. The sequence continues at coordinate 165,243,442 of CM069857.1, forward strand.
AGCTAGGAAAACCATGCATAATTAAAACTATTATCTACTTCTATTTATTTGGTGTTTGTGATTTGTTTTTGTTCATATGCATGGTCTTTCATGCGCTATGTAAAATTTTCGCACCAAATGGAAGTTGGATGCAATGTTAGACAATTACCCCACAGTGACCTTTTCCTAATCATTTAGTCTTCACTGCTAGAGAGAACTTCCCTTTTGTCCGCAGCAATTATCTGAAAGTTTCTTTAGCAGAACATAAGTAGAAATAAATGTCTTTCTCTGCCATGGAATTTTACTTATGTGGTTGAAAGACCTTGGACAGATAAAAGCATCCATTAATTAGCTGTGCCGGGGGACCTACAGCACATTATCAGAGACTAAGTGGAAAAATGTCCCAACCATTTGTTCAGAGCAAGCTACAGGAGTCAGAACCCATGCATAAGGGAACTGCCACCCGATGGTATTCCCACAATCGACACTATACACTACTGAGTATTCTTATAAAAAGGACAGAGATCAAATGGGAAAAGTGTGCTTAATCCATTCAAGGTTTCTCTAGATAGATAGATAGATAGATAGATAGATAGATAGATAGATAGATAGATAGATAAAACATTGAAAGAGGTGGAGAGAAAGAGAGAGAGAGAGAGAGGGAGAGAAGATATAGAAGGTACAGACACTGATAGACTGAAATAGATAATTAGATTTATAGAAATAGAAAGATAGAGTGCGAGAGAGAGAGAGAGAGAGAGAGAGAGAGAGAGAGAGAGAGAGATCTATAGCAATAGAGAGCAAGAGATACAGCTAGATCTGCAGAAAGATATAAAGATAAATAGAGAGATAAATAAATTGGTATGTAGACAAACCACTGTACTGTCTTCTGGTCTATTAACAAGAAACAATAACACATGATTACAGATTTATATAAAGAACCAAATAAACCAAATATGTATTTTGTAGATACTGACCAACATTAGCAAGCTAGCTAGCTAGCTAGCTAGCTAGATAGATAGATAGAAATGGTATTATTCACTGGAACTACAAGTCACACTAAATGATTCATTGCTATATAGAGTGAATCATGTATACTGACTAGAAACGGTTTCTTGCAACAGGGATGTGCAAAGAAAGCCAAGTGTTATCGGTTAGATTTTCTATCTGAGGTAAAAAAAAAAAAAAAAGAAGCAGAGAAAATCTGCATTCCCCTCACATGTTGAGGAGATGGTGTGAAATGGGCAAAGAAAGGCGAATACAAGGCATGCTAGAGAAGAACAAGAGGTTCTCCGTAAACATGAATACATTAGACACCTCATACCAACCCTAACTGGCTGGGGATGTATGATAACTGTGCAAATCATACCCTGCTAGCTAGGGGTATATCACTGAACTCTCAATCCAACCTTACAACCACATAACAGTCCAGAACAACCCTTACTGACCTAGAACATTAAGTAATATTGCAGAAGCATAGAGACTAGATATAAAACAAAAACTGACCACCAACACATGAACATACTTAACCAAGTATATTTAATAATGCACAGATCTGCACTGACCAGTGTTCAACTTAGCCTGTCATCCTTCCAAGATCATTAAATTGAGTACCATTAAGTTGAGTGATCACATCTATTATCAGCTGCTGATTTTGTTAAGTCTAATAGTGTGTGCTGTGGATTCTTAAGTGCGCTCAAGAGAAAAGAGCAGTATAAAAAAATATATTGTAAGATCATACAAGATTATAGTCATATAATACCATCTCAAACTAAACCTCACTGACCAGGAAGACTATACTGGCTTACTTGCCATAACAACCTATGTTTCTAAAGCCAGAGTCACATCAAACCCATGACAAGTCATTTAATAGGATCCCTTATCAAACCTCACTGACTAATCGTATAATAGAAACCAAGTCAAACCAACACTCACTTGATAAATATTCAGTTTCCAGACAGTACCACACTGACTAATCACATATGATCACCTTGACACTGATAAAATGGCCCAAACCACACTGACCTTTCATATAATTGTCCAGAGTGAACAGTAACTAGTCATATAGCATCAAACACAGACTATAACAGACCTCGCTGACTTGTTATTTAATAAAAGTCTGTATTGAACCCAACTACCGATTTAGTAATTGTTTAGATCGTACCCTACTATCTTGCTTTATTAGTCCAGGACCTAGATTCCTGGATTAGTCAGATAATAACATCTCAGACCAATAGCCATTATCAAACAGTAATAATATCAATCAATTATCAGTTACATCCCAGACAAAATAATCCTGATCTGTTAGTTTTGACCAAGCCCCACTGCCGAGATATATAATAACATTTTAGGGAGACCCCCACTGAGGAGCCATAAAATAAAATAAAAATGTGTGACCACCGTCCATTAGTCAATGTGACAAAAAAAGAAAACCAGACTCAAGAATAATATAATAACAACATATACTGAGCCTGAATGACCCGTAATATAACAGACCACTTCAAATAGTCTTAATTAAAACCACCCCAGACATATCAAAATTTACAATGAGCCTAGGCCATAGCCACTGACCAGCACACCTCAATGACAGAATATTTGCAGCAGGGGTGATGTGTCCAGCTAATTAAGAGTATGGATATAATTGAATTCAATCATGATAACATTACACTGCAGATGCACTAGCATCACAAGCAACCTAGACTGTATATATATCATGGATGATAATAGTGGGGTATCACTAGATAAAATGTAAAAGAAACATATATATTAGTATGCTCACTCCAGCCACGCTGGAAGTCATTAGGTGACACCCAAGGGTCTCTCTCTCACCTGGTCTCTGTTAGCAGTACTTTAGGAGGTGGGAGGTTGTGTCCTGCCGCCTGGGATGTCCCATGATGGGGTGGCTTGCTCGGTTTCTATTCCTCTTAATAAGGTTTGTTCCTCATCTCCTAGGATAAGTTTATTCCTGTGCAATCCAGCATCCAGTGTGTGCTATGACAGTATATGTATCTACAGAATGTGTGTGCGTGTGTGCAAACTGATGATATACCATGTGTATGCCTGCTGCGTCTATATAGCTAAAGACAGACTTTAGTATAGCTACTGTATATATGATTGTACTGAACGTGTGTATAGAATGTAGGCTCAGAACATTTCCTTGCAAATATGGATTGAGTGAAAATGTCTAAACTGTGTATCAAGCAACTGTGTTGAATATGTAGCACGTATGGCTTGATGTGCGTTCAAACGCTTTTTGTATATCTTAAATATGATCTATTTCTAGTGTGAACGATCTGCAGCGGTGTTTTGCATTGCCAAACACTGCATATCTAGTGTATATAACGGGCTTGTTTGTGCATTTTTGTGTGTATAGATATAAAGTGTGTGTGAGTAGTGCATGTGTCTGACCAGTGCTGATATGTGAAAATCTAATCCTTTGCTTAATATATTTGTAATCGGTGTGTGTATTTATTCCTGTATGTGCTTATTATTCTCTGACATTAGTATATCTGTGTGGGCCAGGTACTATCTACTTTGTGAACCTTGTACCTGTCTGTGTAGATCTAGAAATCGTGTATACCTGGAACCTGTGTACACACCTAGCACTTACCTGTGTGTAGCTATGTATGTTTATGCTCATGAAATTATATTGAAAAGTAAAGTACACACACTGTTCATGGCAGTGAAATGTGAATACCATGTATACCTGGTATTAGGCTTAAGATACAAGCACTCCGTGTGCGTTTGTGTGCATTGATGACTGGTGGGGAGAGTTGTGTCTAATGTAAGTGACAGTGTGTGTATGTGTGTGGTAACACGCTAAGTTTGACTAAATGCGCTATGTGTGTGACTGATGTCACTAGAGTTCTTGACACTATTGTGGCTGTGAATACTGTGTAGTGGCAGAGGGCACAGTATGTGCCACGCTGCTTAAATGTCTCCACACAGTCACAGGTAGTATTTCAGCGCAGTCCCTGGGGCCCTTTTCCGGAATGCAGATCTCGAGGTTACTCTGGTGCCCGGTACCAGTGCTGCAAGTGGGCGCCGTGTTCCCAAATCCCTCAATGCCAGGCTCTTATCGTCCAGTTCAATCCTTAATGCCCGGTTATCATGGTCAGTATGGATTCCCAATGTCCGGTATTGGTGATCAGTAAAAGGAAGAACCGAGGCCCGGTGTGTCCAGCAGCACTGCCAGATCTGCCCCTGTCTGTAAGTCTGCCCCTCTCTCCCCTCCTCAGTATCCCTCCCACTCTCGATGTCCCCAGCTCAGTCTATCTTCTCCTCCATCTCTGCGCTCTGCACACTCTGCTCTGTATTCTTCCTCCCTCCCCTTCCTCACTCTCTCTATCTCTCCCAACCCCTCTATTTCCCTCCTGCCTCCCTCTCTCATCCACTATTTCTCTATTCCTCTCTCACTTGCATCTCTCTTGGTTTTTCTCTGCTCTGTTTCCGTACTCTTGGAAATCTTAGCGAGTTAACCCTGGGTACCATGGGGCTGAAGGAGGCAAGGGGTTACGTTTCTTTTGGCGGGAGGACAGCATCTGTTGTCAGGGCAGCGTGAAGCAAAGCCAGCTAGGTAACAAGTGGGGCTTGCTGATAGGTCAGGTCCAGGTGTCGCATGCAGGTATTTTTGGTGGGCAACAGGGATATGTATAGAGCAAAAGAGTGCAATCCTATTACTGCCACAGCAAATCCGTGAGATGCTCAAAGTGCCCCACAAAATAGCTAATCACTAGCACTGAGGCAGCAGCATCAAGTAAGAAGAAGTATCTGGAGTCTGTCCCCCCCCATCATCAGCAGGCTGGGCAGTGACTGAGGAGGAGTTGAGCCAAGCAAGGGGTTGGATTCTGAAGAGGAGGTCCCGCAGCAAGAAGAAATACAGCTTGAAGATGCTGACAGAGCAAGGGGCTGTCCTGAGAGGAGGAGCATTTGCCCAAAGAGGGCTTCCTCACCTTGACTAGTGAAGAATATTGCTGAGCGACCCATGCTAGCTTATGAGCCTCGTGAAGAAGCTAGAGTGCAGGGGACAGGGCATGATGTAAGATCTGATGAGCAACAAGAGGATGCAAGCAGCCAGCAACGCTGTACTGCATTGTTTGGTGAGTACCTTACTGGCACTCCAAAATGTATAACCTGGGTGAGTTAGTTGCTATGATCAATGCAATTCAGAAAGTGTCAAGCAAGTCACTACAGCACAATGTTGGGGGTCAAAGCAGCACTGTGTAATAGTTAACACAGCACGTGAAGAAGGCTTAACACAACATGGGAAGGAGTCTGTATGACCCACAGAAAATAATGACAAATATTAATGAGACATGCATAAAAAAAAGTGCTCGTAGACTTAACGATCATGGTTGCAGGGGTTGCTGTTGCTACCACTGCATCTGCCATACCAAGCAGGCCCACAGTGACCTCTGCGACCTGGTGAGCTCTGTTCCCAACTGTACACCTGTCTCCATGGCTGTTATTTGCAGTTAAAAGGTTAAAGTGGTACCATGTTACCTGTAGAAACACAGGAGACAAGTAGAGTCAGGTTGATATTGTGCTTGTCTCCAATTGCAGCCAGGCCCTCTCAGCTCTTCCTCATTTTATGACACCTGGTGGCATGCTCTGCAGGACTGACACAACATACAGTACATGAAATAACATCACTTCCTGCACGTTGTATCAGTATGCTCTCAGTGAGTGATATAAAGCAGGAGCCATATATGCAGGTTTCCATGGAGTGGGAAAAAAAGGTGCTATTGCACCTGTTTTATACATCCTGCCACTTATTTGCACTGGAAATTGCGACTTTGCCACTCAAGGGTTGGCAGAGATTGTTAGTTCAATTTCAGGCACGTTTCCTCCTTTTTTCCATAAATGGTTATACATGGGTGCACAGTGAAATTGCGCCAATCTTCTGTGTACACTATCTTAATGCTTTGCTCCCTGCGTTCGTTCAGACTCTAATGGAGAGATGTACCGCTATTAATAATAAAAGCGGGATATGGTACTTTGGAAAGTGAGGGCATATATACACGATGAACAGTGTGGTCATATATTGTCCTGTGGAAAGTAGACAATATATGACAATGGTGTTGCATGGGGACGTTTTGTGGGGCCAGATGACCCCAGCGCAACCTTTGCAACTGCACAAGAACCCAATGAGCTTGAGGCTAGGCTTTCACTTCTCTAAGTTCATTAAGAGGGGACAATGTGGACATCCTGTCACAGGTGCCTGTAGCAATAGAGTTTTTAATAAAGGACAATAGGGATAAGAAGGAAAAGCATAAATGCTTTATATATGCTCTTAACTGCAAATGTAACTAATCTGACAGCAGTCATGCTACATTTGTGTGAGTGTTTACTGTGACAAGATAGCAGATTATTCCAACGTGTGGACTCCATAGTAGAGACTTCCACAATGTTTAATGGTCTAGCATGGTTCCGATGAGTTTTTTAAAAAATAGGCCAATAAATGTGATGGATTCTGACAGGTCTGTAGGGCTTATAAAAAAAAAAAAAATGCAAATAGACCAATAAATGTAAATTTAGCCACAGTTGTACAGATTGTGCTGGAAAAATACTAAATTCCCTTTAATGCTACTATGCATCAATAACAGTGGGACCAGACGTCCCAGTTTTACCTGGACAACCCCAGTATCCCGAAATACTCTATCGGGACACAAAACTGTCAGTTTTTTAAAAATCGATCAATTGCTAATAATAAGAGCTAATGACGTCTAGTCAAGAGACGCATAGGGGGGAAGTACCAGGTTTCCACACGGACTTCTTTTCAACTTGCATTCAACCTAAATCCGGAACGCAGCTCCAGTTTGCCAGCAGTGCCATAAAAAAAGGAATTTAACTTTTACTCGGCCAGTGTGGGCGCTCCTGGTTTGTAGCAAACTGCTGAAATTTCACAATTTCATCTAGCTGTAAGTATTTTATATTTTAAGCAATGCACAATGTAAAACATGCATTTTATTAACTTGAAAGCACATTAATATGCATTACTATTTGGAAGATGCATTTTTGGCACCCAGTAGTTCCTTCAATGCCCCATGTCCGATAAAAAAAAATGAATAAAAAGGTAGAGAAAGTTCCTGAGGTTTCTTAGCAACAGAGTCCTCCTGCCATTCACCCAAAGTGCTCTCCTATCTGTGACATCACTGCAAAGAAAACTCCTGTAATCCCTCTAAGTATGCTAGTGCATTGAAATATCAAATCTCCATATACAATGCTTTCACAATGATGGCCAATGTGAGACTCTGCTCGGTTGAATCTGTGTAATCAGCCTCAAACCATATAAATAGATATTTACACATACATATTTATACTTGTGATATGCCAGAGGAATGCTTGTGAAAAGGTATGATTAGTGCAAAGGGCAATGACTGAATTAACCTTATAATGATTAATAACAATATGTTATATTGTAAATACTGTTGGATTTAACTCTAAAATCTGTGAATTAAGGTACTGAACTATTATATGGCCACTCAGTGGTATTTCTACTTAGCATTATAGTATTAGGCTGCCTACAAGTGTATTACAAGTGGGATATTTTAATACAATGATAAAATATTTGTTTCCATTTCTATAGGCAAGGGATTCACTTTATTTTTGAGAGGTTTAGACAAATATTAGACATAAATTATTGTAATACTTTTACCACTTTTTCCCTAAGGTGATGATTGTGTGGTCATTCCTTGCTTGTTTGGTCCGGAAAAGAGCACCTACAGGGAGAATTTGGGTCTGAACTTTGCGGATGTTAGAATTTATTGTAGGTGATGGAAGGGATTTAAGATATAAAATATGTTAAAAGTGTTAAAAAAAACCCTCCATATTTAATTTTCCACGACCAGATGTAATTATTCTGCATTTGGAGGCAATGGCATTGGCACCCTTAAATTAGTACACTTGCTTTACCAGATGGAGAATGAACTATTTTTAATTAGAAATCTGCTCCCATATGTAATGCTTGTCTGGTGTCAAATGGGACCACATTTATTAGTCCTATTAATTGGTTATACAGAAAACTAAACAAAGCTATGTCCAAGATTTTTCCAGCTGTAGGTGATCTCAGCTACTTTGGCATTGGCAAGGGGACTGTGCGTTTATTTAGTCATGATGGTGTACATCTGTCAGACATTGGTTATGATATAGTGAACTTGGATCCTCAAGTAATGGCAGAGGTGCCCCCCCCCCCCTTGTCATTATTATGGCATGTACCTTAAAAAAATATGGTTATGGGCAGCTGCCAAGTTAAAAGGGCGGTGGACATTTAAAATAATAAAATAATTTTGACTAACTATGGTTTATATATTTTTTTTTTTTAGTTCAATACAGTTTAATTTGCCATTATGATTTACTGACTTAAAAACCTAAATACAAGAAACAACTTTTCTCCAAATAAAATCTTTTTGTTGAGTATGTTCTTTATGTATTGGTATGAGAATTACTTTGTAGCACAGACATTTCTTTACCACTCCAAAATCGTTCCTGATTAGACACAACCGTGTAAAAAATAGTTAGCAGGCGGTTTAATTCCATTTTGTTGTATACACAATTCAGGGGAACAGGAATGCTTGAAGGACCACTTTGACATTAAAACATTATTTACCTTTTTCATGTATATTAAAGTTAAATAATTTTGGGGCGGAGCTAACTACGATGGTGGCAAGTCGTATTTCTTCAGAGCTCCCTGCGTTTCTGGGCAATTTACCGACTTTAAAGTTAATAGACTGGCTGCAACGACGATTAATCTTGGCAACCTACCAACTATCATAATGGGCAAGAAAGGGAAAAAGCCAGAGAAGCTGCATTGTGGCCAAAAATCAGATATAGCCACTTTACTATCCAAGCATGCGAAGCCTCAGCTGAATGTGGCGGCAGCAACGTTTACTCCCTTGAGTCAGGCCTCAGACTCTATTTCAGACGATTCTGATGATGCCCCACAACCAGAGCCAAGAATTGCAGGACGCAGTACCCCTGGCGAGGCATATGCCACGAAGGCAGATATTCAGAAATTTTTCACTGATTTCCAGGCCACGTGGAGATCTGATATACAGGCAGTACGGGCGGATATCTTAACGGTCCGAAACAAGGTGGCGGAGTTGGAATCCACAACGGCTGAGGTGTCACAGAAACAGGCACAGGCTACTGAACTTACCAACTCACTAACCTTACAGATGTGAGACGCTGCCAGGAGAATAGAAATACTGGAGGCCAAAATGCGTCACACTAATGTGAGGGTGAGGGGCATACCGGAGGAAGAAGGGCCCACTTCGCTCCGCTTGTACCTCATACAAATACTCACCCGGATTAACCCGAACAGTGGCTTACCATCTCAGAGGGAAATTTAATTTTTTCGAGTGCGCAAGGCCCAAAAAGCCCCCTCTGCAGCTCCAAGGGACGTTATTCTCAAACTGCCGAACGTGTTGATGAAGACGCAATTACTAGCGGCCTACTGCCAACTGAACCAGTTTGTGCACGAAGGGGCTACTATCCGCATATTTGAGGACCTTCCATCTTCCGTGGTGCTTTGGCGCCGAACGATGAGTCCGCTTACTACATACCTGAGGTCCTTGGATATAAAGTACAGATGGGGAATACCATGCAGCCTAACCGTCTCTAAGGATGGTAAAACACTATCCATTGGAGACATTGGCGATACTAAAATATTCCTGCAAAGTCTGGACATACCACCGATCCCACTGGTTCCATCACCTACCCAGACCACTGCCAATAATCTGGAATAAAACCTATGAGCCGGAATCATCTGTGCCAGTTACAAACATTCACTGAGTGTTTCTATATGTACATTTTTTTTATTTTTCTTGTTCATCAGTAATGTTTAATTGCCCAGAGATGGGAGAGATGTGTAGTTAAGTATTTTACACAGTCTTTCTCTGCCACTGTAAAGAAGGTTGTAATGTTATCCCCCATCCCCCCCAGGGCACTCCTCACTTCATTTTTTCATTAGCTCTCCCTTGATGCTACCGTTATCCCTCCCTTGGGGTACCCTTCTCCCCCCCCCTTTTTTTATATCAATTTCTCTTATAATCTTTCTTATCCCTTCTCCTCCTAACCCTTTTCTATCCATTATATATCATGTTCCTCTATATATTTTTCAGTAGACAAGATATTATATATGGTACGGGGTAATTTTTATTTTTGACGTTTCAAATTACCGTTAAGGGCTATGCTACATGTACTAAGACTACTGGCCACTGTTACCCCAATTTTGGTAGACTTAATGGTTTAGTTTAGAGGGTGATCCAGGCTCCAGGGGTTCATGTAGCCTCCATACGGGCACTAGCTATCAATAATAATTTAGTAGTTTTGTATATATTTACTATCTGTGCCCTTTAATGTTTCCTATGTACCCGGACGTCCAACTACGCTCCTGATTTTTTTTTTTTTTTTTGTTTTGCTTTTTGACCGACACAAGATAAAGCGGAACATTTTATGAAAGGTTCTTTAGTCTGATCTGACATCATCATCTTAATATGCCTGCGAGGCCATGAGTGCCTCTTGTTGGATTTCAATACAAAAAAAATCAAAATGAGTCATTTTTGGTACTATTCGATATGTCATGTATCGGTAGATACACATCTCTGATTTGGATTTTTCTTCTTTGTCTGTACCTTCAGTTATTCGTATTGTATATCTTTCTTGATGACTCAATAAAATCATAATTAAAAAAAAAAAAGTTAAATAATTTTATATAAATGTAACCATTCATTAAAAGTTACTATATTCTAAATATGTTTACTTTACTTACAAATACCAAGTCTGCATTTTCTACAAACTCCCACATCATTTAGCTAAAGTCTGGGAGATAAAAAAAAAAACAAACAACAACATTTTAAAATGCTTCCAAAAAACTGAACTATCCCAACTGATAACTATGTTTGCAATGTGTGCATTTTGGGTGCCACTCAGCCAGTATCGGTACAGCCAGTAATAAAGTTTTAGAGCCAGTGCCAGAACATCTATAATACCGGCTATGCAATGGCCGGTATTTCTTATCAGTAAAAAAAATACATAAGGTCACATTATCCTGTTCACTGATCAAGCTAAAGTGCCTCATCTGATGTAAAGTAACACACAAAGTTAACCTTCCACATATTTTTACACTTGCTTTTAAAATTAAAAATAAACAATTCAAAAGTATCAATAGTGCTAATATGGACTGTATTTTAATATATATTTATATACATTGTTAGCTTTTTTTTTTAGCGGCCTGAATATATTCATTGATGCTAGAGCATCATTCTATGCAGCCAAAATTAGAAAGGACACATGGTATTATATGTAATGCAGGGCTTGACAAATTTAATTTGATTTTAGGAGCCAGAAATTTTTTTTAGGAGCCAGACAATCACGCAAACATAAACACAATTCATAAACACACACGCCTACTTCACATATATACAAACACACCTACTTTACATATACCCATATATACAAACACCTCACACACACCTACTTTACATATACACATATATACAAACACCTCACACACACCTACTTTACATATACACATATATACAAACACCTCACACACACCTACTTTACAATACATACAAACACACACACACCTCACACAGTCTTTTCTTGGGGGTTTCTTCTTGATGTGTCCCCCTCCCTGCTGCTTTACCTCACTGCAGGGGAGGTGGACATTCGTGCTGCAGCTGATGATCGTTGGTCGGCGTGCTGAGTGCCAGGATGTCACGTGACGACACCCGGCACTCAGACACGCGTTGCGCGAGGGGGCCGAGCTTGCAGTCTGTGCCATCGACTTTACCCCCTCGCGCTGCGGAAAAATCGGATGGCAGTGGCAAGGAGACCATGAGGCCGACAGCACCCAAGCGCCAGGTCTAATTTCCTGGTCGCCCTGGCGCCTGGGGTTTGTCCAGCCCTGATGTAATGCATCCATGTAAAGTTCAAGCCACGGTCAGAGTATCAAGCACAGGTCCAGAATCAAGGAAAAAGCCCAGGGTCAAATCAGGAACAGGTAAATCAAAATATTGCAATATGATAACATTAACTTTGGGGATTAAAAGAATGCACTCAGTTTAGTGTCTGGAAACATAACATAGAGCATGTCAACCTTTCTCAACTGCTGCTTGTGAACTGATGACCCTCTGTATTAGGGTCCTGACTGCCCTACGCTAAATCTGGCCTTAAACAGAGGTAAAAAATCTAGATTTAAACATCTCTAGATAAATAGAAGATGGTCTGTATAGTTACCAACATTAGCCATGTTTTTAGGGACACATATGTGGTCCAAATGCTGTAGAAAGAGCATGTAGTGCATCCCAGCAGTATGTAGGATCCATGCACGGACATACAGAAACCAAATAATTATTCCGGGTGGAAATATCATAGGACCTACTATGACTATTTAATGGGATTGTGAGATTCAGGGGTAAGGAGCGTAGCGCTGGGTGGCGGGTGGAGAGATGAGGTGACTCCAAAAGTGACACAAAAAAGGGTAAGGCGGTAGAATAGTCAGTCCAATCCAAAAGGTCAATGCCGGTAGTCAGGATACACAAAACAGGAATAGAAGTGCAGGTAGGGATACAGCAATAAGGATAGTCCAAGGAAAAAGCCAAGGTCGGTACACAGGTATTTCTTCAATCAAAGTAGCAGGTAAATGGGGAATAAATGGTACTGAGAACAGACACCACAGCTCAAAAAGCAAGCAATGATTGAGGTGAGTGTGGGGTTTTTATAGAGCTGTTGATTAAGGACCTCTCCCCTTTACACCTGGGGACCGCCCCTGCACCATGTTGTGAATAGGGAGAAGAGGTACAGCCTCCTCTTCCTATTCTCCCTGCCCCTTTGCCAACAACCAATCGCGCAACGTTTCTCGCGAGTAAACCTCTTGGAAGTAGTTGCATTCACTGTTAGTGGGTGAATAGCAACTCGAGGCCGGGGATGCGGCCTACCTCGCGGTCGCACTAAAGCGCGATGGCGGCAAACAGGGACAGAGTATGACTTTGGCTGTAAGGGTCCCCTGGGCAAGGTAGGTGAAGGTCCTGGGACCTGACAGGGATTCTGTGTGTGTGTGTGTATATATCCTACATACTGCCAGACTACACTGTGCATATTCTTTCTGGGTACCAAATATGTGTCCCTGAAAACATGGTCAATGTTTGCAACTTTGGTCAATCTCCATTTACATTACATCAGTATCCCAGTCTTCCTAACAGGCTTTATTGGAGTCTGCAATGATATGTGCCTGAAAATAATCCGTGCTGAACAATTCTGCAGTGGAGAACATATTAGGCACATGTTCATGTACAGGAGCATGCTCACTGCCCTGATCTTAAACTCCTTCATGGAGCTTATTCAATGAACCTGTGATGGAAGTAGAAACATTACACAGATGACTGAAAGTCAGTGAGGTAGATCATACGCTTCATTCCATACCCCAGCTATACGACTGATCCTATTTTAAGGCGAAGTCTGGTGAAAAAAGTTCACTACAAAACACAAGACCCCATTTCTAGATGGCTGGGCTGTGGAACTCATGACATCATCATTTTAATGTTATCTTCCATTAAAATAATAGTATTTTTATTCCTTTAAGTAGTATTTTTATGTGATAACATTTGATTAAATACACAAGAGCAGTTCTAAACTTGTGACATAGATATGACTATCCAGTGGAAAGGTGTCCCTGGAATATTTGTTTTCTAAATTTGGGAAGTATGGCCTGTAATTCATTACAGACTTGGTTCCCCTGAACAATGCAACTGTCCACAGTAAGGCATTGCAAACAGGCTGCTAGTGTACCAACCAGTGCCAACCAATCCTCAAAAAAACTAAATGTAAATAAAGAATGAAAACAATTGTGTCCCTGGCAGCCCCCAGAAAAAGCAGGCATCTCTAGCTGCAAAATCAAACGACAAAAACAGAATCCAACAGGAGTGCACAGTACTTGGACACTAACTATAAGTGTATATACTCATGCATACACACAAACAGTGTATCCAAGTGCCAATAAATATGTGCAAACCAATAAAAGTGCAATAAAGAGAGAATTTTAAACGTAAGGTCAAAGTAGCTGCATTGGAGAATTTTTCCAACTTGGCTAGATTGGCCAATTAATATTTTTAAATTCCCATCTGAATTCCCTGCAATTCTCTCTTTATTGAGTAGACCCTTATACATCTCATTCGCACAAAATATATATGTATTAATCTTTACACTTCATTTTTGTTTTTAAAGATTTGTCAAATTTTAAGGGTCTATAGATTAGGGATCGACCGATTATCGGATTAACCGATATTATCGGCCGATATTCACAGTTTCCTAAAGTATCGGTATCGGCATCTAACTTTACCGATAATGCCGATAATATTTGAATGAAGCAGTTTTCGCGATCAACGATCGCGAAAACCGCTTTAACAGTGCTGGTCTATTGCCTCGACATCGAGGCAATAGCCAGCACCGATATTTCTATTTTGGGACCCCCACGATCGCCCCACGGAGCGATCGTGGGGAGCCATATTGACGGAGCATGCTGCTCCGTCAATATGGCTAAGTCCTCTGCCGGTCTGAGCTTCGGAAGTGAAAGTAACTTCACTTCCGTCGCTCTGAATATGCTACTTGACTACCCCTAGTGGTGGTTTAGTAGCATTGCAATGGAAAATAATTAAAATACATATTTAATTAAATAAAAATAGGTTATTTAGCTATATTAGCCTATAGGGTTAAAATTAAATATTTTTTAGCATAAGGGATAGGGTTAAAATTAAATTAAAGTTAAAAAATATTAAGGGATATAATAAGGATTAGAGTTGGGGTTAAATTTAGTGTTAGGGTTAAATTTTGGGTTCGGGTTGGGGTCAAAAGATCAATATAGGAAAAAACCAAAAAACACTATTTTTGGTTTTTGCCCCATAACTCGCAAAAAAATACCGAAAAATATGGAAACATGCATATTTTTGAACTCGGGACAACATTTAGAAACTATTTAGCCGGGGTCTTTTTTAATGATTTTATTTGTGTAAATTATATTTTAGGTCAAAGTTAGAAAAAGTGGGTTTTTTTTAAATTTTTCATCATATTTTATGATTTTTTTTTGTAGTAAATTATAAGATATGATGAACATAATGGTATCTAATGAAAGCCCTTTTTATGACGATAAAAACAACATATAATTTGTGTGGGTACTGTATGTGAGAAAGAAAAAAATTACAGCTAAACACAAACACCCTAGAAATGTCAAAACAGCCATTGTCACCAAGGGAAAGTCAAGGTGAAAATGTCTTGTCACTAAGGGGTTAATTAAGCTGTTTTGATGCCTTGCTTATATTTACTGTAGTGTCCCTTTGATATAATTGCCTATGTCATTGCTGCTCATTTTACTAAGATTTAATCTAAGTATGGACTATGTGCAATTGAACATTGTTGTTCTTGTTACCTTTTGACTGATATTTATTTAAAAAAAAAAAAAAAGTGGTCCAATTTGTTGTATTTGACCATATCACCATTGTTTTGCTGCATTATTTATTTTTATTTAGCAATGAAAAAGATTTACAAAAAAAAGCTAAACGTTAACAATAAACATGTTCATTTAACAGCAGATTTGTGTAGAAATTGTTTTTTTTCCCAAAAAATTAAAATGCACGAAATATCGGTATAAGTTATCGGCTATCGGCCTGAAAGTTCACAGGTTATCGGTATCGGTATCGGCTCTAAAAAATCAATATCGGTCGATCCCTACTATAGATTAAACTGACCCCATATCGTACACAGCAACCATTTCGTTAATTCTATAATGACAGAATCTTATTTTTTCCTACTGCACAGGATCCTCTGCTCCTAGCGGAGCTTTCTCAGAAACAACCACACATTCTCCAGTGACAAGTGACAACGTCACATTAGCAAGATGAATAATGTGTCACATTTGTTTCAGAAACTGTTACGCTGACATGACATTTTGCAGCATTACGATAACAGTGTTATCTCAACATTGGGGACCCTAGGGAGGTCATGCCTCATTATGTCTCTTATAAGTAAATAGGTGGTCCCTCTGCTGTATTAAGAGTGACAGGTTGTGATTCTTATAGGTCTTGAACTGAGAGAGCTATAGTACAAAATCTTGGACATAGTAAGACTTAGCACCATTTTTTTCTAGATGTGTTTATCAAAAATGCATATTTCTTTTAACAATTGTGTACTAATCCATAAGCTTCAGAGACATGTAACACTGAGATTAATGTAATTACATGATGACAAACTCTGTACCTCTTATTCCAACGTATTACATGTTTACAAAATGCTAACAAAATCAATACAAATATATATATAAAAATACGTCTGGATTACATTGGTTAACATGAAGACTGAATATAACAGAGTATAAACTTGGGGAAAAACGCTGATGGTGTGGCTTGCAGCTTCAATAAAATATTAAACTGGGTATGCTTATCTATAGAAACATAGAATGTGTCGGCAGATAAGAACCATTCAGTCCATCTAGTCTGCCCAATTTTCTAAATACTTTTACTAGTCCCCAGTTCCCTATCTTAAATCTAGGAGATTATTTTATATATATAGAATATCCAGGTTCCTAGGTCACAGGCTCCATATACATATATATATATATATATGTATGTATAAATGGAACAGATATATAATGTGATTATTATTATTATATTATAATTATTATTATTATATATTTTCCAGATAGAACATGACCATAAGCAGCAATCGATTATTGTCAATAAAGTCAAGATACAATAATTGATTGCTGTTTATTTTCATGTTTTATCTGGAACACATATGTATACCATACATACAGAAGAGGCAACTGGTAGCTGGGCACCTAGTGTCATCTTATTCATTCATTAATGATTACAACACTGAAGCATGCTTTTTTAAACTTGTCTCTGAATACAACTGCAAAAGCTTTTCTATCGATGTAGGAAACAATTGCCAAATCTTCTGGTAGTTGCAGTGTTGGCAAAGCTTTATGGGAACTGTTGTCTACAGCAGCTTGAATGCCGAAATGTTTAATGTCCCTCGTAATGCATGTAACAGAAAAATAGATTTTGTTACGGAAACACTAAATTACATAAGAAATGCTCAATTGTTTTTAATGAGCTGGTTAGTCCCCTGATCTTGTCACCAAATAAATGTCTCTCGCTGCTCTAATGTCACAGCGTAGAAATAATAAGTTATATTCTAAAGATTATTAAATAAGACAATTTAATGACTCACATTAGGGATTATTTAGGAATCTATCTATTAAAGACCGAATATACCAACCAAAGGGTTGGAAACATGCAGTAGAGCGTAGAGCAACCCATTTTCACCTTTTCATAACAACACCTATAGTTAATATATATGGCAGGGCTCAAATCTTAATACAACTTCTATAAGAGTCCCTAATTACCGATGCAATATAGTCGCAACCATTTTTCCACCTACACGCAATAGTTAACTATTTTTTGTTCACTTGGATACAATCGCATGCCATGGCTGGGAATTTTTATTTTCGTTTACTGTATTGGCTCCTTCTGAGAGGGCATTGCATGCTTTCACCTGTCAAATTCTCCATTACTGTGCAGTATACTGCTTACATCTGTCTATGCAATCAAATAACACTGGTACAGTTAACAACTTGTCATTCAATTTTATTCAGGTCAAACAGGAACATTTCTTGAATTTTTCATGATTAGTTATACTAATTCTAAGCTTGAGATGTGTAGTCATCAAAACTGCAATTTTTTCTTTAATGCTCTTAAATAGTAAGTTAAGGGGAAAAAAAATATTTTGTGGATTAAAGTAAGGCAGCAGACGGCAGATCTATCTCAGCCGCCGGACATGACGTCATGTCATATCTGGTGGCTGGAATAAACCCTGCGGAGCAGCATCCAGGTAGTGGGGAAAGGAGGAGGAGGGGGGATTTGTCAGTGGCTATTAATGGACAAATTATCATTGGGCTATTAAAGGACATATTATCATTGTGCTAATAATGGACAAATTATCAGTGGCTATTAATGGACATATTATCAGTGGGCCAATAATGGACATATTATCAGTGTTCATTCGTGGATTGTTCAGCATTGTTGCCCTGGACTAGTCAGTTGACTAGCTTTAGACATTTTCCTGCACAATTTATGTTAGATCTCTTTGGCCTTTTTTCATAATGTTTTTGATCACTGCTCTACCATTGGCTATTAAAACTAATAATAGTAAAGCAATACTTGCTTGAGCTTGACTTGTGCCGAAGAGTCGCCACTAAGGTGAAATGAAACACAGATCACACTTTGCTGTTTTGATTACTGATTATTTGTTTATTGTCGGCTCATGGCCATCTTTAAGGAAGGGCAAAAGGGCATCTGCACAGGACGCAGACATAGTGCAGAGATCTACAATATTTTCCCTTTGCACCCTCTATTTTTACCTTCTTTCCTGCCCTCACTGCACTCTTCTGTGCTCCACAGAGAATGACCAGGAACCAGTCACTGCCTCTCTGGAACGGTGAGTCCCTGCAGCCATTCACAGAGAAGATACATTCTACTGATCTGATTCACTATATGTGTGCAATAGTGTAAAGAATGTTGCACAGGGCCCAGTTAACATTAAACATGGTGCTGAGTTAGTTTGTCTATCATTTTTACACATGGAAAACTTTGGTAGAAACTTTCTTGACACATCAAAACTTCAGTGCCTAACATGGACAGTCATACACTTTCTAATTAGCCTACCAACTAAACCACTGGATCAAGACTTTAGTGGCACTACACCTTTCTTTTAACTTTTGCTTCACCGGTAGAAGGAAAATGTAAACTTATTTTGCCACATGCCTAGAGTAAATGTGGGATTTTACCTGCAGGTCAGTAAAAATTGTCTTGAGGCCAATGTTAAATCTATTAAATCTTTGCAGGGTATACTCTGGGTGTCAGCAAACAGCTTCTCAGGGAGGCATGCCAATCAGAGGATAAACTAGCATGTATAGGATAGGAGGCTACATCACTGCCAGGGATATAATGCTCAGTCAGCACTGTATAGATATTGTGGCTACAGGATCTCGCAATATTCCGCTGGAAACAATATATCATATACAGAAAAATGGTTGGATCCCGATGCCAATAAATGCCGGACAACGACTTGATATATGAAGTCCTTATTTATTAAATCCAGGCAAACACACCAAACATGGAGAGGAGCACCCACACCGGGCAGAAATGGACACGATTCGCCTTTGGAGCTGCCTGATCTGTGATACCCGGACTTGTTCTATTGTATTAGGGTTCACTTGTGCTTCTATATTTGAAGGACAAATGGGACAAAAATGTTCAGTATCTCTTTAAATATTTACATCACTCATACTTCCTGTCTGTTGTACCTCATTGTGAAAAACACAAAAACCTCTTTACAGGGTTACATTCTGACACTAGTTATGTGGTGTTGCCTGTTACCTTGGTTACCTGCAGCAAGTTATTTACTGTTCACTTCTGTCTATTTTATTTCAAGGTTTCTTTGGTATAAACACCAATATTACATAAAACATGTTTAAGATAAGGATTACAAATAAGAAAATGACTAATAACTAAGTCAGCCTTGCCTCAAGAGCTTGTAGTTTAATTACTGTCAACTGATGTTCAATGTTTTCACGTTGTTTATACTACAAAATGACCTTTTACATAAATTTCTGTGTTTTAAGAGGAATGGGCTGGTTTTCAAGTACACACAGTCTAGAGCTAAATCCTTCTTTTTCCTTACTTGTATGTGAAAGCAGAAATCCCTGTTTAAATACCTGTGCAGAAATATTGACTGATCATTGCACATGCTGTGCAAACAGGCTGTCTATCACATAAACTTCTCTATGCAGAAAGAAAGACTGATTATTAAATTCACCGAACTATGGGCACAGCAGAAAGTGCGCACAGTGATAAAAAAGAAATCGTTATTATTAACATTTGAATTACGCTAGGCTCTGTAATGTATTTCACACGTGGGAACCTGCTTTTGCACAGCCCCTATAATGTCAGTCATGAGCTCCAGATCATTGGACCTCACCCAAGAGCTCATGGTAGGACGCAGGGCCGGTGCAAGGATTTTTGTCTAAACAGGCGAAGGTGCATTTTGGTGCCCCCCTCCTTTGACCCGCCACAATCCCCTGCCAGGCCTCCCACACCACCACCCTTTCATACATTTTATAAAAGTCTAATGTATAGTGTGAAAAAAAATCTAATTGTTCAACTCCCATGCTTTAAATTTGTCCTCTCCTTTTATTTGTGCAGTCTCTCTCTCTTTTTATTTGTGCAGCATCTCACTCTTTTTATTTGTGCAGCATCTCTCTCTTTTTATTTGTGCAGCATCTCTCTCTTTTTATTTGTGCAGTATCTCACTCTTTTTATTTGTGCAGTATCTCTCTCTTTTTATTTGTGCAGCATCTCTCTCCTTTTATTTGTGCAGTCTCTATCTTTTTATTTGTACAGCATCTCTATCTTTTTATTTGCGCAGCCTCTCTCTCTTTTTATTTGCGCAGCATCTCTCTCTTTTTATTTGTGCAGTCTCTCTCTCCCCTTTTTTTGTGTGCAGTCTCTCTGTCCCCTTTTTTTGTGTGCACTCTCTGTCCCCCTTTTTTGTGCCTTCTCTGTCCCCCCTTTTTGTGTTAGCCATTTATGTCCCCCTTTTTTTGTGCCTTCTCTGTCCCCCTTTTTTTTGGAGCCATCTCGGGTCCCCCTTTTTTGTGTGTAGTCTCTTTTCTTACCATTTCCCCCCAGAACACTGCTGCCTCTAGATCGCCCTCCTTCCTGGAAAAGTTATGGAATTCTGACAAATTTCACCCAGACATGACATCCGGCAGCGATGCTAAAGCCGCTGCTGATTGTTTAATGTGGCAGCGGCCTCCGCCAAATCTCTCAAAGCTGCGGTGGCGGCCAACAAATTCCTTAAAGTTTCCATAAACGGCCCCAGGCCAGTCGGCCCACCGGGATTTCTCTGCTGGGCCGGTCCGGCCCTGGCGGCACCCCCCTCATGGTGGTTCCCTAAGGCGGCCGCTTGTGCAGCCTTATGGTAGTGCTGGCCTTGGTAGGACGGGGGAATGAAGGCAGTGCAGGAGGCCCTACATAATGTTTATATTATTAAAGTGGTGCGTAGTTAGTCTAATTTTTCCTCCATACCTCCAGGCTTGTCTCCCCCACATGTAGCCTTAATTTTCCCAAACCCCTGTTTTGGGGGTCTAGTGGTTTAGTAATTAGGAGCTTCTTCAACTGCTGCACTTAGTGCGTACGCAGTGCTGTGCAGGAACAGTGACATTTGTTTTGTGCTGCAAGATGTACTCTTTTGCAATGTTCCTCATGATGCCTTGAGTAAATTCTATTCTAGGCTTTTTACAATGTTCACACTGGTCAGAAATAATACAGTTCAAAATGTGGGCTATCCTCCATGCTACTGAATGAATTAAAGTCTGCTTCATTAAAAAGCTGGACAAATCTAATGTAGCCTATTTCCTCTGACTGCATCCCAAAGTTTGATTCATCTTCCATAAGATTTCTTGTGTGAAAAGTAGAAGAATAAACCTGCAGCAATATTACCTATGATTAAGCACCACATGTGTGAAATGCATTAGGTAACAAGTAACCATGGTCTATTGCCCATCGGCTTTTTTTTTTTTTATATAGTAAAAGTGCTTTACATTTAATGACCGTTGGTGGATGAAAAATGGTGTGCTTGCATTGCTTTTTTAAAGTTTTATTTGAGTGGACAGTGCTCTCTAAAAGAAGCACCAGCAAAAAAGGAAGCACTTAAGCAGAAGAGAACAAGGCCTCCCCCACATGTAGCCTTAATTTTCCAATGGCTTAATTTACAATAACTGGATACAGTGTGAAAAACTGATAATTCAGACGACAAGTGGGGTGGATGATCGTAGGAGTTTGAGGTGAAGGTTCTAAATCCATGTACAGGTACTACTCGTGTAGCAATATTTGCTAATCAACAGAAAATAGCGCTAACGGACGTCAGGAAATCAAAATACAGAACCTTCTTTATTAAAGGTCCTTCGACTGGTATAACAAAATAAGAGAACAGAACACACGAACGCTAGGCAAACCCTTGACGCAGATCAGATTTAAATGCGCTTAAACATACACAGTGCGATTGAATGGCGCACCGTGTTCCATAAATACAAAGTATACTTAATTAAAAAGGAATTAACTAAAACACAGCTGTGCAAAAGCAATATTTGGTATATCATTTCCTCCCTGCTCTTTGATACTGGATTGAGGCCTGTTTGATAGTGCGCCCTTGGTAAAGACCCACAATGATAATTTGATAAGGTTGCCGTCATGTAAAGGGAAGATTTTATTTTTTTCAGATCCTCATTCAAACTACCAGTTTGTAGTACGTGAGACCATTATTTTTTATGTTTTAATAGTGTTAAATATGTAATGACTTTCTTTAATCATAATATTCCTTTAAACAGTAGTTTGATTCCATCCCTTGAGAACCAGAATAGTGTAGCAAAATCCCCAACAGAATGAAAGACGTACTATATATCAAGGAAAGACCAAGCAGAAAATGCCAGGATATTTCTTCCTTTCAATAAACTGTCAAATGTACATTAGCTCAATAGTAAAATGAATACATCTCATAGAATTCTCTGTTGGAGCATTTCATTGTCAGGCTAGCTATCTTGTTTTTATTTATGTATATTTTATTTATATAGCTCCAGCAATGCGCTCAGTCATTTACATGGGTACTGTACTCCGTGAAGTACAGACTAGGGACTACTTGTAGAAAATGGGTGTGCAGTGTGCTTACATGTAAATTGACATAATTGTGTAATGTTTTTATTTATACACTGCCAGCTTTGTACAAAGTACTTAAATAAGTATAAGGAAAATCCAGCTGCTGAGAAAAAGGGACAGAGTAGCATTACCAGCTTTATTTTTTTTGCTAGCTAGTGTCACCTCTCCATGTACTCTGTGCATTCCTGACTGTTTTTCTTGATTTTCACCTTTTGTCTTCTTGTCACACTCTGCTCCTCTTCACTGCCTGCCCTTGCTTCAGCCCATTGAGTCAGGTTAGAGAGCAGCCCATGGCTCCCTTGCCAACCCTCTCTGCTGTCTTAAACCTAAACTTTAGTCACTTTTAAACAATGTTCCCTAATTCTGCTATACATTTTTATAGATGATTATTTATTCTTCAAATCTAACCTGCATTTTTCCCCCCAGAAAAGGATTAACATTTAAAAATGTATAGCAGAATTAGAGACACTATGTGTTACAGGACTTAGTGTTATCAAGTGTTATCAAACATTTATATGATCCTCAATAAGAGTCTGCTCCATTTTTTTTTATTGGATTATGGGCATTGGATCTGAATTACCTTGCTTAGATGCCTGTGTTAAATAAATATCATTGGCAGATTATACAGCCAAGTACTTGCTTTAGTGCTGTAAATTTGGCCCCTCCAGGTAGTTACCCTCTCATTCCTGAGATGACTTCTTGTTCTGTTCCACGCCTTCTTTTGATTTGTCATTAGACCCCCACTGCTACTGCTAGTACTAGTCACAACCAGTTAGGAACTTCAGTATGTGTCAGCCATGTCATAGGCACATTTTCACATGATGATAATTTAAAAATCAAAATAATTGGGATAAATGTTAAGTATTATTGTAAACTATATGGGTTGACTGATACCACTCTACTCTCCCATCACTGTAATATGTTGCATTTGTCAAATTAGTGCCTCAATTTCCTAGGTATTATTGGCGTTTTGGGGATTCAGGCACATAGCAAGGAGGCTGAGGAGGTCATCTGTGTCATCTCAGCAGGCAGAAATTCGGAAACCTGCCTCCTGTGCCAGGAATAGTAGTAGGAGATAGTTGTAGTGGTTAGCAGTTTTTCTATCTGATTAAAAGATTCCGTGGACACCCAAGATTGTATATTCTTAATCCAGGTTTCTGTGAACTGTGGGGTCTTAGAATTAAACGTTTACATCCATTTACATCCATTTATATGAACTGACCAGCTTAGGGACAAAGTTTATGTCAGAATTTTTCGATTTGTTGTAGATTATGAGAGAGCTTGCTTCCTGCTCCTTCCTTCACAATGGAGAGATTGAGATATTGCTGGAGGTCTTGCTGTCATTTTTGTAGAGCACAGAAATTATCATAGAGAGCTTTAACAGTTCCATTACTTATTTTTAGTGTTCAATGAACCCGAACCGCACTGTTCGGGTTCGTACCGAACATTACGGTTTTTGGACCCCGGACTCGAACACGGACATTTCACTGAATGTTCGGGTTGGAGTTCTGCGATTACATTGTATGTAATGCTATGGGCTTTCTATAAATCGAAATAGAGTCCCCATTCATAAGAATAGGTCAATTGACCTATTCTTATGAATCGGGACTCTATTTCGGTCTATAGAATAGCAATAGCATTACATGTATTCCATAAACCGAAAGTCTATAAACCGAATGTCTTTCGTTTTATAGACTTTCGGTTTATGCAATACATGTAATGCTATTGGCTTTCTATAAACCGAAATAGAGTCCCCATTCATACGAATAGGTCAATTGACCTATTCATTTGAATGGGGACTCTTTTTCGGTTTATAGAAAGCCCATAGCATTACATACAATGTAATCGCCGAACCCCGAACTCCAACCCGAACATTCATAAGAATAGGGACTCTATTTCGGTTTATAGAAAGCCAATAGCATTACATGTATTCCATAAACCGAAAGTCCATAAACCGAATGTCTTTCGGTTTATAGACTTCCGGTTTATGGAATACATGTAATGCTATTGGCTTTCTATAAACCGAAATAGAGTCCCCATTCATACGAATAGGTCAATTTCGTTTTATAGAATAGCAATAGCATTACATGTATTACATAAACCGAAAGTCTATAAACCGAAAAAGATTCGGTTTATGAATGGGGACACTCTGACCCACATTTTACTTCATTTTGCAGCCCTCTAGCCCTTTCCAGGACTTTTTTAGAGGCATTTTAGTGGCCAAAAGTTTGTGTCCCCATTGACTTCAATGGGGTTCGGGTTCGGGGTCAAGTTCGAGCACGGACCCGGACATTTTTTAGAAGTTCGGCCGAACCTGCCGAACTCGAACATCCAGGTGTCCGCTCAACTCTACTTATTTTGACTATGATTTTTGCTTGGCTTGGGAATAATAAATGTCACCAAATTGCTGAAACTTATGTTAATGTTGCACAATGTGAATTTTATTTTAATTACATTTATCAAGTTGATATACCAAAGCATTTTATTAAAATTGGATCTACACTAGTAACTTTCTGGATAATTCCAGAATTCCAGCTCGTCATTGTTTTTTGTGAAAACATTAGTAGAAGAGAGGAAGAGAGGAAAGCGACCTGCTTGGGTTACTGCATTGGACTGTAAATTAAGTTTAATCTCTGTAGAGGCTGTTTATGTTACTGCATAAATGTTTATGCTGTTCATTTAAATTGTATTAAATGAATGTGGAAATGCGTGAGTGACTGTGTAATGATGACAAGGTAGCAGCCAAAACTGTGGAAGCTGTTTGAATTGCAAAGGTCACTGTCTTTGACTCCAGGTATCAGAGTCTATTAAGGTCTAGCATTAAACCAGGTGCATACCGTCCAACACTCAGGATGGCCAGTAAAGGAAGCCATGGTACTTGGCCTTCATACAGATGAATTAGTATAGCAAGTGTCCGGCTCACAGTGCTGGAGTATATCCGTAAGGTATAAATCCCACTTTCGACTCCGGTGCCTCCACAGATGCCTGGTTCGCACCTTACAATCAGCGATAAAGGAACTAAATGTAGATCATCGGGTCGGTGGATATCAATATAGAAACTTTAATAATGTATCCAAAATCCAAATGAAAAAATGCACAGCAAATATAGATGGAGTAAACAAGTGAAAAACCGCAGTCACTGAGCTTAATCATCATTTTCTTCCTTCATACAGATGATGAGTGCCATTTCATGCAACATGGGGAACTGTAATTTGTTAGAGTTACAATTTCTGTATTGTGTCGATTTATTGTCACTTGGGTATATATGGAAAGAATACATCCCCACGATGCAGGAAACAGCAGCAAAAAATCAGAAAAAGGTAAATACACAATAAATACCAATTATTTAAGAGGGAGAAAAATAGAAATGACACACTTTATTTTCTATAAGCAGGAGGATGTGTTTCTACTTGAGCTAACCTTTTAAAATACAAACACATATGGTTACCACCGTGTCATTGTATGGATAACTAATTATCGGAAAGCTTTGATTTCAAAAATGATTTCCAAATCTCTACGTCAAGTGATTAAGTGGTGCTGAACAGAAGAGCAATCCATGGTCAGGTTTAATAATTATGTGTAAGTGAACCCTGAGAGCCACAATTATTGCTTCAATAGTTTTGTTAAGAAATCCTAATGTGTTGGGAACTAGATGGCTCACCGAGCTTCATACTTTCACAATAGGTAAAGCAGGAGAAAGCCATCGGAATTAAAAATATTTTAGTTAAGTTTCATTTATCCAACCATATTGGGCGCAGAGGAGGGAGCTGTCTCATGTAGATTGTTTAAAGTTCAATTCCTTTTGTCTCACTTCATTAACTGCTAATATCCTAAAACATTAGCACTGTATTGGTAGAGACATAGTAAACATGACTCCACAGTTGGTTGGGACAGAACTGACAGTGAAAGCAATGCTTTGCTGTAAAGCTTTCAATACCTCAGTTTCCCCGTTGCTATTCAAAGCTTCAACCACACATTCAAAGTGGTCATGTTATGGTAAAGTTGTATAGTTATAGACATTTTGTGGCTGTATGTGAATAATTGCATTGTGGGGCAAGTTGATAATATGAGTGCAAAGTTGTCTGCGGGAGGAAGGGGCTCCAACTTCTTAATTTTAGGAAATAGTTCTGTACTCATACAGAATACAGACATTGCAAACATGAATTGGATAATTAATTAAATGTTTCTTTTCATCTGATGATGGTGGGCTGCTTTATTTTTCCATCTCTTGTTTTATGGCACATTGTAAAGGACTAGGGATGCCTGATACACTGTTTATGTACTTACACCAATTACCTTAAAATGTCCTCTTCTAATCTATTTCTCTTTTCTTTACTTATTTTCTCTTGGAAATTGTTTAAATTGCCTAAAAGTCCCGAGGCATAGATTTAACTTTACACAATAAGCACTGATAGGCTCCATTTATGTAACTATAAATTAATTTATTGTTGCCATCCATGTAATAAAATAGTGCTCACTACCAAAAGTAGCCTTTTAAATGTTTCGCTCATCCAGGATGTGCCTTGGGTATTTAGGGTTTTAATCGATTTTCAAGCAGATTAATAATGTGGTCTTACAATTTAATGCCCTCCCCACCAAATGTTGACAAATAAAATACCTTGGTGTTTTAATTTCTGCCTGCTAAGGCAGTGGTTCCCCACCTTTTGAGATAGCGATACATGTCCAATTCTCATCAAGTTATCACGCTCCCCTCTGCGTTTGAAGTCCTATTGGTTCTTAGTCATGAATAACCTTAGATAGATAACCTCTATCAGCTTCATTACGCATTTTAGTTATTTCCTTTCCCTGTACTTAGCCCCTCTGTTAGTTTGTCTTCCTTTTAATGGAACAATTAATTATGTGGATTGCAATACATGCATACACAAATAACATTGTTTTGGAGCTCTGTGATATACGCACACACTGGACATTGATGGTATATAGTATAGCTCCCCCTTAATGTATAGTTAGCCAGACATAGACAGTGGTGTAGTATAGGCTATTCGCAGGGCCGGCCCAAGACATTGTGCTGCCAGGGACAAAAAACGAAATGCTGCGAGCACCTTTCTATATGCCAAAATTATATGGTATGATTATTGGCAGGCCATGAATAAAATGTGTACCCTAAATGTTTGAGCATTTAAACTTAATGTACAATGTTTGAGTCATGTTATACAGGGAGTGCAGAATTATTAGGCAAGTTGTATTTTTGAGGATTAATTTTATTATTGAACAACAACCATGTTCTCAATGAACCCCAAAAACTCATTAATATCAAAGCTGAATATTTTTGGAAGTAGGTTTTAGTTTGTTTTTAGTTTTAGCTATTTTAGGGGGATATCTGTGTGTGCAGGTGACTATTACTGTGCATAATTATTAGGCAACTTAACAAAAAACAAATATATACCCATTTCAATTATTTCTTTTTACCAGTGAAACCAATATAACATCTCAACATTCACAAATATACATTTCTGACATTCAAAAACAAAACAAAAACAAATCAGTGACCAATATAGCCACCTTTCTTTGCAAGGACACTCAAAAGCCTGCCATCCATGGATTCTGTCAGTGTTTTGATCTGTTCACCATCAACATTGCTTGCAGCAGCAACCACAGCCTCCCAGACACTGTTCAGAGAGGTGTACTGTTTTCCCTCCTTGTAAATCTCACATTTGATGATGGACCACAGGTTCTCAATGGGGTTCAGATCAGGTGAACAAGGAGGCCATGTCATTAGATTTTCTTCTTTTATACCCTTTCTTGCCAGCCACGCTGTGGAGTACTTAGACGCGTGTGATGGAGCATTGTCCTGCATGAAAATCATGTTTTTCTTGAAGGATGCAGACTTCTTCCTGTACCACTGCTTGAAGAAGGTGTCTTCCAGGAACTGGCAGTAGGACTGGGAGTTGAGCTTGACTCCATCCTCAACCCGAAAAGGCCCCACAAGCTCATCTTTGATGATACCAGCCCAAACCAGTACTCCACCTCCACCTTGCTGGCGTCTGAGTCGGACTGGAGCTCTCTGCCCTTTACCAATCCAGACACGGCCCATCCATCTGGCCCATCAAGACTCACTCTCATTTCATCAGTCCATAAAACCTTAGAAAAATCAGTCTTGAGATATTTCTTGGCCCAGTCTTGACGTTTCAGCTTGTGTGTCTTGTTCAGTGGTGGTCGTCTTTCAGCCTTTCTTACCTTGGCCATGTCTCTGAGTATTGCACACCTTGTGCTTTTGGGCACTCCAGTGATGTTGCAGCTCTGAAATATGGCCAAACTGGTGGCAAGTGGCATCGTGGCAGCTGCACGCTTGACTTTTCTCAGTTCATGGGCAGTTATTTTGCGCCTTGGTTTTTCCACACGCTTCTTGCGACCCTGTTGACTATTTTGAATGAAACGCTTGATTGTTCGATGATCACGGTTCAGAAGCTTTGCAATTTTAAGAGTGCTGCATCCCTCTGCAAGATATCTCACTATTTTTGACTTTTCTGAGCCTGTCAAGTCCTTCTTTTGACCCATTTTGCCAAAGGAAAGGAAGTTGCCTAATAATTATGCACACCTGATATAGGGTGTTGATGTCATTAGACCACACCCCTTCTCATTACAGAGATGCACATCACCTAATACGCTTAATTGGTAGTAGGCTTTCGAGCCTATACAGCTTGGAGTAAGACAACATGCATAAAGAGGATGATGTGGTCAAAATACTAATTTGCCTAATAATTCTGCACTCCCTGTAGGTCAGTGGTCACATATAATGATTAGGGGAATTGCACCGCCTATTTTCATAATAATGTTTGTTTTACCATTTCTTTCTTTTCACCTCATGGGTGAGCTCATAGAAAACATTTTTTCTTTTTATTTGCCCACTAAAGCACTTCTTATATACATAATAATATATTTTTTTCAAAGAGCTCACCCATAAAGTGAAAGGAGAGTAATGGTAAAACATTATTATGATAATAGGCTGTGCAATTCCCTAAAACATAATGTGACCAGTGACCTATAACAAAATCCAGACAGATATAGTCAGTGTCAGATGAGTTAACCCCTGGATTGCTTAACATATGTAGGCAGTGTCAGATGAGTTAACCGCTGGATGGATAGACAGATATAGGCAGTGTCAGAGGCGTTAACTCCTTGGTTGCTAGACAGATATAGGAAGTATCAGAGGAGTTAACCTCTTGGGTGGCTAGGCAGATAGAGGCAGTGTCAGATGAGTTAACCCCTTTATCCACACACTCACTCACAGACATACACACACACACTCTCACTCACACTGACATACACACACACACTCACACTGACATACACACACACTCTCACACTGACACACACACACACTCTTACTCACACTGACATACACACACTCACTCACAATGACATACACACACACACACACTCACACTGACATACACATACTCACACTGACATACACAGGCACTCACACTGACATACACACACTCACTCACACTGACACACACTCTCACTCACACTGACATACACACACACTCTCACTCACACTGTCATACACACGCACACTCACACTGACATATACACACTCTCACTCACACTGACATACACACACTCTCTCTGTCATACACACAAACACTCACACTGACATACACAGGCACTCACACTGACATACACACACACACTCACTCACACTGACATACACACTCTCACTCACACTGACATACACACACTCACACTGACATACACACACTCACTCACACTGACATACACACACTCACACACTGTCCTTTTGAACTTACCTGCATCTCTATTTGCTTTGAACTCTGTGTGAAGGATGTCTCAGCCAATCACGGGAGGCTTCTGAAATCTTAGCCAATCAGGAGAGTTGAGGAGTCTCACCTGATTGGCTGAGACCTCCTTCAATCAAGCTCCCCTGGACACAGAAAAAAAGAAAGAAAAAGTGGCTGCAGGGAGAAGCAAAGTGCCTCTTCTGACAGGGTGCCGCCTGGGGCAGCTGCCCCACTCTGCCCCATTAGAGGGCCGGCCCTGGCTATTCGTGAGTGACTGGATGATAAGTGTATAATACAGTTGGTTATTGTTGCAGTGATACAGTATAGCTCCTAGTTATTATATAGTTATATCTCCCCAGATATTTA
Source organism: Pelodytes ibericus (assembly GCA_036172795.1). Classification (NCBI taxonomy): domain Eukaryota; kingdom Metazoa; phylum Chordata; class Amphibia; order Anura; family Pelodytidae; genus Pelodytes; species Pelodytes ibericus. The sequence continues at coordinate 165,274,325 of CM069857.1, forward strand.
CCTATAAACACATTATAGCATTGCAGGGATGCAGTTGTTAACTGTGACTAACATAAAGCTCGCCAGCGGCTCCCTATTCGTAACTCACGGGTTCCAGGGTGGTATAGAACCAAGCAAACGTATGACTAAAATAATGGAATTCTGGTCTTCAAATGCAGCATAGAACTCTGTCATTAAGGGGTTAAAGGCTTAATGAAGACAGGTTGGCTGGATATTTTTGGAGCCATTGTTCGACCCCCAAGATGAGAAGCACTGTACTAGGGCCTTACATCAGGTTTTTTTTTTTTTTTTTTTTACCTTTTTCTACCAGAATAAAGGGGAAGGAGATATGTTAGATCTGGAGGTCTTTTATGGCATGTTTTAGCGAAGTCTAAGTAGCTTATAAATTGGGAGGTGATTATTCCCTGAAGTGTCACTATTCATTACATCAAGTATATACATCATATTGATGCAAAATCTAGGCACCTTGAACAAAGATGTATTGTGGTAGGTCACATGCCATTCATCTGCATGAACAGACTGACACACGTCTTACTTAATTACAATACAATAGAACGTATGGATTTTATAAGCATAATAAATCGTTTGAGACCTTCACGCAGCCCATGGGCCATTTATACAAAAAGCAATATCACAGCCTACAGGGTGCTTGCATAATTGGCACTTTCAAGCTATAACTCTCTACCTGATAAGTCTGTCTCTTTTCCTTTCATATAGTCTGTAATTCCATTCCAAGCTTTTTACCAAGCGCTGTGTAAATTGTTGACTACATATAAACGGTAATGTAATGTCTGAATTTACTCACATATCTTGTGTGTCTAATTGTCTTTAACTTTTCATTTAAAATAAATTGACATTGTTTTGTGATGTATTGCCATCTGTCTTTTGCTTGTGAACCTAACTTCAGTATACTGTCACTAGCATCATCTTGTACCTGCTATTCCAAACATCTTACAAGGATATCTACATTGACCTCTACTTTTACTCCCAACTTGCCAGGGAATAAGCACTCATTATTTACCGGCTTGTCTTGACCCATGAAATCTCTAACCTTGGGCTGTCAGTCACTTATCAAATTGTAGTAAGGTTAACTCTTCCTTCTTCCTGTTCTGATATCTTATCTGGCATTACAGCTTGAGCCTCCTGCCAGCAGTATTGGAACAATGATCTTGGTGACAAATGGGTGTGCAGAGATAGTCTACCCGTGTGTGTCCGTTGTATACTGTACAAGGAAAACAACAGATTTCTTGTACGTTAGTGTTCATTGCGTCTGAGATGTTTCTGCAGGATGTGGGAGATGTAAAGCGTGATCAAAAGAAAATGGATCTTTGTAATCCACCTTTTCATACAAATATATACTTGAATAGTGATAAGAATCAACTGCCCCATCTAGTCTGGACATGTTAAACATCATAATTCTCATGCATATCTGGATTATATCGGTGCAGAAATTACAAATTCTTGATTTCCTTTTTCTTACAATGTTCTTCATTTCCGTAATTTCCTCGATTCTAAGACTCACCGCCTTTTTTTGGTAGCATCGATAGAAAAAAAGCTTTTATTCTAAGAAAAACCAACATGATGGAGCAGACAGTTATTTAATACTCACTCCATCTGTCCAAATAACACATTTTCTGTGTCTCACCGAGCTAAGCTTTAGAAAGACTCATTTAAATGGCCATTTCAAAATGATTTGCTCTCTTTCAGTACTTGCAGGTCACATATTGTGGTATTTACTAACTATGATGCTGCACAGATATCAGAAGCCAACTCTCCTGTGCAGTAACTACAACACTTGCCCCATCAGTGCCACCACTTGCAGCATTTTGACATGTCTGTCAGATTAGGTAAAATCTACATCATCCCCCCCCCCCCCCCGCCCCCACCCAAGAATTGAAATACTCGTATCAGTTTAAAAATCTATATTATTCCCAAAGAGGGGTGCCGTGAGTAATGTTCCATTCGGCATGGAGCACATGATGCCCTCCCAAACCCTGTCAGTTTCGACAAGCTGCTTACAAACTGGATGTTCCCTTTCAGCTGGTGATTCTAAGATGCCAGCGAAAAACAGTGCATCTTAGAATTGAGGAAATAATGACCTCTTGCGCTCTTATTCAAGCAGTGTAACCCTGAGAACACTACCGGCCATACCAGATAGTACATCTCCACTGTGCATTTTAGGAGAAGGCAGCTTCTCTCTGTTATAGCTATAATCATTATCAAAAATACTGATGCATCAGGTGTTATTCAATCAGAAGTTCCATACTGGTATCAAATGAGCATCTTTTAATTTACCGGCAGATTTTATTGATTGTCTTGTATATTTTATGTGTATTATTAAATTGTTTTATTTCTGTAATCTGGCATATGGTCCTACTTGGGGTAATTTCAGAAGCATAAGCAGCTATACCGGCTCCAAACACTTATGACAAATATGCTTGAGGTGGTGGGTGCTCCACAGCACTGATCAGGTGCTAAAATCAGACATGAAATGATCATCATCCGTGGATTTATCATTTTTTGTCTGTTCTGGAACACTGTTTTCACCATTAAAGCATCTCATTTTACATCTACCCGGTGAGTGGAGTGCACAGTTGTTTTCTTATTTCATATATGGTCCTACTTCTCTTCTAAGCTCTAGCACCAGATTTTTCCAGGGAACGGCCTTCCAGGCCTGTCTAGCAGCTCCTCCTCATACATTTTCTCCCCCCCCCCCCCTTTATTTACCCTACTGGCTCAGGTCTACACCCGTTTCCTTATCATGTCTATTTATTTATCCCATGGGATCTTTTGCCAACTTAGCAATATAATTGCAACTTCAACCTGCAGGCTATTCTAGATATTTACTATTAGTAATTTAAGGCTTTGTTTGTGTGTTGCCCAACGCCAAATTGTGCCCTCAATTTCTTCTACTTTTCATTTTTGATAAATATGTCTTTATTTTCATTGAATTTATTAATGTATTTTAAGGTCTCTTATCTCCTCCTCTCTTCCAAGCTGTACATATTAAGTTGTGCGTTTTAGGATATTTTTTTAAATTAAAATGATTCAACAGTTTAATAGCTTTTCATTGAATTTTCCCTAGCATTCTAAATCAGTCAGCCTTCTAAATGAGTCCTCGCCAATGATCAATGAAGTGGTACTAGAATAACAACTGGAGACAACATACAGCATGACCATCTCTATTCTACCCATCCTACCCTATGCTGACACCACTTTAAACCGCTCTTTCACCAGCTACACGGTCAATTTAATGTGCACCATCCTGCAACTAACATTCCTGTTCCCACTTATATAGCCTGTCGAATGCACTAATTTGTATCTTGTCTCCAAACAATTAGCCATATAATGGATAGACCGTGGACCTTCTTGCCAATCTTGGATCTATATCCAACCCTATTTGTATGAGTACAGGCTATTTGTCACATTAATAACATTTTGTATGTGCAGGGAACATGTATACTTTAGACATGTCTAGACTCATATAACAATGAACAATTGTTTGCCATATGGGTTGAGAAAGAATGTGGAGGCACAGTCAGCATATATTGCAATGATTAATCTATTTATAAGTCGTTTTTTAATTTGTTACAGGTTTTTGTGAGTAAGTTCTTTAAGGACCAAACCACACACTTAACCTTTTCCACCATTTTGTTATTTGTACCCTATGCAGCCATCCCTCTCAGTCCCACTTTCTGATTTGATTTTGCTTTCTTCCTAGTAACATTTATCTGGAGGATTCCAAGCTTGATCAGACCATTTTTCCTGAACACTTATAACATTTATATTGTGGTTCTGAGGGAAATGAATGAATTAAATTAATAAAGCTAGGGGATCCCCTCCTTGATTAATAAATTGGCTCCCCATGAGGACACACATTCTACTAGGGAGAAACGAAACGTTATGTATACTACAGAAAAAAACTGTTACATCTCACAACCCTGAGGATGCATGCTCTGTATGTGCAATGCATTTATCTAAGTATAGGTATATTTTGCTTGTTTGTACGCAATTTTATTTTTTGCTGTACATTTTCCTTTAAATGCATACATTCAATCATTATTGAACCTATATGCATGGATACAATAGGTCACTTTCACATCTTGGTGTTCTTTTGGCCTTCCTATATTATGTACTCTTTTTGTAGTTGTAATAATTAAGTAAATATGTACAGGGCAATTTAACTGTTATAGACTAAATTAATTGTGATTAAAAATGACCCTATTGCAAAAAATAGGTCCTGTGTTTGGCATCTAGGGCAGTTGATCGCGGCTGCTTCATTGCTGACAGTTCAGCGCAGCATTTTGAATGCTGAACTGTGAGCGGTGAAAGGCAACCGGGCCCCCTCATCGCGGCAATGTAAGTGCTGACAGTTTAGCGCTGTACTGTCAGCGCTTACAAACCTACAACCCTCCTAATAAATTAACCCCCCAAAAGTGACCCCGTTCCCCATAATAACCCCCCAACCCAAACACTAATACCCCTAATACTGACACTACCCCCGAACCCTAATACTAACATTAACCCCCAACCCGAATACTAACATTATCCCCCCCAACCCTTATACTAATACCTAACCCCCCGAACCCTAATAATAATACTACCCCCCAACCCTAATACCAATACCTAACCCCTCGGACCCTAATACTAATACCTAACCCCCTGAACCATAATCCTAATACTACCCCCAACCCTAATAATAATACCTAACCCCTCGGACCCTAATACTAATACCTAACCCCCCGAACCCTAATACAAATACTACCCCCCAACCCTAATACTAATACCTAACCCCTCGGAACCTAATACTATTACCTAACCCCCCATACCCTAATACTAATACTACCCCCCCATCCCTAATACTAATACCTAACCCCTTCGGACCCTAATACTACCCCTCCTCGAACCTTAATACTAATATCTTACCCCACGAACCTAATACTAATACCTAACACCTAATAATATTCACCTTGTGTGATCCCACGATGAACTGTCCCATGAAGAAAGGTCAGGCGATGACCAGTTCATCGTGTGAAAGGTCGCATTGAAGCAGCTGCAACGAACCATCCCATCCACCTGTGTATGTTGATTGTTGACATATTGCCATGGTCTGCATTTGGAATGTTACAAGATGTCTGCTTTTTGCATATATTCACCAATTTATGTAATAACAATAGTTATGTGCTTTATTCACCATCAATACTTAGCAGTGTTTAGCAGAAAATCCAAATATTGGATACTTTTGTTTATTATTGCAAATTTCTTGACCTGGTATGTTACAGCAGTGGTTTACTGTTCATCTCTCCATGGGCTGTAATTGTGGAAATTATATAACACGAATATAAGTGTATCATAGAAGAAATTATTTAACAATGTATTCCCTTGCATGCATAACACTTCAGATGATCTTGAGCATATAAATCATCGACCACTGAATTAGAAATCTTGCCCATTTTTATATTGCACAGTATCCGCACACTCTGACAGTGCTTAAATCTGGATGTATATGAGTCTGCCCTTAGCAATATGGCAAGAATTGGATAGCTCTATGCTCCAAATGCTTGCAGAGCTCTATACTGAAAAAGCTTAATTCCCTACCATCTGTCCCACGGAGACACTAAATGACCAAATCCTTTGCAGAGTTTTTGAATTCCAAGAAACACATAATAGGACAGCTTGGAAACTAGATGATTTTTTTTGTATTTTTCATGTAAAAGAATCATCTTTCTATCACAAACACAACTGTTGCTTTAAACATTGGCAAACAAACCTTTTTGCTAATTCTTTTCCTTGCCAATTCCCCTTGAATCCATCCCATTTTACAGAGGATGGAACAGGTTCTAAACAAAGAAATAAATGTAAAAAAAATGAATGGAATAATAATAAAATGGTGGGGTGATTTCAGACTATTGTTCAATACCTTTAGCATTTCGATGTGTCACACAGTTTTACAGTAGTATAGTGTTTTGGGATGGCATGCCAAAGATGGCTAAGATTTAATCTGTAAACAACAAAGTCTTGGCACATTCTCAAAGACCATCCAACAATAATATTCACCTGCTGATAGAAAACTCACTCAAAAAGCAATGGTAATGCTTCCGAGTAAGACCAGTTTCTTTTGCCAAAGGATTCCACCTTTGTCAATGGTTATTATTATGGAACATTGTGCATTGCTTATGGGGAAGCTAAACCTCGAGCTCTTCACAGAAACTATCATGCAATGTTCGTTCTTCAAGGCTTTCAGCAGAGTGAGGATTTACATATTTCCTGGCATGTATTCCAGTTTTCTCGAAGCAAGAATCCACTCCACCCGAATTTAAAATGGATTGTTTATCTTAATCCTGCCAATTGACAAAATGTTCTTGTTTCATGAAGTCAGCATTTTCTTTCTTGGTAATGAAATACTCTGCAGCGCTTGTGTTTTTTTGTTGTTATTCTTTTACGTTTTCTGAATTTTTGACAATTGCAGATTTCATATTTTAACCAATGGATAGGAAAGATTCAGTGACATATTCTGTATCCTCTGAACATCATCTAAATCTGTGCTTACACTGTAAACAATAACATTAAACGCTACTGTTGTTGTTGGATATTAGAACTCAACATGGATGTGAAATGTGGTGCCATTTTAACAGTTCTATACACGAGATAAATTGAAACAGTACAATATACATTCCACCAATCTATTCCACTTGAGATGGCACAGTGTCGATTTGTTGTACATCTCCTGTGTCAGGGATTTACCTTCAGAAGTCCCAGTTATTTGGGACACCAGAGGGAAAAGCCTTCTGTGGGATGGCTAATCACCATCTTAGGTACTGCTTGACAACACAGCCATGAATGTGTGATTGGTTGTCACCAATTTGGTACTTCAGATACATAGTAGCGTGACACATCCCCTCCCAGGACATATCCCCTGCCGTCCCATGACATCAGCTTCAAGATTGGTAGATAGTACGTGGCTGACATTTTGACACAATTTGAAACCTAGTGCATTTCATGTGTATTTGTGTAAATGCTGCTTACTAAACAGTAATCAAATGAAAACTTAGCTCCTATCATGCTAAGCTGATCTGATGCTCAGGAACACACCTCTCAATATGCACATCTTGATGTGAGTTATAATATCTCAGTATATGGAAAGCTATATTCCGATCATCACCGTTTTCATATCCATTTCCATGAAGGCTGTGCGGCAAATAAATAGGATTTGTGGTTGTTGTATAAATAATGCTAACACAAATAGAACAGCAGTATATCTGTGTGACTAATTTACATAGGAAAAATACAAACAGTGGGGGAAGCTGCTGCTGGCACAGATGTAATTCTATCTAAATAAAAATATTTATTTTGAATCCCATGGTATATGCCATGCAATATCTAGATTTTAACTTAAGAGAGAGGAGGCTGAAGACAACACTATACATTTCACTTACTCTGTGTTTTATTTGGCCTCAAAATGAACATCACCAGGGCTTATCACAATTGCCTAGACACAATAACTCCTTTAAATGCATGAAAAAAAAGGCGTTTGTCATAAATCACAGTATTGGCTTGATGTTGAGAGCTTTTCTTTGTATTTATTAAGGCATTAAACCCCCGACGTACTGTATACGAATTAGATATTGTATGTCTACATCCTTCATCCTGTGCCTCCTTTTTGGACTTTCTCCCAGATCTTGGCCTCTTTGTCCTTTGCGTTTTTTCTCTTCCCTCGCATTTGGAAGTCGTGTTTCTGAATGTTTTGCTTAATTGCTAATGGAAAAAAAAAATGAAAGATCTCAAATTAAAATAAGGAACCAAAGGAAAAACAGGTTGATTTTTTTTTTCTTTACCAGCCCATCCACCCTCCTCCTCCTTTTCTTCTTTCAGAAGGGGGTGAGGCCAGCATTTTAGGAGGCTGGCAAATAAATAAATATATAAATAAATGCAGGCTTTCGTCATTCTATCCATGGTTTCAAATAGTTTGCCAATGCAGTATCTGTTTCCAAAGGCATGTGCACAGAGGCAGCACAGAATACTAATGAGACCGAGAGACTGGCAAGTATAGGCCAAGTATTGCACAGATGACATCGATGATTTAATGGCTTCTGTCCCTGAGAAATCTCTTAAACTCTTTCTGAAAGGTGTTAAGAAGGAAATGTTACACGTTACTATGTCCTTCCCTCTCCTTGCTCTTCCTGATCTGCAATACTTACAGCCCATTCTTAGAAAAAGTCATTTTGATCACATTACAGAGCCAGAATGCTACCAGATTTGGGTATTGTGCTGTCTGTTTGACAAAGCTGTGTTGCAAAAAAAAATAGGAGTCATTCATCAATGTTCTATAGGTGCAAGTGAGGTAAATATTCTGCAGTAAGTCTATCACAAGCAACGACAACAAAAAAGTTAAACATTGCAATGCTTTTTTGTCGCCAGTTTTCAATCAACAACTAAACAACAAAACACTGTAGGCCTTACCATAAAGTTGGTACGTACACAGGATTCTGGTAAACTGCCTGGTTTTTGCAGAAACATTGAATGTGTTGGCACGTGAGAACTGTTCAACCCTTCTAGTCTGCTCAATTTCAGGGGGGATATATGAATCATTTAATTTGCTCCTGGCCTTATCTAATATCATGGGTGTGCCTATCCCATACCCGTTTTAACTATGTTACCATGTATCATTTTCATATATTTCCAGAGAAATACTTAATTTTATTAATAAAATAAATAATGGCTGTCCACTTGTTTAGTGTGGAGGGCCACATATTAATGGGTGGGAGAACTAATACAGTGGAAACGTTAGGCTTTTAGGCCAGAACAGGGGACATAAAAATAACTCAAGGGACATATCCAGCCCACAAGCCAACGGTTACAATTTAGCTATGCTTTAATATAAAAGGCCTCTCCAAGAATCTCACACCTTGCCTGTTGTAACAGATTGTTCCCACATTATGTTAATGTAACTTGTCAGTAATATTCCTAAAAGTGAGTACATATCTAAGACTGTCTACTAAACAACTGTTGATATCAGGTTTAACGTTTCAAAATAAATGTTACTGGTTCAAAAATAAAAGCAATTATTTCATAATATATTCCATTTTTTTTTTTTTTACAGAACACAACTGCTGCTACAGCCATCATCCCAGAGAGACAGAGCTCCACATTCTCCTTGCTCTTCCTAACGGTTTCTGTAAGCAGTCAAAGTTGCTATTAGCTACAGGATTTATGCCAATAGGAAGCAGAGTCCACTGTCATCACTCTCTTGTAATAGAGGAGGAGATAATTTTGCGTTCTAACAAAATAGCTCTGCATTTACTAAATGCTCCTTCTTCCAGTAATAGAAAATAAAGTATTCTGTTGAAAAAATGAAAACAATATTGAAAACTTGTTTTCTTTGGTTATCCTTAAAAACCGCCAGCCGTGGATCATAGTACATTTGTTGACCCCTATAGTGGAGGTGGCTCCAGATAGAAACCATTAACTCTGAGTACCAGTAGTCCTTTATAACTAAGTGTGGGAGCAGGGTAAAGGACTTGGTGGGCCATAGAATTTTTCTGCACTGGGGCCGCAATGTACCTTGTTGTTCCACTGCGTAACTAGACTGTGTTGTTCAGTAGAGGGCTTCTTCTAGCTACACTGTGTTAGTGACAAAGCCTATGTCATTTTCTTGATACAAACATTCTTTGTTATCTTTATCTTATCAATACTCCCGTATCACCTGCTAGCAGTCTGGAAAGTCTTCCCCGATGATGCTTGATCGGCAGCTGCACAAGTTTATACTCCAACTTAAACTGTCAATAAAGGTTATTTGGTACCCATGACTGACTACTCCTTCTTTCTTCACAAACTGGAAGTGGTAGCGGAGTGTTACCGTGATACTCCAACGTTTTCTGGAATGGTCTCAGCTATTAGCAACTTGTCAAATTGTCTGGCTGCAGCAGCTCTACCTATTCTCAGTAACCAACCTCAGCCCTAGTTTCCAACAGTAACAAGGACAGACTTTGTCATCCACACACACTGATTGCTGACAGGTCCATGTTAAGCTCTTAATTTGTTTGCCCTCATTTCCAAAGACTATGTGGCTTCAGGCAAAATACTGTAAAGACAAAAGTCTCAAACAAAAGTTTAACCCCTTAACGACAGATGACGTGCCAGGCACGTCACGGCAAATCGTGGACTTGCCGACAGCTGACGTGCCTGGCACGTCATGCACTAAATGGAGTAAAGAAAGCGACCAGCGGTCGCTTTCTTTACTCTAACGGTGTTGCTACAATGCCTCTAGGTAGAGGCATTGTGCAACACCCCCCAAATGTGCAGGGGCGCGCTACGATCACTCCACGGAGTGATCGTAGCAGCCATTTAAAAATGGCTGCGCCCGCTGCACACATGTGCTTAGAAAGCGAATGATCGTTCGCTTTCTAAGCATCTGCGGTGTTGTTAAAGTGCCTCGCCAGCGAGGCACTTAACAACACCTCCAGGCTGCCCAGAGCCGATGGTGGTCGCTCTCCTGAGCGACCCCATCGGCTCAGTAGAAGGGAACGCTGCCTATACAGGCAGCGCTTCCCTTCTAATGGCAAGAGCATCGGAAGTGAAAGTATTTCACTTCCGATGCTCTAGGGGGAGCCAATCGATGCCGGCACAACAGATCTATGTGATCTGTGTGCAGGCATGTATGGTAAGTGCTCTGATGAGCACTTACCATACTGTCAAAGGCAATATTACTAAATATTGCCTTTGACAAGTATTGATCTGCCTCCCTCACCTTACTACTTTTAGTAAGGGAGAGAGACAGATCAGATCAAGTAAAAAAATAAAATAATAAAAAAAATATTTAATAAAATTTTAAACACCAAGGGCTTTTATAAAAGCCATTTAACCCCTTCCCTGCCATTGATCGCTGTGTACGCAGTGATCATACACAGCAGCACATTTTTTGCTGTCTGTGCATTTTTTAGGGGTTATTTTTTTTTACTGTAATTCATTACAGTATAAAAAAACCTCTTTTAAGAGAGATTAACCCCTTTCTTGCCGTAGATCACTGCCTAATCAGCGATCTGACGCAAATGCAGCAATCTTGCTGCAGAAGCATTTTTAATTTTTTTAAAACTTTTTTATTACACCCGTCACGTGTTAATTATACCCACTAGGGGACTACGTTTAACGTAAAAAAATTTTTTTAGCTGTCTGAGCGCATGTATAGCGATCAGTAACAGCTGATAAGTGACAATGGCGGGTTGGCGTTTGCTCAGATGAGCATCACCATTCGTCTGGTTAGATCAATATGTGTAAATATTTGATCTGACCCGTGTTGATCTGCCTCCCTCTCACTTGAGTTTTAGTGAGGGAGGGAGACAGAGCTGTATAATGTAAGTTTTTAATTATAATATATTTAATAGAATTGAGACCCAAAGGCTTTTATAAAAGCCGTTTCCAGTATTTAACCCCTTCCCTGCAATTGATCGCTGTGTACGCAGTGATCTTACACAGCAGCACATTTTATGCTGTCTGTGCATTTTTTTAGGGGTTATTTTTTTTTACTTTGATTTATTACTGTATATCAAAGGCTCTTTTAAGAGCTATTAACCCCTTCCTTGCCGTATATCACTTCCTAAGCAGCACATATGGTCACTGCCTAAGCAGTGCATATGGTCACTGCCTAAGCAGCGCATATGGAGCAATCTAGTCGCCGAAGGATTTTTTTTTGCTATCAGCATTTTTTTTGTCAGACTCACTAGGGGTTAATTATACCCACTAGGAGATTACGTGTATTCCTTTTGAAGCTGTCTGAACGCGTGTATAGCGATCAGTAACAGCCGATCAGTGGCAAAGGTGGTTTGGTGATTTCTCAGATGAGCATCACCATTCGTCTGGTTCGTAAATATTGTTCTGACCCATATTGATCTGCCTCCCTCTCCTCACTTGAGTTTTAGTGAGGGAAAGAGACAGATCTGTATAACATAATTTTTAAATTGTAATAAATTAAATAAAATGTTAATAAATTGTGAGTCCCAAGGGCTTTTATAAAAGCCATACCTTTTGTATAGTGTAGTGTATTAACCCCTTCCCTGCCACTGATCACTGCACAGCAGAACATTTTTTCTTGTCTGTGCATTTTTAGGGGTTAATTTTTTTGTACAGTACTACAAAGGCTCTTATAAGAGCTATTAACCCCTTCCTTGCTCTACATGTTCAAATTCCAAGTTTGAAAATCAAAAAGCGCACCTCTCAAATGTAGCCTTTCAACCCCTAACAAAGCTGACAAAGCTATGCATGGGTGGTATCCCTGTGCTCGGGAGATGTTGCTGAACATATATTGTGGTATTGTTTGTCAGTGTATCATACCGAAATATGTGAATTTGTGTCTAAAGTGCAATGTATGTGGGAAAAAATACACAATAAAATGACTACCACAAACTTTGACAAAGGCTGGTGGTAGAATTGGTGCATGGAAAGTGTTAAAATAACACCATTTAAAATAGCCTAGGGTGTCTACTTTTACAAAATATATACTTTTTGGGGTAAAATACACTGTCCTACTTAAAAAAAAGTCCCAAATGAAAGATGGGCTCAGGCTGACTACACGTCAATATTCCAAGTTGAAAATGCGCACCTTCACAATGTGGCCCTTTAGCCCCCAAACAACCCAACAAACCTATGCATGGGTGGTATCCCTGTACTCAGGATATGTTGTTGAACACATATTGGGTTATTGTTTGGCAGTGACACATACCAAAATCTGTGAATTTATGTCTAAAATACAATATTTGTGAAAAAAAAACACACAAGAATTACTACCACAAACTTTGACAAAGGCTGGTGGTAGAATTAGTGCATGGAAAGTGTTAAAATACCACCATTTGAAATAGCGTAGGGTGTCTACTTTTAAAAAATATATGGGTTGATGGGGTAAAATACACTGGCTGGTTTCAAATATGTCCCAAATGGGACATGGGTGCAGGCGGTCTGCATGTCAAAATTTTAATTTGAAAAACCAAAAACTGCACCTACCAAATTTGGCCTTTTACTCCCCAAACAACCCAACAAACCTATGCATGGGTGGTATCCCTGTACTCAAGAGATGTTGCTGAACACTTATTGGGGTGTTATTTGGCAGTGATACATACCAAAATCTGTGAATTCATGTCTGAAGTACAAGGTTTGTGAAAAAAAAACACAAAAAAATTACTACCACAAAGTTTGACAAAGGCTGGTGGTAGAATTAGTGCATGGAAAGTGTAAAAATACCACCATTTGAGATAGCCTAAGGTGTCTTCTTTTAAAAAATATATGGGTTGATGGGGTAAAATACACTGGCTGGTTTCAAATATGTCCCAAATGGTTCATGGGTGCAGGCGGTCTGCATGTCAAAATTTTAATTTGGAAAACAAAAAACTGCACCTACCAAATTTGGCCTTTTACCCCCCAAACAACCCAACAAACCTATGCATGGGTGGTATCCCTGTACTCAAGAGATGTTGCTGAACACTTATTAGGGTGTTATTTGGCAGTGACACATACCATAATCTGTGAATTCATGTCTGAAGTACAAGGTTTGTGAAAAAAAAACACAAAAAAATTACTACCACAAAGTTTGACAAAGGCTGGTGGTAGAATTAGTGCATGGAAAGTGTAAAAATACCACCATTTGAGATAGCCTAAGGTGTCTTCTTTTAAAAAATATATGGGTTGATGGGGTAAAATACACTTGCTGGCTTCAAATATGTCCCAAATGGGACATGGGTGCAGGCTGTCTGCATGTAAAAATTTCAAGTTGGAAAAAAAAAACTGCACCTCAAAAATTTGGCATTTTAGCCCCCAAACAACCCAACAAACCTATGCATGGGTGGTATCCCTGTACTCAGGAGAAATAGTAGAATCTATTTAGCATGTTTTTTCGTTCGCTATTGTCGATGAGGAGAAGTTGTTTCAAATAAAAACAAAGAAATTTGTGTATTTTTTTTTTTTACCATATTTTATTATTTTTTTTAATAATATGATAAGATATGATCAAAAAGATGGCATCCATAGAAAGCCCTTTTTGTCCCGATAAAAACAATATATAATATGTGTGGGTACAGCAAATGACAAAGAAGAAAATTACTGCTAAACACAAACAGCACAGAAATGTTAAAATAGCCATTGTCCAGAAAGGACAAAAATGTTTCAAAGGCTCTGTCCTTAAGGGGTTAAAAAGCCTGTAGGTATAAAAATATGAGTGGATATTTATTAAATAGAAACACATAAAATAATAATATTATGCAGATATAAATAGTTCTCTTAGATACTTTCCCACTATGCACAAATAATCAAAAACGAAAATAGGAACTGTCCAAAAACTGTGCAGCAAAAGCCTTCTGGAATTGTATATTCCCCATCACCAATGCAGATATTCCAGCAGCATATGAAAACAGAAAGATATTGCCTTGCTTTTGTTTAAATTAAAATGAAACACAAAGAGGAAGGCAATGACTGTAGAGTTGGAAGTTTACCAACAGAAACCTGAGTTAATGTACCTACAAAATATGTAATATGCTAGTTAAAGATTAATAACCTAATTAATAATCAAATCCCTGCAGTCATTGATTGCTTTTGCACATTATCTGCTGCTCAGTCAGGGGATATGAACTTGTTACGAATTTCTCTACCCCAGAATGAACCGAGTTATCAATCAACTTCAAAATACGGATCTTCCATTAACATTCGGGCTTGAGGTTTTTGGGTTTTTTTACAGTTTTTTTTTTTCTTTATGTAAAACCTCATTATGTTAAAATCCCAGTTCTGGTCTGTGTTTTCCTCAGGGCGCAAGGATTCAGAAGTCAATTTATAATAAACTGAATGGGAGTTTGTCTGGTTTGGCTGCTCTTATTTCTAATACCTGTCTGCCCCACTAAAATACAAAAGTGGGGCCGTTAGTGCAGTTCTCTTGTAATTTCTTGCAGTAACATCAAAGGGAAACATATTATTAATGTAATGTAGTTTAAGTTTAAACAACGTAACATTGCCATCAGCTTCTTGTTACAATGTCCTATGGAAAAAAGAAAGATATTTTCTATGCTAATTGGACATGATTGTGGTTTTTAAAAAAAAATCTCATTAACACTTGTTTGCCATAAGGGTCTACAACACCGGTGGGGTTATGAACTAAAATAGTTAATATATTTAATGTAAAAAAGTATTTTTTGTTACTTTGTTACTTTTTGCAATTTAAAAATAGTAAATATGAGCAAATTGTAAATAAAAAATAAAAACAGGCTACATTTCTCTAAATTTCACTGTGCCCGGAATTTCATCCATCCACATGTGACGTCCGGAGGTCTCGCTATCTTTTGGCAGGGACCCACAGGGTCTATTAAGACCCTGATCGGGTGTCTGCCATAGTGTTCCTGGCCACATATCACCTTGTAATCAGTGGCCAGGAACAAATCGTGACGTTTTGGTGCTTGCGTTGTCTGGGACGCAAGCACCATGCATCATGAAGGGGTTAAATAAAAAATACATGAAAGAGGCGCAAGACGGGGGGGGAGTACAAATGTAACAAATATTATTAAATTGCTCCTTAATCACGAGGTTAACTATTTTTCTTTCCCACTGTACATGATCTCCCTGGTCTTCTTTTAATTTAAATTTTTAAAGAAATCTTCACATTAACGCTGAATGTACGCCCACAGGAAAATCCATTCACTCCCCTGCTCTGTCAAGGGTTACCTGCACCAATAATCTAATAACTATTATTTAATAAGGCGTGAAGAGACAAGGAACTCTGAAGCTGATTTCCGTACAGGAAAAAAAAATTGCAATCTTTGGACATCAGGGAAGTGGAAAACCGACCTTCTGGATTCCAATTTGGTGTAGGTAGGCCCCCTGGCTTTTTGAAAAGGTTTAACTTCAGGTTTCTTCTCCTTCTCCAAACAATTCAGTGTTAACACTTTTTCCACATCCCATGCATTTCTTCTTGAAGGCAATTAGATAAGGTTTGTTGCCAAAATAATTACACATACAGCATCTCTATGATTATTGTATGCCTATAACGTCTCTCACTGTACTGCTCTATGGTCTTTGGGTATTATACAGGGCTGATAGATGTGTTATATGCATTGCTTGTAGGAAGGAAGAAGGGCATAATGGGAAATACTTGTCGCACACTTGCTCAACTGGAGCCACCAAAATATATAATGAGCAGCCTGTTTTAGAAAAAAGCTGTAATCCAAGAAAAATATATGTAATTAGATCTACAGTAGGGCTAAAGAAAGGTTTAGATGCCTTGCAGGAGCTGTGGTGAGAGTTTATGTGAAACACTGTAAGTATATATAAACATCATGCATGTAAGAGATCGACAAGGACTGAATAGGAAACACAATTACTAGATCTTATTTTCTAGCTTTTTTCTAACATCACATTCAATGTTTCTATATGAATTCTGCACCCATTATTTATTAATGCCATTTAGCATATGAAATACACTCACTCTCAGTTTAACAGGCACAAACATGCAACACTGCCTCATTTTGCTGTTCTGTAGCAATACATAACCAGTCCAGAACTGAATTATGTACATTGTGCAACACAAATCCCCATTCAACAGTGTAGGGCATTATTTCCACATCATCTAGGACTTTTCTTCTGCTCTACTGGTCTGTGTTAGGTCTCCTCATTTAGTGGCTGTCTTATCGTTCTACTACTGATTTTCTTTTTTTTTTTTTTCATTCTAATTTATTTATTTTTAAGATACATTCAGTAGGGTAGAAGGCCACTCCGATCAAAACAGCAAAAATAAACAGCTTGGCAAGAATTCATCCAAAGCGATAGCCTTAAATCATGTAGAAAATTGTTTTTGGTGTATGAATATGTTGAGTTAGACACTTGCTTTGAAAAATTCAGCAGCCTGTGTGTCCCTTTTGCTACAGCGAGCCATTGAAATAATGATGAGCAGAATGAGATAAGGAAATAGAGCATTTACGGAAGGAAACGTAAAATATTAGGGTATGATATAAATAATATGTGTTTTTAGCATAATCATGTATTTATAAGATTGAGATACAGAATATTTTGTAATACAACCAGTGAGAGAGAGAGACAGACAAAACACATATATCTGATGACGTGTCCTGAAATTGAATTGAGTAATATAGTAGATTTATGGTCTACTAAATGGTATTTCAGACTGTCAAACTAATTTGCTGTTTGTAGGAACATTGGGCTTCGCATTCTCTTTAATGAAGCATTAATAAACACTAATATTATATAGAAATGGTCTGTAATTCACAGAGCTTGCAATCTTAAAAGGGCTCCGTTACCTTGAGCAGTACTGAAAAGTGTGAATGTAGAAAAGTTTTTTTTAATTTTATGGAAAATAATGGAAAATTGTGAATGTGCCACATCTCTTCCTTCTTAAAACAGCACCAACATTTCAGTAAAAATCACTATGAACATAGGTGTCCGATGGGTGAGTTATAGTTCATATTAGGATGTGATCATAGCTGCCACAAAGTCTGATAACATACACTACTCTGTGCAGAAATGATAAATCATTATACACACTAGACTGATGCATATCATTGTACTTAGACTTCCTGCCTCTAAGAGCTCCTTGGCTCTCATGTTGAAGTGTATGTTGCAATGTGCACTTCAGCCTTTCTTCCAAGTTAGGGACCGACAAAGTGGTGTTCCGTGGTCTGTAATGGTCCATAGAACATCATTAAATTGTCTGTCACAAGGTCCAGTAAATGTCCACCATGAACAATGCTGATGCCTCTGTTCCTAATGAAGGTCCAAACATTCAAATTGTGTTTCAGATTGCCAATGCTTCCTAGATTAATAAGGAAAAAATTGTCTTACCTCTCCCTGTGAAAACTTTATTCATATAGAATTTTTTATTCTACGCTTGTCGAGGAAAAGTTACCCATCAAGCCTGGCCAAGTCATGTGTTTATAGCAAGAAGAGAATGGATCTGTACCTGTTGTATGCCTTTGACTTCCCCCTCTCCATTTAAAGTCAGCTGGGTGTCACATGAACACAAACAGGGGTGCAGAATACACGAGGGCATCAGCAAGGAGAAGTGTATGCCTATACAGTAGGCACAGATTGCTCATCCTAATCTCACAAGCCAAAAATGGAAAGGTGGTGGAAAAATTTTAGATATTTTTGCTGAGTTAGACATGGGTGTCTGGATGGGGAGATTTGCCCTTCCCTTGGAAAATATTCTGGAGCTGCCCATTACTATGAAGTGATTTACATTCATTACTTTCCTAAAATAACACACCCTCAGCCTGTTGACAAGTACTGATTGGTTTCACACCATTAACCCAGTCGCTCTGTGATATTCATTATGATTGTGAGCTCCTGAGGCATTCAGTAGCACAATGATTATATCTGTCTGATTCAACTGAATATGTGAATTCAAAAGAAACAACTGGATTGTAATGCATTGGAAATGTGTGAAATTGAGCTATTTCATAATTAGAATTTTTTTTTTTTAAATAGGCTTAGCTATTTCAGTTTAGTCTCTTTTGCCTTTTCAACATTAACAAGCAGCATGCAACACAAGAAATATTAATTTACATACGAGGTCACATGCCGAGATACATAAAGCCAAATCACTGGCTTTAAAGGGAAACTATAACCAGAGTCTAAGATGTAAACTGGGAGAATATGACATCACTGAGAGGATGGGGCATGCATGTAATACCCTTTCAGAAACAGTGGTAATGCAGTGAAGATATTTAAGTATGCATAAAGCTTTTCTGGACATAACTTAAGGCCAAGGACAAAACAGGATTGAGGTTTTACCAGTAAAAAAAAGTGGACAGATTAAATGGGCTGAGCCGTTCTTTTTCTGCGGGCAAATTCCAAGGAGGCATGAGCTTGTCTAAAGCCTACCCTGCTCTTGAACAAGACAGTTGCTTGCACAATGTATAAATGAGTTATTATGCTCTACACACCTGTACTGTTCGTGGAATAGATCAACTTTCATAAACAATTCTTCTGATATTTTTATGTTAGTTAGTCACCTCTTTGATGTGACTGGCAGCTAATCAAAAACCTATGTTAGCTTTTGAACAGAGAGTAAGAAAAGAAAAGGTGCTTACTCTGCAAACCGTTTTTCCAACTGGATGCTCTTACCCCTGGAAGATGTAATGAGAGAGAAGAAAAGAATTAGTCAAGTACATCATTAATTCTGTTCTTCTTCCTTTTAAGTTCGGTGCGAAAGCCATCTTCAAATTATCACTGCATGCACACCCTCGGAAAGGTGCTCGCTTGAACGCTCTCTCACTCTTTCCCGGGTTAACTGTGTCTGCGTCATTAAAATAATTGTTTTTAAATAAGGTGTGAAGAGAAGCAGAGATGTAATGCAGATTTGAAAGCTTTGGCAAACACTGGTACATTATGGGCCATGGCAGGCTTAAGTTCAGGCAGGGCCTTGTATTAGATGTCTCACCGAGGGGTACCACACCATTCAAAGGGAGTCATATGGGAGATCTGACTTTAAAAAAGACATGGTTACTATGGTGTTGGTGTTTGATTTTACTGTGTTAAAATTGTGTTCCGGCTCTATATGTCTAAATGCTGTATGACAGTCCAGAAGAGAATTGTAACTATGATTCAATCCTGTTTTTGCTAAGTGCTTTGTGCTTCCTGTATTTGTTTATTTAGAAGCTGTTTTGCTCTCTTACTGGAGTGTGTGGGGTTATTCACTAAAAGGTGAGTTGCAGGTGAGTTGAGATGAGATGAACATTTCATCTTACCAGTTTAGCTATAAATTGTGCAGGGACAAACATGATGACTTTGCTTAATGGGGAAGCTTATAGATACCTTGGTGAAATGAAATGTTTATCTCGCCTCAACTCACCTTTTAGTGAATAACCCCATACAGTGAGGGAAAAAAGTATTTGTTCCCCTGCTGATTTTGAACGTTTACTCACTGACAAAAAAAGATCAGTCTATAATTTTAATGGTAGGTGTATTTTAACAGTGAGAGACAGAACAACAACACAAAAATCCAGAAAAAAAGGTATAAATTGATTTGCATGTCAATGAGTGAAATAAGTATTTGACCCCTTTGACTTAGTACTTGGTGGCAAAACCCTTGTCAGCAATCACAGAGGTCAGACGTTTCTTGTAGTTGGCCATCAGGTTTGCACACATCTCAGGAGGGATTTTGTCCCACTCCTCTTTGCAGATCCTCTCCAAGTCATTAAGGTTTAGAGACTGATGTTTGGCAACTCAAACCTTCAGCTCCCTCCACAGATTTTCTATGGTATTAAGGTCTAGAGACTGGAAAGGCCACTCCGGGACCTTAATGTGCTTTTTGAGCCACTCCTTTGTTGCCTTTGCTGTGTGTTTTGGGTCATTGTCATGCTGGAATGCTCATCCACAACCCATTTTCAATGCCCTGGCTGAGGGAAAGAGGTTCTCACCCACAATTTGACGGTACATGGCCTCGTCCATAGTTCCTTTGATGGGGTGCAGTCCCCTTAGCAGGAAAACACCCCCAAAGCGTAATGTTTCCACCTCCATGTTTGACGGTGGGGATGGGGTTCTTGGGGTTATAGGCAGCTTTCCTCCTCCTCCAAACACGGCGAGTTTAGTTGATGCCAAAGAGCTCGATTTTGGTCTCATCTGACCGCAACACTTTCACCCAGTTCACTGCGCTGTCCAGAATTGAATATGAATTATATACACACAGTATGGACTGATATGGATAGAGTTAATGCCTCTGTGACTTGTCTCTCATGTTGCAGTGTATGTAGTTTTGTACATGCCCATCTTCAGTGTCGCAACACGATGAAAAAGCAGTTTAAGGGTCCAAAAATTCAAAATGTGTACTAGGTTGCCAAAATGGATTTCACAGACTCAATGCTTAACCCCTTCGTTAGTTGACCGATGCGTTAGTGACCGAGGCTGTTTTAACACTTCTGAGGTGTTTGTGTTTAGCTATAATTTTCTACTTTGCCGGTTGCTGTACCCACACATAATATATATTGTTTTTTTCAGGACAAAAAGTGCTTTCTTTTTATGACATTATTTTGTTCATATCATTTATTGTATTGTGAAAAAAATAGTAAAATATGGTTAAAATTTAAAAAAAAAACACTTTTCCTGACTTTTCTTTGTAAATTCTTTTACTATGCTCCAAAAGCTAATGAAAGAACAAGTGCCGATCCTGGGCGGGTGCGCGGGGTGCACCGCACCCAGGCGCTGTAAGACTGAGAAATATGGGGGCGCCTAGACTGGAGCTGCCACGCACTTGCACATGCTGGGTGCCGGACGCCGGGCCCTTCTTCCCTCATCATGATCCTCCTCCGTTGAAACGGAGAAGGACATAAGTAATGGGAACCGAATATGATGCTAAACACGGAGGTGCGCCCTCCGTGGGATAAGCTCCGCCCCCTCACACTGTCAGAGCGCCCGGATGTCACCTGACTTCCTGCTGGTTCTCAGAAGAAGGTAAATGCTGCAGGGGTTGGAAACCCACACCATCTGAATATCCCCCTCCCTGCAACAGAAAGGTAAATGACCAGGGAGTGGGACAAACATTATAGCAAACCTTTTTAAGGTTATAAAAAGGCCAAACATCCGTCTGTATAAGGGTATGTGTGTTATGAGTATGTGTGTAAGGGTGTCTGTGTGTGTGTAATGGTGTCTATGTGTGTGTATAAGGCTGTGTCTGTGTGGATATAATTGTGTGTGTAAGGGTGTCTGTGTATAAGGGTATCTGTGTGTGTAAGGGTGTCTGTGTATAAGGGTATCTGTGTGTGTAAGGGTGTCTGTGTATAAGGGTATCAGTGTGTGTAAGGGTGTCTGTGTATAAGTGTATCTGTGTGTGTAAGGGTGTCTGTGTATAAGGGTATCTGTGTGTGTAAGGGTGTCTGTGTATAAGGGTATCTGTGTGTGTAAGGCTGCCTGGGTATATGTGTGTAAGGGTGTCTGTAATGGTGTCTATGTGTGTATATAAGGCCGTGTCTGTGTGGATGTAATTGTGTGTGTGTATAAGGGTATCTGTGTGTAAGGGTGTCTATGTATAAGGGTATCTGTGTGTGTAAGGGTGTCTGTGTAAGGGTATCTGTGTGTGTAAGGGTGTCTGGGTATATGTGTGTAAGGGTGTCTGTGTATAAGGGTATCTGTGTGTGTAAGGCTGTCTGGGTATATGTGTGTAAGTGTGTCTGTGTATAAGGGTATCTGTGTGTGTAAGGGTGTCTGTGTATAAGAGTATCTGTGTGTGTGTAAGGCTGCTTTGGTATATGTGTGTCTGTAATGGTGTCTGTGTGTGTATAAGGCTGTGTCTGTGTGGATGTAATTGTGTGTGTGTATAAGGGTGTCTGTGTATAAGGGAATCTGTGTGTGTAAGGCTGTCTTGTTATCTGTGTGTAAGGGTGTCTGTGTATATGGGTATATATGTGTGTAAGGCTGCCTGTGTATATGGGTATGTGTGTGTGTGTAAGGCTGTCTGGGTATATGTGTGTGGATAAGGGTATCTGTGTGTGTAAGGCTGTCTGGGTATATGTGTGTGTAAGGCTGTCTGGGTATATGTGTGTATAAGGGTATCTGTGTGTAAGGCTGTCTGGGTGTGTGTTTGTATGGCTGTCTGGGTATATGTGTGTATAAGGGTATCTGTGTGTGTAAGGCTGCCTGTGTATAAGGGTATGTGTGTGTGTAAGGCTGTCTGGGTATATGTGTGTATAAGGGTATCTGTGTGTGTAAGGCTGTCTGGGTATATGTGTGTGTAAGGCTGTCTGGGTATATGTGTGTGTAAGGCTGTCTGGGTATATGTGTGTATAAGGGTATCTGTGTGTAAGGCTGTCTGGGTGTGTGTTTGTATGGCTGTCTGGGTATATGTGTGTATAAGGGTATCTGTGTGTGTAAGGCTGCCTGTGTATAAGGGTATGTGTGTGTGTAAGGCTGTCTGGGTATATGTGTGTATACGGGTATCTGTGTGTGTGTAAGGCTATCTGGGTATATGTGTGTGTAAGGCTGTCTGGGTATATGTGTGTTTGTAAGGGTATCTGGGTGTTTGTTTGTAGGGTGTCTGTTTGTATAAGGCTGTCTGTGTGTGTAGGGTTGTCTGTGGATGTAATTGTGTGTGTGTGTGTGTGTGTGTGTGTGTGTGTGCATATATAAGGGTATCTGTGTGTGTAAGGCTGTCTGGGTATATGTGTGTAAGGCTGTTTGGGTATAAGGGTATCTGTGTGTGTGTGTAAGGCTGCTTTGGTATATGTGTGTCTGTAATGGTGTCTGTGTGTGTATAAGGCTGTGTCTGTGTGGATGTAATTGTGTGTGTGTATAAGGGTATCTGTGTGTAAGGGTGTCTGTGTATAAGTGTATCTGTGTGTGTAAGGGTGTCTGTGTATAAGGGTATCTGTGTGTGTAAGGCTGTCTGGGTATCTGTGTGTAAGGGTGTCTGTGTATAAGGGTATCTGTGTGTGTAAGGCTGTCTGGGTATCTGTGTGTAAGGGTGTCTGTGTATATGGGTATATATGTGTGTAAGGCTACCTGTGTATATGGGTATGTGTGTGTGTGTAAGGCTGTCTGGGTATATGTGTGTGGATAAGGGTATCTGTGTGTGTAAGGCTGTCTGGGTGTGTGTTTGTGTATATGTCAGTGTGTGTCTGGGAGTGACTGTGTATATGTCAGTGTGTGTCTGAGTGACTGTGTATATGTCAGTGTGTGTCTGGGAGTGACTGTGTATATGTCAATGTGTGTCTGGGAGTGACTGTATATGTCAGTGTGTGTCTGGGAATGACTGTGTTTATGTCAGTGTGTGTCTGGGAATGACTGTGTATATGTCAGTGTGTGTCTGGGAGTGACTGTGTATATGTAAGTGTGTCTGGGAGTGACTGTGTATATGTGAGTGTGTGTCTGGGAGTGACTGTGTATATGTCAGTGTGTGTCTGGGAGTGCCTGTATATGTCAGTGTGTGTCTGAGAATGACTGACTGTGTATATGTCAGTGTGTGTCTGGGAGTGACTGTGTATATGTCAGTGTGTGTCTGGGAGTGACTGTGTATATGTCAGTGTGTGTCTGGGAATGACTGTGTATATGTCAGTGTGTGTCTGGGAGTGACTGTGTATATGTCAGTGTGTGTCTGGGAGTGACTGTGTATATGTCAGTGTGTGTCTGGGAGTGACTGTGTATATGTCAGTGTGTGTCTGGGAGTGACTGTGTATACGTCAGTGTGTGTCTGGGAATGACTGTGTATACGTCAGTGTGTGTCTGGGAATGACTGTGTATATGTCAGTGTGTGTCTGGAAGTGTCATTTATAAAATTATTTAACAGATTATAGAATAATGTTGCATTTATGAGAGAACATGTGTTTAATCATGATTATTCAAATTGAATTTGCTAATCAAATGTTAAAATAAATATTATATGAGATGATGGCATTGTTTTAATTTTCACACTTGATTAGCACATTCAGTATGAATAATAGTGATTAAATATTTTCTCCATTACTAATCACACTGGGTTTCTTCTTTTCTTTTTTTCAAATAATTCATAATACAATTTTGGTATTTTAATTTATATTTCATGAAAACGTGTAAAGGGGAGGGGTTAGTTATATAACCACGCCCACCATAGGGGCGCCCAAACAAATCCTGCACCCAGGCACTCATGACCCTAGGATCGGCCCTGGAAAGAACCTGCTAAATTGATTTGACTATAGGTCCTGAGTTGTTTATATGGTTTTTTTTTAGCATATAGCTGTTTCAAAACCTTTTTTTTTTTTTTTACAAATTAGCGTTAGTGACACTGTAACACCGATTTCGGACATGAATCGCTGAATAACCCCCCACATGTACACATTTTTTGTAAAGTAGACATCCCAGGGCATTCAACTTGGGGTAATTTGACACTTTTCACTCTGTCATTTTACCACCAATCTTTGACAAGTTTTGGCGTAGTAATTTTTTGTGTGTTTTATTTCCACACACTTTGAAACGTAGGGATGAATTTAAAGGGGCTGTTCTATTTTATTGCCAAACAACACCCCAATATATGTTCAGCAACTTCCCCTGAGTATAGCGGTACCCCACATGTATAGGTTTGCTAGGTTTAAGTGGCAGGTACAGGGCAAAATTTAGGATACGGTTATTGCAGCTTTAAAACGTGTATTTATTATGTAATGCTTGTGACTACATTTCCTATCATGCTCAGCCAGCCAAAAGCTACCGTAGCAGAATAGGAAATGTAGTCTATAGTAGGAAGCACAGATTTTTGCTATCCTTCTATCCTGCGGCTGCATGGATCATATTTCCAGCTGCTGCGGGCCCCTATCTTCTGCTGGGGGCCAATGCAAAGCACTGGCCCCACTAGCAGTCTTTTTTTAAACAATAAAATATCCTTAGAGGACCACAGACATAACATGTCATTGGTCCTCTACGGAATAACGTCTTATTTTTATACAATTTATTATTATTATTTTACATTTTTTAATTTATTTAATTTTTTTTTTTTTTTATATTTGTATTTAACTCTAAGCTTAACCCTATAGTTAGGGTTAGTACAAACCCTAATTCTAACTCTAGGATTAGGGTTTTGATGAACTCTAACCCTAACCCAAGAGTTAGGATTAGCACAATAGAAAAGAAAAAAAAATGAAAAAAAAAAAGTTTTTTTTTTAAATTAAAAAAATCCTTGGAGGGGGGGGGGGGGGGCTGGTTGTTACTGGGGGGGGGGGGGGGCGGGCGAGGGGGAGACTTGACACACTGTATTTATTCTCTCCCTGCCCCACGATCACCGTGGACCAGGGAGAGACTATGTGATTGGCTGTCACAGTGCCCGGATGTTTCCGGGGGGGCCTCAGCCATGTCTTTGTTAGCGTGATCGCAGTATGCCAGCGGAGTGGACTACCTCTGGAATCTTGCTCTCTCCTTCCTTTTCAAACTTTAAAAAGTCCCTCAAAACACATTACTTTAATGAAGCTTACTACCCATCCAACTAGCATACCGATTGGTTTACCTCTAGCTATTCCCACCTAGCTCTCGCTGTCCTCAATCACTGTTAACATCAGGTGGCTTACAACTGATTAAGCTAGAACGCACACAGTTAATCTTTGGCCAAACTCAGCTAGTGCCAACCATCCACATTACTGTTACTACAACTACATTCCCTCTGTGCTCTTCACTCCGTTATGTGTTTCATGTACCCCATTCCCTCTAGATTGTAAGCTTGCGAGCAGGGCTCTCTACCTTATGTACCAGTCTGTTCTAGTTTGTCTAACTTAATATGTAGTTCCCTTCTATGATCTGTATCTAGTGCTACGTTAATTGTTAGCGCTATATAAATAAATGGTAATGTAATGTAATACAAACCATAAAGCTACAAAACACAAAATGTGAACGAACTGCTATATAGTGTGCAAACACAGTTGTGTGCTTAAAGTGGCATTAAAGTTTTTTTTTTTACTTGTGCTTCTAATATAAAAGCACAAATGAAATGTTCAGTAGCCCTAATATGTGGATAAAACTGCACGCACTTTGTAAGGAACATGACATTTTATTCTGTGCCCGACATACTCTCTGATTTCTTGTGAAGCATGCTATAGGTAATTCATTTTACATATATCCAAAACAAGGGATTCTAGCAGGCCCTGTCTACTGATCATTTACAAAAAAATGGGTCTTTCTTCAATAGCTTAAGAGAGAGACAGTGATACCTGACAGACCTCATTCAGATACAATCAGCATCCGGCCCCTCTGATTGGCTGGGCGCCAGCATCCAGTTCATCTTTGACTCAGTTGAGAGGCAGAGCTAAATGTCAAAACGTGCATATGTGAAAAGGTACATGTGAAGTTTCATAAGAAAAGAAGCACTTTTTTTTTTTATTTGCTTCATCCATAAAAAATATTTGTGCCCCTTTAACTAAAATCATTTGTTCATGCCATTAACAGCCCTTATTTAATTACATAAGTGAAGGCACCTTGATAAACCTATAAAACCATGTCAACCTAAACAAGAATCTCTTTGGCATATTAAATGTTGAAAGAGGTATATTCTATCAAAATTAGTGCATGCAGATATTTTCACGTTAGAATATTGCCATTTGCAGCCCTGAGTTAAATTAATGGATTGAACACCTTGTTTATTTACTACAAACAGTATGATCTATTTAGGTCACTGAACCTTCTTCCAAATGACGAAATACACAGCGACAACACACACATCATATTGACATAAGACACTAAATTACGGACCCCCCACTGTCTGAGCTACTTGTTTCAGCACAGAAGACTGCTTAGTACCTGGAACTAGAGTGGGAGTGTACACTGTCTCTCCTGCTGGCTGTGGATTGAATTAACTTGATTAGCTGAGACATTTTCAACATATTTGTCCTCCTCGTGCTAATCAATTTTAATCAATCCACTGCAGAAAATTAATTGAAATGCTACTGAAATGGCTGTGCCTCTCACAGATAAATGGCCAGAACTCTGTTTTTCTGTATCATTGTATTGAGGCCAAAAAAGCCTTATAAAACATAATTTTGTGTATGCAAAGAAGAATAATTGTCATGTTATGAGTTATATATATAGATGTTAGTGCCAGAGAGTCAGCATTCTGCTTCAGAACTATGCTGCGTTATATTGTTTCTTTTTTGGTGGAGAGTGTTAGAAAAATTCTAGGGGGGCTACTCACTATAGAGATTTGTCCCGAATTGGATTAAAGTCAGGCACTTTAGCCGAATTCACAAATCTCCGTAATAAAGCCACTCAATATACCTCAATTGGCAGTTTGGAAACCGAAGCATCAGAGTCTTTCGGACATTTTGTGCTATAAAAAGCATACAATTTCAACAACACATTTCAGATTATGGAAAGATAGGTGAATTCATCCATTTCATTTCTTCAATTCTGAGATGGAAAATTGGACTTTAAATCACTCTAAACTACACTACAAAAACATTTTAAGCACATTTTAAAACACATCACAAAAGTGTCATACAGCAAAATACATGTGCAGCACAGATACCAGTGAGTAACCACAATGAAAGGGAAAGAGTGACCGTGTTGAATGATACAACACTGTGGAAATAAAAGGGTATCATGATCTGTGGAATTGGTAAGGAGGTAAGGATTTACCCAAGTAACAACACAGACACAAATAGATAAAGTTTAAAATGAATTTGTTTTTTTAATTACCTATTACATTTATTTGAAAATATTTAAAAAAAAATAATAATAATAATAATAAGCAAGCCGGGAGGGAGGGTAGAGTATGTCAGCTGATGAGTACAGGAAGTGTGAAAGGAATGGTAAGTAACCAAGGGTTCAATGGTTACTAACAAGATGCTACAGTATAATTTACTCATGAGCATCTGATTAGGAGAAGGACGATATACTGGGCAGCCACCAAGTCTTGTCAGTATTACCCTCACCAGAGTGACTTCCAATCACCTGTTCTGATGGAGGGGTGTTAGGTGGGGGAATTTCCACAGGAGCAGTGGTATGCTGGTAGATAACGCTGCATGTGTAATGCAGCATTGTATTGCAAAATATGTCTGCAGTGTTCAGCTCTAGCCTCACATTCCTGTTATTACATCCATCTCATTGGTTCCTGCTCGGCAACTACTTCACCAAAGGGACTATGCAACATTTTCTGCTTCTCCATCAATTCAGCATAGAACCGTTATTGGTTATTGACCATTATGGTCAGCTGCTGGGAGAGGTGGGCAACATCATGATGGGTTCCAGCAGCAACACCATAGACATCAGCATGGAATGCCGTCATTGGAGGATTGTCAGCAGATTGTATAGTGCATCCTGATGTGGTCGGCTTATCTTGACCAATGGAATCAACCACCCGGGGGGGGGCATTATAGTTGTCACCACAGATGTAGCTGCAGGAAAAGAGGAAGATGTTTAGGACATTACAATACAAAACGTAGGCAGCACATTCACGTGCATGGTCATCTGAATCCTGAACTATGGTGTATTGACATTTATAATACTGCTGAACATCTTATAACAATCTAACTGTGTCTGTGCACTTCATAGCTATTTACAGAATTAGTTAGAAGTTACATAACACAAGCCCATGCTTATTGCATTCTAATCCTGTGCGTGAACCTTACACATTCCTATCACTCTACCATACAACTACACAGATGTCCACATTTTCGTGAACATGGATGTACAGTAGTATGTCCATGTATTGGCAACTACATTTTCATTAACAACAGACAAGAATGATGTGGTGCTTATGTGAATCTATCTCGATTAGTGGATCCCTGGATCTGTACATCAGTAGTCAGCTGGTGAGGGGAACCCAGTAAGGTAGATGGTGAAGATAAGTCTCTGTCGGACAATGCATTGTTAATGTTGAGAGCATACAGTTGGGTGCATCACATCACATCAGTGGGCTTAATCCATGGCAGAGGTAATTGTATGCAATGGAGAATGGGATACCCAAGTTAAGCCCATAGTAACTGAGTTGTAATCATTCTGAATAGCTGCTGATATCGAAAGTGTTTCAAGTATTAACTCAACATTTATATATTAATGCTCTGGTTAAACATTACCTCTCCCGTTAAAAAATAGCATGATAGTTACAATCTAATTTGAAAACACATATTAATTACTCATTAGAATAAATAAAACCAAAACTGTGGAGCCCGCGTATGTCTTTCACAGTGTTAGGAAAGGCCAGGTTTTAGAACATTTGGGTCACTACATGTCCAAGATGATTGTCACTGGGACATATGAGTTAGGTAACGTATTTTCATTAACTTCATATCACAAAGTTCATACCCACCAACTGGCACATTTTATGTGCCCAGTCCCAATTTCGGACCACTATCCCTTAGTCTTGACTTCACGGAATGAATTAGGTGCATACCCAAGCAGTGGCGTCATTAGGGGGGAATGAAAACGGACTGCACCAGATGACACCCTCAGCTTCACATGATGCTCACCTGTAGTTCCCATGCTCATCTGTTATTGACTACAGAACCCATTTTGCCAAGCCAGCCAAGTCTTTCATGATGCTGGCTGAACATTATAGGAATTGTAATTAATTGCAGCATTATGTATTGGGAATTACACTGTACAAATCTACTGCATTTGTCTGGCTGTACCATAGTTTGTGTCTGGCTCAGTCTATAATGATGGGAGTTAAGCTGTACTGTCAGTGTTTGGCCCTCTGTATAATGATGGACTCTATGGCGAACCCCGTCAGTATAAGCCACACTGTATAATGATGGGAGTTATGCTGTATCAGTATCAGTATCTGGCTCACGATGTAATGATGGGAGTTATGATGTGACACAGAATGTGTCTCACTAAATAATGAGGGAAGATATGTGTACCACTGTCAGTGACTGGCTCACAATGTAATGATGGGAGTTATACTGCACCACTATCAGTGTCTAGATCACTGTGTAATGATGGGAGTTATGCTTTACCACTGTCTGGCTCACTATATAATGAAGAGTTATTCTGTATGGCTCAGTCTATAATTAAAGGAGTTACGTTATCCCACTGTCAATGTATAGAAAAAAGAAATAGTGCTCTGTCAAGGGCATCTTTATTGCAGCTGCAATATGAGCCAAAAGCAAAACGCAAAAGTTTGAGAATAGTTAGAGAATATTGCAATACGTGGGCAGGACACAAGGAAATTATAGACAAAGATAAATTAACATATTCATAATATCCTAAAAGGTGTGAAAAGCCCCAGCTTATCAGAACACTTTAGGATAACACACAATAACGATCCCAGGAAAATGAAATGAAATTATTAAATGAAATTATTAAATAAAACAGAATAGTAATTTCCTCAAATAGATAGAATTAGAAATCTCTACACCTTTACTATTAAGATGTTGTGTAAAAATTGTCTATATACGGATTGATATATTTTTCAGGATTTTACTCTATTTATAAGAACATCCGTGTTTCCTCCTAGTCAGTGCACCCTGTTGAAGAGATTAATGGTGAAACACGTAGGGTAGGAGTAGATTTATTGAGACTTGAATAAGATATACCAATATGCCATCAGAAGAATTCTTCTGCTTGTATGCACATTTAATATCATCCTAAAAACTCTCAACAGATATCTGAGTGTCTCAGTTATATGCTGTTGGTAATGTTAACAATCAATTGTTTGATATTTTCTGAACTACTGCATTAGATTTGTCTCCCCCTTTATATCTTATACTTCTGCACAGAAACTACAGACACAGAGGGTTGAATTGGTCGAGAGATTACTACAGAGGAGCAAGGCGGAGCCTAACGGATGCACAGACACCGTGGCACGCAGCTAAACAACGAA
This sequence comes from Pelodytes ibericus, assembly GCA_036172795.1. NCBI lineage: Eukaryota > Metazoa > Chordata > Amphibia > Anura > Pelodytidae > Pelodytes > Pelodytes ibericus. The sequence continues at coordinate 165,305,568 of CM069857.1, forward strand.
GGCTACTATGGAGCGTCACAAACCATGCCAGCCGCGAGGAGTTCCCAGAGGTGAACGAAGGAAGTCGATGCTTGTAACACTTACTTGATTCATTAAAGTAAAGCTAATATCGATCGAGAAGAAGGATAAGAGATCACAAGAAGAGGGGAGATAAGGCTTCAGAGACTTATATTATTGGAATAATTTCATACTTTCTTATTGATTATTACTGCATCTGTTTTTCCTTGTTTATATGGGATTCCATGGAAGCACTGTTTAGTGTTGGTATTCACTGTCAATGTATGACTCACTATGTAATGATGGGAATTATGCTATGCCATCTTCAGTATCTGTCTCATTATGAAGTTGACTGTACCACCACCCATGTCTGGCTCAGTCTACAGTGAGTTATGATGTACCAGGTGCTGTGGGACCATTGAGGATACAGCCTAAAACATTGAATACAATTGTATAACTTTGGAAGTCTATACATGACTGGACCTCTTTTTGATAATATAATATCTGTTGCCTCTGCTTTTGCACCCATAAAATATAACTGAGGTACTGTGGAAATATGTGTATACTTATGCATATTATATATTTAATTGTAATGACAATTTGTTCTATATGTATATAATATATGGAATGTACTTGCTACTACTATTGCTATTACGTTCAGTGATATACAGGAATTATGATTTAAAATGACAGTACAAAAAACAATACTAAGGATTCTCTATGGTCTGGGGGTATAGGAGGAGATCCAGAGAGTTAGGCCTGGCCCCTTAAAAAAAACAAAAACAAAAAACAAGCTTTCCAGCAGAGGAAGCACTGGCCAGCCTGGACAGTGCATAGACACCATGCTGTCTGCCATGCTGGGGTATGGAGATAAGTCAAGGGAGTCCTGGGTGTATAATGTGGGTGATGTTGTACGTCCTGAGGTAAGTCTTGGCTGTGCAATGTGGGTATGCAAGTAGGTGCTATGGCAAGGGATGTGGGGACAATAAGAAAAGGGAGGAAATGGAGTGGGGGAGGAGGAAAGCCCAGATCAGACAAGTATGCACAGGTGCAGCTGGGTTGCCATTAGACATGTGCAAAACTAAAATTTTCGTTTAGTTTTCGTCCATTCGGATGAAAATGTTTCGTTTCGTTTTATTCATTTAGTTTTATACAGTACGTGTAATACTATTGGCTTTCTATAAACCGAACGAGAGCCCCATTCATAAGAAATTCTTATGAATGGGGCTCTCGTTCGGTTCATAGAAAGGCAATAGTACTACATGTTTTCTATAAGCCGAAAGTCTACAAACCGAAGGTCGTTTGGTTTATAGATTTTCGGTTTATAGAATACATAGAATTACATGTAATTCTATGTATTCTATAAACCGAAAGTCTATAAACCGAACGACCTTCGGTTTATAGACTTTCGGCTTATAGAAAACGAACAGTAGTAGTGCCTTTCTATGAACCCATTCAAACGTTCGGTTTATAGAATAGCAATAGGATTCTATGTATTCCATTAGCCGAAAGTCTATAAGCCGAACGTTCGGTTTATAGACTTTCGGCATTTGTAATGCATGTAATAGTACTATTGGCTTTCACTACACAGAGACAGAGTCTCCATTCATAACTTTATGAATGGAGACTCTGTCTCTGTGTAGTGAAAGCCAATAGTACTATTACATTCATTACAAAAGCCGCAAGTCTATAAACCGAACGTTCGGTTTATAGACTTTCGGCTTATGGAATACATAGAATCCTATTGCTATTCTATAAACCGAACGTTCGGTTTATAGAATTGCAATAGGATTACATGTATTCCATAAGCCGAAAGTCTATAAACCGAACGTTCGGTTTATAGACTTTCGCCTTATGGATTACATGTAATACTATGGGCTTTCTATAAACCGAACTAGAGTTCCCATTCATAAAAATTTATGAATGGGGACTCTGTTTCGGTTTATAGAAAGCTAAGAAGTTGAACGAATGAACGAATGGTTTAACATAAACGAAAATCATTCGTCCATTAGTGCTATAGTACTATAAACCGAAATAGAGTCGGTTTATAGAATGCCAATAGACTTACATGCATTCCATGAACCAAAAGTCGTTCATTATGTCGGTTTATGGAATGTAGTGTACTATGCTATTGTATTCTTTAAACCGACTCTATTTCGGCTTATAGAATGCCAATAGTACTACGAATGGACGAATGAACGAATGATTTTCGTTTATTAACCATTCGTTCATTCGGCTTTCGTTAGCATAGCATTTTCGTTATTCGTTTTTCGGACGAATAGACGAAAATGCTATTTTCGGACGAAAATGCATTCGTCCGAAAACGAATGCACATGTCTAGTTGCCATGGTGAGGGACACTCTCTCTCACAAGCCATGTACCAACATCCTTCAGATGATTTGGGGCTAGAGTCCAGATGAGCTCTGTCACACAGACACACACACACTCTCTCTCTCAGACATACACACACACTCCGTCTCTCTCTCACACACAGTCTCTCTCACACATACACACACTGTCTCTCTCATTCACGCACTCTGTCTCTCACTCACACACTCCGCGTCTCTCTCATACACTCCGTGTCACTCTTATACACTCCATCGCTCTCTCACACACCGTCTCTCTCTCTCTCTCACACACACACCGTCTCTGTCTCTCACACACACAGTCTCTCTCTCTCTCTCACACACACACCGTCTCTCTCTTTCTCACACACCATCTCTCTCTCTTTCTCACACACCGTCTCTCTCTATCTCTCTCTCTCTCTCTCTCACACACACCATCTCTCTCTTTCTCTCTCTCTCACACAGTCTCTCTCTCTCACACACACCATCTCTCTCTCTCTCACATACACAACGTCTCTCTCTTTCTCACACACCATCTCTCTCTCTTTATCACACACCGTCTCTCTCTCTCTTTATCACACACCTTCTCTCTCTCTCTCCCTCTCACACACCATCTCTCTCTTTCTCTCTCTCTCACACACAGTCTCTCTCTCTCTCACACACCATCTCTCTCTTTCTCTCTCACACACAGTCTCTCTCTTTCTCACACACCATCTCTCTCTCTTTATCACACACCGTCTCACTCTCTCTCTTTATCACACACCTTCTCTCTCTCTCTCACACACCGTCTCTCTCTTTCTCACACACAGTCTCTCTCTTTCTCACACACCGTCTCTCTCTGTCACACACACACAGTCTCTCTCTCACACACACACACCGTCTCTCTCTTTCTCACACACTATCTCTCTCTCTTTCTCACACACCGTCTCTCTCTCACACACCATCTCTCTCTTTCTCTCTCTCTCACACAGTCTCTCTCTCTCACACACACCATCTCTCTCTCTCACATACACACCGTCTCTCTTTCTCACACACCATCTCTCTCTCTCTTTATCACACACTGTCTCTCTCTCTCTCTTTATCACACACCTTCTCTCTCTCTCTCTCTCTCTCTCTCTCTCTCTCTCTCTCTTTCTCACATACACCATCTCTCTCTCACACACACACTTATGCAAACACCCTGACACACACACCTAGACACCCTGACACATACACCTAGACACCCTGACACATACACCTAGACACCCTGATACACGCTTTCACACATTGAGACACCCACACACAGTCACACTTACATGCAGACACACAAACATTTTTTTTTTTACCTTTAACTGTTGGTCCCCCTCTCTGCTAAGTAACCTTTATGTGCAGGGAGGAGGACATTTCCAATGGTGTTCTGCAGCTGCAGAACACGTCATCCAGTTTCTTCTGCCGGATGTCACTCACGGGGGCGGAGCTTGCACCTGTCACACTGTGCTCAGTATGGCCAGGAGGTGTGGTCACTAAAGTACTATTTCTACTAAATAATTTTTACTAAAGCAAACATTCGTATTAATCCCTTGTTGGTAATCTAGATTTCAAAAGGTTAAACACAAATAAAGACTTCCACTTACTATTCAATTAATTATCAAGGCATTATCTTTAATGGTGTTTTTCCCAGGCATTTCTGGAACAATTTGTCTTGCCCGTGTCAAGCCAGGGACTTATTAAAAGTCTCGCTAAACAGAGAGGTACGCCAGTGTTATCTTTTGTATTTTCAAATCTAGAAAAATATTTTTTTTATATATGTGAAATGCACTTTACTTACAATTTTTGTCTCCGTATAGTTAAATGCCCACAGCCTATAAACCGAACGTTCGGTTTATAGGCTGTGGGCATTTAACTATACGGAGACAAAGTCTCCATTCATAATTTTATTTTCGGTCGAAAATGCATTCGTCCGAAAGCGAATGCACATGTCTAGTATATATTCACATGTAAATTGCTTTTTTAATAAAAAATGATGATATAAAAAAAATCTTGTTTTTATTTCCTTTTATGTGACAATGCTGCCTCTCTCTTTCCCTTGCCCCCAGATTTGTTGCTCTCCCCCCCTTAGTGTTGTCTCTCTCTCACCCTCCCTTTGGCTCCCCCCTCGCTCCCCTTGTGTCTGTCTCTTCCCCCCTTCCCTCCCCTTGTTTCTCTCTGCCCCCCCCCCCTTGTTATTCTGTCCCCCCCTCACCTGTTTCTTGCTCCCTGGTGGCTAGTGGGGGCAGCCGGGGGATGTATGCACTATACATAATAGACGGAAGTGTCGGGCAGCATGGAGGTTGTCTGCACGATTCGTGCAGACATCCCCCAGCTGCCCGATTCTCCCTGGTGGCTAGCGAGGCATTTTGTAATGGCTATTTTGCTATTGGTATTCCATAAACCGACTCTATTTCGGTTTATAGAATTGCCAATAGCATGAAATGATTTGAATTTAGTATTAAAAAATAAATTGAAAAAAGTGGAGAGTTTTAACCCCTTTGTGACGCATGGTGCTTGCGTCCCAAATGACGTAAGCACCAAAACGTCACGATTTGTTCCTGGCCACTGATCACAAGGTGATCGTTAGCCAGGAACACTATGGCAGAGACCCAATCAGGGTCTTAATAGACCCTGTGGGTCCCTGCCCAAAAATTGCAAGCCCTTCGGACGTCACGCACGATTTAGAGAACCAGCTAAATTTCCCCTGTCAGACTGAGGCCATTTAAAATGGCCTCATCTGACAGGTGGGATCCCGCTGCAAGTGCCTGCAGCATGATCCGAGCCGCGATATGAGCTGTTTAACACAGGACGTACTATGCCGTCCTAACGACTTTAAGGGACTTAAAATCAGGACGGCATAGAACGTCCCAACGTCACGAATGGGTTAACGTTTGCTCTGGTCATAATCACAGCACAGGCTTGTAGGAGTTAACTGTAATTACATTAATACATGAAAAGAATATAAGTAATATAGTAAAAATTTACAAAATAAAATTTATTTTGAAAAAACTAAATGAGGTTCATAAACTTGGAAGGAAACGGATCACAGTAAAAAGAAACTGTGATCAGCAAGGGAAGTGTTAATACCCCTTTTATAATCGAGGTCGTCTTATAATCTGACCTCAAATTGAGGTCAGACTATAAGACTGGGATCCAGGTCCCCAGCAGAGCTGCAGGGGCAGGGCCGATCCTGGGCGGGTGCACGGGGTGCACCGCGCCCAGGCGCACGGGAGGAGAGGCGCTGAAGCAGGGAGCTCTCTCCCTGCCATCCTCCTCCTTGTTAAAGCAAGCCACGCGACGGGTGCAAGCTCCGCCCCCGTCGCGTTCTGTGATTGGCTGCTGCCGGGAGGAGGACGTTCTCTGCCAAGACACCATAGAGAACATCCTCCTCCCTGCAGCCAATCACAGAACGCGAAGGGGGCGGAGCTTTCCCCCGTTGCTCTGTGCTTGGATTACCAAGAAGAAGGAGGAGGAGGTGATGGGGGGGGGGGGTATTGTTAAAATATATAAAAAATAAAAAAAGTGTGGAAGTGTCTGTGAATGTGTATGTGTGTGTGTCAATGTGTTTAACTATGTGTGTGTTACTGTCTGTGTAAGTGTATGTGAATGTGTATAAGTGTGTATGTGTGTGTCAATGTGTTTAACTATGTGTGTGTTACTGTCTGTGAATGTGTATAAGTGTGTATGTGTGTGTCAATGTGTATAACTGTGTGTTACTGTCTGTGTAAGTGTGTGTGAATGTATGTGTATAAGTGTGTATGTGTGTGTCAATGTGTATAACTATGTGTGTGTTACTGTCTGTGTATGTGTATAAGTGTGTATGTGTGTGTCAATGTGTATAACTATGTGTGTTACTGTCTGTGTAAGTGTATAAGTTTGTGTGTGTGTGTCAATGTGTATAACTATGTGTGTTTTACTGTCTGTGTATGTGTATAAGTGTGTATGTGTGTGTCAATGTGTATAACTATGTGTGTGTTACTGTCTGTGTATGTGTATAAGTGTGTATGTGTGTGTCAATGTGTATAACTATGTGTGTTACTGTCTGTGTAAGTGTGTATGTGTGTGTCAATGTGTATAACTATGTGTGTGTTACTGTCTAAGTGTATGTGTATAAGTGTGTATGTGTGTGTCAATGTGTATAACTATGTGTGTGTTACTGGCTGTGTAAGTGTGTGTACATGAGTGTCTGTGCAAGTGTATCCTGTGTCTGTGTAAAGGTGGCTGTGTGTGTATTTATGTATGTGTGACAGTGTGTATAAGGGTGTCTGTGTAAATGTATGTCTGTGAGGGTGACTAAGTGTTTAACTGTGTTTGTGTGACTGTATGTATTTATGTATGACTGTGTATTTATGTGTGACTGTATTTATGTGTCACTGTGTGTATTTATGTGTCACTGTGTGTATTTACATGTGACTGTGTGTATTTATGTATGACTGTGTGTATTTATGTGTGACTGTGTATTTACGTGTGACTGTGTGTATTTACGTGTGACTGTGTGTATATATGTGTGACTGTGTGTATTTATGTATGACTGTGTGTATTTATGTGTGGCTGTGTGTAAGTGTGTTCTTGCCCGGGGCCCTCACTGCGCTCATCAATTTATCACATGGAGGGCACCAGCCCCCAACCAGCTGGCGTCTATTTCCCGCCTCCTGCACTTAGCGTGCGTAGAGGGAAGACTGTGCGGAGGAGACGGCCGGGGACGCGAGAGCAGCAGCAAGGTGAGTACTGGGGAAGGCAGGAGAGGAGATTATGCTTTTATTGGGTAAACTAACTGTGGCATATTGGCTGTAGCCTATTTATTGGCAAACTAGCATAGGTATATAAATGGAAAAACTGTCTGTGACATATCAGTGGGCAAATTGGCTGTTGTATATTAATGGACAAACTGGCTGTGGCATATTAATGGGCAAAATAACTGCATATTACTTGGGAAACTGGTGTATTTTGAGGACGAACTGACATTTTTATTGGGCAAACTGTAGCATTTTTAATAGGCAAACTGGCTGTTGCTTATGTTAATGGCAAAGTGTACCCTTAGTACACCTCTGTAAATGGGCTGCCCATGTGCTGCTTTGCTGCCTCTCAGAGCCAGCTCTGCAGATCGGCGCCATGTTTCCCCTTAGACCTCAGTCAGCGCTTTCTGCTCTTTCCGTGCACAGTGATGACAGAGCGTCGGAACATAACGGTCAGAGTCATCACTATGTGCAGGGAGATCAAGGCAGCGCTAATTGAGTTCTGAGATGAGGTCAGTAGGGGGCATGAAAAAGGGACATGGGAAGAGACAAATACATGGTAGGTAGGAGGTATAGGAGAAAGATATGGGGTGTGACAGACAGACATGGGGTATGAGTGGAGAGAGACAAACATGGGGCATGAGTGGAGAGAGAGACAGACATGTGGAATGAGTGCAGAGTGAGAGACAGACATGGGGAATGAGTTCAGAGTGAGAGACAGACATGGGGAATGAGTGCAGAGTGAGAGACAGACATGGGGAATGAGTGCAGAGTGAGAGACAGACATGGGGAATGAGTGCAGAGTGAGAGACAGACATGGGGAATGAGTGCAGAGTGAGAGACAGACATGGGGAATGAGTGCAGAGTGAGAGACAGACAGACATGGAGTATGAGTGGAGAGAGAGAGACAAACATGGAGCATGAGTGGAGAGAGAGAGAGAGAGAGAGAGAGAGACAGACATGAGGGAATGGGGAGAGAGAGACAGACATGAGGGTACGGGGAGAGAGAGACAGACATGAGGGTACGGGGAGAGACAGACAAACATGAGGGTACGGGGAGAGACAGACAGACATGAGGGTATGGGGAGAGAGAGAGACACGTGAGTGACTGACTTGGTGGAATATTATTTATCACTCATTGTGTACTTCTTTTCTAATGATGCTCAGCCAGACTAATGAGAGACTTTGGCTGGTTGGGAATCATGGGTAGTATGGTAGTAAAAACTCATTCTGCCAGCCAGCAAAAAGTCTCCCATGTTGCTGGCTGAGCATCATAGAAATAAATAAAACTAATACACAGTATTATGGCAACATATATATCTTTATTTAAAATAAACGTTGGTCCTTTACATTAAAATAAAGTTTTCTCCCTCCCCCTCTCCCCAATATTGAAATGGGCATGTCTGGAACAGAAATGTCTAAAGGAGAGGAGTTCATAATATAGCCACGCCCACCCTTGGGCGCCAAAGGAAAACCTGCACCCAGGCGCCCTTGACCCTAGGATCGGCCCTGTGCAGGGGACCTGGATCCCCCTCTCTAACAGCAGGGGATGTCTGCGCGATGAGCGCAGATCTCCCCTGCTGCCGCCCGGCATGACCGCCGGGACTTCTATGATGAAGCTGGGTACTTCCGGCTTCCTCATAAAAGTCCTGGCGGTCGTTCCGGGCGGCAGCAGGGGAGGTCTCGCTCATCGCGCAGACATCCTCCGCTGCCTCGCTAGCCACCAGGGAGAATCGGGCAGCTGGGGGATGTCTGCACGAATCGTGCAGACAACCTCCATGCTGCCCGACACTTCCGTCTATTATGTATAGTACATACATCCCCCGGCTGCCCCCACTAGCCACCAGGGAGCAAGAAACAGGTGAGGGGGGGACAGAATAACAAGGTGGGGGGCAGAGAGAAACAAGGGGAGGGAAGGGGGGAAGAGACAGAAACAAGGGGAGGTGGGCAGAGAGAAACAGGGGGAGGGAAGGGGGGAAGAGACAGACACAAGGGGAGCGAGGGGGGAGCCAAAGGGAAGGTGAGAGAGAGACAACACTAAGGGGGGGGAGAGCGACAAATCTGGGGGCAAGGGAAAGAGAGAGGCAGCATTGTCACATAAAAGGAAATAAAAACAAGATTTTTTTTATATCATAATTTTTTATTAAAAAAGCAATTTACATGTGAATATATACTAGACATGTGCATTCGTTTTCGGACGAATGCATTTTCGTCCGAAAATTGCATTTTCGTCCATTCGCCCGAAAAACGAAAATGCTAAGCTAACTAAAGCCGAATGAACGAATGGTTAATAAACGAAAATCATTCGTCCATTCGTCCATTCGTAGTACTATTGCATTCTATAAGCCGAAATAGAGTCGGTTTATAGAATACAATAGCATTTAACTATACGGAGACAGAGTCTCCATTCATAAAATTATGAATGGAGACAAAGATATAGTTAAAAGCCGACAGCCTATAAACCGAACGTTCGGTTTATAGGCTGTGGGCATTTAACTATACGGAGACAGAGTCTCCATTCATAAAATTATGAACGTATAGTTAAAAGCCGACAGCCTATAAACCGACTGTTCGGTTTATAGGCTGTCGGCTTTTAACTATACGGAGACAAAGTCTCCATTCATAATTTTATGAATGGAGACTCTGTCTCTGTATAGTTAAATGCCGACAGCCTATAAACCGAACGACTTTCGGTTTATAGACTTTCGGCTTATGTAATACATGTAATCCTATGGCTATTCTATAAACCGAAAGTCGTTCGGTTTATAGAATAGCAATAGGAATACATGTATTCCATAAGCCGACAGCCCATAAACCGAAAGTCGTTCGGTTTATAGACTTTCGGCTTATAGAATACAAGTAATACTATTGCCTTTCTATGAACCGAACGAGAGCCCCATTCATAAGAATTTCTTATGAATGGGGCTCTCGTTCGGTTTATAGAAAGCCAACAGTATTACATTGTATTCTATAAAACGAACGAATAAAACAAAACGAAACGAAAATAATGAACGAATTTCGTCTGAAACGAATGCACTAATGAACGAAATTAGTTTTAGACGAAATAAATAACATTTTAGTCCGAATGGACGAAAATGAAACGAAAATTTTAGTTTTGCACATGTCTAGTAACTATGCAATAACGGACATCCAGTGCTTCCTATAGGTGAACTAGGTGTTCACCTAGGGTGCCAGCTGTGTGCGGCGGCTGCTGCCTAAGGACCGGGTTGCATGTAACCCAGCGCCAGGCAGCCAGGATTCTTTTTTTTTCTTTTTTTAAAAGCGTGTGTAGCCGAATCCAGGGGGGGTGGACTGGTGTCCAGGTGGAGGTGTCAGTCCCCCCCCACGCAGGGAAGTGAACAGCATCATCTCTGTCCATACTGCTCATGCTCCCTGCGCATAGTGATGATTCAGAGCATCAGTAACACGATGCCCTGTGTCATCACCACGCGGGGGAGTGAGAGCAGCATGGACAGAGCTCTGATGATATACAGGGTAAGACATTAGGAAGGGGGGAGGGAGAGACACCAGGGGTGAGGGGAGGGAAAGAGACACCAGGCGTGAGGTGAAGGGGGGAGAAACACTAAGCATGGGTTAGGGGGATTGAAAGAAACACCAGGCGTGGGGAGGGGGAAAGAGATACCAGGCATGGGGTGGGAGGGGGGGGGAAAGAAACACCATGCATGGGGGGGGGGGGAGTCACCAGGCAAGGGGTGGGGGGAGGGAAAGAGACACCAGGCATGGGGCAGGGGGGGTGGGGGTGGTGAGGAAAAGAGACACCAGGCATGGGATGCGGAGAGGGGGGGAGAGACAGAGATATCAGGCATGGGTGGGGGGTAGGGAGAAAGAAAGAGAGCGATACAACACATGGGGGGGAGGGGAGTGAGAGAGACAACAGATATAGGGGGAGTGAGAAAGACAGACTTGGGGGAGAGGAGAGAGATATGGGGGAGAAAAATAGACAAACATGATGGGGAGAAACAAAAGACTGGAAGATAGTGGAGAGAGGAGAAAGAAGAAAGGGGGAGACATGGCATGTGGGAGAGCGAGACAGACATTGATGGCATGGGGAGAGTGAGACAGACATTGATGGCATGGGGAGGGCGAGACAGACAGGGATGGCATAGCAGGAGAGCGAGACAGACATGGTTGGTATGGGGAGAGGAGGACAGACAGGTATGCGTAGAGGAAGAGCGAGACAGACATGGAGGGAGACTGTGACAGACAGTGAGACTAACATTGAGTGTGTGAATGTTTGGCTGCATGTGACATTGTATGTGTTACACTGTGTGTATTGTGGCTGCATCTGACATTGCATGTGCCTGTAAATGTATGTAACACTGTAATGTTTGGGGGCAGCATGGGTTGGCATAATAAATGTTCGCTTAGGGCATCATAAAGTCTTGCCCTGCTGACATCCTTCCATGCTGCCTCTCTTGCACTACCCGCTCACTGATCTGACGTCAGAGAGACAGGGTCACGTGACCATACTGGCAGTGGTATATTAATGTGCACACTGTCTGTGGAATATTAATGGACATAATGGCTGTTGAATATTAATGGGCAAACCGGGTGTGGCATTTAAATGAGCATAGAGTGGCACACTAATGGGCATAGAGTGGCATATTAATGGGCATACTGGTTGTGGCATATTAATGTGCATACTGGTTGTGGCATATTAATGGGAAAAGAGTGTCATATTAATGGGCATACTGGCTGTGGTATATTAATGGGCAAAGAGTGGCATATTAATGGAAAAATTGGCTGTGGCAAATTAATAGGGAAACAATGTCATATTAATGGGCATAGAGAGGCATATTAATGGACATACTGGCTGTGGCATATTAATGGGCAAAGAGTGGCATATTAATGGGCATATTGGCTTTGGCAAATTAATGGGCATAGAGTGGCATATTAATGGGCATGCTAGTTTGGGTAAATTAATGGGCTTACTGGCTGTGGCATCTTAATGGGCAAAGAGTGGCATATTAAAAGAAAAATTGGCTGTTGCAAAATAATGGAAGAAAGTGGCATATTAATGGGCATGCTAGTTGTGGTAAATTAATGGGCATACTGGCTGTGGCATCTTGATGGGCAAAAAATGGCATATTAAAAGAAAAATTGGCTGTTGCAAATTAATGGACACTGTAGACACTTTAATGCCTTTTTTGTAGCTCACATGTTTGCTCACCTCATTAATTTATTAATGAATGGACACTATTGGCTTATTGTTAGTAACTTTATGGACCTATTAGTATGATCTGGTTGTCACTTACTGATTTCCTTACAAGGCATGTTACATATAAAAAAAAATCTCAGATCTTTGTGTTTATTTCAATTAAAATGTATTCAATTTTCAAACGACTCCCTCTGTCTGCATATTACATGGAGAAAAAGGTTCTTGTGCCCAGGGGCTAAGTTCCTGAGGTAATATAAATGAAATGTATGGGAAATCCTTTGGGAATATAAGATACAATTTTATTTTTGTCATTGCTCTTAAATATTGTTTATTTGTAACATCTTTGTTTAGTTGTAAAATAATTCAAATTGTAAAATTATAAAAAATATATAATTAAAATTGAAATATGAAACGATTGCTTTAGTTGGTTTTAGGCTAGATTTAGGGAGACACAAAAGATTTTATGGTAATTACCATAAATTACACTAGTTTAATGTCCGACTAACTCTTTTTCCTTGAAGGTTTGCCTCCTCGAAAATATGTCGAAAGTCACATGCACCTTGTCTACCGTGAATGATAAGTCAACCAGTTACAACTATTTACCTTTCTACCAAGAAGAAAGTCAACAAATGTGTTTCAGGTTTAGTGAAAGCACTTAATCATGGGCTTCTCAATGTCCACCACGAAGAATGTTGGTGAAAACCTCTGACCATCATCCAATCCCCATTTTTTAAAATTAAATTCATGTTGTTAGGAGCTGCCAGTCTATGAGGTTCTCATTTGCTTTTCTGGAGTGTTTCATCTACAGCCATTTCTCCAAAGAGTTGAGACCCAAGGTAAAGCCAGGCTTCAGGTCTTACTGAAGATACTTATGACACTGGTTACTCTGAAGGCTGAGCAGAAAAAAACAATAGGATGGATCGGATCCCAGGATCAAAACTGAAGTGTCAGGTACATACTGAGGTCAAAATTCAGGAACAGGTAGTAGAGTAGGGATTCAAATCAGGTCAGAAACAGCAAATCAATGATAATGAACAGCAAACCAGTACTAGGCAGACACTACGCAAGGGGGATCCTGAGTTTAAATAGCTCTCAGAGTTCAGAAGGAGCCATTTTCGAATGACCTCACATCCTTCCTGCAGTCATCTTAGACTGTGACACATGTTAAATGAAGATTACTTTTAAAGGGACACTAAACATTTTTTTCACTTATGATTCTAATATAAAAGCACAAGTGAAAAGTTAGTTGTCCCTAGTATGAAGATGAACTGGAGTGTACTTTTGATAGTACACGCCAGTTTATCCTCTGACCGACAACTGCCATGCTTCCATAGGAAGCAGGCAGACGTCTGGTCGGCGACTGGCTTTCTCTCCTAGCGCAGAGAGAGACCCTCATTTTTGCATGAGATCAGCAGGGGGTACCTTAACTAGGTCCCCCCTGTGGATCCAATGCAAAAATGAGGGTCTCTCACTGTTCTAGCAGCCAGAGACCCTCGCATTCAGCTGTCAGAGCGGGGCAAGAGCCCGATCTGATTGGCTGTGTGCATTCTGACGTTTGTCAGCACCCAACAACCAGAAACTGCTGTGTCTCGCATGTGAGACAATTCAGATTGTAAACAAGGTTGTCTTTATTAAGACACACATCAGGTTTACTTAATTAAATGTTGTTTAATCCCTTCCTTCAAGGAGGCAAGGGTTAAACAATGTTTAATTTTCCTTTAATATTAACAAGCCTTACAAAGCACAATGAGGATTAGTTGTGAAAAAACTGGAAAAAAAAAAAAAAGGCCCCACACTTCCTTGTCCTTGTATACAAACCCATATATAAGCAATCAAGGGCTTTACAGCAGATGATTAGTGTCGGAGATTTTCCTTTTTTCTACCTCATGGTACTTTAGTGTGTGGGAGTTTTACACATAATCCCCTTTGTATGTTCTGACAAAGTCGTATAAGGAGTCTGGAATGAAGGAGTCATCTTGGAATGACATCACATCCTGCCTGCAGTTATACCGTATTTGCTCGATTATAAGACGGAGTTTTTTTCAGAGCAAATGCTCTGAAAAATCCCCCTCGTCTTATAATCGAGGTCTTCTTATAATCTGACCTCAAATTGAGGTCAGATTATAAGACATGGATCCAGGTCCCCAGCAGAGCTGCAGGGGACCTGGATCCCCCTCTCTGACAGCAGGGGAAGTCTGCGCGATGAGCGCAGACTCCCCTGCTTCCGCCCGGCACGACCGCCGGGGCTTCTGTGAAGAAGCCGGGTACTTCCGCTTTCGTCACAGAAGTCCCGGCGAGCGTGCCGGGCGGCAGCAGGGGAGTCTGCGCTCATCGCACAGACCTACTCTGCTGCCCCACTAGCCACCAGGGTAAATCGGGCAGCTGGGGGGTGTCTGCACGATACATGCAGACATCCTCCATGCAGCCCGACACGGCAGTCTATTATGACGGACCAGCTGTCCGTCATAATAGACTGCCATGTCGGGCAGCATGGAGGATGTCTGCACGTATCGTGCAGACATACCCCGGCTGCCCCCACTTGCCAACAGGGATCGAGGTAAGGGGAAGGGAGGGTGGCAGAGAGACAGGGGGAGTGAGGGAGGGGGGCAGAGAGACAGGGGGGACAGAGCAGGAAGGGGGGGAGAGACAGAGGAAGGGGGGACAGAGCAACAAACGGAGGGAGGGGGGCAGAGAGAAGCATGTGGGGGGGGGGAGAGACAGGCGAGGGGGGAGTGGGGAGTGAGACAAAGCTGGGGGCAAGGGAAAGAGAGAGGCAGCATTGGCACATAAAAGGAAATAAACACAAGAAATGCATTTTTTTTATATAATATTTTATTAAAAAAGCAATTTACATGTGAATATATACAAGTTTAACTTTTTTCCTATAGGGTAGTCTTATATTCAGGCTTTTAGTTTTTTTCCTAAAGGAATATCCAAAGTTTGGGGGGTCGTCTTATAATCAGGGTCGTCTTATAATCGAGCAAATACGGTACTAGATAATGGAAAAATATCCACATCTGCTATATTACTGAAGGCTGTAATCATCACAGCCATCTTGCACTGTGACACATGTTAAAGATTACTTTTAATATTAAAGATCCTTACAACGCACAATGAGGGTTAGTTATCTATATAAAAAAATGGGCCCACACTTCCTTGTTCCTCTGGCACTCATACAAACCCATATATCAGAAATCAAGGGTTTTACAGCAGCTGATAAGTGTCGGAGATTTGCCATTTATTTCTACCTCACGATTTGGTGTGTGGGAGTTTTACACTTAATCCCCTTTGTATGACAAAGTCATAGAAGGTCACACAGACAAGCAGGTGTTGAAAGATTGCATCTTTTTAGTATTTATACATGGCTACTAATATTAAAAATACAAAAACCCATCAATTGTAACCTCTCTAGGTACACATATTTTGTGAAAAAAACAAAACCTATCTTTCTATTTTTATGTTATGGGTTAAAAAAATATTAAATCTTCTCCAGAAGCAATTGGATTTATTTGTTATCAAATCATGAGTTATCATAAAAAAACGAATGTAATTATAAATTCCTAGATTTTACTAAATTATGACTTAAACTCATGATTTATAAAGAAACGGAGGCGAGCATTTCTCTTTCTTTATTTTCCTCAGCAGCAAAGAAGAGAAAACCATAAACTTGAACCATATATAGTGGCATGTAAATGGCTAGTCTTATAGTGGCATATAAATGGGCAAATTGGCTGTGGCATGTTGTGCAGGGGCAGTTCAGTGGGGCAAAGTGATACTGTGGTATGTTCTGTGGGGCAAATTGGCACTGTGTCATGCCAAATCATGTAGGTGCATGGTAGTGGATGCAATACCCGAGGGAGGTGACCCCCCCCCCCCCCCCTGCGGGGTTTGTATTTTTTCTGGCAGCCGCATCCACTAGATAATACTGGTATATATTAAATGGCAAAATAATACTGGCATATATAAAATGGCAAAATACTGGCACACTG
Source organism: Pelodytes ibericus (assembly GCA_036172795.1). Classification (NCBI taxonomy): domain Eukaryota; kingdom Metazoa; phylum Chordata; class Amphibia; order Anura; family Pelodytidae; genus Pelodytes; species Pelodytes ibericus. Next base: position 165,321,823 of record CM069857.1, read on the forward strand.
AATGGCAAAATACTGGCATATTGCATGGAAAAATACTGGCATATATTAAATGGCAGAATAATGCTGGCATATTACAGGGCAAATTGGCTGTGGCTTATTAATGACAAAATAATACTGGAATATTATTGGGCAAATTGGCTGTGGCATATTAAATGGCAAAATAATACTGGCATATTATTAGGCAAATTAGCTGTGGCTTATTAATGGCAACATAATACTGGAATATTATTGGGCAAATTGGCTGTGGCATATTTATGGGCAAACTAACATTGGCATATTAATGGGAAAACTGGTTTATTTTAATTGGCAAAGTGATGCTGTGGCATGGTCTGTGGGGCTAAAATAATACGTACTATGGGGAAAGTGACACTGGCTAGTTCTGTGGGGCAAAGTGATGCTGTGGGGTCTGTGGTGCATTGACACTGTGGCATGCCAAATTGTGTAGGTGCAATATAAGTGCAAGCCAAGTGCTGTGGGTGCAATATAGGTGCATGGCAAGTGCTGTGGGTACTGGATGGTGCTGTGTTAAGTCCTTTAGGTGCAATGTGGGTGCAGAGGAAGGGAATAAAACAAGGAATACTATTTTTCAATAAAAATTTTATTACAAAAGAAAAATTTCAAATAAATATAAATGCAACTACTTATAGAGAGAGATAGAGAGAGATGTCTGTGTGTAAAGATATTTATTGTTTTCGAATTGTACAATTGTCACCTCATGGGGCTCCTTTGTGTCGCATAATTAATGGAAGTCCCATGTGTGGCATATTTATTGGGCCCCATGTGTGGCACGATTAAGGGGCTCTTTGTGTGGCATAATTATGGGGCGCTTGTGTGTGGAATAATTATGGGGCTCCTGTGTGTGTGGTATAATTAATTGGGCTCCGAGGTGAGGCATAACTTATGGGGTTCTGGTGTAGCATAATTTATGTGGCTCTTGTGTGTGGCATGGTTGTGGGGCTCCTGTGTGTGGCAAAGTTAATGGGCTCCTGTGTGTGGCATAATTTGTGGGGCTCCTGGATGTGGCATATTTAATGGCCCATCTGACTGGCATTACTAAGGAATCTGTTTGGCATGGTATTGGAGGAAATCCAGGGAGGACACCATGCTGCCTGCCTCTAGCCACCAGGGACAAGGGTAAGTACTGGGGGATGGGGACATGTATTGGGCAAATTGGCTGAGTCTTATTAATGGCAGCATAATATTGGCATATTATTGGGCAAATTGGCAGGGGCTTATTAATGGCAAAATATTACTGGCATATTATTGGGCAAATTGGCTGGGGGCATATTAATGGCAAAAGATTACCAACATATTATTGGGCAAATTGGCTGGGGCTTATTAATGGCAAAATAATATTGACATATTATTTGGCAAATTGGCTGGGGCATATTAAATGGCAAAATAATACTGGCATATTATTTGGCAAATTGGCTGGGGCATATGAATGGCAAAATAATACTGGAATATTATTGGGCAAATTGGTGGTGGCTTATTAATGGGAATAAAATATTGGCATATTATTGGGCAAATTGGCTGTGGCATATTAATGGCAAAAGTAATACTGGTATAGGGAAAAATAATACTGACATACTAATGGGGAAATTGGCTGTGGTATGTTAATGGCACAATAATACTGGCACATTAATACTGGCATATTAATGGCAAAATGGCTGTGACCTATTATGGCAAAATAACACTGGCATGTTAATGGGTAATCTGTGGCATATTTAATGGACAAACTGTGGCATATTTTAATAGGCAAACTGACTGTTGCACATGTTAATGACGAAGTGACTGTAGCATGTTAATTGGTACCTGAAAGTGGCTTATTTTATTTGGCAAAGTGATGCTGTTGTATGTTCTGTGGGGCAAAATAACATGTACTATGGGGGAAAGTGACACTGTGGCTTGTTCTGCAGGGGCAGTTCTGTGGGACAAAGTGACATTGTGGTGTGTTCTGTGACACGTTGGCATGCCAAATTGTGTGGGTGCAATATGAGTGCAAGCTAAGTGCTGTGGGTGCAATATAGGTGCATGGCAAGTGCTGTAGGTACTGTATGGTGCTGTGTGAAGTCCTTTGGGTGCAATGTGGGTACAGAAAAATCAAGAAATGCAATTTTTCAATAACATTGTACTACATATACAAATAGTTGATATCAAAATAGTTGCATATAATATTAAAAAGTTTACATTTACATACAGTTTTTTACAATGCGACTTTAGAAAAATTGGGTCAAAGGGGGTCCACTGCTTAAAACTGCCCAGGGTCTTAAAGTGGCCCTGTGATGGGGCCATGTTATGGGGTGATGGAGGCATGTAATGGGGTAATCGAGCATGTGATGGGGCCATGTTATGGGGTGATGGAGGCATGTAATGGGGTAATCGAGCATGTGATGGGGACATGTTATGGGGGCATGTAATGTGTATGTTATAGGGTGATGGGGGCAAGTAATGGGGGTGATGGGGCATGTCCTGGGTGTGCAATGTGGGTATGGGGGGTGCCCAAATTTTGTCTGCCTAGGGCAGCACAAAACCAAGACACCACTGAACTCAGAGGTACGCTTTGTTACTTACCATTCTTGTCACCTGGTTGTACTCTTCTGCTGACAAACTCTGCACTACCCTCTACCCTATTGGGTAGACTAAATTGTACGCTTTTTATAGCAAAAATGTCCTGATCCGAAGGACTCTGACATTTAGGGTTCCAAACTGCCCAAACTACTGGTTGGAACCTAAATTGAGGCATACTGAGTAGCTGCATTCTCGCACATTTGTGAAATTCTGGTAAGCTGCCCAACCCAAATCCAATTTGGTACTAATCACTGTGCATGGAGTAGACCCTATAATCTCTTTGTAGGCCACATCCAGCTAGTAATATTTTAGCTGGACAACCTTTCCATACATTATTTCAGGTCAGAGTGATCAGACTACTTGATGGAATCCAGATATTCTTACTAAATAATGACTATAATCCACCATAAGTGTCGTTTTTCTTTTAACAATAACACTGCACATATATTGGTTATTGGAAAGTCCTGGAAGCTCTGTCATTTCTAAAATGTTTTATTATTACATTAACTAAGTTACTAATTATTTAGTTGTCATTGATTACAATCAGTGTTCAGATTCATCTAGCTTGTATATATTTCTCAGTGTACCTCTCTATCCAAACAATTAGCTTTAATCATATTTGTAACATTTCTGTGTGACAGACACAGATAAAAAATAAATAAAAAACAATATACAGCCTAATACGGGATAACTGTATAGTTGTTTTCCTTTAAATCTCTCTGGTTACCTAAATGCAATGGTCAAATGTTTTTTTTTCGCGCAGTTTCCTGTAATCTGCACCCATAACACATACTAGCGTCTTCTCTGTTATTGCAGTTAATCTTCTTTCTGTGAAAACTCCACCTCTCAGTTCCTTATTAGCTCTACTAGACACAGGCTTATTCATCTTACTGGTCAATGTTGTTTTTTCTCCCCTAATTGTGTTGAGTAATAGAAATGTTTACAGCAATACCATTTATTGTAGAATAGCTGTTTGGAGACCTAAATGAAAAGACTCTTGGTGTTTTATCAGGTCGGTATTTTTTTTTTTTTTTCTTTTACTTTTACAGACAAAACTGCTGTCCTAACCATGGTATTAGTGCCAAGATGACAAAAGAGAGGAGTTTTTAAGGATGTCAATATTGCATTTACCTTTTATCCTCACGCAACTTGATAAGGTGAGAAGTTGCACAGTAACAGGGATTTATCTTTCTGTAAATGGAGCGTTCATCCTAGGAGATAAGAAAAATGATATGTTTGATAAATGTGGATCTGCATCAGTAATACTGGTTTGGGCATGTTGTGTTCCTCTGACCGAGCACTCAGAGATAATCTCTGGAAAATACTAACGTGGAAAGACATTCAATAAATTTCATCTTGCAGAGTTGTGCTAGAGAAAGCTAAAGGTCACTGACACTGCTTCAGTTACTCATCCTTTTTCATGTTCTGGAGGTGTAGAGTTTCAAGGCCTAGCAAGTGAAGTGCCTCACTTTGTGCTTCACAGAATTCAACATGAATACATGTACTTTTGTTCGTTATATGGCGGGCACCACAAACAACCTTGTTATGATTCCTACCTTTCCTGTAGTCCTGCTTCTTCGAATGCAGTAGTGTTCTGTCCTCATTGCTGTGAAATAGCTTTAAAGGGACTCTGGCACCTAAACATTGTTGGTACTGTCAATGTAGAGTATAAAAAAATATATATTTACACATTGTGTTCAAGCAAATGCATACATTAACCCTTTAAGGACCATGGATTTTCCTGGGCCAAGGACCAGAGCGTTTTTCAATTTTTAATTTTGAAACATAATTTTCCTCTCTCTCATTTAACGTACCCATACAAGTTATATGTTGTTTTTTAAAGGACAGTTAGAGCTATCTTTTGATACCCTATACATAAAAATGATTTACATTTTAGTATTAAAAAATACACATAAAAGAGGAAATTTTTGAGGAAAAAAAAGTTTTTCCCCATTATTTTCCCAATAATAAGCTACATAACTAGTTCAACACTAACCCACTTATCCCCCCTAGTTAACTAACTAATAAAAAAGAAAAATATTGGTTCCCAAACCCCCCATAACAAAAAAGACAGAAAAAAACTCTGAAGAGTGCGATGTCAGATCAGTAAAAATCATGCAACAGGCATGCAGGGGTTAAATGTTATTAAATAAATATATTAAAATTACCTTTATTTATTAAAAAAAAACTTTATAAATCGTAAAAATAAAAAAATCTGTTAAAAAAAAAACTAAATGAGGGCCATAAAGTGGAAGGAAACTGATCACAGTTAAAAACTGTGATCAGCAATGAAAGGGTTAATTTTTTTTTTTTTTTTTAACCTCTGTTTGTTATTTATTTATTTTTACTTACAGGTGAACACACTGACTTTGCCATCTAATTTGCATGTTATCGCGGTGATCACGTTATCACCGCGATCACATGCCCGGAAATGCATCGGGAGCGAGGCTTAGTCCTGGACCCGTTGCAGACTAGCTGGCGGTGCACCGCCGGCTAGACTGCACGACGAGTTAACTCATCATAAGGTCGCTAATGGTGCAGCTCTTATGACGACTTTACTCGTCATAAGGTCGGGAAGGGGTTAAGAGACACTATAGATGTGTCTGTGGTGTCTACTGTCCATAACATTGTGCACTGTATACATCATTTTTTAAATATATTTTCTATATTCACAGTATAAGCAATGTTTAGGTGACAGCTATAAACTCTTGGGAGTGATAGGAAGCAATTTACTAAAAAGGCGATTTTAGTAAATTTAAGGTGAGATAAACCTTTCAACTCATCAACTTAAAGGGATTCACTTAAACACTGTTTACACTGTCAATGTTCACAATAAAAAGAATAGAAAATGATCTATACTTTGTGTTAGCAGAATTGCAGGCACATGTATAAATTAAGGCACAAATGTGTCTCAATTTTATAACATCACCTCTGGCTTGATATGCAAATTACCTACTTTTTAATGGGAAAATGTAATTTGTATATCAAGCTACAAGGTATGTCATTAAAAAAGAGAAAAACACAGGCACATTTTAAACATATAGTTCTCTCAGTTGATGCATTTGTTATTATAAGCACAAAGTATAGATTTATATATTTGTTTATTCTCTACATTTACAGTACAAAGTATATTTAGGTGATAGTTTATTTAATTATTCATTGTGCAGAGACAAACCTTGTGATCTTCCCCTGCTATAAGAGCTCGGCCAGATATGGGAAATGCATAGTTAAATCTATATTTAACTCACTTTTCTAATAATGCTTTATGCAAGGCCAAACTCAGTTTTTCTTACAATAGGAAATCACCAAGTGTGTCCCTGTACAATGCATAATTAAAGAGACTATCATCTAAATATTGTTTATACTCTGAATGTAGGGAATAATAAACATAAACATAGGATATTTGAAATAGGGCAATCAAGTTACATTGATATGAAGACACTCCTCAAAAGAAGAACTCAGTGTTGACAAGGAGGAGGATGACACCTGAGGAGGAGTTGGTGGGAACTTATTATGGGGATAGAGAGAGACCAAACACACAGTAAATATATACATTTCTTACTTTGTTATTTGCACAGATAATTGAGTTCCATATAGACATTATGCAATTACATATTCCTGCTAGAAAACCAGTTCATATCTCTTGTTGTGTGATGACTAACAACACAGTGGGTTTATTAATTAAAGATGGGTTACAGGTGAGTTGAGACAGGGGAGAGCTGGCAACATTTGGCCCAGGGAACAAAAACAATTTAATGGCCCATGGTACAACTTTATCAGCCCACCTGTTATCATCCAAGATAGACAAAAATAGATAGGCAAGATAGATCTACTGACAGAATAGGTACAGAGATAGACAGACAAGACACAGAAACAGACAGACTGATAGAGCTGTGGTTGGACCCAAAGGCATTTTTACCCAGTCTGCACTGGACTTTTATCACCCCTTCTATACCTCAAATCTGGAAATGCAGAGGGGAGAGAAAGGCCATGAAGGTGGAGACAGCAAGTGATTGTTCTCTCTCATATTTGCATGCCTGTGGGATCTGTGTTGCCAAAATACAGAGCATACCTGACCCCGGATCACCTATTGATTCCAGCTAGAACCTTATTTAAGAAAGTCAAGTCAATGCACTGGGGTATTTAGTACTTAAAATTAGTGTAGCCTCAGGCTATTGACTCAGGTTAGAGATCAGCCCAGTGGGGCAATTTTCCCCTTGCCAGCCCGCCCTTGATTTCATGTAAGACTAACTCCTTTCTTCTAGCTGGGGAAGCTCCCCAGATTTGGCTCTATAAAATAGAGGTGGGTGTGATTAAATGATTGACTACTCTCTATTGTAACTTACCTTTTAGTGAACAGACCACAATTTCTCCTTTCTGTTAAATGCATGTGAATTCTACATAAAAGCTTGCTGTCAGTAGATTTCTCTGCTAGATTTCACAGATTCACGTTCATCCGCTTTATTCTGATATCCATTGTTAGGCTGTTTGTCTTTCATTTCGCTACTATTACCCTTTTAAAGGACAACTATAGACAAAATATGTATGTATTTTTAATTGAAAGATTATGTCTCATGTAGAAATGTTTAAGTGAGAATCTTATTTTGTTCTTGTATCTTTGCTCCAGATAGTTAAATTAGGGACTTGACATTTGATTTAGAAACTTAGGTCAGATCTTTTTTCACCTTGGTTTAACTCTGACCCATTTAACCTAAGATTCTAAAAAATGTGGAGTCTAATCAACTCAAGCTCGACAGTGAACTCGACCTCCCATCTCAACCACCTTGAGCTATGCACTAAATGCACCTACATCTCAACCTCAACTTGACTCCCCTCACCAAAGTTCATCCCAACCTTCTTACTTAACCTCCCATAGAACACATAGTGGTCTACTCCATACAAAAAAATCAGGCCCCTATTTGACTGCTCAGTATAGTTGATTGCCCATGGAATACCCTTACTCTTATTGGTGAATCCCCCCAAAAAGCCAAATTTCAGGCATTGCATTTCATTAGATAATAGTTGGCAAATGAAAATGTTAATGAAAAATGAAAAAATAAGAAAGAAAATGTAAAAAAAAATACATATGAATGTTATAAATATATATGATAATACATTTAGCGTAATATAACATAAAACATTAAAAATCGATTGTTTATTGGCATAGTAATTGTTTTGATATGCCATAGTAGCATATGTAATAATAATAAAAATATTATTATTAGGGCATTAATGGTCAAGTGGTTGCTCTCTGGACCGGCAAGATGACCACTGCAACCACTTGTACTTACAAGCGCTATGTGAATTAATCTAGTACCTTTATAGTGGGGGATGTATTGCACTGGTGGTATCATTGATGATGTCTTAAGTGGCCAGAGGGTCATGTGGCAATCTTACCATGATGGTCTCTACTTATGCTACTGCCTAGCACACTCATGTGTGGACATATCCACAGTGGACAATGGTGCAATGACAAACTATGTGTCCATCCACACTGTGGTCATGAAATGGTATTATATTTTTTAAAATGTATTTTACTATATTTATTTTCTACTAGTTTATTTTGTTTAAGAATATTTTAATTAATATTTATTTTATTTTAATTTTTATTAAACATCAGGGCTTTTTGTGGACATTTCAGGAGGACTTATACAATAACCGAAGTCCTTCCATTGACTTCTATGGACCTCGCTCCATCTGTTGCCTTCACCACATCTCACCCTTGGAAAAATGATTAGTGAATAGCATTTTTTGAGGTTAAGATGGAGGCAGGTGAGGGCAGGTCAATATGATCCCTCATCTTGAATAACAACCTTGAATTTTAGCGTACAGACCCCCAATGTATGATAGAGCTGCTTGGACCAAAGAGGCCTCAGAAGAACTCTGTTTGTATTCTTTCATAATAGAAGTTCTGTATAAGCAATCTTTCAAATAAATATAACTTAATTTTTTGCTCACAGTCACCTTTTGATATTTGTGACAGCAGTTACCAGGACATGCCCCCTCTGCTTTACCCCTCTGTCTCTCCTTGAAGCTAAAACATCACACTTTTGGCGGTAAAGTCACAGATTGGAATAATTTAACAGGAATGATTTTAGCCTTATTTAGGACAGTCTGCTGATTTAATAAACAGATGCTTGTCCCAACATTTGATGTGTCCTGTCTTTGCTTTTAATTTTTTTTTCCCCCAGTACATGTTTATTGCAGCTATTATGGGCACAATCATCTCCAAATGTTCTGCACTTTAACTTGCAGCCAAAATTACAATCCAAAATCATTTCTCTCTGCTTTCATGGGCACTATATTTAGTTTCTCATGCAGGCCGTCATGTCAGTTTGTAGGAGGCATTAAATATTTTATGCAAATTAGGCTGTGCAAATGCCCAAAATTTAACAAAGACTTTCACAGATTTCATTAGCTTTTTTTCTGCTAAACAGTGGGGATCGCTCATCAAGTGTGGCACAGAGTACAGATAAAAATATAGATAAAAATAACCCACGACTGTCTCGCTTCCAACCAGAAGGCTTTCGTGTAATCTTGTAAATTAGCCTGTCAATAAAGTAGAGGGTGAGAGTACGTTTCTGGGAGAGATGCTTTAAAACAGGTTTTGTACTGAGGCACGGAGCCAAGAGGGTTGTAGAGAATTGATAATGAGTGAAACTTAATCCCTGGAATGCCATCATAGCACGTCGTAGAAGGTAGAGATGGCAACACAAGGAATGCTTGGCTTAAATATTAAATCAAGAATATCACTCCTTTTAATCTGAGGGATCTAGCATAGAACAAAAGTAGTAACTTGAGGACTCATAATGAAAAATCTATTGGGCAGGGTTGAGCACTTTTAATTCCTATAAAAACCAGGGCTAAGCACAAACTAAGTTCATGGTGGACATTTACTGGAACTTGTAAGGACACTTTAATGATGTTCTATGGACCTTCTCAGTCATGTACCCCTGATCAAAACTGAAGGTTTTCTAACAATATATTCTTTCGTAAGGGTTTCAGATCTGGATTGATTACCAGATGACCAAGACAAAAGTGCGTAGACACTCCCTTGTTATGACATTTTGAAGCAGGTTAGATGAATGGCAGATAGGAATAGCATAGTGGTGTTATCTGTGTTTTTGTTAAACTGTACCCAGGGGTATACCTAAAACATCCAGGGGTATACCTAAAACATTTGGCGTCCAGGGCAGATCTTATCTATGACACCACCTCCACCCAAACAACGCAGCTTTTTTTAAACAGCCTGAATTCCTTTATTTTACAAATGGTGCTACATAATGTCCCTATTTATTCAGTATGCCAAAGACATAAACCATACCCATTCCCCTCTTGTCAGTCTCTCTCTCACAAGCATATCCTCCCCATGTCTGTATTTTACCCCATGGGTACCCATGTCTATTTCTCTTCCCATTATGCCTCCATGTCTGTATATCTCCTCCCTTTACCCTCCCTGAATGTCTCCACCCCATGTCTCTATACAGGGCTGGTGCAAGGATTTTTGCCACCCTAGGCAAATCCTCATTTTGCTGACCCTTGGCTCCCCCTTTGCCCCTACAGCTAGACAAAATGCGCATCAGTCATGTAAACACACACACAAGCCACCATTTCTTTTGTTTCTTGTTAAATAAAAAGTAAATTTCTTAATGTGTCCCCCTTTCTGTCTCCTCTCCCTCCTCATGTCTGTCCCTCTCCATTCCCATGCCTATCTTCCTCTCCTATCCCCCCCAATGTATGTCTCTCTCCTTTTCCATATCTGTTTTCTCTCCTCTCTGCACCCATGTCTGTTGTCCCCCCCTCCCATGTCTGTCCTCCCCCCATATCTGTTGTCTGTCCCCCCTCACTCCCACGTCTATTCTCTCCCCTCCCTCCCATGTCTGTTCTCCCCCCTCCCATGTCTGTTCTCTCCCTCCCTCCCATATCTGTGCTCTCCCCCCTCCCATGCCACTTCTCTTCCTCACTCCCATGTCTGTTTTCATCCCCCTCCCATGCCTGTTCTCTCCCTCCCTCCCATGTCTGTTAACTCCACCATGTCTGTTCTCTCCCCCCCTCCCATGCCTGTTCTCTCAACTCCTCCCATGTCTGTTCTCCCCCCTTCCCAAGTCTGTTCTCTCCCCCTCCCTTGTCTGTTCTCCCCCTTCCCAATCAGTTGTCTCTCTCCTCTACACCCTCCTCTCTTCCATTTTTTTAAAAGCTTTGTGCATCGCAGGAGGAAGGGGGCAGTACTAGCTCTGTGTGTTAAACACACACAGAGCTTAGACAGTGATGCCTGCGCTCCTCACGCACACTGAGCATTCAGAGCATCATATTTCGGATGCTCTGAATCATTAGTGTGCCTTCACCATGCATCCGGTGTGGTCTGCCTCCCTCCCCTTGCTACTCTTCTTAGTAGGCACCCCTTTTATAAAGGCACCCTAGGCCGGTGCCTTCCTTGCCTATAGGTGGCCCTGTCTTTATACCACCCAGATCGACCTCCCCCCTTATGCCTCCCTATGTATGTTTCTCCCCTCCTCATGCCCCTCTATTTTGCATATGAATCATCATCCAGGCTATTGCTTGTAGTGTACACTTAAGCAGTGGTATATCTTGGTTTTGTGCTGCCCTAGGCAGACAAAATTCGTGCACCCCCCTACCGACTCTGCACCATTACATTCCCCCATGACCCCATTGCATACCTACATCACCACCATTACATGCCTCCATCACCCCCATTACATGCCCCATCACTTCCATCACATGCTCCATCACCCCCATTATATGCCTCCATCACCACATTACATGCCCCAACACCCAATTATATGCCTCCATCACCCCCATTATATGCCTCCATTACCCCCATTTCATTCCCCATCAACCCCATTGCATGCCTCCATCACCCCCATTATATGCCTCTATCACCCCCATTACATGGCCCATCACTTCCAACACATGCTCCATCACCCCCATTATATGCCTCCATCACCCCATTACATGCCCCATCACCCATTTATATGCCTCCATCACCCCCCTTATATGCCTCCATTACCCCCATTTCATTCCCCATCACCCCCATTATATGCTCCATCACCCCCATTATATGCTCCATTACCCCCATTATATGCCTCCATTACCCCAATCACATGCCCCCTCACCCCAGGACTTGACCCCATTGCATACCTACATCACCACCATTTCATGCCTCCATCATCCCCATTACATGCCCCATCACATGCTTCATCACCCCCATTATATGCCTCCATCACCCAATTTTATGCCTCCATCACCCCCATTATATGCCTCCATTACCCCCATTTCATTCCCCATCACCCCCATTGCATGCCTCCATCACCCCCATTACATGCCCCATCACTTCCATCACATGCTCCATCACCCCCATTATATGCCCCCATCACCCCATTACATGCCCCATCACCCATTTATATGCCTCCATCACCCCCATTATATGCCTCCATTACCCCATTTCATTCCCCATCACCACCATTATATGCCTCCATTACCCCCATTATATGCCTCCATTACCCCAATCACATGCCCCCTCACCCCAGGACTTACCCTGATACCTGGTGGCTAGTGGCAGGCAGCATGGTGTCCTACCATGCTGCCTGTTCGTCTCCCCGTGGTGAGTGTATATAGGTCATGTGACCAGGCGCATGTCTGACGTCAGAGTGCGTAAAGTGACCTGTCATCACTCCGCCCCCTAAGAAAAAAACACACCGTTCGCAACAATCGGGCTGCCCGTGCATTTTTTCACTGCAGTGTTGGGGGCACGCTGCTGCCCCTAGAAATTTGCTGCCCTAGGCATCAGCCTAGGATGCCTTGGAGTAAATACTGCACTGCACTTAAGGTTCACAGGTTCACCTCTGAAGAAGCTTGTCAACGAAACGCATAAGGTGCTTTCAAGTGTGCATCGCAAGCACACTTTTATCAGTATTGGCTGTTCGTTGGATATTTCTTTAGGGAAAAAACTAATAGCCTGAATATAAGATCCAAGATGAATCTCGTATATAAGACAAGGGGTCTTTCAGAGCATTTGTTCTGAATAAAACCTTGTCTTATATTAAAGTAAATATGGAAGTTAAACCCCTTTATAATGCTATGCGTTATCACATCATTTCGGATATAGAGGGAATCCCATGGAGCCATTTCTCTGTGAATCCCAGCACTGCGCTATAACTGGCTTAGGTTTATGTGTTAATAAGAATTTGTAAGGCCTGTATATCTTAAAAGCCTGTCCCAAGGTTAGTGTATATTATTGAATTAGTTTACTAATACAACTAGACAGGATCTTGATGCATTTAGAGTAAATCACATCACTTTTAATAAAAGGTATAAACAAATGATATATAACACTGAATAAATACATAACATACATGTAGTATACTAGAGGACAGACTTATCTGGTTATGGAAAAGGAAATATTAGATTTGTTGATGTTTGTCTGTATAACATTTGTCCTCTGTGTTTTTCTAACTAAGGTGTCCCAAAACAGTGACCTGGTGCCTTCTGCTATAAAGGCTTCTTCAAATGAATATAAAAATGAAATCCTGTTCTTGTTGGTCAGCAATAGTATACTAGCACTGATATCTCTCCAATGTACTTTATTGCTGGGAATGATTCTCCCTTAAATTATATGCTAGAAAGTGCTGGGGTAATCTATCTTACAAATATACCACAGTCTGATGGTGTTTTTGGCCCTCAAAAGGGAGAAACTTGGCAATAAATATGTGTCCTAGGTAGGGTTGCCTCCGGCCTGTATTTTACGATTTTTGCAAATCTGTAATTAGGGTTCAGGAGCTGGCGACATTAAAACAGAAATATCGGTAATGCAAAGTACGGGATGTCTGTCAGGGTATCTGCATGGGTGCAGACGTCTTGTGTGCATGTTGGGTAAAGACAGAGCTGGCTTTCCTCTGCAGCCAGGGAAGTGTGACACTGTAAAGAAAATACTTAACTGCCGCCACCTGGTGGTCCGTACCACCGCCGCCTCAGCAAATAAGGCAGGCGGCGACGGAGGCTCCGAACAGCGTCTCGGCTCTCCAGGGCTGCAGGTGCGCTCCCTGCATCTTCCTGGTTGCCATTCTAGGTCATGGCTGCCATTCTGGATGCTGGGTTGAGTCATGGGTGCCATTCTGGGTCCTGGGTTGCATTTTGGATACTGGGATAAGTCCTGGGTGCTATTCTTGGTCCTGGGAGCCATTCTGGATAGTGGGGTGAGTCCTGGGTGCCATTATGGATACTGGGTTGAGTCATGGGTGCCATTGTGGATGCTGGAATGAGTCCTGGGTGCAATTCTGAATGATTGGGTAAGTCCTTTTAGCCATTATTGGTGTTGGGTGACATTCTGGGTGCTGGGGTGGGTCATGGTTGCAATTCTATGTCCTGGGTACCATTCTGGGTGCTGGGGTGAGTACTGATAGACATAGATAAACAGATGTACTGACAGATAAAGTACAGAGATTGATAGTCAAATAAGACAATAGAAAGTTTGGCGCACTGGTGTAAAAGTAAAAAATGATGTAATTCCTTCCCATAAAACCAGGTGACAACTGAACAAAGTCCCCATTTTAAGAATATTAATGCTCTTCTGCTAAAAATGCAGTTAAACTCATCGACAAATCATACAATTTGCACGAAGCTGAGAAATACCTAGGCTGTTGAGTAATTTTACAAGTTAGAGGATATTTGCAGTGAGTCCAAGTTACAGAATTAGCAAGTTGCTAACGGCTAGATTTTGTAAGTAAAACAGGAACAATTCTGAATTCATGCATGACACTTGTTAGTAAATTTATACATTTGAGAGCATGATAGCTGTGAGTTCAATTAGCTAAATTTAATCATCAGCAAAACTAGGAAAAGCACAGACTAGACATGTGCATTCGTTTTCGGACGAATGCATTTTCGGACGAAAATAGCATTTTCGTCCATTCGTCCGAAAAACGAATAACGAAAATTTTAACTAACAAAATCCGAATGAACGAATGGTTAATAAACGAAAATCATTCGTTCATTCGTCCATTCGTCCATTCGTGCTATTGGCATTCTAAACCGAAATAGAGTCGGTTTATACAATACCAATAGCATTGTACTACATTCCATAAACCGACATGAATGACTTTCGGTTTTATGGAATTGACCTATTCGTATGAATGGGGACTCTTTCGGTTTATAGAAAGCCAATAGCATTGCATGTATTCTATAAGCCGAAAGTCTTTAAAACAAACGACGTTCGGTTTATAGAATACATGTAATGCTATTGCTGTTCTATAAGCCGAAAGACTTTCGGTTTATAGAATAGCCATAGGATTACATGTATTACATAAGCCGAAAGTCTATAAACCGAAAGTCGTTCGGTTTATAGGCTGTCGGCATTTAACTATACAGAGACAGAGTCTCCATTCATAAAATTATGAATGGAGACTTTGTCTCCGTGTAGTAAAATGCCGAAAGCCTATAAACCGAACGATCGGTTTATAGACTTTCGGCTTATGTAATACACGTAATCCTATGGCTATTCTATAAACCGAAAGTTCGGTTTATAGAATAGCAATAGGAATACATGTATTCCATAAGCCGACAGCCTATAAACCGAACGTTCGGGGCGGGAGGTGGGTTGCGCAGCTGGCGCATGCGCGGTGGTCACAAAGTTACAGCTGAGTTATCAGCTGTAACTTTATGCGCATGCGCAGTGAGCAAATTCTCCTGCGATTGCGCAGGAGAATTTGCTCCAGAAATTTGTCAGAACACCGGCATTTAACTATACGGAGACAGAGTCTCCATTCATAAAATTATGAATGGAGACTTTGTCTCCGTGTAGTAAAATGCCCACAGCCTATAAACCGAACGTTCGGTTTATAGGCTTTCGGCTTATGGAATACATGTATTCCTATTGCTATTCTATAAACCGAATGTTCGGTTTATAGAATAGCCATAGGATTACATGTATTACATAAGCCGAAAGTCTATGAACCGATCGTTCGGTTTATAGGCTTTCGGCATTTTACTACACGGAGACAAAGTCTCCATTCATAATTTTATGAATGGAGACTCTGTCTCCGTATAGTTAAATGCCGACAGCCTATAAACCGAACGACTTTCGGTTTATAGACTTTCGGCTTATGTAATACATGTAATCCTATGGCTATTCTATAAACCGAAAGTCGTTCGGTTTATAGAATAGCAATAGGAATACATGTATTCCATAAGCAGACAGCCTATAAACCGAACGTTCGGTTTATAGGCTGTCGGCATTTTACTACACGGAGACAGAGTCTCCATTCATAAAATTATGAATGGAGACTTTGTCTCCGTGTAGTAAAATGCCCACAGCCTATAAACCGAACGTTCGGTTTATAGGCTGTCGGCATTTTACTACACGGAGACAAAGTCTCCATTCATAATTTTATGAATGGAGACTCTGTCTCTTATTAGTTAAATGCCGACAGCCTATAAACCGAACGACTTTCGGTTTATAGACTTTCGGCTTATGTAATACATGTAAACCTATGGCTATTCTATAAACCGAAAGTCGTTCGGTTTATAGAATAGCAATAGGATTACATGTATTCCATAAGCCGAAAGTCTATAAACCGAAAGTCGTTCGGTTTATAGACTTTCGGCTTATAGAATACAAGTAATACTATTGCCTTTCTATGAACCGAACGAGAGCCCCATTCATAAGAATTTCTTATGAATGGGGCTCTCGTTCGGTTTATAGAAAGCCAATAGTATTACATTGTATTCTATAAAACGAACGAATAAAGCAAAACGAAACGAAAATAATGAACGAATTTCGTCTGAAACGAATGCACTAATGAACGAAATTCATTTTAGATGAAATAAATAACATTTTCGTCCGAATGGACGAAAACGAAACGAAAATTTTAGTTTTGCACATGTCTAGCACAGACAATGAGAAGTGGTTAACCCAAAGACATAGTACTTATCCTGCAGTTGTTAGTTGGATAGTTTTGTTTGATTTTTCCTGTCCCATGTGTTAGCACTGTAAAATTGTATACTATATTTACCTGAATATTAAAGCATCTATTCTGAACTTATACATTAAACAAATTGTCTCTAGTGTGCAAAACGAGTAGGAAACGTGGCAATTACAAGGTATATGTCATTCTCTTGAGACATCATTCCAACAGTGAAATATCTGATTCAGTTACAAGTGAGGGTCTTGGTAAGTTAGGAATACAGAATATCTGAAATGTTGTTACATTATTTAATGGATGAAATTATGAGTGAAGGAAGTGCTACAGTCATCTAAATACCTGTAATGGGGATTCATTTAGCATTGACTTTATTATTCTCTTCCTCTGTTCCCATACCCACAAAACTACTGATGGTTGGATGGATCCCTGCACTCCACAATGTCATGATATTTAAATAAATATTTTTGTGTAATAGAAAATTCTAGGTGTAATAATCCATTCATTTAATATAAAAGGGGTTCAAATTATGATTTTCTTTACTTTTAAATACTTTTTTTTACAGATTTGTTTGGGAGGAATAAAAAAAATGCTTTAATTTATATTAGAATCTGCTACAGTCTCTAATGTCATAGGTGATGATGTGGATACTCATGACAGGAGACTCAGGGAGCACGAGCAGGATCCAGGAACAGGAGGCAGGATATCATCTGCCTTAGGGGTAGAACTTTTCCATTAGGAGGCTCAGCAGTCTAGGGAGTTCTGAAGGAGATTTAGTATAAGTAGTTCAGTCACTTGTGAGCTGTGGTCCTGTTGTCCTGGATTCAAATTGCCAGGAGTTAAATATGCCACCACTTCCTACTTATAGGAAGCTTCCTCTGTTCTTTCCGGGACTTCTCCTGATTGTTTAGCCTTCACAAAGAGCTCAATGTGAACTGCAGCAGCACCAAAAACCCATACTGTGTACCCATACCTACACTAAATGGACAAAAGCATTGGGACACACCTCTTAATTATTGAATTCAGATATTTCAATCAGACACATTGCCACAGGTGTATCAGATAAAACACCTAGCCATGTATTCTGCATTTACAAACATTTGTGAAAAAAAATGGGTCTTTCTGTAGAGCTCAGTGAATTCACTGATATGATGCCACCTTTACAATAAGTACATTCCTGAAATGTCATCCCTGCTAGATAATCCATGGTCAACTGTAAGTGGTATTATTGGAAAGTGGAAGCGTTTAGGAACAGCAGCCATGAAGAGAATGACCACGTAAAGGCACAGAGTGGGGTCATTGAGCGCTAAGACGGATGGTTAGTAAAAGTCACCAATGCTGATTCCATGGCTGAAGAGTTCCAAGCTTTCACTGGCATTACTATTTTGCCATCTGTAAAGTTTGGTGGAGGAGGGCTAATGGTATGGGGCTGTTTTTAGGGGTTAGTTTAGGCCCCTTTATTCCGCTGAAGAAAAATCTTAATGCTTCAGCATAAAAGACAGTTTGTACAATACTATGCTTACAACTGAGAAATAACTTTTTCTATTCCCAGTTCACAAACCAAGGTCTATGAAGAAATGGTTGGATGAGTTTGGTGTTGAAGAACTTGACTGGACCACACAGAGCCCTGACCTCAACCCCTTTGGGATGAACTGGAATGACGATTGCAAACAATGCCTTTTTTTTTCAACATCAGTGCCTATCCTCACAAATGTTCTACTGGATGAATGGGCAAATATTCCCACATAACCTTTCCAAAATCTTGTAGAAAGCCTTCCCAGAAGAGTGGGAGCTGCAAAGGGGGGACCAACTACATATTAATGCCTATGTATTTAGAATGCAAAATCATAAAAGTCACTGTTGGTGTAGTGGCCCGATGTCCATTTACTTTTGTACATATAGTGTATTTACCTACTGAAAAGTTACATCATTTTTGCAGCAGGTATTTAGCACCAAACATTGGCTTTAAGGAAATGTCTTACTGGCCTGGCAGTCAAATACTGTCTGGGTGCCAGCCTTACTTACGCAATACAATGCTGTGCTAAAAAAAGAAACAACATGCATTTGTATATGTTATTTATTCTGTAGATTTTCTCCTGACCATGTTATTTGGCAGCTGCGTACCTCATAAACACCAATGATCAAACGGTGTGTGTGCCACTTTATAGTAAGTTAAAGGAAAGGGCAGATGAGGTGGGTAATTCTTTTTTATCTATCTACAATTTATCTCTGTATCTTTCTCTGTATTTGCTTCAGAAATGAGAGGACAGATTTTTTTTTCAACTGTAAACTAAACGCCTACAATCACTCATAGGACAAAGCCTGAAGGTCAAGAGGTTGGAGATTTTCAAAGCAACATGAAAGAATTTGGCTTCAGTCATGTTTATAATTCAGCAAATTGATATGATGCTCCTTGAGGAAAAAAAAAAAAATCTCTTCAAGTGCCCTGAGGCTGAAATTTTCAAACAAGACTTTGCTCTCTCATAGTAGCATTTACAGAGACTGGGGACGGAGGAATGCATTTTAACAAATGCACTAAATATGCCTCTTCAGTGGAGAGCCAAAATGAAGTTATTTACTGTAATAATGATTGAACCCACCTCAGAAATAGAAACAGATATTAACCATCTCCCAGGTAAGAAGTACTATTTGTGTTCTGACTATGGCGAATCCAACCACAGTTTGCATTACGCCAAAATATATAGCATCGATCAGTAGAAAATATACAAATATGTGGTGTTAATGATCTGTAAGATTTTTCTAATGCAGTGGATTCCATGCTGGCAATTAAGGCCTAGCAAATGTTAAAGTTTGAATTTGCTTGTAATTCCGGAAGCAATATTGTGTGGTCAACTGCAGTGCGTTAAAGCACTGGGATTGTGGTAATGGATAGTGTTGAGCGAACCCGAACTGCACTGTTCGGGTTCGTAACGGACATTACTGTTTTTGGACCCCGGACCCGAACACGGACATTCCACTGTATGTTCGTGTTGGAGTTCGGGGTTCGGCAGGTCCGGCGCCACCTGTAAGGCGACCTAGGCAGCCACCTAGGGCGCAACTTAGCAGGGGGCGCCGGAACCGTGAAAAAAAAAAATCCTCCCCCTTCTCCATTACTTACCTCCTCGCTGCTGCTCTGTCTCCCGGTGCAGGTCCATGGCTGTGAGGGAAGCGTTGTGCGCTCCCCTGCAGCCGATGCGGATTCAAAAAAGTTTGCTTAAACTTTTTTTTAAACAAACTTTATTGAATGCGCATTGGCTGGACGGGAACGCACAATGCTTCCCTCACAGCCACGGACCAGCAGCACCGGGAGACAGAGCAGCAGCGAGGAGGTAAGTAAGGGAGAAGGGGGGAGGAAGAGGGTGGCTAAATCCTGGCACATTGAGAGGCATAATCCTGGCATATTGAGGGGCATAATCCTGGCATATTGTGTGGGAAAATCCTGGCATATTGAGTGGCATAATAATCCTGGCATATTGGGTGGCTATGTCCTGGCACATTGAGAGGCATAATCCTGGCATATTGAGAGCAAAATCTTGGCATATTGTGTGGGAAAATCCTG
The DNA here is from genome assembly GCA_036172795.1 of Pelodytes ibericus. Lineage (NCBI taxonomy): Eukaryota > Metazoa > Chordata > Amphibia > Anura > Pelodytidae > Pelodytes > Pelodytes ibericus. Next base: position 165,341,887 of record CM069857.1, read on the forward strand.
GCATATTGAGTGGCATAATAATCCTCGCATATTGAGAGGCATAATAATCCTGGCATATTGAGGGGCATAATCCTGGCATATTGTGTGGGAAAATCCTGGCATATTGAGTGGCATATTAATCCTGGCATATTGGGTGGCTAAATCCTGGCATATTGAGAGGCATAATAATCCTGGCATATTGAGGGGCATAATCCCGGCATATTGTGTGGGAAAATCCTGGCATATTGAGTGGCATAATAATCCTGGCATATTGGGTGAGAAAATCCTGGCATATTGAGTGGGAAAATCCTGGCATATTGAGTGGCATAACAATCCTGGTATATTGGGTGGCTAAATCCTGGCACATTGAGAGGCATAATCCTGGCATATTGAGGGGCATAATCCTGGCATATTGTGTGGGAAAATCCTGGCATATTGATTGGCATAATAATCCTGGCATATTGGGTGGCTAAGTCCTGGCATATTGAGGGGCATAATCCTGGCACATTGAGGGGCAAAATCCTGGGATATTTAGGGGCATAATCCTGGCATATTGAGTGGCATAATAATCCTGGCATATTGGGTGGCTAAGTCCTGGCATATTGAGAGGCATAATCCTGGCATATTGAGGGGCATAATCCTTGCATGTTGTGTGGGAAAATCCTGGCATAATGAGTGGCATAATAATCCTGGCACATTGAGAGGCATAATACTGGCATATTGAGAGGCATAATCCTGGCATATTGAGGGGCATAATCCTACAGCAATTATTCAAATTACAGTGATTATTTTAGTGGGTGCTATACTACATATTTGTACCCTGCCCTGAGCCCAGTGCCACAGAGAGTGCAGTGCACTTGCAACTGCATGTGTGCCAGGCACATGACTTTAATCCTGTTCTGTTAGCTCAGTGGGCAACATCTAGGCATTTTTAAATACTGCAATTTGTTGGTGTTAAATATTATATTTGCTTCCTGCACTTCATATCTGAGAGTCAAATAGAACCGTCCAATACTGTGCTTACAGCGTATTTTGAAAAATTATAATTGTTTTGGGTGCTAAATAGTACATTTGCGTCTTGCGGTGCACTTCCTATCTGAGAGTCAAATAGAACAGTCCAATACTGTGCTTACAGCGCACTTTGAAAAATTCTAATTGTTTTGGGTGCTAAATAGTACATTTGCGTCTTGCGGTGCACTTCATATCTGAGAGTCAAATAGAACAGTCCAATACTGTGCTTACAGCGCACTTTGAAAAATTCTGGCTACCTCCTCCTCCAGCGCCGCTTCCACCTACACCGCCACGCTCACCACCTCCTCAACCTATGGGTCACTTAGTATAAACTGAAAGAGAATACCCTGCACTCCAACCCTCTCTCAAATGGATAATTATGTTGATCCTCCTGGCAGCCATACTTTAGATTTAGATTTATGTTCTTCCAAAGCTAAAATCAAAGATTCCATCTAGTGCTATTTTATGGCTCAGCTGTATTTGTAATTTGTATGTATTTTATGTTATTTTATGTTATTTCCCTATCCACATTTGCGTTCAGGGCACTTGTCCTACTCTTACCCACATTTTAATTCATTTTGCAGCCCTCTAGCCCTTTCCAGGACTTTTTTTGAGGAATTTTATTGGCCAAAAGTTCGTGTCCCCATTGACTTCAATAAGGGTTCGGGGTCAAGTTTGGGGTCAAGTTCGAGCATGGACCCGGACATTTTTTCGAAGTTCGGCCTAACCTGCCGATCCCAAACATCCAGGTGTCTGCTCAACTCTAGTAATGGAATGTTGCCAAAAAACGCCATAATTCTCTATATCCCCGTTAATATAATGCTAAGCGAGTGAGGGTGTAATAGACACTCCCAGTGCCCTAGCATTTCCCGCCTAAAAAATAAATAATAATTTGTCCCCTTTGGGGCCAGTGACCTCCTGCTTGCACCATGAAAAACAAGGTGGCCCCTTGTGAGCGTGTGACAGCGCAATATATAGATATATTGGGCCGTTGGCTGGCGCATGCCTGCGGCACTCAATGAAACTAATATAGGAACCATGAGTCTACAGGCTGGTGATATGCCCGTGGCAGCAAAATAAATAAAATAATGACACTCTTGGACTTGGGACAGGTGTTATGCCCCAAGCCCAAATTAATATTCTCCACTGTTTTTTGGGTAATTATACCACTGTGGGATTAGGGTAGTACCATGCTTCAAGTCCAGATTAAAATAATTATGACATCATCAGGGGAGCTTGGTGCCAGATCTATGATAACATTTTCCTTCCTTAGTTCACCCACCTTGTGCCAGGGACTGGAAAAATGCCCCAGGCACATGAAATACATAAATAAATTAAAATCAATATAAGCTGTAATAAAAACTGCCTACTCCCCTGGCACACAAAGAGTGCCCTGTATTTGCCCCTCATATTGAGCTATAATGTCCAATGTCAGCGCAGGCTAACAGAAGTCAGGTTAAAAGGTATATTCTATTAATTAAAATTAGTTACATGTTTGGGCCGAATGGTTCTCATCTGTCGACACAGTCTATGTTTCTATGTTTCTCCTTATCATCAGAGGAAAACATATGTTTTTTTTAAAGCTGAAGGCACCATTAAGGTTGTGTAGTGACACTGATTTTATATATATATATATATATATATATATATATATATATATATATATATATATATATATTTAGCTATAGTAACAGGGGGCACAAGTAGTTGTGAAATTTGTGTTGCTTAATGGTCAAATGAGTGGACACATAAATGGAAGAAAGTGTCCATTCTGCCATTCAAACTAGATTATATGCGTCAATTCATGGTGGCTTTGTTTCAGGAACTAATCCTCTTTAAATAGCATGACATTTTTATTTTGTACTTTTTGTACTTTTTTTGTACAGTTGAGGTTGACCTCCTAGCCATGAGAAAGTCAAGCATTGTCTTTGACGGAAAACTTGGGTTTCCAGCAGGGCAGGTGGAAGGATGTTTTTCTACACAGGCGAAGGTGAATTTTGGTGAACAGCCCAAGGGGAGAGGGAGAGTCATGGGATTGTGGTGGGCACAATCCCATGACTCTCCCTCTCCCACCCCCCTCATACATTTTATTTGTGCACCATTAAGCTATGTTGGTTCTGGTGCTTACAGTGTTTGTTGAACATATTTATCATTTATAGAAGAAAAAATTTGGTTTTGTAAAGTGTATTTTATTGACAATTGTTAATACAAAATAAAAAAACTTTTCAATGAGTGAAAGTGCAGGAAATAGCTCAAACGGGTTAACAACAATTTCATTTCTTAGGGCAAGAGGTCACATTATTGCTTCTCACAAACAAATTAGAACTTATAATGAAAAATATTCATATTAAAACAGAGGGGGAAAAACTACTACAGACAAACACTTAAAACAACCAGTTTTATCATATTCCTGATATCTGACTGGCACTATATTACTGGGTATATGATTGGCACTATATTACTTGGCATCTGATTGGCACTATATTACTGGGTATCTGACTGGCACTATATTACTGGGTATCTGATTGGCACAATATTCCTGGGCATCTGATTGGCACTATATTACTGGGCATCTGATTGGCACTATATTACTGGGTATCTGATTGGCACTATATTACTTGGCATCTGTTTGGCACTATATTACTGGGCATCTGACTGGCACTATAATACTGGGCATCTGCCTGGCACTATATTACTGGGCATCTGACTGGCACTATAATACTGGGCATCTGACTGGCACTATATTACTGGGCATCTGGCTGGCACAATAATACTGGGCATCTGACTGGCACAATAATACTGGGCATCTGACTGGCACTATATTACTTGGCATCTGGCTGGCACAATATTACTGGGCTCTGACTGGCACAATATTACAGGCATCTGACTGGCACAATATTAAAGGCATCTGGTTGGCACTATATTACTGGGCATCTGGCTGGCACAATATTACTGGGCATCTGGCTGGTACAATATTACTGGGCATCTGGCTGGCACAATATTACTGGGCTCTGACTGGCACAATATTACAGGCATCTGACTGGCATAATATTACAGGCATCTGACTGGCACAATATTACAGGCATCTGACTGGCACAATATTCCTGGCCTCTGACTGGCACACTATTACAAGCATCTGACTGGCATAATATTACAGGCATCTGACTGGCACAATATTACAGGCATCTGACTGGCACAATATTCCTGGCCTCTGACTGCACACTATTACAGGCATCTGACTGGCATAATATTACAGGCATCTGACAGGCACCATATTCCTGGGCTCTGACAGGCACAATATTCCTGGGCTCTGACAGGCACACATTTCCTGGTATCTGACTGGCACAATATTATTGGTATCTGACTGGCACAATATTACTGGTATCTGACTGGCACATTATTACTGGGCTCTGACTGGCACAATATTGCAGGCATCTGACTGGCACAATATTGCAGGCATCTGACTGGCACAATATTGCAGGCATCTGAATGGCACAATATTACTAGGCTCTGACTGGCACAATATTACTGGGCTCTGACTGGCACAATATTACTGGCATCCGAAAGTTACAATATTACTGGCATCTGAATGGCACAACAATTATGGCATATGTGTGTGTGTGTGTGTGGGGGGGGGGGGGTAACATTGCGATGGATGGCGGGTTTGCATGCAGGGGAGGGGGCAGGGTCCAGGGGGCCCAAGCAAATGCTTGCCCAGGGTCCAATCACTATTAAAGACGGCCCTGGCAATGGGATCGGGTTTTTTTTCTTTATTCCTGCAGCGGTGCGCGAGGGAGCAGAGTGAGTGCACCGGCTGCACAGACTTCCTGCTCCGCCCCCTCGCGCACCGCGTTCTAGCGCTGATCACTGGGGAGCATAGCATGGAAGCTGCTCTGTGCCACCGGGCTGCAACGGATACCGCCCCCCTCTCTCTGCATTGAGGTGTAATCGCAGGGAGGGGGGACACTGATAGGTGAACTTTTTTTTTTCTTTAAAAAAAAAAAAAACGACAACCAAAAAAAACCCTGCTGTCTTGTGTATGTCTGCGTGGATGTGTTTGTGTGTATATATGTGTGCCTGGATGTGTTTGTGTGTGTATATGTGTGTGCCTGGATGTGTTTGTGTGTGTGTGTATATGTGTGTGCCTGGATGTGTTTGTGTGTGTGTATATATGTGTGTGACTGGATGTGTTTGTGTGTGTATATATGTGTGTGACTGGATGTGTTTGTGTGTGTATATATGTGTGTGCCTGGATGTGTTTGTGTGTATATATGTGTGTGCCTGGATGTGTTTGTGTGTATATATGTGTGTGGCTGGATGTGTTTGTGTGTATATATGTGTGTGGCTGGATGTGTTTGTGTGTATGTATGTGTGGGACTGGCTGGATGTGTTTGTGTGTATGTATGTGTGGGACTGGCTGGATGTGTTTGTGTGTATGTATGTGTGGGACTGACTGGATGTGTTTGTGTGTATATATGTGTGTATATATGTGACTGGATGCGTTTTGTGTGTGTATATATGTGTCTGGATGCGTTTTATGTGTATATATGTGTCTGACTGACTGGATGCGTTTTGTGTGTATATATGTGTCTGACTAGATGTGTTTGTGTGTATGTATGTGTCTAACTGGATGTGTTTGTGTGTATATATGTGTCTGACTGGATGTGTTTGTGTGTATGTATGTGTCTAATAGGGTGTGTGTGTATGTATGTATGTATGTGACTGACTGGATGTGTGTGTGTGTATATATATGTGTGACTGGATGTGTGTGTGGGGGGGTGTTTTGTATGTATATGTTGAAAAACAAGGTGTAACAGGTTTCGCGTTCAGAAGTGGAGGGTGCACAGAGAGGACTTTCACCCTAGTCCTCCAAATCAGAATAAAGGATCCTTTATTCTGTATGTATATGTGACAGACTATGTGTCTGTGTGTGACTGCGTGTGTTTGTGTTTATGTGCCGTTGTCTGGCTCCTAGATTTTTTAGCTGGCTCCTAAAACTCAGATCAATTTGTCAAGCCCTGCCCTAATCAAGCCTCAAAATTGAGGCTCTCTCACCTCCGTGCTGCACTGCCGTCTGCCGCCCGAGTTTGTCTCCTAATCCGATCCTTCACTATGCGAGCGGAAGCGCCGCATAGTGAAGGACGGACTTTCTCCTCCCTCAGACCTCCCCTGTAATGTACGCGTTCGCGTACACGCGTTCCGTGACATCACGCAGAGGCGGAGTAACGGCAACGCAAGGGTGAGGCCCAGCCGCAGTGCCAGAGGAGAGGGTGCAGAGCGGAGCACAGGCACATCGTTTTTTCCCAGGAGGGGTTCTGGGGCGGCCGGCTGGCTGGTAAACTTTAAGTAAGTGTTTTTTTAAGTTAAAAAATTTGAAATGTTTGTTTACATTGCTAAATGCTTAATTAATAAAAAAAAAAGTTTTAATACAGTTTTTAAATGTTTGTTTATATTGATAATTATATGAATGCGGGTCTGTATGTAAGTATGCAGAGTGCATTTGTGTATGTGTGTGTGTGTGTATAGATATATAGATAGATATATATCTATCTATATATCTATACACACACACGTGTGCGGCGTGTGTGTTTGTGCTTTAGGGTGCACACCCTAATGCAATAGGCTGCGCACGCCTATGTGGGGAAACACTCCCTCTGATCGGGGTATGCGTTCTGGCATACCGTGATCGCGATTTAAACGACTTGGCTAAGTGTCTCGATACAGCTACAGTCTCTCCCTGCTCCACAGCAATCGTGGGGCAGGGAGAGACTAAATATAGTGCTAAATGTCTCCCCCTGGTCCCCCCAAGCACATCCAGCCCCTCCAGGTTTTTTTTCAATAAAAAAAGTAAAAAAAAAAAAAATTAAGAGTTAAAATTAGGGTTTGTACTAACCCCAACCCTAAGGTTCAAGCTAGAGTTAAATATAAATAAAAACAAACAAAAAAAAGTAAATAAAATTAGATAAATAATTAAAATAAAAAATAATAAATTATATAAAAATAAGACTTTAATCCGTAGAGGACCAGTGACATGTTAGGTCTGCTTTGCATCGGCCCCCAACAGTAGATAGGGGCCCGCAGCATAGAAACATAGAATGTGTTGGCAGATAAGAACCATTTGCCCATCTAGTCTGCCCAATTTTCTAAATACTTTTATTAGTCCCAAGTTCCCTATCTTATAGCTAGGATAGCCTTGTGCCTATCCCACGCATGCTTAAAATCCTTGACTGTGTTTACATCTACCACTTCTGCTGGAAGGCTATTCCAAACATCCACTACCCTTTCAGTAAAGTAATACTTCCAGATATTACTTTTAAATCGTTGCCCCTCTAATTTTAGACTATGTCCTCTAGTTGTGGTAGTTTTTCTTCTTTTAAATATACTCTCTTCCTTTACTGTGTTGATTCCCTTTATGTATTTAAATGTTTCTATTATATCCCCCCTGTCACATCTTTCCTCCAAGCTATTCATGTTAAGATGCTTTAACCTTTCCTGGTAAGTTTTATCCTTCAACCAGAGGCGTCACTAGGGTTGGTGTCACCCCCCTGGATTTCCTCCAATACAATGCCAAACAGATTCCTTAGTAATGCCAGTCAGATGGCCCATTAAATATACCATAAAGAAGCCCCACAAAATATGCCACATACAGGAGCCCCACAAAATATGCCACATACAGAAGCCCCACAAATTATGCCACACACAGGAGCCCCATAAATTATGCCTCACACAGGAGCCCCATTAATTATGCCTCACACAGGAGCCCCATTAATTATGCATCACACAGGAGCCCCATTAATTATGCCTCACACAGGAGCCCCATAGTTGTGCGACACACAAGAGCCCCATAGTTATGCCACACACAAGAGCTCCGCAAGGTGACAATTGTACAATTCTAAAACAATAAATACCTATACACAAAACAGAAAAAAGTGACCAGTGCGCTACAGCCAACACAAATACACACTGTATATTTACCCTTTTCAGTAAGTAAAATCTTACAGTGTTATATAAAGGGAAAAAGAAACATAAAATATATTATGGTGTAGTATATCAAAGTAAACATGGAACACAATAAAGTGAATCGTGCCAAATGACCACTCACATCAGCCTGAGCATCAACCTGCTCAGGGATATCGGCACAAGGGAGCCCGGTGGATGGGTTTAAGATGGCTAGACACCTCCTGTATGATGACTCCAAAGTAGTTTCAACACATGAGGAGAGAAGGCATGGGTGTCAGAAAAACACTGTTTAATACAAGGCTGTAGACTGCAACAGTCTACAGCCTTGTATTAAACAGTGTTTTTCTGCTCAGGCTGATGTGAGTGGTCATTTGGCACGATTCCCTTTATTGTGTTACATGTTTACTTTGATATACTACACCATAATATATTTTATGTTTCTTTTTCCCTTTATATAACACTGTAAGATTTCACTTACTGAAAAGGGTAAATATACAGTGTGTATTTGTGTTGGCTGTAGCGCACTGGTCACTTTTTTCTGTTTTTTGTACTTACCGGGCTGGACGTGAGACACTAGCCGTGGCCTGGTGCTGCACACTCCGTCACATTGAGGCGCAGTAATTTATACTTTTTCTGAAATACCTATACACATCTCTCTCACTGGTTGCATTTATACTTATATGCAGGGGCGTTGCTAGGTCTCCAAAAGATCAGGGGCTGGAGCCCATGTCAGATTTTAAGAAGTGGAGTAAAAAAAAAGCTCATATACTTAGTGGGGCATACAGACAGAAATAGATATAGATATAGATATAAAAAATTGGTGTGAGGCCAATGTAAACTCCATGGAGGCAGTAGAATGGACAGTATTTTTATGTAGAAAAGGTGGCAACCCTAGGGGGACATATTGATAGATGTACTATTTTTGTAACTTGAGAAAATTACGTTATATATATTCATATATAAAATTCATAGTAATGTGCATTGTGTGAGTGTATCACACATTACTATATCACAATACACCATAAGACTCACAACAACAAAAAACTCACATTAATTACTTACACTTATACACATACTTACACAGCCACAAATACTCAAACATATACGCAGCCACACATTCACACATACACCAGTCACACAGACCCTTACATAAACACCCACCTACATACAGAGAGATTTATTTTCCTCCAATCCCTGCAGCTGGTGTTCTATCAACAAGTTCCCAAGCCTTCCGGTGCTCCTACAGTATCAGAGGGGGCAGAGCATGCACCCCTTGCGCTATTCTCTGCTGCATGCGCCCAACTTTGCAACTGCTCTAATACTGTACCCACAGGGAACTGGCCTTGTGCCATCTGAGCCCAAACAGCTTGTAACACACACACACACACACTCACTCGGACACTCACTCACATGGACACTCAGCCAGCACACTCACTCACATGGACACTCAGTCAGCACACACACTCACATGGACACTCAGTCAGCACACACATTAACATGGAAACTCAGCCAGCACACACATACTCACATGGAAACTCAGGCAGCACACACACTCACATGGACTCTCAGCCAGCACACACACTCACATGGACTCTCAGCCAGCACACACACTCACATGGACTCTCAGACAGCACACACACTCACATGGACTCTCAGCCAGCACACACTCACATGGACACTCAGCCAGCACACACACTCACATGGACACTCAGCCAGCACACACTCACATGGACACTCAGGCAGCACACACACTCACATGTGAAGGATTATTGGTTTTCTGTTAAGCAAGCTATGCTTTCAAACTGCATAATTTTGAACATCTTACTGCCAGAAAAATTGTCAAAGTGATAAGTCCCAAGTCTTAGCCAGCACACACACAGCCAGCACACACACTCACATGGACACTCAGTCAGCACACACACTCACATGGACACTCAGTCAGCACACACTCACATGGACACTCAGTCAGCACACACACACTCACATGGACACTCAGTCAGCACACACACACTCACATGGACACTCAGGCAGCACACACACACTCACATGGACACTCAGGCAGCACACACACACTCACATGGACACTCAGGCAGCACACACACACTCACATGGACTCTCAGACAGCACACACACTCACATGGACTCTCAGCCAGCACACACTCACATGGACACTCAGGCAGCACACACACTCACATGGACACTCAGCCAGCACACACTCACATGGACACTCAGGCAGCACACACACTCACATGTGAAGGATTATTGGTTTTCTGTTAAGCAAGCTATGCTTTCAAACTGCATAATTTTGAACATCTTACTGCCAGAAAAATTGTCAAAGTGATAAGTCCCAAGTCTTAGCCAGCACACACACAGCCAGCACACACACTCACATGGTCACTCAGTCAGCACACACACTCACATGGACACTCAGTCAGCACACACTCACATGGACACTCAGTCAGCACACACACACTCACATGGACACTCAGGCAGCACACACACACTCACATGGACACTCAGTCAGCACACACACACTCACATGGACACTCAGGCAGCACACACACACTCACATGGACACTCAGGCAGCACACACACACTCACATGGACACTCAGGCAGCACACACACTCACATGGACACTCAGGCAGCACACACACACTCACATGGACACTCAGGCAGCACACACACACTCACATGGACACTCAGGCAGCACACACACACTCACATGGACACTCAGGCAGCACACTCACTCATAGACATACTCACCAGACCAAAGAGCAAAAAAATACGCGTTGCAGTGAGAGCGGCATGAAGTCCCTGCTCAGAGAGTAAGTTCCGGCTCAGAGGGGAAGTCCGGCACTCCCTGTATTATGCCACCGCCAATTTGCTCAGTAATATGCCAGTATTATTTTACCATTTAATATGCCCCAGCCAATTTGCCCAGTAATATGCCAGTATTATTTTACCATTTAATATTCCCCAGACAATTTGCTCAGTAATATGCCCCCCCCTCCCTCCCCTTCCCCAGTACTCACCTCCTGGATGTCTCCTCCGTGAATTCTTCCTACTGGAGGAAAATAGTCACCGGATATGACGTAATGTCATATTCGGTGGCATTGTTTTTTTTTTTAAACGGGTGAACTTTCTGAACTCTCTCCAAAGTATCAATATCCTTCTGGAGATATGGTCACCAGTACAGCGTACAATACTCCAACAACAGCAGCTCAATATATCATCCATGCAGCCACAGGATACCAAGAGTAGCAACAATCTGTGCTTCCTACTATAGACTACATTCCCTATGATGTTACGGTCGCTTTTGGCTGGCTGAGCATGATAGGAAATGTAGTCACAAGCATTACATAATAAATACAGGTTTTAAAGCTGCAATGACCGTATCCTAAATTTGGCCCTTTACCTGCCACATAACCCTAGCAAACCTATACTTTGGGGCACTGCTATACTCAGAGAAAGTTGCAGAACATATATTTGGGTGTTGCGTGGCAAAAAAAAACAGAACAAGCCCTTTAAATTCATACCTAAATGAAGGGGTTAAAAGATATTGCACAACAAAGTGAGAATGTAAGCATTATAAAAACTTAACTTTTCTTGCTTTTGCACACATGAAATCAAAATGAAATGCATCCATGAAATACCTCCATATCAAATCCATCAATATTAAATGCATCCATGTTGACTACCTCCATGTTAAATGCATCCATGTTAAATGCATCCATGTTGAATACCTCCAGATTAAATGCATCAATATTAAAAACATCCATGTTGAATACCTCTATATTAAATGCATCGATGTTGAATACCTCCATATTAAATGCATCAATATTAAATGCATCCATATTGAATACCTTCATATTAAATGCATTCATGTTGAATATCTCCATATTAAAAATGCACCATATTGAACACATTCAAAATAAATGCCCCATATTGAACACAATCGTTTTATATTCCCCATATTTAATTGATATTATAGGCCCCATATTTAATACATTCATACTATAGGCCCTATATTTAATAAAGTCATACTATAGGCCACATATTTAATACCTTAATATTATAGGCCCCATATTTAATACCTTCATACTATAGTCCCCATATTTAATACATTCATATTACAGGCCCCATATTTATACATTCAAATTAAATATATCTATATTAAAAACGAGAGATATCTATATTAAATTGCCATATCTTGCCACTTACCAGTGAATACTATTGAATTGCTCAGCTGGGCGGTGTTCAGCACAGCTCTGCTCAGGCTCTCCTCTCTCAGCTGAAGCACTTCTCTCCCCTGAAACATTTCTCTCTCCTCAAACGCAAGCTCTCCTCCGCTCCCTCACGCATTGGTCTTGGAGTGTGTGAGGCGTGGCCCGTAGTGGTGCGCAGTAGAGATGCGTCTGACGACAGACGACACTCACAGGGCACATCCTGGATGATAAACACCACAAGGGGAGTGCAAGGTATCGTAAATCAGCGCTCCCTCACAGTGGATGTAAATATATATATTTTAAAAAAAAACATTGCTCTCCCCACTGGCACCCTCCCTGCTGCAGCACCCTAAGGCCTTATGTTGGTGCCGGCACTGGTTTCAAGTAAGTACTTAACACGGAAGCCCCACACAACTCTCACCTACTTCTCTCCAGCCTGATAATTTACTTACTCAGAATGTCTCCATATATGCAGTAAATATCATATTTGCTTTAATATAAGATGACCCTGATTCTAAGATGATCCCCCAAATTTTGTATAGGAAAAAAACTAAAGGCCTGAATATAAGACCACCCTATAGGAAAAAAGTTTAACTTGTATATATTGACATGTAAATTGTTTTTTCATATTTAATAAAAATTCTGATATACAAAAATGCATTTCTTGTTTTTTATTTGCCCCATAGCCATTTGCCCACAAGACTTGCCCAATGCTCCCTCTCCCTCCTCCCTCCCCCAGACTTGCCCAATGCTGCCGCACCTCCCCTCCTTCCCCCAGACTTGCCCAATGCTGCCCCCCTCCCCACCTCATCCAGACTTGCCCAATGCTGGCTCTCTACCCTCGCTTCCCCAGACTTGCCCAATGCTCTCCCCCTCCAACGCTGGCTCTTCCCCCTCCCTCCTGTATACATATACGTGCAGACATCCTCCATGCTGCCCGACACTTCTGTCTATTATGATGGACCGCTGGAAGGTCATGTGGGAGGTGGCGGGTTTTGCCCAGCACGGGTCTGGTCAGCCCTACCTTTGGCCGATAGTTCACCTCTTCCTCTGTTAAGGTGTTGGGGGGGGGGGGTCTGGTGGCAAAATTGGGGGTTACAGGGATGGGACAACCAGATGATACCTGGTGGCCCCGGTGGCTCACGCCACGTCGTATATGTGTTGGTCAGGCAGGGGAAAAGTCAGACGTGAGTGCAAAGGGGGAAGACGCCGATGGACGTCGATTCAATGCGCTCATGGCTAAACGAATATAGGAACCGAAAGGTGGCAAAAATACTGTTGGCAGGCTTTGAGGAGGGATTTTGGATCCCTTTTCTAGAACGGCCCCATGTATTGTCTTTTCGGAACCTTCGGTCGGTAGCTTCTCACCCTGGGGTGGTGCGGGACAAATTAGACAAGGAGATTGCTCTGGGGAGGATGGCGGGCCCCTTCCGGGCCCCTCCATTTCCGAATCTGCGGGTTTCCCCCCTGGGGGTGGTACCGAAGAAGGAGCCAGGGAAGTTCTGTTTAATTTATCAATTATCTTACCCGCATATGGGTTCGGTAAATGATGACATTGACCCAGAATTGTGGCGTGTGTCTTATGCATCGTTTAATGCGGCGGTACGAATGGTCAGGGCCACGGGCCCGGGGGCTCTTATGGCAAAGACGGATGTGGAAGCTGCATTTTGATTGTTGCTGGTGCACCAAGATTGTCATCATCTCTTGGGGTGCTTTTTTAAGGGAGAGTATTATGTGGTTCTGAGCCTTTTGATGGGATGCTCGATTTCCTGTTTCTACTTCGAATGTTTTAGTACCTTTCTGGAGTGGGTGGTGCGGATGGAGTCGGGTTACGACTCTGTGTTGCATTATCTTGATGATTTCTTGTGTGTGCGTCCGTTTGGGACTAGCATCTGTGCCCACCTGCTGCGGACAGTACAGCACGTATCTCGATCTTTTGGGGTGCCTTTGGCCCCGAATAAAATGGAGGGCCCTGCAACGTGTCTCAGCTTCCTCGGCATCGAGATTGACTCAGTGGCCGGGTAATGCCGTCTGCCTCAGGATAAGCTCAGATGGCGGTGGGCAAGGCGCAGGGGGCGAGAAAAATACAACTCTGCCCTTTGCAGTCCTCATTGGGAAAATTTAATTTTGCATGCTGCATAATCCCGATGGGTCGGGTGTTCAATAGGCGTCTCACGGCAGCTACAGCTGGTGTTGCCCATGCAAATCATTTCATTTGGCTTACACGGCCATTGAGAGATGATTTGGATGTTTGGGACTGCTTTCTGGAGCACTTCAACGGGAATGCCTTGTGGCAAGCCCCGGAGGTCTCAAATCAGGATCTCCATCTTTACACCAATGCTTCGGGATCGGTGGGGTTTGGGGCCATCCTTGGGTCTCGCTGGAGTTCGGGGGTTTGGCCGTCGGAGTGGCGGGTATCTGGTCTGACAAAAAATCTGGGATCTCAGATCGCAGGGTGGTCTTCCATTGTGACAATCTAGGGGTGGTTCAGACCATTAACAATTTGTTGGCCTCATCCCCTCTGGGGATTCGGCTGCTGCGGCGGTTAGTGTTGCGGTGTCTTTGCCTTTAAATTACTTGTAGGGCTGTGCATATCCCTGGGGTTCTGTATATTACAGCTGATGCCCTTTCTCGTTTGCAGTGACCAGAGTTCAGGGCAGCTGCTCCGGGGGTGGACGAAGTGGGGTCCCCCTGCCTCCTGGATCTCTGGGGCCTTGGGCGGGCTGAGTAGCTGATTGGGTTCGTGGGTCGGTGTGTCAGTCAACATGGGATCGATATGGTAAGCCATGGGCTGAGTGGGAAGAATTGGAGTGATCCTGAGGGGGTTTCCAGAGTATGGAGGACTGGCTTCAGGGCTTGCTGTGGCTAATATGGCACTGGGAAGCCTCTGGTCTGTCTCCGGGGGCAGTTTCGTGTAAGCTGGCCTGGCTGGCGTTCAGTTTTAAGCTGTGGAGGGTTCCGGATGTTACAAAAGAGTTCGTGGTTCACCAGGCATTAAAGGGATGGCGCAGGACTAGGGTGTGAAGGGATACTCAAAAACCGGTATCGGGGGATCTCCTCTTGGGGATTTTTCATACATTGCCAGCCATTTGTTCGCTGTCTGAGGAAGTCTCTTTATTTCAGGTAGCCTTTGCTCTTGCGTTCTTTGGGGCCTTTCGGGTTGGGTACTGGTGAGCCCTACCAAGGCTAGGCATGGGGGGATCCAGTTGCAGGATGTGTTGCGGGAGCCTGGGTCTCTGCGTTTTAAAATACAGCGGTCTAAGACCGACATGCTTGGCAAGGGCTCATGGGTGTTTTTGCGGGAGGTGGTTGGTTCTGTGGTTTGCTCAGTGGCCTGCCTCGATTGTTACCTGAGGGTCCGCCCTTCTACCCCGGGCTCCTTATTGTTGCATGTGGATGGCACCCCCCTTTCACGTTTTCAGTTTATTCAGGTTTTTAAGTTGGCGCTGGAAACTATGGGCATACCTAGTAGTGATTTTGGGGGTCATTCTTTCCGTATTGGGGCAGGTACTGAGGTCTCCAGGGTAGGTTTTTCAGACCGGGCGGTGCAACGTATTGGGCTCTGGGAATCTTGCCGATTTCAGTCCTATGTGCGCCCTGGTGGGTCTCTCCCGCCTCCTGGCTGAAGTGCGGTGTATTGGGAATAGGGGTATGAGGTGGGTCCAGCTTCTCCCGGAGGTCATACAGCTCACACGGCTCCTAGGTCCCCCGACATGTTGGTAATCCATTTGGAGGGAAATGATTTAAGCACGGTCCCAGTATTGGGTTTGGGGGATATGATCAAGCATGATTTGGCCAGGTTGAGGGTTTTATTCCCAGAGGTTTGCTTAATTTGGACGGACGGAATTATGGGAGGTGTGCTCAGAATCAGAGGGCGTTGGAGAGGTCGACGATAAAACTTAATTAGAGGGTATCAAAATTTGTTTTAGGGGTGGGGGGGATTACAGTTCGGCACAGGGTGTTTGAAAGAGGTGCAGTCATATTTTTTCACAGCGACGGGGTCCATTTGACAGAGGTGAGTCTGGATTTATTTAATCTGGCTCTGCAGAAGGCACTTGAACAAGCCAAGGCGTTGGGTGATTTAAGGGGTTAACCAGCGGCGCTTGTGGCGGGGTTGTTCTTGCCAAACCGGTATTAAAGTGGAGGGATTTGAGTCATTCGGATGGATTGGGTGGCCCCTCCCCTAACCTCTAGTGGTAGGAAGGATCTGAATGGCCGTGTCCACCGAGCTAACAGCCAGCTGGTGGTTAGCATCAGGTTTGAAAGCAAGTGGCAAGAAAGTTATGGGGTTGGGTTAACTCTAGGGGCCTTAGTTTTAAAAGGTTATAGATTTGTTGATGTGTTGGGATAGATTGCCAAGGACTAGTTGTAACTGTATTTGCACTTAATGTTTCAAATTTTATATTTTTATATATATATATATTAATTTATGAGGAGTTTTTAATAATAAATGGTCATAGAGTTACTTGGATATTTGTCCAATATACTTGGGGGTATGGGGTTATGGTTATAGTATTAGAGAAGTAGCAATCCCCTCTGTGCTCATTGCGCAAACATCGACTGGCTGCTTGCAAAGGGGATCCAGGTCCCCTGCAGCTCTGTGGGGGACCTGGATCCCAATCTTATAGTCAGACCTCGAATATAAGACAAGAGGACTTTTGCAGAGCATTTGCTCTGAAAAATACCTTGTCTTATATTCAAGCAAATACGGTAATAGAAACTATCTTTCTGACCCAAGAGCAGACTACTGATAGAGGTTTTTAAGAAAAGAAAGCTCAAAAAAGTACTTTAATTGCATTCTTTAAAAACTGTATAGTTGGTACAATTTTTCAATTAAACATACATTCATTTCTTGTCTCCAGTTGTGCTTTAAGAAATGCACCCACACATTGGAGGTTTTAATGGAACCAGAAAATCTACGCTATCATTTTTTAAAGGGGTATAGTAAGTCACATGCTTTTTCAGCATTTAGCAAAAATGTTATTTTGTGATTTTGTAAACAATTTAATGTTTTTATAACATTTTTACATATAACCGCCATTTTTCTATGGATTACTTTTTTTATCATTCAGATATGCAAAAGAAACACCTGTGACATCCCAAGACATATAGCATATCAGTATCTCTGCTAATAGCACAGGTCACAATCAGCTCTTAA
Source organism: Pelodytes ibericus (assembly GCA_036172795.1). NCBI lineage: Eukaryota > Metazoa > Chordata > Amphibia > Anura > Pelodytidae > Pelodytes > Pelodytes ibericus. Next base: position 165,359,222 of record CM069857.1, read on the forward strand.
TTTACTGCAACAGCAGGTTACAATACTGCTCCATTGATCCACTATATGTGTAGGTAAGCTGTGTGTTATGAAAACCTATTTTAACTGCTTTTGCTTTCAGTTTTTGGTGTTGTGCCCTAGATTTTATGAGCTTGAGCCGGTATGTTAATATATTTTGGACATTCTGTCAGTTTTAAATAAGTTGAATTGAAATCTGTGAATATGTTGTTTCTCTGAGAGAAAACAAATATTCCCAAATATCTGTGAGGTAATCAGCTGTGCATTTTTAAAATAACCTTAGATTGTAACATAGGACCTCCTTTAAAATGAAACATCTTAATTCAGCCCTTTTCATCAAAGTGCACATTTCAATCTCATTTTAAATTCCCGTCTCCTCATTTATTAAATGCTCATTAATCTGAAGCTCTTCTTTCCAAGTGACATAATCAGTCTTGAACGGAGGCTGAATGTGACTTATCTGCCTTTTTGTTTTATTCCATATAAAGATTTATGGACCCTCCACCTTTCTTGTGTGATTACTTTTTTTGGTGCCGGAATTAGTGACACTGTTCTTAATTTATGTATTATTAATATTTTTAGTACTGAAGAAATGTAATGATTTCTTTTAATAACACATTTTATTAACAAAAATTGGATAAATCGCTCCAGTGCTAGCATTCTAGAGGCTGATGTATTTAACCTTTTAGCATTACAAATGTCCTCCAGTGATGAAGTAACTGCACATTCTAATTGACATAATTCGATCTGAAAAATAAACTATAATAATACAATAGATTTATAACTTCTCTCCTTCTTTCCATTGTTCTCTCTGTATTACCATCTCTCTCTCTCTGCTTCCTGCTCTACCCTCCTGAACTAACATAGAAATGTTCTTTCCTCTCAGTATCAGTCAGTGGCTGCTTATATTTTCAATCACACCACAAAATCGTCTCTTCTGACAATAAAGCCTCATTTCTTCTTATTTGCGACTTTTATTTTGCTCGTTGACTTTGAGCGGAGTCAAATGATCACATTCTTGTGCGCAGCAGAGTCCATAAAACTGGTGTTATATTCATGTTTAAATCCCCATTAATATACATGAGAGCAATGGACAGATATTCTTACAACCTCAGGCCAGACTTCCCTCTTCTCTCCTGTTCTGTAGCACAGCAGTAGGAGAATAAGAGACCTGATATATGTTTCTAGAGAGATAAAAGGCAATAAAACCAAAGTGTTTTATTTCACATTCTAAAAGGCTCTGTACTAAAACTCTGTTGGGGCCCTACATCCTTATCTTTCCTGCTGGTAGAACAGAATAAATTAGAAATAAGTCACAAAAAAAGTTTATTCATGGTGGACGTGCAAAATGGCTTCCAAGGAGAAATAGAATACGGTTTGTCTCTGCTGTCTCTGGTGTTTGGAGGTGGAATTACACATTACTTTATATTCCACAAAAACAATTTTTCAAAGAATCATTAATCATGTTATTCCAAATTATCCTGATTAAGAGATCCATGTATATATTACATGGTAGCAGTACAATACATTTCCACTATCCAGAGCATTGATACGTGAAAGAATAAGAACAGTACTGTCATTTTTTTAAATAAAAAGTCTTCATATTCACCAGGATTATTCAATGAATTACAACAAAACATACAAGTAATAGCAAAAGTAATATATAAGACAACATTAATGGGACTGTCTAGTGCCCAAAATGCACCTTTCAATATAATGCATATTACCGTATTTGCTCGATTATAAGACCTGGATCCCCCTCTCTAGCAGCAGGGGAAGTCTGCGCAACGAGCGCAGACTCCCCTGCTTCCGCCCGGCACGACCGCCGGGGCTTCTGTGAAGAAGCCGGATACTTCAGCTTTCGTCACAGAAGTCCCGGCGAGCGTGCCGGGCGGCAGCAGGGGAGGTCTGCGCTCATCGCGCAGACATCCTCTGCTGCCCCACTAGCCACCAGGGAGAATCGGGCAGCTGGGGGATGTCTGCACGATACGTGCACATATCCTCCATGCTGCCCGACACGGCAGACTATTATGACGGACAGCTGTCCGTCATAATAGACTGCCGTGTCGGGCAGCATGGAGGATGTCTGCAAGTATCGTGCAGACATCCCCCGGCTGCCCCCACTATCCACCAGGGATCAAGGTAAGGGGAAGGGAGGGAGGGGGGGCAGTGAGACAGGGGGAGGGAGGGAGGGGGACAGAGAGACAGGGGGGACAGAGAGACAGGGGGACAGAGAGACAGGGGGGACAGAGAGACAGGGGGAGGGAGGGGGGCAGAGACAGAGTCAAGGGGAGGGAGGGGGTTAAGAGACAGAGACAAGGGGAGGGAAGGGGTTAAGAGACAGACAAGGGGAGGGAAGGGGTTAAGAGACAGAGACAAGGGGAGGGAAGGGGTTAAGAGACAGAGACAAGGGGAGTGAGGGGGTTAAGAGACAGGCAAGGGGAGGGGGGAGAGAGAGAAAAATGGGGGCAAGGGAAAGAGAAAGGCAGCATTGGCACATAAAAAGAAATAAAAACTAGAAATACATTTTTTGATATCATAATTTTTTATTAAAAAAGCAATTTACATGTGAATATATACAAGTTTAACTTTTTTCCTATAGGGTAGTCTTATATTCAGGCTTTTAGTTTTTTTCCTAAAGGAATATCCAAAGTTTGGGGGGTCGTCTTATAATCAGGGTCGTCTTATAATCGAGCAAATACGGTATTATGCTTACAAAATAATTTAAAATGCATGTTTTACATTTGCATTGCTTCAAATGTAAAGCACTTACAGCTAGATGAAATTGTGAAATGACAGCAGTTTGCAAGAAGCCAGGACTGCCCACACTTGCTGAATAAAAGTAATTTCCTTTTTTTTTTTGCTGCAGGAACCAATGAGAATAATTTCATTCAAATGAAACGGTAAGTCTCCAAGCGATAATGCATGTTTTCAGTGTTTGATGCCCTGAAACTTTTTAAGAGCTCTGAAACATAAACATTTTCATCCCTCTAGTAACATTATGTGTACTGTACACATTCTTGTCTTTTGGTTGCCACCACATTCTGAGAATGGCAGGAAGTCTTTTGCTTTGGATATCAAAATTATCAGTGTGTAACATACATGTGCAGTTCTTAAATATGGAGCTCTCTTTCAAGCAGTAGTAGTGTCTAGCTTGAATAATATCAAAGGTAGAGCTTTTTTCCACTGATGGCAGATTGAAGAAGCTACACTTGGATATTCTTAGCTGTATTTCTAATGTCATGCTTACAGCTGGAAGGCATTTCATAGTCATAGCTCTAGTTTAAGATCCCAGGAATGTCACAGCCAGAGATAATTTCAAGCAACAAAAGTGCCCTTTACCTTTATCAGCTTTTATACCGCTGTCCATTAGCTGTAATGCAAGAAATCTGATTATATGTGGAGTAGTAATTGTCAGGTTTGACAAAATTACATCATGGAACCTGTGCATTTTCTGTTTGACCAAACCCAACGATGTCATCAATGGAACATGAGGTCTGACAACAAAGTAACTGATATATTATCCCAAGCTACTTCCAGGAAAACTGAAACAGCAGAGCATCAACAAGTCCACAGCTTCTGGTTAAGACTCCAGTTTGTTAAATCCAGTTTAAAAGCAGCCAATTACTACCCAACAGAAAGGACAGAGACACAGGTAATACCAACTGCCTGTAATTCACAAGCTAATTCCAGGCATCAAACAACTTGTTTTGACAAATATACCTGATAACACTTTGCAAAGAATTACTGTTGCCAATGCTGCAAATTCTGCTTTAGATGTTGATCTGCAGATCTGACCTATTTGGAAGACTATGGCAGATGGAACCATAAGTTCTGCTCACAAGCACCCTCTCATGTACAAGTTTCACTAAACATTCAACACTTTTAGGAATCTTTTGTCTGCAGGACTTTTTATAACCCACTTTGGGGTCCTGTTTAAGCAAGGTGCATAGCATAGCAAATGACAGCAGAACACAAGGTTAATTGTGAGTCTCTGATGGACAAGACGAAAAACTCAGAAACGTCCCCTAATTATTTTCTTGGGCTTTGGAAGAAACGAAATACTTCATTTAGGATGGATATTATTAGTATCTACTTTAAGTGAATCTTAAGGCTTTATTCATGAATGAGGGACTTGCAGGGGACTGAAGGGAATTTCAAACTTCAGGTCAAAGTAGTAAAGTTGGAAAAAAATCAGCTGAATTGGACAAGTATTCAAACTCGGCTACATTTGACCTATTGCTTTATTAATGAAGCTATAGACTGCAGGTAATTGATAAAAGAATTTCAAACTTACAGCCAAGGTAGCCTAGTCCGAAAAAAATCTTCAATTCCAACTTGGCTACTTTGACCTTAAATTCCAATTCCTATTCCAATTTAAGGGGTATATTTACATATTTTTTAAGGCAGACGGAGGAGCAAGCAAGCTAACTAACTAAGGCATTTTTTCCCGCGTACAGGTTGAGAGATATTTCTCAGTTTCCATCATATTTTTCTTTTGGATTCCCATAGGACACAAGGCTGAAAACATGGGATATAAATATAAAAAGTCTGGATGGGCACATTTCCAACATCACCAAGACACTGGGACATTGTTTTCCCCTCTGACAGCCTCATATATCTCCTAATGAGATGGCTTGTTAGAAGGAGAGCAATGTGTTACAGGAATTCCTCTGTGCAAGACATCCCTGACTTGAAAAACTCTCTCCAGAACTATGCAAGGATAATATTCCCACAATGGAAAGTGATTTAAAATATTTTTAGGGTGCCTTGGAATAAACATAGATCTGCATTTATGGACAGCAGAGGGATGCAGACTTAAGACATCCATATGGAGACATCAGAGCTAAGCACCAGTCCTGCTTTTTCTTTTTTTTTTTTTTATTAATGTAAGATTTTCTTTCCAGTCACAGCCATAAATGATGTGTTCAAACCACTATATTATTTGAATAAACTCCTGATTATAACATTAAACACTGCTATTATTTCATATTGAAGCCACTGGGCTACCAGTCTTCAATATTCAACAGTCAAGGTGGAGTTCGTATTTTGCCAAGTTCCTTCTTGTTGGTGGGCCCCACCAACAAGAACCAGTGCAGGTAAGTGAGCTGGGATGGCATGAAAATAAAATTACCAGGACTAAGAATCAGGCTTTGGTCGAAATGCGTTGGTGTGAATTGTGTCTCCTCTAGTCTTCCGTTGCCCCTCTGATGTCAGCGCATAGCAAGAACCTAAATTAAAAGCACATCTTCTACAGCTCTCCATTTACTGCATGGTGTTTCTTTTCACTTGGTTTTCTACCTGCCAACACTGTCAGTTACATAGGGTTGAACTTTCACTGTGCTATATTTATTGCCTTATTTTATGCATTCTAGATTCCATTGCACTCTGGACTCCATTGTTATTAAAATCATTCTTTGAACTGAAAGACTGGCTCCAGTGTACCTTCTTTGGATCATAACCAATAACCTTTTATGCTGCTCCACATTTAATTAAGATTTAACACGCTGTCTCAAACAGATGACACTGTTTGTTTTTTTGTGGGTGTTTTTGTCTGATCAGTCTGACAGTGGAAACTACAATTGATTCCAATTTTTTTTTGTAATTGTGCACATATCAGAGTTACCAACATCAGCCCAGTTTCCAGGGACACATATTTGTTCCACATGCTGCAGAAAGACCATGCAAAGTGAAGCCTGGCAGTATGTGGGATGCACATACACACAGACACAATCCTATTAATTAATCATGGTGGGTCCTATGAGATCTCCACCCTGATTAATTAATTGGATTTTGTCCATCCTACATACTGCCGGGCTGCGCTTTGCATGCTCTTTATGCAGCATTTGTAACAAATATGTGTTCCTGGAAACATGGCTGATGTTGGCAACTATGACATATTAGATGCACCATTGGGTGTTTTGTGGATTTGGGTGCTTACATTTTGTACAGGGGTTATCCTATTTACTGTCCTAACAAGCAGGCATGCATAGGGAAAAAGATTACATTTTTCTAAAAATATCTACATTTTATACACTAGTATTCCTGTAGATTTACATAGAATGTGTTCCTTGATAATGTTTAATCTGTAAAGTATGTCAGCTGTCACTTCAAGGGAACTAATGGCTTTCTTCAACAACTATGGCTCGGTCTTCCCTATGTAGCATTGCCATCAGTGTGCATCATTCAGCATCCTGATTACGCCTCTCTTTTGGTGTGTTCACTGGTCGTACTATTGGAACACTCCAGTGAATGACCCCTCAGGTACAGAAGTGCTGGATGTCAATGTGAAGTAGCGTTCCACAGGCACTTGTGATGAGAAAGTGTTGTAATCATTTGTGTTTAACTGCCTCTTTAGAAGGGCTGGGGGGTTAATCAGCTCAAGATTATTAAGAGATTGGTGTAGAGGGAGGAATGAAAATAGTATCAAAATGACAAATGCTTTACGGCTCCAGATCTAAGACATGACAGTTCTTGGACGCTCTGATCAGTCTGATGTTATTTTGGATCTGTCGGGTAACTTCGATTTAATATTTGACTTGAGAGACTTGCAAGAAAAGGTGAAAGTCACCTATGAATGGAAAACCTGATAGCTTCATCGTTGCATTCACAGCAGCCGACTGGGTATTCATCCCACATTCTGCGTCCATTGTTACTAGTGGGATGTATTGTTTCCAGAGAGTATTGTCAGGAGATTTGTTTTATTTCCGCATCCCCTTGTATTCTCTCTGGTGTCAAGGTAGAGAAAATAACATTATATACACATGAAGGCCTTTTGTTCTAGCAGGAAAGCATCTTTAGAAGAGCTAGGCAGAGGTGCATGTGTAGTGTGTTAATAAATAATTTGCTTTATTATAAACTGGAATGTATGGTATAAATGTGCTTAATTAGCAAATTAATCAGGGGCTTTTGACAAGACCCAGTGGTGGTGGGGAGCACAATGCAATATATATATATATATATATATATATATATATATTGTGCTTTCTTCAGTGTTTGGAAGAGGAATGTGTGTCTGTATAAATATTCTCATTTATTTCATTATTTATTAGTGCTCCCACTGGGACCTAGTGCTGAATATCACAGTCTGATTAAAGACCTATCGATCGTGGCGCTGAAACAGTGTGATGGCCTTCAGTTTATTTACCTTATTGAAGGACAAATACACACTTAAGTAATTTGTTGCATTAATACGCAAATTCCATATAAATGACAATCAGATAGGATTTTTAAGTTTGTAAACATTTTCTTCTCTTTTATTGTATAATGGGTAGATTCAGGTTTCTATTATGATTATTTGACCATGTGTAAAGTGCATTTAGACGAACAATGTCTTTAGCTGGAGGTCATCTAAACAACACTATATACGAGAGCTGCGCTACTGACCATCCAATCAAGATTACTGTAGGGTAAAGACAGGAAGGAAGGGAAGCTATTCCACAGAAGGAGGCTGAACAAAGTTAGCTGGGGAGTGTATAGTTGAGGAGAGATCACTCTTTAGTGTACCACTCAATATTCTTCTTAAGGTAACCTTGAGCAATATCTCCAGTGTTATTTTTCCAATCTCCTTCCCACCCCCTGAAACAGTTATATTTCTGAAGCTCCTATTCAGTTTTCCAGTGAGCGAGAAAGGTTCCTCATTGATGGCTGACTAGTTGAAGATGTTGATACAAATCAACACTCCATTGCAGATCTACTTCTCTGTCCTAATCTTGATGGAGAACTTCAATCTGTTAAGTACATGCAGAGCAATATTAAATGGGGACATAAAGAAAACGTTCTATTCTCCGACATTATGGTTTGTTTCCAGCTGGGTTAGATGACATGGAGGACCACTTGTTACCGAAAATAAATGTTGGTATGATCTCCTCCTTCAGTAGAGTGTGCTCTTCCCGCTCTATCTGGTTACATTATGGTCTTTTTATAGCTGATTCTTGGCAAAGGAATGGTTTAACTATTGAATGAAGAGTTGTTACATCCATCAAACCCTATTTGGATCCTATGTAGTTACCATCTCTTTAACTTGAGCCTTCTCACCATAATCATTGTATGGTTCTTTTGTTATTGTGTCTTCTTATAAATAGTAAATGTATTCTTTTCTCATCCTGCTGATCTAACTAAATGTATGTTGAAGAAGGTGGTATTGAAAAGTTAAAATTAGCTTCTTCAGGCGAGTATTTCTCATTGCCTTAACATTGCTGTATTACTCTTGTGCTAATAGAGAGTTTCACTTACCCATCATTTTGTCTTGACAGAAAACAGGCCTAAGTGGTCTTGAATATTTGCAGTTAACTAGCCAATGCAGGTACCAGACTGACACTACATGCTTCCTGCGTTTCCGTGAGTAATACTGTATTTACCTGGAAAGAAATCACAGCATAACCCAACCTTCATTAATCCCTCAAAGCACAAACAGCAAGTGTCTCTTTGACATCTTTTTTTTACTTAATTAAAGACCATTTGCTTATCTCCAATTACACTCCACAATAAAAATCACTTTGATTTAAATAGATCAATGAGTTCTTAACTTTGTCCTGCTAAGTGGGAGGTTCAATATCCAGGCAACTAATTAGATACTGGCACAGAACAATAGCTGGAAGTCTTGTCACATCAGTCCATCATTCTCTTACAGCAAAATCACAGCAACATTGTCACAGCTTCCTATTAAGATATATCTTTTTTGTACTTCATTTGGTTTTGGAGAACTCAAAACTTACATTATATAGGTCAAGTTTGGTTTGACTTTTCGTTACTGTATGTCCAAATAAACTAGATAAACAGAGTGAGAGAAAGGATATATATGTTAGTCATGACTATCTATCTATTGGGGGTCAGTTTAGAACTAGGGAGCAATTTGTATGTGCCTGGGCCCTGCAGTAATTGAAAGGGGTCAGCGAATCACTCAGAATCTTTAATGTCACACTAGGGCTACACATGTTATAGACCCATTTTAATTTGCAGCATTTATACTTTGCACATTAGCTGCACCACCTATTTTTATGACAAGAGTCATCTATAATGGTACCCATACTCAAAGGGTTTATCTGCAAAAGATCCCACACACTAAAATGGCAGGAATTAAAAAGAAGGCATGGAGGAGGTTATGTATAAAAACTCCTGAAAAGTGTCAGGAAAAGTATAAAAAGGCACAATCGCCATTTGTTATGTGTAACAGCGATTGCGATAACTCCCGACACGTTGCAGTGATGTTCTCCACCACCAATCAGCGCCTGTTTCTTTATACACAGGTTGCAATGAGTGCTGGCACAAGCAGAAAGTTGTTTTCTGATGGAGATGGTGCAATCTCCCGAAATTTGTTCGGAGTCTGCTTTGTAGGTGTGTGGTGTGATTGTTGTGTGCACTGTGTTTATACATAACCCCCAAGATATCTTTATTATGCATTAAATTAGCATGCTGGAGTAGAACCTACACCAAAAAGCACCTGTATCTTCTTTCATTAAGGATGCACCGACACTCATAGGAGCCAACAGAAAGTACAGGACCAGCACAAGCAACATTAGGCGTGATCTCTGTGTACGCCTTATTTATAAAAAAAAAAAAACAACAACCCAATGAGTATAAAACATGCAGAATATTATATTACATTTCACACATAAGACTGTCTGCATTGTATGCCTAGTCTAATGAGAAAGGATCATAATCCTTTTATTGCCAGTCTGTGCTTCACATTGTAAATCTGTAAATTCCTTGTTTAATAAAATGTTTGTATTTAATATAACTTTTATTGTACAATGTCAATATAATAGTGCTTCCTGTGTTATGGTACTTTTGAAGTGGCCAGAATTTAATTTCAGATTGTTATTTGATAAGGACTGTTGACATAGTTACTTGAAAACTGGAAAAATCTGCAATTGATGCTTCTTGGTCGGGAAACATAGCAATGTATTATACTTGAATTTGTTGCACAGATCTACAGAAAAAACACGGCTGGTTGAATTGTTCTCCACACATTTTCTAGCAGAGCAATATCTGGAATCTCTGGACACAACATCTAAGTCTCCATTATCATGAAGCAAGTGAGATCCATGTCTCAGTTTGTTTAGCAGTCACTATGCACTGAAATTATGCCAGGAGCACAACTAGCACAACTAAAATGCATCAGGGCACCATTATTGCAAGTAATTTCAGTGGATTACCCCTTTGTCCACTGGTGCATATTGAAGCAATATGTGGCACAAGATTTAATGCGTTGATAGTCACTAGCTGAGGCTTGGGAGCATGCATCAGTAAGAACACCAAGGGAAGCAAGAAGCCAATTGAGAAATCTTTGGGGTGCTAGTGAGGCCTTTATAGGGTCAGTTTAAAATGGTTTTAACAAACCATGGATTGGTAATTAGGTATTGATTGCAATGAAACATTCTCACATTGTAAGAGAGGAGATACGTTTTTTTTTATAGTTCGAAGTGTGACAGTATTACAAAAATATATGATGGTGGATTTAAATGCAGACCTAATTCACGCAGTGGTTAAATGGTTATTCAGGATAACCGTATTTTTCCGTGTATGACGCCCCCATGTAGAAGACGACCCCTATTTTTTGAGCCCAAAATTAAGAAATTTAGAAATACACTCACACACACTTACATAGTCTGCCACTCAAACATACACACACTGACACTCACACACAATTAATATAAAATAAACTTGCCCCAGTGCCCATATTGTGCTTGTTAATATTTGCCTTCCCCACAGTACTGTATCTTCCTTGTGCTGCCACGCTCCCTGCTAGATCTACCCAGCCAACTGCTCTGGCTGAGGAGGCACCATGTCGTCCAGCGCCCTGGAGAAAAGCAAAAAAACAAGGCTACTCGTGGCAGCAGCAGCCGGCACTTTAGATGAACACTTGGTTCGCATTTTAATGGTAGCGCTGGCTCTGGCATTTTGGCGTCAGCCGAACTTCTTAATGTGGCCATGACCGAACTTCTTAAAGCAGCTAAAATTGCAACATTCCAATTTGGAACAAGTATCATCTTGTACACGAAAAAATATGGTATGTGCATGAAATTCATATAAATAATGCTGAATTGTAGAAGCAGTATCACTTATCACTATAATTTCTGAGGGAGTGTTGACTGATGGGGCATCACACCCAGCTGTGGTGGGATCCCGTCCCTCCTATCGCGCATGCTCACACACCAGAAAGACCAGCTGGTGGTGCACTCGCTCTGCAGGTCAGAGGGATCCCATCCCAGACAGGAGTGCGCTCCGGCCCTCACCTTCATTACACCGATGGGTTTCAGTGCAAGCCCTCCAACTCCTGCACGCATAAGACTCCTTGGTCCAAGTTTCAAGAAAGGTTGGGCAGGTCACTGACATCACTGCAGACACATGGCGCCCTTGGCAGTGCAGATGCTACAAGGAATGGCGGGATGGGGCAGTTCTGTGTCGGGAAGACACAGAGCCCTCTTGAACTCTTCAAAATTATTTTCAACTTTCCCTTACTGTACTTGTTGACTATTGGTCTTGTGCCAGTATTTAGCGGCTGGGCCTCAATCAGAAGGACTTGGCAGCACAGCCGTCTGGTCTTCCCTCCTTCACATGTCCCACTGTAACGACTCTGAGGAGGATCAGCGATGCAGAACCTGGTGTAGAAGGAAACTGAGGACTTAAGAGGTAGTCGAGACGGTTTTCACTCTGACCAACATGCACCCTATGGTTTAGCCGCAGATGGAGAAGGCCAGAGACTTCTGCAGCACCCAGAACCACCTCCAGAACCTCAGTAACCCTAAGAACACAAACAACTGAAGAAGCAGGTCGGGATAACAGCCGGTCAGAAAGGTAGGACAAGGCAGGATAAACGATAAACAGGCCGAGGTCAGAATCCAGGGAATCAATCAGGAACAAATAAGGAACAAGGACAAAACACGGGAAGCAGCATAAACAGGAACAAGTCGAGGTTAGGAATGGTAAAAAAAAAAACAGAATACCAGAAATAAATAATACCGAATCACAATACCACAAATAGGCACAAGGCACTATCACATGCAAAGGTTCAATGCAGACTGAGCCTTTAAATATCCCTCCAAAGCATGTCTTGGTGACAAAATAGGAAGTAGCCTTTAAAAACTAAGATGGCACCACCTTATGGATGAGACTTCCGTATGGCAATAGCTAAACCATCGGCAGCTTGTAGTGTTGAGGAGTGTGAGCTGCACTGCATAAGTACATGCGCACACCCTCCAAAACAGCAGCAGCGGATCCTCGCAGTCGGGACCTCAAGGTGATTATCACACCCGCAACTGCCAGGATTCAGCGTTGGGAACTTCACTGGGAAAAACCTGGTTGTTTATTCTCCCTTAGTAATATGCTTAAATTAAGCATCTGGCCTGAGATCTCCGTTGAAAGGTCCAGCACAGAGGCCATGGAAAGACAAAGGTGAGATGCGGGAGAGTGCCGAGCCTGCGACGGCCTACAAGGTGTGCTCTGTGTGTCGATGAACAATGTGTCCTGCAATTCACACTAATTCTGGCAGCTAGCTGTGTTTGTCATCAACACACAAGCCGAGTGATCCACTGCTAAGAGAGGCAAATGACTCTTCTCCTTCTGAAGAACTCTCCCGCTCTGGGCAGGGAGTGCCTTCCCCTTTCTGTTGGGAGGCAACTGCAAAGGGTGACGTTCCAAAAACATCTTCCATTATTCCTAGCTGAAGTACTAAGGTGACTGGGTTGCTTTGAAAGCTCTAAGTAAATACTTCGGACCCCCTATTCATGTACAAGTCTGACAAGTCATCACTGTGTGTGCATATATATTTCTCCACCTTTCTGTATCATCAGGTTCATTTACCAAACCCATGACAGATGAGGAAGCAGGCATGTAAGCCTTTAATATTCTAATAATTTCACACTTCATGGACCAGGCACAAGACATTCCCAAAATTAAAGATTCCACATTATCAGAGAAGATCCCCACTTACATAAATAATCATATAAAAAGTAATTTTCAAATTTTTCTAAAACATTTTCCTCGCTTTCCAGTAAGCGTTCTTTCCTAAAAGCCCTTGAAATGTAAGTTGTATGTTTCATTTTTTTTCTTTAGCGTTGACCAATCTTGTAACCCTGTAGCACTTTGTTTATGTTCACAATCCAACATTCAGCAGTTTGCATTATTTGCTGGCTGCCTTCCCTCCAAATTTCACATCTGAAGAAGAGGGTTTGATTTCTTTGTTCAGCGTAAATCAGCGTCCCAGACTTTAGGCTTTCAATTACAGCTCTGGCATTGTTTATAAATCAAAATGATACCAGTTAAGAGAAAGTGGTCTCCTGAGACACATATCGCCCTGGCTGGGATTGAAGGAAATGGCTGCTTTAGCTGTGAAGAAAACAGAGCAAGTGATAGCAGTGCTAGAGAAAGAGGAGGAGAGAAGTGAGAGGGCAGAGAGAGAGAGAGAGACACATACAAGACATTTACACTAATGGACTCTGTTAATTATGAGTCTGCTAAAAGGTCAATTAATCCAGTTATGTTGTTGCTATCTTGCACTGTCTGAGTCAGCGTTGATAGATATTGGAAGGAGTTAATAAACACACATTAGGAGTTTATGATATTATATACAGTGTTTATAGATAGCAATGTAATCAGTGTCTCGGAATTCCTGGCTGATTGTTCTATGTAATATTGTGATGATATCTACAATCAGCAGTCAGTATGGTCTTCTAGTATAGATGAGACAGTAAATGTATTGATGAAGATCATGCAGAATAAAAGCTTGCCATCCTCCATGCTAAAGGAAAGTGTGTTCTCACGATTAATACTGAACCTCTAGGCTTTATTCTTTATTCTAAGGGAATAGTGGGTGTTTTCAACTATACATGACAAGGGAAATGAGAAGGGAATTTCAAACTCAAGGCCAAAAGTAGCTGAGCTGTTAAAATTCTCCAATGCAGCTCAATGGGAGATTTTTTTCCATCTTACTTTGGCCTTGAGTTTGAGATTCCTTTGTCAGTTTCCTGCAAATCCCTCTTTCATGAATAAAGCCTTGTGTGTTTTCTTTGTTGGTCAGAAATGCTTCTGACTTGATAAATATTAGAAAATATGGCATGTGGCCTCTCACGTGTTAAAATAGACCTGAGGACAGTCACTACTGTGTCTGTGCAACTCATGGGAACCTACCATTTGAACTTAACTGAGTTCAGTCTAAAATACATAATGAACTGATAAACTCACTGAGGTCTATTCACTAAACAATGGTGAACTGATATCAGAATCGCAAAGAGGGAATCTATGGCTGAGTTTGAAAGATAAGAAAGTGAGAGACTTTTCCAATTTAATTGTTTGTTGCTGATTTTTGCAATACAGCTTGCTCAAGTTCACTTAGTTGATAAGGGGCATATGGCAAATGAGTGTTTTATTATATAATAAGTTGATTGATGTGACAATAGTACTATTTACACTGTAGTAGCATATTTAAAAAAAAATCCAGTCATGATTTTTTTCTTAAATTAACCCCTTAGTGACAAGACATTTTCACCTTGACTTTCCCTTGGTGACAATGGCTGTTTTGACATTTCTGGGGTGTTTGTGTTTAGCTGCAATTTTCTTCTTTCTCACATACTGTACCCACACAAATTATATGTTGTTTTTATCGTCATAAGAAGGGCTTTCATTAGATACCATTATGTTCATCATATCTTATAATTTACTACAAACAAAATCATAAAATATGATGAAACATTTAAAAAAAAACACTTTTCCTAAATTTGACCTAAAATATAATTTAGACAAATACAATCATTAAAAAAGACACTGTCTAAATAGTTTCTAAATGTTGTCCTGAGTTCAGAAATATGCATGTTATTTTTCTGTATTTTTTTGTGAGTTATGGGGCAAAAACCAAAAATAGTGGTTTTTGTTTTTTTTCTATATTGACCTTTTGACCCAAACCCGAACCCCAAATTTAACCTTAACACTAAATGTAACCCCAACTCTAACCCTTATGCTATCCCTTAATATATTTTAATTTAATTGCTAAAAATTATTTAATTTTAACCCTATAGGCTAATCTAACTATTTAACCCGTTTTTAGTTAATTAAATATTTATTTTAATTCTTAATAAAAGAATTATTATTGATGATTGCATCACTTATAGAGCTTTGCCTCAGAATTGCGACAAAAATCATATTTTAAAGCCACCGTACAATATAGACTATTTTAAAAGTCATGTATGATAGTGCAGGTGTGGCTGGTACCCCCACCCCCTCTACCCAGGAAATAAAGACGCAACACATAATATATGGTGAAAAATAGGCCACAGCGATTTTATTAAACATAAATAGAAATACGTTAGAACTGTATCGGCCAATCACCTTAAACTCCATCTCAGATAGATACAGCCTAACAACCAAAACTATATAAAAAACTGTATCCTTACCAGCCTACCTTAAATTAATTAAACTATACATAGTGCAACTAGCAAACATTAAACCAACCTGAAGTGAGTACTCCCCTCCCCCCTCGTCCGAGGGTCTCTTACCCCTTTACCTTACCAATGCTGACCACCAGCCGACTCCTCGCTCGGTGGGCACATAAAAATGGTGACTGATCACCTTAAATAGAGGTTAGGGGAGGGCTGAGCCCAACACTTCAACCAATGGGTCGGACTCCTCCTTTCCCATTAACCAAAACCAACCGGCAAGGACATGCCCCCCTGCTGCGACAAGAAAAACAGATTAACAACATATAAAACATAACACTGTAAACAAAGGGATGGGCGGGCGGGAAACTTTCAGAGTGAATTATGGATTCTAAAATGGCTGCTGGAAGGGGGAGGATATCCCAGCTATATATATACCACTACCTCCCAGATCCTCCCCCTGCCCCAGCCATGACCTGATTCACTCCCCCACCCTCATACATGTCCTGTCCGCTAAGCTGCGCATCACTACCAGGATTCTGAATGCAAAGAGAAAGATTGTCCACTCCACTCTCCAATTGTAGCAAATGAAAGTGCTTTATTGCGTGCATAGACAGACAAGGTAAAAATAATAATAAACGGACTATGCACTGGAGTAAGGGAAGACCACCTTCCCTTACTCCAGATTAAGCGTGGGAACACGCGAAACGCATAAGGTGGTCTTCCCTTACTTCAGTACACAGTCCGTTTATTATTATTTTTACCTTGTCTGTCTATGCACTCAATAAAGCACTTTAATTTGCTACAATTGGAGAGTGGAGTGCACAATCTTTCTCTTTGCATTCCATTATACACTTCTAATCAGCATTATGGAGCACCCGCCCTCCTAGCAATCGTCAATGACTGGAGCTGGTTTGTTTATTTGGTTGAAGTATTTTAAAAATCATGCCTATCTGCACTCTATTCAAATATCTGCCACTGTGCAGTGTGAGTGTTTACTCATTGGTACTCAATCTTTGCATACAACAAGAAGACGCGGAGTACTGTTGGAACTGAGAAAACAAGGAAATAGAAGGTATAGGGGTTGATATAAACAGGTGGATACGTGACAATACTGCAGGAAAAGACAGCTGTGTCCCCTCTGTGGCAAATAGTCCCACACAGCAAAGCAATTTGTTATGAAATACATATAGTGCAGGTTGCTTAGTAACATAATGTGCTAAAAGTAAACCTGCATAAGTAATACAGGACAAATCAGTAACTGTAATGCAATATATGTGAATTATGGCAGCTTAGGGCCCCCACCTACTTAGGAGGCCCTCATAGCACTTAACTTGACTGCCTGACTGAGGACTGCACAATAAATCACTAGGGATAAAACACAAATAAAGTTAAATAACAATTTCTTTACTGAACATACAAACATGACAAAATAGCATAAAAATATATATGTATTATATAATATATAGTTTAGCTAACTCTAGGGGATACAATGAAATACATATATATGATTTACCTCTAAAGGGAGGTAACCATACGTCATATTTTAATGTGACAGGTATCAACATTAAACATAATATCTGTCCAATAATAACAACGTAAACACCTACCACGTGAAGTGTGTGTCCAGGCCTGGCTTTGGTACCCAATGAGCATGTGATATAAATATCAGCATGTGAGACTAATATATGTTGGCAAGGATAAGACAACCGAGGTAGCTTCCCTCTAAAACAAGAGGAAATGTGGCCCCACCCTATAAAAAAAAGACCCTGTTCAACCCTACCTAGAAGGCCAGAAAGAAAAATATCCAGGCCATTGTAATTGACTTGCATTCCATCAGGGCATCACAGAATAGGTACTGCTGACTCAAGCTACCGGTGATGTAAAACAACAGTTCCAGATTTACGTGCAGACATGGACATGCGCTCCAATGCAGAGTGAGAGCTTGCACCTCTTAAACTAAGTCGAGGGACAATCTTGGACCAGACCACTAGACAGTCAATAAAATATGTAGCAAGACTTCCCAAGTTATAGCAAATGGTTTTAATCAGATCTATGGTCTTAACATGCGCCAAATTGTTGTCGCTGCATGGATTACCAGTAGTACCAGGGTGGGGACCAGCTGCTAACTTTTCGAGATGCGTGGCTGAAGCTGACATCAAAAGAGACTCTTGAAACCCATCTGCCCACTGCCTGCCTGTCTTGATCCCTGAAACATGCCCTAGAAGTCTCTATCTCCGTGTTAGTGCCAATCAGGAAGGAGTGGGAGCTATAGCAACTGACCGGAATATTTAGAACACAAAGTACCTGAGAAACATCAGCAAACAATGGCTAAAGAAAAAGCTGTGCAAAACAACCTAGGCTGTTAACAGGAGAAACACACTGCAAGAAGAGGCAATAGAAGGTGCTGTTACAGGGAGAAGGAAATTGAACGTCTACAATCAGAGGCGCAGAAACTAATTCTTTCCAATCATACATGAGGCGAACAATAAAGGTTTTTTTAGTAGTATCTGGAAAACAAAGAATCCAAAGCCAAAAGGCTACACTGCCTAAGCTTGCTTTGACATTAGAACCGACGTATGCAAATAGAATTAAATAAGCTTAGGCAAGTCCACACATGGGGGCTCATGGCCCAACAAGTAACACCATGCATTACCATAACAGCTCCACAATGTGGGAGAGACAGAATCCTCAAGAAATGAAAAAGGGGCTCAAACTCAGGTCCATAAAATATCTGGACAAAGCTGAGTGACCAGGGCACATGGGATTCCTGCATTTGAATGGAATTCCTGCATTTGAATGAGACAATGTGTCAGCAGTCCTGTTCTCAGCACCAGAAATATGGCAGGCTACAAAAAATACATTAAGCTCGAGTCAGTGCAGAACTATGTTGTGGAGCGGGCAAACTACAGGCTCAGAACAAGATGACAAGAGGTTTAGTCAACGGACCACCAACATATTTTTTGTCCAAAAATAAACCTTCCTATTTTAAAATTGGAACCTCCATGATCAACAGCCAGGACAAAGAAAAAATGCTTAAGTGGGTTAAGATTGTGAACCAAACCAGACTCTGACCAAGAGTCACCCTCAAAATACTCATTAAACCCAGTGGTTCAACTGCATCAGTGTAACGTTTCAAATACACATTAGTGATCTCCACCGACTGCCAACATGAGCAACAGTTATAGGTTGTCAAAAATGTTTACCCAAACATTAGCTTTCATGGAAGGGGACACTCTAAAGAAATGAGGTGGTCCGCAAACAAAAGCCATTGTTCTCAACAGTCTGTTACAGAAAATCCACTCCTTGGCAATGAAGTGGTTGGCAAAGACTAAATTCCAATGAGTTTGGAGGAGCTTCAAGGTAACGTTGTGGGCACTGATAACCCTGTCCACTAAGGGAGGTGGAATATAATTTGTTGGGAATCCAGTTCTATGCCTTCAGAAGGACAAGAGGGAAGTTGGCAGTAGTCAAAAGGCAGCCTCTTTGTCTGTCTTTGACAAAAGAGCACCCTGCTCTGCCAGTCAAATCAAAACCAATGCCCCATCAAATGATACATGGCTGGCCTGGGCCTCTTCCTTTATAAGCCCTTCAGAGCAAATCATTACAAGTAAATGTGAAAAAAAATTCTGGATACTTATTACCAATGACAGTAGCGAGAACACGTCTTAGCGACCCTGGGCTTTCTATCCTTACCCTTATAATATATGTGCTTCTTGTCTACTGTAACCTTATCTGCTGTAAAAAGGGACCAGATATAAAAAAACATGTTACGGCAAATCCATTCCTTCATAACAGCAGCTAGATCCATGCCAAGGGGATCTAGTCACAAAGCTTCCTTGTGCTCTTGAAAAACTAACTGGCACCTACGCCTCAGCACTATCCATACCACCATCCTACAAAACACAACACTGATCTATGCATTGGTGCACCTCCCTAAGTAAACTGGGTGCATTTGAAGAACTCACCCCCCACTCATTAGTAAAAGAATCCTTACCCCCTGGCGCAGAAGGAGCAGTGGGAATGTGAGCAGTGTCTCTATCTTATTCACTGTAGATTACTTGACGGATGTACAGGAACAGACCGGGGATGCGCCCTCATGCTATGCTCAGTGCTCAGAAGTTATGCGCTCTAGAGGGGCTGATTGTTGCAGCAGTTTAGCCTCTACAGGTCCTGCAGCCTCCTAAGAAGATGGAACTGCATCTTTGCTTTTGCTGAGCAGCTTCACAGCCGAGGCCTCACATGAGGCTATCCACTAAAAGGTGAGTTGAAATGAGAAGAGGTGAGCTGAGATAAACACTTCATCTCACTATTTTAACTATATATTGTGCAGGCACAAACCTGGTGGGTAGACATGTGCATTCATTTTTGGACAAATGAATTTTAGGACAAAAATAGCATTTTCGGCCATTCATCCGAACAGCGAAAATGAAAAACTAATGAAAGCCGAATGAACGAATGCTAAATGATTGAAATTCATTCTTCCGTTCAGTGATTCATTAATTTGGATGCTGACAGACACTCTTATATGTTGAATTCAACAATTTATCTCAGTTGAAATTGAGTCTGTTTGTTACAT
The DNA here is from genome assembly GCA_036172795.1 of Pelodytes ibericus. Classification (NCBI taxonomy): domain Eukaryota; kingdom Metazoa; phylum Chordata; class Amphibia; order Anura; family Pelodytidae; genus Pelodytes; species Pelodytes ibericus. Next base: position 165,379,169 of record CM069857.1, read on the forward strand.
ATACAACTTAAGCCGAAACTGAGACAAAAATTATTAAAAATTAAGCTTAATTTACCTAACTGTCTAATTCCACAGATCAGAGTCATCGGAAAGTTATTATTAATGTCGGATTATTTTTTATTCTGCATACCATTATGCTATGAAGAATAAAAACTAATCCTAAATAAATACTGACTGTCTGATAACTCTGATCTGATCTGTGGAATTCATTCATTAGCCAATTCTGCTTAACTGAGACTCATTTTAGTCTCAATTTTGGATTCAGTTGTATATTTAACTTATAGACTCAATTCCATCTCAATTTCGACTTTAGTTGTATATGTAACTAATAGACTCAATTTCGACTTTAGTTGTTGTATAAGGTTGGGGAATTTGGATGAAACAGCTGAATTTCATCCCCTACCTTATAATATTGAGCTCAGACAAAATTTCCATCCGTTTTCAGACAACGTTCTGTTGTATTCTGCTTTCATCCAAATGCTTATACTATTGAACATAGGTGAATTTTCCATTCTTACGAATGAAAATAACAAACAAATTGTTGAAGTGAGATCTGCTGATTGAAACCTGGCTCCAGGTCTCGTGGCTTCCAGAGAAGAGACAGTCATGAAAAGGGGGCAACAGCTGTCACAGGGACAACCTTCTGATTTTTCTCTTGTGTCCCCCTAAGACTCTAGAACCACCCTGAGAAAGGGAGAAGTTGGGATTAAGTAAAAATAGTCAGGGCACAGTAAAACAAGAGCACATAACAAAGAGCTTTTATAGGGGAAGTGAAGTATGACATTTAAAGAATTACAGGAGAAATACATGTTAAACAAAATAAATCAGGGTTAAAAAGAAAATATAACTGGAAAAGTGTAAATAAAACCTATCTCCATCTCGCTCTAGTATGGATGGAAGTAGCAAGGACAGCTCACCAGAAGGCCACCAAATCTAACTAATGACAACATGTAAAATTATAAATGAGATGGAATTTTCTTGCAGCCTATTAGGCTGCTGAAAACACAGCTAGACCTAATTCAAACACATTTTAGTGATAAAATGATATTGACTCCAAGTAATTAAAATCATTTCCATATTCAAATAGGGGCTGATTGAGGAGAAATTACCTGCCTTAATTGCTTGAAAGAGAATTATCAAGACTCCATGTTAGCGAGAGAGCAAACAAAACGGCGCTTGACCGGTTTGCAACAGTTTACAATCTGAAATGAAACAGCAAGCAAGCAAGCTGGGGGCGGGAGAATAGAGAAGAGATGGAAGCATGAAGCACTTAATAAGTTTGCGTGTAAAGACGTAGGAAAAAAGGCAGGCAGCATGTGACGCATGGAATGTTCTTCCAGCTGAGGTGGTATTAGTCAGATTCATTTTACATGTATCTACTGAAGTAATAAATCAAACAGGGATTGAAGCATGGGGAAAGTAATTTGGAGGAGACAAAATGTTATTACCTGCAGTTATTGCACAGTTAAATATTCTAACCTATAAAACTGTCCACTGCTGAGTCCTGACCTTTTCACAAAGAGTAGTTATGGGAAATTCACTAGTAAAGAAGGCTAATTTAAAGACATTGAATGACATACTATGACATGCAGGACATTTAAGATGGGTTCATTTTTTTTATAGCATACAGGACTTTGAGTTACCTGCAAATACAGGTAGACACCTGGGTGACTCAAAAGCCTATTTTTAGGTACTCCTTTCAGCTAGCAAATTAATGGTTTAGGAGTTAAATTCAAATTAAATTTGTTCACCTTTTCCCAGATGTGGTTATTGTGTGGCATGAACTTAAATGAAGTAGGTGGTGTGCACTTGGCCGCTACACAAAAGCATGCTAGGATTGATTACAGCGCACATGTACCACCCACTTCCTTACGGCCTGTGTTACGCACACTAACAAGATCTAGAAAGATGTAGTTAGGAGTACATGAAAATGGGACTTTTTCATGTTGTAAATGGGGAGTTCCCTTAAAGGACAACTGTCACCCCATACAGGGCTAGTGCAAGGATTTTTGCCACCCTGGGCGAAACCTTGTTTTGCTGCCCCTCAGTCCCGCCCCTTGTCCCGGCTACTTATACCACACCCCGGACATCAGTGATTTAAATGCATATTTAGGTTAAATAATTATAATAATGTATGCATTAAAATTCAAGTATCTAATAGCATTCTAAATTTGATAACTTTTTCACCAATGCACCTGCCAAGGCCGGCATTGTACAGAGAAGTTGCAGCTACAAAATGAAATCAATCCGCATCCAATTCTTGGGATGCTGAAATGTTAGTAGAACAGGGCATGACCAACTTAATTTCGTTTTTTGGGTGCCAGTTAAAAAAATTAGGAGCTAAAGTTAAGGACATCATGGCATTGCTGCAAGAAGAGGCCTGCACTGCTACAAGGTAATAAAACATGATATTCCATCATTCATTATTTTTTCAGCCACTATTTGTGCATCAGTGTTATCAGATTTATTTTAAAAGAACATATTAATGGGGGTGGCTGTTGTCCTTTAAGGCAATGTCAGGGTAACGTCTCTAAATTCCATGAACAAAAACCTTGCTCTATGGAGTGCATATGACATTCAGGATACTAGCTTCATGGTTGTATAATCATCTGACACCAAACAACTGTTTGTATTAGCAAGAAAGGGTTGTTAGACAGTGCTAACCATAAGCTATAAGTGTAAAACGCGTCAAGCAATTGTGAAGCTGTTAACTGTCTTTTCACCATGACTATTGCTGTGAAGTTTTCTATGATTTCCATTCACTTCAAAAATAAACCGGAGATGATTATCTTCAAATATGTGAGAGTCCATCAGACTCTTTCTTTTCTTGAATGCTTATTGGTGCTGGCTGATCACCTGTCACAGAAAGGAACCGATAACAAAGAGGTGTGCAAATGAGGTGTGTCAAGTAACTTTACCTGCCCAGCCATCACAGTAGCCTGGACCATATTTTCATTAAAGCTGGTGCTAACCAACTGCCACAAAAAAAAATAAAAAAAAATCTTTGCTTTGCATACAGTGTCTTCTCATCATTTTCCCTGGTTGGTGTTCAAGATCTGTGTGCCGTAGAAAAAGACTTATCACCAGTCATTCACAGACCTGGCAATTTGTCCTGATTGATATGTAAATATTTCAAACTGTAACTAATAACTTCACACCTTTAGGGCTACTTCACAGCTAAGATAATTACAGCCTACACAGCCTTCTGCAGGTGTTCATCATGACAGGAATAAAAATATACAGTTTTTTGTTGTGTTTTTTCCCCCTTTTTTATGCAATACGTTGACACCTCTCCCATCCTTCTTTTTAAATATAAAATATATGTATATTTTTCGCTAATTGGCTGGTGGTAATTAAGCTGTCCTCCCTCTTTTTTGCTGTTGTTCCCATCTTCTCTATTAAAAAAAAAAGAAATCATCAAATATATTCAGAAGACTGCAAAAGAAAAAAAATGTGTTCAGGCAACCAGAGCTGTGATGGGTGTAAACAAGAATGTCATTACTCACAGTGATGGAAAGAGTGTTATAAAATAATACTATATAGAGATATGTGGAACTGTTCATTACAATAGTGTGTGTGTGATTCTGGAAGCCCAAGAGGATAACACCCTTGCATTAGCACATCAGAACTACAGATGCATGCTTCAACAGGAGAGTCTTCTGCACGGAGCCACCAGCTTACCAATGTAATTACCATGTCAGTGACGGCTGATTACCAAGAGCTGTTCAAGAAAGGATTTACAAAAGGAGAACCTGGCTTCTTCAAGCAGTATTTGTTGTTTACTGGGAATTCACAACGACTCCAAACTGGGAAGTACAATAAAAGAATACATGTTGTCAATGTGTACATTCCGTTACATAAAGCTTCAATTCAATACTATACAAAAGGCAAGCATTTATGAAAAAGAGAAATACTTTAACAAAGAGTCATAGATTGCTATGCAAGACAAATGTAAGAAAGTATTCTGGGGGAAAAAAGTTTGTTCATGGAAAATAACATCCCAGTGGAAAGTATAATAGAGTGAGAGTATTTAAAAAGCTTGGGTTCTATATTCTATGAGGATTAAATATATTCTTTATGGGGAGCAGGAAAAGAAATGACCTATATGACCTTTCAATAAAAAGTCATGTTATATTAGGCACTGTAAAGTCATGCTACATCCATTATCCTTCTGAATTTGGAGGGAGTGTGTGGTAGGCCTAGCCAGAAATTGCCCAGAGCCAAATAAATATTAAATACAGAACTTTAGATGTACTCACAGGTCAAGTGTTATTTTTATCATTATTAAATATACATTTTTAAATTCTTAAAGGGACACTACCACTTACATAAGATGTAACTAAATTATCTGTGCATTTAAAACAAGCACATACATATAAGACATATGCCACTGTTTTTTTCTGTATGTTTGAATTAATAGCATATAAAAGTAAAAATAAAATTAGGTGTTTATCTCCAGCATCCCTGTTGAAAATGTTACCTATGATGCAACATTCTTCAAAATCTTCCAGCAAGTCTCACTTTACAATTGTGGCAAGAGCCTACATGATGATGTCAGAAGATACTCCCCTGCTCACTTACTGGCTCCTGTGTATCATAGTGGGCAAGACAAGGTGGCTTTGTACAACCTTTTTTTTTTTACCTGCCTTCCAACACACAGAGAGGAGATTGACCTGATCAAACAGGACCATAACTCTGCCCTCTTATGATGTAATAGTTACATTACCCTCCCATTCAATGCAAGTCTATAATCAGAATTCAGACTTATAATCTGCATTCTGTGTCCCCAGCCTCAAAGTGCGATACTAGTGCTGTAAAGTCACTTGGGGGGAGGCACCCAAAAACACAATATTTCACAAAATGGGGGCGCCCAGTCACACTTGTTTTGCAAAATATTTGATAAAATAAACTCACTGAACAAAAACAAAATACATATCTATAATTAACAATGCAAAATAAAAAAATAAAAACCGTTTTCATTTTTTGGTGGGAGTGTCCCTTCAACAGGAACTAACAATTATGGGGACTAAAATTAATATTAAGTAGGCAGAAGGTCACTTCTGCTCTGATTTTGCTCTAAAGTCTTTGAAAAAGCAAAGATTAGCTGGACGCCATATGATGGAATAGCTCTCTCTCTCTGTCATAGGCCTCAATTGCACTACATCAAAAGCAATGGATAAAGAGAAGATGACCTTACGCATGCTATGAAGCCACAGCTCCATGATATGGAAGCCTTGAGATCTCACTGAGACTTGCAAAGTAGAGTAATTTGTTTTTGAACAGTGCTGCCTCCGCCTGATTAAAGGTTGTTCAAAGGGCTAGGTGGGGGGGTTAGTCCCTCTTTAAAGATGGACCATGAATGTTAACTTTCACAAATATACCTAAAGCATGTATCTCAAGAAGTTTGATACAGAATGAGTCAAGCAATTTGACATGGTATTGCATTGCTATTAGAACGCAACATTTAATAGGAAGTATCATCATTTTCTGTTTAATTTTTTTAATGTTACAAAATGCTGATTGATGTAAAAGTAAAGTTTTATTGTGTCTGAAGTCTGTTTAAAACATGAGGATCTTTAACAAGCTATGCAGCATCTCACACAGCCTCAAGGTAAAACATTATTTTAGGATTTTGGAAAGGCTGCAGGCATCGGTGTCTGCTTTAGTGTGTCTAAAGAGAATTTGGGTAGGGTTAAAGAGCCAGCAATAAAACCTAGGTTTGAAACAAGGGGCAATTGCCAGTGTCTTATTTTAAACATGACATCACTTTTGCAACCATTGGCAATGTGCCCTTAAAGTGATGGGAGATCCCCACTACATAGAACCTGACAGACTTTTTCTTATACTTTAAAGATTAATTGTTGTCTATGTTTATAGCATTGAGATGATATTAGATGGTTAGTATTAGATTAGTTGTTTGCTAAGAAATTAGCCTGAACATGGAAAACTTCTCAGTGCCTTGTTTTTGCTGTTTGGTTGTCAGTTCACCTCCTTTTACTGTTCAGTGAATAAACTTTATTGTATTGTTATATTTCCTCCATTTAGTTTACCAACATTTGATCTGTAGCATGAACATAACGTATGTACAGTTTGTATACCCACGATATAATTGTATTCATAGTTCCCAACAATCCTGATTTTGTGGGTCTGTCACGTTGTCCTGCGAGCTCTACTTCAAAGCCAAGAGATTCTCCAGTGTCTTTGACACAGGAGAAAATCATTGCACAAGTAGTGTAACAGGGCCGCCGCATGCACTGCGACAGTGACAGTAGCATTACGCATGCTTGGTTGTGCTGTCACTCAACCTCCCAAGCTCCGCCCCCAATGACCCGATTCGCCAGGGGGGAAATGCTGGGGGGTATGTTGTATTGTCTAACTTCATTGACTTGGCTAAGGATTAGATTGTCTCACAGCACTGCAGTGGCATCCAGTGTTGTGGAGAATGCAGAATTACACTCCTTTAAAATGTATATGTGGATTTTATGGAATAAATTTGCTGAGTGCAAAAGACAAAATGAAACTGCAAGAAGTAATTATTTCCATAATCCTTCCCATAGCTCTCTGTTGTTTTTGAACGCTGAATGCAGCCAAAGAAGGGAATTGGGGAAGAGTCTGATTGATGGCAAAATGTAACGACAGGGAATCACTAATAGTATTCTATTGTCTACGTTCAGATATTATCACATATGTGTACTGGGATTCCTAGCCATGCTTCATTGGCCTTTAAGCAGATTAGAAATTGTTCTCCTTTTTTGTTTCATTGATTGTATTTTCTGCAAAACAATATAAAGTTTTTATTTCAAAGTATCCCAAGGGTCGGGGGGGTTGGGAGGTTACAGACCCATAGAGAGCTGAGACAAAAGTGTTACCCACGCAGACACAGAAGGAAGACAAATAAGAGATGAGAGGTCCCTTGGAAGCTGAGGCAGCCTTGCTTCATCTAGTCCTTCTCATGTTCAGTATTATCACACAACATGCGTCTGCAAACAGTCATCCCCCAAGCTGCTTGTCATGATCTATTATTTACCACTTCTCTCTTCCTCGGTCTCTACCTCCTGCTCAGTCTGTCTGTCTTTACTATTCTCACTCGCCTCTCTCTGACCACAGGAGGGGGTGATGTTTTCAATGGCTTTCTGGGTATCAAACAAATATTGAAAGTTGAATTAGCATAGCAAAGTTCTAAATGAAAAATCACACTAAAGGATAATACAGTAACAAAACCACCTACCTGCAAAGGTAATAAGGGTCAGTACAATACGAGAAGAAAAATATGGTTTGTGCAGGTATATGACATGCCTGTGGAGCCTAAAGGCCAAAGATCTAATAAACTGTGAAGTTTCCTGCCTGGTGTTAAAAGGGCAACCTGTGGGAGACAAGAGGTATTTATCTCCATCTTATGATTATGTGACACTTTTCTTTGTATAGCTATAGTAATGCTACAAAAGTAAGTGATTGATGCCAATCCTCACCACACTCAGCCAACTTTGAGTACAAAAATATCATTTACACAAGTTTTGGTAGTTACTGTTACCAGATTGTGGGAAAAGGCTGTGGCAAAAATTCAAAAATGGGTAGTGAAAAGGTTTGAAACATAGAAACATTGAACCATTCGGCCCATCTCATCTGCCCAATTTTCTAAATAATTGAATTAGTCCCCAGTTCCCTATCTTATATCTAGGATAACCTTGTGCCTATCCCACGCATGCATAAAATCCTTGACTGTGTTTACCTCTACCACTTCCGCTGGAAGGCTATTCCATACTTACACTACCCTCTCAGTAAAGTAATACTTCCTGATATTACTTTTGAATCATTGCTCCTCTAATTTTAGACTATGTCCTCTAGATGTGGTAGTTTTTCTTCTTTTAAATGTACTCTCTTCCTTTATCAATGATTAAGGTATACAGTAAAATGACATAATTACAGCAAAATAGGGCAAAATTACAAAAATAACACAGTACAAAATAGAAAAAATGTGCAGTGAGACGGGGGTGGGGGCACAAGTTGAAGCCCACCCAATGTTTTGGCTGCAGAGCCTTTATCCCCCCTTGGTCTTATTAAAAATAGGAACATAGTTATTTTTTGTAAAGCTCACAATAATTTGTAGATATTGTAATTGTTAAGTATGTAATATATAGGTTTTTAATGAGAAATTCTTCTCCAATAGTCCTGCCTGTCATTTGGTAAAATAAGTGTCCAACGCTCCTGATCTGGAAAAACATTGTTCTAAATCCAGAAAGTGAATAGTAATTCCATATAACTTGAAACAGATTGGCGAGGGAGGTGAAGGAGAGGAGACTGAGCATTATATCATCAGCAAATGATCTCCTCTCACCTCCAGGTCCCATTCTCACACTCTCGTATATTTTGTAATAATAGTTCAAGACAAATAGCAACCAACATAAAGGACAGTGGACAGGCCTTTCATGTCCCATTTCTTATCTTGAATGAAAATGAATTAGCACCTGGAATAAGTAAGTAGGTTGGTGACCTTTATTAAGTTTAAATGGTTTTCATAAATATATAAAAGTCCAATGTGTAGCGAAGGAACGGCCAGCCCTTGGCTAAAGGGTATGAATCCTACTTGATTGTATTTTACATGCCATAGTGTGTGCTACTTGTCTAATGTCTTCCTATATTTGCAGAATACCTTTCCTTCCAAGGATAATAAAAAGATTTATAAAAATAAAAAAGAATTGGTTCAATCTATCTGCCATCATTTCAGTGATCAGTGTTATATCTGAATTTAATAATGAAATGGGTCTATAATGTTTTGTCTCTGATGGAGATTTTACTTCTTTAAGTAAAAGACAAATGTTAGCTGTTGCCATATCTCTCAGAAAAGGTCCAACCATTCAGAATATTTTTAAAAGTTGACTGTACGTGTGGGATTAACATATTTTTGAAGGTTTTATAGTACAATCCTGGTTGTCCATCAGGTCGTTTTTATATTTTGCTTTGTTTTTTTTAATTACTTCTCGTATAGGGATATTTTTATTCAGCTATTTTTGCATCACTGGGGTTATTTTCGAAAGGTTCAATTTAGATAAGTATTTAAGTATATTATTTTTACAATAATATTATATTTTATATTATCATAACTTAAATGTGGTTATTGTTTATATAACAAATTATAATTTCAGGAACACTTTGAGAATGTTATATGGATTTGTGTGGACATGACCAGTATTATCTTTTTTTTTTTAATCTGTGAGCATGTAAAGAGTGAAATTTGTTTCCTTTCGTAGTATAATTGTTTAGTCAAAGTAATGGCTTTAGTTGTGTCTTCAATTATTATTGACTTATCATGAGTTCTGATGTCATTTTTTGGGTCTGGATTATGTTTCTATTTCTTTTCTAAGTTTTATTTAAGGCTATCGTTATATCTTTAGTTTTAGACTTTTTATAGCTTGATGCTTTGCTTATAAATTTTCCTCTTCTGTAAGCTATACTTTATGTATGCTTCTGTAGGTTTTAGGATTGAGAAATAAGGAGGTAATCAATTTCTACACATTTCTGTAAAAGATAGAGATATAAACATTTTAGCATGATCGAACCATGCTATATCTGCTATATTTGTTTCCGAGAGATATGGTAAGCAAGACTTAGACATATCCAATCTTGAACATGAATTGTGTGCGTTAGAATGAGAAGTAAAGTCAAAAGTTGAAAGATGTTGTATTCTCCATGTGTTAATTAGATCTAATTCTGTATAGAACTTGTTTAATAATATATCGGCCCCTCTCCATTTTCTGTCCATTGCTGGACACAACATAGAATTGAAGTCCTCACCTATCAAGATTTTGTAATGTTGGTATTTGTGGAGTTGAGTTTGTACATTTTGCCAAAATAGAGTGTCTGGGGTATTGGATTATATTTTCAAAGATGCTCAGGCAAGCAGTAAATCCATTCCAGTGAGCTGGAAGTCCATCATGGCAAAATGTATTGGAATAATGTTACAGTGGTTCACATTTGTCATTGCAGAGTTTGGTGAATAGAAGGGTAGCACCTCTCACAGTAAGGGTTAGCCTTAGCAGTAATTCATGGATCCAATCTCCATTTCTTTGTTTCTACAGGATATGGTTAAAATTCAGTGCTAAGTCTAGGCATACTATACAGCTTTACGCTTTCAAACTCTGTGATATTGCCAGGTTTTGTGTGATAACAAGTGCTCCTTCAGTTACACTGTAGATTATGCATTTTAGAAGATTACATATTCAGAAATATTAAGCCTATCATGCGTATGCCATTTCTTATGCAAATGAGCACTAATCACCTCTACATGCATTCCGATACCATGTACGTAACTCCGAAAAAAAAGGTTTAAAACTGTACTTATCTCACAACAATTACCACCTGCTGAAGGCTGGCGTTTATACTACAGTTTCAAATTATCCAATTAAATGTCGCTAATGGAATGCAGGCACCTTCACATGCAAGTCACATAGCCATGTGTTTGTATTGTTACAGAGAAAATGATTATTGCCTTCATTACATGTTTTAAAGGGAAGCACTGTGTGTGCGCAGCCACTATTGTTCTTCCATTGATTGCCACACAGTGTGGAATGTGGTTTGTGTGCATGCTGCACACACAACCTTGTTTTGACTACATATTGTTGAAATATATATGTGCTTATAACAACCATGTTTGTAATATCAGGAAGTATTACTTTACTGAGAGGGTAGTGGATGTATGGAATAGCCTGCCAGCAGAAGTGGTAGAGGTAAGCACAGTCAAGGATTTTAAGCATGCGTGGAATAGACACAAGGCTATCCTAGCTATAAGACCGGGAACGGGGGACTAATAAAAGTACTCAAAAAAAAATTGGGCAGACTAGATGGACCAAATGGTTCTTATCTGCCGACACATTCTATGTTTCTATGTTTCTATGTTTCCATGGTCTCAGCTACTGAACAGAATTATGAACCTTCCTGGAATCAATAACATCACATATTCTAGATGACTATCCACCAGCACAGGTTAAGGACCAGAAATCTGTTAAACTTATTACAAGTTAAACGTTTCAACACTGGGAAACATGGAAACATAGGGTGTTATATATAAAGACGGTGCACACGCTGATAGAGCCAAATAGTGGTGTCACTTGGATGTGCGCCTATGTAAAATATATATATATTTTTATACATATCCCCATAGAATTCTCAAAGAGGAAGGGAGATGTATTTAATAAGCAACTGGATTCATGTGATGTAAGATTCTGAAGAACCCTATAAAACTAGGAGCCAATACTGATAATCTAAGCCTGATATTTTTAGTAGATAACCATACTCTGTCACGCTTAAAATAAATAAGAGCCATATGACAGTGACAATTAGACTGCTTAGTATAACATTCAGAAGCTTTGAACAAACGAATTCTAGACCTGGGTAACTGGGAAGCATAATGATTAATTGCTAGTCAAACAGTGACAGTAGAACAGAAGGATGGAATCCGTAATTGCAGAAGAATGGAGAAAGCTTTGAAGACGAATGGTATTATTCCAGAATAATTCAGCCCAAGAAAGGAGGAGAGTGCAATCAGTCTGATGCTGATCCACAAAAAGTCAATGGTATTGTTCCAATGCTTGATTAGTTTGAGGGTGGTAAGCAAAATAAAGGCCTAGGAAATTCCCACTACAGCCCATAAGATTTTACAAAACAATGCAGTAAACTGAACTCCTTAATCATAAACAGTTGTTACTTGAATACCATGTAAATGGATGATTATATTTACAAAAATAGGTACCAATTCAAGCACAGAAAGTAACTTAAGCAGAGGAATAAAGTGAAACGTTTTGAAAAATGATCCACCACAAAATATAAAGTGATACTACATATATATATATATAGTATCACTTTGAAATACCAGGGAATCAACAATAAAGTCCATAGCTAAATGTGACTTTCAGATGCCAGGAGCTCAACAATAAAGTTCATAGCTAGATGTGACCATTGGCCGGCTGGTACAGGAAGAGATTGTAAAAAACCTGAAGGTTTTAGTATGTTTATATAAAGTTCCAGGGCCTGATTTTCAGGTAGAGACAGTGGATAGGTTCTTCCTCTTGGTCCTATGGTCCCTGGCTGTAACTCTATAGGACAATCACATGGCAGATGAAGGAATAACTCTTCAGCTTGTTTCTTATAAAACATATCCAAAAATTTCCTGTAAGGGCTAGGCAGCACAGAGACAAGGAACAAGGATCATATTTCCATACTGAAAATCTATTCTGGGATTGTTTCATTGCAGCTAAGGTAGGCCTTTGATGATAATAAAGGTAGGGGAGTTAATCAAGTAATAGCTGCAGTATACAGAGGATGGTCATCAATAACTTGTAGGGAAATAGGAAAAGGAGCAGGCACCAGAGGGATGTATGGTTCTTGGCAAATTTAATAACATTAAATGGGTTGGCAGCTCCTGAATCCACAAAAGCATGTGAAGGTACCAAAAATGAATTCCACTCAAAAATCACTGGTACCAAAAGGCTTTATTTAGAACTGTAGGGAGTAGAACAAGTATTGCCCAGGGCTAGGTTCCTTTCTGGCAATAGGTGCAGAGATGTTCCACCTTCTTAGGGCAGGTTTTGACTATGTGACCCTTCTTGACACAATAATTGCACAGATACTCTGCTTTTCTATGGGATATCTCTTCTATAGAGAGTTTAGTCACTCCCAATTACATAGGTTCTTTGAGTCATATTAGTACCAGTAGGTAGACTAGCCAGTTTGTAGAGAAGATTTGCATAGGTCCTGAATTTGTTACTGTAATTGTCTGCTCCTAATATCTAATTTAAAAGTAACTATTTGGTAAGTGAGGACAGAGAAAAAGCAGACATTTTAAATACTTTTTTTCTTCTGTTTATACTAAGGAAGAACAGATGGATGAGCCCCTGCTACCGGAAGTTACAGAACAGTCACCACAAACATGGGATTGGCTGACACAGGAAAAAGTGTTTATGCAATTAAACTCTGTTAAGATAGACAAGGCCCCAGGGCCAGATGGTATACACCCAAGGGTCTTTAGAGAGTTAAGCATAATTTTGGCCAGACCAATATTTATGATCTTTAGGGATTCGTTCAGTTCAGGTGTAGTCACCAACAGACTGGCGAAAGGCGGATGTCATTCCAATATTTAAAAAGGGATCAAAATCTCTGCCTGGTAATTATTGGCCAGTGAGCTTGACATCTGTAGTGGGGAAATTATTTGAAGGATTGCTAAAGGTGTACACTCAAGAATACATCTTGAATCAGAATATAATTAGTAAAAGTCAACATGGTTTTGTGAAAGACAGGTCTTGTCAAACAAACTTAATAACATTCTATGAAGAGGTCAGTAAAAATATAGATCTAGGTGTGGAAGTTGATGTGATCTATTTGGATTTTGCTAAAGCATTTGATACAGTTCCACACAAAAGGTTACTCTACAAAGTGAGAGAAATAGGATTGGGGGCAAATGTATGTATTTGGATTGAAAATTGGCTAAAAGATAGAACACAGAGGGTTGTTGTAAATGGTAAAGCTTCAAATTGGACCAGGGTAGTGAGTGGAGTACCTCAGGGGTCTGTTTTGGGACCTCTTCTTTTTAATATGTTTATTAATGATCTCCTTGTGCTGAGTGCCATGTCTCAGTGTTTGCTGATGACACAAAATTAGGTAAGGTAATTGTGACGAAGTGCCCTTCGCCACTTGGTCTTGGAGAGGCCTGTTTGCCAGCCTCCTCCACTGTGACTATGGCCCTGGGGTGTGTGGCCCTTTAAAAATGCCCAAAAAGCTAACTTTTGAACTGCTGGGTGGAATTGTTTGATTTTTAGTTATTTTCATATTTAAAGTATGCTGATTCTGAAAATGTATGTTTTATGTGAATGTGATGCATATTTTGAAAGTTATTAATATTGTATGAAACCTGTATATTTTAGCTTGGAGATAATTGAGCTGATACAAAGGTTAACTCAATTATCTCCCAAGCAGAGGAATGTACTGTAATTACTAGGATCCAAGTCTTTGTCCTATTCACTGTGCTTTCCCCAAGTTAAGATTGGATCCTCTCCTTTAATCCCTGTAATTCTTGTCACCTTTCCCATTGTCTTATGTAAGTCATTTAGTTTCCTGTGTGTATCTGAACTTGACATCTTTGTATCCTGAAAGGTGTGAGGCAGGATTTCCCTTTGTATGTCCTTAGGTTAAACTTTAATCCTGTTATAGTTCCTTTGTCTAATCTGGTTTGTCAGGATGCTCAACTGTATATATTCTGTGTTTCTAAATCATTAAACAGTTCTGGTCAGTTCTTGTTTGACCTCCAAATCGCAGCCTTGACTCGTTTTGTGGGGAAAGAGTATCCTAGCTGTAAAATAGCTAGTGGGATTGATCTACACTGACAAGATCCATCTGGATATCGAAACAAAGTGGCTTCTCTCTCTCTCTAAACTGGGATCCAGACTTTCTAGCGGTCCAGCTTCCAGCTAGCCTGGGAGTAACCGTAACAGTAATAAAGACTAATCTTGATGTTTTTTCTTTACAGGAAATTTTGGAAAGAGTGGGGAACTGGGCAAGGAAGTGGCAAATGAGGTTCAATATAGACAAATGTAAAGTTATGCATTATGGGAAAAATAATAACAAAGCAACATATACGTTAAATGGTATTTCCCTGGGAAAAACTACTAACGAAAAGGATTTAGGAATCATTGTAGATAACAAACTTGGCAACAGTGCCCAATGCCAGTCAGCAGCTGCAAGGGCCAAAAAGATATTGGTATGTATAAAACGAGGTATAGATTCATGGGAGGAGGACATCATCTTGCCTCTTTACAAATCAATGGTAAGACCTCACCTTGAATATGCAGTACACAGAAAAAGTGCAAAGGAGAGCTACAAAATTAATAAGGGGATTGGAGGATCTTAGTTATGAAGAGAGACTTAAAAAATTGCATGTATTTACTTTAGAAAAAAGGCGTCTTAGAGGGGATATGATAACATTATATAAATATGTGCAGGGCCAATATAAGGAGCTCTCCAGGAACCTGTTCATTAATAGAAATGTACAAAGAACAAGAGGTCACCCCCTGAGACTGGAAGAGCAAAGATTTCATAGGCAGCAAAGGAAGGGATGGTCTGGATGATTTTTTTTAGAAAAACATAACATACAGGGGTATTAATAATAGAATACGCATTAATAATAGAGCTTTTTGATCCAAGGAGAAATCTGATTGCCCTTTTCGAGTCAAGAAGGAATTTTTTTCCCCCTAGGAGGCAACATTCGAAAAAGCTTCCTTAGGGTTTTTTTTGCCTTCTTTTGGATCAAAACGCTGAAATGATAGGTAGAAGGGTTGAACTTGATTTACTTGTGTCTTTTTTCAACCTAAATTACTATGTTACTATGTTACTATGTAACTGAGACACAATCTTCAACTATCAGTTTCTAAGCTCAACCATTGGTGCCGAATGCCTTGATATCACAGCTCTCTGGAGCGATCACATTCAATATATTTAAAGGCATAATGTCTTGTAAATATGGCGCTGCCCTGCTGTGGGGAAGAAATTTTGAAGTGATCAATGACCACTCGTTGCTCAGGTAGTGTTCTTTAGTTAGCCTTAGATTTTGGGTTAGGATTAGAGCTCTGGTAATGGTTAGGTTTCGGGTTGGGATTAAAATGTACCTAAAGGAGAAAATGTTTACGAAAAAGCAATACACTACTTGAAAAACATTGGGTATTTCTAAAGTCAGGACAAATGTTAGAATCAATGTAAGAGGTTTCTTTATTAGCATTTGTAGAAGTATAAAATATGTTTCATGTAAAAGTTATAAAAAGTGTTTAAATCTAAAAAAAAGGGGTTAAAGTACAGCACAACTTTCACGTAAATAGTCACTAGATATACTTCTCTTTTTAGAAACAATCTATATGAGAGGACAGCTGCCTTGATATCCGAGCCCACCTCCTAATGCATGTAGTGATGTCAGGGGGATTAACTCCTCGTCATGTGTCCTGCAAACTAAAATGGCATTCTGTGATGTAAAAGTAGGTTGTTGTTTTGCTATCCTCTGTACTGTTATTTTACACTGAGATGTGGATTTAGTTTTTGTTTTGGTATGTTGCTGAAATTTCTAGGTAGCCACTAGCATCTGGGGATGCAACCTCCAGGGTTGCATGTGGTTGCGGTGGTTTATCACTATTGAATCCCCCATTCTACCTGTACTATCTTCCCAGTGGATTAAGTGTAGTTTGAAGAATGTCATACGAACATACATGAATTCAATTTAGTCACTTTTTTTTTACCAGATGAGCCATTCCTTTATTTATTACTTTGGAGCTTGTATCAGACATAACATTACTGGGAACCATTTTAGGGATATCTAATTCAGTATCCTGTGATACTGTAGCATTCATGTTGGAAAATACAAAGTGCATGTTATTGTTCATTACTGTTTACTACATTTGCCCAAAAGGTATATTATATAACGGTTCACTAATTTGTGTTATGTAACCAGTAAAGATAGATGTGAAACACATTGGCAATGAATATATGTTTAAATTCAACTGACACCTGCAGGGTTAAAGCATCTTTCCTTTGAACATGGTCAGTCTTTTAATATATGACAACAGTATACGCTCATCTGTTTTATTTTCTCTCACCATTCAGTTTCTATCCAATCTTTGTTCTTAAGCCCTACTCTTTATGCTTTATTATTCTCAGGTTATTCATCACAGCTTTTCTCATCCTTTCCTTTATTTCTTGTTCTCTCATTTTCCATATATTCCCTTAGTTCAATGAATTTTTCTCCTTTTCCACTTCCCCCTCCAGTTAATTGTTTCCATTTCTTCACATCTGTTTTTCTATCTTCTCACCTTCCCCTGTTTTTCCTGTCCCCCTTTCCTCATCTCTTTGTTCTCTTGATTTCTCATTGAGGCTTCTTTTATCTACTATCTTTCTTGTCCCCACATTTCTATGGTCCTCCGGTTTCTTTCGCCTCACTTTTTCTCTTCCCCGTTCACTTTCCTCATCCTTATGCTCTCTGATCTTCATCTCCTTGTCTTCCTTTTGTTGTACTTTTTCTTTTTTGCACACAATCTTCCCACTTTTCTGCTCCTATATTCATCTTAATTTCCTGGCCTCTTCTATCTCCTGTTCTCCCATTTGTCACCTGGTATCCTTTGTTTTCTCATCTAAAGTTCACATTATTATTTTCCTAACTTTAATATCACTCTCCCAGTGTCCCTTTCTCACTTCAGTATTGCTCTTTCCTATATGAATTATTTTAAAGGGTCTCTGTTTTTCTTTTGTTTTCCTTTCACTGCCTGTAACTCTTCCTTACTCTTTCCTAAGATATTCTTTGTATTTCCAATTTGTTATCACTTTTATCTTTCAAATTGACCCTTTTCTGCTCATGGCATATTGCTCCCCTGATTTTTTCTTGGCTATGCTACTTAACAGTATCGACCTGTCCATTCTGTTCTCTTCCCCCTGGTAGTAAGGTTTCTTTTCCAGCAATTTACTCCAATATTTTTTTAATCTCGCGTATTTACTTATCATGGGAACTACATGACTCTTTCACTCTACCAGGTAGCTTGTTGGGTTTTTGGAATTGCAAACCAGACCTCTTGTTAAGAAAATGAATTGGCAGCTTAAGCTTTTGCAAGTATACTTTATACTGCTGACCTATTCTACAGGAAACACGTGGAGCAAGATGGAAAAACAGCCTATAATTCAGTCATCATCAAGTCTAGAAAGCATATAAATTATGCAGTGCAGGTAACAAATCGTTCTTTAACACCTATATTATTATGTCTGGCATCTTGTGGTGCCAAAATCATTATTTTGTTCAGGCAGGAGCCTCGTCTTCTATTTTTGCCAGCTCTTGAACTCCTACTGGGTAAGAAAAAACAGAAGAAGGGGCTGAGATCAAGAAGGGAGAAAATGGTTAAGGAGGAATTGGTAGGTCAAATGGTCTTTACGTCCCATCCATTTCTTGTATTTACAGTTGCTCTTGAGAGCTGAACACAGGATATGAAATTATGGTGTATGGATCCGTCTACTTAATTTTTTATTTCCGAACAATAGTTTTATGGTGCAATTTTCACAGAGTTTGATTGCTGCCTTGGGAGTATATAAAGCATTGAGTTGTTGCATGTGGGTTTAACCCCTTGGCACAAATGAACAATATATATATGTCCTCTGTCTGCCTGCAGTTGGCGAAAATTGACTCATTTATGTCCTATGTTAAAATGAGTGGTGTTTCTGTAATGCCTCAATGTCAAGGCATTAAGCAACACCAAAATTTGGATTTAGTGTTAGGGTTGGGTCAAAAGGTCACTGTAAGAGCATATGGTTATGAAACAAAAAAACACTACTTTGGGTTATTACCACATAACTTGCAAAAAAACTTCAATCCATGTTAGTGGAGCATGAGTTCTGTGCTTCAAGTTTTCAAGTCTTTTCTCTGTTTCACTCTGACACAAGCTGAGGGTGTTAGAACATGATGTGTTCTGGACAGGGAGAAAGGAAGATCTGTCACCCCTAAGCACAGGCACTGCTGCATCTGCTATATTACAGGCGTATGTACCAGGCCCGTATCCTCCAAGTGTGCTAGGTGTGCACTGCACACGTAGCACGAATCCACGCTGTATTTCTGGGATGTGTGTTCTCCAAATAGACAACACACAAAACCCTGAAAATACACAAAATATATCCAAGAAGCCAACGGCAGCAGTAAATACGGCATCAGAATCCCTCACTGTGTTTCCAATCCCCCCCCTTACAAGTGTTACTCACGATCTGGTGGAATGTGACAACTATGTGAGATAAAGTCATTGCTTTTTTTTGTTATTGGCAATTAACTCATATATAATTTATTATACAATTGCTCTGTTGAGAAAACCAAGAACACAGTAGATAAAGAAATTCCAATTTTAAGATATGTTTATGTCAATGGGTCTTGCAGTGTAAGGTTATCCGTTACTTAGTATAGTATAGGAGGATTTGTTTTCCAATTATGAAATTTTGCTTGAGAAAGACTTATTGGATGGAAATCGAAGCTCCTTCATTACTTCAAGATGAAGGGTGAGAAGAGGAGAGCATGCTTCCATCAGCACTCTGCGTTGAGACACGTTCATACATAGCACAATCTGTTCTTAGTTTGCCATAAAACATGGAGGATTCTGTGCCAGACAGCTGGACGACGGACAGAATTAAATAGTAGGCCTTGCTCCACGAAGGACAGAGATTAGGGCTTCTTAAAGGTATCTTATATCTCTCTGATAGCCTACACAGGATATTAGAATATTGCTCATTGTTAGTTTGTGTTCAGGAGATTTTGACTCAATTCAATGAGAACCATTAAAACTGAAAAGCGTTAAAATAACAGGCAAAAGTAATTCAACGACTGTAATAAAAATATATAACGAGTCTGTAAAACTGCTCATCACACCCAGTAAAACAGCCTGCAGACTTTATTTAAAAAAACTGTGATAAGTGCTGACATTAACCCACTCAATACCTATTTTTTTACCCAATAATTCAGACCTAGTAAAAGCAGGTCTAAAGAGTCGACCTCTTCATTCTCTTGGACTACTTTAATGTAACATTAAGAATGTAACCAGAGTGCAAGTACACTAAACATACAGTTTTAAACCTTTTACTGGAAAACATTATATACACACATTGTTACACATTCAAATACACATATTAATAAACCACTCATATCAGGTCACACAAATATTAGCATATACTACAAAAACAAATACAAACATATTTAACTTACCATCATGAAGTTAATTCCCTGGGGGCTATTTACTAAAAGGTTGCAGGTGAGTTCAAATTATTTGAGGTGAGATGAACATTTCATCTCAGCAATTTAGCTAAATATTGTGCTTAGCGGGAGAAAATCACCAGGTTGGTCCCTGCACAATGTACACATAAACTGGTGACATGAAATGTTCATCTCACCTCAACTCAGATTTTCATTTGTTTAATGTGGCCAATAAAAATGGCCTTCAAGTAAAGAATAAAGGACCCAGCATACTGCTTGTCTTCAGAAATTGTGATAATTGTGAAACTTAGTGGGTCTCGTGTCCCTTGAGATGCTTACTCACAACAAACTAATGAGTAAGCACTTCACTTATGAGTAAGCATCTCTAAGTGACTTATGAGTAAGTGTTTCACTTATGAGTAAGCATCTCTAAGTGACTTATGAGTAAGCGTTTCACTTATGAGTAAGCATATCTTGTGATGTGTTTCAGTGAAACAATTTTTTTCCTGCTTGTGTCACAAATTTTCTTTACTGAATTATCCAAGTGGTCAGTTTGCGCCATCAGACAATTTGCAGCATCTGCATACTGAGAAATAATGAAGGTGTCCTGTACAATCCGAGCATTTGTCTTGGTTTCCCTACCGGCACTGGAGCCCAGTAACTACATGTGTTGTGTTTTTTTACATAGCCTCCATGAGCCAGGTCTCATTACCTGGGATAACAGACCAGGGAGGAGCCTCGTTGCAGGGAATGGTGTGGGTTCTGTCTGCACACCACAATGCATAGCTATGGACTGGATGGAGTTCTCTGACATGACTGTGGAGACTGGCAGCTGAGACAGGACTGGTAGGTCTCTGAGCAGGGCATGGACCTGGAAACTATAACGGTTCAGGTAGGATGTGGAACCACAATGCAGGATAGTTATTGGGTATAACAACAGGTTAGAGTAAAAGAACAGAATTCTTCTGCCTGAATGAAATCCACCCTACCGTTGAGCCGCAGGTCGTATTCCCCCAAGTCTTTTGCACTCTGTCAAATACACTAACCTGAAGTATAACCCAAATACAACAGGTAGACAGGAACTCAGGAAGAGAAAAAACAAAGGAAAAGGTACACAGGAATCAGGCAAGAGAGTAGTCAAACGGGCAACGGTTCGCAGCAGATTGGCAGAGTCAAAGGCAGACAAATGGGTCAGGATGGGCGGCAAACAGGCTTGGTCAAGGACAGGCAAAATTCGGCAACAGCAATCCGAACAGAGATCAAGAATAGCAAGAAGGGCACAGAAGCACAATACAGGTTGTAACCAGAGCAATGCAAAGGCACATTGTGCAAATATCTGCAGGTTTAAATAGGGTTAGGCTCAAGTAGTGCTGGACTGGAGATAAAAACCAGCCCTGGAAATAATTGTGTTCCAGCCTCATAGCATAACATTATGTTCTTGTTATAAAAAGGAAAACCATGAATTTTAAAGCGCATTGGAAGAGTGTTTTTTTTTATAGCTAAAACTGATATATACCCCCTGCACAGGGCAATACATAAGCCCCAGTATGTACACAAGGTTACATGAATTGTCCTATGCAGGGGTATTTAACTGGGCAGTGTGTGAGATATAACCTTGGATATATTGATTTACCCCAGCACACAGCTTGCATTCACAGGACTTGCCCAGTACCATTGACCTATCCCAGCACTCAGATTCCCCTCACAGGACTTCCCCCAGATCCCGGGACTTACACTAGCATGTGGATTGCACTAACAGGACTCACCCCAGCACTCAGATTGCACTTACAGGACTTGCCCTTACACCCAGTACTTACCCCAGCACCTAGATTGAATTTCAGTACTTGCTCCAGCACTTACATGAATTGCCTCAGCCAGGACTTACCCCAGCATTAGATAGCACTCAAGACTTGCCCTAGCCAGGACTTACTCCAACACATAGTTTGCCCTCACATTTCTTGCCCCAGTACTCAAGACTTATCCCAGAACTCAGATTGCACTCACAGGACTTGCCAAAGCACATGGATTGTACTTACAAAACTTGCCTTAGCACCCAGCACTTACCACAGCATGCAGATTGCACTCACCTAACATGCTCCAGCACTCAGGACTTACCCCATCACTTAGAATGCACTCACAGGACTTGCCCCAGCACCCAGGACTTACCCCATCAATTAGAATGCCCTCACAGGTCTTGCCCCAGCACCCAGGACTTACCCCAGCTATAAGATTGCACTCACAGGACTTGCCCCAGCACAGGAGGGAAAAGGTAGCAACCTCACATTGGAATTCTTAAAGTCGCAGGATCACTACACTGCTACATTTCTGGATAGTCTTTTTGATATTTGATACACACAGACATAAACCCTTGCACACACAGTCACACTTACACAGACAAAACACAGTCCCACTTACATACAAACATACACAGCCACATATAGAAATACACACATACATATACAGCCACAAACACATACAGAAATACACATACTTACACAGGCACACTTAGATACCCTTACACAGACACGCAGTCACACTTGCCGACACACAGTTACACTTACAGACACACTTTTTTTATACTACATATCTTTATTTGGATTTATTAGGTTAAGAATGTATCTTCTAAATATTACAGACACACACATTTAAACTTATAGACAGTCACACTTACAGACACACTTACAGTAACACTTTTAGACAGTGACCTTACAGACACACAGTTATACTTCTAGAGAGTTACACTTAAACACAGTTACATTTATAAACAGTGACCTTACAGACACACAGTTACACTTACACAGTCACACACTTACACACAGTAAAACATGCACACTGTCACAAACGCAGACAAACAGGTTTTTTTTCCAGTGCTGTTTGTAGAGAGGATACAGTGTCTGCCTCTTACCCTTGCAGAGGTAGAACACCGTCATTCATTTTTTTCTGTGTGTTGGACGTCCCCTAACATCTGGTGTTCAGACAGTCTCAGGGAGGTTGAGCATGCAGTCTTAAAGTGGTTGCGGCTGAATTCTTACATCTGACACTGAGGAGGGCGAATTCTTAAAGTGGCCGAATTCTGAAAGTGGCCACCATGGCAGTGTACTTAGAAGCAGCATGGGGCGGCCTACCAGGAATTTTCCCGGTAGGCCAGTCCAGCCCTGCTCTCAAGAGTTTTTTGTTTACAAAGATAGCTCTCATATTGAGCAAGGTTTTCTCTACTTATGACTGTCACATCAGATGTTAAGACACCTAGAGAATGTCTGGGGCACCTAGAGAATGTCTTGCTGTTTGTGGATTACTAAAGTCACCATTTTGCCTTCTCTAAGTGACTGCACAAATCACCAGAGAGGGTCTTGCAGTAATTGCTTTCCTTTTATTAGCTTTATGCTCGCTGTGAGTAGTAGGAATCGTAGTCCTGACAGCCCAAACAGACTTGTCAGTAATGTCTTCCTCACTGAGGTCTAAAGCATCAAAAAACATGATTTCCCTGCCAGAACACTTATCAGATGCAGTAGCCATTTCCATATCGTTAGACAAGGCTCCAGACTCTAAAGGGTTCCCAGGTGTTTCAGATTTAACCTCACAGGTTCACTGATCTGAGAAAAAGACTGTCTTTTTTACTTTTTAGACTTAACACCTCTATTGTATTCAGGTTCCCTGACCTGGATTTTGGGTTTATCAGATATAGAAAGATTATGTGGTTTTAAAATACAAAATGATATTCTGTGCCCAGTTTCCCCACAATAAAAACACAAAGTGCCCTCAAGTCTCCTCTGCATTTCCGTTTTAGTGAGGGGTTCACGCTTAAAGCTTTTCTTTGGGATTTTCTTATGCACAGACATAGTCTTGGACGTCACAACACCGGTAACATTAGAATTGGTCTCAAGCACCATTTTAACAGACCTGCACATCTCCAACATACATTCAGCCAAGAATTCTAACACAGACGTTATCCCTGCAGGCTCCTTATTATGGCCTTTGCATTCTGTCACATACACTAACACCGAAGTGTAACCCAAATACAACAGGTAGACAGGAACTCAGGAAGAGAAAAAAAATGTACAAAGGGATCAGGCAAGAGAATAGTCAAGCAGGCAAAGGTTCTGGGCTGGCAGCAGATAGGCACAGTCAAAGGCAGGCAAATGGGTTAGGACGGCTGGCAAACAGACTTGGTCTAGGGCAGGCAAAATTTGACAACAGTAATCAGGAACAGAGATCAAGAATAGCAAGAAATGCACAGAGGCACAATACAGGTTGTAACCAGAGCAAAGGCACCTTGTGCAAATAGCTGCAAATAGGGTTGGGCTCAGGTTAACGAGGCAGCTCACACAACAGAAATAGAATGGAAACATTAGACTAGCAGCCACTAGAGGCTGAAGAGGAAACAGCCACAAAACCTGAATACAACATACCGGAGCCTGGGAACTGGGGTTAAACTATGACAACAGGCTTGTGTGTGGATGAGTATTTGTGATACTGTAACTGCAACTGATGCTGTGTGACTGTGTGGAACTGCATGTGTAACACTGTGACTGTATGTGTGTGAAACTGTGTGTGACTTATGTGGGTGAATTATTTATTGGCCTTGGAAGGATGAAGGGCTGAGTCAAACCTTGAGGTTTATAAGGCTACATCCCGTGTCCAGTCTCATGCAGTATGTATCTGGTTTCTTCCTGTCCTTGCTTTTCCTGTTTATCATTTATTCCTGTTCCTGCCCTTAATTGTAACCCTGTTCTTGGCTAACCTGAACCTTGTTCTGAGTCCTGAAAGGGGGCTATTCTGTCCTGAAGTCCTTTTAGAGATTTTCCTTGTTTTGTGCTTCCTTGTTCCACCCAAATGTGTTCTTCATACTTGTCTGCTTCAACTTCCTCCTGCACAGTGCAAATATATCTGTCTGACTGACAACCACACCTATAAGCAAGTCAACAAGGAAGAAAATGCCCTACTCCTACTGCCCGGTTTCTCCTGTAGTTAATCAGCTGTAGCTCTGCAACAAAATGTGATAGGTTATTTAAAACTCTATTAACTCTGTAGAACATGGATAATTAAATAGCAATTTCAAATTCTAGAAATTACACCCACTTTAAGACCCACATATTCCTGTAGCCCCCAGACAAGGTCGGGGAGGGGCAATCATGACAGGGTGCTGAGAGGATATGTCAGCCTATAGTGGGAATTAGTGGGAGGAGTTGGGAGAGTATAAAAGATAGGAACAGGAAGTTTAGGGGCCATTTTAGGAAAGTTTTTTCCCCCTATACCTGTTGTCCCACCCACCCTCCCTAATTTTATGGTTAATGAGCCTTTATTTATTTATATATTACATGTCACAGCGTTGGCGGAAGCTTGCAGGGTATCCAGGAGGGTTAATGGAAGATTTGGATTGGGGAGAGTCAATCGGGACTCTGGTGGGAGGTTCGAGGGGAAAGTGGTACCTCGAACCTCAGGTATTCGGGGCATTGGGATATGCCCAGAACATGGACTTCGGCAGCCACCTGGATACTCTTGCAAGCTTGGTTGGTTTTCCTGTATATGGAATGTTTAATGTTTAATGTTTTATGTTTATGTTTATGTTTAGTCATTGTATTAATTATGGATATATATATATATGTGGAATGTGTATATATATGTGTATATGATTGTAAATGCAATGGCTATTTAAATAAAGTGCTGTGGCCGTTAAGTTTTAGTTATTTCTAGGCAAATACATATCCTCAATGATAGAAGCTACCATGTCATGTAACTCAGTAAAAATGTACTGTAGAACAATGAAAATATAATATTTTACTATATTATATGCTGGAATTTGTGTGATTACCTAGAAACAGGGTTTATTATGTGAGATCCTGGTCTCATTCTCCCAACATGCATCTGATTGTACTGAAAACATTAGCTTTCTATAATACAGGTCAGAATGGGGATGTTTGCCATGAAATGTGTAGAATCAAGGAGGGTTTAGTGGCATATATCAACACTTGGAAATTACTATATATTTCCATCTGATCCGTCCCCTGTAACTTTCTTTGAAACAGTACAAGGAACACGTGTTTCTTCTGGAAGCGGACTGCATCCAACACTTAAGAACAGGAATGGATTGTAGTGCTCAACTCCCACACACCAACTGTAGTATGTCATGTGTGGGAGTGCCAGAGTAAGACAAAGGACAGGAGATTGGGAGCTGAAACGGAATATCAACATATGTATAAGTGGGTGCTGCCTCCATCCCTGCAAATCTGGCATCACTAATATCTGTATATTTTGGTCAGAGAGCTTTCCTTAATTCACTGATTGCTTTGTGAAGTTGCATAATTCCCCTATACCTATATATAACCAGCAGCACATAATGCTCCAGGAGATATCTTTTATTGCAGTTACTTTCCTATAAATGTCTCCAGGGCTACCACCAGGAATTTCAGGGCCCCTTACTGAACAAATTTTCTGGGCCCTCTACCCCCCCCCCCCCGACAATATCTCCCACTCGCCCCACCTACCCTTACAAGCATGATATCCAGGTCTAGTGTAATATGGAGGGTGGTTGGGAGCAGTTGGTCAATAGGCCAGTATTTTGCCACTCAATATGCCAGTATTTTGCCACTCAATATGCCAGTATTTTGCCACTCAATATGCCAGTATTTTGCCACTCAATATGCCAGTAATATTTTGCCACTCAATATGCCAGTAATATTTTGCCACTCAATATGCCAGTAATATTTAGCCATTCAATGTGCCAGTATTTTGCCACTCAATATGCCAGTATTTTGCTCATTTTATGCCACCCTCCTACCCCCTTAACCAGTATTTACCTCCTTGTTGCTCTGTCTCCCAATCGTCTCCTCTGTGTAGTCTTCCCTCCTGCATGGAGGAGGGAAACTCCGGTCACATTTTTAAAAAAAACTTTATTGAAGCCACGTGGCTGGAAGGGACGCAGAATGCTTCCCTCACAGCACGCGACCCGGCTACACAGAGGCCGTGGCCCGGGGAATTTTTTTTCTTCTGGCTTGACCTGGGCCCGCCGGCCCGGGACGCCAGTATCGCCCGTCACCCCCTGATGGCTGCCTGAATGTCTCTAGTTATCACATAAAAAGCTGAGGATCATGTATTTTTACACAGATCTCCTGAATGGACTGTGTACACATGGGAGCATGATTGTTAGCAAAGCTAAATGGTGCATCCTCCCATCCCAAAAAAACAAAATTGTCCCTCTTTGGCCATTTGAAATGTTGGAAGCTATTTGTACACATTTTTGGTAATGATTGGTCTCTGAGGTACAGGTTTTTTCTACCATAATTTTTATAAACATTTATGATTCCATATTCAAGGTATTGCACATACAATTTGCTGAAATGCATCACTTGCTACTCAATTCTATTTTTAAGTCTAAAAAATTGATACCTTTCTCTATAAACCAGTACAAATAGCATTCAGCTTGAAAATACCACAATGCACCACTTCATTCAGAAAGACATCTAATGGTTGGGTAGGCACTTTGGGAATAGAGAGGTGTGGGATGCATAACGTACAATTTTTATTGTAAAAAAATATTTATTGATTGATTTTTTTTATATTGAAAGACATCACAAGAATAAACATATGCTTGTCATAGACATACAGTATGCACAAAAGTATGGTAAAACAGTGAAATAAAAAAGAAAAATGCAACGTGAAGGCATATCTCAATAACAGCATAAGGTATAGCTAATAACCATTTAAACAGGTACCGTGCAAGAAGCAATGGTAGAGTTGAGGATCCATAGTTAACATTCAAAACCAATTAAACTTAGTCAAATGCCACAATATTAGGGCCAAAAGTGCAAATATGTATTAGGATGGGAATCCTCTCTTCTTTTTGACTCACCCAGTAAGAGAAGCAAGGCCTTCAAAATATCCCCCATCTAAATCTTTCATCTCATTCTTGGCACATGGGGTTCTGCTCACTGTTGACATATAGTTAAACAAAACCCTTGGCTTCTCCATATTCCAGAAGTGACTCTTTCCCTCTTTCCTTTCTATTCCTTTTTAATCAAGTCTTATTACTGAAGATAAGACTGATTAGAAAATTACTTTAAATGGAAAATAGACTTTATTGATTTTTAAGGCATTTTTCAAATGTAAATTGTTTTACAGAGGCAGTGGTGGAAATATGGGATTCTCTACATAATAATAACCAGAGCAGGGAACTCTCAGTGTTTGACCATGGTTACCAATTGCCAAAAACAGTATGAATATGAGTAAATATTTTCCACTTGACAGCTGCATTATCCAGGAGGTATGACCCCTTTGCAGCCAAGTTCCAAGAATGTTTCAGTGTTCGTTCTGTCCATGGATGATAAAAATATTTTTTTTTTTACAACTGTGGTGATTATTGTATTGCAGAATTGAGAAACCTACACTTACCACCATCACAGAAAGGATGCAGATTTTCAGGGTCATATAGGTTCATATTAATAACATTACCCAGGAATATTTAGCTCTGCTGGCATGCCAGGAAGCATGGATGTGGTCTAGATATTGCAAATGAAATATTTTACTTGATTATCTTCACATTTAATTATACCTTCTATTTTTGAATAATTATCTTTTTTTCTTGCCATATTTAACCTCAGAAACTAATTGTTAATCAGCTTCCCTCGTATCAGAAGGTAAGTGGATATTGTTTATGATACATCAATTTTACCTACTTTTAAACACAACTTCTTTGTTTTGTACACATCATCTAGTGTTTATTTTAGAATTTTAGTTTAGAGATTTATTCACTAGCAAATCAGAGGCAAGTAAAGTTGTAAAGACAGTATGGACAGCAGGGCCGGCCCTTTAATGGGGCAGACTGGGGAGGTTGCCCTAGGAGGCACCCTGGCAGTGGCAGCACTTTGCTTCTTAGTGCAGTGGTCTTTTTCCAGAACAAAAGCCTTCCGTGATTGGCTCAGTCTCTACTTCACACGAGGAACTCAAAGCAAAGAGATGCCTGGACCAGGTGTTTGTGTGTGTGTATGTCAGTGTGAGTGAAACGAAGGTGAAAAGAAAGAAATTATAAAACAAACATCATTATGAAAATAGTCTGTGCAATTCCCCAAAACATAATATTTGGCCACTTACCTATAACATGGCTCAAATATTGTACACAAAAGGTATTCAAATATTGTACATTAAGTTTAAATGCTCAAACATTTAGGGTACACATTTTAATCATGGCCTGCCAATACTCACTCCATATAATTTTGCATATAGAAAGGTGGTCTTGCATTAAATTATCACTTCCTGATCAGTTTCATTTTAGTTTGAATTATCATGACTGTGGGCTTTTTGGGGGGCCTGGGATGCAGCATTTCATTTTTCAACCCAGGCAGCACAATATCTTGGGCCGGCCCTGATGGACAGGTTTGGAGAAACGTATGTATTTAGGATACTTACATCTCTTAAGGAAGGATTAAACCCTTCTTAGCAACTTTTAATCAGACAGAATGCCATTCAAAAATGGTTCCAATCAGGGCCGGTGCAAGGATTTTTGCCGCCCTAGGCAAAATAAAAATTGCCGCCCGCCCCCCCCCCCCCCCCCACATATTATCAGGCGCTAGAGGTGCTTCCGTGATTCTCACTGTGAACATTACAGTGGGAGGACGCGGAACATCCCCCCCCAAAAAAATTTGCAGCTGAGAGGAGGATCGGGGAGGAAAGTTCCCAGCTTTGGCGCTGGAGAAAGGTAAATGGCTGAAGAGGTTTTAACCCCTTCAACCCAGTGGGAGGGGGACACAAGGGTGCCCCACTCCTAAGGACTATATAGTGCCAGGAAAATGAGTTTGTTTTCCTGGCACTATAGTGCTCCTTTAACACCAGTACTGCACAGTGTCTTTTCTCTGCAGCGACAGGCTATAGACACCAGTACCACTACATTAAACTGTAGTAGTTCTGGGACTATAGTGTCCTTTAAATGTGAGGTAAATTAGTTTCCAATGTAGTATTAATAACTAAACAACTAAATAATAAACATATTTAATTGTCTACTTACCACCAGGACATTAAGATGATCTGGTCTCTGGCTGCAGTCTGGCTCTGGGGACTGGAGACAAACACCAATGGATTTTGCCCCCCAATATGCCAGGACTTAGCCTCTCAATGTGCCATGATTTTGCCCCTCATTATGCCAGGATTATGCCCCTCAATATGCCAGGATTTTCCCCCACAATATGCCAGGATTATGCCCCTCAATATGCCAGGATTATGCCCCTCAATATCCCAGGATTATGCCCCTCAATATGCCAGGATTATGCCCCACAATATGCCAGGATTATGCCTCTCAATATGCCAGGATTATGCCCCTCAATATCCCAGGATTATGCCTCTCAATATACCAGAATTATGCCTCTCAATATCCAAGGATTATGCCCCACAATATGCCAGGATTATGCCTCTCAATATGCCAGGATTATGCCCCTCAATATCCCAGGATTATGCCCCTCAATATCCCAGGATTATGCCTCTCAATATCCCAGAATTATGCCTCTCAATATCCAAGGATTATGTCCCTCAATATGCCAGGATTATGCCCCTCAATATGCCAGGATTTTCCCCCACAATATGCCAGGATTTTCCCCCACAATATGCCAGCCAGGATTTAGCCACCCAATATGGCCGGATTTTCCCCACAATATGCCAGCCAGGACTTAGCCACCCAATATGCCAGGATTTTCCCCCACAGTATGCCAGGATCCTCCCCCTTCCCCCTTACTTACCTCCTTGCTGCTGCTCTCCCGGTGCTCTCATCTGCCCGTCTGTGGCTGTGAGGGAAGTGTCGTGCGCTCCCCTCCAGCCAATGCGCATTCAGTAAAGTTTTTTTTTTTTAAAACAAACTTTATTGAATGCGCATTGGCTGGAGGGGAGCGCACAACGCTTCCCTCACAGCCACGGACCTCCACCGGAGACAGAGCAGCAGCGACGAGGTAAGTAAGGGGGAGGATTATTTTTTTTGACACAGGGTTCCGGCACCCCTAGCTAAGATGTGCCCTAGGCAGCTGCCTAATTCGCCTTACTGGTGGCGCTGGCCCTGGTTCCAGTGTCCTTTGAAAGTCTCACTGAGATGTCCAGGTTGCCATGTCATGAAGCTGCATCTCTGTGACATAGCAGCTCGGATTGGTTTTCAGCATCTGTGATGCAAAACACACCTCCAGCTAGTGAGGAGATGTTCATCATGTACATACACTAATGATGGATATATGGTGGTATGATGCCATGGAGCAGCACAGTGAAAGGTCAGTACCATAGTCTTTCTGCCTCATCAAATATTATTTTAAGGGCTTAGTCTCTTATTTAGTCATGATAAGTGCAGTTTCAAAATGGATCCAAATAACCTGAGACCTTCAGAATATCATTAAAGGTCCATAAGAAGAATATCAGCAGTCTACAAACAAGATGACAAGGCTATTCACTCAAATCTGAATTTGAAGTACGAGATGAGCGCTCAAACTCGGAAAGATTCTGTCTCTTTCACATGCCCTCATCAACAGGGTCACCACCAGAAATGGTATAGTGTCTTACAGAACAAATGGTCCCCAAGCTATTTTATTTGATATTATATAATAAAAATAAAAAAACACGTAATCTTTGATGCAATTTGATGCAAAGGTGTCATTTTTTTTTTAATTCAATCACGTTGGAGAGAAATAAATGTACATCCCACCTTATTTTCTATACAGAAGTTTTTATTGCATTCAATGAAGGTTGGGTTCAAGGGAAATGTAACTCATCTACCATTACTAATTGTAATTAAAATAGGGTGGGATTGAAGATGAAGGACTACATACTTGTCAACTGTCCCGGTTTTCATGGGACAGTCCTGGAAAAATGGAATCTGCCCCAGCTCTCAGACTGCTGAGACGCACTGGAGAGGCAGCAGCATGAGGACAAAAATCATCAGTAACTTCATGGAAGATAGACATGAGAGGAGACAGCTCATAGCCTCCGTCTCCATTAGTAACAGACACTTCAACTGTGATATTTGGAATTTTTTTTGCAAGTCCTTTATGTGTATTCTGGGTCAAGTCTTTTGAGTGCAATTGTGGGGCAAGTCTTGTCTTGTGAGTGCAATTGTGGGTCATCTTGTCTTGTAAGTGCGATTGTGGGTCAAGTCTTGTGAGTGCAATTGTGGGGCAGGTCTTTTGACTGCAATTGTGGGGCAAGTCTTGTGAGTGCAAATTTGGGGCAAGTCTTGTGAGTGCAAATCTGGGGAAAGTCTTTTGAGGGCAATTCTGTGGCAAGTCTTTTGAGGGAAATTCTGGGGAAAGTCCTTTGATTGCAATTCTGGGACAATTTCTTTGATTGCAATTCTGGGGCAAGTCTTTTGAGGGCAATTCTGGGGCAAATCCTTTGAGGGCAATATGGGGCAAGTCCTTTGAGGGCAAATCTGGGTGCTGGGGTAAGTCCTGAGGGCTCGTACTGACTGAGAAGTAAAAAACATTCACTGAGACACACAGATGCACACAGACTCACACTCGCTGAGAGACACACACTGGCTCCAGCTTGCTGAGAGACTCGTACTGGCTCACACTGGCTGAGACAGCGCATTATTTAGCCCTAGGCAAACAAGGAAAGTGCCTAGGGCGGCACAAAAAAAAATTCAAAAAAGGAGCCACCCTTTAAAAAACAAACAAAAAAAATCCTGTTTGTCGGCAGAGACGGTGGCTGGGGAGATCGGAAGATCTCCCCTCACCACCACTCTGCCTGCAAGCAAGCTGCACAGGGAGCCAAACTGGAAGCACAGAGAAACCTCCATTCTGCCTGTTCGGCTCCCCCTGGAGTGGGACAGGGAAGTGCTTGACAGGTCATGTGGCTGGCGCTCTGACATCAGACACACAACGGGTCAGATGACCTCTCTGCACACACTGTGGGGGAGCTGAACAGGGAGCATGGAGGACAACATGCTGCCTGCCACTAGCCACCAGGGACAAGGGTAAGTCCTGGGGACATGTATTGGGCAAATTAGCTGTGTCTTATTAATGGCAAAATAATACTGGCATATTATTGGGCTAATTGGCTGGGGCTTCTTAATTGGCAAAATAATACTGGCTGGGGCATATTAAATGGCAAAATAATACTGGCATATTAATGGGCAAATTGGCTGGGGCATATTAAATGGCAAAATAATTCTGGTATATTATTGGGCAAATTGGCTGGGGCATATTACATGGCAAAATAATACTGGCATATTATTGGGCAAATTGGCTGGGGCATATTAAATTGCAAAATAATTCTGGTATATTACTGGGCAAATTAGCTGGGCATATTAAATGGCAAACTAATACTGGCACATTATTGGGCAAATTGGCTGTGGCTTATTAATGGGAAAATAATACTGGCACATTATTGAGCAAATTGGCTGTGGCATATTAATGGTAAAAGTAATACTGGCATATTAATGGCAAAAGTAATACTGACATGGAAAAATAAAACTGACATACTAATGGGAAAATTGGCTGTGGCAAATTATGGCAAAATAACACTGGCATATTAATGGGCAAGCTGTGGCATATTTAATCGACAAACTGTGGCATATTGTGGCTACTAAACTGGTTCATGGGTTGAAGGATAAAACTTATCAGCAAAGGTTAAAGCATCTTAACATGTATAGCTTGGAGGAAAGACGTAACAGGGGGGATATGATAGAAACATTTAAATACATAAAGGGAATCAACACAGTAAAGGAAGAGAGTATATTTAAAAGAAGAAAAACTACCACAACGAGAGGACATAGTCTTAAATTAGAGGGGCAACGATTTAAAAGTAATATCAGGAAGTATTACTTTACTGAGAGGGTAGTGGATGTATGGAATAGCCTGCCAGCAGAAGTGGTAGAGGTAAACACAGTCAAGGATTTTAAGCATGCGTGGGATAGACACAAGGCTATCCTAGCTATAAGACCGGGAACGGGGGACTAATAAAAGTACTCAAAAAAAATTGGCCAGACTAGATGGACCGAATGGTTCTTATCTGCCGACACATTCTATGTTTCTATGTTTCTATATTTTAATAGGCAAACTGACTGTTGCAAATATTAATGACAAAGTGACTGTGACATGTTAATTGGTACCTGACAGTGGCTTATTTTAATTGGCAAAATGATGCTGTGGCTTGTTCTGTGGGGCAAAATAACATGTACTATGGGGGAAAGTGACACTGTGGCTTGCTCTGCAGGGGCATTTCTGTGGGACAAAGGGACACTGTGGTATGTTTAGTGACACTGTGGCATGCCAAATTGTGTTGGTGCAATATGAGCGCAAGCTAAGTGCTGTGGGTATTGTATGGTATTGTTTGAAGTCCTTTGGGTGCAATGTGGGTGCAGAAAAAGGGGGAATAAACAAGAAATGCAATTTTTCAATAACATATTTATTACATATACAAATAGTTGAAAGTGATATGAAAATAGTTGCATATAATATTAAAAAGTTTACATTTACATACAGTCCTTTACAATTGAGACTTAAGAAAAATTGGGTTGAGGGGGCCACTGCTAAAGACTTTGCCCAGGGCCCACTAGGGTCTTAAAGTGGCCCTGTTATGGGGGTATGTGATGGAGGCATGTGATGGGGTAATGGAGCATGTGATGGGGACATGTTAAGGGGGCATTTAATATGTGTGCATGTGGGTGATGGGGCATGTCATGGGTGTGCAACGTCAGTAGGGGGTTGGTGCCCACATTTTGTCTGCCTAGGGCAGCACAAAACCAAGATACACCGAGATAAGACATTCTTTATTTTTTTATTTTTTTTATAAACGGGCACTATTCCCCTGCAGCACTTTTTTTTTTTAACAAGGATGCATCAAAACAAGGATAAAAAAGGCTAAAGATAATTATATATAAAAAAAAAAAAATAATAACTTTGTCGATACACATTTTTTTTGTTTAAGTGCAGCTTTCCAGACACCTGTTTCTGTGTGTATCTGAATGAGTGTTAGTCAGTGTGTTTCTGTGTGTGTCTAAGTGAAAGTGAGTCAGTTTGTGCCTGTTTGTCTCAATGAGTGAACGTCATGGTGCTGGAAAGTCCTATCTGCATAATCTGCCTGCTGGACAAGTCCGGTGGGTGCAGTCTGGGTGCACTCTAGGTGCTCTGGCAAGACCTGTAGGTGCTGGGTACAATCTAGTTGCTCTGACACGCCTGTGGGTGTAATCTGATTGTTCTGGCAAGACATGTGGGTGGAATCTGGGTGCTCTGACATGACCTATGGGTGCAAGGAAGACCCTAAGTGCT
Organism: Pelodytes ibericus; assembly: GCA_036172795.1. Taxonomy (NCBI): domain Eukaryota; kingdom Metazoa; phylum Chordata; class Amphibia; order Anura; family Pelodytidae; genus Pelodytes; species Pelodytes ibericus. Next base: position 165,414,137 of record CM069857.1, read on the forward strand.
CTGGCAAGTCCAGTGGGTACAATCTGGATGCTGGGTACAATATAGGTGCTCTGGCAGGACCTGTGGGTACAATCTGTTTGCTCTGGCAAGACATGTGGGTACTCTGGCAAGACATGTGGGTGCAATCTGGGTACTCTGGCAAGACCTGTGGATGGAATCTGGGTGCTTTGACAAGACCTGTGGATGCAGTTTGGGTGCAATCTAGTCACTTGGCAAGTCCCATGTATACAAGGTGATGCTGTGGCAAGTTAAATGGATGCAATCAAGTGCTGTGGGTGTAATGACAAGGTATGTGGGGGCAACAATGAAAGGAGGGCAGGAGATATTGAATGAAGGGGCAGAAGAAGAAAATAAAAACAAGGAATGCATTTTTTTCAAAATTGTTTCTATTATCTGGTAACTATACCTTACCAAAACATGTGCCAAGCAGTTTTGTGTCAGTGGGTGTTATACATATGGAGTAAACATAATGCTGTATGTTTCCTATTTATAAACAGTGTTTTTTTTTTTTTGTGTTTTAAAAATGCAATTTCCCTTTTTGGAATAAAAAAAATAATGCTATATTATAATGGTGCTATGGGTGTGACATAATGATGATTTAACATGCAGTGAAACATTTTCCTTAAAATAGGCCATGGTTGGTGGGAACTGAGTGATATAATCTGCACTATAATACTAGGCAGATACATTATGGTAATTTTTGGGCAAGACAGGAGGCTTCGTATTTGCACATGCTTCTTTACTGTTTAATCTCCAGCAGCAAAACAGTTAACAGTTTCAGAAAAAATAACCACTCAGAAGACAGTAAAATAGCAAATAAGGCAGTAACATTCCTCTCCACTTCCTCTTTCTTTGCTGCTTGAACCTCCAGGTGAGCATAATCCATATAAGAATCATCTTCTATTTGTGTTATTTTCTCTATGCTCTTTTTACTTAAATAGATTACTTACCTGACTGGAACTTTGTTGCGGTAGTTGGAGCAGTTTGTAAAACTTTCCTTTCCTACCACATAACTTATTGCGGGCAGACTCATGCATTTCCATCACAATTGGATGGGTATTACTCAGGACTAGTGTTCAGCGAACCCGAACCGCACTGTTCGGGTTCAAACCGAACATTACGGTATTCGGACCCCTAACACGGACATTCCACTGTATGTTCGTGTTGGAGTTCGGGGTTCGGCTATAAACCAAAAGTCTTTAAACCGAAAGACATTCGGTTTATAGACTTTCGGTTTATAGAATAGCAATAGCATTACATGTATTCTATAAACCGAAAGTCTATAAAGCGAATGTCGTTCGGTTTATAGACTTTCGGCTTATGGAATACATGTAATACTATTGGCTTTCTATAAACTGAACTAGAATCCCCATTCATAAGAATTTCTTATGAATGGGGACTCTAGTTCGGTTTATAGAAAGCCAATAGTATTACATGTATTCCATAAGCCGAAAGTCTATAAACCGAACGACATTCTGTTTATAGACTTTATTTTTATACAATAGCAATAGCATTACATGTATTCTATAAAACGAAAGTCTATAAACCGAATGTCTTTCGGTTTATAGACTTTCGGTTTATGGAATACATGTAATGCTATTGCTATTCTATAAACCAAAATAGAGTCCCCATTCATAAGAATAGGTCATTTGACCTATTCTTATGAATGGGGACTCTATTTCTGTTTATAGAAAGCCAGTAGCATTACATGGCTATTGGCTTTCTATAAAGCGAAATAGAGTCCCCATTCATACGAATAGGTCAATTGACCTATTCGTATGAATGGGGACACTCACTCACATTTTACTTCATTTTGCAGCCCTCTAGCCCTTTCCAGGACTTTTTTAGAGGCATTTTAGTGGCCAAAAGTTCGGGTCCCCATTGACTTCAATGGGGTTCGGGTTTGGGGTCAAGTTCGACCCGGAACCCGGAATTTTTTCCGAAGTTTGGCCGAACCCACCGAACCCGAACATCCAGGTGTCCGCTCAACTCTACTCAGGACCCATGGGTCCACAAAACTGTAATGGGTTTTTTAATAGACTTCTCTTCCAATCTGATACAACATCCACTTCACATGCACTATCTGTGTTCCGTGACAAGGGCTAAATAGAACGCGCAACCGGGGAGCCTTGTTTTGTCAGCAATATCTTTCTGGTCCACAAAAAGTCTGGGGAATTCCGCCCAGTTATCAATCCACGGGCACTCAACCCCCATGTCGCTTACAGACATTTAAAAATGGAGGGCCATCCATCTTCTCCGCTATTCGGGAGCAGGACTGGTTTTCTCGTTTAGACCTCACGGATGCCTACCTCGCGGTAACTGTCAATCAGGACCACAGGAAATTCCTCCAATTTTTTTTTAGCAGGGGATGCTGCGGCAGTTCACGTGTCTACCGTTCGGCCTCAGCTCGGCACCTTGGTGCTTCACAAAACTCCTCAAACCCGTCATGGCGTTTCTATGCACCTGCTGGATCTGGTCTATCGTTTATCTCAACGACATCCTTATCATGGCGAAAAGCAGGGGCTCTCCCTGCAAAGCCACGTCACCCATGTGGCTTCGCAGTCCTCTAGCTCCCGCAATCAAAAATTGCCTCTATACAGAAGGTCATTTGTTGTTTTATGCGTCAACCTCGGGTGACCCTTAGGGATCTTGCGCGCATTATCGGTCTCCTGTCCATGTCAATACAGGCGATTTTCCAAGGTCCTCTGTATTATCGGACTATGCTACGACTGAAAGCCCATCACCTTCGTGTCTCGGGGTCATACATTGTTTCCCTCTCACAGACGAACTTCGTCTCGAACTACAATGGTGGTTAACTCACATGGCGGCACGGAACGGCTGCACCATTTTTGGTTGTCTCACAAATTTCACATTGGAGTCGGATGCCAGTCTCCTTGGTTGAGGCGCGACTTGTGGGGCTGTGACCACGGGCGGTCTTTGGACACCGGTGGAAATGGGCCTCCACATAAACTGTTTGGATCTGATCGCTGGTTCTTTCGTCATACGTAGTTTCACAAAGAATACGACTCACTGCCCACATCCAAGGTGTGAACGTGGGCAGAGACCCCGACAATTTGTCGCCTCCTGCGTGGGATTCGTTCAGCTAGACATCCTTCTTCTAAGTACTCTGTGTTTTGGGATGTATCCAAAGTTTTTTCTGGACTGTTAGCCAGATAACGATATCGAGTGGGGGGGAGGGGGGGGGTCGTTGTCCAACATTCTCGCGGCTGCAGACTGGTCTAGGGAATCAACCTTTTAGACCTTTTACTTTTGCTCGCAATTCACGTGGGTTCCTCGTTATTGGTTCAGCGTTAAAATAGCAAATACATAGACTCCTGTCTTGTCATAAAATTAGGGATTATTCTAACCTTGGTGTAGATATAATCAACATTTTATTAAAGACAGCAGGTGAGTATTTCCCTCCCAGATTATTTAATTACTACTAACCCTCCCATTATGAATCATTTCTGTGTTCTTTCTATATCTATATCTTTTATCTGTCTGACATTTTTTTGTGCCTATGATAATTTTTTGGGTACAGTTGTATTTTTTCAGTGACAATTAGATTTTAATAATTATGGTGGACAGGTTTTAGTTTTTATCTTAGCTTGATCTTCTTCTGAACTTCTTGCTTGTACTTTGACTTTATATCGTTTGAAATGGAGAGGAATGTTACTGCCTTACATGCTATTTCACTGCCTTCTTATTGGTTGTTTATTTCTCTTATACTGTTAACTGTTTTGCTGCTGGAGGATAAACAGTAAAGAAGTATATGCAAATACCCGCCTCCTGTCTTTAATAAAATTTAGATTATATCTACACCAAGGTTAGAATAATCCCTAATTATGTGGAATGAGCATAGTGGGTGGGGTTGCCACACAGTGGGTATGGTAAATACATAGGTGATAGCTGTGCTGCAAAGTGTGCCTGGAATTTATTTTTCAAAAATTGCCAACTATGGGACTATACTGCAGTGACACACAGATTAGTTTTGCAGGAGATTCTCCATCTCCTCTTTGTCATGTATTGATTGGAAGAGACCCTACAGTTGATTAATCTATGTATAGAGTCTCTCTAATTATGTTATTACAGAGACAATATAGCCACTGGACTGATGGAGTTATCTAAGTTAAACTAAACAGAGGAAAAATAATTTCCATGCTCCACCTCATAGCTAATTTGTGCATGCAGATCTGCGAAAGCCAATCAGAGGAACCTATGAGAATGACATCATATCAAGTCATGATATGTGAAATGCATTGCACACACCACTGTGTTTATTTAGTTTATTTTTTGTGTGTGCTTTTTTTCTACGTGGAATGGTCAAACAAAATGTTTACCAGACTACAGTAACCTGTTGCAATGGATGCACTAGAAACCCTGGAAAGCTCACATATGAGAAGGGGTCCCCAGAGATGATAAATAAAGAGCTGTAGAAATACAAAGAGAGAGTGTTCATGACCTTTGACTGCAGTGAATTATATCACTGCTGATATTTGTACAAATAAAGTTAGTAGAGGACAGCTCAACAAGCTCAACGTTGCTTAGAAATATTACTGTATTAGAAGATATTCCAACATTATTCTCATTATTGTGCAGGCTGTCATAATCTTTACTGGCCACCATTTTGATTAACAAATGAGTATTACACACACTACTATTTTTATTGTGTGAGTGATTGGCAGATATGATATGCTTTGTGAAAAGATAATTGAATGCTACAGATTTGTTAGCAATTATCTTCTCAGGTTATCAATAATCTTCTTTAAAACAGTTCAACATTTCCAGACATGGCTGTCTACATGAAGTACTGCCCTTCTTAACAGAAGCAGCAATCATACTTAGAAGGTCACAGATATATCCGCCCACATTGTATTGGTGACATTGGTGATTACACTGGGTGTATTGCTCAGCCAGTTGAACATGGAATAATTAAGCATTTTGCAATATCAAACCTATCCAGTGCAGATATGTCACTCAAAAAACCTTTCAAAATAATCAGTATGATTTTTTGGTTTAAAGAATGGTTCAGCGGTTTCTATGATTTGTCTAAAAACATGTTTTCACATTCACTTACAAAGATGTATTAAAATAATTTGCTCCTGTACAGCCACAGTTGACAAGTGTCCCGGATGTGCAGGCACAGTTCTTGTTTTAGGACTCCTGCCTCATCAAGTTTGAGTCTGTACCAGCTTTCCTTATGCCTGTGTACAGTGCATTGTGTTCAAACTGTGTATGTCTATGAGAATGTTATTTCTCTCTGCTGGTGAAACAAGACTGATAAGAGCCCTGGTGCAGAAATTAATTTGGGACCTACATTGGGACAATATTTTTCTCCCATTCCAGATTTTTTCCTGAATAGAATTTTTAAAATGCTACAATAAGACAAATGACTGACTCAATGATGAGGCACACTTGGCTGAGTAAGATGGTAAATTTAATCCACAACTGCTGGAGTAAGATCACCAACATTGGCTGTCATACTCAATATAGTGTCTGCCATGAACCATCTTAAAGGGAAAGCATTGCACCTCCTGCACCACATATTGTTCCAAATGGGGTGGCAGATGCTTGGGAAGCACAAGTTGAAAAAAAGGTTAGCGGTTCTTTAATTTTAGTCAGGTGGTTAGATATTGTTTTTCCAACTTTTTACATTCAGGTTTTATAGTGTGACAGTGTTTCTTTTACTGATTCTGTGTTAAGGGGATTGATGCACATTCTAACATTTAAAAAAAAAAATCAGAAAACACCTTTGTATGTATTCTGAAGAAAGCTTCAAAAAATATTCGAAATATATACCAGAGGGAGAAGAAAGAAGAGGTAAAATAATGGTTTTTGCCAGACATCAAGCTTCTGTCTGTGTGCACTTGTGGTTTAATTTTAAAAGCTTTTCTTCTCAGCACTAAACCTAGCCTATTCCCTTTGCTGTACCAAGTCCCTTACTGTATGAGAACCGTGTAAGGTGTAAGATTAACATATAAATACACAGGGTGAGAATACCAGCAAGTTCAATCATTTCACACTTAATCTGTCTGAGATTGTACCTCTCAAACCCATTTCTGAGGACTTTTTTATCAGTCGGAAACTCATCTGTGTCTTGTCCATCAGACCCCGGCAGATTAACCCCTTGCGTATATAGAAACAAGATCACATTTGCAGTATTTTAAATACTGGCCATAATGTCCATACGAGATAGGTCATATTCCTGGTGGTTTATACAAATCAAAACTATTTTCATGATCATGTGTAATATGGAGATTACTTAGGGCTGCTAGACCAAGTTACTTACACCTGTAAGCAGTTATACATATTGGAGTCTGAAAACCACCAGGTAAAAAAGGACCAGTAGAAAAGCACAAAAGAAGTTGGATGTATTGTTATTTAAACATAACCTTATAATGGAAATAATCTCAGGGTTACAAATAAGTTGACAGTGAGTAAAATAATAAATGAGTTAAAATTTATTAAGGTACCTTTGATGACATCCTACAACGGACCAAGGACAGAGGTCAGGCATAAGGTTGATCTGAGCTCAGTATAATGTATTGATTGTTCATTATTATGGTTTTTCTAGGATTCAGGGGATATTCCTTTAATTCAAACCAAGGTCCCCAGTCAAAATATTTCTTTAGAAAGATGTCTTTTTTTGATTCTGTATCCAATTTTCCCCGAATCCCTTTTGTTACAATGCATTAAACTCATAAAAATATCAGTAAAAACATATATGCAAAAATGGAAAAGAAATATGTCCCTGATCATTTACCCACATACTGACAAGACCAAATCCCAGGCCACCAATGTAAGCATTATCTTGTGCTTTCAAAACAATTTTGAGAAGTAATGTTTTTTCTGCATTTCCTCCAGATATTGATTTACAATAAACCTTCACTTTGATTGAGGCAATGATGTAGTTACTGGTGTTTTCCCCCCAATCTTTTGATGTTGGGTCACACAAATTGCACAGACAAGACTTTCTCATCATCCAGATTGCACACACAGTACTTGCCCAACACACAGATAGCACCCACAGCTCTTGTAAGAGTACCCATATCACATACACTGGCAGGGCCGCCATAAGACATTTCAAGGCCCCTTACCCCATATCTCCCTCTCACCGCCTACCCTCCCAAAGTAATTTTATCCAGGTCTTTGTCAATGATTTAAATACAGCCTAGGATATGTCCCATCATCTGTACTGCACATCCAGGATTTGCTACTGCCCCCCAGGACATGCCATTACCCGCATTGCACATCCAAGACTTAATATGCCACAGCCAGTGTTAGTTTATCCATTAATGTGCAACTGATAATTTACCCATTAATATGTTACTGATAATGTGTCCGATAATATTCCACTGATACTTTGACCATTAATATGCCACTGATAATTTATCCTAATAACCTGTACCAGAGCTTTCAGACAGGTAGTGAGCATGCACAAACATAGACACACCACTATCTGGCAAACATATGCAGTAATCAGTTTTTCTCCCAGGATGCAAACGTTCTTGTAACTCAGTAAACTTTTCCATGTCATGCTGAATTTCTCCACTCTGGTCTTCAGATAATTGTGGGGATATTGTGAAAGCAAGCACTACAGTTGTGGGGTGTGAGATCATGGTTACTAAAGGAATTTCCTAAGAGAGGACTAGTTTGCATACCCACATATCCAGCAGGATTCCTATAACTTTAGGGCCTTGTCAATGCCTCTGGTCATATCAATATACATGTTGTCCTTCTCCCAGGGGGTTAATTGCAATTCTCTTTTGGTCCGTAAAAGAATATGGTTGAGGCACACAAAATGGCGTCGATATTGATTTTCTCCACCAAGGAAATATTTGCCATCTACAATCCCTAAGATTTAAAGTGTTTTTTCAGTACTTAGGCAGACTAAAAAGCCCATAGTTTTTATTGTATTATCGTTTGAAAATAATAATGCCAATCCCGAAACCCAAACTAGAGCCTCATGGCCACCGCATTAAAAAATTTGAACACTGCTTTCGATGATTATGAAGTCTATAACTCACTGCACACAAACAACTTAGCTACTGATGACTTATGATCCATCCTTGAACATTGAGGCATGTCCCATAAACATCGTATTGCTGATTCCTACTTTTTCATTTCAGTATGTTGTATACATCTCTTTCAATATGCCCACTCTCAAGTTACGTCAACAAACTGTGGAAGCAATTCACTAAAAGAACATTTCATTATCACCTAAACCTTATTTTTACTGTGTATGTGGTGGACAGAATATGATTAAAACTGTTCAATACATTGTGGTGGCAAAATTCCAAGTAGATGTTTAAATTAGGAGAAAAATGTGTTTTAAATGTGTCTGTGGATCCTGTTTATGACATCACCTGTGGTCTGATATGCAAATAAACTGCTTTTCAATGGGAAATTTGTAATTTGCATAACAGGTGATGTCATAATTGCTTATGCTCTACATTTACAGTAAAACAATGTGTATGTGATACAGTCAGTTTAAGTAGGAATTGAGCAGGGACAAACTTGACGGATATCTCCTGCTAGAAGAACTCAACTGACCCTACATTTTTACAGAAGTCCCACATATTTAACAATGCATTCTCAGGACCAGGTCTGTTCTTCTCACAGAATCTTATCAGGTTTGTCCCCTGCATAATTCATAGTTAAAATGTTTTCTCACCTCAATTCACCTGCAGCTCAGTTGTATACCCCCCACCCCCCCCATGTTGTTGCCTGAAGTATACAAAAACTTGTAAACCTCTGTATCTTAACTATTTATTGAAATATAAAGATGCAGACTTCCCAGCTATTCCTGTGCATCATCTTCTGTTCTAGCAATGCTTATAATTGGTATTTTTTTAATATCTAATTTTAAACTTTATTTGAGCTCTCATTAACACTGTGAATGTTCTCTAACCCTTGTCTGCTCTGTATCTGAAATAAAAAATTAGGCACAAAAAACTAATTAATAAATGTGATTCCCCTCCCCTTACTGCAGAGCATGCAATATTATGTATTGTAACTGTTCTCTTGCTGTAGGCATCTACATTCTGAAACACTCATAAATCAGAGAATCTGTTAAGAAAGGATCTGACTCCTAAGTAACGCTTACTAAATGAACATAATTCCTCCTCCTTCCAGTGGCCCGTGCACAGAATATTCATGGCAATATTCAGATATGAAAAGCTCATACCTACCTCGGTTTTTCCACTTTACCATCTAACAGGCCCAAGATCATTCTTGCAGACAATTTAAATGGGATCCCCAGGGTGTCATTCCATGCTTAATGGCAGACAAAAAAAACCCACGATTACCGTAGTTTGGTCTTTAAACATTGCTATGTTGTAATATACAGTATTTATTTAATGACGACAAGAATGTAGGTAGAGGAGAAAATATTTGAAAAATACCTTTCTTATCTATTTTTTCCTAGTGAGTCACCAGTGTATCTTATAATGACAGTGTGATGATGGTCATAGGCTAAATTACAGGGTATGAGGTCATGCTTGGAGGATGGGAAAGATATTCTAAGTGTACATTGTGCCAGTGCAGCCTATGTATAAAAAATCTGGTGTTAAAAAGCATCAGACGGAGGTCCCTCTGTTGCACTGCAAAGTGTCAGATGTTATAAAATGGCACAAATATAATTGCACATAACACACGGCGAATGCACCATTTGATAAAACAGCCCATTCTTTGCAGTCCAGTAGTTTTTATACGTAACCCCCTTTATATTTTCTTTCTTAGCACTTCACAAAATGGCTGCTTTGCACACATTTTACTTCACTTGTCACTATGCTTGTATAAAACGAGCACTTCCACATTTATGATATTACAACTATTTAAGTCAATAAAAATGTAACCTAAAATCTAGAAAAGGCAAGCTTGCTCATGAATAGTGTTTAAGAAACACAGATGATGGCATTGTAAGTTGAAGTACAAATTAGTGTAAGACATGGCACCTACAGAAGCAACCTTTACTACACAAATTGCTGTACACTCTTAGCTGCTGAAATCTATAATGAAATACCTTTCCTGTACTATACCACAATGTGAAGCTGAACAAAAGAACAAATGAACGAATGTGCACTGAATGAAAATGTCATTTGTCATACACAAATATATACTCACATCAATACAAACTCTAATACACACTCTCATACATAACACTCACTTATACACTCTCATATTACACACTCACATTAATACACACTCACACATAACATTCATTAATACACACACACACATAACACTCACTAATACATACAAACACACTCTCATACATAAAACTCACTAAAACACCCTCACATTAATACACACTCACTCTAGTACACACTCACACTAATACACACTCTCACACATAACACTCACTAATACACACTCACACACATAACAATCACTAATACACACTCACATTAATACAGACTCACATACATAACACTCACTAATACAAACATAACACTCACTTATACATACAAACACACTCTCATACATAACGCTCACTAATGCATTCTTACATTAATACACAATCACATTAATACGCACTCACACACATAATACTCATTAAGCCTAACTTAACTTTGTTTGACTTATTCTGAAATGATCGTATGCACAATTCGATTAGTCTGAATGGAATTCCCAAAATTAAATTTATGTCCGAAACTCATCCGAAAATTAATGCGTCAGTGGATGAAATTGGGTATGGACGAAACAATTCTTTTTCCGGCCAAATGCATTTGGATGAAACGAAAAATTTCAGTGGTGGCCAAATCTATTCGGTTTCTAGTTTCTCTGTTTTTTGTTTGTGTATGTCAACATACACAGTTTAAATGCTGCATAAGCAGAAGAAATGCTGGAACAGAATGGAACTATCCCATCAAATTATGGACAGCTGCTAAACATGCATTAGGCAGGGTCAATTGAGCTCTTCTGGTAAAAGAAACCGACCAGTTTACCTCCACAGGTAGGCACCAACATTGTTCATTTACTGGAATTTGTGATGGACAATTTACTGATGTTCTATAGACCTTCACAGAACTTACACTAGTGTCTTGTACAGACACTTTGCCTATCCCAGTTTATCCCTACACAATGCATAGTAAAGTCCTGTGGGATGAAATGTTCATTTCTGCAACTCACCTTATTTTAGTAAATAGTTCCCCGTAAGTCAATTTAACAGCCAACTTGGTGTTCCAATACAATCCATTGTTGGATATAATATTGTCCAGGTGGTTGCTGAATACACATTGTCAATTCCCCACTTCATTTATATGGTTTAATCACCAAACCACATGTTTTTTAAGGGATATTTGGGACTCAAATGTCTGGGTTTTTTAAGTTTTATTTTTGTGGGGTTGCAAGAATAGCACAATGGTAGTTTGTACCATAATGTGCTATGCTTGTCAAATTGCTTTAGGCAGCCTCAGGGTTGCTGTTAAAATTATTATATTTTAACATGTGTTTTTTTCTGTGTCCTAACCATTTGTCCATAGATCTTTATAATAGTACATCTTACAGTCTGACTTTTTTTTTTAACAGAACATATAAAATGACAACATCCTGACAACAATGATGTGGGTCGTTTTGTTATTTTAAGAATTCGAATTTAACCCCAAAACGCCCGATACATTTTAACAGATTCAGTGGAGGAATACCCCAAGAAGAAGAGGCAGAAGCTCTTACAATATATACATGTAAAATAAACTACCTAAAATACAAAAAGCCATTGTTTAAAAGTACAGTCTAGGCACCAAATAAACTTTGGTGCAAGTCTAAAAGACTGTGAACACAGGCTTTCTTACAATGCAAAAATATGCAGGCACTCTGTTTTAATCTGAAGCAGATAATAATACAGCTCCCGGTGACGCAGGCCACTGTAGGGGGCCCCTTTCTTAATTATGCATGTCCATTTTAACCTGTGGGCAATACAAGCACTGTCTTCAAATAAAGGCCGCCAAACCCAATGTTTTTTTCTCAGAAACACTTGGGAAGACAGATAGGAGCGTCTGGGGTCATTTTTAAAGAAATACGTTCAATCAGACTACAATCGCCTGAAGGATTATTTTATTATTCTCCCTGCAAAGGTAATGATGATAAAACGTATATTTCCTGAATACATCATGAAAGGATTAATTTGGATCTGTGAGGGTTAAAAGCCGACAGTGTGTCAAAGAAGCGGATGTCTGCAGCACCTTCTGGAAGGCCAGATCACGCCAGTAGCATAATTGTTATTAGAATGGTCTTATCTTACTATTCCAAGGCTAGAACAGAGGTTTCTGGAACATCAACAAGTTATCTCTGAAAGTTCTGTAATTTTCCATAAGAACGACTTTTGTAACACTATTTTACATATTACGTTTTAAGTGCATTTTCTTATAAAACACGCCTTTCTGCATATTAGAATATTAGAATAACCAATTATATCGTAGTAACTAATGTTTTTATCTTCGTATATATATGCTTGTTTAAACAATTAAAATCAGAGTTGTTTCACAGTTGCATTGGTGTCGGTCTCAGTTATTCACTGTGAGATAGCTCTCCTGGATCCAGTATTTACAAGTCAAACCAAGACGGTCGCATTAAGGGACAGAGGATATTTCCTTACAATTTGGGGGCTCGTCCGGGATCGGGAAGGTCATCCTTTGTCCTGTAAGATATACTTTTTTTTTGGTTTATCTATCGGACTGAGGGCACTGGCCAAATCCCGATCCTTATATTTGTGTGTCAGGGACATACATCCTTATAATATTTTTTGTTTTTGTTTTTGTGTCCGGGACACATAACCAGATCTCAGGGAGATCCTTATATTACACAGATCTCAGGGAAATCCTTACATTCACGGGTCAGGGACACATACACAGATCTCAGGGAGATACTTACATTCACGTGTCTGGGACACACACACAGATCTCAGGGAGATCCTTACAGTCTCAGGGAGGCTAACACACAGATCTCAGGGAGATCCTCACAGTCTCAGGGAGGCTAACACACAGATCTCAGGGAGATCCTCACAGTCTCAGGGAGGCTAACACACAGATCTCAGGGAGATCCTCACAGTCTCAGGGAGGCTAACACACAGATCTCAGGGAGATCCTTACAGTCTCAGGGAGGCTAACAGACAGATCTCAGGGAGATCCTCACAATCTCAGGGAGGCTAACACACAGATCTCAGGGAGATCCTCACAGTCTCAGGGAGGCTAACACACAGATCTCAGGGAGATCCTTACAGTCTCAGGGAGGCTAACACACAGATCTCAGGGAGATCCTCACAGTCTCAGGGAGGCTAACACACAGATCTCAGGGAGATCCTTACAGTCTCAGGGAGGCTGATTTACGGTCTCAGGGAGGCCAGACAGATCTCAGGGAGATCCTTCACTTTAATACCAGGGGTATTATTATTATTATTATTTTTTTGTTTTTGTGTCAGGGACACATAGCCAGATCTCAGGGAGATCTTTCACTTTATTACCAGGGGTATTATACACTTAAATTTACAGTCTCAGGGAGACTAGACTATTCTTGGTTTGGCTTGTTTAATTGTAATTTTGCATATTAATTGTATATTTGTGTTCATATATAAGGTTAATTATAAAGTCATAAGAAACCATAGACGGGTGGTAAGTGTACGTCTAAGGAAATTTACTGTATTTACTGTATTCTCTTATAGGTGGTAAGTGTTTTATATTTAGTGGAGTAGAGAGGACATATCTCCTGAATCAATCAAAATCGAGCGCTCAATGAAAAAAAATAGGCACGTTCTGCCGCTAGTATAATAATTTTTGAATGATTTTTGAGTAACGGTCTTCTAAGCTATATTCATCAGTGTGATGAGAAGTTTCATAGTAAGTAATTTTAATAGTGTATGCAAGACAAGTTTTCAATTAATTTGTTGCTGTAAGTAAGTAAAATAGAAATATTTGTGTGTAAAACAACAAGAGTCATATAGTGTCCGAGGTATCTCTTGGACATCATGTTAAATATACGTGATCAATCCATTGGATAGTATAACAGCTATAAAATATTTTAAAATCTATCCAGCCAGTTTTATGTTCTGGCAAAAACAATCTAAAACTTGCATGATGCTAATTTAAAGACACAGACTATGTTTTTAACAGGTTTTACATGTTACATATTAGAAATGTTTATTTGTTTATGGTACATTCTTCCTTTTTGTATTTAGGTATCTTGACAAGTATTACATTTTTTTGAAGTTTAGAAGGATTTTTGTGTTTTAAGCTTTTTAATTTAGATTTTTCCCAAGATAAGATATCACATTTTCCAATACTCTAGATAAAGTAATTAGATAAGTGAAGATGCCTTCATTGTAAGGTTGTATTTGTATGCACAGATGCACATATACAGATGTGTTTTAGATTTAAGCAGAATTTCAGAGTTGGTAATAGAGAAAGACTTGAGTAACGTTTATTCGTAATAAAGGTTAAGGTGTGAATTTTGTGTTGTAAAGATACACTGTTGAAGGCTTTGTGGGCCATGGAAATGGCAATTGCTGGACATAAAAGGTTTTTGTATGTTGTAGAAGGTGAGAGGTCATGTTGCAAATATGTACAAAGAGAAGATGTTATGGTCTAAGAATATGACCGTTAGGATTTTAAAGTGAATATTAATCTAAAGGAAGATATAAGTAATAATGTGAAATATGGTGATACATGGTGAGAGAATATTGAGATGTTGTTTAAAGTTTTAGATGCAAGACAAGTTTTTAATATGATATATGAGAATGTACGTATGTCAGTGATAAGTGGAAAGAATTAGCGAGTGTTGTGTTATGTGACAAGTTGTGTTGTTAGAGTTGTAGGAGTTAATAGTAAAGTTGAGAGAAAGCCTCCCCAGAAGCCCCCCTTCTCTCTGACAGTCTATTTGCAGATAAGAGAATTGTAGCTGCAGCTGCAAAATTATTATTTTTTCTTTTTGTGATGGGAGGGGGAGAACGGGCCAGAATTACTGTTACTATTAGTTATTGAGAAGTAGACATGTGCAAAACTAAAATTTTCGTTTCGTTTTCGTCCATTCGGACGAAAATGTTATTTATTTCGTCTAAAACGAATTTCGTTCATTAGTGCATTCGTTTCAGACGAAATTCGTTCATTATTTTCGTTTCGTTAATTTTTTTCGTTCGTTTTATAGAATACAATGTAATACTATTGGCTTTCTATAAACCGAACGAGAGCCCCATTCATAAGAAATTCTTATGAATGGGGCTCTCGTTCGGTTCATAGAAAGGCAATAGTATTACTTGTATTCTATAAGCCGAAAGTCTATAAACCGAACGACTTTCGGTTTATAGACTTTCGGCTTATGGAATACATGTAATCCTATTGCTATTCTATAAACCGAACGACTTTCGGTTTATAGAATAGCCATAGGTTTACATGTATTACATAAGCCGAAAGTCTATAAACCGAAAGTCGTTCGGTTTATAGGCTGTCGGCATTTAACTATACAGAGACAGAGTCTCCATTCATAAAATTATGAATGGAGACTTTGTCTCCGTGTAGTAAAATGCCGACAGCCTATAAACCGAACGTTCGGTTTATAGGCTGTGGGCATTTTACTACACGGAGACAAAGTCTCCATTCATAATTTTATGAATGGAGACTCTGTCTCCGTGTAGTAAAATGCCGACAGCCTATAAACCGAACGTTCGGTTTATAGGCTGTCGGCTTATGGAATACATGTATTCCTATTGCTATTCTATAAACCGAAAGTCGTTCGGTTTATAGAATAGCAATAGGAATACATGTATTCCATAAGCCGACAGCCTATAAACCGAACGTTCGGTTTATAGGCTGTCGGCATTTTACTACACGGAGACAGAGTCTCCATTCATAAAATTATGAATGGAGACTTTGTCTCCGTGTAGTAAAATGCCGACAGCCTATAAACCGAACGTTCGGTTTATAGGCTGTGGGCATTTTACTACACGGAGACAAAGTCTCCATTCATAATTTTATGAATGGAGACTCTGTCTCCGTGTAGTAAAATGCCGACAGCCTATAAACCGAACGTTCGGTTTATAGGCTGTCGGCTTATGGAATACATGTATTCCTATTGCTATTCTATAAACCGAAAGTCGTTCGGTTTATAGAATAGCAATAGGAATACATGTATTCCATAAGCCGACAGCCTATAAACCGAACGTTCGGTTTATAGGCTGTCGGCATTTTACTACACGGAGACAAAGTCTCCATTCATAATTTTATGAATGGAGACTCTGTCTCCGTATAGTTAAATGCCGGCTTTTAACTATACGGAGACAAAGTCTCCATTTATAATTTTATGAATGGAGACTCTGTCTCCGTATAGTTAAATGCCGGTGTTCTGACAAATTTCTGGAGCAAATTCTCCTGCGCAATCGCAGGAGAATTTGCTCACTGCGCATGCGCATAAAGTTACAGCTGATAACTCAGCTGTAACTTTGTGACCACCGCGCATGCGCCAGCTGCGCAACCCACCTCCCGCCCCCTCACACCCCCTGCACACCCCTTCTTACCAGATCATCGACCACAGCGATACACAGCGCATGCGCACGCCTATCCAGCCGTTTGGGAATGTGCGCGTCCGTTGTTGTGTTCTTAAGGTGGTAAGTAACATGGGGCGTCGGGACATAAGGGGGCAAGCATCCTGGTGAGGGCTGCCTCATCTTGATGGGATTTGTGATCCTCCTGCTGCATCAATAATACAGCAGGAGGATCACAAATCCCATCAAGATGAGGCAGCCCTCACCAGGATGCTTGCCCCCTTATGTCCCGACGCCCCGTGTTACTTACCACCTTAAGAACACAACAACGGACGCGCGCATTCCCAAACGGCTGGATAGGCGTGCGCATGCGCTGTGTATCGCTGTGGTCGATGATATGGTAAGAAGGGGTGTGCGGCGGGTGTGAGGGGGCGGGAGGTGGGTTGCGCAGCTGTCTCATGCACGGTGGTCACAAAGTTACAGCTGAGTTATCAGCTGTAACTTTATGCGCATGCGCAGTGAGCAAATTCTCCTGCGATTGCGCAGGAGAATTTGCTCCAGAAATTTGTCAGAACACCGGCTTTTAACTATACGGAGACAAAGTCTCCATTTATAATTTTATGAATGGAGACTCTGTCTCCGTATAGTTAAATGCCCACAGCCTATAAACCGAACGTTCGGTTTATAGGCTGTGGGCATTTAACTATACGGAGACAAAGTCTCCATTCATAATTTTATGAATGGAGACTCTGTCTCCGTATAGTTAAATGCTATTGTATTCTATAAACCGACTCTATTTCGGCTTATAGAATGCAATAGTACTACGAATGGACGAATGAACGAATGATTTTCCTTTATTAACCATTCGTTCATCCGGCTTTAGTTAGCTTAGCATTTTCGTTCTTCTTTTTTCGGGCGAATGGACGAAAATGCAATTTTCGGACGAAAATGCATTCGTCCGAAAACGAATGCACATGTCTAGTATATATTCACATGTAAATTGCTTTTTTAATAAAAAATTATGATATAAATAAAATCTTGTTTTTATTTCCTTTTATGTGACAAAGCTGCCTCTCTCTTTCCCTTGCCCCCAGATTTGTCGCTCTCCCCCCCTTAGTGTTGTCTCTCTCTCACCCTCCCTTTGGCTCCCCCCTCGCTCCCCTTGTGTCTGTCTCTTCCCCCCTTCCCTCCCCTTGTTTCTCTCTGCCCCCCCCCCCCTTGTTATTCTGTCCCCCCCTCACCTGTTTCTTGCTCCCTGGTGGCTAGTGGGGGCAGCCGGGGGATGTATGCACTATACATAATAGACGGAAGTGTCGGGCAGCATGGAGGTTGTCTGCACGATTCGTGCAGACATCCCCCAGCTGCCCGATTCTCCCTGGTGGCTAGCGAGGCAGCGGTGGATGTCTGCGCGATGAGCGAGACCTCCCCTGCTGCCGCCCGGAACGACAGCCAGGACTTTTATGAGGAAGCCGGAAGTACCCAGCTTCATCATAGAAGTCCCGGCGGTCATGCCGGGCGGCAGCAGGAGAGGTCTCGCTCATCGCGCAGACATCCTCCGCTCCCTCGCTAGCCACCAGGGAGAATCGGGCAGCTGGGGGATGTCTGCACGAATCGTGCAGACAACCTCCATGCTGCCCGACACTTCCGTCTATTATGTATAGTGCATACATCCCCCGGCTGCCCCCACTAGCCACCAGGGAGCAAGAAACAGGTGAGGGGGGGACAGAATAACAAGGGGGGGGGGGGCAGAGAGAAACAAGGGGAGGGAAGGGAAAGTTTTTCGTTTATTAACCATTCGTTCATTCGGATTTTGTTAGTTAAAATTTTCGTTATTCGTTTTTCGGACGAATGGACGAAAATGCTATTTTCGTCCGAAAATGCATTCGTCCGAAAACGAATGCACATGTCTATTGAGAAGTTCTGTGTGTTATGTGCTATGGTTATATAGTCTAATCATGATATTATTTGTCCTAATGGTAAAGCGATACATAATTATTATGTATGAGAACATATTCTCACATTATCAATTGATTCAACTATGATTATAAGATGGTAATAATATTTCAAGAACAAAGAATGGTTCAGTTTGACAAGTTTTAACAACACAGGTTAGCAGTAATAATGATGCAGATGCATTTCAAAATACAGAGGAAAAACCCCTGTTATGTACAAGCAAAGTGTTAATCCTGTACACACTGTGTTTTTAATGTAATGCTTTTAAATGTTATGCTCACAAATTGCATTATTATTATTATTACACTTGTGTTTTTTTTTTACTTTTCTAATTTTACTTTCCCCTTTCTCTGTTCCATCCAGCGCTGCCACCAAACATTCTAATTTGTATTACTGTGTGTGTTGAAGAGCCACAGTAGAAGTCGTGTGTACAATTAATTGTTCCATTTTTCTGTTTTAATCTTGTTTTTCTGTTTTATCTCTAGTCCTTCTCCAATGGTCATTCTCTGCTCCAACCCCAGCACGTCCACACACAGTCTGGAGCATAGAACTGAACAGCGCAAGTGTCAGTCTTTTTTTCCTATCTGCACTCCTCTGCTCCGCCTGTGAAGAAAGCAACTTCCATGTGCATCTCCCTGTTAATGAGTACACTGAGCTGATCAGAAGCTTAGTGCATTCTCAAGCTGTAACTCACTTGGCTGCTTCATTTATGCTGGAAAATGCTCTGGTTTTCACTCACTGGTGTCTACACTGCCCACAGTACCAAGGGCAAATGTGACCACCTGCATGACTTCCCAGATACAAAGGTTGCTGCTGCAAGCAGGATGCTGTTTCCCATCATCATATGATCCACCTCCAAATGACTTGTGCCTTGGTCTGCAATCTCTCAGCTTGACTGGCTGGGACAGACTTTGGAGCACTCAGGACACACAGCCTAGCACTCCATCCAATGAAAAGAAAACAAAAAGATAAGCACAAGTATCTATTCGGATACTGGACATATGACTTTCAACAACTAGCATAGTTACCTAGTGCAATTATCCAAATAAAAACTACAATGTTTTACAAATAAGGTTCAGAATGATTCTTATTTGGAAGACTTGGCTTACCAGGTGTGCAATTCACAACCTGACCCTTTTTTTTGCAGGGACCAGGTTTGCTTCAAGTATTTCTATTGTGTCTGCTGCCATTGGCAGCTCTGTTTGGAAGTTCTGTGCCAAAGATCCCACTACCAGTGCGTCTCTCCCTCCATGAAGTGGCACTTAACCTACAGATGTGGTGTAGTTTTTGTTTCATTTGTTTTCTCTTTTGGCACATACTAAACATGCTGAAGATGAAAAAACAAACAAACAAACAAGGCAACACAAGCAAGTCACCTAGATCGCACAAGACTCCAATGGTGTGTGGCTGCACACCATAGAGCTGGAGCATGAGCATTACACATTCCTATTCAAATGAATGGGAATAATTCTTACTGGATCCTCTGCCAATAAAAAAAACCCAAGAAATCTTTAACACAACAAGGAAGAGTGGGCGTTCCTGAATAGCTGCAAACCCTTGCAAATTTACAACTTCAATTGTATATTATATTTTAAGCAATGCAAAATATAAAACATGCATTTTAATGAACTTTTAAATACTTTAATATGCATTAACATTTGAAGGATGCACCAGACTTTCCCTTTAGTGGTGTCTAAAGTTTCACAGAAAGCATGAAAAGAACAAACAGGGTATACTGATCTATGTATGTATCTTTTCTTCCCTTCGCTGAAAGTCGACATAGTTCCCAGAGATTGGAATCTGTTGTAATCAAATCTGCCTACCCTTGTCTGGAAATCAAAGGCTCCTTTAGCTTTTACCTCCTGAACAGGCAGGGAGATGAAACCGGCATGTGGAAAGCTCATCTTGGTATGAACCTTATATTACCTGGTGACTACAACAAGACTCATAAGATGAAAGGAGAGTGGCGGATCGAAGCATAAAAGACTTAAACGCCACCAATCAATACTTCATCAGGCTGATTGGCATTTTTGATGCTCTTGTATTCCAGGCACTATTAGGATCCCAGTATTTGGCCTGTGCCCTCTACTCATTACTTTCTGCATCACAAGATCAGCACAAGGGAAGGAACCCTTGAGATTCAGGATAGAGATAAGAAGGAGAGATTTGTGGGTGGTGGCCTCCTGAGAGGTCAACAGGGTACTCAATATTAAGCCAAACATATTTTATTAGGTGATCTTTGTCCCTTCATGCCTTGCTGTGCTCATTCTCTGAGCAGACAGCATATAATGCAAACCTATCTTATTCATGAAGAAATGTTAATACTACAGATATTTAGGTGTATCCAGGACTCGTGGTTTAACTATAAATAGTAGTTTAACTCTATATTAGCTGCTTTATAAGTGCAGCTTCCTTAAACTTGTAATTTCTCAGCCTCATTAAATCCTCAACCTCATTAGTGCATGTAGAGAATAACACATGATTGCAAATGATCTATGCATTGTATTGGCAAAATTGCCAACAAATGCCTAAATTAGGAAACAAATGTGTTTTAAGTGGGTCTCCAGTTTATGGCATCACCTGTGGTTTGATAGCAAATGAACTGGTTTTCAGTGGGAAATGGGTCATTTGCATAATAAGCCACAGGTGATGTCATAAACTGGAGGCTCCACAGACACATGTAAAACAGATGGTTCACCTAAGTTAGGCATTTGCTAGCAATTATGCTAACACAATGTTTAGATCATTTTACATATTTTCTCCCTGTATTCACAGTGAAAACAATGTTTAGGTGATACTGTCCGTTTAAGGACACTGGGTCACAACTATATCATAATGTTTTGGCAGATTGTTCAGCACTACATCATTTGTTGCTGTTTATGGAATGGAAAAGGTCTATGCATCATTTGATGTGCCTTGATGACCAGAATTTCTTTATTTCTGCAACGTTTGTCATATGTTTAACTGTGCTTCCATTTCTTCATGTTCAGTGCACCCACACAAATGTATAATACATATAAGACACATGGTGTTTTCTTTTGATACTTTTTTTTATGTGTAACCCATAGGTTTTGCCTTTTATAATTTTCACACAGCTAGGGAAGTTGAAGAATGTTACCTCAAAATAAATTGATTTATTTCTTCTAATTTAAAAAAATAAATCTTATAAACATAGGATTTCCATTAACTTTTGGCAATCATAGCAAAAATATTGAAAGGTAAACATCAATGATAACAAGATCAGCAAACAAGTAACATAAACAAAACACATAATAAAGTATAAATGTTTGTGAAGCAGACATCCTGGGGGATTTCACTATGATAATGTTGCCTTCTACCGTAGTAATTTTGTTTCTTGGGACAGGGTTGTAGTGGACTTTTTTAGGTGGGAAAAGAGGAAAAGAATTGTGAAATTTAATTTTTTTAATTGAGGAGAATGTCCTTTTTTTGCATTCTTACTTTATTTTTTATTTTCAATTTTATACTAAACTCTTTTATCAAATAAACCATGTAGAGATCCCAGAGAGAATTTTCAGACCCTAGGTATCTCCATCAGCATGAGGGGGCCTTTTGGTGATATAAATAATGATGTCATCAAAAGTATGCTGCCATCAGTACCACTTTATGATGGTCAGTTATGAACTGGGACACTATCCAGCAGGGGCGTTGCTAGGTCTTCGGATGATCTGGGGCTAGAGCCCAGATGAGCTTGGTCACACACACGCCGTCTCTCTCTTTCTCACACACGCCGTCTCTCTGTCTCACACACGCCGTCTCTCTCTCACACACGCCGTCTCTCTCTCACACACGCCGTCTCTCTTTCTCACACACGCCGTCTCTCTTTCTCACACACGCCGTCTCTCTGTCTCACACACGCCGTCTCTCTCTCACACACGCCGTCTCTCTCTCACACACGCCGTCTCTCTTTCTCACACACGCCGTCTCTCTTTCTCACACACGCCGTCTCTCTCTCTCACACACGCCATCTCTCTCACACACGCCATCTCTCTCTCTCACACACAACGTCTCTCTCTTTCTCACACACAAACACCCTGAGACACACTCACACACATACACTTACGCAAACACCATTACACACACACGTAGACACCCACGCACACTCACAGACATTGAGACAGACACACACACATTGAGACACCCACACTATCACACATGGAGACACCCAGACACACACTTACACACATGGAGACACCCAGACACACACTTACACAGATTGAGACACCCAGGCACACACTGAGACACCCAGACACACACTTACACACACTGAGACACCCACACACTTACACACACTGAGACACTCTGACACATACACCTAGACACCCACACACATTCACACATTTCTTCTATTATTTTTTTACTTACCTTACAGTTGGTCCGTTATCCAGGATCTTCAGGTGACATCCGGCGAGCAGCTCTCACAGCGCGACGGGGGAGGAGCTTGCACCCGTTGAGCTGTGGCCTCTATGGCCAGGAGGTGCGGTCACCACAGTCACATGCCTGTGGGCCGCACCTCGAGGAGGAGAGGCTAGGGAGAGAGCTCCCTATAGCAGCCTCTCCTCCCGATCGGCCCTCACCCCTGCGCGAGGTTAATCCTCCGATTCTGGGACCATGTCCCAGACGGAGGAAAGCTCACCGGGGGATTTTTATTTTTATTTTTTTTAAACAATTATAGCCCTGGAGTCTCGAGGCTAAAGAATACTTTAGCCCCAGAGTCTCCATTCGGGCTATGAAGGGGGGACTCGGGGCTATGAAGGGGGGACTCGGGGCTATAGCCCCAGTAGCCCACCCCTAGCGATGCCTCTGCTATCCAGTGGTCCAGACTTCATCCTCCGGTGTCCAAAAGGTTTAGGATCATAACATGTATAGCATGGAAGACTAGACAGAGGGGATATGATAGAAACATTAAATACACAAAGGGCATCAACACAGTATAGGAGGAGAGTATATTTAAAAGAAGACAAACTACCACAAGAGGACATAGCCTTAAATTAGAGGAACAACGTTTTAAACGTAATATCAGGAAGTATTACTTTACTGAGAGGACAATGGGTGCATGGTATGGCCTTCCAGCATAAGTGATAGAGGTTTATACCATGAAGGAATTAGAATGCTTGGAATAGGCAAAAGGTTATCCTAGATATAGGCTAAGCCAGGGACTAATGAAAGAATTCTGATTATAGTTTTAGGCAGACACTGGGCAGACTAGATGGGCCAAATGGTTCTCATCAGTTTACTAACCATGTATAGGGAGTAAAGATGCTTGAAAATTTCATAGCGCCTGTAGGTGACAAATTTAATTTCAAGGAAGTTCTCATTAAATCAAAGAGAGATCAGTTTGAAAAACATTGCTTTAAGAATAAGCATGTTACCACGGAAACCCAGAAATATTACAAAGAGACAACTCAGTTTGTGATACAATGTATCATGCATGCACACACTGAAGAGAGAGCTAGATGTGGGCTCTCCCCTGGGTTGGACGTATCTATGACAACGCGCACGTGCTTTAAGTACAATTGTGTCACATTGCACTACCTCACTACAAAACTGTAGAATAGTCATGCAAACATGTTCAGTGATGAAGTAACACTGACGAGCTTCGACAATCAGAAAACAAAAATGTTTCAATGAATACTTTATATTTCTACTAAGATATTTAAATTATATTTTTGGTTTACTTGAAACATTGATGACAGGCATACCTTGAAATATAAAGGCGACACAGTGGATCAAATATTTTCTTGCTTTTCCCTCATTATATGCACTGCTTTTAAGAGATAAGGTGTGTCTTTGGAAATAGGTGGGATTGGCCTAAAAGTAGGGAAAATTTGGAAATACTAGAGTCACTCAGCCCCTGATGTAGAAGGTTTTACCTTTAGTACTGGCTATTTGCATGTGTGTAGAGATGAAGAATGGGGCAAGCCATTGATTGAAACCAATAGTAATTGGTTGCATAGAAATATTATTCTGCTAAAGTTACATTTTGCACTGGCCTAAATGCAAAATAATGCTATGGCGCCAGGAGCTTTCTTAATTCAAGAAATTCCAAAGCTGAACCATGAGAGAGTTATAGGTTATTTGGAAAGATACGCGAGTCCCAAATACCATCACCTTCATTAAAGTGAATAGTTTGAATCTGGTATTTTGATAGTTCACACCATACAAATGATGCCATCAACTAATGGGGTTTGTTTGCAACATTATTGTACCAATAAAATACTGTATACATGTCTGTGCGTATGTATAATAGTCCAAAAAAATAAAAAATCAATCTGTCTGTAAAGCAGGACAGAGGTATTGCTTAGTGGGATAGACTACCAAAATTGGGTCTATCTGGCACAAAGAAGGGACATATTATGATGCTTCTGCCTATTTACTAAAGATCACTTGCCTATATCTAAAGCATGTTTGAAAGTCATCAACATCCTTATATTAATCCTGCCTAATGACCTTATTATTATGCATGCAGATGAGCTGTTTCATTTTCATACATAATTCCTTTGGAAATGAGCTGTCTGGGTAACGTCATGATGCATGTACTAAGCAGCGGTGTGTGAAATTAGTCAGGTGGTGGTAGTTGTCTAGAGTAAACAGGGCAGAAGGTGTTGTTGTCTTCAGAAATGCTATATGCACAATGTTATTCCTTTGCTGACCTGTTCACATTGGTCAAAGGTCTAACACTGTTAGAGTACTACATTCCTCTTCCAACCTCTTGTCTCCTAAAGTATTGCGGGAGATGTAGGCCATCAACAGCTGGAGGGCTGCAGCTGGACCATAGGCGTGCGCACGGGGTGTGCCGGGTGTGCCTGGGCACACCCTAATCCAGGGCCGGCGCCACCAGTAAGGCGACCTAGGCAGCTGCCTAGGGCGCATCTTGGCTGGGGGCGCCGGAACCCTGCTTCCAAAAAAAAAAAAAAAAATCCTCCTCCTTACTTACCTCGTCGGCGTCGCTGCGTCTCCGGTGCTGGGCCGCCTGTGGCTGAGAGGGAAGCGTTGTGCGCTCCCCTCCAGCCAATGCGCATTCAGTAAAGTTTTTTTTTTTTAAACTTTATTGAAAGCGCATTGGCTGGAGGGGAGCGCACAACGCTTCCCTCTCAGTCACAGGCGGCCCAGCACCGGAGACAGAGCAGCAGCAGCAGCAGCGACGAGGTAAGTAAAGGAAAGAAGGCCTGGCTGGCATATTGGGTGGCTAAGTCCAGGCATATTGCTGGGGAAAGTCCTGGCATATTGAGGGGCATAATCCTGTCATATTGGGTGGCATAATCCTGGGATATTGAGGGGCTTAATCCTGGCATATTGAGGGGCATAATCCTGGGATAAAGAGGGGCATAATAATGGGACATTGAGGGGCATAATCCTGGGATATTGAAGGGAATAATCCTGGCATATTGAGGGGCATAATCCTGGGGTATTGAGGGGGCATAATCCTGGCATATTGAGCGGCATAATCCTGGGATATTGAGGGGAATAATCCTGGCATATTGGGTGGCTAAATCCTGGCATATTGCGGAGCATAATCCTGGGGTATTGAGGGGAATAATCCTGGCATATTGAGACTTAAGTTATGTTACTTATTCTCCACCATTCTTAATAGGGGGCTTTATTGCAACATGTAACTCTGTTAACTCTCTTTTAATTTAAATGCTGAGAAAGGGGTGGAACATGTGATGTCATGATATGGGAAAATAATATGATAATGGGGGGGGGGGGGGGGACGCCGTGTGCGGCGTGTGTGTTTGTGCTTTAGGGTGCACACCCTAATGCAATAGGCTGCGCACGCCTATGAGCTGGACATCACTATATAGAGGGGTAGGTATCCTTCAGCACTCCCAATGTTATGGACTACATCTCCTATAATGCTCGAACAACCATAATGCTGGCAAAGCATCAAGGGAAAATAAGTCCACAACATCTGGTGTGCCAAAGGTTGCCTACCCCTAGGGAGTGGATTTGTATATGCTAGTGTTATATTACTCTAACACAGCCTATGATATTTGCCTCTCGT
The DNA here is from genome assembly GCA_036172795.1 of Pelodytes ibericus. Classification (NCBI taxonomy): domain Eukaryota; kingdom Metazoa; phylum Chordata; class Amphibia; order Anura; family Pelodytidae; genus Pelodytes; species Pelodytes ibericus. The sequence goes on from CM069857.1 coordinate 165,440,584, forward strand.
TTAGTTAACTATTCTGTAAAGATTTTTTAAATATAACTGTCATGTTTGTGGCAAATGATTCTAGAAAGCAAAATAATATTTTATGCTTTCTGGATAATGCTTTATGGGTTTATACTTTTTGGAATGGGTTCTAGCATTTCCTTTAATACTGCAAATAAAAATGTGTGTGATTTTAATTGTTATATGCTTCCTTTTTTAAAACAAATATACAGTATTGAGATTAATCCAAATGAACCCAACATTCAGCGGGGAATCAAATTCCAGGGCTGTGTGTACATTGAATTGAATGTGTATTGATCTCAAGCAAACTTTAGAAAAGGTTTTCTAAAATCTCAAGAGTGCTCTCTTTATAATGGACTGAAAACGTAGTTTATTGTTTGGGAATGCATATATACAATGTCTGGCCAAAAAAAAAGTTGCCATCAAAAAAAAAAAAAAAAATTCATTGATGGAATAACCTGGTCATTCAGTATATTCAGGTAGTCAGCTGACCTCATTCTGCGGGCACATAATGTTGGTGAACCTAGACCTGACCAACTGCAGCAACCCCAGACTTATCTGCTTAGATAAATCCAGGTGGGGACTTTTTTTTGGGCCAGGCAATGTATCCTGTTGTGAATAGTTACAGCAGTAAAATATAACTTATGTAGTATAAGGGCCAGCCTTAGGTGTTCAGGCGCCCTGTGCGGGACCATCCATCCGGCGCCCCCCCCCCTTCCCTGTTAGTCACAGGCAGTGATAATTAACCCCTTAGTGACATGACTTTTTTGGCTTGTCCGACGCTTGGTGACATGGGCTGTTTTAACATTTCTGAGGTGTTTGTGTTTTGCTGTAATTTATTTCTGTCTCATTTAGTGTACCCGCACAAACTATATATCGTTTTTATCGTTATAAGAAGGGTTTTCTTTTGATACCATTATTTTGATAATAGCATATAATTTGATGTAAAAAAAATAATAAAATATGGCAAAAAAATTGAAAAAATAATTTTTTTATGACTTTTATTTGAAAAATCGTATACTCAAATATGTAGTATTTTAACACTTTCCATGCACTAATTATACTACCAGCCTATGTCAATGTTTTGGGTAGTAATTTTTTTTCACATACATTGTACTTTGGGCATGAATTCACAGATCCTGTTATATGTCAGTGCCAAACAACACCTCAATATGTGTTCAGCAACATCTCCTGAGTACAGGGATACCCCCCATGTATAGGTTGGTTAGGTTATTTGGGGGTTAAAAGGCCACATTTGAGAGGTGCGCTCTTTGGTTTTCCAACTTGGAATTCTGACGTGCAGAAAACCTGCGCCCATGTCCCATTTGGGACATTTTTGAAGCCAAAAAGTGTATTCTACCCCTCAAAACCATATATTTTTGAAAACTAGACACCCTAGGGTATTTCAAATGGTAGTATTTTAACACTTTCCATGCACTAATTATACTACCAGCCTATGTCAATGTTATGGATAGTAATTTTTTTTCACATACATAGTACTTTGGGCATGAATTCACAGATCCTGTTATATGTCAGTGCCAAACAACACCTCAATATGTGTTCAGCAACATCTCCTGAGTACAGGGATACCACCCATGTATAGGTTGGTTAGGTAATTTGGGGGTTAAAAGGCCACATTTGAGAGGTGCGCTTTTTGGTTTTTCAACTTGGAATTCTGACGTGCAGAAAACCTGCGCCCATGTCCCATTTGGGACATTTTTGAAGCCAAAAAGTGTATTCTACCCCTCAAAACCATATATTTTTGAAAACTAGACACCCTAGGGTATTTCAAATGGTAGTATTTTAACACTTTCCATGCACTAATTATACTACCAGCCTATGTCAATGTTATGGATAGTAATTTTTTTTCACATACATAGTACTTTGGGCATGAATTCACAGATCCTGTTATATGTCAGTGCCAAACAACACCTCAATATGTGTTCAGCAACATCTCCTGAGTACAGGGATACCACCCATGTATAGGTTGGTTAGGTAATTTGGGGGTTAAAAGGCCACATTTGAGAGGTGCGCTTTTTGGTTTTTCAACTTGGAATTCTGACGTGCAGAAAACCTGCACCCATGTCCCATTTGGGACATTTTTGAAGCCAAAAAGTGTATTCTACCCCACAAAACCATATATTTTTGAAAACTAGACACCCTAGGGTATTTCAAATGGTAGTATTTTAACACTTTTCATGCACTAATTCTACCACCAGCCTATGTCAATATTATGGATAGTAATTTGTTTTTCACATTCATTGTACATCGGGCATGAATTCACAGATCCCATTATGTGTCAGTGCCAAACAACACCTTAATATGTGTTCAGCAACATCTCTTGAGTACAGGGATACCACCCATGTGTAGGTTAGTTAGATTATTTGGGGGCTAAAAGGCCACGTTTAGGGGGGGTGCATTTCCAACTTGGAATTTTGACATGTAGTCAGCCTGCGCCTATGTTCCATTTGGGACACTTTTGAAGCCTGTCAAAGTATTTTCCCCTATAAAACCATATATTTTGGAAAACTAGAAATCCTAGGGTATTTAAAATTGTGGTATTTTAACACTTTCCAAGTGCTAATTCTACCACCAACCTATGTCAAAGGGTTGGGATGTCATTTTTTCCCCACCCACATTGTAGTTCAGGCAGGAATTTTCAGATTCTGGTATTTGCCACTGCCAACCAACACCTCAATATGTGTTCAGCAACATCTCCTGAGTACAGGGATACCCCCCATGCATAGGTTTGTTGGTTTGTATTGGGTCTAAAATTCCACATTTAGGGGGTGCGCAATTCCAACCTGGAATTTTGACATGTAGTCAGCCTGCGCCCATGTTCCATTTGGAACATTTTTCAAGCCGTCCAATGAATTTTACCCCATCAAACCATATATTTTTGGAAAATAGACATCCTAAGGTATTTCAAATGGTGGTATTTTAATACTGTATAGGTACTAATTCTACCACCAGCCTTTGTAAAAGTTTGTGGTAGTACTTTTTTTGGGAGTTTTTTTTCCACATGCATTGTACTTCAGGCATGAATTCACAGATTCTGGTATATGTCACTGCCAAACAACAACCCAATATGTGTTCAGCAACATCTCCCGAGTACAGGGATAGCACCCATGCATAGGTTTGTTGGTTTGTTTTTGGCTAGAAGGCAACATTTGTGAGATGCGCATCTCAAAATTCCAACTTGGAATTTTGACATGTAGTCAACCTGCGTCCGTGTCCTTTATGGGATATATCTTTGAAGCCAGCCAATGTAATTTACCCCCACCAAACCATATATTTTTTTATCGGTAGACCCCCATCACTACTTGTGGCAAGGGCTCAGCAGCCACCGATACATCGCTAGATGATGTATCAGAAAGCTGAATAGGGTCAAAATCGAACCCTGAGTCCGCGGCCTCAGAATCAGTGCGTAAGCAGTGATCTCGAGCAAAGAAGGGGTTAATAGCTCTTAGAAGAGCCTATCTAGTACTGTAATACATTACAGTACAAAGAAATGAATCCATAAAACAGTGCAGACAGCAAAACATACTGTTGCTGTGCAAGATTACTGCTTACACAGTGATGAATGGCAGGGAAGGGGTTAATACACAGTGAAAGACTTTCATAAAACCTGACAATTTTATAAAATGTTATTTTATATCACTAATACTGATCTGTCTCTTTCCGTCACAAAAATGTAAGTGAGGAGAGGGAGGCAGATCAATATTTGTGAATATTGATCCGACTAATTTTGATCTGACATGGGCGAATGGTGAGCTTAATTGAGAAATCACCAAACCGCCTTTGCCACTAATTCGCTGTTACTGATCGCTATGCGCTCATGCAGCTTAAAAAAAAAAATCTCAAATATTTTTACTTTACATGTAATCCCCTAGCGGGTATGTGTAAAAAAAAAAAAAAAAAAAAAATATGCAGACAGATAAAAATTGCTTTGGCGTCAATACCATTGCATAAGCAGTGATCAACGGCAAATAAGGGGTTAATAACTGTATAAATTACAGTACAAAAAAAATGAACCCCTAAAAAATGCACAAACAGCAAAAATAAATGCGCTGATGTGCATGATCACTGCTTATGCAAGATCAGTGACAGGGAAGGGGTTAAACGCAGGGAATTGCTTTAATAAAAAAAATTTTCTTGTTTTATTATTTGTGTGTTGTGTATTTATTGTTTTTTTTTTAACTTTTACTTACTTTTAGAACTTTGATCTGTCTCTCTCCCTCACTAAAATAAATGTGAGGAGAGGGAGGCAGATCATAACTGGTCAGATCAATATAGAGTTATTATTGATCTGACCAGTCAGTGGGGATGTTCAGCAGAGCATCCCCACTGCCTGTCAGTGTGCCTGGCAGTCACTGATTGCCTCTGTGAAGAGGCAATCGTGTGACAGCCAGAGAGCACAGGAAGCAGGTACTTCCTGCCTCCTGTGCTCTTGCCCTTAGAAGGGCAGCGCCATCTTGGTCACTCAGTGACCAAGATCGTGCATTTTTTTTTTGTGTTTCTGATTGCCTCGACTTTCGAGGCAATCAGAAACACTTTCTGAGCATAGGAAGCGAAAGATTCGCTTCCTATGCTCGTTTTTTAAAAGCCCGCGTTTTAAAGGCGCTGTGCCTTTAAAACCGGTATTTCGATAGCTCTCCGGAGCGATCGAGATGCCGACGGGCATTTTTTTTAGCATTGTACGATGCTTCCACACGGAAGCATCGTTACAATACCTTTAGAGCACTGAAAGCGGAAAAACTCCGCTTTCAGTGCTCGTTTTGACACAGGACGGACTAGGTCCGTCCTGTGTCACTAACGCCTCGGCACACAGGACGGACCTAGTCCGTCCTGTGTCGCCAAGGGGTTAAAAAAAAAAAAAACATGGCTGGTTTTTATTTACTTCCTATCCCCCCCATATTTACCACTATATCCCTTGCCATTGCACTCACAGGTGTAGTTAGTTGTGAACTATAATTCCCATTATTCTCAGCCAGGTGTCCATCATGACTAGTCATCATGGGAGTTGTAGTACACAACTGTAGTACAACAACTGTCACACCATCTGTTGTTAACTACATTTCCCATAAGGCTGAGCCAGACATACTATTTTCATGATGCTGGCTGAGCATCATGGGAAGTGCAGTCAATAGTACCTAATGCAGCAGATGATAGCTGTGGGATACAATTCCATGATGCTCAGCCAGCCAGATGTCCACCATGACTAGGCATCATATGAGTTGTAGTCCACAATTAACACCTATCACACCATCTGTTGTTAACTACATTTCCCATGTTTCCATGATGCTGACTGAGCATCATGGTAAGTGAAGTCAGCAGTAGCTTAGGCTGCAGGTTATAGCTGTTACCTACAATTCCGATGATGCTTAGCCAACCATGGGAGTTGTAGTCCACAGCAGCAGAGATTTTTTTTTAAATTAAAAAAAAAAATGCTAGTATTAGCCTCTCTCGCAGGATCCTACCTTTCTAGCCTGGGGGGAGACTCAACAAGTCTCTGGTGGTCTGTGGTGCACGCTCCTGGCCATCAGTGCTGTGGAGGGAGCTGTTGGAGACGGGCTCTATCGTGCAGGCTTTTCACGATAAGGGCTGGGGGCGGGGATATGGTTAGTCATATCCCCTGCTTCCCTCTGATTGGCCCTGTAATGATTGACAGCACCAGGTCTCTGCTAGAAGAGGCAGAGACCTGCTGCTTCTCACAGGGCAGTGCAGCTCCCTGTTACTCAGGGGCTGCACGATAATAGTGATGGTGATCGGCACCGGTACTATAACAAAAGGTCCTTTAACAAAAGAACAGCACATTTACTAACAGTAACTCTGTATCTAGGTTTAAACTGAGGCAAAAAAAAGTGAATTTAAATTTTTAAAATTTAAGTTCAACCGGCAGATTATTTTTTTTACAGCCGTTAACTCAGTATTTCTTTACTGTTACTCCCAAAACTTTTAAAATGATTCTCAGTCTTTTTTGTTGTCCATTATACTTTTATATTTTACATATATAATTATATCATTTTTTTAACTCACATTTCTTGTTATTCTTCTCTCTCCTTATTTTTCTGCACAATGCCACCTCAAACTTATTTCTGTCACTTCTAAGCTTATTAATCTCCATCCTTCCCCAGTCCCAGAGGCGGCTCTCTAATTAGGCAAGTTAGGCGGCTGCCTAAGGCCTCGCAGTTGGGGTGGGGGGGGGGGGGGGGGGGCCTCGAGGCAGCCTAACTCACCTAACAGATAATGTTTTGCCACCTTTCTGCTACCTACTCCATGGACATTCATAAGCTTCAACTAGGTACCAGTTTACATTGTAAGGTGACAGGAGTTTATCGCTGCCTGCGTGTTGTGTGTAGTAGGCATTGATAAGTCAACTGTCACACTAACCTCCATCAGCGTCGGCACGTTAAGGTAAGGGGCCGTCTTCACAGGCAGCGATTCTGTGTTTTTTTTTTCTCCTGCACACGAAGATTACCGCTCTGCTCCGCCCCCACTGTAACCAAAACGCCAACAGCAGAAGCGACAGCACAACGTGGTCTATGAGACCACTGGACACTGAGACCCTCTTCTTCTCCCTGTAGATGCCCTGACAGGTAACTACGCAGGGAGGGAGAGGGACATCTAAAAGAAAAACTGTCCCGCTGCTCTGATGCCCGTTATGCTGGTCATAAAAAAAAGTTTTAAAAAATCTGCTGGTGTGAGTGTGTGTGCTGATTGAGTGTGTAAGTGAGGGTGTGTGCTGACTGAGTGTGTGAGTGAGGGTGTGTGCTAACTGAGTGTGTGAGTGATGGTGTGTGCTGACTGAGTGTTTGTGTGAGTGTGGGCTGGCTGAGTGTGTGAGTGAGGGTGTGTGCTGACTGAGTGTGTGAGTGTGGGCTGGCTGAGTGTTTGTGTGAATGTGCGATGGCTTAATGTGTGCTGAGGGAGTGTGTGCTCGCTGAGTGTGTTTGATTAAGTGTGTGCTGGCTTATTGTGTCTGTGAGTGTGTGTCGTGACTGAGTGTGGGCTAGCTGAGTGAGTGTGTCACTGAGTGTGGGCTGGCTGAGTGAGTGTGTGCTCACTGAGTGTGTTTGATTAAGTGTGTGCTGGCTTATTGTGTGTGTGAGTGTTTGCTTGAGGAGTGTGTCTGTGAGTGAGTGTGTGTCCTGTCTGAGTTTGTGTGGCTGGGTTTGTGATTGAGTGTGACTATGTTTGTGATAAGCTGTTTGAGGACATAATGGCAGTGGTATGTTTAAGGACAATGATCATTAGTTGTTTAGGGACACTGATTTGAGTGATAAACAGTCTAGGCACAGATATGGCACCAATAAGAGGTTTGGGAATAATGGCAGTGACAGGGTATTTGAAGACAATGATTAGCTGTTTGGGCACATAGATAAAATGTTTGGGCACAGAGACAGCATTTGGAAAGCAGTTTGGAGACAAAGAAGGCAGTCAAATAAGTTGATGAAGGACATAGGTGGCACTGATAAGTCTTAGGGACAAGTTGCACTGGGAAGCTGTTTGGGATCAAATATGGCACTGGCAAGATGTTTGGGGACAGAGATGGAACAAGGCCAAGACCTTGTGGATGTACATTGGTAAGTCCTGTGCGTACATTATTGGACTATTGTAATAATAATTTGCAAGTCCTGTGGGTGATGAAATGTGGTGCTGTGATGTTTGTGTGTGTCTCCTAAATGTGAACACTAACACATATATACACACTCATACGCTGATCAGATGCACACACTAGCACACACATACACACTCAAATGCTGATCAGATACACACATGCACACATATAGTGTATGTGTGTGCTAGTGTGTGTATCTGATCAGCATATAAGCGTGTATGTGTGTGCTATACCAATCACTTTTGATATAGATATTCGCAGACTAATTATAAGACAAATAAAAACAAGGAGTGGTGAATTCCTAATTGCTGGGATTTAAGGCTGGTCTTAAAATATGCTATTTAAACAGTTCATTTTTATTACCACTTGCATATCTATTTTTAATTATGAGTGTCAGTGAGGGCCTCACGTTCGAGTTTCGCCTAAGGCCTCACAAAGTCTAGAGCCGCCTCTGCCCAGTCCCTCTGTATTTTTTTTCACCTTGCTTCTCTTCACCTCCAAATTTGCTTCACTCTGTCCTCCAATAAAGGAGCCTGTTTTTTTTTATTTTGCTTTGTACTTTGTGGTGTACTGCCTTTGATTAAGACCCAGCTGTCATGGGTTGAAATGTCAGGCTCACCATCATGTGATATTAAAACTTTATTTTTCTTTTGAGTGTCAAGTTCTCTATTTTTATTACACATGTGAATGTTTTTCCGACCCATCCAATAATCTGGCACCTGGTTACATATTATGTTATTTACTTTTTCTGGTGTGCCAACATCTATCTCTATTTTTGCATTTCTCCAATACAATCTTTGTCCTCTCTCCCTTTAACTTTCACATTGCATTACATTTTTTCCACCCAGCTTTTTTTCCTGTCCCACACAATCACTCTTATGTAACTCCCCTTCTACTGTATGCAGTGCTGTATTTACCGTGAGGCATCCTAGGCAGATGCCTAGGGCGGCACATTTTGGGGGGCGGCAGCGCCCCCCAGCACTGAAAAAAAAACCATTTAAGAAATATTAAAAAAAAAAAAAAAAAGCTGGCCGTTTAAAAAAAATAAATAAAAAACGTGCTTGCGGGCAGAGACGGAGGTGAGAGGGAATCGGAAGATCCCCCCTCATGAACTCTGCCTGCCGGCAGGCTGCACAAGGACCCAAACAAGCAGCACAGAGAAACCTCTGTGCTGCCTGTTCGGCTCCCTGTGCAGTCTGACACTGAAGTGCCGACAGTCACGTGACCAGCGCGCTGACATCATACGCGCTCCGGGTCACGTGACCTGTCGGCACAACCGCCTGGGAGATGAACAGGCAACATGGAGAAGACCATGCTGCCTGCCACTAGCCACCAGGAAAAGGTAAGTGCTGGGGAGATGGGGGGGATTTGGGCACATTGGCTGGGGCTTATTAAATGAAAAACAAATAGTCAGAGAAGCACACCAAAATGAGTTGTCGACAACAGGAAAAAATAAACAACGAGGTGCATCACCCCAAGGGGCGTCCACTATACACCCCCAATAGGTAGAGTAACAGAGAACAAAAATTGGGGGAGCACACCATACAAAATAGATAAACAAGTAGATGGTATAGTGCCAAAAATATTTTAATAAATATTAAATATGTAATAAATAACAGACAAATATATGTAAGACAAGATAAATAGAGAAATGACACACTATAAAACACAGAGAAATTAATTGCAAACATATACACCAAAATAAGTAAACAAAATAAGTAAACAAAATAAATTGAAAAAAGAAAATAATAAATAAATACCCACTCAATATAAAAAAATGCAGAGAAAAATGCAGACAAGAATGGAACAAGGGAGGACTCACAGCGCAAAAAATGGAGGACACCAACGTTTCGGCTAGAGGCTGAAACGTTGGTGGACACCTTGATAAAGGCCTCTAGCCGAAACGTTGGTGTCCTCCATTTTTTGCCAATATTAAATGGCAAATCACACTGGCATATTATTGGGCAAATTGTCAGGGGCATATTAAATGGCAAATAACACTAGCATATTATTGGGCAAATTAGCAGGGGCATATTAAATGGAAAATAACACTGGCATATTGGGCAAATTAGCAGGGGCATATTAAATGGAAAATAACACTGGCATATTATTGGGCAAATTAGCAGGGGCATATTAAATGGAAAATAACACTGGCATATTGGGCAAATTAGCAGGGGCAAGTTAAATGGCAAATAACACTGGCATATTATTGGGAAAATTGGCTGGGGCTTATTAAATGGCAAATAAAACTGGCATATTATTTGGCAAATTGTCAGGGGTATATTAAATGGCAAATAACACTGGCATATTATTGAGCACATTGGAAGGGGCATATTAAATGGCAAATAATACTGGCTTAATATTGGGCATTTGGCTGGGGCATATTAAATGGCAAATAACACTGGCTAATTATTGGGCAAATTAGCAGGGGGCATATTAAATGGCAAATAACACTGGCTTATTATTTGGCAAATTGGCTGGGGCATATTAAATGGCAAATCACACTGGCATATTATTGGGCAAATTACCTGGGGCATATTAAATGGCAAATCACACTGGCATATTATTGGGCAAATTAGCAGGGGCATATTAAATGGCAAATAACACTGGCTTATTATTGGGCAAATTAGCAGGGGCATAATCAATGGCAAATCACACTGGCATATTACTGGGCAAATTAGCTGGGGCATATTAAATGGCAAATCACACTGGCATATTATTGGGAAAATTGGCTGGGGCATATTAAATGGCAAATAACACTGGCATATTATTGGGCAAATTAGCAGGGGCATATTAAATAGAAAATAACACTGGCATATTATTGGGCAAATTAGCAGGGGCAAGTTAAATGGCAAATAACACTGGCATATTATTGAGCACATTGGCTGGGGCTTATTAATGGCAAATAACACTGGCATATTATTGGGCAAATTGGAAGGGGCATATTAAATGGCAAATAATATTGGCTTAATATTGGGCATTTGGCTGGGGCATATTAAATGGCAGAATAACACTGGCATATTATTGGGCAAATTGGCAGGGGCATATTCAATGGCAAATACTGGCATAATGGGCAAATTTGCTGGGGCATATTAATGGAAAATGATACTGGCATATTATTGGGCAAATTAGCTGGGGAATATTAATGGCAAATAATATTGGCAATGTGTATGTAATGGGGTGATGGAGGCATGTAAATGGGGTGATGGGGCATGTCCTTGGTGTGCAACGTGGGTTATGGGTCATTTTGTGGGTGTGCATCGTGGGTAGGGGGGTGCCCAAAATTTGTCTGCCTAGGGCAGCACAAAACTACCATACACCACTGACTGTATGTTAAATTTACTATTGTATGTGTCTGTATTGTTTGTACTATATGTTTCCTCTATTTCCCTCAGTAGAATCATTTCTCTCACTACCTTGTCCCTACCTAGCCTTCTTCCCCTATTCTCTCACTCTATCCCTCCCTTACAAAAAAGTGCATAATATATGTATAGATGAAGAAAAAACAAGTGAAGTCTTCCTATAAAATAATGAGTGCTATACACTAAAACGTGAGTTAAGGTGAGATGAACATTTCCTCTCACCAGTTAAGCTATACATTGTTCAGGGACAAACCTAGTAAGTTTGCTTAGTTTGGAAAATGTACCAGATTTGTTCCTGCACAATGTATAGTTAAATTGGTGAGAGGAAATGTTCATCTCACTTAACTCACCTTTCAGTGAATAGCACACATTATTTTATAGGAAGACTTCAGTGTTTTTTCTTCATCTATACATGTATTATACACTCATCCCCCACCCTATCTTTATTTCTTCCACCTTTTTTTCCACCCCTCTTTCCTAGTCTTATTTCACTGTAAAAATGAAATCTATATTAGGATTAATATATTATTATCATTAATGCAACTAACTCATTAGCATTCACAGTGTTTCTCAATAAATAATGTGTCACAAATAAGGATGCTCCATTTTAAAGTAAAAGCATATTCTCTTAAATGTTCAGTGACTAGCAGACTCCCTTAGTATATTAACTGCGCTGTAATGGAAAATGAACATGGTACTCACAAAGATAGAAAGATGTCAGGCGCCGATATTACTAGGTTGATCTCCATATACATGACTGAACTTTTTGAAACACAATTGTAATGCTGGAGAATAGCTGTTTTAACATTTCGGCAGTGTTTATATTTAGCTCTAATTTTCCTCAATATGCAGCAGTCCGTCCTGAATTGGATTCCAGCAGGTCGGGACATTTGGAATCTGAAGCATTGGAGCCTTTCAGAATGGGACATTTTTCACCATGACTACCCAATATCCCCCAATCATCTGCGAACACACTCCAAATTTGGCATTTCAATTCTCCAGCTCAGACCCCATGTCAATAACTGGACGGGGAGCTGGCAAAATGGTTTGCAGCCCCCCATTATAGATATAGGGGGGGAGAAGTGCATGAAGGCCTGACTCAAAAGGGTCTGGGAGTGGGGCAAACGCCCCAGCCCCATATAGAATGTAATAGAGACCAGTACTATTAGCCTTGGCCCCCCTAACAAAGGCGAGACTGGGATCTGCCAAATGACTCCCAACACCCATGCTGTATACATTGGAGGCCAGGGCTAGTAGCTATGCCCCCAAACCATAATCGGGACTTGGATACTAGGGTTTCAAGAGCTGGACAAATATAAATAAATTCCCCTGGGTCTGGGGGCTGGGCACATGCCCCAAACTCACGGTTAAACCAGTTGTGGGGCTGCCCAAATGCCCCCAGACCCATTAATAAAAATAAATTAACATCCCCCTGGTTCTGGGGTCTGCCCATTTCTTTGCAGGGATATGGTTATTGCAACTATGGAACATGGAATTTATACATAGCTTTGCGGCCTACATGTCCTATCAAGTTCAGCCAGCCAAAAGCAAGTTAAATTAGCATAATACGAAGTGTAACAGAACAGCTACCCAAGGCCATTAATACTACTGCCCATTTTAGGAAATTACCTTCTTAGCCCCTGATTCAAGCTCAGCACTTCCCCAGCAGGTTTTCCCTGGAACCTTGTTTTTTGTACCCAAATAGCAGACAGGACCATTAGCAGTTAGGTACAGCAAGAATGAATAACATTTATTTGTCAAACAGCACAGACTTATATACACAGAAACATGATATTAACTAGGGGGAAGCAAAGGGCAACTAATTATTAGACATGTGCATTCGTTTTCGGACGAATGCATTTTCGGACGAAAATAGCATTTTCGTCCATTCGTCCGAAAAACGAATAACGAAAATTTTAACTAACAAAATCCGAATGAACGAATGGTTAATAAACGAAAATCATTCGTTCATTCGTCCATTTGTCCATTCGTGCTGTTGGCATTCTAAACCGAAATAGAGTCGGTTTACAATACCAATAGCATTGTACTACATTCCATAAACCGACATGAATGACTTTCGGTTTATGGAATGCATGTAATGCTATTAGCATCCTATAAACCGAAATTGAGTTCCCATTCGTACGAATAGGTCAATTTACCTATTCGTATGAATGGGGACTCTTTCGGTTTATAGAAAGCCAATAGCAGCATGTATTCTATAAGCCGAAAGTCTTTAAAACAAACGACGTTCGGTTTATAGAATACATGTAATGCTATTGCTGTTCTATAAGCCGAAAGACATTTGGCTTATAGAACAGCAATAGCATTACATGCATTCTATAAACCGAACGTCGTTCGTTTTAAAGACTTTCGGCTTATAGAATACTATTGGCATTCTATAAACCTAACTAGAGTCCCTCCTCATTCATAAGAATTTCTTATGAATGGGGACTCGACTCTAGTTCGGTTTATAGAAAGCCAATAGTATTCTATAAGCCGAAAGTCTTTAAAACGAACGACGTTCGGTTTATAGAATACATGTAATGCTATTGCTAATCTATAAACCGAACGACTTTCGGTTTATAGAATAGCCATAGGATTACATGTAGTACATAAGCCGAAAGTCTATAAACCGAAAGTCGTTCGGTTTATAGGCTGTCGGCATTTAACTATACAGAGACAGAGTCTCCATTCATAAAATTATGAATGGAGACTTTGTCTCCGTGTAGTAAAATGCCGAAAGCCTATAAACCGAACGATCGGTTTATAGACTTTCGGCTTATGTAATACATGTAATCCTATGGCTATTCTATAAACCGAAAGTTCGGTTTATAGAATAGCAATAGGAATACATGTATTCCATAAGCCGACAGCCTATAAACCGAACGTTCGGTTTATAGGCTGTGGGCATTTTACTACACGGAGACAAAGTCTCCATTCATAATTTTATGAATGGAGACTCTGTCTCCGTATAGTTAAATGCCGGCTTTTAACTATACGGAGACAAAGTCTCCATTTATTTGTCTAATTGTCTCCGTGTAGTAAAATGCCCACAGCCTATAAACCGAACGTTCGGTTTATAGGCTGTCGGCTTATGGAATACATGTATTCCTATTGCTATTCTATAAACCGAACGTTCGGTTTATAGAATAGCCATAGGATTACATGTATTATATAAGCCGAAAGTCTATAAACCGATCGTTCGGTTTATAGGCTTTCGGCATTTTACTACACGGAGACAAAGTCTCCATTCATAATTTTATGAATGGAGACTCTGTCTCTGTATAGTTAAATGCCGACAGCCTATAAACCGAACGACTTTCGGTTTATAGACTTTCGGCTTATGTAATACATGTAATCCTATGGCTATTCTATAAACCGAAAGTCGTTCGGTTTATAGAATAGCAATAGGAATACATGTATTCCATAAGCCGACAGCCTATAAACCGAACGTTCGGTTTATAGGCTGTCGGCATTTTACTACACGGAGACAAAGTCTCCATTCATAATTTTATGAATGGAGACTCTGTCTCTTATTAGTTAAATGCCGACAGCCTATAAACCGAACGACTTTCGGTTTATAGTCTTTCGGCTTATGGAATACATGTAAACCTATGGCTATTCTATAAACCGAAAGTCGTTCGGTTTATAGAATAGCAATAGGATTACATGTATTCCATAAGCCGAAAGTCTATAAACCGAAAGTCGTTCGGTTTATAGACTTTCGGCTTATAGAATACAAGTAATACTATTGCCTTTCTATGAACCGAACGAGAGCCCCATTCATAAGAATTTCTTATGAATGGGGCTCTCGTTCGGTTTATAGAAAGCCAATAGTATTACATTGTATTCTATAAAACGAACGAAAAAAATTAACGAAACGAAAATAATGAACGAATTTCGTCTGAAACGAATGCACTAATGAACGAAATTCGTTTTAGACGAAATAAATAACATTTTCGTCCGAATGGACGAAAACGAAACGAAAATTTTAGTTTTGCACATGTCTACTAATTATAACATGGTAAGCCTCCAGCAATAGAAAACATAATCTGAAACAGTTAATGGAATTTACCCAATCCGGGTAGAGCTGACACTTCCCCGGCATTATGTATTGCCAGAGCCACAAGCTGGGAGCTACGGACTATATATTTGGTTAAACAATGCACAACCTTATACATAGTTTGTCAGTATGTTATGTGCTACTTAGCTGCACATGCACTGCTCGATGATGCATTGCTTGTCAGTGGAACCCTGCACGCACACCCTCACCCTCATTCCCCTTTGGACACCACCAGTGTCCCAGTGGGGAACAAAAAAGTTAGAAGGTACACTGACTGAAATTCACTAAGTGGATATATCAGAGTGAGGAAGAAACTGCTGAAATGAATATTGGTACCTGCATGCAACATAACCTTGTGAAACAACTTTACTTCCTGTGTTTACAAAATGCAGAAATGTGTTGTTATTAATTTAATGTGTTATGCTTTTGATGTGGATACTAAAGTAAGCAATATATTTATTTCCCACTTAAATTATCTTCTTGAGGGTTCTTTATTTAGTGTGTCTAAATGTGGTCCTGCTCTGTTAATATCACAGTTTATTAAAAGTTTCTGAACACAGAATATGGATTTTTCCTTTCCAACTTTTTCTTTATTGTACATATATTTGAACTATTGCATTGTTTTGTGGAATGGGTAGTGATGTTTTATGCTTTGGGCATTTTTGTTCTACACAGATTATTTGCTCTTTCTGTCTCCATCTTTCTATAAGCCGCAGAGTAACTTCAAGTAAATGTATGAGCCTTTTTTCTAAATCCAACCTGAGTAACACTGAAGCACTTTAGCGCCTTGGGTTTGAGATGCAAGTATATTATACAATTTACATAAACAGGTGTATGTATGCAGGATTCCCAGCAACACACTTGTCTAGTAAAGCTGAATCCAAAACTCTTGTAACAATGTAGATGCATTAGGCATTGGTAGTTTGGCCTTAAAATAGTGATAGGTTGTGCCCCAAATGACCATGCCATCACAGAAAATAAATTGTTCTCCTAATAGAGTGCTCTACAAGACCACTTCCATAGAAGCAAGGGTAGACACCAGCATTGTACATGGTGGACAGGTATTGAACACTATGATGTCCATGATGAAATGGTGTTCTATGGACCTTCACAGACACTTGTGTCCTTGTATGGACACTTTGCCTATCCCTGCACACATAAGTGTCCATTGGTCCAAGAAGTAAAATTCCTAGTGCTTTGTTTCTTCACTACATAATCATTAATATATTTGAAACAGAACATAATGGAAAATAATTTTAAAAAGATGAAAACAATTTTTTTTTCCTTATTTTTACTTTGGACTACTGTCATATTAGGACCCTAGGTGGACCAGTGTAGGGTACAAGAGTTCAGTTGCAGGAGCAGGGTCATAAGGCCTGGTGCAGGATAACCATTCACTCCCAGGGCTTCCACCCACAATTACCTCACTATAGGCAAGTCCTAACCACTAAACATACATAGGACAAAACTAAAGATAAACTAAAGCAAGACAATGACAAGCTGCAAATCTGTAGCTGGAAAAAACCACAATAGAAATTAAATAGCAACCATGTGGGGCACATTAAATAAGCAGGAGAGGAAACAAGACAGAGCACAAAGGAAAACCAGACAAGGAACATGAACACAACAGAAGGGAATAAAGAACACAGAGAGGCAAGCAGAGAACAAAGGTGAAGAGTGGACAGAAAAGCAGAAACACAGGGAGAGACTGCATACAGGATGGATTGTCATTACCCCCATTAACATGTCAACAGATATTTGCCTATAAAGGTACATTTTTGCAATGCATAAATTTGCAACATGATATCATGGCGTCTATTTACTAAATTTCAAGATAGGAGGCCGAGATTATCACTAATCCCGACATCCACAAGGACTCACCCCCCTCCCTCAATGCCTTATCTCAGCCTTGCAAAATGGTATTCACCAACCATTTTGCAATGATTGCGATGAGGTGAAGCCTGCCGAGATGACTGGGAGCGAAATAAAACTTGCAAGGGAAAAGAAAATGCTTTTCAGGATAAGTACAATAGGTGAGAGTAGAACGAGCAAAACCAGTAGTGCCACAGAATAGAAAATTATTATAACGCAAAAATATTTTTACAAAATAATTTGAGGATCCACTAAGAACCGGCAGCTAAAAACAAAAACAACAGACAGCTTCAAAACTGTGTGACAGAGGTGCAAAAAAGAGTGATATTAGCGCACAGTTCATGGACACTTGTATGTGCAAACGAAATGAAATATGCCCTTATGGTGACCACAATAATAAGCACAATATTGCATGAAACAATGACATGCATAAAAGGTGCAAAAGACACAAGATAACAAAGTGTAGTCACATGGAGTGTGTCACTGTGCAAATAAACAAATGAATAGATGCTGTGAACCAAAAAACAATAACAATTGTGTGAACAGTTGTGTGAACTGTTGTTTTTTTGTTCACAGCATCTATTCATTTGTTCATATACAAGTGTCCATGAACTGTGTGCGCTAATATCACTCTTTTTTCAGGATAAGTACAACTACTGAGTGTGAGAAGGTCAACTTGGGAGGTCAACATTTAAAGTCCACCTCCTCGCACTATTCTTGAATTTTAGTGAATATACAACACAACTTTTTGTATAGACAGCACTCTAAAAAAAAGGGAATAATTTATTATGCACTGAGGGTGAGAGGACTGAATTTTAAAGCAGTGGGGAGCGGCAGAGTGTTGCAAAAATTCCCTCCCTGCCGTGTCTCTGTACTGACTCCTGACTCCATCCCTGGTAGAAATAAAATGCGCAGCATAGATAGTGGTAATTAGTCTGTAGAAGCAGAACTCCAGCGGGACCCTGATCCAGCATCTCTGTGATGGAAAGGTTAATTCAGAGTTCTGTCTTTCAGTCACTTAATGTCAGGACTATCTCAAGCGGATGGAAATACCCAGAAATCACTGCCTTCCTGTATCCTGCTTCTGCTGAGCATACTTCCAGCTGTGTGCCAGTAATAACTTTCCACTTAAACTACTGGGATATTTTTTTTATTTTTTATTGAAATAAAGTAAATATGAGCTTTACCAAGTGAACTCACAGTTTTTCGAAACTAGGTGTGTGTTCTACAGAATCCTGTAGTACATGAAAACGTATAATTTTCCAGTTTTTCAAATATTAGAAATGCCAGCAATTTTTCTTTTCTCAGAGAGGTTATAGTTCAAGGTGTGATCAAGAGTAAAGGGGAGATGCTGTGACCTGAAATGACAGAAAGAAAACCTAAGGTACCTACATTTATTGCATTTTGTTTGTTGCTACAAGGCCAGGTGTATTTATTTTCTACTAATATATCAATTTTTTAATAAAACTCCAAGGACTAACGACTGTAGCATCTGACTCCTGTGTGGATTCCAAGCTATTAGCACAAGGGAAGCAGCGGGACTGATCATTTATAAAAATGCTTCCTTCTACAGGGACTCTATTAAAATAAGATTATCCATAAAGAATACCTAGTAATTATTTCATAAGATACCCACCAACCAAGGTTTTGCTAATCTTTATTAGTCGTAATGCCAGACACTGAAACCAATCCAGAGAATGGCTCAGGAGTACAATACAGGGGCACAGCATCCCTCCTGAGTTTATAATAGTGTGCATGTGTTTGAGTCCACAAGCCCCAGAATTGTCAGGTGATATTGCTCTTTTGTTCTCAGGGGGATAGCTGACACAAATACTTCTCTTTCTTGCAGAGCCAGGAGCAGTGCTTTCTATCCATTAGGAAATAGTACTGCACCAGAACTGGCCATAATACCAGTTAGAAGAGAATTGTTCCAGCATCTTTTTTTCTTCAAAAACACAGCTAAATGATCAGTATCCACTATATATAAATATCTATATCTATATATAAATATCTATATATATAAATAGCAATTTTATGTAACATATGTAACAAATAGATATAATTGTTAGTACCATATTTTCTCAAATATAAGATGACCCTGATTATAAGACGACCCCCCAAACTTTGGATATTCCTTTAGTAAAAAAACTAAAATAATGAATATAAGACTACCCTATAGGAAAAAAGTTTAACTTGTATATATTCTCATGTAAATTGCTTTTTCATATTTAATAAAAATTATGATATAAAAAAATGCATTTCTTGTTTTTATTTCCTTTTATGTGCCAATGCTGCCTCTACCCCCCAAACTTGCCCAATGGTTACTCCCTGCCCCCCAGACTTGCCGAATGCTGGATCTCTCCCCCCAACGCTGCCTTTCTTCCCTCTCCATGCCCCCAATGTTGCCTTTCTCCCCCCTTCCCCCAACATTGCCTCTCATTTGTGTTCCCGGTATTTCTCTTTTACAAAAATATAGTTTATGACTGTAGATAAGAGCCAATTGGCCTACCAGTCTTCACAAAACTACCCTCATATTTATTTAACTTATTTGTTCAATACTATTTTCACATCACAAATAATAATAATAATAATTGTTTACTGTGTTTTTTTACTTTCTAATTTGAGGGTTGTTCTATTGAGGTTGAAGGTCACTTATTAACCATCTACTTTTCTGGCAAAATAATTCCTTATGTTCCCTACTGATGTGTCATGATTTTTGTTAGTCTGTAAATTGCTTGACTAATCTAACATCCATGTCTCTTCCATGTTAAACTCTTTATCTCATACCTCACAAGTTAAAAACATCTACTTGAATATTCCATTGTAATCTCCCCCTTATTAATCCTACTTACTATTTAAATTACTGTTTCACCAACCAACAACACAGGAAGCAACCAGATTATATTTGACTTTGTTTTTGGGTTTTTTACCTCTTATATTTAAACCCTTTGTTTTTCAGATAATTTGACAGAACAACCAATTAATTCAATCTGAATGGGAAGGGGATATTAAGATTATGGGCACGGGAAGTTAATTGAAAAATCAGGAATTAATACTGAAGTTGGAAATAAAAGTGAGAAAAGCTTTGCAACTCAGCTTGATTATTCCAGTCTTGTAAGTTCAGTTTTAGTCAATTTAGTTTACCTGGACAATTTAAAAATAAATCAGTCCAGGACAATCTTTGAACAAAGAGTTTGTATTTTTCTTTGCCACATACCAAGATTATTTTTTGAGATTCTTTCATGAAAGCCTGGTCCTGTAATTCCACCTGTTTGGATTCAAAAAAGTTTCCTCTCCAAGAGCGCTAAAAAAGTACTGTTTAAAATTGAGGATTACTGTGATTATGCTTTCTACAGTTGTTTCAAAAATGGTTTCTTTTTTTTTACTGCAAATGTGACTGAAATCTTCATACCATGTGATTACTCTGTCTTACCTTGTTTATTTGTAATTTTACTTTACATATATCTTTCTGGGATACCTTGGCTTGTGGCTTAGAAGTCTCCAATTTTTTTTGCTTGTTGTTAGAACTTTGATGTTTACTCCTCCGCTCACTGGTAACATGCTTGGCCTTATTGGTTCTAATCTGTAGAATAATACTATTACCCAAACTAACACAATTTACCCAAATAAAAGATGATTTATGTATTTTATTTTATCTCACATTGTAAGACACATATATTTAATAGGTAACCTGCTTATTGTACCTCACCCAATATGCAGAAACTATCGTATTTCATTCCCTAATAGAGTTGAGCGAACACCTGGATGTTTGGGTTCGGCGTGTTCGGCCGAACTTCAGAAAAAAGTCCAGGTTCGGGCTCAAACTTGACCCCGAACCCTATTGAAGTCAATGGGGACACGAATTTTTGGGCACTAAAATGCCTCTAAAAAAGTCCTGGAAAGGGCTAGAGGGCTGCAAAAGGAATTAAAATGTGGGTAATAGTAGGACAAGTGCCCTGAAAACAAATATGGATAGGGAAATAACTTCAAAAATACATACAAATTAAAAATACAGCTGAGCCATAAAATAGCACTAGATGGAATCTTTGATTTTAGCTTTGGAAGAACATAAATCTAAATCTAAAGCATGGCTGCCAGGAGGATCAACAGAAAGATCCATTTGAGAGAGGGTTGGGGTGCAGGGTATTCTCTTTCAGTTTATACTAAGTGACCCATAGGTTGAGGAGGCGGTGACCGTGGTGGTGTAGGTGGAAGCGGCGCTGGAGGAGGAGGAGGAGGAGGTAGCCACAATTTTTCAAAGTGCGCTGTAAGCACAGTATTTGACGGTTCTATTTGACTCTCAGATATGAAGTGCACCGCAAGGCGCAAATGTACTATTTAGCACCCAAAACTATTAGAATTTTTCAAAGTGCGCTGTAAGCACAGTATTTGACGGTTCTATTTGACTCTCAGATATGGAGTGCACCGCAAGACGCAAATGTACTATTTAGCCCCCAAAACTATAAGAAATTTTTAAAGTGCGCTGTAAGGACAGTATTTGACAGTTCTATTTGACTCTCAGATGTAATACATGTAATGCTATTGCTATTCTAGAAACCGAAATAGAGTCCCCATTCATACGAATAGGTCAAATGAATTTCTTATGAATGGGGACTCTATTTCGGTTTATAGAAAGCCAATAGCATTACCTGTATTCCATAAAGACATTTGGTTTAAAGACTTTCGGTTTATGGAATACAGGTAATGCTATTGCTATTCTATAAACCGAAAGTCTATAAACCGAATGTCTTTCGGTTTATAGTCTTTCGGTTTATAGCCGAACCCCCGAACTCCAACCCGAACATACAGTGAAATGTTCGGGTTCGGGGTCCGAACACCGTAATGTTCGGTACGAACCCGAACAGTGCGGTTCGGGTTCGCTCAACACTATTCCCTAATTATTTCCTATTATCTTCACTTTCCATTCCTAGTTTTCTTCATCTCTACCTAGTCAACATGTTAAAGTTCTAAATCTTGCATTCAATTATCTATGATTCTGGCCCCATCTGTTATCTAACAGCCTAATAAAGAACCATTCATTTTTTTTAACTTGTGCTTCTGATAAAGAATTGCTACTCGCGTCTCACTGAGGTCTGTTGGGTTCGATCGTAGAGACCCTTTTTTCAAATGCCTCCTAAGTTAACTAGATCCCCTCACATGTTGAAATGTGAGTCTCTTTCTGCATTAGAAGAGAGCGTCAACTGGACCCAACAGACCTGAGTCAGACATGAGCAGCAAGCTGGCTGTGTGAGCGCATGCTGACACGGAACTCGTGTGCCAGCATCCAGATGAGCTCTGCTCACAGTAAACCCTTGTCTATCTACAAAGATACACTGCAGGTTTGGTCCAGGCAGGTGGCACCAGGTTATTAACTTTTTTTTTCTATTAATAAAGCTAAAGTTAAAAACAAACTTTAGAGCCACTTTACTCCAACATTTCACACACCCATGTCATTGCTGTTCATAACAAAGGAAACAGTACACCCATATTAACCCCTTCATGTCCAATGGTGCTTTGGTCCTTAAAGACTTAAGCACCAAAAGTTCCCTGCAGCAGGATCCCCAGTATTGCTCATTGCGGGGGGACGCAAGTAAAGACTAATAATTATTTCCATTTAACTATATTTTTTTGATAATATTCCATTTATACGTCTATATTGTGGGCACCATAATCTCTATTGTCTTATTATACTGTGTTTACAGGCAACGAGACCCCATGTATACGCCCAAGGTTTCATACCTGCTTTTTCTATATCCATATTTTACATGTATTGTTTTTTTTATTAATTTTCAATAAATATACTATTATATATATTTTTTTGTGTGGTCATTTTATCACATTACTTTATTTATGTGGTATTTTGCACACTTATTCGTGCGATCCATGTTTCCCCATTTATTATTTCTCCCTTAGTTTTTCAGAGATTCCCTTTCCTTTAAGCCTATTTAGTGGTGTGGCAAGTATATACTTGTTGTTCTCTGTTTTTCCACTCTAAGGATTGCTGCTACAAACTATTGTTTGTGAAATATTACACATATTAGGTATGTTTGAGTTTTTGTTTACATATACATTTTTTTCACTTGTGGTCTATTATATTTATCGCGCTGTACATTTTATATTTATTTGTATATTTAGAATATAGTCTATTGTCTATAAAAGCATCACACCCTATAAAAGGGCTGAACTTTTATTGACTACTCTCCTTCTGCACACAGTTAGAGTTCTTGTTCCATACTTTTACATGCTTCTGGAATCCAGTAAAAGGGACAACACAAACCATCCATTCTTCGGCTATGGGGCAGATTCACCGTATGCAGAAAAAGTCTTCTTTGGTGTGTTGAATGAATCTAGCTAGTACTGTCGTCAGCACTGCAGAATGTGTTGATAAAAATACATAATAAAAAGTCTTACACTGCTAAATTTGGACACTTTCCACTGATAGCTAAGATCTTTCTTTTCTGGTGCTATGACCCATAGCCCAGTTTCCCATGCAATCATTAAATCTGCTCAAGGTTGTCCATTGCATGGATTCCTAGAAACCCCGACTGTGCAGATTTAACACAATGCACTGCATCTTGCCTTTTTTTATTGTTTTCATTATTGTTTTTATTATGTCCATTAGATGTTTAGGAGCACAAGGATACTCTAGAGGCAAGTGCATACTTTACATTAGTTTACTTGGCAGGGAAATAGCCATAATTAAAACACGTAAGTGGTTTCCTACTTTGAGCTTACCCATGACAAACTCAGGCATAAAAAGCATCCTTTAAAGTAATTTACTTCAAAATAGGAAATAAGTGCTCATCCCAAATCTTCTTTCCGATTACCATTGAGATGTGTGATATGTAGACATGATGTATGATCACAAACCAATGCCCCAGCTACTACTTTCATGGCTAGAGCATGTTTTTCTCAAATGCCATACATATGGCATTCAGTGGTAAACTGGAGAAGGTTTAGACTAGTGGTCTGTCCAATTAAAGACTTTAACTAAAGTGTTAACTAAAGCATTATGGCTATATGTTATTACACTGGTGTAGCTGTACACTAGGATAAATTGAGCTGTGGATTCAAAGTTCAAGAAGGGCCTCCCTGTAAATTAATTAGAATTTAGTTAGAAATTAGTTGTAGAATTTATTTCCTATGGGTTTGGTTTAAGTTACTTGGACATAAGTCATTTATTTCAATAAAGCTTTTGAAGGTTTATGTTATAATTCAGTAAATTTCAAATACATTTCACAACCTGCACTGTGTACAGTGGAGCTTATGGAGCTTTGTTAACATACTAGTATGTGTTAAAACAACATCTCAACCTTTTTGAACCTTGTGTACGCTAGTTAATCTTCTCTAGATTAATTGGTGTCTTATAACACTCCGTGGAAAACAACTATGGCAGTGTATCCAGAATGTTGTGCCTTAAAGCATCTGAATTCAGGAAAATGTCAGGCAACTTTCGGGTCAAGCATACTGAAATTGTTCTTAGAGCATGATTTGGTAGAAACACATTGTATACTGGAAAATCCTTTCCCTATATTAACTATTCTATAGACGGAGAGACATTTTTGATAACTGAGGTATAAATCGTTTAAGCGTTAACTAGTGTTTGCGTAATTGGCATTCATAGCTGGTTTCTGTCAGTTTTTACCTGTCTGCAGTTGCAAATGTGAAATAATGATCTTGGTAATAACCTTTTATAGAATTCTTTTTTTAGGGCCCTACGTCCACTATAAATCATTATCGCTCACACCAATATTTACCATGTGGGAGGACTGGTTGGGTGACTTCTATGAATATTTCAATAGTAATATATGAGGATTGAGGTTGATTTTTCTCATAAACCTCTTCATTCCGCTTGTATTTCTCTGTATTTCTACCTTCCATTGACCTTTCCATATTTTGCACTTTCTTCTCTCTCACTGTATCTCTACCTCTTATTCAGTACACATCATACTATTTCTTTCTGTAACCATTAGTTCTACTTCACTCACTTCTTGCCTCTCTTTATTGACCTCTAGACATGTAAATATAGATGGAGTGGAAAAAAATGAAAATTGTGTTTTGCTAAAAAAACCATAAATAATAGAAATTTTGGGGAATGTATATGCAAAAAACAAAAACTGTCTGTATCTCTCACCCTAATAAAGTTGGCAACAAATATAAAAACACAATACAAATAGAGGTTTTGGTTATATGAATTGGCCAAAGTGTAATTCCTCCCACCCGCCATGTCAAGGCATAATCTCAGTAGGGTGAAACAAAGCAGCAAATACTAGACATGTGCATTTGTTTTCAGGCGAATGCATTTTCGGCCGAAAATAGAATTTTCGTCCATTTGTCCGGAAAACAAATAACGAAAATGCTAAACTAACGAAAGCCAAATGAACGAATGGTTAATAAACAAAAATCATTCATCCATTCGTGCTATTGGCATTCTATAAACCGAAATAGAGTCGGTTTATAGAATACCAATAGCATTACATACATTCCATAAACCGACATAACGAACGACTTTCGGTTTATGTAATGCATGTAATGCTATTGGTATTCTATGAACCGACTCTATTTCGGTTTATAGAAAGCCAATAGCATTACATACATTCCATAAACCGAAAGTCTATAAACCGAAAGAGAGTCGGTTTATAGACTTTCAGTTTATGGAATGTATGTAATGCTATTGGCTTTCTATAAACCGAAATAGAGTCCCCATTCATACGAATAGGTCAATTTGTATGAATGGGGACTCTATTTCGATTACCAAATGCCTCATGGACACCAAAAATAGCTGTTTCTAAAGAAATTCGGTTGGAAGGAAGATTGCTGGTTTTCACAAAGTTGTCCTTTCCCAGAAGTCCTGCATGCTCCATACTCCCAAAAGGTAGTGCATAAAGTCTGCAATAGGTATATTACATTTTGGGAGGCTGGAGGTAATATGTAGTTAATACAGATCACTATTCTCACTGTGCTTAACATCAGGAAGTGGATTAAGGTTAGCTTGCTTGCCCTGGAGCAACTATGAGTAATGTAATATTCACAGAATTCCTAGAAGTTCTTAAGAAGCTAATTAATTTCACTGTAATTGCAGAACCGTTACTCACAGTTGGTTGTGCAGCATGTGGCATGGCATATCTCTCTTTACCTGGAGCACAGAGGGATCTTTTAATGTCACTGCTGCAGTTTCACACACTTTGGGATATGTTGGTGTTGAGGACTTTCTATTTAACCCCTGCATGAGGCATGACAAGCTAGCACCAAAATGCCACTTTTAGTTCATGGCCAGCGATCACAAGGTGATAGGTAACCAGGAACACAATGGCAGAGACTCAATCCAGGTCTTAATAGACCCTGTGGATCCCTGCCACAAGATCATGAGATCTCCTGATGTCACGTGTGACATATATATTACTAGATGATAGAGGTAACATTTGACATTTTCCTAATTCATCTAGTAATGTACATGTGGTTCTGTACAGGTGTCATTTAAGTTTAGCTGTTTCTAGGCTTGCTAAACCGGCTCCTCTATATAACTTGGCATCAGTCACTCAGCACCAGTCAATTGTGCAACTATGGTGGCCATTTGCTGAAAGGTGAGTTGCAGATGAGTTGAGGTGAGATGGACATTTAATGTCATCTCAACTCCTGTCTAACTCACCTTTTAGTGATTAACACCTTTGTCTACTGTTCTTCATCTGTTCCTACACTGATTGTCTCATATTACTGTATCTACTGTCTATACTGTATTTTTTCTGACATCAGGGGTCAACAATGTCATGAATCACAAGTGGTGGTGGAGTAGTATTCACCAGGTGACCATGGGACCTGGAATTGAATACATCAACACCTCCTGTTGGTGAGATGTACTGTCTTATAATATCCTGTCAGCCATTATAGGAGATACAGATTTGTCACCCTCAGTGGCCCAATGGGCCTGACATTTCTTGACCATCATCGTCCTGGTGGCCCTCTTAAAACCCTGACCTGTTCTTCATGGACTCTCTGTTACTCTGGTACTGTCTCACAGCATTGACACAGTTGGCAGACATGTCTCCTCCTTACAGCCGTGGTCTGGCTGGAGTGCCTCCTAGTTGTGCCTGACAATGTGTTCCATCAACTGCATATTCTTGTAGAGGTGAACAGGTGGGATCGCTGCCTCTCTCCTTTATGCTGCTGTTCAAGAAGTAAGAGAGTGCCATGTACAGTGTTGTGGATGTCCCCATCCTAGACTTTTTCCGTGGCTGTTGGCATTAGTATGTTATTGCGTATTTTGGCATAAAATGCAGCAAAAATACTTTGTCTCAAAATAGACTTAACAACCAGCATTGAATTCAGGCCATTATGTCAAACTCCTTCTTACAATCTACCAAATCAATCATTCCTGCACAATCCCCTCTCACATCTGTCATATCAGTGATCCCTTATCTCCATCGCTTACAATCCTCCTTGCCATTTATCATATCTTTCACTTATTCCCTCCCAGATATCTCCCCGTGTTTTATAATAAACATTATTTCATAAATCGCTCTCCCACCTACCCTATCACTCACTTCTTCCTTGCTCTTCCTCCCATCTGTCACTCATTCTCACACAATATTTTTTTCCATCTGTTATATCCCATGTTCATTCGCTCACAATCCTCCCTCCTGTGGATTTTCATCTATTTATTTTTGATCCTTTCATTCACCCTCCCTGTCTCTCACTTATGATCCCCGCCCCCACTTCTTTTTTCTCCCTCGCTCCTGGCATACATATGTATTTTATTCTATGTCCTCTTGTTCTTTCGGTTTTCCTTGTGTTATCCATATGAAATTGCATCAGCTGCATTGATCCTGGCGAAAATCTGATTTCCTTCCCTTAATATAGTTTATTATACCAATAAAATATGATCCATGGATATTGCCACAGACTCTTCATTTGTTGGAAAATAAGATTTCCTTTCTGCTTATTTCCTGGCTAAAGATTTTTGAGCAGCTTTCGATCAGAGTCTGCCCAGCAGCATTTACACCAAGATGAAGATAATTTATACTATTATGATAATCAGCATCCTTCACAGATTCAACGTAATAACGGCAGAGCATTAAACATACAGATTACTTCTTTTGACCAGCAAAAGTGAAAAATGACATGTAAGTTGCTGCATAACATATTGGAAACCATAGTTTTAGATCTGCCATGCTGCTCCTTCAGTGATGAGTGATTTCATTAAGATGAATGGTGATTGACATTTGGAGGTTCTTAATCCATCTCGATTTCTACAGCCCACGTGGTGGACAAGTGACATTCCATGAAGGGCTCTTTGTCACTCTGCTCTAAAGTTTAGTTTGCTCAGAATCAAAATTCCAGTATATTTTTGATGATTAATGGTGTTCTGGTGAATGGTGTACACAGTGTTTGAGCAGATGTTTGAGGCAGTCTGACTCAAACATATTACAGTCTGCTAACATACCATTAGAAAGATCTCTATGTAAACAGTAATTAGTAAAGATTGCATATAGCAATTATTCATATTATCTGTTGTGGATTGTAAAAATTCTGCAAAAGTATATCAAGCTATTATTTATGTGCTTTACTCTGCGGCTGGCAAGTTCCCAGTGTTAGATGTTCATGCACTCTGTGTAGTCTACAATAGTCTGGGATAGTTCCTTATATTAAATGTAGTGGTGGAACTAACCAAGTTTGTTCCGGCACAATGTATAGCTAAATTGGTGAGATGTAATGTCCATCATACCTCACCTCACCTGCTACTCACTTCAACTCACCTGCTACTCACTTCAACTCACCTGCTGCTCACTTTAACTCACCAGCTTCTCACTTTAACTCACCTGCTGCTCACTTTAACCCCTTAACGCATATGGACGTATATATACGTCCTGAAAAGCATGGTCCTTAAGGACCATGAGCACGTATATATACGTCCTCCGTTTTCATGTAGTGTTGCGCTCATTAGCGCAACACTACATGTCTGTAGCTACTCTCAGAGGCTGCTTCGGATCCGAAGCAGCCTCTGAGAGGGCTTTCAGCCCCCCCTCGACCCCCCCGCGCGCATACGATCACTGCGAATGTGATCATATGCGCGTTGACACACATAGGCAGTGAATGCTCATCACTGCCTATGTGTGTAAAGTGTTGCAATGATGCCTCGATGGAGGCATCATGCAACACATTCTGTGCCCCCCTGGACACCGCGATCACCCGGTGATCGCGGGTGTGTGCTGTATCGGAGGAGCATGCTCCTCCGATACAGCGTGCCCAGAGGAGAGCGACGGAAGAGAAAAAAAAAAAAATTCCGTCGCTCTGAAACCGCTACTTGACTGCCCCTACAGGCAGTTAGACGGTATTACAGTTAAAACATAGAAACTTAATTAAATAAATAAATTAAATAAATAAATACATGGAAAAAGCTAACCCTTGATCTACTGAACCTAGATCTAGGGTTAGGGTGACAAATAGGGTCATAATTAGGATTAAAGGGGGGTTCGGATGATTACAAGGGTTAGATTAAGGGGTGGGGGTCAATTTAGTTTTAGATAAAATTTAGAGTTGGGGTAAATTTAGGGTTTGGGTTACAAAAATCACTGCAGAAGAAAATGGTTAGAAAACAAAAAAAACACTAATATTGTTTATTGCCCTATTACGTGAAATAAAACATAGACAATCAAGGAAACATTGATATTACTAAACTCAGGACAAATAGTAGAAATATATAGACGGGGTCTTTTTAACCATTTGTAATTGTGTAAAAAAAATATCAGGTCAAAGTTGGAAAAAGTGTTTTTTATGGCATATTTTCATCATATTTTATATTTTTTTTAATAGTAAATGATATCATATGATGAAAATAATAGTATCAAATGAAAGCCCTATCCGTCCTTTAAAAAATGATATATAATTTGTGTGGGTGGACTGAACACAAAAAAAGAAATTCACAGTTCAGTAAACATTTGACAAAAATAATGGAATTCTGGTCTTCAAGGCACATCAAATGCAACATAGCACTCGGTCCCTAATTGGTTAACCCACCAGCTTCTCACTTTAACTCACCAGCTGCTCACTTTAACTCACCAGCTGCTCACTTTAACTCATTAGTTGCTCACTTTAACTCACCTGCTACTCACTTCAACTCACCAGCTGCTCACTTCAACTCACCAGCTGCTCACTTCAGCTCACCTGCTACTCACTTCAACTCACCTGCTGCTCACCTCAACCTTTTAGTGAATAGCACCAATGGTGTAATCCACACTACTGGTCCTATTCCCAGTATCAAGAATGCAAATTCCATGTGATTCTTATTGGATTGAGTACAATTTCCAATATTAGATTTGCTGGTACTTTGTATGATCTACAGAAAATGTTGTGGTTATTTATCTAATTGGACTGTAGGACTGGCAAATCATGTACATCATTATTGTTGAACAGTACCATTATCTGTATCTATATTGGAATGGATTGGAATGAGATTGAAAGGTATTTTGCCATTATACTTGAATTATTCCCATAAAAGATATGCAAATGTTCTGCTTTTGTGGTTTATCGATCTATCAGATTTAGACCTGGAAAGTATAACAATATCATATGTGTAAATTATCTGCAGGATCTCTGTTGGATTAAGATGTTTTGCAGTATCAAATGTGCTAATTATCTGTGTGAACCACACTGTGCTGGGCTGTGTGATAGTATTAGATGTGTAAATTATTTCTATAGTCCCTGCTGGATTGACATGTTTTGCATTAGTAGACGTGCAAATTATCTGTGTAATACACACAGGTCTGCACTGAGTATCTTTGTACTGGAAGACAAAATCATGGAATGCTGTATTATCAGTTTTATAGGTTAAAGAAACAGTTCATGATTTCACTTGTATAATAATTTTTATAATACTACAAACATGTACACATCATCATTTTTAGTAGTGAGTTAAACATTACATTTCTGTGGATTATAATGGTGTGACAAAAGCCACCTCTGGATTGACATAAACCATAAAACAAATCTCATTTATTTTAAACCATTGATCTCTCTCATTGTTCCAAAACGTATATAGCCACGTATGCAGCAACATGTATGTAATGGCTATTTGCTCCCAAACAAATGATAATGAGACCTGCTTACATATTCTTCAATGGCCACGCCAGACCGCTATTTATGTATTTAATGGTGCATATTGTAGAGTTTTCTTTTTTGCATCCTTATCCATAGTTGTTAGGACATTGTATGAGCATTTATTTATACAGTGCAAACAACAACGCAGCACTTGATACAGTGCATGAAGGGGTAATAGTTGATCCAGAGTATAATTTGGTGACTAGAGAATGAGGTAGAGACTCCTGCTCATAACCTTATAATCTAGTGGGAGTGGAGGGCAGGAGACAGTTAAGGTGATGGAAAGGGTAGGAAAAGAAGGTAGTGGCTACTATAAAAGTTAAGCATGGCAGCAGTGTTTTAGACATATTGTAGGGGAGAAAGTTAAGCCATCGAGAGGCTGGTCAAGAGAAGGCTGTGTCTCTGGTGAAGTACAAGCAGATGCAAGGAATATTCTTTAGGTTTGATTTGGAAAGGGGTTGCATGTGAGGGACAAAGGAGAAATCCAAATAAAAGTTTGTGAGTAGGGTCAAATGGAGAAGTTGTAATGTTGTAATATGCATTTCCCCACTTCCCCTCCTTCCTGTATTACCTCTCATAGCAGGGAGGGGCCTCTGCAGGACTGTTTGTGGCCGCTAGCTGCAGTCCTGTGCTCTGAGCACCAGGTTGTCATGTGACCGCTGTTGCTTTGGCTCTTTTTCAAATGCTGAGGTAATGCACAGATCTCATCCCAGTGGGTCCGGGATGCTGCAAGGGCAGCAATTTGCTGCATTTCTTATAGTGTCATCTGGGCAATGCTCTGAATATATCTATAATTGTTCTACTTAGTACCTTGCAGTAGTTGAACAGAATATTTGACATGATGTCTATATGTTTTAATCAAGTCAGAAAATCTAATATGATTTCCCCTGAGTTCCAGTCATAACTCAGTCCATGACAGGTCAGTCTCTGAATAAACCTTCGCCAACAGGGTTTTTAAAATACTCTATACTTATTTATACTTGCTATACATTTACAACTATCAGACATTATTTTAACACTTTGTAAGACAGAAGCTGTATAAAGTAAATTTGATTGTACAATATCCATTATACAATATCATTCAGGGGGCCAAAAAGGGGGCAAAGCCAAGTGATGCTGCGAAACGTCATGCAACATTTTGAGATTGAACTCCAGTCTCCCCAGTACAGGAACCTAGTGTCTGGAACTCCCTATACACAGAGAAAAGTACTGTACATACACAGTATTAATACTGGGACGACCTGAATTTGACATTACAGGACCAGAAAAAGCTGAAACTGAAAAACTGTCACAGCAAATTTGGTACTGTTGGCAACTGGTGCAGTTGTATGCTACATGTATGATGGAGGCTTCAGGGTTTTTTTTGCAACATTCAAGCTGGCTAAAAAGTGCATAAGCTTTACAGTATTACCTCATGACCATAGTATTACTCCAAATCTAATATACAATATAAATCATATATATTACCTTCCTTCACACTCATGAAAAAAATATAGGCAGGAAAGCATTAAAGGAACAGAATGTCGAATCTCTGCTTCACCACGCACCTTGTGAAAAAAAAATAGGCACCCAAAATGTTCTCACAAGACTTTCTAATTTTATGTTTGAACACTGTAAGAGTTAAAGATGCAATCAAGGTTGCCAAACTAACTATGTTTTAAAGGACAAAGCTTATTTGTATTGATATTTTTGATGCGCTTATGTTACTTCCCATTATTCTTGATTGAGAAGAGCCCTGGCTACAAATGTATCCTGTCCTTCACAGAAGGTGGGGGCCTAGTTGCTAATTGAGCTTCACCACCTGCTCTCCTAGTGAATTCACTTCACTTATTTTACATACTCAAATCTATCTTGTACTTGTGTAAACTATTTCATGTTTCATCTCCAGAATTTACAATACATAATGTCAGTTATTTACTGATCATTTTTCTGAAACTTAACACTTAGAAATGATCTTCAACGACCATTTATTCAACATGAACCTTTCAAAATATTGTTATTTTATTACAGAATGTACTATCTAACTATTCAATCTATATGATAATATTTTCTTAAACAAACAACACAAACCAGACAGCAAAGAAAAGACATGTTGAATATCACCCCATGTGATTTTGTTCTAGAGGAGAACAAAGCCTGTAGGTTGGTTGTTATACACAACACACTGCCCTATAAGTAGTACCTTTGTCTCTCTCTGTCTTGTCTGCCACCATTATTACCTCCAAACAGTTCATTGAGATATTTCTTCAGTGAGGCTGACAGAGCAGTTGCATTCACTGGACATTTACCATTCTGCCCTGAAAATGCTATTCTTACCTGCAGGTGCCAAGAGTAACAGAGCAATCCATACAATAACTTAACCCAAAATGTAGATGAATTTTGAATTCAGCATATCATAGTGGCTGTCAGCATCAGAATGAACAAATAAATTTAGTTAATTTGGCATTCGGCTTTTGTTAGTTTTTCGTATTCGTTATTGGGATGAATGGACGAACATACTATTTTCGTCTGAAAAAGCATTTGTCTGAAAACGAAACCACATGTCTATGGCATATCAAGTAATGTCATGCACAGGAGACCCCAAAGACACAATTAAAACATATTTTTTGCTTAATTTATGTGTTTGCTTACAAATGTTCTAACAAAATATATAGGTCATTTTTTTTATTCTCTGCAGTAACAGTACAAATACTGTTTAGGTGCCTTTAAAAATACTCACTTATGAATTATTTGTGTTAGTGTTGTATTATTCAAAGTATACTTTGCATTTAAATGTATAATATCCATAGGCATATTTTTATATAGAGCCTTTCATTTTAAAGTTACCCTGATAAAAATGGCAATTACACAAATAAGAACTAATTATCTGTATTTAACAATTTGAAGCCAAAACGCATGCATTTAATTGTATTTCTTTTCTATAAAGTATTCTAGCAACTTGTTAAAATACCCATGGTTGTTAACTATTTTATACAGTTTCTCAGGTTGCTGCATTCCTACATGACCAGTAGCTACAAATCAGACTCTTATCAGTTACAAACACACAAAGAAATAGTAAAGGGGGTGGCGGGGAAGCAGACTATTGCACACTCGTTCCCTTGGTTCAGCACATAAAAGACTGCAATTGTAAAACAAATATTGAAGCTAAAATTCGAAAACAAAAAACAGTTCATGTTTCCAGTAAATTCCCATCTTCTCCTTCGTGGCAATATGCAAAGAACTGACAGTTACAAAATTCAACATATTTTTAAAACGTTTTAATTATTTCACCTAAATGATCTTGCGCTAATCAAATGATTTAAAAACAAAACAAAACACCTGGAAGAAAAGAATAACATGCAAAGGTATAAATCTGGAGAAAACTGTGTTTTAATTGTGTCTGTGATGTTTCCTGTTTATGATATGCTTGTATGCAAATTAACTACTTTTAATGGAAAATATAACTTGCATATAATGCCATAAGATTACTTCATGAACATCACTCAAAACTTAATGATAACTTAATAACGCATTCTTTCTCAATTTACGCACTTGATTGCAATTATGCCAACTCCTTCTTTATAATGTTTATACTTTTTTTATTCTCTAAAATATTTACGTGTTGCAGTCCCTTAAACCCCTTCACGACGTGTGGTACTTACATCATTGAGGACGCATTCCTAGCCTCAATTAATAGACCATGTTCTCCCCTGCTGAAAAATTACGAAGCATTTTGGCACAATGTAGCCAGCACTCATTTTGAGCGTTGTCTACATTTTCCCCTATCAGACTATAACCACTCAAAGTGGCCCTCATCTGACAGCTGGGATCCTGCTGCATGTCCCAGCAGTGTGATTCGAAGCAAGTATCATCATAGGGGATCACCATGAGCTACTAAGTTAATGGTGCTCTATGCCTTCCAATCATTTTTTGGGACCTGTAAATTAGGCATAGAACATCCTAGAGTCACAAAGGGGTTAAACATCCCAAATCTAACAGCAATGCTTTCATTACTCTTTAACTACACATCCAAGCTTTGCACATTGAGACAAAATCTGTCAGGCACAGCTCACAAAAACAAAACACCCTCTCCACCATGCGATAAAAATCCATATTCTAATAAAACTACAAATATTTGCAAGGGTCAGTGGTAAGGTTACCATATCCTGGTGAATAGATAGGAGGATATGCAATATAACTTGTGGATGCAGGTAGTGGTTTTTGCAAAGATTAACATTGATAAAAATAACCAATCATCGCTATTAACATTGTTGGAAGTATTTTGACATAAATTTATTCAAACATACCAAATACAGTTCTCAACAATTGTTCCTACATCTCTATAATTATAGGTAACTAGGTAACCATGGGTTGTCTCTCTCCTGGCAGTCTATCACACAACAATAACAAAGCAAACATTTAAATGGTCTCTTACTCTATTGTTGTGCAAATGCCAATGGTTGGTGACAGATTGCCAGATATTTTAGATCAAACCATAGAAGAGATGATGCCACACACTTGCCAATCTAGTGATCATCAAACTGACTACTGTTTGGACATTGCACAGATGTAAAATCAACTGAACAGTGACAGAAAATACACCTATGCACAGAGAATTATACATCAATCCATGTCCTTGTAGAACTGTTAGCATGCATTTATTATATAGATAGATATAGAGTATCTATTAGTTTGGTGTTCCTAGTGGCTCTACAGCCTGTTTTCTGAGTGCTGGCTGAAAAAACTTCAGTGACAATAATGTTTGCACATTTGGATCAACTTTAAAGGACATTTGCAACAAAAAAGTTATGTTTAATTGAATGATTGCATCAAGTATATTTCTATTTCCCTAAAAAAGAATGTATTGCTTCTTCCTGATTGGTTATGGTAAAAAGCAAGGTACACTTGAATTGGAAATAGGAGCCTATCAGATCTCTAAAAGCTGATATCAAAACAAGATAATGGGACCTCACGTGTGGTTAAGTTGAGTGTGCTACAAGGACACATCTCAGCTACCACGTGTCATACTGAATGTCATCATCTTGAGGTTGTAAGCTCCTGTTCCATCATGTGTGAGTTTTATTACCGCTGTAGCAAGAAATTAAAAAAAATTAAATATGTAGATCTCTGTGTTTTCTTGCTAGAAATTGATGTCTGTCAATTAACCCCCTGATGTCTGCTGATACAAAGGGAATACAAACATACCAGGACCAAGAACAGAACATTCAACCAATCACAGCCAACCAGACTTTGTCATATGCAGCCCATGTAGCTGGAGCAAGCAAAGACCTCACCCATCCCACAAACATGCCGTCCTGAGACTCCACAGTTGATCACAGGTGATGACTGTCGAAAATCGCTGGGACTGAAAGCAAGATAGAGAAAAAAAAGTCAGCAATCATGTTTAAGTAGCCCTGCACATGCTTATCTTTGAAAGACACAGTCAATTCTATGCACAAGAGCAGTGCACTACCAGAGCAGAGGAGGCAGACAATAGGTTAACTGAGTGCATGACAGCCAAGTTACATGCAAAGAAAGCAACCTTGCGATTGTGCATCTGCCAACCCCACAAAGTCAGGGCCACCACTAAATAATTTAAGGGCGTCAAATTCCTCATGAGAAAGTCACTTGGTGTAGCCAAGATAGAGATTAAGAAAAAACATGACCCACATATATAATTCTGTAAGCAAAATTGAGGTGCCCTATGAGAGCTGCTGCAAGGTCACTTTTCTGGTAGAAGGCCCTTCTCCAGTCCTGAGTGCAGACAACATATCTGCTGGAATCCAGAAAATACCTTAGACGGAATTGAGCCAAATGAACACCAAAAGACTGCACCACCATTTCCAAAGCACCTGTCAGTGGCCAACAGATATAAAGTTGTCAAGATAGTGGACCATCAAACGACAATCATCTTTCTCCAGTACTACCCATTGCAAGAAAGAACTGAACTTTTAGAAATAGAAAATGGAGCAACCCGCTGGGAGGCGCAAGTAAACAGAAAAAAACCAACACCCTAGCAAAGGGTGTTTTCAAAAACATGATTGCCCCAGAACCTGCATTCTGGACCAACTGAAAGAGGTATACGAAGCTGAGCAAAGATCCATGTCAATGTCATCATTGGCTGCCTCCTCTTCTGGATAGGACAAATAGTGCATAAGCCGCAACTTGGTCCCATGAGGAGACTCACGACTCTGCCATTGGAACCTAAGCAAAAGGGCCTGCCATGTGGCCCTACTGAAACTCTTTAGCCAATTTTTCCCAAACTAGTTTGGGTTAAGCCGCCACTGCATTAAAGTTATGCAGTTATGCTCCCTGGTCAAAAAATGTATGGGAAACCAGTTTTTGTGAGTCTGATACTGAGACTTGCAGTGTGAGTGCTGACTCTGGAACAGTATCTAATACCTCCTCCCTATTGCCATCCCCTTTCAATTCACTCCTGTCTTCCTTTCTCAGGACAGTATGCCAACCTCTGACTCAGAAGGAAGGGGCCACACCACTGGACGAGTATGCAACCCCAAGAAGAAACCCCAGGAATCCACACACCATGCCCCCACAAGGAAAAACCTACACAGTTATGCTTGATCTTCCAAAACACTCCTATTGCCCTGATGCAGTCTCCTGAGATCCTGGTGGCCTATTGGAGTTGTGTAATAATAAAACTGCTATCATCCTTTTGTACATGATTTAGGGATTAAAAAGGGGACCCCTGCTCTCCTTCATGAACCACAACCTGGGAATCCCTAACAACAGTTTGTTGCAGTGCACTACCTGCTTATTGAGTAACTTGACTGGATATCTTGCATGCTGATCTCTTCCTCATGGTTTGCTTAGCTGGCACAGTGGGCTGTGTGGGCTGCACTCGCTTATCTTGCTGTCTCCTCTTCACTGTTTCATTATCCGACAGGCACTACTCTGCATGTAGATTTGTGTTTGATAATTCCTCTGCTTCTGCAAACACTAAAGCTACTTTCCTGTAGCCTGCATTTTCAGAATTGACTATAGGAGGCCGTGATAGTAATCTACATGCACCAAACAAGCCAGAAGGCCCACTTTCCCCACAGAAATAACACATTCACAGTGCTTCCACCACTGCAAGGGATTCTGGGTATATTCAAATCTGGTCAACAATGATTAATGTGACAGACCCCTCTGTCGTGGAACTATACTTCTGTTCTTTTGCCCTCGTCTATCTTTCAGTTAATTGCCTGTCCATACCCTCCGTTCATTTATTTCACAAACTACCGAATAAACTACTGGGTGGAATTGTCTGATTCTGAAAAAGGTATGTTTTAGGGGACTGTGATGTTAGTTCACATTCTGTGAGCATATTGCTTTACGTGTAATGTTTAATTCTGTGAGTAGACCACTCTAAAGGTTCATAATATGTCAGTGACAATCCTGGATAGTTTACTCCAACATCCATTGTTCTGTATTAACTTGATTAACTGATTATGTTGGGTTCATTATGTCTCTTACTGTGTGTTTTGCAATTAGGTCTACTCACTGTATGGTAATTTGGTTGCAGTCTGAAAGTCTAATGTGTTCCTAGCCCCAGTTAGTTGGAGAACTATGTTTAGTTCCACCCCCCCCCCCCCCCCATTGTATACTAATGTCTGTGATGTCATGTTTATGTCTTTTTATAAGTCTGTGTTGTTACACAAATAAAGTAGATCTCTGTTTAACCCTCAACACGGAGCTTGGTCTCGTACCTGGGGGTATGGGATTCATGTGATTTACTCGTGCGGCTGTTCGGTTCGTGAAGGATTTCATATGGTTCCTTTGTTAGCTGCTTCTTCATTCGGAAAGGGAACGTCCTCAGCGGTATTAACCTCTCTTATACCCGGGTGTACCGTAACAATTACCATTTGCCTTTTAATCCATTTTATACAAATGAACATAGGAAAGCTGTACAAGTCAGCCTTTAAACACAGCTTAGGACAGAGGTGCAAAATCCAGATAACCATTCATGGACTACTGTTTTGTCCTTAATGGGACTCATCGGCATGAGGTTAGTTTACTGGCTTACTGCTTGAGGCTTTGAGCAGTACATAAGGAACAAAATGGTGTGTTTGTAGAAGAAACCCACTGCCTCCTAAATACATTATCTAAAAATATGGTGTCACGGTAGCGCACGCCCAACCATGTTTTGCCGTTCGTCAGTGCCCATGTTCCGGCTGAGTTATTTTCCCCTGTGTTAGCTGTGTTTAAAATGTACAGTGCACTCTTAAAAGAGCTTTATCACTTGTAACAGTTTCACCAGGAATGTATTCTACAGTAAATCTGATTGGTTTCCAGGTATTCTGAGACCAAATTCAATTATCCTTTGTGTATGTGTGAATTTGTAATCACCTATGTCCTGTTTCCATTCACTATCCTATGCTAAACGTTATCCTGTTAGAGTTCTTTTGTTCATGTTATGTTATCAAGATGTGTTACTGTATATATGTCCTGTATTTTGAATCAGTAAAGAGTTCTTCTTGTTTTACCCAACACGACCGGTCTCCTCTGCTATGTTGGGGAATTGCTAGCAGGGAAATTGTGACTATAGCCCTGTTTGGATATTTGTATTTTCCTGGACCTGAGGAGTTATTTTGTGGAACTGATTCCGGTAGGAGCTTCCCATCTAGTAGCCCTCCCATGACATACGGTCTTTGTAATATTTAGTGTGGTAAGATGGAACTTTTAGATGGAGGGTCAAGAAAGACAAATGCTCTTGGATCCTTTGATCATTTATTATGCTCTTGGTGACAGTGGATGATGATTGTTTCATAAACTGTGCTACTAATATTAATAATAACCTGCTGTGTAAGATATATTGTTTTTCAGTTCATTTCTATTGCATTTGTACTTGTGTGTGTGTTTCCCCCCCCCATCCCTTATGGCTTGTGGTGTAATGGGATCATTCATATTTTATGCCTTAGGTCCCTATTGTATCATAAAAATAAAAGAGCTGTTAGTTGTGGTCTTTCCTGTAGCCGGAGGATTTGTCACACGTGGGAGAATCAAGCAATTGTCCATTTGTCTCCAGGGAAAATATGCTGTGTGATATGGATCAACTCCGTCTATCTCCGTGTGTATTCTTGTAACCACCTATAATTGGATTGCAATGGTTACTGATGAGGTCTACATATGAGAGGCATGATGACCCTAGGCAGGGAAGAAAGGTTGGGCTCAAGAAACTAACTATAGGAGTTGAGATGCAAAAGATGAAGAAGAGGTTAGTGAGAGGAATAAATTAAAGCTAATGGTTGGAACTGAAATCAGTGACTGGTGAGAGGAGAAATAACACATGTTTTGGGGCAGCCATGCATTGTGAACATGCGCTTCCTGAGGGGCTATTCACTAAAAGGTGAGCTACAGGTGAGTTGAGTTGAAATTAACATAAAATTTCACCATTTTATAGATAAACAGAGAGTTTGCTTAGCATGGGAAACTCACCAGGTTTGTCC
This sequence comes from Pelodytes ibericus, assembly GCA_036172795.1. NCBI lineage: Eukaryota > Metazoa > Chordata > Amphibia > Anura > Pelodytidae > Pelodytes > Pelodytes ibericus. Next base: position 165,481,024 of record CM069857.1, read on the forward strand.
CTGCACCCCTCTGTATGAGGCTTCTGATTTTACTATTTTTACTTGTACTATTACTTAAGGTGTGGGCATCAGGCTTGTCGACAAGGGCTACTTTTTAAAAAAACTCTGCATGATGAACTCACAAGATTATATTTACTTTTTTTGTGTCCACTTGTACATGTGTGCATTAAAGTTACTCAATGGACCATAGGGTTGGTATTAAATTATTTCCAGTGCTGCTTTTTGTTCCCAGTTTGTTACCTATTTGGATTTGCATTTCTGGTTTCCTTGGATCTCTGCCAAAGCCCGGTCCTCTGACTCCATCTGCAGCAGGATTGGTTGAGATGCAGGATCCCTGTCTGCCGCCTGGAACAATGCCCTACAAACCACAGAGGAAGAAGATACTCCACCATCTGATTCACATGGTATTGTCACGCGTGTTTCCCCTCCCATCTCCTTGGCAAGTTAACTTAACACTGTCTAGCAGCCTTCTCAGACGCTTTATCACTGCTTGCGATTTAGTTGACTAAAAGCTACTGGAGACTAAAATTAGACTAAAACAATTCAGATTACTTAAATATGACTAAACTAAAATGTAATTTAAGTCAAAAGACTATGACTAAAAGTAGATCAAAATTAACACTTGTAGGTATAGGGTTTATTTAGCTGATGCGGTATCTTTTTAATGGTTGTGGTAATGATTTTTTTTACATAATTGGGGCCATAAAATCTGTGCCATTGTGTGCCTGATTGTCAAAATTAAAGTGTGGTCATCCTATACAGCAGGAGTGTCCAAGTTTTTTTTATGAAGAGGGCCACGTCACCAGTAATGTATGTGTGCGTGGGCCACATACATTTTTCATTTAGAATAAATTATACACACACAAAAATATTTGTATCACAGACTCCACAGCAATAAAACTCATGGTAACACATTACTGTGAATTGTATTGCTGTGAAGTCTGTGATACACTCACGCACTGCACATTACTGTGAGTTTATTACTGTGGATTCTGTGATAAACTCACGCATTTGGATGCGATCGATATATGTAGTAAAAGTCTGCTGTATGCAAATATAGTCCGTATATATGAAACACAGTTCAAGTAGAAAAAAACGCCGGCTCTTAGGTGCTTAGGTGCCTCGTTATGATCTCTTACTGTGTGACGATGAGTCTCTACGGTGGCTCACAATGAGCAAAAAACCAAACCCATATCGATCGCATCCAAATGTTTTTTAACAATTAAAGGAGATTTTTTCATACACATTGGAGAAGATTTTTCATGTTTCTTTCGGAAAGCAGATATCCCAGGAGGTGGCAAGTATATAACCTTCTATGCAGATACCTAGCTCCCGAGTAGTTGGGAGCTAACATTGTGAGTTTATATATCACCTTGAGCTGTACCAAAACATTTATACAGTTCATGCTTGCACTATTTTGTGTTTTTTATTTGTAGTAAAAAGTCATACACAGCAATCGGTGTGTATGACTATTAATGGCGATTAAAACACCTACCGTTTTTTCACCTGATGCCTTGAGTGCTGCGCTTTTTCTGCTTCATTGTTCATTCGTAATTTAACTAAGGTGTCAGCCAAACACCTGCAGGAGCACCCGGATCTACTGGGAAGGGCAAATTATTACATTGGATATCCTATTCTAATCGAGAGCCTGAATCATATTTGTTAAATGGACTCTACCAGCTAAACACTGTTTTTAATGTGAAAGAAGAGATTAAACAATCCAAACTGACACATTGTGTTAGCATAATTACAAGCAAATGCCTAAAATAGGATTCAAATGAGTTTTAAATGTGTCTGTGGCGTTTCCTGCCTATGATATCACCTGTGGCTTCATATACAAATCATATGGTTCAGTTCATTTTCATTTCAAGCCACATATCAAGTGATGTCATAAATAGGAGACGCATGTAAAAACCATGCATTTACTTTCATTTTGAGTAGACTGATAAATAAAATATCTTAAAATATGCATTTTAAAAATAGTTATCTCACTATATTGACAGGTTTATATGCTTTAACGATTAATGTAATGTATTTTTTAGGTGGAATATCTGCTTTCACACTGCGTCTATTTTTCCCTGAATCAGCATTCTTCTGATTTTAAATTAACTCCATGAGCTCTATATGGTCTGCTTTGTCTGTTAACCAAACCTCTCTAGTCAGAAAATCCATATTTTTATTGCTGACCTCTTTCCATTACTGTAAGTAAAATCTCCGTTGTACCTGCACATGTGCAGGTGACCCAAAGACTTCTATGTTTTAAATATATTTTTTTAGCTACCATATGCTCATATTTTCAAATGTGAGCTAAACCAATTTATTGTCTTCAGTCTTCAAATATTTATTATAAATCACTGACTTTTATTTGCGCCATAATATTTAGTGAAGGTCATTCGTGAATTGGTGCCTAAAACTATCCCACATTCACATAGTGAAGACATTGCACTGAATTATAAAATATAAGCCAAAAGACTACATTTATTCATACTTATACATATTGTTAAATTCTCCCCCTCTTTCTAAAACACATGGTACATTGTCAATTCGTCCGCTCATCCACGGTGCAGGATGACTCCCCTGACCTGCCTCTCCTGGTAAGCGAGAAAGCAGTTAGTACGCTGTCCTCTGGACCACCAGAGATACACCTTCCCTCCAGATCTAATGCAATGGGGAAAGGGAAAACCTATTATCATGTTGTAGAAAGGACAAAAATGCCATGGGGAGCCAAACTGACTACCAAGTAACTTGGACAAAAATGTATCAGCCATGAGATTATGACCACTGAAAGGTGGCAAGCCGGCTGAAGCAGTGTGATGATTTGGGAATTTTTTTGCTGGGAAACCTTGTGTCCTGCCATTCATGTGGATGTTACTTTGACACATACCACCTACCTAATCATTGTTGCAGACCATGTACACCCTTTCATTGAAATGTTATTCCCTGATGGAGTGGCCTCTTTAAGCATGATAATGTGCTCTGCCACAAAGTTTGAGGAACACAACAATGAGCTCAAAGTTTTGACTTGGCTTTTAAATTTCCAAGATCTCAATCCAATTTAGCATCTGTGGGATGTGCTGGACAAACAAGTCTGATCCATGGAGGCCCCACCTTGCAACTTATAAGATCTGCTGCTATCGTCTTGGTGTTAGATACCACAGAGGTCTAGTGGAGTCCATGCCTCAATGGGTCAAGGTGACAAAAAGGAGATCTACACAATATTAGGCAGGTTATCATAATGTTATGGCTGGTCGGTGTATATTGCATGCTAGAGCGTGCATTGCTTATGTTACCTTCAGTATCTAATTATATATTATTTCTTCCCTGATGCTGAATTTGTTATCCATACATTCTTGGATGACAAATTTAAGATACTTATTGTATTTTACAGCATGCCTTCTATAGATACAGAATTTTATATCTGTACTGAAATCTGGTAAGATAAAGACAGTTCCTTTAATACATAACTATCATAAATTTCTGTTAAATTGGTTGATTTTGGTCAGTACAACATATTGATATCTGTACTGAAACTCCCAGGGAGCGCCTTTGTTATTTTTAACTTAAATCTAATGATGAAGCAGCCAGCAGTCTTAAGAGTACATCCACTTGCTATAGTAGGTCATAGGGGCATGCTCAACAAACCATCTATGCAGAGAAACATGTGGGGGCTCTCTAACCCTGTGCACAATCCCCAAGGGGCATTGCGTGATCCCAGAAGCTGCTCTAGCAGTACAGCTGAATATTTGGATTACAAATAATGAAGGATTTCAATCTCAGGCAGCTACTGTGTGAATTGAATCTCAGTATGAACATATTTATAATTCCCCTTTGCCTATATGATAATTTCTATAAGCACCAGGCAGGAAATTTTCCCAGAAGTAAAAGCAGTAGATGATTTCGGAGATAGAGAGTAATGATCCAGATTTTGTGAGTTTGAATATTAACCCTCTCACTGTCAGAAGATATCTGGTGCTTTCCAGCAAAGATAAAGTAAAACTGAATTCCTATATATGTTCCATTTTTCATAGAATGCCTTCTGTAACTCATATCTCCCACAATAAATACAAATTATACTACTGCATTATTACATATTATAGTTGGTGTTTATTACATATTACATCATCCATATTACAGTCCTTTCTGAAATGACATTGCCTTGTTTAAATTGGCTCTTACCATCCTTTATTTTCACTGTGAAATCATCCAGTACATTCCAATTACATAGAGATATTGATTTAAAAACAATATTCACTGCCTTTTAAAACCAGTCACTATTGGTATTCTCTAAACAAAATGCTTTGTAACTCAGTCTGCTTAGTAATTTAATTCTACATTTATGTCCTAAATAGTAGAGTTTACTGTCCATTAAAAAGAAGAAAAGAAAAGTGCAAAAAAAAAAAAAACAGTCTGAGTTACATTGCAGTGCTTACATATCAAAGATCTCTGTTAACCCTCCCTTGTATAGAATAAAATGAATATAATGTCTATGGATGAAGAGTCATGATGGATTTATTTGCAGTTTACATGCTAATACCAATACCTTACATAATACCCTAGAAAACATACAATGTCTGTAGTAGTCTGGTTATGAAGTCACTAGCATATATATCATCATTAACAATTGATAGTATGTCCTCCAATGCAAGACATGACAAATGTAATTAGTTCTACTAGCCAGCACAAAATATTATGAGCCAGACAACATTCCAGTGTACACATACACCCACCAGGGATATCAAAACATAGCACCTACTAAGCCAGTCCTGAACTGGGGGTGTGAGGACTGATTTAGGATGCACTGTACTAAGCACACTTCTCATACAACACCCATCAGGTACACCCTTGCTCACAAACTGAGGAGCCCCCATCAGGCATAGGGGTTATTCACTAAAAGCTGAGTTGCAGGTGAGGTGTGTTGAGATGAACATTACATCTCACCAGTTTAGCTATACATTGTGCAGGGACAATCCTGGTGAGCTTTCTTGAGCGGGGGAAATCACCAGGTTTGTCCCTGCACAATGTATAGTTAAACTGGTGAGATGAAATGTTCAACTCACCTCAACTCATCTTTTAGTGAATAGACCAAGGAGTGCATTCTAGTGTTGGCTTATCTTCGATACCCCAGCTGTTATAGTTTTCATGATACCCATTTAAAACACGTGACTAATGGTTACCCATTATGAGAAAAAGAACTAGAGCTACTGATGACTAACCTTTGATACTTCAGATGTTGTAGACTGTAGTTCCCATGATGCTCAGCCAGCTATTATACTGATGGTGCATAACAGAAACTGAAGTTCACAATAACTGGCTTGTCTAAGTTACACTAAAATGCACTAATCCACCTAATCTGTTCATGGTAGGTTTTAACTTTAGCAAACTGGAGTCCTTATACTGCTTTCTCAAATGGAGAGTGTACTTCCTTTTCTCCAAATCCATGACTTCTATGGGAGGTCTTTGGTTATTTACATAATAGTCAATGTCCTCTCAAAATGGCCCCACAATAAGTCAAAATCTTCTCTAAAGACATCCAGGGGAGTTTGGCTGCCAAAATGTCAGGGCAAGAGTCAGCCATATCACTTAAGCCGATTTTAATGCTGGTTCAAGAGATCATTTTGGTGGTCTATGAGTAGCCCTAATTTAAGGGCTACTCGGTTCACCGAAGTGATCTGATTGGGTCTGAAACTCTGAAACAATGAACTTCAGTGAATTCCAGAGGACGGAATTTTCAGATTGAAAATAATGGGTGAATTTCATCCAAACTGAATGGATGAAATTTGGATCGAATGAACCCCAATATTGGGGGAGAGGACATAAGAAAAATTTAGACAACACCCAAGACTACCCCAAACCAATATGATGAACAGTAGCTCCCATCATGCTATGTGACAATATGTCACCAGAACTCTGACAATCATCATCACTGTTGGTGCTTCATGAATCCCGCTGTCTTCTATAAGTTAAGCAAAGTTTCCTATTTCACAGTCAAGGTACTACATCATATATGTAATATAAACCTTTGATGTTGTTTAATGTATTGCTGTGTGGTGTACGTGTGTATGTGTACTTAAAGAGATAGAGAAAATATATATGTATATCCAAACTAACAAACATATATGTACACATAATAAATAAGGAAAAAAATGGACGTATGGTTGCTCAATAGTTACCGTCTTGTTTGTGAGTGCAGTATCCTTTGGCAGTTACATTTTTTTTTTGTGAATCTGTTTCTCCTCTGTAAATTCTTCTGCAGCTCATAATGCAGTAAGGCTCAGGGGAAGAGATGTGCCGAGCTTCCGCAATGTGTTAGAAATCTCCTGCTTTCTGGAAAGATAAATATGCCTGTTTATTTATTTTCACTCCTGTATCACTGTTTGTGAAATGTGTGAGGCTTAAAGGAACAAAAAAAAAAAAAAAGGATCTAGTTCCAGACTGAAAATGTGTCTTTTCCAGTAAAAATATATTGAGGAGGGATGTGTAATTAGCAAATTAATTATCTCCCTGTAACGGAGATTTAATAGTTTCTGCAGCTGACACATCAACAATGTTTTGTCAACTCAGGTTGCTGCTGGTGAAATTATCACCGCAGAAATGGGATTGAAAGGATTTCGAGAGGGGTAGTCACACTAGGAAGGGAAAAAAAACACAGAGAGAGACCCGCATACACAAGAACAAGATAAGTGTTTTTGTTCTTAAATAGAGTGGTGCACCTGAACAGAATCTAAATTAATATCAGATAAAGCCTGGGTACAGGGCGCTCTGAACAAGCTATTTAATCTGTAATCAGTGTTAATATTCTCCAAAAAAAAAAAGAATGCTTAGAATCCCAGCCGAGGAAGCGCACAGCTGTACTGGAGAGATAGAAGACTAGATGTGTGGGAGACATTATTTGGAAGGAGATTCTTGTATGTGTTTTGCTGTTATTACCATAACTGTAAAATTACAGGAGTTGCAAAAAGGGTGATTTGAGGGTCTTAGAACTCTTCAGAGTGATTTGAATGGAAATTGATTTGTACGAAAACAGAAACACAGAATGTGAAAACAGATAAGACCCATTTGTCACATTCTGCCCTTTTCCTACCTGCTGTAAAAGCTCAGATTCTATTTAATGCATTATTTCCTTTTATTTGAAGCATCAGCTGCACATAGGTTTTAAGTCTCTGCTAGGATTTGCCCAAGTCACAACCACAGCTGCTGGCACCAGTGGTGTATTTAGGGTTTATGCTGCCCCAGGCCTGGGTAAATTCAAACACCCTCCATCTCTTACTTGTCGCAACCCCTTCCTCTCCAAGGTGCAACCCTTCCTAACATCACCTTTCCATTATACCAGATTGCCTCCACATTCCTGAGCTAGATTGCCCTTACATCCATTTACACTGCATCATTTGCTCCTTCTCATTGCACTTGATTACCCCACAACTCTATTTACACCCCAGATACCCCCCACTGGTATCAGCACAGCACGAGAATGTTCCCTTATGATCTAGTGGGGCAGCCAGAATGTCTATACAGGCAGAGCAAGGCCGTTAGAAAGGATTTACTCTAAAAAATGCCACCCCCTTTCAAACTTCTGCCCTAGCCCTAGGCCAAGTTGGCCTAAACAGAAATACAACATTGACTGTCACTACAGGTATCAATACTGTCATATTTACTTAGGACAAACATGTTTTCTGAATAAGAACTGGGGGTCATCTAATACTAGCTGAGCGGATAACCACTCTCCACCTAGCTATATATGCTCTGCTGTATTATATGTGAAAAAGAGACACCTGTTTTAAACACATGTTGATGAGCCCCTAAGGCCCTATTAAAATGCATATACTGCTTTTATGAAGTGTCAGATAAGTCTAATGAATGACACATATGTACCTTAGAATAAAAAGATCCATGGCGGTCTTCAGTGATGACTACTGTAGAGAACATTGGAGAGGGAGCAGTGCAAAGATGGCCTATCTTATATATATAAGTTCTATAAGGTAGCATGGTCTTTATCATCTAGAAAGATGGAGATACACAATTATGTATTAGCGTCAGGAATTCAATAGCAGGCAGTACATTAGTCTCTAAAATAATGGTTCAAAATAATTTGTGATTGTGTATAAGTCTGTGCTATTTATTTATGTATTTGCTTTCTCTTCTCTAAAAAAGGACAAGCTTTACAAAAGAACCAACAAATGCCAGAAAAATTATCTAAACCGTGATCATGGTGGTGGAATAATGACTGCCTTTGACACACGTGCAATATCTATATAGATAGAAATGACTGCAAATTCTGTAACTGCTTGTAGCGGATTTTCTCAGATATTGTCCATTAAATTTTAATAAACCATCCAACTAAAAATGCAAAAGCCATGAGGAGAGAATGGCAGCAGCACAAAGCTTGCAGTGAGAGACAAGCTGAGATAACACACACGAGTATACTAGAACACTAAAACTCTGCATGGAAGTGCTGGGAATTGCTAATATGCATGCACACGATTCTGAGATTATGACATCCATGTTCGATGCATGTTAAGTATATTCGTGTTATTGGACATATATATGTATATTTTTTACATTTTGAGTTACATTATTTAGAATGAATTGCCGAAGGGGTTATATAGTGTAATGTGAATACACAAACACATATATAGAGTACACCTACATACACATAAATATATATGGATGGATTGAAAAGTATTTAAATGCTTGTCTTATCTGCTCATGTTCACATATATTAGATGCAATGAAAGTTAATTATAAAGGATAATTATTGTGCAAAATCCTAAAATCAGCAGGACCATTCCATTGATTGCAAAGCAAGCACGATTGCCCCAGCAATGTTTATTTTGCCTTTATAAATGTATCCTCTAGTTTGACACAACCCTATAAAAACAATGCTTCTATCACTTCAGTTACATATGATAGAGCACATGTGTTGTAAAATAACTGCTTATTGGGAGATACAATAAAAAAGTCTGTTTTATTGCCAAATGTAATACAGGAATGAAGGTCGTTTCCACAATACTTTGTAGTATCATGCTGTTTTGTGGCTTATTCCCCTTGCTGATGTGAACATTATATTTACATTATTTGATTTTATTTGAAGGAAGCTGATGAAATCCCCCACACTGCTGTTAAGTGCCATTAAACACGTTCTCAATGAGTGTGACTGGTTTGCCAGGAATATGCTCAATCAATTCTTCCTATACTAGTATATATGGTGTCTGTCCCAAAAATAAATATATCAACCATTCCAGAGCAAAACTGGGAATATTTCAAAATGCCTACTGTAATAGGTAACAATTGGAAAACACTAAAATGATATCAAAATATTGGCATAAACCAGTGTTGGCTAACCTTGGCACTGCATTTTTTGAAACTACAAATGTAGTTCTGAACATCCACTGTGGTAAGGTTAGCCATTACTGAAAAAAAAAGCTGGAAATATTTCAGGGTGAAAGCTCTCCCAATTATCTTTGTACATTTGTCCATGTGCTTGGTTACAAGACTGTGTTATATTACTCTCATTAGCTAAGAACGGGTATAATGACATTCTATTGATCTCAGCTGTCGGAAAACAACCTATCGACCAATAAGGAATATCATTAGAACCAACAATCTTTCATAAGGGAGAGAAAAGTATGCAGTTAAAATGGATGGATAGCCATGGGTTCCACATTAGTTAAAAACACTAAAACTGCTTTTGATATTACCAGTATAATATGTTATACATGGGTAATGTTATAAAAAAGCAGTACCAGAGCATTCTGGGTAAAGTCTGCAGAAGGACACTAACAGCTGTTTTATCAGTACACCAAGTGCTGTTGCTCTGTGTACTTGGCACTGTGCAGTGACTTTTATTTCTGTTTCTCTTTCGATTTCTCCATCCTAGCCAGCTGTTCGAGGATGAGTCAGAGTTAGGGAAAAATAGGGCACGATTAAAGTTTTTCAAATCCTCTGTGTTTGCTATCCAGAAATGACTGTGTAATTTTCATTGTATAGTCAGAATCTCTACCATCTTTCACTCTGAATATTACCTTTTGTGGACACCACTTGTAACATCTGACATTTTCACACAGCAACCCATAAATGACAGATGGTCACATTGCTACATATAGTTATGTGTTATCCCTCATGTATCTTTTTTCTCTACATGGCAAAGGGTACCTTTTGTACCCTTTGCCAGGTAACATTATATGCAATTTTATACAGAAACATTATATCATTGCCAATATTTTTGTAACACAACTGTGTTTACAAATCTTCTGGTTTGTTACCCAGTTGTGTAACCACTGTGTTATATTCACACAAAACAGTGAACACTTTTATGTTGTATTCACAACCAGCTCTATATCCCTAATGTTACACTGTGACACAGATGTATTTGTTTCTATAGCAAATCACATGGAAAATTCATGTCATTTTTCCTACATGCTGAGACAGCAGATATGTTCAATACTAAATATTTAACAGTTGTCGTACTGGATGAGAAAATAAAATACTGCTTTACATAGCACTATGTTAAACACTCATTTGGAACTTAGTTTGCTACCTTACCACCACAAATGAACTTCCTATTTCCTGAAAACATGTAAACCAACAGACATGGTCCAAGACCATCTTTTGTTACATGGCCTCCTTAAAAGAGGCATTTGAAACAGAGAGAGGCTAATTCCACAGTAATGGCTAATGATACCACTTTTTCATAGGTGAGCATGGAAACCTATGTAATCCCTGTCATATAACATAGAGAAAATAAGAAAAAAATGTATAGATGAAACTGTAGACATTTTACATAACTGGCTTTAGTTGTAAATAGTATTTTTGTAGTGTGCTGTAATTGCCTAATTTACACTTTGAGATTTATGTTGATAAGTTTGTGTTTTGGCTTTGACAAACATCTTTTATCACATCATACTATTATTTTCCGAATTTTATCCTGTATGACATATCAGTGTTTTCTTTGGTTGCATAAAATTGGCAACAGGATTGCAGTCAGGGAGAATAGTTGTAATTTATTTTTCTTTTAATACTTAATGTAACAGTTTGATATGTTTATAAATGTTAGTGGGATTAGAGAAGAGAGGTGGCCATTAGAGATGAGAGAATAGAAAAGTTCTTTGAAATGCATGTTTTACATTTGTGAAATTATAGCAGTTTACAAGAAACCAATATTGCCCACACTAGCTTTTTTTTCTGCAGGAGCCAATGAGAATAATTCCATTCAAATTAATGGATTTTCTAGTTTCTCTAGTGATGTCATCAGACAGTGATGTTGCCCTGTTAAGAGATCCTACTGTGTACAAGAGCAAGGTTATCACATCCCACACAATGTATTATATTCCAGCAACACATGAAGTGACTCAATGAATCAAAACTGTATATGCTCAGTGTCTATATAATCAGTGCTGATGCACCTGCAGTATTCATGCAGAGTAATCACTGGGGGAGAGCTTGAGTGAAATATAAAAAATGTGATTTATGCAGAATGCCTGCATCAAATCACACTGGAAAAAGTCTGTGCACTATACAAACAGTAGTCTTCAATGTGCACCAAAGTGAATTTGGGAAATAGACTGTCCCTTTAAGGCTAAAGTAGCCAAATAGGAAAAAATATCAAATGCAGCTGAATTTAATACTTTTTCCAACTTGGTTACTTTGGTCTTTAGTTTGAAATTGGCTTGTTAGTTGTTTTTTTCACGGATAAAGCCTATTGATTTAAGTGACTCTCCTATTTTCTTCAGTCTCGCCATACTTTCAGGAATGGATCCGGATCGGAGCCAACATACAGTATTTAATACACATTTTATGTGACACTGTTACATACGGTGGATAGCTTTCTATTAGAAATTCAAATAACTGTATCTTGCTATATCACATATGTAATTCCTTTACTGATACAGTAATATACATCATAAATGTATGGATTTTCAGGTAAATACGATCAAGGGTAATAGGACTTGAAAATATATCAGAGCTCAGGAAAGAGAACCCATTAAAAACCTCTAATCCTTGAATATCGATACAAGTGTTTATAATACACAACAAAACAAAACACAAAGAAACAAACATTTTCTAGACAAATATATTTCTCACTGTAAATTAAAATATTCCAACATAGCCTACTTAATGTGGATGTGTTACCTTTCCAAGTCCTTTCCTCCCTGGAGCCATGCATTTTCTTACTGAATGAAATGATTGTTTTCCTAATTTATTCCACTGTTCTGGTGAACGCTGATATGTCCAGACAACTTTAGGGAGACGAGTAAGGAGTAGGGAGTTTAGCCTAGAACAGGTGACTGAATAATTATTTGAGAGTCAAATCTCAACATGAGTGTATTCTTTGCAGATTTAAGATCCCTTTTTTTTTTCTTTCAGCTTCTATATCATCACATGACTTGTACTCTTTGAAGGTACATTTAGAGACACAAACATCTGAAGACACACAGAGTAACAAGTACGTGTGTGTGATAATGGTGCAACAAGTTTAATTGATCTCATACTGTCCAAAAACCAATGTTTGGTTCTTCTGAAGTTAGAGACAAGGCTTAAATACAGTCAAAATGCATTCTTTAGCATTAATCATGGAGAACATTTACAGGACTTTGTGGTGCACAGTTTAATGACGATTTCTGGACCACCACGGACACTGGTATTCTTGTACCAACACTTTGTCTAGCATGATTTCCACGCCAATTAGACAATTTTAAAACTACTACTGATATACTGTACATCCTTTTTTGTATTAATAATGATTTACCCTGTATGTTCTCCTTCCAACTTGTTTAAATATATGTATGTATTTTTAATCTACTGTTAAATGTGTAACTCTGTGTAATTCCATTCTGGACTTGGTTCCCAGGACATAGTTGAAAACAAGAGAAATCTCAATGTATTCTTCCTGGTAAAACACTTTCTAAATAAATAAATAAATATTTACCGTAATACTGCGCTGTTTGGGCAAAACTTAAAAGAGGAAAGATAAAATATATTGCTCTGCATGGCCACGGGAAAAGCATTCCACTTTTCAATCAAAATTGGCTCCATGATCACCTATCAGGTTCTATAAACATGTAGGCATCCTGAAATGGATGGTAGAAAATGCTGCCCCTTTCGCTTTTGAATCAATTAGAGCTTAAGTAAGAATATATGGCACCCAGAATCCCAAGAGATATGTGGAAATATATATATTCTGTAAAAGTCACACTTTGCGGACAGCAATTTAAGCCAGTAGAAATAGTAATTTAGCTAGACTGCTATTCCATGGTTTGTGAAGAATAAAAATCAATTGATTTCTAATGTTGGCTGCTTGAGGTGATTTTTCGTAAGTAAGCACGTTTTAAAACCCAAAAATAAAGTTAGACCGACTCCAATTAAAGGGACATGACTATAGGATCTACTCAATAAAGAGAACATTTCAGGCAACTGAGACTGAAATTTCAAACTTAAAGGGACAGTTTAGACAATTGTATAGTGCACATGCTTTTTCCAGTGTGATTTGTTGCAGGCATTCTGCATTAATCACATTTTTAATATTTGACTCAAGCCCTCCCAGTGATTACTCTATTTGCTCGAATATAAGACGACCCTGATTATAAGATGACCAAACTTTGGATATTCATTTAGGAAAAAAAAGAAGAAGTCTTAATATAAGACTACACTTAAAAAAAAACATTTTTCCTTGTAAACATTCAAATGTAAGTGTTTTTTCATATTTAATGAATTTCTTGTTTTTATTTCCTTTAATTTGACCCCCAGACTTAGTAAATGCATCCCCCCACACAGACATCTGCCCCCCAGACTTAGCCAATGCATGCCCTTACACAGCCATCTGCCCCCACTCTTACCCAATGCATCCCCCACACAGCCATCTGCCCCACAGACCTAGCCAATACTGTCCCCACAGCAGAGGCGTTACTAGGGTTGGTGTCACCCTGTGCGGAAACTCATGGTGTCACCCCCCTGGATTTCCTCAAATACAATGCCATACAGATTCTTTAGTAATGCCAGTTAGATGGCCTATTAACTATGCAACACACAGGAGCCCTGTAACTATGACACACACAGGAGCCCCATAAATGATGTCACACCAGAGCCCCATAAATTATGCCACACCAGAGCCCCACTATTTATGCCTCACCTCTGCCCAATTAATTATGCCATGCACACACAGGTGCCCCATAATTATGCCACACAGGTGCCCCATAATTATGCCACACAAAAGAGTCCCTTAATTATGCCCCACATGGGGCCCAATAAATATGCCACACACAAGCGCACCATAATTATGCCACACATGGGACCGCCATTAATTATGCAACACACAGGAGCCCCACGAGGTGACAATTTTACAATTATAAAACAATACATATCTATACATCTCTCTCTCTCTATAACAGCCAATTTGCCCAATTATATGCCAGTATAATTTTGTCATTACTAAGCCACAGCCAATTTGCCCATTAATATGACAGTTTTATTGTGCCATTCAGATGCCAGTACCATTGTGCCATTCATATGCCAGTAATATTGTGCGATTCAGATACCAGTAATATTGTGCCATTCAAATACAAGTAATATTGTACCATTCAGATGCCAGGAATATTGTGCCATTCAGATGCCAGTGCTATTGTGCCATTCAGATGCCAGGAATATTGTGCTATTCAGAGCCCAGTATTATTGTGCCATTCAGATGCCAGTAATATTGTGCCATTCAGATACCAGTAATATTGTGCCATTCAGAGCCCAGTGATATTATGCCATTCAAATACCAGTGATATTGTGCCATTCAAATACCAGTAATATTGTGCCATTCAGATGCCAGGAATATTGTGCCATTCAGATGCCAGGAATATTATGCCATTCAGATACCAGTAATATTGTGCCATTCAGAGCCCAGTAATATTGTGCCATTCAGATACCAGTAATATTGTGCCATTCAGAGCCCAGTAATATTATGCCATTCAAATACCAGTAATATTGTGCCATTCAAATACCAGTAATATTGTGCCATTCAGATGCCAGGAATATTGTGCCATTCAGATACCCATAATATTGTGCCATTCAGAGCCCAGTAATATTGTGCCATTCAGAGCCCAGTAATATTGTGCCATTCAGAGCCCATTAATATTGTGCCATTCAGATACCAGTAATATTGTGCCATTCAGAGCCCAGTAATATTATGCCATTAAAATACCAGTAATATTGTGCCATTCAGATCCCAGTAATATTGTGCCATTCAGATGCCAGTAATATTGTGCCACTCAGAGCCCAGTAATATTGTGCCATTCAGAGCCCAGCAATATTGTGCCATTCAGAGCCCAGTAAAATTGTGCCACTCAGAGCCCAGTAATATTGTGCCATTCAGATGCCCCAGCCAATTTGCCCATTCCTCCCTCCTCCCCCCTTCCCCAGTACTTATCGCCTGGCTGCTGCTCCGTGTCCCCAGCCGGACGTCTCCTTACTGTGTTCCCTCCTGCATGGAGGAGGGAAACACAGGCACCAGATGTGATGTTACATCCGGTCGCTGTATTTTTTTTTTTTTACGGCTGCCGAATCCAGCGGGATGCCACTGCCCCACAGCCATATGCCCCAGACTTAGTCAATGTCCCATCCCACTGCACCCATAACCAATGATGCCCCCTCCCTTTACCAATGCTGCCACTTCCCAGCCACCACCCTTTGTGTTTTACATTTTAATAAATGCAAAATGTAAAACCTGCATTTTAAAGTACTTTGAAAGCACATTAATATGCATTAATATTTGGAACATGCATTTGGGGCACCAGACAGTCCCGTTAAGGCCAAAGTAGCCGAGTTGTAGAAATTCTCTCATTCAGCTGCATTAGAGAATATTTCCAACTCGGCTAGTTTTGACCTAAAGTTTGAAATTCATACCTCAGTTCCCTGCAAGTCTCTCTTTATTGAGTATTGAGTATGTTACAAATTCATGAAAGTTGTAAGCATCATTAGTATTGTTTTTCACCACTTACCTTCAAATAACAAGTGTCTGTAAACAACTTTTTGGAATTCATGCAAAAGCACCCTGAAGAGTATACTGCCTAATTGAGGACAGCTGTCCTGTACTTGAGTACATTTTAAAATGAAAATACTGATTTATTCCAGTAAGAACAGGTGGTTATTATACTTTTAAGCGACCAAAATGCTTGCTTTTGTTTTTCCTTTTACCATGTAATAACTGTTTTTTTACCATCTAACTGTGTTTAGAGCAGTTGCCAAGAGCATTGTGGAAGTGTTTGCTTTAGTCATGGGATTGACAGGTGAAATGATATGGTGAGAGGCAGAGATATGGACATAAGATTATTTTTGTTCTTCTTTTTGTAATTACCAACATGAATAAAGTAGTTTTGGTGTACTAGTAGTCAGGGGCGGATCCAGAGTCTGATCTCGGGAGGGGCACATGTTCATCTGTCTTTCTTCTCTGCCATGTCCGTCTGTCTTTTTCTCTCTCTCATGTCCTTCTGTCATGCTCCTCTCCCTTCCCATGTCTGTCGCACTCCTCTCACTAACTGTGTCCATATGTCTCTCTTCCTTCCCATGTCCATATCTCTCCTCTTCCTTCCCATGTCTGTCTTTGTATCCTCTTCTTTACCATTATGCCCAGTATTATTTTTCCATTAATATGCCCAATATTATGCCAGAAATATTTGCCATTAAAAATGCCCCTGCCAATTTGCTCCATAATATTCTAGTATTATTTGCCATTTAATATGCCCCAGCCAATTTGCCCAATAATATGCCAGCATTACTTGCCATTAATATTCCCCAGCCAATTTGCCCAATAATATGGCAGTATTATTTGCCATTTAATATGCCACTACCAATTTGCCTAATAATATGCCACTATTTGCCATTTAATATGTCCCTGCCAATTTGCCAAATAATATGCCAGTATTTGCCATTTAATATCCCCTAGCCAATTTGCCCAATTTTATGCCAGTATTATTTGCCATTAATATTCCCCTGCCAATTTGCCCAATAATTTGCCAGTATTTGCCATTAATCTGCCCCCAGCACTTACCTTTTGCCCTGGTGGCTAGTGGCAGGACTTCCAGACAATTTTCAGGACTTCCATGGTGGCTAGTGGCAGGCAGCATGGTGTCCTCCAATTGCCCCGTTGCCCCCCCCCCCCCTTCCCTGGATCCGCCACTGCTAGTAGTGTGGAAGAATGACTGTAACCTTTGGCAGTCACAAATGACTAATAGTTTTAATAAACAAATATACATTTAAAAATGCTTACAAGTGCCTACAGGTCTGTTTATTCAAATTCAGAGTTGTTAGCTACAGATGCTATACTTTAAAGGCTACATTTCACCTAACTTACTAAAAAGAATGCATTTTTTATCCATCAGCTAAAAATGTGGGTACTGTATGTATCTGCCAATGTAACATTCTGAGCAAGCTTGATTGGGGTTGTCACAAACTGCTACAACCTGTCATATATAATGCTGGGCAGGAATAAATAAAAATGAAGACACTGTGATGTATATTCACTAAACAATGAACTGAAAAATCAGGCCAAAATATGCAACTTGCCTATTTTTCCAACTCAGCTTTAACTGACTGTTTATTGCAATGGTCCATAGCTCACTGTTTACTGAATGCAAACTCTAATATCCAACAGTGGAGCAGGATCACAGCTTTTACTTCAGGTTTTATAAATAAGTAATAACATAATTAAAACTTTACCCATAAACTATATATACTTTAAAAATAATTAAAATCACTAGAGATCAGGTCTGAGCGGTAGCTAATGTAAGGTACCTGTCCACCCACGTATTCTAAAAAAGACTAGACTAAAAGTATGAAATAGAATTGTAGTGCCTTCCAACAAATAATTACAATTACAATTCGGGACAGATTTGAGCAATGAAAGTAGAGTTTGCAATCTACTTTGAAGATCATGTGACTGAGCCCCCCTTCAGATGTTTATCTGTAAACAACAGATATGTTTGGCTTATAAAACATCCTCTGAATCTTGTCTGTGAGTCACTTTGACTTGCATGTTATTGTCAGTTACCCCCATTTAAAGTGTTCCCTCATATCTTCAAAAGTTTTGCCCCATTAATAATTTTCCTCATATATTCTCTGACTATATCTGATTGTTCTGTCCATTTCATCTCCCAACTCCACTTACTTTTTTTCTTCATATACCCCTTTCCCAATCTCATCTTTTCTCTCACTCTTGGTTTGAGGCTACCCACATGTTATTCCCATCTAATTTATGTCTTCTCTCCCCCTCTCACATAACCAATATTTTTTATTATATATTATGTCCAGGGTTGCCAACTTAAGGCAAAAAAATAAATATATATTCCCTTGGAAGCACCGCTTATTGTTTTTTGCTGGTACACACACCAATCGAGGGTGTGATAAACACTGCAGCATTATGGAAGATTTTTTGGTTCAAGCAGGGGCACTGGTTGAACAAGCTGAAGTCCTTCAGATTTCTGAGGCATTGAAGGCTTTGTGGGCGACATCCCAACTAGAACTGCCCAGTAGAGACACAGTGAAGGATCTTTATTTTGAACTACTTAAGCTGCGAAAACGGGAGGTAGATATGGATCTGCATGGATTGTTTTTGTCAGACTACTATCGGGCAAAGATAATTCCTCGTGGCTTTCGGATTAATAATATCCCCAAGATTGGACGGAATAACCCAAGGTTTGGTAGAAGATGGACTGCGGTATTAAATAAATTTAGTTAGATCTGATGATCCTGGTTATAGAAGAAGTGGGTCGGGACCTGGTCCAGGTAAAGGAGCAGATTTTAACATTTATTAAAGTGCACACAGTAATGCTAACATAAATAACGGCAGATGAATCTATGCTGAAACTACAGGAGGAGGATCAATAAGTATAAAAATGACCAGCTCAGGTTCAAGCAACAAAAACTAACCAAGGTGAAAAATGATTATGTCCACCACCAAGTATACAGGTGATTAAGCGGTCATAATGACATTAAGACCATGGGACCAAGACATGAGAGAATAAAAATTAAAAAACTAATAGAACCAACTATTGATGTAACATCAGGGGAGTTAGCATCTGATTCTGAAGTGATAGACAGACAAAAAGGAGATCAGACCTTGTACAACGAGGGGTTGCAACCAGGAGCCGGGGTGATCGAGGAAGAGGTTACATACAATATGGGGGCAGAGGGGCTTCCTTTTGCCCCAAGAGGGATGCCTCCAATAAGACGGATATAATCCCTATTTTCAACTTATCCACCCGAACGTTATCCAAGTCTGATGTGACCCTATTATCGAAGGGCTTGACGTTTGTCCCCACGGACTTACCTAATCAATTTGAACAAGAGGTTGATTTGTTTAAATTCTACGTCTGAAAGAATTCTTCGGGCACTTGGGTCAACATTCTATGTCCCCTATTAAATTGCGTAGTGCTTTTGATCCTACCTCAACTAACAACACCTTAAAAACGTTTGCCCTGGCTGTGAACTTAGAGGTTAAATTGGCCTTGGAGAAGAAGAAAACAAAATGTACTCTTTTGCAGTGTGAAATATCATCTCTTAAAAACCTCTCTATGGACCCCACCATTGTGATTCGCCCAGCAGACAAGGGAGGTGGACTAGTTATCTTGTATTATCTTGATTACAGATCTGAGATTGTTCAGAAATTAGCGGATGTCAAAGTGTACCAATTCCTGGGGAAGACCCTACAGTGGAAATCTTGGCAAGAATCAAGAAACCTCTTGATGGAGCTTAGAATGGAGGTGAAATAGATGAGACTACCTACCATTTTCTTTTTGAGATGCACCCGTAGTGTCCTGTACTCTATACATTACCAAAAAACCATAAAAGTCTTACTAAACCCCCCGGTCGACCGATAGTTGCCACTAGAGGTAGCATTCTGGAACTCATTGCTTAAGGATGTAGCACTTGCCCTCCCCACATGTTTACGGGATACTCCTGATTTACTGAGGAAGGTCAATGGTATCGTGTTACCTGAATAAGTTGTGTGGCTGGTGACAATGGATGTGACCAGCTCATACACCATTATACCCCACGAGGATGGATTGGAAGCAGTACGCATGCTCTTAAATGAGTCAAAAGGATACCAAGGGCCAGCAGTCTAGTTTTTAATACAGATGTTGAGCCTAACTTTGAAATCCAACTTTTTTAAGTTTGAACATCATTTTGTCATACAAAAGTCTGGTACATGGATGGGAGCAGCCATGGGACCCACATACGCCAATATGTATTTGTATGTTTATGAAAGAAGATACATTTTGGAGAAATATTCGGCCAACATTTTATTATCTATGCCAGATTTGTGGATGACATCCTATTGCTGTGGGAAGCTGACGCAGAGGATCTTGAGATGTTTGTTACTGAATTTGATCATCTGGACGTCCAGGTACATTTTACAATGAATAATGATTTGGAGAAGATACAAGCGGGTGACAAATTGGGTTACACCCTCTTTAGGAAGCCGACTGATAGAAATACTATTCTTCATGCTGACAGCTTCCATCCTTAAGCAACCAATAAGACTCTCTCACTATCTCAATTTTTAAGGGTTATGCGTAATAACACAGATGAAGTAACCCAGGAAAGACAACTACGGGAGATTTTATACTCACGGCTATTCA
This sequence comes from Pelodytes ibericus, assembly GCA_036172795.1. NCBI lineage: Eukaryota > Metazoa > Chordata > Amphibia > Anura > Pelodytidae > Pelodytes > Pelodytes ibericus. The sequence continues at coordinate 165,501,636 of CM069857.1, forward strand.
AAATCTGTGGTGCAAAATGTCACTCCAGAAAGCCAGTTACAAGCAAGAAGACACTAAACCCATTACTGAACCTACAAGAATGTTTTTTATAACCAGATTCCATACAGCTTCACAAGATGTCAGAAGGATAGTAGCCCGGAATTGGCGTTTGCTACAACGAGATCCTAAATTGGCCCCGTACACACGGAAAACACCCGTGATTTGCTATAAGAGGAGTGTTAATTTGCGAGATTGTCTCATCAAATCTGATCCGACCCACTGCTATAGTAACATTCCTCAAACATTGAGTTATCAGAAACCAGGGGGCTTCAGGTGTTTAAATTGTGTCACCTGCTCTCATATGAATTCTACCTCACATTTTGTCCATCCACACTCAGGCAAGAAATATTCCATTAAACAACGAATTACCTGTACCACAGACCATGTCCTGTACCTTATTACCTGCCCTTGTAGCTTAGCTTACATAGGGAAGACCAGCGTCACTCTCAGAGAATGTACCTGGGGCCACTGTTCCTCGATTATGAATGCATACCATGACAAGAAGTCATATAAACTAGTGACACGTCATTTTTTGGAAAAAAGCAAACCGGTTGTCCCAGATTAGATTTGTGGCCTTTGAACATATCCCTCTCTCCTCACGTGGTGGTGATCGTTCATGTTGCCTATTGCAAAAAGAGGCTTATTGGATTAAGGCTCTTGACACTGTGGTCCCAAGGGGTCTTAATGAATATTTATCATTTTCCTCTTTTTTACTTCCTCGCCCTTAACTATTTCCCCAGTTTTTTACATTCTTCATTTTTTGTACATATGTGTCTGTTGTCTCTATATTTTTTACTCACTCTTTCATTTATTCTCTTTATTTTGTTCTCATTTTTGTATTTGTGCATTTTTGTATAACTTTTTGCTATTTTTCACATACAGAATAATTTGTCTATCTGCATATTCTTTCACTTTTTTATTTTCAGTTATATTTGTTTGCGTTTAGTTTTGTGGAATTTATAAGTTATTCACTGCGCACAGTTGTTGTTATGTACCTCTTCAAAATTCTTGTTCGCTTTGTCACGTATTTTTTTAATGTGTTAGGCTCCGTTTTTGTCATTTATTATTCTTGCATTTTGTTTTTATTATTTTATTGTTTTTTTTGCGTTTTCATTGTGTCTCCTTGTATGCTAGATGTGTGAAAGTCTGCTCGAACTTCTTGGTTCCTAAGGGAACAGAAACGTCGATTTGATGCTTTGCCGCTATATTATTTAATACATCGACATTTGCATTGAACTCAAGCCCTGTGAGTGCGTGGTTTTTCACTTTTGTGTTTTTGGACATATATATATATATATATATATATATATATATATTGTCGTATTACTGGGCCAACCATTAGTTGTTTAAACACTTAGTGACAGAGTTATGCTGCATTTGATTTGCCTTGAAGACCAGAAGTCCATAATTATGGTTATACGTTTGCTTAACTGTGATTTCTTTCTTCATGTTAAGTACACCCACACAAATTATATATCATTTTTTTTAAAGGACAGATGGGGCTTTCTTTTGATACTATTATTTTACTCATATGATATAAGTTACAAAAAATATATATAAAATATGATGAAAATATGCCCCCCAAAAAACACCTTTTCTTACTTTGACCTGATTTTTTTTACACAATTACAAACTGTAAAAAGGAACCCATCTATATAGTTTCTAATATTTGTCCTGAGTTTAGAAATATCAATGTTTCTATGTTTTTCTGTTTTTTTTTTTCACGTGATAGGGCAATAACCGATACTAGTGTTTATTTGACCCCAGCCTTAACCCTAAATTTAACCCTAACCCTAAATCTACCCCACCCCTTAATCTAACCCTTGTACTAACCCTAATTTTAACCCTAACCCACCTGTAACCCTAACCCTAATTCTAACCCTAATTGTAACCCTAACCTTTCACTGCTTATGTGAGTTGAAACGCATTTGATCACATTCACGGTGATAATTTGCGTGGGAGGTGGTTGGGGGGGGGGGGGGGGGGTTGGGGCGAAGGCACACTTAGAAGCTGCTTCAGATCCAAAGCAGCCTCTGAGTATAGCTGCCAGCATGTAGCGTTGCGCTGCTCCATGAAAACTCAGGACGTGTATATATGTCCTCATTGTCCTCACGGGCCATGCTATTCGGACATATATATACGTCCATCTGCATTAAGGGGTTAAAGTTTTCACATTTAAACAGTTGATGCCTCATTAAAAACATCTAGATATTTTCGTTTTAATAATTTGAGTCCAAGTAACCCATGGTCACGGACCGTTTTCACATACTGTCAATACGGACTGTATATCATTTTCATGTACTGGCATACAGGTATGCACTCCACTGTCACATTCTTTATTTCACAAAAAAAAGAGTAAAGTAACTAAGAATCTGATTTTCTGTCTGGAGCTGTTAAATACTAAAGAGGAATTTTTGTGCGGTCTCAATTCTAGTAATTTCCGAAATAGATCTTCTTCCCCCTCCTTCTCATACACGCATGCTTATCCTTTAAATATCCCCATTTAAATGCAGATTTCTGGCCTCAGCTGTATTGACTCTTTCTTTTTGTGGAGAAAAGTGAAGGAATGGCAGATGAAGGAAAAAAAAGAAGAATTTGAGGGGTAGAAAAGTGAAAATGAGTTCAGTTCAACTAATGGTGTTCAAGAAAGCAATCATATAGAGCTATAAAGGGGTCATAATGCACCATATAAGGATATATAGACATATTATAATGTACTATAGGATCAACTATAAGAAGAGATTATATGGAAAAATATAATGAGCTACAGGAAGGAGTAACAAGGATAAAACAAAGTCATTATAGGAGAATGGTATGAGATACAATAGATAGTGTTATAAGGAATGCCTCTAATGAGCCAAACGTAGCAGAAAAATCAGAGTGGAGGAATTTGTTTTTGCAACATTGTGGTCAGTCGACCAAGTTTCACTGTACTGCAAATAAGTAAATACGAAAACTAATATTTAATTGCATCTATCACAAAAAAGGTCACCGGATTCATTTCCCCTAGTAGGAAGTGTAGATATTATTCCATGCAAGGTTTTATGTTATTGCTTAAGAGATGTAACTCTAAGACGTAGGAACATGACTGGATTTCTAGTAACTCCATGTATGAGGAGGCAAGGGTGTTGCTAGGGACTGCAATCCTGATCTCAGTTTCTGTTGTCTGAGACACCAGAAAATGCATACTGTGCATGTGCAGCATTGTGTGCTTGCACAATTCTGCTACCAGATTGACTGACAGTGCTACTGCACATGCGTGGTCGTACCGACACTTTCCCTCTCAATCTCCACCCCCTTCATCCTGATTCGCTAGGGCAGAAGTTGGATGGTATGTGGTACCTGAATCGATCTATTCTATATCTCTACCCATGCATTATGTAGGTCTCTCAATCCTATGCATCCTGTACCTGTATATATCTATCCTATATCTGTTCCTATGCATCTTATACCTCTATCTATCCTGTAATGTACCTATCTATCCTATATCGATACCTATGCAACCTCTACCTCTCTCTGTCTATCTACCTATCTATCATCATACAAACCTATATTTTAAGTATTGTTTACACTGTGGGCTGTAGGGCTGTATCATTGAGTAGATTAGAAAATCCTCTGTAACGAGGTAAGCTGCATATCCCTCAAGCATGCAGCAAAACACCTAGTGCTTTAATAAATCACTACTGAGATAAACAGCCTCACATTTAGTAAACAATATAGAGATATCACATTACTAAAACAAAACCTTCACCCAAAGAACAGAATGTGAAAATCACATCCATTACATATTTGTAGTAGTCTGTAGTATCCATGGAAACCAGGTAGAGGTGAAACCCACTCTGTGAATGTGGCACTAAAACGAAACATAAAAAATAACGGTAACATATCACTTAAAAAACCGCAACCCTTTTTATTGGGGATCAATTGATTTTTAGAAATAAAAGGGTTTTGTACAAGATCAGATCCAATGTTCTGTTGTACAGTCAGAATCACCTGTCAACCTTGGTGTGGGGGGAATTCTGCAGAAAGACACTATTAGATACAAATAAAGCATCTGTAGTTTTGGCATAATACACAGTGCTGGATTAGGACATTGAAGGCCCCTGGGCTACAGGTACGGTGAGCCCCCCATTAACAAATTGGTCATAAGTTGCATGAAAAATGTTCCAGCACTTAGATTGCACTTACAGGACTTGCCCCAGCACTTAGATTGCACTCACAGGACTTGACATATCATATAAACTAGTAGACATGTGCAAAACTAAAATTTTCGTTTCGTTTTCGTCCATTTGGACGAAAATGTTATTTATTTCGTCTAAAACGAATTTCGTTCATTACTGCATACGTTTCAGACGAAATTCGTTCATTATTTTCGTTTCGTTTTATTCGTTCGTCTTATAGAATACGTGTAATACTATTGGCTTTCTATAAACCGAACGAGAGCCCCATTCATAAGAAATTCTTATGAATGGGGACTCTAGTTCAGTTTATAGAAAGCCCATCGTATTACATGCATTCCATAAACCGAAAGTCGTTCATTATGTTGGTTTATGGAATGTATATGTAATGCTATTGGTATTCTATAAACCGACTCTATTTCGGTTTATAGAATGCCAATAGCACGAATGGACGAATGGACGAATGATTTTTGTTTATTAACCATTCGTTCATTCGTCTTTCGTTAGTTTAGCATTTTCGTTATTTGTTTTTCGGACGAATGGACGAAAATGCTATTTTCGGACGAAAATGCATTTGTCCGAAAACGAATGCACATGTCTATAAACTAGACATATCATGGCAAAATCATCAGGAATGTATATACTTGGCATATTATGGCAAAATCATCAGTAATGTATAAACTTGGCATAATACGACCAAAACATCAATAATGTATAAACATGGCATCACATGGCAAAATCAGAAGTAATGTATTCACTTGGCATATTTTGGCAAAATCAACAGTAATGTATAAACATCGCATAACATGGCAAAATAATCAGTAATGTATAAACATGGCATAACATGGCAAAATCATCAGTAATGTAAAAACATGGCAAAACATGGCAAAATCAGCAGTAAGGTATAAATTTGGCATAACATGGCCAAATCAGCAGTAATGTATAAACATGGCATATCATGAAAAAAGCTGAAGTAATATAAAAACATGGTATAGCATGACAAAAAAATTAATAATGTATAAACATGGCATAACATGGCAAATCATCAGTAATGTATAAGCTTGGCATAACATGGCAAAATCAGGAGTAATGTATAAGCTTGGCATAACATAGCAAAATCAGCAGTAACATAGTAACATAGTAATTTAGGTTGAAAAAAGACACAAGTCCATCAAGTTCAACCCATCTACCTATCATTCCAGCGTTTTGATCCAAAAGAAGGCAAAAAAGCCCCATAAGGAAGCTATTTCGAATTTTGCCTCCTGGGTGGGAAAATTCCTTCTTGACTCCAAAAGGGCAATCAGATTTCTCCTTGGATCAATAAACTCAATTATTAATGCTTATTCTATTATTAATACCCCTGTATGTTCTGCTTTTCTAAAAAAACATCCAGACCATTTTTAAATGCCTCTATTGTGGTTGATAGCACTACCTCTCTTGGCAGTGAGTTCCATAACTTTATTGTCCTTACCGTAAAGAATCTCTTCCTTTGCTGTCTATGAAATCTTTGCTCTTCCAATCTCAGGGGTTGACCTCTTGTTCTTTGTACATTTCTGTTAATGAACAGGTCCCTGGAGAGCTCCTTATTTTGGCCCTGCACATATTTATATAATGTTATCATATCCCCTCTAAGACGCCTTTTTTCTAAAGTAAATAAATGCAATTTTTTAAGTCTCTCTTCATAACTAAGATCCTCCAATCCCCTTATTAATTTTGTAGCTCTCCTTTGCACTTTTTCTAGTTTCTCAATATCCTTTTTAAGGACTGGTGGCCAGAATTGTACTGCATATTCAAGGTGAGATCTTACCATTGATTTGTAAAGAGGCAAGATGATGTTCTCCTCCCGTGAATCTATACCCCGTTTTATACATGTCGTACAATATCGTATTGGCCCTTGCAGCTGCTGACTGGCATTGGGCACTGTTGCCAAGTTTGTTATCTACAATGATTCCTAAATCCTTTTTCGTTAGTAATTTTTCCCAGGGAAATACCATTTAACGTATATGTTGCTTTGTTATTATTTTTCCCATAATGCATAACTTTACATTTGTCTATATTAAACCTCATTTGCCACTTTCTTGCCCAGTCCCCCACTCTGTCCAAATCTTCCTGTAAAGAAAAAACATCAAGATTAGTCTTTATTACCTTACCTAATTTTGTTTCATCAGCAAACACTGAGTAATGGCTCTCAGCACAAGGTGGAAGATCATTAATAAACATATTAAAAAGAAGAGGTCCCGAAACAGACCCCTGAGGTACTCCGCTCAATACCCTGGTCCAATTTGAGGGTTTTCCATTTACAACAACTCTCTGTGTTCTATCTGTAGAACACAGTTCTAGCAGTAGCAGTAATGTATAAACATTACATATCATGAAAAAATCAGCAGTAATGTATAAACATTACATATCATGAAAAAATCAGCAGTAATGTATAAACGTGGCATATCATGGCAAAATCAGCAGTAATGTATAAACATGGCATAACATGACAACAAAAATCAATAATGTATAAAAATGGCATATCACGGCAAAATCAGCAGTAATGTATTCACTTGGCATATCATGGCAAAATCAGCAGTAATGTATAAACATGGCATATCATGAAAAAATCAGCAGTAATGTAAAAACATGGTATAGCATGACAAAAAAATCAATAATGTATAAACACGGCATAACATGGCAAAATCAGCAGTAATGTATAAACATGGCATAACATAGCAAAATTGGCAGTAATGTGTTCACTCGGCATATCTTGGCAAATCATCAGTAATGTATAAACATGGCATATCATGACAAAATCAGCAGTAATGTATTCACTTGGCATTTCACGTTAAAATCACCAGTAATGTATAAATTTGGCATATCATGGCAAAATCAAAGAGCAGTTTGTAATGATTGCATGCTCCTTCATTCGTACTTGAGGAGTTCCACTTGCTTCGCCTTTGTAAATTCTTCCAAAAGTTCTATTTGATAGTGGTAGGAATTTAATTATAAAGATGGTAGATAGGTATGCCAAAAAGTTTGCGAAACAGTTTGCTGTCTCCCGGATGCCTGGGCAAAAGTGTATAAGAAGATGATGTTTGGGTTTTTGGGAAACTAGGCTGAGCCTGTTACTGGTTTTAAACTCTTCAGTAGGAATGTTAACAAGGTTGCTGCAATGCTGAGAAGGACAAGATAATTGGGGGAGTTTATAATTGGATGAGTAATAATAAATAAAATAGGAGGGTCGGTTGTAGAAAAGAAAAGAAGTTATGTTTTAGACTTAGTTTTTTTTAATGGAGGACACATGGTCCTATGGACATGTAAGTTATAGACAGTGCTATATTGAACAAGATGGGGTATTATGGAAAATGTTTAGCTTTTTTGTCATAGGAGAAACAATAGCACAGATTATATTGAGTAATTCCACAACCTATTCCGGGTAAATTAAAACATCCTATCAATAGTGGTTTATCATTATGTGATATACCAAACACTGGCATCAAGTGCAAATGCCTGCTAGCAATGGTAAGAGCCTTAACTGATAAGATGAGCGAGCATTACATAACTGGTGGGATTCTTTTAAAAAACAAGTTGAATTCATATATGAAACCTGTGTTTAAGTCATCAAGGATGTGCATATGAAGGCACTGGAGATACTGGCTTGTGGGTAGTACTTCACAAACAAGTTAAAGGCTCTAAATATATGCTCTAATGCTTACCATTGACATTGAAGAGGTCGCTGGCACCAAGGAAGTACAAGGAGGAGCTGACAGATCTTTTGTGTCTTGTGAAGGCCATAGGGCTTCAGCATCATTTAATCCTGTGGGTCGATGGGGCAAAGCATTAGATGCTATGAGTAAAGTAAGAGAACAGTTAATACATCAACTGACATTCAAAACATATCAAAATAAGTTCTATACTTACAACCAGGAAAGTCTGTGTTAACTGTCCCTTCAACTGTCTCATGTCTCATGACCTGCATTAACTTCTCCTTTAAAGCCAGAAGGTCAACCAGCTCAGGAGAACCATTGCCAGTGGCTCCTTTTTAGCTGTCTCTGTATGTCCAAATATCTGAAACATTTATAAGAGTGGAACAATTCTATTGGTATAATGTCATTAATCATCTGTACGTGTTATCCCATTTCCACATGTATATGTGTTACCACAGATATATAGTTCTTCTGCTATCATTTATTCATGTTAATTGCTGCAATGTGTTTCTTGTCATCCCAAGCTAACATGTTCTACAAAGCTACAGTTCACTACACACACCCTTGCATTTTCTCCATGTGAACCAGCCACCTGCAACATTCCCCATGAGTGTACATTCCTATCCGTGACACATCTCATACATGTGTTATATAAACTACAGGAGCGAGCTCAATGTGAGAATAAATGCCACTACTATGCACTTACAAGTATGCACTTAGCTTTTCTTCGTCACCTCCTCGGACCTGTAATTCCCACCAACTGTGTTAACAGCATCCACAGTCTGCTGCCACATAGGCCTTGCCCCATTGTATAAAAAATGAAGTTAAAAACAGTGCAGCATCGAAGACAGACAGGGCAAACAGTTGGTATAGGCTGTGATAACAGCCATTTAAACAATCAAGACAATTTTTGCAGAGTACATTAATTCATTTAAAAAAAAAATACAGCAATATTTATACTTACTTATTACACCTTCACGCCTAATAGCAAGTGTGTAACAATCATGGTTGCAGGGGTTGCCACAGAAACAGGGCCCTTCTACCCTTAGGAACTGTAAAAGGTAATCTTTCATTTCCACAGTGGAGAATGGTGCACTGTGAACAATGTCGGCATCCTTACTTTTGAAATCTAATGGTGCTCTGATATATGATCCTCATTATTTTTTCAAATATGCTATTTTGGCTTTTATTTATAAATTTCCTTGTCAATTTAGCACTTTAAAATATTTTAATATGTACTTTTTGACACTAAAATGTGCAATTCTCCTGGAGGGATCCAAATCGAAAAAATATTTGAAATTAAGAAAGTCTTGTGGATTATTTTTTTTATTTTTGGATGTTCCATTTACCTGGGCTGAAGATGAAGAGCAAGGCCATAGCTGATCATTGTACGACATGATTTATTAAGGCCTAATTTTATTTATATGGCACCCTTTGTGTGCCAACAATGATTTTCACTGCCCACCCTCATGGCACGCCAAAGGTGTTTTTTTTCAGAATTGAATCATTCCACCCCCCAACTTGGGCACGGTAAAGTTAGGGGGAATAAGAAGGATTCATGTATATTAATTTATATATTATTTATGTTGTGGGGGGGCTTTGAGGCTGCCTTTGGGGGGCATTTGGTATTAATTATATTTATTATGTGTCATCCTAGGGCCTTGGGCAAGCCCCTAGACAGAGGAGCTTATTAAATATTTGTTAGGAGAGTTATTTATTTTGGTAGACAGGGGTGGTTATTATTGATTTTAATTCTGGGGGCTTTGGGCCAGTAGTGGGGAGATATATTAATGGGCCAGGGACTCTGGTAAAATTCCCTTAATTGTCAGGGGGACTGGGAGCCATTAATTGTAGCAGGGGGCCACTTGCCCTGCCGCCACCCCTTTTTTATTATTAGTGCCAGGAGCATTGGACCTTTTTATAGGGGGCAGTGATTGCCCAGGCCCCCTATATGTGTTAGAGGTTCCAGGGGCCATTTGGGACAGCCCCAGGGACATGTTTTTGACAGGGGAGGTTTCTTTTAATTGGGGAAGGATTTTTTAGCCTTCCCCCAAATAAATTAATGGGACATTTTTAGTGAATACGATTTTGCAATGTTGAGATGAGGCATCTGAGGGGTGGTGAAGTCTGTCCAAGGTTGGAGGTCAAGATTGGTGCTAATCTCTCCAGTCTTGGATTATACAGAATAGACCCCAGTGTGATTGTCAGTGATTCACCTGGAATCTGCAGCAAACAGCAATTGGTGAATGGCTAAACACCAAAAGCTCCAATCATTTACCATTTCCTGCTGTTCATGTGTAAATACAAGACAAAAATACCAGGATGGTACTTATAAACCTTTTATACAATTAGACAACAAATAATGTTCATGTCTAATTAATTAGAGTCCATTTGACAGGTTGCACACTTTGAACTGAAAAAAGGGTAAACTAACTACTCACCTCTGTCATGCCCCGGTTATCAAAGACTGGCTGGAAATAGTACACTGAAATGTTTATCTGTTTAACCCTATTTAAGTCATTTATTTCCTTACCAGTCTTTATGAAATTAACATTGTATTTTGGATTTATCGTGGATTCCAACTGCCTTCTGTTTTCTTGCATATTCATTTTCTTTTCAAGCTAATTACACCTGTTTGCAGCATATTTTCCTTTATTTCTTTTCAATCATCATCCTCATCATTGCATGTCTATTCTTCCATTACGCCTACTCCCCTCCCTCGTCTATAGTGTGGACAGTCTGTTTTCAACTTTCTTCCTCCATTGTAAGCTTATTTCATACATCTATTATTACCAGTCACAGTTAAAAGCCCCCAAGATTACATTGTACAATTACCTATACAACCTAAATACAAAGTAATTTAGATAATTTCAGGAAAAAAATTATGTTTCAAGGAATGAAATACTCCTTTTCTGTTTCACATTATGAAATAGTATTTTAACATGGAATGATAGCAACATGTTGAGATAAAATGGAGTAACAGAAGGAAGGTGCTATAGGATTGAAATATATAAAATACTAGAAGTTAAATGGCTATAGGTTATGGTGATTGGCTGATACCGTTCTAACCTGCTTATTGTTTAATAAATTGCTGTGGCCTATTTTCTTCAACACTCAAGTCTTGTGTTTTTCTTTCAAAGGGGGGTTTGAGTAGAACTTATCAAGGCTCAAATGTGAACATTGTCCACACTGGACATGGCTTAAAAGAAGCAGTAATGTAATTATGCCTAGGCCAACTCATCTTAAGACTTTGGTAGAAGATGGAAGAAGTCCACACCAATTATAAAAAATAAGGTCACATGCCCACTCTCTCAAAATTATATCCTTATAGTTATGGCCACGGAAATTGTCATGGCCAGAAACTGGAGGAACATAGGTTCTGGAGGCTGGTTTCTACCTGAAAAAAGGCTCTATGGAGAAGAACCAAGACATTTCGTCCCCTTGGCTGGAGCAGCATGGAACGGATGCCAGCTACCCCCCCCCCCCTGCCCTCCCCCCCACCGGTATGTATGAGGTGCAGGTGTAGATGTTAAGACTGATAGTGGGCAGACGAGGTACAAATTACGCAGAGAATGTAGTTCACAATGGGGAGCATACTGAATACACTTATAATAGTCAAGTCTGCCATGTTATAACCCCTAACGGTCCCCACTGGGGACTGTGACAAATATTACAGTATATATGCACAGAAAATACATATATTGATCCATAAACACACAAATACATAGAATTAAAAATCCAGTGCAGGACTGTAACTTGCAGATTAGTGTAGAAATTCTGTACTGCGGCACAGCAAATCATAGGTCTGCTGATAAACTAGAGAAGTCTCTGGTTGGCTGCAGAAAAAAAAGAGACACGGCTCAGGACCAATGTTGTGAAGGTGAGTTTTATCCTAAAAAGGCAACATTTCGACCAAAGTGGTCATTGTAAAGTCAAAACATGTTAGTGAATAAAGTGCAGTTAATAAATTGATTGACTGCAGTCAGCAGGGAATCAGCTACTAGCTAAGTGAGTGCAAGGAAAGCATCAGAGGAGGAAAAAAATATAAAGCCATGTGATCATTCATAATTTAGGTATAATGTCTATAATACAGCTTTTCTATATATATATGTATTTCCCCAATGAAAATTGAGGGCTGGTTTCTCTCTGTATCTTTGCCAAAAAGTGTTGTTAAATGGAGCACTAGTAATCCTTAAACTGTGTTGTTCTCTGGAGCTGTTGCTCCGGTTTGATCTCTGAAGCTGAACACAGTGGATGAGATGGAACCTATTTCCTTATCAGGGACCAGAGTGGAGTCAGTGACAGACATGAGATGCAGGTAAAGTGTGATGTCTTCACCCTCTCCACAGACTGACATCCAGAGGTAGATAAGTGTCACTGTGAGTAGAAAAGCAGAAGTTTGATGGATGGAGGTGAAGGATTGGGGAGACCTTACATTGTATGATAACGGTATACAGAGAGAAGCCTCTGTGATACCAGTGTATCATGTTCTGCCTAGCACTGTGCTTTGTAGTTTAAAGGTATTGCAACATCTTTACATGTTTCTATATAAAAGAAAATACTCATATCAAATCAAAAAATACATGCTTTTCTATGGGTGAAAGTAACAGCAAGAGGGAGTGATGAAGAATGTGGGATAGCTAAGGCTATAAGGGGGTTTGTAAAACATATATAAGACAGATGTATGCTGATAGCGCTTTATATTGGGGTGGGTTCTGTCAAGCAGCCCCTCTCTCTGGCAAAATATCACGATTAAAACATATAATCAAACAGGCAGCTGGGACCTTGCGACCTCTTTATCTTCAGATATATGGATACAAAAGGAAAGGAAGGTTATAAAAAATAATAACTATCATTATTCCATAGAACCAGAAACACCGCAGGGGCATCATAGATCAGACAACATCTAAGATTTAAAGCCAGGCTATCAGACGTGAAATAGCTGTATACATACCAGGCACGTTTATATATCATTGTCTTGACATGAGGGGAAATGATATCGACTTTCCCTGCTACCATATAAAATTACATTTATTTCCTGTACAGTTTTCCTATTCATACCATAATCCCATTTAGGACAGCAGTGAGAGGGTTAAATATAGACTATTCCCTCTTTGTCTCCTATATTTGGTAACGTTCCTTATTAAAAATTTTGTTTTTGGATTATACGTTATTGTATGGCACTAAAATATGACAGTGCTTAAAATAACATTATTATTCCTTAATAGTATTTTTTTTCTTGCGTTATAATCCCTTCCATTTATGCGTTATTTTTCCCCTCCTTCTCATGTCCCATCCATCCAGAGCAATGTCTTTTCATGTTTCCCATCGTTTTCGTTGTTTGCCTTTCTCTGGCCTGTTTTTCTTTCCTATAACATGAGCCTGAGATCTCTCTGACACCTATTTCTGAAGTCTGTACAACATCAGAGCAGCAGCCAAGCCAGGCGTGACAGCTTGCTCTAACTGGAATACATTTGTGTTTAATAGAAGATGGTGGGCAGTGTTATGAGAGGTGGATCCAGGGAAGATTTGTCACTCGTTCATCCTGCTCGCTCTACCTTTTGAGTTTTTCTGGCATGCTGCAGTTTATCAAGATCTGTGCAGTATAGCTAAGGAACTACATCTTAGCCTCTTCCCTTGGGATTGTCACAGGCAAACTGAAACAAGCAAATAGGGATGCCATAGAACATAACAAGATATAGAAATGTTAAGTCACTGCGTGTTTTATAGTTAGGGTTGCCATATCATCACCCTTTAGTTAGCCAGACTTATAAAATACAAGCTGCAAGGTTGTAATCATTTTAATAAAGACTTGCAGTACACACTTTCCATAAATATACCCAGTAAAAGGCAAAAACTGAGCTTACTTTCATTTTCATAACTAGTAAAAATCCTAAGGTTTGAATTGACTGGTAATGTGGTCTCTTCTAACCTGAGCAAGGTCGGATTAAGATCTAGAGGAATGGATCCCAACCTAGTCATCATGCCCCACCTAACAGTCCAGGATTTAGGGATTACCAAGTTGTGTTTACCCCTCCGGCCACAAAAAAACTTAAGTTTAGTTTGATTTGAACACAAGTGGGTAATCACTAAATCCTGGACTGTTGGGGGGTGGAACATGAGTACTGGTTTGGAAACCACTGAGCTAGACAAAAAAAAGTGCAAAAAGGTAAGGGCGCACATATTTTTTAACTGAACCTTCTCCCACTGCTTGCCAAGCATAATAGCAGACCTCACAATCGGGATCACTATTCCAATTTCATTCCTCAGTCTCAGAGAATGCATAATGTGCATGCGTAATAGTGCTGCCAGTTGGAGTGAAATCACAACTGCACAAGTGCACTAGCGCTTACATTCGACCTCCCAAGCTTCATGCCTTGGTGTCCTGATTTGCCAGGGGCAGATGTTGGGTGGTATGTGATACATTTCCAGATGGATGGGTTGAAGGATGGAGGGACATTAATAAAGGGGAAACAATTCTGAAAGCTCTGCCCAGGGACCACCAGTATACCTTGAAATGGCATTATATGCCAGTTTAAAATCCCCAAGTATGAGGATAAACTGGCATGTACTTTTTAAGGTACATACCAGTTTATCCTCTGGCCTGCAACCGTGATGTTTTCATAGGAAGCATCAGGGTTTCAGTCTCCATTTTTACATGTCACAAACAGATGCCTAGGGCACACTGGTTCAGGGGGCCCCCGCTGGCCATGAGTGTCACCCAGTGAGGGTGACACCCGTGGTGCCGGCATCCCCCTTTCAGCGTATCGAGCCGCTAAACTTTTTTTTGGTGAGGCAGCCACAACCGCTGGATGCGGCTGCCGAAAAAAAAAGTTTAAAAAGAAAAATCATTGCCACCAGATATGATAGTACGTCCAATCCGGTGGCTGTCAGGGCCGCCATCAGAAATTTCAGGGCCCCTTACTGAAAAAAATTCTGCCCCCCGCGATAGTTTATCAATTAATATGTGACTAAAAGCACCCGCTGGATGTCAGATATTAATTGATAAGCAGAATTGTTTTTTGCCCTGGGATGTGCCCACTTTGCACATCAGTCAAAGCGGCCTGCCTACACACATACACAGCCACACTTACACACTCAAGCATAAATACACACAGTCACATTTACACACGTACACAGACACACACTTTACACACTTATCATTACACACACACACACACATACATACACTTACAGAGACACCCTTATACACACTGTCACACACTTAGTCATCATTGTACACACACACATACATACACTTATAGAGACAACCTTATACACACAGAAATACACACACAAATATACACACTTACAGACACCCTTACATACTTAAACACACAGTCACACTTACAGACAGTAACACACACATTTACTCATACACAGAGAAATATACACAATTACACAGGCTGTATTTCCATGTCCCCAGAGGAGATGAGGAGCACTTAACTTATGCAACTGTTACTGCAATTCTGTTAATACAATATTTAGATAATGTTTCATCATTTTTTATTCTCTACAATCCCAGTATTAATTACATTTAGGTCCCTTTTATAAAATCACAACTAACATTTGGGAATGGTTGAAAGTCTGTGCATTTTATATTATCCTGTGACTCATCTGGCTGCCTGTCAGTAGCACACAGCAAGACACACTGTTCTCACCAGGATCAGATAAGAAACATTTCCACTTTCCTTAATTTCAGACAAGTAAAAGTAAGTGGCAGTGTTGTGTTTTGTGGTCCTGCTGTGAAACTTGCACGCTCGCATGTAGCTGCAGCAAAGATTTGGATACCAGATTGTCATGGATGGAGAAGTTTCTGTAGAAGTTGTGTCTATAGGATGCTTTTGTCCTAAAGTATTTGCTATCCTTTCCCAACAGCAGATTCATTGGCTTCTGTAAGTGTTGTTGCTAGTTTACAAACTGTGACATTTCTATAACTTTAGTAATACTTCTAACATACATGTGACCGAAAGGCATCACCATCTAGATACTGAGCATCTGAAAAATGATCATCACTTTATCTATTCACTTTCTACTTAATGTGTGTGTGTGTGATTAAGTTGATGTTGATGTGGTATCAGAGTCAAGATGGATTCCTGGCAATATGTTGCTGGTAACACAGACTTTATTACAAGCTCCCTTGGAGAAAGAGAGAAGTGTATTATCATTACCTAATTACATGGCAGTAACTGAAGCACTGATAATGAAACAGAATATTCTGCATATTAATCTCAGAGATGCAGGAGAGCGCTGTCAGTCATTGCTTAGCGGTGTGCACATAGCGAATATCAGTCCCTTGTAGCTGTGCAGGAATTAGATTGGTGACAAGACGAAACAGTCTAGGAGCATTTTGACAGTAAAATATATGGAGTGTCTTCAATAACGAATGTGAGCTGAATATGCAGAAATAGCTAAATGACAGCAGAACATATCATTCCGTGAAACCAATCCTGCTTACATTGGGCTAACGCCACCTAATCTGTAACAATGTTCATTTACATTGCTTTAGCTAAGAAGAATTCACCCTCATTCCCCTATTCTTCAAGAGATGGATGGAGGAGAAGAAACAGTGGGTCTATTGTAGCTAAATCTAAAATAGCATTCCTCAATTTTGGTCCAGTTAATAAGGAGAAGAAGACCCACCTTTTAAACACACACACTTTCTCTACATAAAAACAACTTTATGGGGGTTATTCGCTAAAAGGTCCATAGCATGTGAGTTGATGTGTTATGAACATTTAATCTCACCAATTTATCTATAAATTATGTAGAGAAAAACCTGGTGCATGTAGCGCTGTATTTAGCTTGAGGCAAACAAGGCAAGTGCCTAGGGTGACACTTGCCTTGTCTGCCTCTGGGGGGGCGGAACAAAAAAAAAGGAATTAAAAAAAAGCTGCTCTTTTGAGAAAAAAAACCCTGCTTGCCGGCAGAGATGGTGCTTGGGGATCATAAGTCCTCCCCTCACCCTCGCTCTGCCTGCAAGCAGGCAGCATGGGGAGCCGAACAAATTGACATAACGTATACCTAACTAGCTGAGATGAAATGTTCATCTCAACTCAACTAACTTCATCTAAACTCACTGGTCAGTTAAGAGATCTCTAAAAATATTAGTAAGTGAAGACTGAATGCAACAAAAGAAAACCAGAGTGGGTGTCTCCAGGGCCATCAGTAGCCACTAGAGTAACCTTTTTCTAGAGTGACCACATTTTCATTTTATTCAGTGATTTTACCACACGAGTTAACAGTGTTAGAAATGGTTATTGAATCGCAAACAGATGCTAATTTACGGCTAACTGCACTTTTTCAGTTAATTGGCGCCATTGAATTGACCCCAATATATCACTAGTGCTGGCACTGTAGTATGTAAATGCTATAGTTTCCATTTATACTCAGCCTGCCAAATTTCTGGCTGAGCATCATTGGTATTGTTGCATCTGCAGTTTCAATGACTTTTGTCATTATAGTTATATATTGTTGCATATGGTGAAAACACCACTATCAGACCACATTAACCATGTGTCTCACATGTACATGTTATTTCTGTTTAACATACAAAACTCATGGCCAATATCAACATATGCATACCATGCTCTATCATGAAGTGTCATATTAGAGAGATTATATGAGTGATGATAACTTTATTGCTACCAATTACATTGACTACGACCAGAGTTGCCCCCTGGCTGATATTTTACAGACAGGCCATTTGCTTGAGGTCACTGTTAAGTCTAGGGATGCCGCAGCATGGTCAGTATATTTATGAAGAAAAGGTAGCAACCCTGGACATTGTGACTATCACATAGTTATCTGCTAATGATTTACTATTGGTCTCAGATTAAAAAATAAATCACACAACATTTACCTCTGCAGCCTCTTTAGCTTTTAAAGGTCTCAACTTTACTCATAAAGTAAAAGCATCAGTGACCTATATAGATATATGTATGTAGTGTTCTGTTACATAGGTTAGTATATGTTGTGCACACCACTATACATCAGTGCCCTTTTCTATGTCCTGCTGTGCTTCTGCATGCATGTGTATATTAGCAAGCTGCAGTCTGATATATACAGTGGATTCCTAGCCTTGTAATTACTGCATAGCTTGATGCTGACCTGTTTTTGTTAGGGAGATTCGTCCTTTGTCCTCCTTAACTCACTGCATTATCCTTCCCTTCAACACTAAATCATGGGCTGGCAGTAATTTTCTAGTTTTTCACTATATTTATGTGGAGCTCACCAATCAAAATAATGAAAAAGATAAACATCTAAAATTATCTTAATTCAAACCCAGGTAAGCAGAAAATAAAAATAATGTAAGGGGTGCTCAGGCAAGCAAGTTTTTCTGAATGTGTTGTTCAAGCCGTTAAAACATTTTGGTAAATTCCAGAGAGTGGTTTCAAGTTGCATGTTTTGTGTTGTATTCTATCTTCTACTTAGATGAGTACATGTCATTTAATGTGCTACCGACTGGCAAAGTGGGACTCCCAGGAAGTTACATTACCAACATGAAGAGAGTATACAGTAGATGAGGTGCATGGTAATGAAATCACTGAAGGACAAAGGACTCAAGGATAAAGCTCAGACAATGGACTATTAGAAGGGTAGAACTTTCCATATTCCTTGATCTAAACCACTGTCTTTATGATCAGTTATGCTACATGTGTTTGTATTGTCCTGAGGTTGTTACTCATATGACTGCATGGTTAGTGATTATCATGAATAACCTTTTACAGCCCTGTCCATGGTGCTGATAAAGGTAATACACATGCAGAAGTCACACTTCCTCAAACAGATTCACCCTGTGATCCAGTACATGAATATGAACCTTTCCGTCGATATTGGGATGGGTACATTAAATTTGCAATGACTGCCAGAGTGGAGTGGGTTAATTAAATATTAATCCACTACATGCCACCTTATTAAAATCCTGATACAACAAGACTTAATTTTGGTAATATTATTAGCACTATCAATGTTTTTATTAATTGTATTAGGGTTAGATTAAAATCCCACTGTAGGAGAAAATGGTTAGGAATGGTTAGGAAACAAAAGCACTATGTACAGTTATAAAACATGTAAACATTTTTATTTCTAAACTCAGAACAATATTTTAAACTATATAGATGGCTCTTTTTTTATAACCATTTTTAATTGTATAAAATGATTTTTCCGGGCCAAAATTAGAAAAAGTTTTGTTTTTTATTAAATTTTCATCAAATTTTATGATTTTTTTTATAGCAAATTATATGATATTATGAAAATAATAGTATCTTAAGAAAACCCTTCTTATGTCAACAAAAAAACAATATATAAGAAGTGTGGGGACATTACATCAGAAAAATTACAGCTAAACACAAACACCGCAGAAGTGTTAAAACAGTCATATATTATTTTACACACCAACTTAACAGCAACATGACAATACCGGTGATGTCATGTCATCTATAGGGTGGCATCACATCACTGGTTATTGTTCATTGTCAACAGCTGTTGATAGCTGTTAGATTAGAAGATGCACATTATTAATGTGCAGATCATTATTAGATGAAGCCTCCCACTATTCTCTCACTAGATGCACTACTGTTAACTGTGAAAATGAAAAGGGTACCTTTACATACATGAGGCCATTAGGCAGGGATGTTCCTAGAAACCACGGGGCCACTCTGGTAAAACTGTCACATGACCTCCTTGTCACATAACACATCACCATATGATAGCACCAGTGCATTACACCCTCACTTTCTACCATACTTGCTTTGTCCACTCATCACTTGTAAGTGCAGTTGCAACAGGGGTCCCCACTGCAACTAGACTGATTTGGCTGTCCCCTGCGACCATTATACGTTAGTGAGGGGACATGACTGGTATCATATAGTGATGTGCTATGTGGTCAGTGGGCAATTTTAACCAATGTGTCATAATGGTTTATAGTCACACACCTGCCTAATGCACTCACATATGTAATGGTACCATGTAATTTCCTCAGTGGAAAAGGTGCATTGCCAGTCAATGTTTGCATCAACACTGTGGACATGAAATTGTACTGTGATAAACATGACATGATGGTGGGAAGGTACCTATAACCTAAAGCGAGGGAGTGCTATGTAAGTCTTGTGCAAAGAATCTTGGTGATAGGCAAGAGTTGTCTGCAATTTGGGTGCTGAGCAAGTCATGTGTGTGCAATCTGGGTGCTGGGCAAAACCTGTGTGTTCAATCTTGGTGCTGGACAAGGCCTGTTGGTGCAACCTGGGTGCTGGCAAGGCCTGTGCATGCAGTGCTGCAACATGGGTGCAATTTTGGTGCTCGTCAAGACCCATTTGTTTAATCTGGGTTGTGGGCAAGTCCCTCAAGTGCAATCTGGGTGCTGGGCAAGTTATGTGGGTGCAAACTTGGTGCTGAAATTTGGGTGCTGGGCAAAACCTGTGGGTGTAATCTGGCTGTTGGTCAAATGTTGTGATGATGGTGGGAAGGTACCGTACCTATAACCTAAAGTGAGGGAGTGTTGTGTAAGTTTCATGCCTGGAATCTGGGTGCTAGGAAAGAGTTGTCTGCAATTTAGGTGCTGACCTGTTTGTTTAATCTGGGTTCTGGGCAAGTCTCTCAAGTGCAATCTGGGGACTGGGCAAGTTATGTGGGTTCATACTTGGTACCACAATTTTAGCACTGGGCAAGACCTGTGGGTTTAATCTGGGTGCTGGTCAAATCCTGTGGGTGCAATCTGGGTACTGGCTAAGTCCTGTGCATGCAATTTGGGTACTGGGCAATACTTGTGTGTGCAAAATGGATTCTGTGTGAGACCTGTGTTTGCAAAACAGGGTGCCTGGCAAGTCCTATGTGTGCAATTTTGGTGCTGCAACCTGAGTGCTAGGCAAGACTTCTGGGTGTAATTTGGCTGCTGGTCAAATCCCATGGGTGCACTCCGGGTGCTGGGTAAGTCCTGTGTATGCAAACTGGGTGCTCTGGCAAGACCTGTGGGCACAGTTTGGGTGATCTGCAGTTTGCAGGACATTGTTCCAGAAGACAGACAGGACCCGGGAGCCAGTGTACACAGAATCAAGGGACTGGGCTTTGGCACGGGAGAGCCATGGGAAACAGAACCAGAAGTCCAAATAGGTAAATGCAATAGTCCCTCCCTAACATTTTATTCAGTTGACAAAAATTGCAATCATATTTAGTCATAGTTTCAGTCCTATTAACTTAGTTTTTATTTAGTTACTGTTTAGTTTTAAAAACTATAAATATGCAGTTGACGCAAACTATGATGAAAACATTTAGTCTGCAAAATTAACACTGGCAAAAACAGCCCTGACCCATTAGGGCATGGACTCCATTAGACCTCTGATGGAGTCCATGCACCAAGGCACCAGCAGCAGATCATTTAAGTTGCAAGGTGGATTGGAGTTGTTTGTGCAGCAGATCCCACAGATGCTTGATTGAATTGAGACCTGGGGAATTTGGAAGCCTAGTCAACACCTTCTACTCATGGTTGTGTTCCTCAAATAATTCCTGAACTATTTTTGATGTGTGGCAGGGAGCATTATCTTGCTTAAAGAAGCTGATGCCATCAGGGAATACCATTTCCATGGTCTGCAACATTCATGAATCAAAAAGGTAACCTTGAACATCTTGTTATTTCCTATGGGATATTTAGGCTACCTTCTCAGTTCAGCCGAATGGCCCACATTTGGCTATTTTTTCCCGAATTCTGTGGCTTTTTTAGTGATGCAGCTGTGCTATATGTTTAAACACAGTCTGATATGAGTCTTAAATGTTTTAAAGGACGCTACAGGCCTCACACTAAAGGCTTTATTCATGAAAGAGAGCATTGCAGAGAACTGGAAGAAGATTTCAAACGTACGGCCAAAGTAGCCACGCAATTCCCTACAATGCTCTCTGAATAAAGCCCTACGTTTCATGCATCTATTTATGTCTAAACTGTACATTGTATATGTAAATGCATACAGTAAATTCTTAATAAACTGTTTTGTTCTACTCTTTTCCTGCTTTGTTGACATTACAAGAGGACCTGCTCATTAGAACTGGTCCTCTTGCCTTAAGTATCTTCAGGGATCAGTTTATTTCAGAATCTGGTCATTACCTTACAGTTTTATTCTTTTTTTTTTTTTATAGTAGGGATGGTTGATTTTTTTTTAAGTTTTAGCTTTAATATGCTTTTATTTGTCCAGTGTTGTTCAGGATGGTGTGCACTTTTAACGTTGAAGCAAATCTTTTTTTGAGTGTCTCCAGCTTTTTGTAAACATTATGTTCTGACAAAAAAAAAGGCCAATTTAATTTAACATTTTCTTTCATTTACCCACTTGTGGAGCTTCATAGGAAGAAGACTGTAAAAGGGTCAATGTAACACATTTTGTCTAAGTTTGTAGGATTCATAATATGGTGGGCAGCAGGATATAACTAATCAGAAAATGTTGTTAGTGCTAGCAGACAATTTAACTTGTCACTAATGTTATCATTCTGTGATTGTTTACCATATCCTGGGCACGGTCACCTAAAAAAAAGGGGCTAAGTAGCCCTTGAACGCACTGTATCTGGATGTAAGGATAAATTAATGGGACAGGGCATGAAGAGTGTGGTTTGGTGAAATTAGTTGCATACAGTTTAAGAGAACATTAGGGACAGCATCCTTCCATAAGGGAATAATTCTCAGCAGCAATCTGAAAATCTGTGACAATGGCCAGTGCTGTAAACTTACATGGCTGATTGCTGGATAACAAGGGGGATTTGTTGTACTAAAAGAGATTTCAATTTTTGTAGCAACAGTTTGAGTTGGCAAGCTGGCAGTTGTTTGTGTTGAGTAATGTAAAATTGCCAAGGCCACCTTTTCAAACTAACTAAAGCATGATTTTTTTTATTATTTCAGATTAAAAGAAGAAGGAGTGATGTGCAGGTCATATGAGGCAAGGTAGGTCTCAAAAGGAGTGTTGCACCGTTTAGTTTTCTAGACCAGGTGACAAATGGATTTAGTTCTGTCTCCTAAGTATTGTAACCTGATTTATTAATGAATTTCAGAAATGGTAAATTAGACTGTATCTGTATCGAATGCTTGATAAAGTAGTTTAATTTGGTATTTTGAATGCAGCATTATTATGAAATTGAGAATAGAGAAACTGTATTATGTCTGGGTTTCTATCATAAACAAATCCACATCCGTATGTCGCATTTAAAGGAACTGTACCACTCAGATATTGTTTTCCTGTGAATTAAAGTAAATGCCTAAACTAGATATTAGGCAAAAGGTTGGAAGGGGATGAAGAGAGTAAAAACTTGGACTTTTATTTCTGTTTTCTTTCTTTTTATGACTATTAATAAAATGTAATAAAATCTCTTCACCCCCTTCCAACCTTTTGCCTAATATCCAATTCTTAGATAAGAGGGTATAATACCCTTGCCCGGAAGTGGACCTTTATTGTTATATGGGCACCTGTTTATGACATCACCTTTGTCACTGTATGCCAATTATACATTGAAAAGCAGTTCATTTGCATACCGTGCCACAGATGATGTCATAAACAGGAGACTCCACAGACACAGTTAAAACACATTTGTTTCCTGAACAGGAGACTCCCCAGACGTTTGCTTGCATATTTGCTAATACAATGTATAAATAATTTTCAATACATGTTTATGCTCTACATGCACAGTAAAAACAATGTTAACCCCTTAAGGACAGAGCCTTTGAAACATTTTTGTCCTTTCTGGACAATGCCTATTTTAACATTTCTGTGCTGTTTGTGTTTAGCAGTAATTTTCTTCTTTGTCATTTGCTGTACCCACACATATTATATATTGTTTTTATCGGGACAAGAAGGGCTTTCTATGGATGCCATCTTTTTGATCATATCTTATCATATTATTAAAAAAAATAATAAAATATGGTAAAAAAAAAAAAAATACACAAATTTCTTTGTTTTTATTTGAAACAACTTCTCCTCATCGACAATAGCGAACGAAAAAACATGCTAAATAGATTTTACTATTTCTCCTGAGTACAGGGATACCACCCATGCATAGGTTTGTTGGGTTGTTTGGGGGCTAAAATGCCAAATTTGTGAGGTGCAGTTTTTTGTTTTCCAACTTGAAATTTTTACATGCAGACAGCCTGCACCCATGTCCCATTTGGGACATATTTGAAGCCAGCTAGTGTATTTTACCCCATCAACCCATATATTTTTTTAAAGAAGACACCTTAGGCTATCTCAAATGGTGATATTTTTACACTTTCCATGCACTAATTCTACCACCAGCCTTTGTCAAACTTTGTGGTAGTAATTTTTTTGTGTTTTTTTATCACAAACCTTGTACTTCAGACATGAATTCACAGATTTTGGTATGTGTCACTGCCAAATAACACCCTAATAAGTGTTCAGCAACATCTCTTGAGTACAGGGATACCACCCATGCATAGGTTTGTTGGGTTGTTTGGGGGGTAAAAGGCCAAATTTGGTAGGTGCAGTTTTTGGTTTTCCAAATTAAAATTTTGACATGCAGACCGCCTGCACCCATGTCCCATTTGGGACATATTTGAAACCAGCCAGTGTATTTTACCCCATCAACCCATATATTTTTTAAAAGAAGACACCTTAGGCTATCTCAAATGGTGGTATTTTTACACTTTCCATGCACTAATTCTACCACCAGCCTTTGTCAAACTTTGTGGTAGTAATTTTTTTGTGGTTTTTTTTCACAAACCTTGTACTTCAGACATGAATTCACAGATTTTGGTATGTGTCACTGCCAAATAACACCCCAATAAGTGTTCAGCAACATCTCTTGAGTACAGGGATACCACCCATGCATAGGTTTGTTGGGTTGTTTGGGGAGTAAAAGGCCAAATTTGGTAGGTGCAGTTTTTGGTTTTCCAAATTAAAATTTTGACATGCAGACCGCCTGCACCCATGTCCCATTTGGGACATATTTGAAACCAGCCAGTGTATTTTACCCCATCAACCCATATATTTTTTTAAAGTAGACACCCTACGCTATTTCAAATGGTGGTATTTTAACACTTTCCATGCACTAATTCTACCACCAGCCTTTGTCAAAGTTTGTGGTAGTAATTTTTGTGTGGTTTTTTTTCACAAATATTGTATTTTAGACATAAATTCACAGATTTTGGTATGTGTCACTGCCAAACAATAACCCAATATGTGTTCAACAACATACCCTGAGTACAGGGATACCACCCATGCATAGGTTTGTTGGGTTGTTTGGGGGCTAAAGGGCCACATTGTGAAGGTGCGCATTTTCAACTTGGAATATTGACGTGTAGTCAGCCTGAGCCCATCTTTCATTTGGGACTTTTTTTTAAGTAGGACAGTGTATTTTACCCCAAAAAGTATATATTTTGTAAAAGTAGACACCCTAGGCTATTTTAAATGGTGTTATTTTAACACTTTCCATGCACCAATTCTGCCACCAGCCTTTGTCAAAGTTTGTGGTAGTCATTTTATTGTGTATTTTTTCCCACATACATTGCACTTTAGACACAAATTCACATATTTCGGTATGTGTCACTGACAAACAATACCACAATATATGTTCAGCAACATCTCCCGAGCACAGGGATACCACCCATGCATAGCTTTGTCAGCTTTGTTAGGGGTTGAAAGGCTACATTTGAGAGGTGCGCTTTTTGATTTTCAAACTTGGAATTTGAACATGTAGAGCAAGGAAGGGGTTAATAGCTCTTATAAGAGCCTTTGTAGTACTGTACAAAAAAATTAACCCCTAAAAATGCACAGACAAGAAAAAAATTTCTGCTGTGCAGTGATCAGTGGCAGGGAAGGAGTTAATACACTACACTATACAAAAGGTATGGCTTTTATAAAAGCCCTTGGGACTCACAATTTATTAACATTTTATTTAATTTATTACAATTTAAAAATTATGTTATACAGATCTGTCTCTTTCCCTCACTAAAACTCAAGTGAGGAGAGGGAGGCAGATCCATATGGGTCAGAACAATATTTACGAACCAGACGAATGGTGATGCTCATCTGAGAAATCACCAAACCACCTTTGCCACTGATCGGCTGTTACTGATCGCTATACACGCGTTCAGACAGCTTCAAAAGGAATACACGTAATCCCCTAGTGGGTATAATTAACCCCTAGTGAGTCTGACAAAAAAAATGCTGATAGCAAAAAAAAATCCTTCGGCGACTAGATTGCTCCATATGCGCTGCTTAGGCAGTGACCATATGCACTGCTTAGGCAGTGACCATATGTGCTGCTTAGGAAGTGATATACGGCAAGGAAGGGGTTAATAGCTCTTAAAAGAGCCTTTGATATACTGTAATAAATCAAAGTAAAAAAAAATAACCCCTAAAAAAATGCACAGACAGCAAAAAAAGTGCTGCTGTGTAAGATCACTGCGTACACAGCGATCAATTGCAGGGAAGGGGTTAAATACTGGAAACGGCTTTTATAAAAGCCTTTGGGTCTCAATTCTATTAAATATATTATAATTAAAAACTTACATTATACAGCTCTGTCTCCCTCACTAAAACTCAAGTGAGAGGGAGGCAGATCTACACGGGTCAGATCAAATATTTACACATATTGATCTAACCAGACGAATGGTGATGCTCATCTGAGCAAACGCCAACCCGCCATTGTCACTTATCAGCTGTTACTGATCGCTATACATGCGCTCAGACAGCTAAAAAAAATTTTTTACGTTAAACGTAGTCCCCTAGCGGGTATAATTAACACGTGACGGGTGTAATAAAAAAGTTTTAAAAAAATTAAAAATGCTTCTGCAGCAAGATTGCTGCATTTGCGTCAGATCGCTGATTAGGCAGTGATCTACGGCAAGAAAGGGGTTAATCTCTCTTAAAAGAGCCTTTTTTTATACTGTAATGAATTACAGTAAAAAAAAAAACCCCTAAAAAATGCACAGACAGCAAAAAATGTGCTGCTGTATATGATCACTGCGTACACAGCGATCAATGGCAGGGAAGGGGTTAAATGGCTTTTATAAAAGCCCTTGGTGTTTAAAATTTTATTAAATATTTTTTTTATTATTTTATTTTATTTTTTTACTTGATCTGATCTGTCTCTCTCCCTTACTAAAAGTAGTAAGGTGAGGGAGGCAGATCAATACTTGTCAAAGGCAATATTTACTAATATTGCCTTTGACAGTATGATAAGTGCTCATCAGAGCACTTACCATACATGCCTGCACACAGATCACATAGATCTGCTGTGCCGGCATCGATTGGCTCCCCCTAGAGCATCGGAAGTGAAATACTTTCACTTCCGATGCTCTTGCCATTAGAAGGGGAGCGACCACCATCGGCTCTGGGGAGCAGCACGGTGTTGTAAAGTGCCTCGCTGGCGAGGCACTTTAACAACACCGGAGATGCTTAGAAAGCGAACGATCGTTCGCTTTCTAAGCACATGTGTGCAGCGGGCGCAGCCATTTTTAAATGGCTGCTACGATCACTCCGTGGAGTGATCGTAGCGCGCCCCTGCACATTTGGGGGGTGTTGCACAATGCCTCTACCTAGAGGCATTGTAGCAACACCGTTAGAGTAAAGAAAGCGACCGCTGGTCGCTTTCTTTACTCCATTTAGTGCATGACGTGCCAGGCACGTCAGCTGTCGGCAAGTCCTCGATTTGCCGTGACGTGCCTGGCACGTCACCTGTCGTTAAGGGGTTAATGTGATACAGTCCCTCTAATCCTTCTTCTAGAGTATCATCCTGTACCTAGTAAAATATGGTTTATTTTTGGTCTGCAGAATATGTTGTAAGTATATCCACTGGCTTATTGTGATGTTACACTGTGAACTGACTGGCAAGCATATGATAAGTCAGAGATATGAGATTGAGATAAGTAAATATCTTTTTCTATCTTTTCAGAGAAACCCTTTGTGCCAGCTATAAACTCAGCAAATTAAGATGTCCCTTCCTTTGGAAAGCTCTTTGCACACTTGTAATAAAAGTCAGATAGATTTAGGGAGAGTGGGGTCTAAGAAGGGCAGGAAAGTGCTATTTTATACTGTTAGTTATAGAGCCTTATTGAGGTCTAAAATGAAATAGTGAGCAGGCATGGAAAGAGGTCTTCCGATAAGAGTTGTACTGAGTTGGCATGCCCATCTTAAAATTCTGTTGATTCCAGCAGTCATGCTAGACAAATGGCTGACTGAGCATCATGGGAAACAGTTCAAAGCAGTTCTAGAGTGCAAGAGAGCAGCTGCGTCAAACTGAACCCATGTTGCTCAGCAAATTAAAAGACTGCCTGAGCATCAGAGTAGGTATAGTGCAGAGCTCAGCAGCACCAACAGGTTAGCTGTGAACGATATTTCCCATAGTGCTCACCCAGCCATTAACATGCTCCCCAAGTGTCCCATCTTGCGTGCGACAGCTCCTATTCAGAGCCATTGTAACACATTCCCAACTTTTATAGTTACATTGTAGTTTAGGTTGAAAAAAGACGTGTCTCCTTCAAGTTTAATCCATTTCCTATTCTTGTTTAACACTGTTAAATGTCGTTGATCCAAAAGAAAGCAATTTCAAATCTGCATCAGAGGGGAAAACAATCCTTTTTGACTTTAAAAGACAATAAGATTTCTTCTTGGATCAACAAGCACTAAATAAATATTAATGTCTATACAGCATGCATAGTCCTCTATGTTCTGACTTTAAAAAAAATATCCAGTCCCCTTTTAAAGGCATGTAATGCATTTGCACCTTTTCAGGCAGTGAATTATAAATCTTTATTGCCCTTACTGTAAAGAATCCCTTAGACTGTTGTAAATGTCATTCTTCATGTGAAGTTGTCATGATGAGTAATATGCACAGCAGTGTTGAGCATTTGTCTTCCAAGCCATTCCCCCAGTGTCCAATGTTGCATGTTGGGAGGTATCCATCAAGCTGGCTGAGCATCATGTGGAACAATGACAGGACAAGCTGGTTGGTGCTCCTACTTGTTCTATTGGTTTTGCTCTACAAGCTGTGGTGCTTTACCTTGATGAACTGCAATGTTGCCCTCATCGTGTCCCTGATACTCATCAGATGGACCTGGTCCATCTATGTACATCATGCTGAGACACCTGTCCCTGACATCATCCTTGGTATTCTAATCTAAACATGGTGGCCTAATATTGCATGATTGTGCAGGTGTTTTAAATAGCCCTCACTGCCCTGTCCTTGCTGTGCAAACCACAAGCTTCACAATGAATATAACTCAGAACAGCTGGGCTGTTGGTTATTATCTTTTTTGTATTATACTTTCCATAATGCCCAGCCAGCTACCATCTTCCTGAGTATCATGTGAAATGTAATACAAAGCAGCTAGACTCCCATTGATATATTGTTATTTTTTACATTTGCCATGAAACTCAGGCAGTACAGCTGTTTAGATTGTGTTTCTCATAAGATGCACACATAGAGTTGTATAGACAAAGAGGCACTGGTCTCCAGGTAACTTTAAATAGAGCTGCATACACAGAATGAGTCGCAGTAAAAAAGATTTATTCACAATCCAGTACAACCAGGACAAATGTATAGAGCCATAAGACAGCCTTACGTGTTTTACTCCAAGGTCAGCATTTAATCCTAGGCATTACTAGATAACTAGACAACTAGTGTAGTGAACACTCTGCTAATTACATTGCACACCCATATCATTATGGAGATAGGAAACACTATATCCCTAATTAAATATGTGAAATCACGTAACTAAGTAAAGTAAGAGTAACATCCGTCTCATAGTTCAAACTCCAAGGTTTCCTTGTGTGTAGTTTGAAAATCCAGAATGCCTTATAACTTAACTAAATCACCTCTCCAAATAATGAATTTACATTTTTTAATTCTTTGAAATAAAATGCTTCATATTACCCTGATTATAATTTTGAAAGTGATTATTGATTAGTGGCTTAGTATCATTCGTTTCAACAGCAGGGATGTGTTCTCTAATTCTCACATTGAGACATCTTTTTGTTTTTCCTATATACTGTTTCTGATAACATTCACATGTTATTAAATACACCATCAGTTTATTCTCTCTATTAGTAAAATCACTAATTCCAAACAAATCACTAGTGGTATGAGACCCAACGTTTTTGTAATTAGCAGTATATAAGCAACATTTCCAATGTATTCCAAAAGTATGCTTTGTTAGACTGCTAGTGTGTAGTATGGAACTGCATGCAAATTTTTTATAACTGATAACCTTAATGCTGTTAGATTCACCGCAACTCATCAAACCGAGGTCCAGGAATTCTATTTTAATTGGATTTGACATCATAATAAACTTTAGGTTTAAATCATTATTGTTAAGGTAATCTACAAAATTTTGTCTGGGATCACCTTTGTAAATCAACAGGATGTCTTCGACCATAGTACAAAACGGAATCCAAAAAGAAAGAATTGTGATCTCCAAGATGAGGGAGTGTTCCCACCGTCCCATGTATCATGACACTGCTGATAGACAAGCACATCAATGCAAGTAGACAACCCCAGTACTAACTATGTTGTGTACACATAGTAGACAGCTACATACTAAAAATCTGCAATGGGCCTAGCAGAGGACTTAACGTGTAAATGATGTCTACCACTGATGTTATTGCTAGCACAAAACTCACTTCCTGCAGATGATCTTGGGAAAGCTGTATGCACTGCTTGACTGTTGGTTGTGTGTCTTCACTCTTACCATTAGCAATGCTAATTGTGCAATTACCCCTAACTTTGGGAACAATTACCATACCTCCCACTGATATAACTAAAGCTACAACTATACCCCTCCACTCATGGACAACTGCATGTGTGATTGCATTTACATCCCAGCTGTTGATGAAGAAAAATAGCAGACATGTCAGCTCTATTCTGGCTTCATGTTACTGGATATTCATCTTCAGCAACAACTGGTATGGTACGTGTACCCCCTCCCTACATCTAATGTGTAGTGAGGAATCATTGCCTGTCCAAAGGATAGATGTCAATATTGAAGTCCATTCCACACTGTGAGATGTGGATATACCTGAAAACAAGACAGACACAAACAAGTATGTTTAAATGAATTTGGTTTATTCTTTTTTTTTTATTATTGAAAACGTTTGTCTTTTTTTTCCAATACTTTATTTTTTTTAGAATTTTTCTTCATCCTAGTGATGCCCTGCTGAATCCTAGAAACTGCACTATGGACAGCAGCTTGAATGCTGTCTCCGAGAAGGGGTGGAAGGTCATGGATTACCTCTGCAACTAAGCAGAGCAAGCCAAACTTGGTTACTATCAATTTGGGAGCCTGAAGGAGGACACCAGCTACCATTTGCCTAACGTGCTGTTGGGTTTAAAATTCAGACCTTGTCCACAGCCATCCTGGCCAGATTCCTCTGACCTCAAAAACAAGGAAGACCCATTATTGGTCAGGATCAGTAAGGAAACTGATTGGAATATCTTGGCTTATTTTTGGCTTGGTTACTGTCTGGACCTCTTTTTTATGGGTCTGTGGGTTTAACTCCACATTGTTATCGAGTGTAAAGAGTTGCCCTAAAACTTAGAAACATTCTGTTCTGTTCTGAGAGCACTAATTCCCATTTGACCTCTTAAGGTAAGAGCCAAGCAACATTCATGTTTCATTGAAAGAAAATGTATGTATGTATATATACATACATACATACGTGTGCCTGGATATATATTATATATTTATGTCACAGTCATGTGCAATGTGTGAGTGTATCACAATTTCTCCAGCAATAAAACCACAGCAATACAGAATTATAAAAAAAATACTCACATTAAATGCATACACATTCATACGTGCATACAAAGACACACATACACAAATACACAGTCACACTTCCACACAAAGTTACACTTACATCCAAACACACTCAAATACACACATAGTCACATTTACACACACAGAGAAGAGGGGCTTTCTCCCCTGCGTGAGGGGAGAAGGTTCTCACACTCTGAAGCTGTTGGAGCACCGGGTGTCAGTGACATCCCGGTGCAAACTTTGTTGCAGAGACTCAGAGGTGCGTCTACCATTGCCACTCACAAGCAGGCCACACCTCTCTGGCCGGCGGGCCACATTTGGACACCCATGTTCTAAGAAGTTGTCCATAGACAGGTTTACTGGGTGCACCAACTGTTTCTGGAGAACCATCATTCCAATAGAGTATTATTACTAGGATCAAAATCTCCATACTTTATTATATTCTATAGAAAGTTTGGGCTTGGTGGGGTGACCCTATTTCTTTTAGGCACAAATACTTTTTATAGCTTCTGTTAAAATTACCATGGTAAAATTATCTAATGTGCGAGAGCATAGATTTGTGTCTCCTTCAGAAGGGGATCACTTTTATTTTGCAAGTGTTCGTTCGTACGTAAATGATAGTGATAAATGAGACATGTCTATAGGATTAGAAGAGGACAAGGTTTAATATTTAACTAAAAGAGGCCAGTGCACCTTCAGAGCATTTTTTTTCTGTGAAAGCACTGGAAAGAGCTTTTTGCTGCATGCTAATTAGTGACTGTTTCCTTTGGCAAAAACACCACTTTGAGACTTTAAGGACAACTACAAAGCTCATGCAACAATAAAATGTGGCCAAAAAGACCTTAGCACATTAAAATAGCAGTATCCCTACCTCCCACAGTGAACAGAGCCTCCGCTTTCTATAATTAAGGGCCTTTAGCGAGTTCTTGTCCTGATCTGAGGTTTAATTTGCCTCTTTGCTGCTTGAGGTTTTGAAGCTCCATTCTTAGTCTGGAATACTTAAGGAATTCAAGAAGGTACTGTCAGAATAGGGTCGGTGTAAGAATGTGCAAGGCATATTCCACGAGGTTGACTGAGGGGAGGAATTTTAATGCTGTTCTCTGAGATAATGACTTTTTTCTGTCAATTAGCTGTAAAGAGACAAAGCTAATTTTCCTTGAAGCCGACAAAGATCAGGTCTTAAAGAGCCTTTGAATTTCAAAGGAAAGCCTCTTTTCTGTCTGAGTAAATAGTAGGGTACATGACGTGTAAGATCCTGACTTTATGAAAAATACTGAACTTCTACTCTTTCTCTCTGCTCCCTCCTTTCCCTCTTTGTTTCACAAACAGAATGACTTAAATGTTTTCCTAGTGGACCACTGAACATCAGACATTATCCAGCCAAAGCCATGTCAGTAGTAATGTCATGACAGGCTTGATTTCATATTCTTCAACACAAACATTCTTACTTTTTACTGTTTTCTTGCTCCAGGGGAAAGAGAAAGTCTTTGTATAATAATCTTTTCAACTATGTTTGCTCTGATGTCTTTTACATAGTGTGATTCCTCTGATAATCACTGTAATGGGTCTATGTAATGACATTGTTAGCCCCACATATATGCGATAAAGTCATACATCTTTTTTTTCTAGGTTAATAAAGGGCACATATTGTAAACATTTGCAAAAACAATCCACTTTCTGAAGGCTTGATTTTTGTTATTCCCTTGTGATTTAATTACAACCCACTATTTATTAAATGCCCCCTTGTCTTCCTCCTATTATACAACACCATTGGGTCGATCCAGCATTTATTAGAACTCACTGTAAGCTATGGTAATTTTGAGATCTGTATGAAACAATGAGGCTTGTATACCCTCTAACTGTCTCGCTCTATGCGTGACAGTCCGGATTCAGGAATTCATCCTTTAATATCTTAGGGACATGGAAGAAGGAGGGCTGTAGTAGTATTGACACCCGCCTTTCCAAGCCACATCCCTTAACATTAGTACATAAAATCTTTGAGCAGGTATTGAAATGTCATGGATTTTTTTTGTATGTTGGTGACCCTTTTTGAGATGCAACATTCAGCACTGGTGTACTTCTCCCAGCATAGACTAATGGAGGTGTGGAGAAAAGGAAGACAGCGGTGCATCAAAATAAAAATCCCTCGGACAGCTGATGCCTTCTACAAAATAACGAAGAGGCTCTAAGAGGATCTGAAAATACATAGACACATAGTATGTGTCGGCTGGTAAGAACCATTCTGCCCCTCAAATCTACCAAATGTTCTCAATACTTTCATTAGTCTCTGGCCTTATCTTATATCTAGAATAGGTATTAAGATCCTTCAACCTTTCCTGGTAAGTTATGTCCTGCAATCCTGAACCTGTTAAGTAGCCCTTAAGAATGCTGTCAAAAGTCTCAATATCCTTCTGGAGATACGGTCTCCAGTACTGCGTACAATACTCCAAGTGAGGTCTCACCAGTGTTCTGTACAAAGCCACAAACTCGTCCCTCTTTCGACTGCTAAAGCCTCTATGCAACCAAACATTTTGCAAGCATTTCCTGGTGCTCTGTTAGATTGTCTACCTACCTTTAAGTCTTCTGAAATAACCACTCATAAATCCCTTTCCTCATATTTTGAAAGTTAGGACTGTATCAAATATTCTATACTCTACCTTTTGGTTTTTATGCCCGAGGTGCAATATCTTGCACTTATCCACATTAAAGGACAACTGTACCAAAAAAATGAAGTTCTGTTTAACTGAAAGATGACATCAAGTGTAGGTATTTTATATATCAAAACTTTAAAGAAAGAATACAAATAATGTGCCTTATTGACCCATCTTTACTCTATATAGCTTTACCAGGAGGTAGCCATTTTGTTTAGAATCTTTGGTCAGATGGGTCAGATCTTTGTTCATCTGAACCAAGGTAGGTGAAGATCTGAGCCAAGATTCTAAACAACATGTCTGCCCCCTGAGAGACCTATGTGGGTAAGGAAGGCTTAATAAGGCACTTAATTTGTATTCTTTCATTAAATAATCTACACTTGATACAGCCTTTCAATTAAACATAAGGTAATATTTTGCTACATTTGTCCTTTAAATGTCAGTTGCCACAGCACGGACCATTTTTCTAGTTTAGCTAAATCATTTGCCATTTGGCTTATCCCTCAAGGAACATCAACCCTGCTACACATTTTTTATGTCATCAGCAAAAAGACATACTTTACAAACAAGACCTTTTGCAATATCTCTAAAAAAATAATAAAAATAATGAGTCCAATACAGATTAAACTTGGGCATTTGTTTTCAGCCGAAAATCTGTTCTTTCATCAATTTGTCCAAAAACAAATGTAATGCTGAATAAAAAAAAAGGAATTAACAAATATGGAATGAATAAAAATCATTCACTCGTTTGGAGGTTGACTCAACACGTTTCCCGGGAATATACACGGCTTCTTCCTCCGTGTATATTCCGGTGAAACGTGTTGAGGTGTAGGCGGATCCAGCCTTTGATGTTTATTCCAGCCATTTGTTCCATCCTGAAGTACTTTCATGTTTTGATGGCAATCTCTACTCGATTTATACTTACCACCAGTTTGTGAGTTCTCCTTGTATTAGGGGCCAATATATTTTTTTTATATATCTGGTCATACACATGTTTGTGTTTTTGTTGTGTGTTACATAGAAACATAGAAATTAGAAACATAGAATGTGTCGGCAGATAAGAACCATTCGGTCCATCTAGTCTGCCCAATTTTTTTTTTTAGTACTTTTATTAGTCCCCCGTTCCCGGTCTTATAGCTAGGATAGCCTTGTGTCTATCCCACGCATGTTTAAAATCCTTGACTGTGTTTGCCTCTACCACTTTTGCTGGCAGGCTATTCCATACATCCACTACCCTCTCAGTAAAGTAATACTTCCTGATATTACTTTTAAATCGTTGCCCCTCTAATTTAAGACTATGTGCTCTAGTTGTGGTAGTTTTTATTCTTTTAAAAATACTCTCTTCCTTTACTGTGTTGATTCCCTTTATGTATTTAAATGTTTCTATCATATCCCCCCTGTTACGTCTTTCCTCCAAGCTATACATGTTAAGATGCTTTAACCTTTCCTGGTAAGTTTTATCCTTCAACCCATGAACCAGTTTAGTAGCCCTTCTCTGAACTCTCTCCAAAGTATCAATATCCTTCTGGAGATACGGTCTCCAGTACTGCGTACAATACTCCAAGTGAGGTCTCACCAGTGCTCTGTACAATGGCATGAGCACTTCCCTCTTTCTACTGCTAATACCTTTCCCTATGCAACCAAGCATTCTGCTAGCATTTCCTGCTGCTCTATTGCATTGCCTATCTACCTTCAAGTCCTCTGAAATTATTACTCCTAAATCCCTTTCCTCTGATGTTGAGGTTAGGACTGTACCAAATAGTCTATATTCTGCTTTTGGGTTTTTACGCCCAAGGTGCATAATCTTGCACTTGTCCACATTAAATGTCAGTTGCCACTGCTCTGACCATTTTTCTAGTTTAGCTAAATCATTTGCCATTTGGCTTATCCCTCCATGAATATCAACCCTGCTGCAAATCTTTGTATCATCAGCAAAAAGACATAATTTGCCAACAAGACCTTTTGCAATATCGCTAATAAAAATATTAAAGAGAATGGGTCCAAGAACAGATCCCTGAGGTACCCCACTAGTAACAAGACCTTGCATCGAATATACCCCATTGACTACAACCCTCTGTTGCCTGTCACTCAGCCATTGTCTAATCCATTCAACAATATTGAAATCCAAACTCAAAGATTTCAGTTTATTGATAAGCCTTCTATGTGCGACAGTGTCAAAAGCCTTACTGAAATCTAGGTAAGCAATGTCTACTGCACCACCCTGATCTATTATTTTAGTTACCCAATCAAAAAAATCAATAAGATTAGTTTGGCATGATCTCCCTGAAGTAAACCCATGCTGTCTCTGATCTTGAAATCCAAGCGATTTTAGATGTTCAACAATCCTAATCTTTAACAAGGTTTCCATTATTTTCCCCACTACAGAAGTAAGACTTACTGGTCTATAGTTGCCCGCCTCCTCCCTACTACCTTTCTTGTGAATGGGCACAACATTAGCTAATTTCCAATCTTCTGGAACTACTCCCGTTAACAATGATTGGTTAAATAAATATGTTAATGGTTTTGCTAGTACACCACTAAGTTCTTTTAATAACTTTGGATGTATCCCATCAGGTCCCATTGACTTATTTGTCTTTACTTTAGACAGCTGAAGTAAAACCTCTTCCTCTGTAAACTTACATGCATCAAAAGACTCATTAGTCTTTTTCCCTAAATGAGGTCCCTTACCCTCATTTTCATTTGTAAAAACTGAACAAAAATATTCATTATGGCAGTCTGCTAAGCCTTTATCCTCTACTACATAGCATCCTTCTTTTGTTTTTAATCTAACTAATCCTTGTTTTACTTTCCTTTTCTCATTTATGCATTTAAAAAATGTTTTATCCCCCTTTGGGATAGACACAAGACTATCCTAGCTATAAGACCGGGAACGGGGGACTAATAAAAGTACTCAAAAAAAAAAACAATTGGGCAGACTAGATGGACCGAATTGTTCTTATCTGCTGACACATTCTATGTTTCTATGTTTCTATGTTTCTATGTTTTCACTGACTGGGCTATAGTCTCTTCTGTGTGTGCTTTGGAAGCTCTTATAGCTTGCTTTGCCTCTTTCTGCCTACTCTTATAGATCTTTCTATCTTCCTCACTCTGAGTATTTTTATAATTAATAAATGCTAGCTTTTTATTTTTTACTATTTTAGCCACCTCTGCAGAGTACCACAGTGGTTTCTTAAATTTTTTGCTCTTACTGACAAGCCTTATGCAATTTTCTGTTGCCTTCAGTAGTGCAACTTTTAGATAATCCCATTTCTCCTGGACTCCATTTAAATTACTCCAGTCTGATAATGACTCCTTTACACCTAATCTAATTTTAGAAAAGTCTGTTTTTCTAAAATCTAAAACTTTTGTTTTTGTGTGGTGTGACTGCGTCACTGTTCTTATATTAAACCACACTGTCTGGTGATCACTAGATCCTAAACTTTCACCTACAGTAATATCTGATAACAAATCTCCATTTGTGAACACTAAGTCTAGTATGGCCTGCTTTCGAGTTGGCTCCTCCACTACTTGTTTTAGAGATAATCCCAGTAGGGAGTTTAGGATATGCGTACTCCTGGCGCAAGTAGCTGTTTTGTATTTCCAGTTCACATCAGGAAGATTAAAGTCACCCATGATGATCACTTCTCCCTTCATTGTCATTTTAGCTATTTCCTCAACTAGTAGATTATCTAACTCCTCTATTTGTCAAGGGGGCCTATAAATCACACCTACCCGAGTTACCATATGATTACCAATTTCTAATGTAACCCAAACTGACTTTATGTTCGTCTCACTAACTTGTATTACGTTACATTTTAAGCTATCCCTCACATACAAGGCCACCCCTCCCCCTTTTTTTACCTTCTCTGTCTTTTCTATATAAAGAGTACCCTGGTATTGATATGTCCCAGTCATGTTTTTCATTATACCATGTCTCAGTAACAGCCACTAAATCTACATTCTCAGTTGCCAATATTGCCACAAGTTCATGGATCTTATTCCCTAATCTGCGAGCATTTGTAGACATGACCCTAAGCTTATCATTTTTCAGCACACTGACTACAGGTAACTTCTGTCCCTTTTTTGGGGGGCAATTGGATTGATGTTTTATCGCCATTTTGCCCCCCTCTTTCAGTTTAAAAAACTCCTTGCAAAACCTCTGAACTGCTCACTGAGAACATTCGTTCCCTTTTGAGAAAGATGCAAACCATCTTTTTTGTACAGTTCCTTTCTATCCCATAGTGAACTTCCATGAGAAACAAAGCCAAATCCTTGCTCCCGACACCATTCTCCAAGCCACAAGTTGAAGTCCCTAATACGCATCCGTCTATCATTCTGAATGTTATGCACAGGCAGAACTTCAGAAAAGGACAGTGTGGACACAACCTGCCGTATATCATTGGCAAGATATATCATTGTTTTTTTTACAGATGTCAGATTAAAATTTTTGAAATTTTTTTGGAAGAATATTACTCTTCATTGCAAATATATTTTCACTCACATATCCACTATTATTGTGCCATTCTGCGTTCGTTTCTTGTATGCATGTGTAGTCAAGCCTTAAAAAATATATATCTATATAAATATATACAAAAAAAACACAATAAAGTAAATTAATAATAATAATATATAAACAAATAATTATAGTAATATGTCATAATAATATATATAATAAAAAAATATTGGTAATCACTGTTTCATTGAACTAT
This sequence comes from Pelodytes ibericus, assembly GCA_036172795.1. NCBI lineage: Eukaryota > Metazoa > Chordata > Amphibia > Anura > Pelodytidae > Pelodytes > Pelodytes ibericus. Next base: position 165,540,648 of record CM069857.1, read on the forward strand.
CCCTAAAAAGATGCACCAGCAACAAAATGTAAAAATTGCACCGCACCTATCTAAAGCATCTATCCTCAGCAGAGAATGGATGCAGAGTAAACTCTTAGCCTGGTGCAGCAGAGATTTAATTTTGACAAAAGAAGGCATATGATTGGCTGACTCCACTGTCATCCTGGCCAAAGTGATCCAAATTGGGTCTGATTTCGCAGCACCAATCTTCCCAGGGAATCTGGCCTACCTGAGTAGAGCATTCATATTTATCTTTAAAACTTAACATGTGCAGGTTTAGAGCTCTGCTTCTCAAAATGCCAAGCATCTCTTGGGAACCGATCAAAGGTCTCAAATAAGAATGTACCCCAAATTACTGACACAAGTGCTCTTTGCAAGTACCCAAGAATTATTTGCAATGGGATAATTGATCAGCATTCTGATTTCTGAGTGTATAATTGCTGCTAGTGTATTGCATGCAAAAATATTCTAAAACTGAATGCACAAAATAAGGCATACATTATGCAACATGCTCCACCAAATACTTATTTTTTTTTTTTTTAACTTGGATTGGCCTTTTAACTGTACAAAAAGCATTACTGTTGTCTTCAGATCAGAGATGGGCAAACCTTTCTATTGAGCAGCAGTTACATGTTTCTGACTCTAGCCAGATGTATCGCCCAGCTCCACACAGCAGGCTCTTAAACTTACAGTCTATCAGTTTCCTTTCAGTTTGGCCACTCATTTGAGGCACAGCCTTTCATATCAGCAGGTTCACGATGGCATCAGAGTACCTTGTATTTAGCCAACTGAGACTATTTTTCTCACTTAGGTCTTATTGGACTTTTAACTCCTCTCTGGCCTGTAGTTTTCATTACTGCTATTTAACTATTAATAATTGTATATAGCTCAGTTATATTTATTTAAATAAAACTGGCAATAAGGCAGTTTTACTGACCAATTGGCGAAGAACCACATTTTACTAGAGCATTGAATAGCGCTGAACATTGGCTGACATCAGAGTGATATCCATCATTGTATTCAGCATTGTTTAGTGCTAGAGCACTAAAAACACACCTGTAAATGCTAATTTGATAGAGTGTTTTAGCAAAATAGTGTGCATAAAATAAGAGACCATAAGTTTGAAATGTGTCAGTGTATCTCCTGTTTATGACATCACATGTGGCTTCATAAGTAGAGTTGAGCGGACACCGAATTTCGAAAAAATGTCCGGGTCCGTGCTCGAACTTGACCCCGAACTTGACCCCGAACCCCATTGAAGTCAATGGGGACACAAACTTTTGGCCACTAAAATGCCTCTAAAAAAGTCCTGGAAAGGGCTAGAGGGCTGCAAAATGAAGTAAAATATGGCTAAGAGTAGGACAAGTGCCCTGCAAGCAAATGTGGATAGGGAAATAACTTAAAATAACATAAAATACATACAAATTACAAATACAGCTGAGCCATAAAACAGTACTAGATGGAATCTTTGATTTTAGCTTTGGAAGAACATAAATCTAAATCTAAAGCATGGCTGCCAGGAGGATCAACAGAATTATCCATTTGAGAGAGGGTTGGAGTGCAGGGTATTCTCTTTCAGTTTATACTAAGTGACCCATAGGTTGAGGAGGCGGTGACCGTGGCGGTGTAGGTGGAAGTGGCGCTGGAGGAGGAGGAGGTAGCCAGAATTTTTCCAATTCTTCTGTAAGCACAGTATTGGACTATTCTATTTGACTCTCAGATACGAAGTGCACCACAAGACGCAAATGTACTATTTAGCACCCAAAACAATTAGAATTTTTCAAAGTGCGCTGTAAGCACAGTATTGGACTGTTCTATTTGACTCTCAGATATGAAGTGCACCGCAAGACTCAAATGTACTATTTAGCACCCAAAACAATTAGAATTTTTCAAAGTGCACTGTAAGCACAGTATTGGACTGTTATATTTTTTTTTTTATATTTACTTTATTTTGGATTTTCGGTGTGGACACATTCACCATTAACAATCGTCAAGAAGTGAGAATATACAAAAACATAAGAAGTAACAGAACTGTTTCTGGCTCAAGGAACATTATGTTCGGAGGAAATTGCTACTTGGAAGTTTTATCATATTGTCACAATTGATCCGTACTAGTCCATTGTTTACTGTCATGCACTACCAGGCTTCTCTTCCACCAATCTTGTCTACCCTCTCTTTGGTATTTCTATGCTCGATGGGCCAGGTTCTACTCTCCTGACATTCTCAATTTTAGTACCAAATATTGCTTTGAACTTAGGAGAGTTGAATGATTAATAAAGAAAAATAAAAAGACAGTACAACAATTTAAATTAAACAAAATAACAGACATAAAAATAAATCTTACTCATACATTCCAGTCATTCAATACTCGGGTGAGTGGTCGGAGTGTAGGGGGAGGGTCCTTTCAGACAGAATCAGCTTCTCTGATCAGCTTCTCTGTGCGCTTTCCAAGGAGCCCAAATCTGCTGATAGCTGTTGAACTGACCTAGTCTAATAAAGAACCCTGCTTCCATCTTGTTTTTAAATTCTATTTGATGACTAATCTCTAACCAGTGTATTGTTCCTTTTTTTTTCCAGTTTCTGGCGATACAGATTTTTCTTGCCATTGTTATCTGTATCATTAACCTTCTCTGATTATCGTTCCCAGGCATCTGGATATTGAACAGGAAAGTTTCAGGTTTTAGCGTAATGTTAGTACCCATCAGGTCACTCAGCAGGACTTGGAGGTTATGTATTGTGGGTCTCAGACATGTGCACTCCCACCACATATGGATTAATGAGCCGTTGGCTAGTTCGCATCTCCAGCACGTTGCGGAAACTTCTGGGTTGATCCTATGCAGTCTGGTGGGACCACCTCATATTAATTTTGTATCGTAGTTCCACTAGGTTTATGCAATGGATGTTTTTTTTCATCAGTTTTATTGATTTTGTCCAATCCTCATGGGAGAAGGTGCTCCCAAGATCACGCTCCCAGCTAGTCCATGGGGTTGCCTTCTCACATGGCTGCAAACTCAACAGATAGTTGGAGACCCTTGAGACCACTTTTTTTTTCAGATGCTTTGATATCAAGTCGGTTATTAGGGTCTTCTCCGTGGTTATCCTTTTATGTAGATAGTGTTTTACTCTCAGGTAGTTAAAGATTTCCCTTGAGGGGAGGTTCCGACCAGACTGCAAATGAAATCAAAGATCCCTGGGGGGCTATATCTGCTATAGTGTAGAAATTATTATGTTTCCAGTTTGATAAGTTGATGTTCCCCATGTCAAATTCTAAAATTTCAATTGGGGTCTCCAGGGGTATTTGATGCCTATTTACAGCCATAATCTTGCCCAGTTTTGCTATAGTTAAGCATAGATTTTAAATTATTGGGTTACTAAAGGAACATTTTTTACTCATAACCCTCTGACTCCAAAATAGATTGATAGGGTCAATTTGTCCCATGTCGAACCTTTCAATGTCTAACCAACTTGGTGGTATTATTGAGACATTGTCCCATGCTATTGCATGGGCTATCGTACAGGCATTATACAGGCTATGAATGTCCGGAAAGGATATACCCCCAGATTTAACCTCACGTTGTAGAAGTTTCAGTGCTACTCTAGGTTTCTTATCCCACCAAATGAATTCTTTAGACAGCTTTTGTATCTTATTTAAAATGGTCAGGTCAACTTTCAGTGGAATATTTCTAAATAAATAGGATATCTTGGGAATTATGTATGCATTCAGCACTTCTACTCTGCCAAGCGAGGAGATTTCTGAGCCTTTCCAGTCGTTTAGGTTTTCTTTAATTTCCTTTAGTTTTGGTTCATAATTTATTTTGACTGTATCTTCTAGGTCTAGTGTCAACCTAATTCCCAGATATTCTATGAATTTTTTTGACCAGTTAAACCCGAATTTTGACCTGATTTGTTGCACCTCTATCTCAGGGAGGAATCCCAGAATTATTTGGGTTTTATTAAAGTTCAATTTATAGTTCGAATATTTGCCAAACACTGCAATTCGCTGGGTTATTTTAGAGGTCAATTTTATGGGATCTGTCAGTGTAAGCAGAACATCATCAGCATATAAAATGATCTTGTTATCTCTCGAGTTGATGGTTACTCCATTTACTTCCCTTGATCTTCTTATCATGGCAACGAGTGGCTCCATTGAAAGTATGTACAGCAGGGGTGCCAACGGGCAGCCCTGCCTCATCCCGTTTTTAATTCCGAACCACTCTGAGTGTATCATGTGTCCCGAGACCCTGGCAGTTGGTGTTGAATACAGGATCATTGTGCCATCTTTAAATAGGCCCTTGATGCCGAAAGCGTCCAACACTGCTTCAAGATAGTGTCAGTTCACCCAGTCGAAGGCTTTTTCGGCATCGAGGGCCAACAGGGTGGTTGGGAGCCTCTGTCTGTTTATATGGTGTATAATATTAAGTGCTCGTCTGGTGTTGTCCGTTGTACCCCTGCCCAACACGAAACCACTTTGGTTGTTATGTATTAGGTCTGGGATCACCAGTTTCAGCCTCCCAGCTAGTATCTTTGAGTACATTTTAATATCCAAATTTATAAGCGATATTGGCCTATAATTTGATACTGATGTTGGGTCCTTGTTGGGCTTGGGTACTGGAGTGATTGCAGCCTGAAGCAACTCAGAAGGAATTGCATCTTTTTTGGTTAACTGTGTGTATAATCTCAATAACAGTGGGGCTCATTGTTTTTCAAATTTGGTATACAATATGGAAGAGTAGCCGTCTGGTCCAGGGGATTTCCCCCCAACAAGGGAGCCAATGTTGTCCCTAACTTCAGTGATGGTAATGGGATGATTTAAGGCTTCCCTCTGTTCTATTGATATTTTGGGCAAATCAAGGTTTTTAAGGAAAGTTGCAATTTCCGTTGGTGAGTAAGTTGTTTCCTCTAAATTATATAGTGCTCTGTAATACTCTTTGAACGCTTTACTTATTTTCGTTGGGGACAATAACGGTTGGTTTTTCACCAGAAGTTTTTTTTGATTTGCCTACTTTGCTTGTTTTTCAGTTTATTAGTTAAAAGTTTTCCTGTACGGTTGGCTCCGTAGTACCATTTTTGTTTTAGTATCATTATGGCTTTGTTGGTTTGGTCATATAACCTATCTCTGATAAGTCCTCTTATTGATATGATTTGAGACAAGATGGAGGAGTCCGAGTTTTCCCTATGGTGTCTTTCCAGCTTTGCTAGTTTTATGTATAAATTATTTATTGAGTCGCCCTTTTTCCTTTTTTCTGCGGCTCCTATTTTTATCAATATTCCCTTCATGTAGCACTTTAGGGTACACCACAGGGTTGCGTTGGAGACCTCCCCGTTGTCGTTGGCAGCCAAAAATGAAGGCTAAATGTTGCTCTGTTTCATTAGAGTTTAAAAGATATTAATTTAGGCTCCATCTATTTCTAATTCTTTATTCTGGGTCATTCTTAATTGACAAATATACAGGGGCGTGATCAGACCACGATATCCCCCCTATCTTTGTGTCAATAATTTTCTCTAGTGTATCTGGCCTAGTTAAGAAATAATCAATCCTGGAGTATGGTTGGTGTGTTTGAGAATAAAAGGAGTATTCTGGGGTGTCTAACTCTCCAGCAGTCAAAAAGCTGATTTTTGCGAATAATTTTCTGGAGTATGGAAGGTAGCTGATTTTCCGGGTGTTCTCTGCCATAAGTTTTGCTTTTATCTAGCCTATTGTCCATTGAACAGTTAAAGTCCCATGCAATTATCAATGCCCCGGAGGATATCTCGTCTATTCTTGCTATTAAATTTTCAAAAAAAACATGAGGAGACTGATTTGGGGCGTATATGTTGACTATTATATAAAGTATATAGTTTAGTTTAGCAATCAGAATTATGTATCTCCCGTCTGTATCTGTTTCACAATGGACCTGCTCGAATTTCATCGCACTAGATATTAATATCACCACTCCCCTTTTCTTTTTCTTTTTCAAGCCCTGCATGTTCGAGTAACCAACCAACGGATATTTTGAAAATCTCCAAGGCCTTTCCATGGCATCTGTCCAATGGGTTTCTTGGATCAGTCCAATGTCTATTCTATTGTCCGTCAACATATTATATAGACAACCTCTTTTCTGCAATGTGTTAAGGCCCTTGGCATTCATTGAAACAAAGTTATTAACATTTTGTCATCCTCTCCCCCCCCCCTAACCCCCCACCCCCAGGAAACCACTCACCGCCACATAAGCAATCATACCCATTCACACACATTTCTTCCCAACCCAGATCTTTTCCAGGATGGACAAAAACATTTACATACGGCATTTAGACCCTATCTGTGTGATATTGGTCTACATGCCTGTTCCTGCGTTCGCCACAGGGTTAAGAGATCCGACCGGGTGGGCAGTACCCCCTTAGTTGTATTGTAAGGATATATAATGAACATTCATGAGAGACTCCCCCCTTCCTTCTCTGGGTCGCTTTGGTAGGGATTATTGTTATTTTGTTTTCCCTTTTTTCCCCCTTTCTCCCTTCCCTCCGCCCCCTCTCTCCCCCTCTCTCTATCTCTTTTCCTTCATTTCCTCCTTCTCCTTCCCGCTCCAAACCTCCTTTTTCCTCCCCATTTCTCCTGTTCTATTCTCTCTTCCCAACAGGGATTGTCTTCCTGCTGGTCTCTGTTCTATTTGACTCTCAGATATGAAGTGCACCGCAAGACGCAAATGTACTATTTACCACCCAAAACTATTAGAATTTTTCAAATTGCGCTGTAAGCACAGTATTTGACAGTTCTATTTGACTCTCAGATATGAAGTGCAGGATGCAAATGTAATATTTAACACCAACAAATTGCAGTATTTAAAAATGCCTAGATGTTGCCTACTGAGCTAACAGAACAGGATTAAAGTCATGTGCCTGGCACACATGCAGTTGCAAGCACACTGCACTCTCTGTGGCACTGGGCTCAGGGCAGGGTACAAATGTGTAGTATAGCACCCACTAAAATAATCACTGTAATTTGAATAATCGCTGTAGTTTGAATAATCATTGTTGTTTGAATAATTGCTGTAGTTTGCAGATTCAACACCAGAATTTTTTTAAATTTGTCCCTCGCAGCTGCAGCATCCTCTCCCTACACTAAGAATGGCTCATGTGATGTGCGGTGACTCCAGCTTATATATTAGACATGTGCAAAACTAAAAGTTTCATTTCGTTTTCGTCCATTCGGAACGAATTTCGTTCATTACTGCATTCGTTCGTTTTATAGAATACATGTAATACTATTGGCTTTCTATAAACCGAACGAGAGCCCCATTCATAAGAAATTCTTATGAATGGGGCTCTCGTTCGGTTCATAGAAAGGCAATAGTACTACATGTTTTCTATAAGCCGAAAGTCTATAAACCGAACGTTCGGTTTATAGACTTTCGGCTTATGGAATACATGTAATCCTATTGCTATTCTATAAACCGAACGTTCGGTTTATAGAATAGCCATAGGATTACATGTATTACCTATAGAGACAGAGTCTCCATTCATAAAATTATGAATGGAGACTTTGTCTTCGTGTAGTAAAATGCCGTTTTCGGCTTATGGAATACATGTAATCCTATTGCTATTCTATAAACCGAACGTTCGGTTTATAGAATAGCCATAGGATTACATGTATTACCTATAGAGACAGAGTCTCCATTCATAAAATTTGACTCCGTATAGTGTCCGTATTGTCTCCGTATAGTTAAATGCCGACAGCCTATAAACCGAACGTTCGGTTTATAGGCTGTCGGCTTATGGAATACATGTATTCCTATTGCTATTCTATAACCGAACGTTCGGTTTATAGAATAGCAATAGGAATACATGTATTCCATAAGCCGACAGCCTATAACCCAAACGTTCGGTTTATAGGCTGTCGGCATTTCACTACACGGAGACAGAGTCTCCATTCATAAAATTATGAATGGAGACTTTGTCTCCGTGTAGTGAAATGCTATTGTATTCTATAAACCGACTCTATTTCGGCTTATAGAATGCAATAGTACTACTAATGGACGAATGAACGAATGATTTTCATTTATTAACCATTCGTTCATTCGGCTTTCGTTAGCTTAGCATTTTCGTTCTTCGTTTTTCAGACGAATGGACGAAAATGCTATTTTCGGACGAAAATGCATTCATCCGAAAACGAATGCACATGTCTATTATATGTAGTAGACATGTGCATTCATTTTCGGACGAATGCATTTTTGTCCGAAAATAGCATTTTCGTCCATTCGTCCAAAAAATAAATAACGAAAATGCTAAACTAATGAAAGCCGAATGAACGAATGGTTAATAAACGAAAATCATTCGTCCATTCGTCCATTCGTGCTATTGGCATTCTATAAACCGAAATAGAGTCGGGTTATAGAATACCAATAGCATTACATACATTCCATAAACCGACATAATGAACGACTTTCGGTTTATGGAATGCATGTAATGCTATTGGTATTCTATAAACTGACTCTATTTTGGTTTATAGAAAGCCAATAGCACGAATGGACGAATGATTTTTGTTTATTAACCATTCGTTCATTCGTTCATAGCATTACATGCATTCCAGAAACCACAAGTCTATAAACCGAAAGAGAGTCGGTTTATAGACTTTCGGTTTATGTAATACATGTAATGCTATTGCTATTCTATAAACCAAAATAGAGTCCCCATTCATACGAATAGGTCAACCTATTCGTATGAATGGGGACTCTTTTTCGGTTTATAGAAAGCCAATAGCATTACATGTATTCCATAAGCCGGAAATCTATAAACCAAAAGACAGGCTTTGCCCAGAATCGGTTAACATGACCCTCACTGACAGCCTGGGCTCAATAGCCAAAATCTCTCCCCCCATTAGCATAATAAGAAAATAATACTATTAAACATGGGGAGCTGACGCATGTCACTCCATGTTATCCACCCCAACATATAGGTTGGTTGAGTGGGAAACAGCAGTGAGGGGGTCTACTGACAGAGGTATGTATTTTGATGTCTCTGTGCTAGGAAAAGGAGAAGATATGCGCCTTGATATATTTTGACATATGTCCTTATTTCTCTGCATTAGGCCGGAGGGGAAATGGTTGAGTGTAAATAATTTATTTACCTGATATTAGTTTATTAGAGGGAAGCAGTGTATGCATTCTGAATTGTAGATTAGAAGGAGGTGAGAGGTCTGTGTCCCTGTTGTGTGTCGATTAAGAAGAGGTGAAACTAAGATCCCTTCTGTTTCTACTGGAAGCCTCTAATCAGATGTATGTCTGTACTCGCTCTGCTTTTCTGGGCAAAAATAGAAAAAAAGGTGATGTTATCTGACGAATGTCCCAGAGATTTGCATAACAGTGTAATTCTAATTAGCTAGTGCTCAGTAATTAGGAACACCTGTAGAACAGAGAAGCCAGAATGTGGAATATCAATCCAGAAAAGCGGTTTTATTTTGATCCTGGGAGTGAGGTATCTTTACTTAGCAGAGAGGGGTTAAACACCAGCTGCTGACATCGTTCTCATAGCGGGGGCAATTTCAGCTTACAATTGCGGCTTGTCTGGGCTCTCGAAGTATTAATCATCCATTTCCACGCCTGACTCTCTTATTCCAGACTCGCAAATGCGTCTTTTAAAAAACTGGCTTTTTTCCATTCTTCACTCTACTGATTCTTCCAGCAGAGATTGATGGGAAACAATTATTTTAGGGATCTTAAATGTAGCAGCCATTATGCCAGACACACATGTCTCACCCCTACTGTTGCCATGTTGATAATATATGGATTGTGGGGCTGACTTTAAATGTCAGGCATCTGCCATTGTACATAACCATTGCTCTGTCATCTGTAGTGATGCTTTCACCTGTGTTAAAGGTCATCATATGCCTATCCATTGTAGTAATGCTGACTTTTCCTTAAGCACTGATAGTTTCAGAAACAATACATACCAGAGGTTTAGAAATCTAAGTGATATTTGGGGACAAATTACGTTATAGAGGGAATCAAATAATCACCAGCGGAGTACTGCAGTGCTTGATATGAAAATATTTTTTCATATTTTTCTTCACATACTATGCGTGGGATTCAGACTACATCAACTCACAAAAAGATAACGTATAGGTGATATTCTAGGTTTTGCCATCCAGAGGTCATCGAAAGATATTGTGAGGTCTACATGATTTCTGCTTCATGGTCACCATTGGATAGCACAATTGAATTAAATGCATTCTATGTTTGCTATGTGTACCGGTTAATGGGTGCAAAAACATGGAAGGATGAATCCTGGAAAGTCAATTTTACAACTTTTTACAAAAAAAAGTATTATTGAGAAAAACAATCTAAAGGGTTAAGGTGTGACCAGTAAACAAAGGCTTTTTATACACATATACATTATTTTTTTTTTTTTTAATGACTTAGGAGAGTATACAGCTTCTTCTGTTATTAGGCTTTTTTAATGCTCAGCTCATATTCAAATTGTTTTGAATTGACATCATATATGCAAGGGCAAGCCTTTGTTCTCTATGGTGTTTTCTAAGATACATGGTAAGTTTCCCAGCAGTTGTTGCAGAGACTAATTCTCTATGACAAATTAGTACAGCTTGGTACCATTTAATTATCCAGCAAAGATTATATGTCCATCCACAATATTATTTCCTTATGTCTAGTTGCATATTTCATAACTTATGATCTTTCCGATGTGTTCACAGTACAGTTTAATTTCACTGTATTACTAAATTAGAGTTACAGTTACATTAAAGTAAATATTAAGATTTACAACTGGATTTTCTGATCAGGCTGTAGCTCATTTGATGTCTCTTAATCATACTTCAAAATAATGGCTTTTTGAGAGATTTTTTCAGACATTCTACGTTGGTTGAATGCTGCATGTTATTTTCAGTGTGATGTCTGAGACGGTATTATGGTACGTTGGGAAGGATATTAAAAGAGTTAATGCTCATCGTAAAGTGTACCCATGTGCGGTATTAATGTCTATGACAAGTTTCATTAATCAGTAAATAAAGAGGGTTTCTTTAGTCCAATCAATCACCAAAGCCAGCACTTTGAAGTGGGATTAGTAATCTAAAGAGCTTTCTTGGGATTAGAAACCACATTTGAATAAACTGTTTTTATAAACTTCAGTTATTTTTTTTCCCTTTACTTGTTTGTTTCATTTGTAAACATATCTTGGCAGTTGAAACTTACTGAGGTCTGTTCAACAAGCACAAAACTGGGGAACTGGCTAGGGAAAAGCAAAAGGAGCACTTTTAATGCTCACTGGAAGAACATGTTCTGCAAAAAACATGTTCTTTGCAAACCGTGTTTGCAAAGGCCCAGGACCACAGGTGTAGAGGCTCTACACTGAAGCCCCTTATGTATCAAAAGGTTGCATTAAAGAGGGCAAGGAGGAGGAATTACTTACCCCAAAATAACGCTGAACTCTTTTCTGACCTTTTTGGGAAGAATAACCTTTGACTCCCATAGGCATCCTGTCTTAGTTGTTCTCACAATGATAACTGACTCTTTCTGCACAGTAAAGAGGAATTGTCATTGTCTGGTGTTAAGGCTATCAAATTTCCAACTATATGTTCAGAGGGAACAATAAAATAGGGAACTCAGTTGGGGGTGCCAAATCTTAAATGATTGGCATAAATGAGAACTGCCCTTCTGGTGGCTTTCAATAGAATAGAATCTTAGAAGCCTGACACAGAAAGGTTATGAACTGCGCCTTATTTCTCATCTTTATTCAACATAATAAAGGACCCACTGTGTCGGCAATCTTAAATGTAATTTTACACAGGGTGTGGTGCATAGTGTCAATAAACACACTTCTCCCTGTAATAGATGGACAGAGGAGGATCTACCTCAGCAGAAATTAAGGCTTGGATGTCAGGGATACCAATGTGATTTCTCAAAAGAAGGTCAATTTCCTTCACTAGCGGGATCTAAAGGCCAGCTTTGCAAAATCCCTGACCTCAAACTCATGTTCCATAGCCCATCTAGAGTGGAATAATTTAGACAAGAAAGTCTACCCCAGTGCACTCACTCTTGCCATCAAGACATTAGTTAGTTTAGTGTAGGAACACGGGTCGGTGCATATGCCCTCTCTCTGTAGAAGCTGCTGAGTGTACACCTCTTCTTTCTCCCAATCAATCTCTACAGAGCCATGTCTTGAACAGGACTGAGCAAACATTCTGGAAAGGGCAGGAAACGGGCTAATTAGACTCCAACAATTCTTGTCCCTTTTAAATTAATCATATTTAGCAGGCTCAAGCAAGGGGAAAAACGTTTTTCATCTTGTGGCATTCTTACTTTATTGATCAGGGATTCCAGTTGCAGTGTGGCTGAACTGATCACTTGATTGGCTAAAACACTGTTGCTGTGTGTTTGAACAGCACAAGCATTTTTCAGCACGGGCAACACTGTCTCTGACTTTGGGGGACTGGCAGGACTCAGCAACTTTCTATGCCTTTTTAATGGGACAGGGAGCATTAAGAAACAAAATGATAGAAATGTTTCTTTAGCTTCCCTTTACATAATGCATCACTTATTTGTAGTCATGCTATGTGGAACATGACCTCTAAATGTCTCTATTATATCCCCTCTGTTTTGTCTTCCTTGCAAGCTATGCATGGCCCACATAGAAGACTCACTTCAAGGACTTGGACTCATTCTCTTTAATATTTTTATTAGTGGAACCTGCTCCAGTATGTCTACAGTGTTCCTCCATTTTTCCATCTCACCTGTAACTGGATATATCATCCAGCACCCTGTTCGTGACAAGTACAATTAATGAAAACTATAGGTATAAGAGTCTGTAACCTGTTTAATGAGTGTGTTTGCGGATTGGCTATTGATACTTTAGAGAGAGTTTAGGAAAGGGCTACTGAACTGGTTCATGGACTGCAGGATAACATTTATCAGGAAAGGTTAAAGGATCTTAACATGTATTGCTTGGAATAAAGACGAGACAAAGGGGCTATGATATAAATATTTACATACATGAAGGGAATCAACTCAGTAAAGGAGGAGAGTATATTTAAACAAAGAAAAGCTACCAGAACAAGAAGACATAGTCTTAAATTGTAAGGGCAAAGGTTAAAACGTGATACCAGGAAGTAGTTTAAGCATGCATGTAAGAGAAGACTAGGGACTAATTCAGAAAATTGGGCAGACTAGGTGGGCCAAATAGTTTGTATCTGCCAACACATTCTATGGTTCTATCTGAAAAGCGTTTTATCCACCTTTTTTACTGACTGGGCAATTTTTTCTTCTGTATTAACTTTAAAAGCTCTAAAAACATGTTTTGTCTCTTTCTGACCAATCTTAGAAAAGATTTCCTCTCTTCCTCACTCTGGCCACCTTTGTGGAGTATAAAAGTGCTTTCTTCAATTTTTCAGTCTTACTGACAGCCTATATTTTCTGTTGACTTCCTTAATACAACTTTTAAATAATCCAATTTCTCCTAGACTTCCCTGTAATCTGCTCCAGTCTGATAATGACTCTTTTACACATAATCTAATTTTAGAAAACAATTTATTTCCAAAATCTGAAGGTTTTGTTTTTGTGTGGTGTTTTTGTATGTTTCCTGCAAAATATATAATTATGTGTGTCCATGGGGAGTTAATTCATTTAATCAAAGAGCAACCACTTGGGGACTACCTTGATTGATTAAATGATTTCCCCTTGAAAACATTTGAATTATATATCCTGCAGATCAGAAGAAAATGGACGCTCATACACCTGTATTTCTGGATGCAGACAGTACGTGGAGTAAGAGCTATTCAAGTTAATAGAAAGAAACTAGAAGCAATGAAAAAACATACATGAGAGGGATGGCTGTTTAAGACACAAGTGATAAAACAGTGATAAAAAAAAAGATTTTTCTTGTAGTGACCCTTTAATAGCTGAGCTGGAAACATGGGCATGGTTAGGATTTTTTTCAGCTCATATAATTTGGCCTGCTCTGTGCAACTCAATTTACTGCAGTCAACCATTTAGTGATTTGATGTCACTTTTTTTGTTTTAAGTGACCTTATATAGATACAACAAAATATGCACTTTTTATGTTTGGACATCTTCTGAATGATATACAGATGACATTTCAAAATGTGTCAATAATGGTAAGAAAACAATGTTTCTCCCAAGGAGACAGAGTAGCATACTTCTTGTTGGAGGAGAAACTTAGTAAAACATCACAGAGTTGGATCGATAGCACCGATACAATGTTTCGGGAGACAAATCCTTCTTTCATCACCTGTTCCTATTTGTCTATTGATTCTGCAAAAAATACAGAATGTGTCTGAAATACTGCACCTAAAGTGATGTGCACAGTTTGTCCTTGTGTAGAAGAAATTCCTGTGTGGGATGAGTAAAAAGAATTCAGTAATTCACACAATAACAATGAGAACAAAACTAATAGTGACAAACAATTAACGTTACATAAAATGTATACCAGTCTAGTGAAAACAAATAATAATAGTGATGTACTTAATATATACTGAATATACTTAATAAGTCAGTCATTCCTAGGATCCTTGCACATATAAGAGTCACATTTGATTGGTCAATTATCCCTTGGTTCAAAATGTTATTAGAAAGTCTGTATTTCTAATCTGTAAGTTCTTTCAAGAACGTACATAACAAAGCATGGCTTCGTAGGAAAAATCAAAGAGTTATTGTGCCACTTTTACATTTTTGCATAGTGAACCCAACACAGTTTTTTGGTCAATAAAAAATTAAAGCTTTCCTCACATATAGCTGTTTTATACAATTTTTTTTCTAAAAAAAAAAAAGAGAAGAGTTACCGCTGAACCTGGTACCAGGCATCCTGACAACGGCATCACTAATCGGCACTTACTTCTTCAATGTGAACATGCTGGATCATTTTGGCTTCAACCCCAGCTATAACGGTGACTACGTGTTCTGGTCTCTTTAATGCTACCACCAAAGAATGTGCAGACTAATGCCTAATATATACATTTTGTAATGTCCCATCACCGTTTTGGGACTTCTATACAAATTCTAGATCAGTGGGATAACTATAGGTGTTCCATGGTTCGCTACTGTGACCAGACCTACTAGTCTTGGTGGCCTGGGTGACAACTTCTTCGAGAGCATTGCCTGAGCAGTGGGCAGTGCCAGCATCATCCAGAAATGGTCTATCTCACTTTGGGCCTCCCCAAACTCTGCAAATGTACACACAGTTGCAACCAAGATCACATTATTATCCAAGCAGAATGCAACATCCAAGCTGTGCCACAAGAGTGCAGAGTGGCTCATCTGCCAGGGTAGTATTTTCTGCCCATGTGTACTCAACAGGCATGGGAGGGGGATGATGATCCCCCTCCCAGTTATCATATCTGCCCCAGAGCTGCTATATCCAGTTACAAAGATGCTCTTATGTGGTGCCCACACAGCAATACCCTATAAAGACTGATGGTCCTGGATTTTTTTGTGCCAGCCCCACAGAGCATCCCACTAGTGGCCAAGGCTTCTGAAAGCCAATCACTTCTCTCTCAAAGATAGAGACACATACACCAAAAGTCTGTGAGAATTGTAGAAAACTCTAAACCAGAGCTTTCTACTAATGTGCATTTGGCTCAAAAGTCACTGCCATTAGCAGAACACCTCAGCATGCAATCACCATAAGCTCCTGCCCCACATGCAGTTGTCATTGTAGAAGTTCTAACATCATAGGTACGGCCCTGTAGATTTACCCATCCCATGCAGTGAGCACCTCCCAGATTCCGCTGCTTTCCAGTCTCTGGAATGTGCTGCAAGTGGGATGACACAATGATGAGCAGGAACAGGGCCATGTCTGATAGACACAGTCTACTTTGACTCTACTAAGTACTTAAATATTTATAAGATAGAAAGCTGTAGTCGAGCTGTAATAGAATTGATATGCATGTTTGGCATGCACAGGTGACATGTAATGTGATTATGTGCAATGGGAAGTCTTTTTGCCAAATTAAAAGCAGAGCCTGCATTTTGTGTTTTATCCTTTTATAATTTTATCAGTGTAGAGGGGTTGCATTTGTATCATCTTGTTAAACTATTATAGTGAAGCCATCAGGGTCTGTTAACTTTTCATCTGTGAGTTATTTAATCATTGTGATGACCTTGTCTCTTTATGTAGTACAAGGTCTTATCTCAACAAAGCTAGCTGAGAAAACATTTATATACATTAACTTAGTTTGAATTCTTTGCATCTGGAGGACAGAAATATTTTTCTTTTTCAAAGATTTTATAATTGTTTTGTTCTGTGTATAGATTAAATACATTTATCATATTGTTAACACTGAATAAAAGTTATCATCTTACTACAACCTATTAACAAAAAGAAGTACAGTAAACACAATAAAAAGAAAGAAGAGTATTATGACTTACTCATGTGGAATTTAAGGTTAAAGGGTCTATTCATTACACAGTGAACTGTGGTGACTTGACAACGGAATTACAAAAATATTTAAACTTTCATATTTTTCTAACTCTAGTTCATCACAGTTCAACATTTAGTGTATATACACATAAATGTTATTATGTTATAATCTTTCAACCCTTATTCTCAGTGAGATCTACACCTTGACAACTGGGATATGTTGAACTCTTTACTCAAGGTAAGCAGTTTTGTTTCTATGTTACTAAATGTCCTTAGTTCCACTTCTGAATACAGTTATGGTAAAGGAAACAGCTAGGAACAGTCAGCCTTTACGCGTTATGTGCCATAGCGAGGTGCTCAGTCATAGGCATAAGTTTAAAAGTGGATATCCGCTTTTAAAATTATGCCTATGACTAAACCCCTCACTATGGCGCGAAATGCGCAAGGCTGGCTGTCCCTGGGATACACACTGCTTTCTGCCACTGTCTTTTGAGATACCAATCTGTACCGCCCCTGTATCAGATGGTATGGTCTCTACATTGACGACCTGCTACTGGTATGGTGCGGTACGGAGGAAGAATTCCTGTCCTTTGGGAACTATATGAATGCCAATTATCTTAATTTACAATTTACAGCTGTACACAGTAGAAACAAAATCTCTTTTTTGGAAATTTCATCGCTAAAGGTAAGTATTTTTGTTATTTTAGTTTATTTTAGTAAGGGTGTTTAGAATTAGGGTTTAGGGGGTTAGAATTAGGGTTTAAGGGGTTTAATTTTAGTATTAGGGTTCGGGGTTAATTTTAGTATTAGGGTTTAGGGGTTAATTTTAGTATTAGGGTTTGGGGGTTAGTATTAGGGTTTAGGGGGTTAGTATTAGGGTTCGGGGTTAATTTTTATATTAGGGTTTAGGGGTTAATTTTAGTATTAGGGTTTGGGGGTTAGTATTAGGGTTTAGGGGGTTAGTATTAGGGGTCGGGGGTTAGTATTAGGGTTTAGGGGGTAAGTATTAGGGTTCGGGTGTTAGTATTAGGGTTTAGGGGGTTAATTTTAGTATTAGGGTTCGGGGTTAGTATTAGGGGTCGGGGGTTAGTATTAGGGATTAGGGGGTTAGTATTAGGGCTCGGGTGTTAGTATTAGGGTTTAGGGGGGTTAGTATTAGGGTTTAGGGGGTTAATTTTATTATTAGGTTTCGAGGGTTAGTATTATGGTTTAGGGGGTTAGTATTAGGGGTCAGGGGTTAGTATTAGGGTTTAGCGGGTTAGTATTTGGGGTCGGGGTTAATTTTAGTATTGGGGTTAATTTTAGTATTGGGGTTTGGGAATCATTTATTAGGGGGGGTTATTTTCTTTTTACTGTTACATTTGTAAGAGTTAACACTTCAGCGCTGAACTGTCAGCACTTACATAGCCGCTGCCGCGATGAAACTGCAGCGTTATTCTTCATTGCTGACAGTTCAGCGTTCTAACTGCCGCGCTGAACTGTCAGCGATGAAGATGCGGCGAAGAAGTGTCCTAGACCCCCTGCGGAGGTAAATGCCTCTGCTGCAAATATGTGAAGCAAACAAATACATTTCAATCGACTACAACAGGCGATGAATTCAAGATACGCAATTTTATTAATCGCAAAAATGCTTACGTTATCTATCTTATTATTTGCAAAAAGTGTCAATATCAATATGTAGGTAGAACCACAAGACCCCTCAAAGAAAGAATGAGAGAACATATTAATGATATATCCAATGATGATAAGACCTCAACTGTTAACCAACATTTTCAAACCAGTTGTGGTGGGGATAAAAAGAATTTCGATTTCCAAGCAATAGAAAAAATATGGAGTTCAGCAAAGGGAGGTAACAAACAAAATGTATTAAATAAAAGAGAACTGTATTGGATTTTTAAATTGGGCACTAGACATCCATCAGGTATGAATATGGACATTAAAACATATAGCCCATATTATTATTATCACCCATATTTAATCTCTACAGTAAGATCAAACCAGCTCCTTGTACCGGTATTTGATTTATGGATATATGTGTACATCTATTTATCTGTAAACTCTCTTATCTGTGCATACAATTCTGTATACTTACCTCCTACTTTGATATGATGAGATTTTGTTTGTCATCGCTACAGTCCATACATGCTTTTTATATTTCATGTTCCTATAAGTGATCTTTTGAACTCTAAATGTTGTCTCTGCCCCTTAACTTACCCAGACAACTCATATATGTAGACAAATATGTATAACATTACACTCTAAATTTAAGAAAATAAAAGAGCTGTGCTCCATTTTTATGAGTGATTAACTCTGACATATGAGTAGATTTTACAGTATTCTCTATCTATTTATTTATCTTTCTTCCTTTTCATTTGTTTTTCTAACAGTACAAAAAGTGGATACATTATATCCCAAACTACTGCTTTATATTGATGTAAAATTAATTCATCAAATTCTCCTCTTCTCCCCCTTTTCCATTTTTTTTGGTGGGATAATGCTAATATTACTCTTCTATATCATTCTACAGGACTATCGCTAATTATAAGCGCTAGCCTCTAGAACAGGGGTGGGCAATTAATTTTTACCGGGTGCTGCATGAGCAACCCGAGCACTGCTGGAGGGCCACATCGACAATATTTCAATTAAATTTTGCTCAATATCTGTCTCTCCCCGTACCCTCATGTCTGTCTCTCTCTCTCCCCATTCCCTCATGTCTGTCTCTCTCTCCACTCATGCTCCATGTCTCTCTCCACTCATGCTCCATGTCTCTCTCCACTCATGCTCCATGTCTCTCTCTCTTTCCATTCATGCTCCATGTCTGTCTCTCTCTCGCCACTCATACCCCATGTCTGTCTCTCTCTCGCCACTCATACCCCATGTCTGTCTCTCTCTCGCCACCACTCATACCCCATGTCTGTCTCTCTTGCCACTCATACCCCATGTCTGCCTCTCTCTCGCCACTCATACCCCATGTCTGTCTCTACCCTCATCCCTTATATCTTTTTCCATCTCTATCTTTCTGTTCCCCATGCTGGTCTCTTGTACACACAGTCACACAAACACAGTTACACACTTAGTCACCCTCACAGACATACATTTACACAAACACCCTTATACACACTGTCACACATACATAAATACACACAGTCATACATAAACACACACAGTCACACAAACACAATTACACACTTAGTCACCCTCACAGACATACATTTACACAAACACCCTTATACACACTGTCACACATACATAAATACACACAGTCATACATAAATACACACAGTCACACAAACACAATTACACACTTAGTCACCCTCACAGACATACATTTACACAGACACCCTTATACACACTGTCACACATACATAAATACACACACAGCCACCTTTACACACAGGATACACTTGCACAGACACTCATGTACATACACTTACACAGACAGTAACACACACACAGTTATACACATTGACACACACATACACACTTATACACATTCACACACACTTCCACAGACACTTCCTTTCTTTTTTTATTTTAACCCCCCCCCCCCCCCAAACTGTTATTACCTAATCCTCCTTGTTAATCCAAGCACAGCACAATGGGGGAAAGCTCCGCCCTGTCGCGTTCTGTGATTGGCTGCAGGCAGGAGGACGTTCTCTATGGTGTCTTGGCAGATACCCTAGAGAACGTCCTCCTCCCTGAAGCAGCCAAGCTGTGCTTGGATTAACAAGGAGCAGGATGGCAGGGAGAGAGCTCCCTGCTACAGCGCCTCTCCTCCCTTGCGCCTGGGCGCGGTGCACCCTGTGCACCCGCCCAGGATCGGACCTGCCTCACGCGGGCCGGACAGGGACGCACAAAGGGCCGGATGTGGCCCGTGGGCCGTAAGATGCCCAGGTCTGCTCTAGAATGTGATTACATTTATTTAACTTATCCCTTTAAATGGCATTCATATTCACATGTGTTTCTCTTTCTATTTAATTTTGTCACTGAGCAATTATTTATTTATTTAGTAGACACTTGTCTCACCTGTATCCCTGACGAAGCGCCAGTACGCAAGCGCGAAACGCGTAGGTGTTTTTTTCAGACCCACTTGGTGTTTGTCACTATATGTTCAGCAAGATTCTGTGCCAGTTTGCCATTATAAATAAACCGTTTATGCACAGATTTCTGGAGTCTGTTTCTTGCATCATGCCCTGACGAAGATTTACCTCTACCCAGTTGGATTTTTCCCTTTTCCACTTTCTTTACTGTGAGTATTGTATTGTACAGTATTGTTGCCATTTATTGGGAACACTGTAGGTCAAACACTGTCCGTTTCCTTTGCCATCGTAGCATCGACCTACATTTCCCTTACCTTCCGTGTGCAACTTTTCTTTTTCGGAGAACTATTTTGTCTCGGTGTATCTACTGTTAATATTTAATGTGCCTTGTCGTCTTCACCTTTTGGTTAAACATAGGGGGCTTTTCACTAATTTGAGAACAGTGCAAAAAGTTTTAATTGGGAGGTCGAATATGACTTTAATAATTTACCTCCCAATTTGACCTCCTCCTGCTATTCACTAAAAGAAAGTTGGCCTCCCTCTCCCCCACCCCACTAAAGACAATCTCATTCTCCCATCTCAAACTTCTTTCAGTGAAAAGCAATAAGAGTTGTTATTCACTAACTAAGAACAGTGACGGGAGTGAACGATGCTCCTGGCACCAATAATGTATATAGGGAGCCAGGGCAAGTTGTCCTACTATTAATGAGGCTGGGAACTGGCCAAATGGCTTCCGACCCTTAAAGGAATGGGCCATAGACATTCCCAGGGTCCCAGGCCTCTTACGAATCCCCACACACAGTGATAAGGGAGTCATAAGTAACCCACCGACCCACTGAAAAATAATATTTCCTCAGAATACAATTCCCATTAATGGGAATGAGTTTAATCTTTCACCCATTCATTCATTCATTCATTCTTCACCTCATCTCGGACTTAAATACCATTTTGCAAGGTTAAGTTGAAGCATCCAGGGCTAAATGTGTCCGAGTTTGGAGGTTGAAATTTGTGCTAATCTTACCTCCAGTCTAAGATTTTAGTGAATAAAGCCCAGAGGGTTGCCACCTTTTTTAAAATAAAAATCAGCTTTGCTATTGCTCCCATTGAGTTATATTTTGCAGGCCAGAAATGTATCTGTTTGGTACACTAGTTACACCAGTTAATCTTTACATTGGGATTATGGTTTTCAGTTAAAAGTTCCTTTGCTTCTTGTCTACATGGCCTACTTTGAAGAATCCCAGTAATTACTTTTTATAACGTTATGCTAAGGTTTCCTCATACATCTTCCATTTCCACATTCTAGACAGCTCATGGCTTTATTTGTGCATCTTGTTTACTACCAAAGTCCATACTGAACATCTCTTCTTATCTTTGGTCCTTACTAGAGTTGAGCGAACCCGAACCACAAAGTTCGGGTTCGTACTGAACATTACGGTTTTTGGACCCCGGACCCGAATTTCACTGTATGTTCGGGTTGGAGTTCGGTGTTCGGCGATTTAATGGCGCGTTTTGAAAGGCTGCAGGGCAGCCAATCAACAAAGTTTGACTCATTTGCCCTTAGAAGCCATCACAGCCATGCCTACTAATGGCATGGCTTTGATTGGCCAGTGCAGCATGTGACCCAGCCTCTATATATAAGCTGGAGTCACGTAGCGCCGCACGTCACATGAGCTCTTATTAGTGTAGGGAGAGGATGCTGCAGCTGTGAAGGACAGATTAGGAAAGAATTCTGGTGTTGAATCTGCAAACTACAGCGATTATTCAAACTACAGCGATTATTTTATTGGGTGCTATACTACATTTTTGTACCCTGCCCTGAGCCCAGTGCTACAGAGAGTGCAGTGCACTTGCAACTGCATGTGTGCCAGGCACATGACTTTAATCCTGTTCTGGTAGCTCAGTGGGCAACATCTAGGCATTCAGGGTGAGTCGCTCTGCGGAACAGCGCCACTTCACCACCAATGAGTAGGCCTCCATGTGAGACCTGTGTGCCATTTTGCACTGTTTCAAGTACTCCACCAACATGGCCAGTGCCGATGACGCCGTTCTCAG
Source organism: Pelodytes ibericus (assembly GCA_036172795.1). NCBI lineage: Eukaryota > Metazoa > Chordata > Amphibia > Anura > Pelodytidae > Pelodytes > Pelodytes ibericus. The sequence goes on from CM069857.1 coordinate 165,563,099, forward strand.
CCTTACTATCCCGCTTCTATGTCTCCGCTTCGGGCGATGATGGAAGAGGATGTGGCACAGGAGAAAGAGGAGGAGGAAGAGGGGTCATTTCCACAGTTATAAGGCCAGTCATTCACAAGTGGCTTGGAGGGTGGGTTCCTGCACCAGCATAGGCCAGGTACACAATTGTCCAGCCAGGGCACAGTTCTGGAGGAGGAGGAGGATGATGATGAGGAGGAGGAGGAACTGTGTTCACAGCAGGGTGGCACCAAACGCAGCTCGTGGGCATCACTGGAGCGTGGCTGGGGGGATACAAAGACGATACACCTCCCACAGAGGACAGCTTGTCCTTGCCTCTGGGCAGCTTGGCACACATGAGCGACTACATGGTGCAGTGCCTGCGCACCGACTGCCGAGTTGCCACATTCTAACTTGTGCTGATTACTGAGTGGCCACCCTGCTGGATGCCCGTTACAAGGACAACGTGCTGTCCTTAATTCCCTCACTGGAGCTTGATCGAAAGATGTGCGACTACAAGCGCATGCTGGTAGACGCGCTGCTGAGGGCATTCCCAACTGACACTGGGGGCTCAATGGAAGCACAAGGCAAAGGCAGAGGAGGAGGAAGAGGTCACCAACGCAGCTAGGGCACCGCCAGCACCTCAGAAGGCAGGGTTAGCATGGCCAAAATGTTGAAAAGCTTTGTCAGCTCCCCACAACAACCAGCACCACCATCTGATATGAAACGTCTTAGCAGGAGGCAGCATTTCAGCAACATGGTGGAACAGTACATGTGCACACTCCTACACATACTGACTGATGGGTCTGCCCCATTCAATTTCTGGGTCTCCAAATTGGGCACATGGCCTGAGCTTGCCCTTTATGCCTTGAAGGTGCTGGCCTGCCCTGCAGCCAGTGTATTGTCTGAACGTGTGTTTAGTAATAGACATTTATACCGACCTCACCCAGCCATTGTTATACTCAAGTGCACTTATTCTTTGTTTTCTTTTTTTATATGTCCCAATATTTTGGGGGCTACCCCAATTTAAAAAAACAAAAACAAAACAAAAAAATAAAAAACAGTGTTGGCTACCTCTTCCTCCTCCACCGCCGCTTCCACCTACACCGCCACGGTCACCACCTCCTCAACCTATGGGTCACTTAGTATAAACTATGTACACAATAGCAGAGGCTTGTGAAGGCCTTTTCTCCATGCATCAGGAGTTGAGTTAGTTTGAACAATGAAAGAGAATACCCTGCACTCCAACCCTCTCTCAAATGGATAATTCTGTTGATCCTCCTGGCAGCCATGCTTTAGATTTAGATTTATGTTCTTCCAAAACTAAAATCAAAGATTCCATCTAGTGCTTTTTTATGGCTCAGCTGTATTTTTAATTTTTATGTATTTTATGTTATTTTAAGTTATTTCCCTATCCACATTTGTTTGCAGGGCACTTGTCCTACTCTTACCCCCATTTTACTTCCTTTTGCAGCCCTATAGCCCTTTCCAGGACTTTTTTAGAGGCATTTTAGTGCCCAAAAGTGCAGGTCCCCATTGACTTCAATGGGGTTCTGGTTCGGGGTCAAATTCGGGGTCAAGTTCGAGCCCGAACCCGGACTTTTTTTCGAAGTTTGGCCGAACCTGAACATCCAGGTGTCCGCTCAACTCTAGTCCTTACCACATTGATACTTGAGGGAGATGATAAAGCATATATTTTTTATGCAGCTGTCTGCAGACCCCTTTATCATATTTTATTCTACACTAATAGTGTTCAGTGATTTTGCATAGCTTTGAATATTGGATTCTCTGCACATATTTTCAAGGTTGTTTGTATTTTTTATTTGTGCTGCTACTAACTTTATTTTCCTTGTGCCTTTATTTTTATTTTAGTTCCTCAGCATTTCATATTCCACTTTTTTCCTATAGTTATCCCCTTACTCTTTTTTACTTTCTGCCTTTATTTATAATATTACAAGAATTAAAATCATGTATAGTGTCTGCATGTCATGTGAATCTCATATATAGGAATGTTACATGAATTCTTTTCTAAGAAAGAAACCATTTTGAACTCCTCATTGAAGTATGCATGGCTCATAGAATCCATAATACAATTTTAGTCGTAATGGATTTCAATACTCCATAAAATGTGTTAGGATGTTTACCAGCAATAACACAGAAACAAACATCATCATTTTAGAAAGCATCTGTTAATAATCTTGGTCTGGAGATTTTAAGTTTAGTATTGTGCAGCATGCATAATAAACTTCATATCTTGCTACTGAAGCCTTAAGCCGCTCAAAGCAAATTCTGTCCCTTTGTGGGAAGGTTTTCAGACCAGTTGTCTGAAAGTAATTATGTTGTTTTTGCTGAATGGTAATTTCACCTATACACTGCCAAGATGGAGCCTTTGAAGTGATTGACCCCCAGTGGTCCAGGTTTCAGAAATCTCATTCTTCTGTTTGACAGGTTGTTCAGGTTATATGGGATTCATCCAAAATATGTAAATTTTGTTGTTTGGGTAAATTTGTTTTGAAGCTTTAGAAGCATTTCTTTCTGCATGATATATAAAGTACCATGGGAGCTCAGCGATAGGGCAGATCATATTACTTCAACTGGCCTGTGGACCAGCCATAGGACTGTCTCACAATCCTTGATTAAACTAATGTTTCCTTATTTAATAAGGCAGAGCTGTTTGACTACACACAGCAAAATGTTAAGGATCTTTATCTATGAGAACCATCATGTGTTAAAGACAGCTACACACTATTTATATCCAGTCCTTCATAGACTATTTATAAGTAATCTAAAACATACTATAAGTGTAGAGTTGCCACCTTTTCCACAAAAAAATACCGGCCTTCCTATTACCTCCATTGACCTAACATTGGGAGCAAGCCATTTTTTACCAGCCTGCCGGTAAAATACCGACTGGGTGGCAACCCCACATAAGTGTCTTGTTGCAGGTGAAAACTGGAGACATGTCTTGTTGGCATACATGATTTGACTCACTTCCTCTCTCCTTAAGCTGGTTGAAGATATACACAGTGTTAACACTATAGGGCCTACTCATAAAGTCCCTAGTGTGCCCAGCCCAGCTGCTGTGGTAACCCATGTAATAAATGAAGTGTGGAATAAGCTGATATGGTGGAAGGTGGGGGTGTATTGCACTAGTTATATCATGTGGTGATGTGCTACTTGTTCAGAGGGCCATGTGGCAATTAAACCACTCAACTGCCTAATGCACTGGAGACTGGTGCATGTCCAATATGGACATGGCAAGGCACTGCGATACAAATGTCATGATGGTGGGAGGATACATATAATGTAACAGCTGCTGATGATTACCAGTGATGTAATGTGTAAAATAATTTAGGTTACTGTCTAAACATGTATACATGTTGGAATTTCCTAACTTTTAATGGGGTTACTAATTCATGGCACTAATAGGAAATACAGTGAAGACACTGACGAGGTAAGAAAGAAGGTTTTATATTCTAAAGAAGGCTCTCTAACACTTTCCTCCTGATGGCGCTTTGGTCTGTAAGTACCAAAGAAGCCAAAACAGCGCATTTTTGCTCATGGCCTCGATCACAGAGTGATCTTACTGTGGGGTGTAGTTGTTTTTAGTGCAAACAATACCCAATTGTTCTAAATACCTGGCCAGGTGAACAAACCCAGTCGGTAAGGGATTTTGTACATTTATTCTGTTTTATTTTACTCTGTGTATCTGTGGTCCCAATTTCTGACCCCCTTTTTTCTCATAGTATGCTATCTGTGTATTTTATCAAGTCATATGCTTAACATCCATGTGACCACCTACAGTGGCCTTGGTTGTTTGTGTTTTTGTTATTTATTTGTACTTTTATTTTTTCTCTGTAATAAATGTTATACTTTATATATATCTGTCTCCAGAGTGTGTGTTATTACTCTCCGCCCCCCTTTATATATATATATGTGGGTCCCTATCAAAAAACCATGAGCCGGAGGCGTGCCCAAACCCATAAGTTCGGGCAAGATGCATTTTGGTAAAGTGTTGCTGGTGCTTAATTTGAGCATAGGCTACATTTTCTATGACAGACTGAGGCCACTCAAAGGATTTTTTAAATCAAAAGGTCGCCATCTTTTTAAAGGATCGAAAACCTCAATCCTTTTCATGTAACATAACGAGTTTTTGATTGAAAAAATCCTGAAAGTGCGTGGTTTTACTTTGGATCTCTGTCTACACAGTGACACAGCACCGAGGTGTAACAGTTCTTTAAAGTTGTGGACAAAGAGTTGCGTGCACCTATTTTGGATTTATTGTATATATATTTAAAAATCATCTGTGTCCGGGCACACAAAGGCACAGACATGAGTTTTTGGCACATAAATGCTTCTTGGACACAAAGATAGCACAGAAATTATGTTTTACTACAAAGATGGTACTGTGCTAGGAATACTTGGTAGTGCTGAGGTATATTTCATAGGTGTTTGTTGCCTATATGTCCAAGATACATCTCTTAACTTACAGCATGTTAATATCCAATATTTCCTCTAACGCAGAACATGCTCAGTGATCTAGTGGAGATGCAGGGGATCCTGTTTAGCTATGCTGCAATTCACATACACATCTTGGGCTACAATAGTCTACGGGGTCATGTACTAAACAAGTGCAGTGGGGGGAAAAAGTTGGTAAAACATGAGTAAGGAGCGATTTGCGAATATTTCCAACATTTTGCCCTTTTTTCCCCCTGATTTCACCTCTTCCATATATTTTTAGTTAGTGTGCATTTTTCCGGTTGCGCTAATATACTGCAGTTATATTTGCGCATGCTAAAGACTTTTGCGAATATTTTGGGAAAATAATTCTTATTTTCCATGTGAAAATTACACCAGCTTTTGGCAAGTGCTAATAAAATAATGCTAATAACCATGGAAATGTATGATAGCTTGCTCCAAATTTAGCACTTGTTTTGAAATAGCACCTGTTTTGCCTTGATAAATCTTGCCCTATATTCGGAAACTTGTCTGTTTTCATTCGCAATTATGCCCGTTTTTATTCGCAATGTTGTGTTTCATTAGTCCATTTTTCCTAATATGTTCTGTAATATATTCCTTAATGATAATCATGACCTGCCTACTAACTGTAGTAACACTTAATGTTTTAAAAATACACTCGTGGCACATTAAAATCATTGTATTAATATTTTATTTTTAAAATACATTCATGTGTAACTGATACCTAGATACAGTTTTACAATATAAGCATATTAAGATTATGATAAACTTGTTTGTGAGCAAAAATAATATTGTTAATCTTCCGTTTATTGCTTTTGTTCTTAGTAAATGAATTGTTCTCATTAGTTGAGCAGATAAAAACCCAGAACAATCAGTATTTGATTAAAATAGATTGTGCCAGACCTAAAGAAAATAAAAGTACAGTAGACTCATTTTTCAAGTATTTAAATATAACATCTAGGTGTCATATCAAAGAGTAATTCTGATACTTCATAAACAGACAATACCAAGATAAAAAGTAAAAACGGAACTCCTCACTTGGTGGAAATGAATACTCCAGGCAGTTTAAAGTTAAATCTTCTGATTTATTCACCATTCCGCATCACCCACACCCACTCATACGTGCCTAGTCTACAGTGCGAAATGCGTAAGACGTATTTTGTCGGCACTGAGGCATGGGTAATGCCGAATGGTGAGAAAATATGAAGTCTATTTCTACCTATGTTTATCCGTGGCATTAACCAGCCCGGTATCCAACAGAGCACCCTCTTACCAAACAACAACCTTTTGTGAACCCCGACTGCCAGCCTATCACCAGCACTTTGATCCAGAGTCTTAGGTGTACCTCCAACTCATTTACATGAGAAATGAATTTTATTTGCATGTAATTCACAAGCTTGTAGTTATTATCACTGATTCATACAGAGAGCTATTGTTGCCTATGTGCCAACTACACGATACATTAACCATATTTTGTACAAAATAGTGGGTTTTCCATAGATTTTTGAATCATACATTTACGCCTGCATGCTTTATAGGACTCTACTTAGAAGCATAGTTTCTTATGATGCCTAAAAAGCTGAGACCAATATAATGACATGAAACATATTTATGATAATAGGGATGAAGGGTTTAACCATCACATTATTAAATATAGAAGAACATAAACGGCCCAGCCAATTAACTAAGCACACCGTCAGCACCAGAGGAATAAGCCTTGCAGGCGGTTTTAACTCACAATCCTCCAAGAGTTTGATTCATTAAGTCCATAGGCCGCTGACAGGAAAACTACATCAACATTGTAGCCGAGTCCAGCTAGCTTAGAGACCAGCTCATTCATAGCCAGATTGAAGTTTTGAATTATAAATATCTAACCCAATGTGAGTTAAATGAACACAGTTTTTCGCCAATTCAGTATAATGTATATCTGATAAGTGCCCAAGGGATAAATGTCCAAACAAGCTGAAGAACAATCTTCAATCACAGAAGAGACACATCTTGGAATGCTCTAAGCATAGTGCTTAGAATTATGTACACACAAAAAAGGCTTGGCTGTGGACATAGCCCTGCCCACTAAGGCTACATGATCTATGATTTATTCATGAGAGTCCACCAAAAGCCTTTGGATGAGCTTCGTAACCAAAACAACCAATGTCTCAAGCTTTGCCTGGAGCTGCTGATTGGCTTATTATGTTCTTATGTGAGGAGAATAAAAATGATCATTTTTATTTTACTTATGTACACATTCTCCATTTACTTATGCATGATAGTGCACTTTGTGTAGGAAAACAAGAAAGGGACACAAACAAAGTTACTGTTGGTTTTCTACTCCTGAAGCAGATGAGGCCACTTCTGTCTGATAGTTTGAGTATTTACAATGTTTTATATACATTCACTACATCAGGGAGAGAGCTGGAGCTTAGGGAGATTAATGCGTGACTGCGAAGGTGGTGTAAGCAAGAGGGATTTGGGTTCTTGGAGCACTGGGCAGACTTTGCAGTTGGCTACAGACTCTATGGACGGGATGGACTGCACCTCAATTAAGAGGTATTAGTCGAGAGGATGGCTAGAGGGTTAGATGAGCTTTTAAACTAGGCCCTGAGGGGGGGGGGGGGGGTTGTCAAGATCAAAATGGAGCAATGGTAGCTCCATCTAGTTAACATAGATCATAGGGAGGTACATACAATTAAACCTGTGGGTATTAAGTGTTTGTCAACTAAACAGAAAATGGGTAGTAATCTTAAATGTCTTTTAACAAATGCAAGAAGCTTGACAAACAAAATGGGTGAGCTGGAGATACTGGTAATTGCTGAACAGTATGGTTTAATCGGAATCACAGAAACGTGGTGGGATGAGACCCATAACTGGTCAGTTAATTTACAAGGCTACTCCCTTTTTGGAAAGGACAGCTTAAATAGAACTAAGCCACCAAAACACTTAATTTTAGAAGGGCCAACTTTGATGGACTAAATGCATCGATTGAACTTGTAGACTGGGAAGGATTGTTTTCTGGACTAAATACAGAAGACAAGTAGAATTCCTTTAAGCACACATTACAGAAGTACACATCCCAATATATGCCTTTGGGAAACAAATACAAACCAATGTGGCTTACCGATAACGTGAAACAAGAAATACAAAACAAGAAAATGGCTTTCATTTGATGATGCCAACAAAGCCTGCAAAAAGGAAATTAAAATAGTTAAATTGGAAAATGAGAAAAGGATTGCTAAGGAAAGTAAACCTAACCCCCAAATTTTTATATAAAATGGAAAGTATATAAATGGAAAAAAGCAAAAGGCATAAAATATTGGGCCCTTGTTATCCCAAAACGGGAAATTTGGTTAGTGAGGAAAGAGATAAAGCAGACATCTTAAATAGTTTTTTTTCTTCTGTTTAAACTAAGAAAGAACCAATGGATGAGCCCCTGCTACTGGAAATTATGGAACAGTCATTAATTTGTTTATTAATGATCTCCCAAGTTGAGAGCCATGTCTCATTATTTGCTAAATTAGGTAAAGTAATACAGACTAATCATGATTTTTGTTCTTCACCGGAAGATTTGGACAGAGTGGGGAACTGGGCAATTAAGTGGCAAATGAGCTTCAATATAGACAAATGTAAAGTTATGCATTATGGGAAAACTAATAACAATCCAAAATATACTTTAAATGTTATTTACCTGGGAAAAACTAGTAATGAAAATGATTTAGGAATAATTGTAGATAGCAGACTTAGCAACAGTGCTCAATGCCAGTCAGCAGCTGCAAGAGCCAATAAGATATTGGCATGTATGAAATGAGGTATAGATTCACGGGAGGAGGATATCATCTTGCCTCTTTACAAGTCAATGGTAAAAACTAATCTTAAATATGCAGTACAATTCTGGGCACAGTCCTTAAAAAGGATAATATGTAACTAGAAAAAGTGCAAAGGAGGGCTACAAAATAAATAAGGGGATTGGAGGATCTTAGTTATGAAGAGAGACTAAAAAAGTTGCATTTATATACGTTAGAGAAAAGGTGTCTCAGAGGTGATATGATAACATTATATAAATATAAGCAGGGCCAAAATGAAGAGCTCTCTGGTGACCTGTTCATTAACAGAAATGTACAAAGTACAAGAGATCACCCCATGAGACTGTGAGAGAAAAAATTTCATAGACAGCAAAGGAAGGGATTCTTTATGATAAGGACAACAAAGTTATGGAACTCACTGCCAAGAGAGGTAGTGCTATCAACCACAATAGATGCATTTAAATATGGTCTGGATGTTGTTGTTTTTTAGAAAAGCAGAACATACAGGTCTATTAATAATAGAATAAGAATTAATAATAGAGCTTATTGATCCAAGGAGAAATATGATTGCCCTTTGGAGTCAAGAAGGAATTTTTCCCCTTAGGAGGCAAAGTTCGAAATAGCTTTCTTAGGGGTTTTTACCTTCTTTTGGATCAAAAGCTGGAATGATAGGTAGAAGGGTTGAACTTGATGGTCTTTTTTCAACCTTAATTACTATGTTACTAGTATATAGACCATTTACAAAATATTTACAAAAAAATGTTCTCACCAGGTTTCCAATAGGTTTAACTGGGCATTCATTATCCATGTTTAATAATACTTACCAGAATGCAACTGATCTTTTAACGCAGAGCACACTGTTGCATCACTCACACAGCACTTGCCACAGTGTCATATGCCCTCTCCCTGCCCATTATTTATATAGGTGCTGGTGTAGTCCAGGTCTAAGCAAGGTACTCCTCCAGTATGCAGGGTGCTATTGTTACTCAGTTAGAGTAGTTACTCACACCCCTGTACTACAGAAATTGTAAGGCCTCACCCAGTTTGCAGACTCATCCAAGCTGTTCCAGTGACTTCAGTATACTTTTGCTTTGCTCACTTGTTTATTTTGAATGCTTGCTCCTGCTTTTGCTTTCCTCTCTGTGTTGCTTATTACCTATGCTCGTTCCTACCTTTGTTATGCATACCTGTACATCTCTTTCTCCCTTGGCCACAAAGTGGTAACCCTTCCCATGCTCGGCCACATAGTGGTATCCCCCACAGAGTGGCACCCCTCTCTAGCTCGGCCACATAGTGGTATTCCCCACAGAGTGGCACCCCTCTCTAACTCAGCCACATAGGGTAATCCCCCACAGAGTGGCACCCCTCTCTAGCTCGACCACATAGTGGTATCCCCCACAGAGTGGCATCCCTCTCTTGCTCTGCCACATAGTGGTTTCCCCCAGAGTGGCACCCCTCTCTAGCTCGGCCACAGAGTGGAATCCCTTCCCTTGCTTGGTCACCGACTGGTACTCCCCCAATGTGGCACCTTCCCAATCCGGCAACAGTCCGGATCCTGCCCTGTTTCAGAGTTGCCCCTACCTGTGAGCACTCCGTAACATTTGACCAGGGAATCTGTATGTGTGATAACTTCTGTTCCCTTAAAGAAGTTATCCAGCAAAGCAGTAGTGCTGGTCGCCTCCGGAGGTTGCTCATGTAATTGTAGCCTATGTCTGCTCTTATGCCCTGTTTGCTGATTTCCTGTATTTCTCAGCCCTGTCTCAGTACTCTGTTAATCTCTCATGTTCCTGTTACTTTAGTTTCTGCTCTGATCCATTTCTGGTTTTCTTGCTCTCTGTTATTCTATTGCTCCATTCCAGGTTTTCTTAGTTTCCTCTTGCTTAGTTCCACTATAAATGCAACCACACCCATTTACTCTGTTTGCTTCCTTCAGCTCTGCAGGTAATTTCTTAATTTGTTAGTATGTCTGTGTATTGTTATTTGTTTGCTATTCAGTTATAGCGTACGGACTTGCCTAATGTGGGGTACCTTGATGTGGTTGGCAAGCTAACAACTAATTGGCCAATTGGTGAACCAAACCCCCACCTTTACCAACTTTAGTGTTAGGTCAGTTCCTGCATGTTTTTTTGTGTATATATATATATATATGTTCACCTCTCTCCCTGAAACACCTGAGGATCTCGGCTCCTCTTCCCTCGCCCCATGTCCAGCTTGGTTCCCCTTATGAAGCAACTGAGGATCCCAGCTCCTCACTCCATCCCTTGTGTTCCTGTAGCCCTTACCCTGTCCTCTGTATTTTGGTCTGTGTTATATATGTATCTCTGTATATCTCCTTGGTTATTTTTTATCTTTTGCCTTTCCTTGTATGCTTTAGTTCTCCATTTTGCAGCTTGCTCTGTCCTGCAGCCCTGCACTTTGTATTTCTGCTCTGCTCTGCCTCAGTTCCTTTGTACTGGCTTTGCTCTGCTTGGCTCATCTGTTTGCTTTATCCTGCTTCATCCTGCTAACCTGTTCTAGTTATACTCCATGCTTGCTGCAGGATGTTTGCAGGATCACTTCTGTTATCTCCTTGGCATCATTGGATTCCACTGCTGCTTCACAGGGCCTGGGAACATGGCTGCATGAATTTGGGGGTCTCAAACCACTGACGGATAGCAGTTACCATGCACCAGGCCCTGTGTCTCCATTTCCAGCACATTGAACTCCTGCATCAGGCGCTCAGGGTCCCATCACATCCTGGACCCGTCCCTGACATAAAGCATCTAGTCAGGTGCCTGACAGAAATAGTCTCTTCCTCTCTGTCCAGGTCTCAGTCTTCAATAGGAGGAGGACTCGACACTACAAATAGGCATACCTTTGAGGCCTCTGGCAAAAGTGCAGCTCAAATTCTGAACAATATGTTACATGATGTAAATGTTCATGTAAATGTAAATAATGTAAACATCATTTGAACTTTTATTTTCCTCTTTGTTGGGCTAATATATTAATAGTGTATTAGTCCAATATACTTTAAGCTGATAATATACTCTGTGCATTAGATCATATTCTGTAACAAACCACACTGATTAAATGTAACACAAACTGACAGGATTTTAGTTATTATAATCGCTTGCTTCATTAAATCATTAAGTCTTTAATAAGGTCCTGTCTTATCACCATGACAACTTCAAAAAGTAACATTTACGAATGAATTTTCACATCCAATGGGTAGCTTTTGGTCCCACAACCAAACAAACATTATTCTTGCAATGCACCTGTTTTCGGAAGAGACTTTCCCGAATGTGATGCTAATTTTAATGCTTTGTTGATGACTGTGGAACCTACCTTTTGATGCTGGTGTAGTATTCAAGCGATGAGAGAAATTTCATAAGCGTCATGAATTATCAGGAAGGTGGTGAAAAATACATTATAAAAAATATCCAAATTGTTTGCCGCATTGATATATAATTTATTTTGCAGGACATGTGAAACTGAAACAACGCTTGAAACTGTACATATGACAATAAATGTTGAATAACAAAAGTGTCTAAATATTTGTTGACATTTTATACACTGTGTTCCATGTTTCATTCAGGAACATAAACTTTATGATTCCTGTTCTATATCATTTTCAAACATAATCTGCTCTTTCCCTGTCATAGAATTATTCTTTACACAACTAAATGATACTGAGCTTTATACAACATCTGACAAGTTGGAGGTGTTTAGCACATATATGCAAGCATTTCTTTCAATTGTTACATTAGTTCTGTAGCCCCTAACAACATAAAGCTGTAGTGGGAAAGTGTATCTTATACAATGCCTTTTTGTATGAATAGGTGGTGCTGAACCAAATACACCACAAATACGTTGACTAAATACTATTGGCATAGCCATAACTCAGCTGTTGTTGGATTTCCCATACTCCTCTGCCAAGCTCTTAGCTGAGAATTATGGGGAAAGATGGCAACCCTAGCCGTTTGACACCTCTGCATTAACACCAGAGAACAGAGAAAAAACACACCTTAGGCATAGGTTCTTTAAATAAAAGTATATTTGTTCTGTTGTATTTCTGTAGAACACTGACTCATCTGTGCTAATAGTCTTGAAGAGAGAAGAATAGAAAGGCTTTTTTTCCCCAGTTGCTTTTATTGTTTTCTGCCCGCTTTGACTTTAATTATCCTGTTAAAGATGGTCTGTGTTTGAATATCCATCTGCATTAACTTATTCATCTTTCTGATCAATAACGAATGTCTAGGTGTACATCATTGCAAACAGAAGCTCCATATTACCTTAAATTAGTCGAGTCCCAGGGGAAGAGGAGTGAAATGCTGCAACTATTTAATTTATCTAGTCCATGGGGAGTCTGTCATTCATATAACAGCCACTTGAAATCTGCATCCACCTGCATTACATCGCAATCACAGCAGACACTCTGATTATACCATTACCAACAATCCAGCAATCATGCGGATTAGGTTCCAGACAGAGTACTACCTCCCAGCCATAAGGGTAAAGAGAAACTGGTCAGAATTACACCTTGATGTAATACATGGCAAAAACACCACAAGCATTAACATTTCAGTTTTTATTTTCTGTGAGATCCTTGCTGCCTTGACAGGCAAACCCCCAAAAATATAGCGTTTGTCATACATTGCATGTCAAATGATAAAAAGAAAACCATCAATGGAAACATTTCTTTTCATGTACACACTGTTATATGTGAATTAGTTCGTACTACGTACTTTGCATGAATTTAGTAATTCAGATCATGCAATTTATGCCAACATTCTGCTAGATTCTGTGAATTTCATTCCTTCTTTGGAATTGGTCCCTAATTGTAGGGGATACTACAGCTGCCAGTTTGAGTTGTATAAAAATGCATACCGTTGTATGAAGACAAATACTTAAAATGGAGGGGGTGCTTTCTTTTTATTTTTATGCTTTTAATAAGGAATTAGTAAAATCACAGAGTGATGAAAAACTCAAATTTGTTACCAAGAATAAGGTCCATTGGATTAAAAAACATAACTCCTTCCTTTATGTGTTCCTGGTGGGAGCAGCCATTTTAGTGTATAATAACCAGTTGTTATAGAGCACTTTTATCCCGCTGAAAATAGTTGTTATTACTAACCTTCTTAATGGAACTCATTGATCACTCTCAGAAGGATGACAGGCAGAGTTGTCCCTGCCAGAATATAACTGTAATTTTAAAATTTAAATGGGTATGAGAGTCAAGACAGATACCAAATGAGTTATCATTATCATTCTCTAGATTGAACAATGATTCTCAAATGGTGTGCCCTGGCAAAATTGTGTGGCTGTACCACGAGAAAAGCACTTCCTGCCACCGAATGTGATATGAGCACTCCCCATTGATTGGATAACTCTACAGCTGGATCCTCCCTCTAAATTCATCATCACCACCCCCAGCGTCCAAGAGATTCCCGCTTTCCCACTGGCTGTTGGGCAGATCTGTCTATGTTTCCTCACTTTCTATTGGCCAATGAATCATGACATCCACCTAACTCTGGAATTTTATGTATCTGTGGGAGCATGTGCTGATATGTGTATCCAAAATTATAACAATTATTCCTCTATACCACCGATTCTTAATTGCGTGGCCATGCCGTGAGAAAAACACCTGCCACTTAGTGTACGCCTGTGCTGTAATATTCCACATGGTGAAACAATGGGCCATGAGCTAAAAAGTTTGAAGTCCACTGCTCTAGAACATTGATGGCAAATATTTTTGAGCCTAAGTATCTATTCTTTTAAACAAAAAAATGCCAAAGTGCCCTATAAGTTGTACTGTTCAACGCTTTTCCATCTTCCTCTTTCATTCATAACTCATTATCCCATTTTTTTTCTGCTTCCCATCTTCATCGGCAATCCCCACATCTGTATTTGCTCTTCAGCATTTCATTCTTCCTAAATGAAAAATCAAAAACATCAGTATTCCGAGATGCTTGAATAAGTAAATCTTATTTACTGTGAAAGAATCAATCCATTGATATGTGCAAAAGCACGAGGACACACTTTACACATTTCGCATTGAGCAACGCTTAATCATAAGTCATTCATCCTACCTTATTCTCCCACCATACCTACCTTCCCATTTCTGTTCAGCATCTTATCTGTTTCCTTTCTTTGTATGATCTAATTTCTCCTACATTTCTGTTCTACTTATATCTCTTTTCCATATAAGCCCACTTTAACTCAACCAAGCTTGAGGCTTGAAAAAACCCCACCAGGGTTGAAATGTCGCCTGTGTTTTGAATAAAACTCTCCACTTCAACTGATTGAGTGCTGGATCCTTTATTTGATTGTTATGCACTGTTGGCTTGGGTGGCGCCCCAGGACCTCGGCACCTCCACACACTTTGAGTGCAGATACGGATCTATCTTATTTATCACTTTAACTCAATGTCAGTTTCTTCAATCACCTTTCATATCAGTTCAAATGATATACATTAAGTCAGTATATAGATGCCAGCTCACTGCCCTCTGAGTTCCAGTGGTGATACTAGTGCCATAGGTGGGATCCTCCAGTCCACATGCATTACATAGTAACATAGTAGCATAGTAATTTAGGTTGAAAAAAGACACAAGTCCATCAAGTTCAACCCTTCTACCTATCATTTCAGCATTTTGATCCAAAAGAAGGCAAAAAAAACCCTAAGAAAGCTTTTTCGAATGTTGCCTACCAGGGGGACTCCAAAAGGGCAATCAGATTTCTCCTTGGATCAAAAAGCTATATTATTAATGCTTATTCTATTATTAATACCCCTGTATGTTCTGCTTTTCTAAAAAAAAAAAAACATCCAGACCATTTTTAAATGCATCTATTGTGGTTGATAGCACTACCTCTCTTGGCAGTGAGTTCCATAATTTTATTATCCTTACCGTAAAGAATCCCTTCCTTTGCTGCCTATGAAATCTTTGCTCTTCCAGTCTCAGGGGGTGACCTCTTGTTCTTTGTTCATTTCTATTAATGAACAGGTCCCTGGAGAGCTCCTTATATTGGCCCTGCACATATTTATATAATGTTATCATATCCCCTCTAAGACGCCTTTTTTCTAAAGTAAATAAATGCAATTTTTTAAGTCTCTCTTCATAACTAAGATCCTCCAATCCCCTTATTAATTTTGTAGCTCTCCTTTGCACTTTTTCTAGTTCCTTAATATCCTTTTTAAGGGCTGGTTCCCAGAATTGTACTGCATATTCAAGGTGAGGTCTTACCATTGATTTGTAGAGAGGCAAGATGATGTCCTCCTCCCGTGAATCTATACCTCGTTTTATACATGCCAATATCTTATCGGCCCTTGCAGCTGCTGACTGGCATTGGGCACTGTTGCCAAGTTTGTTATCTACAATGATTCCTAAATCCTTTTCGTTAGTAGTTTTTCCTAGGGAAATACCATTTAACGCATATGTTGCTTTGTTATTATTTTTCCCATAATGCATAACTTTACATTTGTCTATATTGAACCTCATTTGCCACTTTCTTGCCCAGTTCCCCACTCTGTCCAAATTTTCCTGTAAAGAAAAAACATCAAGATTAGTCTTTATTACCTGACCTAATTTTGTGTCATCAGCAAACACTTAGACATGGCACTCAGCACAACGTGGGAGATCATTAATAAACATATTAAAAAGAAGAGGTCCCAAAACAGACCCCTGAGGTACTCCGCTCACTACCCTGGTCCAATTTGAAGCTTTACCATTTACAACAACCCTCTGTGTTCTATCTTTTAGCCAATTTTCAATCCAAATACATACATTTTCCCTCAATCCTATTTCTTTCAATTTGTAGAGTAACCTTTTGTGTGGAACTGTATTAAATGCTTTAGCAAAATCCAAATAGATCACATCAACTGCCACACCTAGATCTATATTTTTACTGACCTCTTCATAGAATGTTATTAAGTTTGTTTGACAAGACCTGTCTTTCACAAAACCATGTTGACTTTTACTAATTATATTCTGATTCAAGATGTATTCTTGAGTGTACACCTTTAGCAATCCTTCAAATAATTTCCCCACTACAGATGTCAAGCTCACTGGCCTATAATTACCAGGCAGAGATTTTGATCCCTTTTTAAATATTGGAATGACATCCGCCTTTCGCCAGTCTGTTGGCACTATACCTGAACTGAACGAATCACTAAAGATCATAAATATTGGTCTGGCCAGAATTATGCTTAACTCTCTAAGGACCCTTGGGTGTATACCATCTGGCCCTGGATGTGCTTGTGCTTGATTAGATGTGCTTTAATTTGGTGTATATAGTTATTGATGCTGAAACTTGTTTTTGCAAAATGTCCTCTAATCATGACCTTAAATTTGGGTAAACCATAGAAGGACATGACTCCAATTAAGTGCTTTCCCTTCACTTTCTGGCATAAATATGGGCAAATCAGGGTTGGTGACTATGGATATACTGTATGTTACTAAAAGCATTACATTACATAGGCAATTTTAAGGGTCCAATTTATTATAGCCATGACCCACATTAAAGCACCAGTTTCGTTTTTGTCTTAATCTGTAATGAAGTTCTACTTTAAACATGAAAATAGATAAGTATGCAGACATCAGCAATTTGTTTGTAGCACATAATGAGTAAAGACTTTTATGTCTAGTTCTAACATAATAACAACATCTTAAAACAAAATAGAAGGGTAATGTAATTTATGTAACACCTTAGGTGCCAGTGGAGGAAAGCATCGGTTTATAACCTAAAAGGTTAACGTACATTTTAAGTATTTGATTTCATTGCAGTCGAACTGTATGCATATTTATCCTGTCTCTGCATCCTCTGGGCACAAAGTGGCTCTGTGACAGATGTTATATATCTCCAATAAATTAGCATGGGATGCGGCAGTACCAGATCTTTGCTGGGTGTATAACAGAGTTGTACATCCCATGGAGCTTTAGAAATGATAACTGTGGTATGTTGTATTGTTTACCACTACCGGTCCCTACGTTTGGGTCTTTCTGCTCCAGTGCATTATTGGCTCTGTGTTTCAGCTGCCAGATGCAGAAACTGTTTCTCTGTTTAAAAAACAGCGTATTTTCTAGGTGTATTGTGTGCAATATAATTACTCCTCTCAGGTGGTCAGACAAGTCCTCACGTTTGGCCGGTTCTTCCCCACACACCTGAGGTGTCTGATTGCAGCTGAACAATATCAGTCATGCAGTGCCTTATTGCTCATAGCGCACACTGTCATTTCCATTCTACTGCTAATTACATGTGCAAACTCACACTGACTAAATAGGTACACTCTCTCCTTGAAACTGTTGCAGAAGGAGGGGGACTATTGGAAGACAAGAAGCCCAGGGTGTTTGACCAAGAGATACCATTAACACTGATGCAAAATGTGCCCTTTATACATTGTTAGAAAATAAATACAATAATAAAACAGTGTTTTCTGTTTCTTTTTTCTACCGGTGGGAAAGATTTTAAGATTTTCTATATGTCTAGCAGTTTGCTTGAGGAAAGGAAAGCACAGACTGCCTGTGCTATGTGCCCTACATCTGAAGTGAACTTAATGTCATGCAGTTTACAATAAAGAACCATACAAGGGTTTTATAATATTTTTCTTACATTAGACAGAAGCAGGGGATATACTATCCCTGTGACAGGAACAGGTACTAATTTGTATGGAATTATTCAACCCATTTCCCATCAGTCCTCCTCTAGTCAAGTCATAGCATGCCACAAAGTGAGACAATCACGGCAGGGAAAGGCAGAAAATAATGTTTTGGAACGGATTTATTTCCAATGATGAGAAGAGTTTCAGTTGATTTTATATTTATCTCAAAGATGATATTTAAAGGTTATATTCTACATATTATATTACTGCCATTACACCACTGTAGTGCAAGGAGACATCTAGGGTAGATGTACATGGTTAATTTTTTACCCTACATCTCTTGGTTCCTGTATTCCTTGTTTATAAAAATCCAGCATTTTCAGGAGGCCATGACCCCTTGTAAGGACTGCTATTGACAGTGAGTTATCAAATGGAAACAAACAGCAATTCAATTGCACACAACTTGAAACAGAAAAAGAGAAAATAAAAATCAGGAGGTTGAGAAATCAGTTTGTTCTAAAACCATGGAAACCTACTGCATTTTTGTTTTCTTTGACGCAGATGGTGTAGATCTAACCTTATAGTTTCTCTCTAACTTCATGCTTCACTACATAGAAGTGCATTGTCAATGTTGATTTTATGCCTCGTCCCACCATTATTAAAGATACTTTGTCAGCGTAAACATTGCTAATGCTGTGAATGTCACAAACTGACAAAAAATAACATGCATGCAATGTCTTCCTCTACCCCTTCCTTGGCCCAGGTAAGGGGGGTCAATTCTTAATTATGGACTACATCTGTAAATAAAACACCCTTTGATTGCTATGAAGATGGGAAGCGAAAATCACTGTCCACCCAGACAGGATATCCACAAGGAGTCCCAGAATAAGGTGCCAGTGGCTGATACGATTATATATTTACTATTGTATACCATACTGAGTTAATGGATGGCCTAGCAGGGAACTAAAGTTTAGTTTCTCGGCTATTCTAGCTAACCAAACGTGCCAAGGCCGCTTATTTTGCCGGTAGGCTGAACAAAAATGTAGGCAATCCAACCAACTTTTGGAGAGTCATTAAAAGCATGCTGCTTCTTACGTACCACAATTAAAACACATAACAAAGTTCCACACTTTCCAGTGGAAATAGCAAATAATTCAATAACTATTTTGCATGACATGGTAGCTTCGATCATCGGGGATCTGTATTTGCCTAGAAATAACTGATTACTTAAAACCAGACTGTGGGGTAAAATAACGGCCACAGCACTTTATTCAAATAGTCATTGCATTACATTTATATATATACATTCCACACATATATATCCGTATTATACAATGACTAAACATAACATTCCATATAACAGAAAAAAATTACCAAGCATGCACGAGTATCCAGGTGGCTGCCGAATAACTCCATGTTCTGGGCATATACCAATGCCCCCAATACCTGAGGTTCGAGGTACCACTTTCCCCTCAAACCTCCCACCAGAGTCCCAATTGACTCTCCCCAATCCGTTCCTCAATTAACAGTCCGGGATACTCTGCAAGCTTCCACCAACGCTGTGACATGTTAATAAATAAAGGCTCATAACCAGAAAAAAGGGGAGGGTGGGCGGGACAACAGGTATGAGAAACTTTTATTCCTAAAAAGGCTCCCAGAATTCCTGTTCCTAACTTTTATAGTTTCCCAACTCCTCCCACTAGCTCCCACTATAGGCTGGACATATCCCCTCAGCACCCTGTCATGATTGCCCCTCCCCGACCTTGTCTGGGGGCTACAGGATGTACCACTGCTCTTACGGCAAAAAACTGAAATGAGGACCATGGAGCTGTTTCTGTGGCAGATATGTCTCCCTCAATAGAATTTGAATTTATACCTGTTTCAGACAAAAACCTTGAAAATAGCTAGAGTTGTCCCTGTCCACAAAAATGGTGATGTAAACATAGTGTCAAACTACAGGTCTATTTATTTGCTACCTATGCGCTCTAATGTTTTGGAAAAATGTGCCCATGAGCAACTGTGGTAGTATTATCAATGGTCCAACTTTCTAACCTCGCTTCAATCTGATTTTCTTTCTAAAAGTGAGCAATGACATCCAGAGAGGCATGGAGAGAAGTGAGCTTACTGGAGCACATCTCCTAGACATTGCAAAGACCTTTGATACGGTTGATCATGATCTTCTGCTAAACAAGCTTAATTACGCTGGTAGAAATGAGCGGTTACTTCACTAGTGTCGTTCCTATCTGTCTGATAGAGTTCAATATGTGTCCTCTGCAGTTGCTTCTTCCTTCCCATTGACGATTAATTGTGGAGTGCCAAAAGTATCCATTTTCCGCCCCTGCTTTTCTCACTATTTATAAATAATCTAAGCCCGGTGAGCAACCTGGCAAATGTGCATATGTATGCTGATGATACTGTCATTACACAGATGGGACAAAACTGTCGCAAGTGGAAACCATGTTACAGGGTCAGTTTTCGAATATTGAAAGTAGGATAGCTAGCAAATTATTTCTCAACATTAAATAAACTGTGTCCATGTTGTTTATGACCAAATCTAAACTAATTCAATTAAACAATCCTCAAATATATATCAAGACCAAATTGGGTTATAACCTGACTGAGGTAAAATACTATCAGTATCTCAATATGTGGCTGGATCCCAAATTGTCATCTGGTCTCCATATTGGCAAGCTCTCATCAAAGCTGTATCCTAGTATTGGCACACTACATTGGAACAAATCTAACCTAGATTCCACAGTTAGGAAACATACTGTGCAGCAAATGTTAATGCGGATCATAGACAATGGGAATGTGGCATATGATACTACTCTACAGACTTATCTCTGTAAACTTGACACACTGTACAATGTGATGTGCCGATTTGTACTCCAGTGCATTTATAACACGCATCACTGCAAACTATTAAAGATCTAAATGGGCCGATGTTCGCCTCCAGGTGCACTCTAAACTTACCTTGCTTAGAGCATAACCACTTCTCAGTTTTCTAAAAAAGTTTAAAACACCGGCTCCAATCGCAACACAAAGTATCAGGAGGGCGGGTGCTCCACTGTGTTGATCAGACGCGGTAATAAGACATCAATTAGGAAATAGGCACTCCACTCTCCAGGATAATCGATAAAAAAGTGCTTTATTCAGTGCTTAGACAAACAGAGTAAAGGTATAGTCCACGGACTAAAATATTAGAGTAAGGGAAGGCCAACTTACAGTCTTTGTGTGTTGCCACTCCACGCATAACCACTTCTCGGGATGGTTCTTATATTCCACACGTGCTACAATCTGAAATCCAGCAACAGCCCCTTACTAGCTGTCCGTCTCTTCAAAAAGGAAGCAGGTCAATGCGAGTCCTCTTTCAGAGCTCCTTATATGGGGAATAGGCTCCTAGATTTCACCAAATCATCCTCTAGCCTAAAGTGGACATGAAGAAGAGCTGTAATTAAACATTTTGCACAATCACCTGACACAGCAGGTATAACATATCATTATACAGTACACATTACAAGTCAGATATCAGTATATTCCAAAACTATAGCGTTTCGTATAAGTATAGACATCAGAATGATCTATCAACCCAAGGTATGGTAGGGCCTGCGGATAGGAGGTATAATAAAATACAATAAAAACAAGTACATGGGCCAAGCTGTATATGACTGTGAGAATGTGGGAGAGTGAGCTGGGGGGGAGGGGTGTAACTTTTACACACAGAGATACTTTATAGCACATTAATTCTTCAGGAGAACCCAGATCTTCGGGTCCCAACATATTCCAACCAATAAAACCAAATTCTCCAATATCTGTTATGTTTGTCTTCTGAACGTAAGATTAGCTCCTCTAATTTACGTATTTTATCCACTTGTAAATTCTGCTCACGGAAAGAAGGGGGGATGGGGTCTTTCCAGTGTAATGGGATCAAAGCTTTAGCAGCGTTGATTAGGTGGCAGACCACCAATTTCTTATAGTTAGAAACAGCCTGATTAGTGTGGTTTAATAGGTATGGGCCTGGGAGAAATGGTGGGGGGCAAATCTGTAAATTTATGCATAATCTTATGTATCTGCGCCCATAACGGGAACATTTTCGGGCAGTCCCACCAAATGTGCAACATAGTCCCTGGCACAGACTCACATCTCCAACAGAGATCATAGAGGTCAGGAAATGCCATACTAAGGGTTGTTGGAACCCGATACCAATAAGTCAAGAGCTTATATGAGGTTTCCTGTACTTTGGTGCTTAAGGAACATTTTTGCGTCATCATAAAAATCTTATCCCAGCTCGGTTGGTCTATATCAATTTGCAGTGCTAATTTCCACTGCCCCATGAATTTAAGGGGGGAGTGATCAATGTCTTGTAGTAATAATTTAAACAATAGTGAAACCCCATGTGCGGGTGGTTGAGATTTAGTGCATAGGATTTCAAAATATTAAGTCACAAGTTATGTTTCATGGGGAGTGTGTAGAAGTAGCTTTTGAGTTGCAGAAGGTGGAATCTATCTAAAATGGATGGGCGGGTCTCCTCAAAAATCACTTCTAGTGCCTTAAGTTTGGTTTTGTACATAAATTTGGAAATCAGGGCACAGTCAGTCGGCAATGTCAGAAGGAACAGACCGGAGGCCAGATCTGGTGGGAAATCTGGATTATGCCTGATGGGCAAGAGTGGCGAAGGATAGGTTGTGAGATTATGTTTGGAGTGTAGGGAATGGAGAACCTGTAAGGTTGCTCTCATTAGCGGGTGGTCCCTGAGGGCCAATGCGGCATGTCCTTTGGGTAGCCAAATTAAGTGGTGTAGTGGGGTAGCAATGAGGGCCAAATCAAAATCTATCCACAACTTATGGGGTGGTTTATGTGCCCATTCAATGATTCTCAATAGGTGGCATGCTTGGTACTATGTGCGGGCATCCGGGAGACCAGTGCCACCTCTGGACGTTTGCCTAATCAGGGTCGTATATTTGATTCTAGGTCTTTTGCTTGCCCATACAAAATGTAAGAAAATAGATTTTAAGGAGGGTGTGATCGGGAGTATTTGCATGAGGTAGAGAAGCATTGGCATAACGTTCATTTTAAGTGCATTAATACATCCGAACCTAGAAATATATTGGGGGGACCAATTTTGTAAGTCTTTGCATATCTTGGCCAGAAAAGGGGTAAAATTGGAGGTGTATACATTTGAAAGATCTCTAGATAACCAGATCCCAAGATATTTCAATTTATCCCTACACCACCGATAAGGGAGGGTTGATTTTAATTGGGTTTCAATAGTGGTAAGACGTATCCCAACACCTTATGGTGGACTTCCCCTATAGTCAGTCCAGTGATATCTGGGTTAGATATAACTGCCTCCAGAAAAGGTTCAAGTGACATAATGGAAAGTGGGCATCCTTGTCTAGTTCCATTGAATATGTTAAATGGTATAGTAAGACCACCATTAACTCTGATCCTGGCCGAGGGACATAACCCAAAGGAGCATGTTAGGTCCGAACCCCATGTGCCTACTACTGACATAAAAGTCCAATCTAACCTGTCAAAGGCTTTTTCGGCGTCTGTCGACAGGAGGATGCAAGGTTACGTTGCGTCACATAATGGATCAGATTCAGAGCTTGGATGATATTGTACCTGGACTTCCTCCCCGGCACAAAACCAGTTTGATCTGGATGTATGAGATCAGGAGATATTGTTTGATTCTAGAAGCCAGTATTTTTGAGAAAAGCTTCAGATCAACATTGAGGAGGGAAATGGGGCCAAAGCTACTACACAAGTGGCATTAAAGGGGCAAGATGGCATTAAAACAAGCAACTAGGTGTGGGCCCATGGTGTCAACATTTTTTTTTTAATAGACCAATGGGAGGCCATCCAGTCCCGGGCATTTGCCTTTTTTTGAGATTTTCATAGTGTCAGCTAATTCTGTCAGGGTGATGGAAGATTCCAAGGAATCGGTAGCATCAACCGTTAATTTCCTATGGACGTGTTTGTTCAGATAAGCCAAAATGCTGGCCTTGTGGAGGGCTAGTGTGGAAGCAGAAGTGTTTGGGTTCAGGTTGTAGAGTTGTGTGTAATAATTTCTGAATTCTTTCCCTATCGTGGTGGGGAGTCTGTGTTGGGTCCCCGTGAGGCTTCGTATTTTAGGTATATAGATCGTTCGCTACTTTTTGCTGAGGGCTACTGCGACATATTTCCAGGGTTTGTCCCTGTGCTCATAATATAACACCTTTAATTTAGTGAAAGACCTACAAGCCAGCGCATTAATGATCAAGGACAATTCTTTGTGGAGGGTCAATAACCGTTGAAAAGCCATAGGGTCTAGTTGGTCCTTATGTATTTTTTCAAGGGCTGCAATGTCCTCGTATAGGCTTTTCAGTCTAAGGGTCTTCCGTTCTGCTCACAGGTGAATGAAATGTCCCCAGACTACACCTTTATGTGCTTCCCAGACCGTTCACGGGGAGAACTCAGTAGTCAGGTTGTCCATGAAATAGTGTGTCAAAGTATCCATAACATCCGCCATAAGTGCAGAGTCTGACAGAAAGGACTTGTTAAGTCTCCAAGAAGTCATAGTTGGGCGGATAATATTGGACACAATTGATAATGTTAGCAGTGCATGATGGACCCATATCGGCATCTATTAGTTTAGGATGGTGGTAATATAGCACAAAAAATAGTCTATGCCTGTGTAAACGTCTCTGCGTGTGTAAACGAATGTAACCCTCTCCAACAGTCAAGGGCTGAGGTTTGGGGTGGGGGAGGGGGGGAAAAGGAAGAGAATAAATTAAAGATGCACAGAAGAAAACAAAAACAAAAACTCTCCTAAAGGGAGAGGCTCAACAAACACTTGTGGCACCTATTGACCATTCGTACGGACCACTGGAAAAAACAATTCAGTGGGAAGGATGAGGCCAATATGCACTGGCGCCCTCAGTGGGGGGGGGGGGGGGGGGGGGTAGACAGACCAGAGCAGTCATTCAGTATAAACAACAAACCAGAATTACAAATGAAGACTGAATGTATCAAAACCAATGTGAAAATAACAAGCAAGGAGATGGGGGGGTTGTGGTAGACAGACCAGAGCAGTCATTCAGTATAAACAACAAACCAGAATTCCAAATGAAAACTGAATGTATCAAAACCAATGTGAAAAAAACAAGGAAGGAGATGCATCCCAGCCCTTGTAACCCAAGCACTGAAGAAAATTAAACGGTGCGCAATCTGACATACATATTCACCATGTGCAGACCCATCTGGGAGCATAAACAAATAAAAAACAAACCCATTACCAATAAATGGCCT
Source organism: Pelodytes ibericus (assembly GCA_036172795.1). Classification (NCBI taxonomy): domain Eukaryota; kingdom Metazoa; phylum Chordata; class Amphibia; order Anura; family Pelodytidae; genus Pelodytes; species Pelodytes ibericus. The sequence goes on from CM069857.1 coordinate 165,588,236, forward strand.
GGACTGTGTGGTAGGTAGGGCCGGGGGAGGGTGAACATACTCCACCTACATCCGCCCCTCTGTGGTAGACCCTCCGTGCCCGGGAACTCTGGCCCTTGCTTTAAAGTAAACATCTGTCTATGAAACCTCTAACCTAGCATTTAACAGAGAAATGGCGATAATCCCCTGCTGTCTTCCATGTTCTCCCCTCTCCCGAAAGAAATGCGAGTAGTTCTGTCTCCCCTAACTCTCAGGGTGTTTTTTTTATTTTTATTTTTATATCATATAAATTCCAAACTGAGCTTAGGCCTCTGTGGGCCCACCTGGTGTGAGGCCATGGGAGGGTTATATCATTACCACAGTATGGTGTCTCTTGTGGTCTAACTTTATCGTCACCAGTCATCACCCTGGGCTCCATTAGGTCTCTACAAGGCAGTAGGTGAGGGACCGGGCACCCACTATGTCTACTTCACCAGGTGCCCAGACCCTCATCAATCACCAGCCCATGGACCAGGGTCAGACAGAGCAAATGTTCGGGACCCAGAGTATAGTACATGTGTATTGCCCAAAACCATAAAGAGAGAGGGGGAGACGGAGGAGATACTTAGAGCTGAGCACCGACTCCGACTGCTGCAGTCCACAATCGCCACCTCCGTCACAGGCATATCGTGTGGGAGCATTCCAATCAAATTTGTCCAAAGTCACCACAATAGAGGGAACCATAGCCAAGTAAAGTGTGACTTCAGGTCCAGGCTCCACAGGTAGGTCTGTGGTCAGAAGACTCCTGTCCATTCCATCTTCACTGTTCCTCTATGTGGACCTCCCGGTTCATGATCTTGTCACCAGGCAAATTAGACCTGTGTCTTGGAGGCTGTTGCAGGAGTGGAGCTGAGGGCAGAGCCCTCATGTTGCTACTCATGTCGGTTTCATGCGACCATTCCTGATCGTGTCCAGCCACGCCACCATGAATATATATATATATGTATATATATATATATGTATATGTATATATATATATGTATATGTATATGTATATATATATATATATATATATATATATATGTATATATATATATATATATATATATATATATATATATATATATATATAATATGTGTGTGTGGGTATATAACCTATTAGCTGAAATGTAAGATGATTAACAACTACCCCGAGCCGATTGGCCTTTCTGGTGATGTAGCCCACCGGCGCTAATTAGCTGTGGCAAACTCCAGTCTGTTATGTCCATGGCCAAAAGCCCCAGGTCCTCCAGGAAAGATGGCAGTTCTTGGTGGTAGCACATGATCCTTGTTTGGTCTCCTGACAGGACCGACAAACTAAAGGGATGGCCCCGGCGGTATCTGATATTCCTTCTCTGCAGCTCAGCCGTGAGTGGATGGAGACACCTTCTCGTCTGGAGGGTAAGATCAGATAGGTCTTGGAAGAGGGTGACACGGTGACCCACATAACCCCAGGGGCCAGTCTCTCTTGCCGCTCTCATGATCATTTATTTAAGGTGAAAGTCTTTGATACAACAGATGATGTCTCTGGGTGGGCTTGAGGGTGGGCCTCAAGGCCAGAGTCCTCTTTGGGCTCTGTCCATATGGATTGTCGTGTCTCTTGGTTGGTTTAGCAGACAGTTAAAGAGGCCCATGACGGTCTGGATCACATCCTCCATAACGGTACCTTGCAGTTCCGGCAGCCCTCTAATCCTGATGTTGTGCCTATGGCCTCTGTTATCTAAATCCTCCAGGTGCCTCCTATATTCAGCCAAATACATTGAATGTTGCTCTATACTCCAGGAGGCTGAGTCAAACCTCTGGGAGTGTTGGCCTACGGTAGCCTCATGTTGGCTTCATGTGACCATTCCTGATCGTGTCCAGCCACGCCCCTATGAAAATATATATATATTTATATATATATATATATATTTATATATATATATATATATATATATATATATATATATATATATATATATATAGTGTGTGTGTGGGTATATAATGTATTAGCTCAAATGTAAGATGATTGACAACTACCCCGTAAACTTTGGATATTAATTAGAAAAAAAAGAAAAAGCCCAAAGGGCCTATTCAGTATAGACAGAATTTCAAACTTAAGGCCATTTTGGGGTGTGCTGGTGTCTCTTTAACCCCTTCATCCCTGAATGGAGATTATATTTTAGCTGGTTCCTTCACCTCCATCCCTCCATGACTCTAATTCACTTTAATCAATGCAAGAGTCCCTAGCTACCTAAGTAGCATTAGATAATTTAAAGCCCCTCCTAGAGCACACCAGTCCCCAAGCTGGTTACTGTGGAAAACACAAACAAACACATCCTTTGTTTGGAAGTAACCCTCTTGCTATTACACCATAAATACACTGAAGTTATGTTCTCATAGGGGATTCTCTAAAAATCTGTCCTCACTATCTTGCTTAACATTTAACACCAAAATATACAATAAATACAGTAATCGATATTCCATGTACAAAATAGTTCCTCAAACTTCCCAGCCACCTGCAAAAGCGGAAGTGCCAGTCAGGAGCTCTGTTCCGATCAGCTGATAACATTTTCAGACAATTATAGGACTGTAACATACCGAAAGAAAGCCAAATGTTCTTGAGGAAGCTGTTTATTCTTATCAGTGAACACATTCTTATACTTTTGGTTGCTGTTAGTGTTGCTGTCCTTCAGGGGCAGTCAAGGCCCCAGTGATCCTGCACCATTTGTTCTAGATAAATAAATATATGTTTTATTCCAGACCCATTAAATTAAGTGAAGACATCTTTGTGTGACATTTGATTATTTTGTTCATTTTCACTTCACTTTTGTGAGTGTATTTCATCACAGCATAATTGGTGTTACATTTAATTACTTACTACACTATTAGTGTTTTTCACATTTAATTCCAGGAATTGCATGCCATCCACTGTTTTTTCTTTGTTTAAAAATATTGCTTGACAATGAGTCAGAATCGCTCTCAGATAGTTTAGGTAAGCCCAATCTATCCAGACAGGCCCGAAGGTCACCTAATGAAATCTCTGGATTTTGGAGATTATATAATTCTTTATAGTATTTGGCAAAAGCTTGTCCAATTAATATCCCTCTCTTGTAGCCTTTGAAATCACACCCTGAGTACATTTTGTGACCTGATTATCGTCACTAAACCTAGTAAATCATTTTGCTTGTTTCAATAGATATTTCAGATTATCATGTGATGTAAGGATCTTCTAGCTTTATAGTATGGGTTATCTGTAGTATGAAGAAAAATGGGAGAGTGGTATGACCATGAAATAGGGTGTAAATTAGATTTTTGAATTGTTTTAAACTTGTTCAATTTGTCAAAACATAGTCTATTCTCGTATAGATATAGCTTATGCACCTTGGAAAAAAACATGTAATCCATCTCTTTGGGATGTTGCACTCTCCATTTATCAAAAATATTTTAGTCACCAATTACTTCTCAAAGATTTTGCTTCTGATCTGCTGCATGAACCAGTTTTGTGACCAACTAAAGAAACAAACCTTTCCAAGGTTTTGTATACTGTTGAATTCCTGTCCCCTGTGATCGATAATGAGGGATTCTTTCATTACTTTATCGCCTTTTTTAATCAGTTAAAAAAAAAAAACCTTATTGAGAACTCATTGGGTGCATATACATTTCTAAAAGTATATAATGGGCCACTGATTTTACAAATTATGATTAGATATCTACCAGCTAAATCTTTTATTTCTAATATTAACTTGAATTAGAATTTTGCCAACATAATGATTATTGCATGAAGAATATTTGGAGAACTAGGTATCTTGTATAAAGATAATAGCAGCAGTGTTCTTTTTAAGGAGATGATTGAGGAACCCCCTTTTTTTGTAGACACTATTTGACATACATTTGTCTTAATATTTGTCTTATTAATTGAGCTCTGCCCCTCACAGTCAGGAAATAAAAAATATCAAAAGTAGTCTCTAAGTATACAAAAACCATAAGTGCCTACATACATTACAAAAAAAAATCACTTTATACCTATTAAACATTGGCCACTAGACACTGAGTCACCGGGGGCAGTAACACGAGTGGCCTTAGGGTGAGGCATACCGACTTCAGGGCTCGTGAAGGCAGAGGGAGAACTCTGTTGCACATTGAATGCATGCCAGTGGAGTGTAGTAGGTATGGGAAGCTGGGTAGCAGAGCAGCGCTAGCGGGCCTGACAGTTCCAGTGGTGATCCGTGACACCATCTGCTCCCCATCTTGTGGCGCAGGGAAGGTGCCACCAAAAATAAAATAACACTCTAAACATCCATCCCCCGAGACTGTGTCAGGCAATCAGATGCATTCAATCCCAACTTCCACATTGGTGTTTTTCAAAACCAAGCCAATCTGCCCCTTAGACCTGCCAGTGCATTATTAGAATTTCCAATCTTGTGAATCTGCCCCTCGACTTACAAATCTTCCCCACACTTACCAAAATGTCCAGAGACTGACAGGGTGAGTGCTCTGTTGAAAAGATGGACTTCTTCATGTAAGCAAGAATCATTAGTATGTTACTGGAGACCTGAAGTGACAAGAGTACCCAGACTGTGTAGAAGCTTTCCAGAAGTGGTTAAAACAAGCATAAATGAGGTACATCTGGATTTTAAAAAGCTACTTCATTCTTTTAACATTTCACAATGATAAGTAGTAATTACATTGGAAAACAAAGTAACATAATGAATTATACATTCAAAGTTTACAGAGATGGATTTGTGCAACATTTGAATACTACATCCCATCATCAATGGCTTTCCTTATTGTCTGTTGCACAATGTGTTTTCTTTCCATGTAATTGCTGCAAAATTAACTTCTAAATATAGCACAAAAGTTTATACAAAGACAAAGTTAATATGTACAAAAAAATGGAAAATTGAGATAATTAAGTTAGGAACTTATGATCTTTTTTCAAGTTATGAACTCATAACTTTTCCTGATTTTTGTCCTCTGAGAACGGTTCCTGAAAGAAGGTGGGGTTCAAGATGGGAACCAACGATACATTTCCAGAATATATAGATTTGTTTTATGATATGTACTTCAATTAAGTTAATGTAATAAAACAAGGCACAGACCTACAAAAAGCACCAAACAAAAGGAATATATTGATAATTATCTTTATACAGTTTTCTTTTACTTCCTCCAGGTGCTCATTGCTCTACTTCAATCTTCTTCCCTCCAAAATCATTATATTTCAAATCTTGGTATCCTCAGCACTAGACCAGAATAGGACACTAACACTTACCATTAAAATTAGCAATGATGAGATAGTTTCCCTCTCCCATGATTAAACCACGTTATAGGATGTGAATGGGCCGGAGCTGTTACTTTGGGGGCTGGATTGTTGTAGGGAATGAGCATGATAGTGAGCAACAGTCTACTAAATAGTCACAGGGAATAAATGATTCACATATGTCAAACCCATCTACTGTAGTTGAAGGTTATTTTTGAGTGAAAAATAATTCCTTGTTGGAAATATTTTATATTAGGTCCCTAATATCTTTTCTGCACACCCCGTATATCTGAATGGAAACCAATACAAATGTCTTGAACGTCCATGGTAAATCGGGCAAAATTGCTAGTCATTTCACATTCCTTACTCTGTGCTGGATTCTATTACCTGTTAAAACATAATGACAACATATTTTTATCTTCATGGTTTCCATTATAGCCTATGGGAAAATCTGAACTACAATGATAATTTTGTATAGGTAGTGGAATAAATTCCTATGTCAAATAAAAACACACATTTAGCTCTATATTGTTTTTGTGATTTATTTTTTCTTGTTTGTCTTCATCCTTCCTATGATATTATCTTTAAATATATAGATAGCTGTCTCGGGTTTCAGAAATGATGTTCTCACTCATTTCCCATTTCAATGTTCATAATGCTTTTCAATATATACAGTTTAGCCTTTGGTGTATCACATAGATATGAGAGGTAAAGTATTAATTAATGAACATTCATTGATTATTCTTTGTTATAGGTTAGTGAGGATTTTCTATTCTATTTCTCATTCTCCAAAGGCATAACTGCAGGGGTTGGAAGAGGTGCAAACTGGTCCTATATGTATTAAGACTCATAGGTTGGACGTGCCTGTACTGCAGCAGAGATGTAAACATAATACTGCGTAGGTTTGCCAAATGAAACATGCAAACACACACACACATTCATCAGAATGTGCAATAAAAATAATACATTTACTTATAAGTCCCTGAGACTAATTCTTGAACAGGGAGGGAACAACATAGTATAACACCCTCAAAATAAGAGGTTTAAAAATGGAATCAAACTCACAAAATAAGCTTGGCACAAATAAAGTAGCTTACTAGGGGTCAGGAGACATACAATAACTCCACATCTCCTATGACCACAATAGTGAAAAGCCTCCAATGAAAGATTAAAGGGATCATAAACATAACATGTTTGTCAGGAATCCAACACTTTTTTATGTTCCAAATCAGCAGGTTGTATGTACTTTGCCTCTTGTTCCCTTTTGTCTGTAAGCAATTCTTTTGGTTTTAAGAAGAAAAATAAAGTTCATCGTTTTACTGAAGCCTGCATACTGTGCTAATTGTGTGGAGCAGCTCCTATCCTTAGGTTTTTTTGTCTCTCACCATGCCCGGAGCTGCATATTGTGCTGATTCTGCTGAGCAGCTCCAGTTTTTCACTTTCTGCTACCAGTGGAGGGGTTCACAGCAGATGTCCATGGAGTACTTTCGTCTACTGTTCATGTTCCAAATCCCTACATTGTATATGGCTGTTGACTAATTTTTATTTTCCAACTATGGATGTGAAGCAGTCAAGACAATGACAGAAGGCAATTGTAGCAACCAAATCTCCAACCTCATAACTGACTTCTCAGAGCAGGGCCTTTCAGTGCTTTCTGCTTGCTAATAACAATGTTTCCAATGTCCAGAGACTGCAGAGAACTTAACTCAGGAGAGCTCAGGTTTTAAAATCAGTGAAGTTTATTTCAATGTGCTAAAAGGAAGCAGAACATGTCAATGCAGCCACAGCACACCAGCCCTGATCAGCGTGCGGTGAACATCTGACACGTATTGTCCTTCTGACTTCAACCTAGGTAGTGATCCAAATTGCTTACTTTAATGCAAGAGTGGTAGCCAACAGAATAATGAGCATGCCACATCATGAAACATGCCAACTATGCATCAGTCTATGTGAAAAAAAGTTTTTAAAAACTTTAAAACGTAACTTTTAACGTTATAAGGAAAAGGGAGGCAACATATAATAAATACACAGTGTATGGACAAAGACAAATCAATCAATTCTTGAGAAAGCTGGAAACAATTATTAAAAATGAATTTATTTGTTAATCCCTGCCTGTCACTATGAAATTACTATTTGCCAACACATTCATACGGGGGCAGCACATGCAATGGCGACTGCCGCAATAGTAATTTCCTGGTATATAAGAGTTGACCCTCTTTTGGGTTTTTCAAGGAATCATTACTATTATATATAAGTTTTTCTTTTTTTATGAACAAATTGCTTACAAAGATGTTGAGAATTTGGCGTAAACCCAAAGTATGGTAACTGTGTACCATTGAGGCATCCATATGAGAAAATCAAAGTTGGACTTTATAAGCCACAGCGCACTTCCTCTGAGAATGGTGATAGAAATTATTTTTAATGAGGGAAGATATGGCACTTTTTGAGACATATCCATCTCAACCTCCAACTGATTTTTTGAGGTCAAGATGGAGGCAGGTGAGGGTGGTCAATTTTGGATGAGGGATTGTGGTCAAGATGAGCCCTCATCTCAACCACCAAACTCAGATTTTAACAATTAGAAGCCCATTGTTGGATTACCTCCAACAAGTTTAACATTCTCCATTTTTGGAGACTGTGAAGTTGAATATGCTTCTTGCAATAGATGAATATACACACTTGCCTGCATTTAAGTTTTTACTCTACTCTGCTTGCTATCCAATAAATAACACAGTTTATGTGAGAGTGAAAACTCTACTCCTTATATTTAAGTTTAGAAATATTGCAAACCATAGATGATCGGAATGCATTCATGACCTGTGAGGTCTGTCATAACAGTTTGAACCTGCTGAATGAAGATTAAAGTGCATGCTTTGCTCTTTCCATACTGGTAGTGCATACCATCTTTCTAATTATATTTATTTATTTAGGATAAATAAAGACAAGCTGGCAGAAAGCATCTTCTATTTGTCATGAAAATCAAAAGTGCTTGCCTAAAATACTTACTGCAAGGTTATGAATAATTTTAATTATGGGTTTTCTTCAAAACCATGGCATTACTTGTCAAACACATGTTGCTTCTTTGCTTAGTATTTTTATTGTGTTGTAGATAAATCTATTTTCTGTAGAGAAAAACAAAACGATTGCAGAGAAACTGTTCTTTTCTACTGACACATGTTAAAATAGAAGTTATGAATATATGATTTTTTTTTCATAGCTTTATAGGCTGATGCCTTGGATGGTACTGCATTAAATGTATCTATTTTAACAAAAAGTGATCAGCCCTAACCACAGGTGACTAAGCAAGTTTCACGTTAAATAAATAGTAGTTTATTAAAGTGCACTGGTAAAACCGTAAAATGGGTTTCTATGTTAGATTTCAGGCAGCTGTTTTCAATATATTGTCCAATCAAAGTCAGGCTTGACTTGTTATTAATCTTCAAATTATGTGTTCCTTTTGTTTTCTGGAATTAAACTTTCCACAAGATACAGTTATGTGACCAGAAATGGCATGTAATATTGAAATATATGAAAGGGCAGCAAGACAACAGGTTGGTGATGCAGCCTCATCACAAGCCTGTCAGTCAGAGGCCCTCGGCCAGTAATTGCCCTTCACGGGCTGCCGTTCACTCCCATTGGTAGGCTGGGCAATAGACATGTGTAAAACCAAAATTTTCGTTTCGTTTTCGTCCATTCGGACGAAAATGGTATTTATTTTGTCTAACCGAATTTAGTTCATTACTGCATTCGTTTCAGACTAAATTCGTTCATTATTTTCGTTTCGTTTTCGTTCATACGAATCAATTGACCTACACACATTCCATAAACCGAAAGTCTATAAACCGAAAGACATATCGGTTTATAGACTTTTGGTTTATGGAATGTATGTAATGCTATTGGCTTTCTATAAACCAACTCTATATCGGTTTATAGAAAGCCAATAGGATTACATGCATTCCATAAGCCGAAAGTATATAAACTGAACATAGTTCAATTGACCTATTCGTATGAATGGGGACTCTATTTCGGTTTATAGAATAGCAATAGCATTACATGCATTCCATAAACCGAAAGTCGTTCATTATGTCGGTTTATGGAATGTATGTAATGGATGAAATAGAGTCGGTTTATAGAATACCAATAGCACGAATGGACGAATGGACAAATGATTTTCGTTTATTAACCATTCGTTCATTTGACTTTCGTTAGTTTAGCATTTTCGTTATTCGTTTTTCGGACGAATGGACGAAAATGCTATTTTTGGATGAAAATGTCTACTGGGCAAAACCTTTATAAATTCTGGAAAAGGTTTTGCCCAGCCTCTCTTTACACCAAAAGAATCAGTTGAAACAGTTTACTAGTTACCTGCTATGATGGGCGCACTGCTGTCTCAGTTGAGGGATGCTGCAACCCTGCGTGGAGGAGCGTGGCTGCGAAACAGTATTAATACAATATTAGATACTTTGCCTTCTCCAAATCCCATTTCCTCCCTTGCCCAAACTTTTCTCCCCCCCCCCCCTCCCCCACCAGGGCCGATCCTAGGGTCACGGGCGCCTGGGTGCAGGTTTTCCTTTGGTTCCTAAGGGTGGGCGTGGCTATATTATGAACTCCTCCCCTTTAGACATTTCTGTTACAGACATGCCGATTTCAATATTGGGGAGAGGAGGAGGGAGAAAACTTTATTTTAATGTAAAGGACCAACGTTTATTTTAAATAAAGATATATATTTTGACATAATACTGTGTAGTGGTTTTATTTATTTCTATGATGCTCAGCCAGCAACATGGGAGACTTTTTGGTGGCAGAATGAGTTTTAACTACCGTTCCCATGATTCCCAACCAGCCAAAGTCTCTCATTAGTCTGGCTGAGCATCATTGAAAAAGAAGTACACAAGGAGTGATAAATAATATTCCACCAAGTCAGTCACTCACGTGTCTCTGTCTCTCCCCGTACCCTCATGTCTGTCTCTCTCTCCCCGTACCCTCATGTCTGTCTCTCTCTCCCCATTCCCTCATATCTGTCTCTCTCTCCCCATACCCTCATGTCCATCTCTCTCTCCACTCACGCTCCATGTCTCTCTCTCTCTCTCTCTCCACTCATGCTCCATGTCTCTCTCTCTCTCCATTCATGCTCCATGTCTGTCTCTCTCTCTCCACTCATACTCCATGTCTGTCTGTCTCTCACTCTGCACTCATTCCCCATATCTGTCTCTCACTCTGCACTCATTCCCATGTCTGTCTCTCACTCTGCACTCATTCCACATGTCTGTCTCTCACTCTGCACTCATTCTTCATGTCTGTCTCTCACTCTCCACTCATTCCACATGTCTGTCTCTCACTCTCCACTCATTGCCCATGTCTGTCTCTCTCTATCTCCACTCACACCCCATGTTTGTCTCTCTCCACTCATACCCCATGTTTGTCTCTCTCCACTCATACCCCATGTCTGTCTGTCACACCTGTATCTTTCTCTTATACCTCCTACCTACCATGTATTTGTCTCTTCCCATGTCCCTTTTCCATGCCCCCTACTGACCTCATCTTAGAACTCAATTAGCGCTGCCTTGATCTCCCCGCACATAGTGATGACTATGACAGTTATGTTCCAACGCTCTAAGTCATCACTGTGCACTGAAAAAGGCAGAAAGCGCTGACTGAGGACTAAGGGGAAACATGGCACCGATCTGCAGAGCTGGCTCCGAGAGGCAGCAAAGCAGCACATAGGCAGCCCATTTGCAGAGGTGCACTTAGGGTACACTTTGCCATTAACATAAGCAACAGCCAGTTTGCCCATTAAAAATGGTACAGTTTGCCCAATAAAAATGCCAGTTCGTCCATTAAAATACGCCAGTTTCCCCAGTAATATGCCAGTTATTTTGCCCATTAATATGCCACAGCCAGTTTGTCCATTAATATACAACAGCCAATTTGCCCAATGATATGCCACAGACAGTTTTCCCATTTATATACCAATGCTAGTTTGCCAGTTAATAGGCTACAGCCAATATGCCACAGTTAGTTTACCCAATAATAGCATAATCTCCTCTCCTGTCTTCCCCAGTACTCACCTTGCTGCTTCTCTCGCGTGCCCGGCCGTCTCCTCCGCACAGTCTTCCCTCTACGCACGCTGAGTGCAGGAGGCGGGAAATAGACGCCAGCTGGTTGGGGGCTGGTGCCCTCCATGTGATAAATTTATGAGCGCAGTGAGGGCCCCGGGCAAGAACACACTTACACACAGCCACACATAAATACATACAGTCATACATAAATACACACAGTCATCCTTATACACACTGTCACACATACATAAATACACACAGTCATACATAAATACACAAAGTCATACATAAATACACACAGTCATACATAAATACACACAGTCACACAAACACAGTTACACATGTAGTCACCCTCACAGTCATACATTTACACAGACACCCTTATACACACTGTCACACATACATAAATACACACAGTCACACATAATTACACACAGTCACACAAACACAGTTACACACTTAGTCACCCTCACAGACATACATTTACACAGACACCCTTATACACACTGTCACACTTACATAAATACACACACTGCCACCTTTACACACTTAGACACATGATACACTTACACAGACACTCATGTACACACTTACACAGACAGTAACACACACATAGTTATATACATTGACACACACATACACATTCACACACACTTCCACTGACACTTCCACACTTTCTTAATTTTTTTATTTTATATTTTAACCCCCACCCCCCAAACTTTTATCACCTCCTCCTCCTTGTTAATCCAAGCACAGAGCAATGGGGGAAAGCTACGCCCCCGTCGCATTCTGTGATTGGCTGAAGGGAGGAGGATGTTCTCTATGGTGTCTTGGCAGATACTCTAGAGAACGTTCTCCTCCCGGCAGCAGCCAATCACAGAACGTGACTGGGGCGGAGCTTGCACCCATCGCGCTGTGCTTGCTTTAACAAGGATGAGGATGGCAGGGAGAGAGCTCCCTGATTCAGCGCCTCTCCTCCCGTGTGCCTGGGCGCGGTGCACCCCATGCACCCGCCCAGGATCGGCCTTGCCTCCTACCTCCAGGGCTTCTGGCACTAGAAGGTCCATCCCCCCTGTCCAGATTTACTCCTGAACCTCAGGGGGCTCCTAGTGTACCCCAGTCCCAGCCTCCTGTCCCAAAACCGAGAAAGAGAACAGCTGCAAAAAAATAGCAGTCTGCCTCTCTTTCTTCCCCTGCTCCCCAGCCCCTGAATACCAGGGGCCGTTCTGCCAGGGCCTCTACTGCTTTAGAGGTTCCGGTTTCTGGGCCCCTTGATGATGGATCCTCACTGGGGGATCCCCTTGCTTCACCAATCACCCCCCGGTGCCCCTTCAGAGCCTAGCGGTGGCACCATTTCCAGTGCTCATTTCCCCATGAGGCCAAAGAATAGTAGGTCACCTTCTCCAGTGCCCGCATCACTCTGCTGCTTCTCGCACAACCATTAGAATGGGTGCAAGAAGTGCTCCTGCGCGCCATGTGGTCTCCCAGCAAGATGATGCCGGAGAGTCACGCGGTTGCACACATAGGCCGCACACACAACTACTCGGCAGCCTGTGTCTGTTACCTCCCACTCTGCTGGCCTGTTTAGCGGATCCTCTGCCAGGGAGGGATCCAGGTTCCCAAGTTGTCCTAGGGCCTTGCCTGTCACTCATGGTAGTGACAGGCATGGCTCTGGGGATGCCCCAACTCAATATCACAGGGGCTGCAATGGTGCTGGCAGAGAGGTCTGGTGGGTCACATTGCTGTTTCCAGCGCCATGGCTCCTCCAGGTCTCCCTCCCACCACCATGGTTCCACAGAATGGGACTGACGAGCCAGATGGCACCTGCAATCCAGGTCCCCTTCTCCTCAGAGGGGCTCCCTGGCATCACCAGTGACAAGAGGGTCGTTGCCCCCTCGATCCCCCAGAGTTCGGACTGGACCGGCCAGGGACTACAGAGACCGCAGACGGTGCAGTAGGATGGACAGTCGCAGCTCCAGGTCATCATCCCCAGGAGTCTTTGCATCTGGCAGCCAAGAACAGGCACCAGTGAAGCAGTGGCGTCCAGGTGAAAGGTCCCATGCCTGGGATTCACAGCCCTTCACATCAGACAGCATCAGACCGCATCCTCGGGTGGACGCTCACATGGGTGGTTTGGTGTACACTGCTCTTCTAACAATCTCCAAATGGATTTCCGGTTTCTGAGCCCTCCTGCGGGGCACCACTCCAGGGGTGAGTCTCATATTACCTCTTCTTCCTAACTCACACTTACACATCCACAATGCTGTTACACACCCGGTATGATATGCTAATGGAGAGGTTTCCTCTGTAATGGTGCAAGCGAGCAAAAAACGGTGATTCCTCTCTCGAGTAGGTTACATCCTATAGGGCTGGCTATTTCAGCTTTTGCCCATTCTCGCTAAGAGGGATCCCACATCTTCGTTTTTGTTCCTTTCGACAACCTGGGAATCTCCTCGCTGGGAGTGGTGCCGAAAAAAGAGGTGGGTAAGTTCCGTCTGATTCACCACCTGTCCTTTCCCAAGGGCAATTCAGTGAACAATGGTATCAATCGCAACCTGTGCAGGGTGTCCTACAACTCATTTGACAATGCGGTGTGCTGGGTCCAAGTAATGGGCATGGGGGCCCTTATGGCAAAAACTGACATTGAGGTTGCTTTTCTCCTACTTCCGGTGTACCCGGTATGTTTTCACCTGGGTGGGGGGAAACATTTATTTCGACCTATGCCTTCCCATGGGGTGCTCCTGTTCCTATTTGAAAATGTTTAGTACCTTTATAGAATGGGTGATCAGAGAGGAGGCAGGTGCTAAATCAGTTATCCATTACTTGGATAATTTATTGTGCGTTGGTCCTTCTGACTCTCCTATCTGTTTATCCATCCTCTGTACCATGGAGCAAGTGATGGCCCAATTTGGTGTCCCCCTGTCCCCTGATAAGACCGAGGGTCCTTCAACCACCATAACATTTTTGGGGATTGAAACAGATTAAGAGAAGATGGAATGTCTCCTCCCCATGGACAAGGTTATTGAGCTACGTTTGCTGGTGTCACAGTTTTTAGCTTTCCGCAAGGTTCAGTTGTGTCAGTTGCAGTCACTGCTGGGCAAACTGAATTTTGCATGCAAAATTATCCCCATGGGCCCCATAGTCTGAAAGCGCCTGTCTCTTGCTACAGCTGGCCCTCGCTTCCCGCACCACTTTATACACCTCACAGCAGAACTTAAATCAGACTTGGCGGTGTGGGATTCATTTTTGCAGTTGTTTAATGGGCGGACGTTGTTCTTGGAGAAAGTGGTTTTCAATGGGGACTTGAGTTTCTAGACTGATGCATCTGGCTCGGTGGGCTTTGGGTTTTTTTTTTGCGGTAAGTTGTTTGCTGGTCTGTGGCTAGATGCCTGGCACTGCTCAGGGTTTACACGGAACCTGGCCTTCTTGGAATTGTTTCCAGTAGTGGTTTCCATCATTGTCTGGGGCCCTTTGCTCGAAAATAAAGGGGTCAGGTTCTGGTGCGACAACCTGGGGGTGGTCCAGGCTATCAATAACATCTCTGCGTCTTCCCCCCCCCAGAAATTAGGCTGCTGAGACAGCTAGTCCTTTGGGGTACGGGCAACAGGTACAGAACGACTAGTCAACATTGGGATTAGTTCCGGCTGCTGGCCCACAGACATCACAGCCACTCTGTTTCCCAGCTGTATATGGACGCTAGCAGACGGAGCACGTTGACACTCCTACACTACGACACAGTCCATTGTGCCTGCCACATGGGCTGCATACTCTAAGGTCTAGGTACTATGGCGGTCGTTTCTCCGGATGGCGGTGTGACCCGGACAC
This sequence comes from Pelodytes ibericus, assembly GCA_036172795.1. Lineage (NCBI taxonomy): Eukaryota > Metazoa > Chordata > Amphibia > Anura > Pelodytidae > Pelodytes > Pelodytes ibericus. The sequence goes on from CM069857.1 coordinate 165,603,356, forward strand.
GTACAAGGGTGTGCTCTCCGCCTTGCTATTGTTCACTGGGCACATGTTCGCTGAACAGGTCACAGTCCCATCCCTGAACCGGGCGATGACTGCAGTAGCGGTCTATTTCAAATTCTCTGGCAGACCTGATGTGACAAAGGAATTCCGGTGAAGCAAGCTTTGCAGGGATATTGCAGGGGTTTCAAACAAATCAATAAGCATCAACCTGTTACCTTCTCCATCCTATTGCATTTATTGGAGGTCCTACCATCAGTGTTCCTCACCTTTTGAAAATATTTTGTTTGCCTTGGCATATTCGTGGGCATTTTTTGGAGCATTCCGGGTTGGCAAGCTGGTCAGCCCCTCCTGACTTAAGCATTGGGGTGTGCAGCTGGAAGATGTAGGCCATCAGGTGGACTCATCAGAAGATCAGAGGTCAGTGCACGGGGTTGGCTGTCTTGGGGTATGTCCAACCCTGGAGGCAGTAGCTCTGGTAGCGATCTGCACGGGCTACACATGGGCTGGTCCCTGGGGAGTGAATATCAGATGGCTACCATGCAGGGGCGGCGACACTGATGGCCAGATAATTGGTTTAAGCATGGGGAGCTGAGCAGCACTTCCTCTTGCTGCTCGTGGCTCCCAGTGAGCTACACCTCTCAGCTGGTTAGCTCCGCCCCCTTCCTGTATCCACTTTTGCAACAAAGGAAGAGGGGGGGGGGAGAGAGAGGCAGAACAGGGGGGAGGGGGGAGAGAGAGAGACAGAACAGGGGGAAGGGAGGAGAGAGAGACAGAACAGGGGGGGAGAGAGACAGAACAGGGGGAGAGAGAGACAGAACATGGGGGGAGAGAGAGAGACAGAACAGGGGGGGGAGAGAGAGACAGAACAGGGGGAGAGAGAGAAAGAACAGGGGGGAGAGAACAGAGGGAGAGAGAGAAGGGAGAGAGAGAACAGGTATGGGGGAGTTAGAGTGAGACAGACATGGCAATGAAGAGGAAAGGGACAAACAAGTGAGAGGGAAGTGAGAGAGATACATACATGGGGGGGGGGTAAAAGAGATGGGGGGGCTCCACAGGGGAAGCCCGCACAGGGCGCCGGAACACTTAAGGCCGGCCCTGTATATGAGTATATCAAGGAGTCCAAAAGCATTGTTGTGTCTGTGTGCCTATGCATGCACGTATTTTAAGCAGCATTATGGCTGTATGAAATTTCCTCAGGAAATAATGATTACAATTCTAGATTTCGTAGAGGGACCTCTAGTGCTACTCATTGTGATCATCAGCAGAAAACTGTAAACACCCTTACTTCAACATGGTAGCTGCATTGGGTGTGCTGACCTACATCTTGCTAGCACTGACATCAGAGAGCATGTAAGCTCTTCACAGTGCTTCCTGCTGCTGGCAACCAGAGAGACAGAGAAAGTAAGAAGCATCAGTAAATACAAGAAAAATACTGAAAACAGACAGAAGAAAGCAAACAGGCAGGAGACATGGTATAACAAGAGGATGAAAAGTCCCTGAAGACAGAAAGAAGATCGAACACACCCAGAGCAAGCACACAGAAAGAAAACAGAAGAAAATCAGAAAGTTGTAAGGAAGGTTAACTAGTGAAGGCTGTATTCACAAGAGGAAAAAGGAGACCAAAAGAGGGACAGAGGGGTAGACAAAGTGAGAAATAGGTATACAAAAGTAGAAAACAGAAGAGCCAGAGAAGTGTCACATAGGGATGCAATTCTTTCAGATTTATTATACCTCAAAATATATTTAAAGGAACAATAACTGTCACTATCAGCGCACAACACCCAGGTGTGAGACACAGCCAGTGCTGTATTTATTACAAAATGCAGAACCCTCCGTGCTGCCTGTTCGGCTCCCCGTGCAGTGTGACAGGGAAGTGCCAACATGTCATGTGACCAGCGCTCTGACGCCAGAAGCGCGCCGGGTCACGTGACCTCTCTGCAAATTGGCTGGGGCGTATTAATGGCACATAATACTGGCATATTATTGGGCAAATTGGCAGGGGCATATTAAATGGAAAATAATACTGGCATATTATTGGGCAAATTGGCAGGGGCATATTAAATGGCAAATAATACTGGCATAATATTGGGCAAAAAAGCAGGGGCATATTAAATGGAAAATACTGGAATATTATTGGGCAAATTGGCTGTGGCTTATTAATGGCAAATAATACTGGCATACTAGTGGGCAAATTCGCTGGGGAATATTAATGACAAATAATACTGGAAATGTGTATATAATGAGGTGATGGGGGCATGTAAATGCCACTTTCATATAAACTGAAAGGTCATTTCACATATAAATGGTCACTACACAAGCATTTGGCAGTCTAGCATCAGCAGAGTATTATATGGGCTGCTAGGCATGTCTGTATACATGTTTCACAATACAAGCTATGCTGTGATACATTATGGACATGTTAAGCCTACACATGCCAAGAGAAGCCATGTATTTGTATAACTTTTCTGACTTTATTATCTCAAGAAAACAGCTGGTTATCTCGAGAAAACAAGTCAGAAAAATAGTAAAAATATGTGATCTTGTGTAGGCTTAATACTGCAAAAGATATTTTAGGAAATAATAAGGTATGTATTGTAACATGGAAGAAAGAAAGGACAGAGAGGAGGATAGAAACATTTAAATACATTTAAGAGAATCAACATAAAAAAGGAGGAGAGTATATTTAAAAAAAAAAAAAGAAAAACTACCACAAGAAGAGGACATAGTCTTAAATTAAAGGGCAAAGGTTTAATAGTAATATCAGGAAGTATTACTTTACTTTTAGGGTAGCGGATATATTGAATAGCCTTCCAGCAGAAGTGGTATGGGTTAATACAATGAAAGTATTTAAGCATGCATAGGACAGGCATAAGACTATCCTAGATATAGGATAAGACCAGGAGCTAATTAAATTGGGCAGACTAGATCGGCCAAATGGTTATTTCTTATCTGCCAACACATTCTATGTTTCTGTGGAACATCCACTTTTAGACCGTTCTTACTTAATTCCCACTGTCTTTTCCTTTAAGCACCATCTATAATAATATAATAGATTATAATAATGTTAATTTTGTAAGATAGCAAGCTTTAGTCACCACTTTTACCAATTAAGACACTGTTGTGCTTGAATATATTGTCCAATTTACAATAATTATTGAAAAAGGAATCTTATCCACTGGCGGGTTGCATTTAGATTCCTCAGTTACCCCCCAATACAACATTTTGTTAACTCCATTGCCTCTTTTCTAGCTTCAGGAATAGAACAGGGTTTCAAGCAAACACGTTTCCCTGGTTCTGTGCAAATATCATGTTTAATTACACTTGTTGTCTCTGGAGCCGCTGAGAGTACATGCCTGTTCCTACAGACAAATTCAAATGTATTGTGCCAACAGGGTTTCTGCTATATTGACATCAGAGTCTGTATTAGGGTTGACTGGAGAAGCTCATTTGTTTTAGATAGAAAAACAATTCTTTTTATTTCACATTTTAACAGACTAGCATGATAAATTTGCTACCTAGCTGCTTCGCTCTATAGTTTACCATGCATACTATTTCTGCTATTGATTGTATCCAGGGCTCGAATCCTTTGACTGCAATCACAGTGTTTACTACAATAGGGGAACATGTTCAATATAAATAGAGGTAAGAAGATATAAGTAATGAAGAACTTATCCCACTGATACCACCAGAGGTCTTTAAAGTATCATTCAGCAAGCAGCCTAGAAGGTCACCATACAAAGTACATTTTTCATAGTAAGGAGTCATTAATACAGGTATGTGCAAGTCAAATCACAGCTAGTGTTCACATAAACAGGCATCAAATATCTGTGTACATTGGGGGGCATGTATAAACGTGGCGTACGTGCAGATTGCGCCAAATACTCTCCCTCACAGCAAAGGATCAGGAGTTATAAAAAAGCGTAATCAATGCATTGCAGTGCAGGAGTATTTTTTCTTCCCTTTTTGATAGTTTACTTTCACTTTTATTATATTGCTCATACAAATATAAAAAACTTACATAAATACATTTATAGACCCATATATACATAACAGGAGAAAACCCAAGATCCAGATGAAACGGACGGGTTCCATTGAGCTTCAAGCCCATGATAAACAAGTACAGCAAAAAGTGAGCAGAAAGAGAAGGAGGAGAAGAAGGAAGAAAGAAAAAAACATCATCCAGTCATCTAACATCACTCAAACCTACACACTTGACTTACACCGGAAGAGGAAAGAGAAACCCGGGAGGGGAAGGAGCTTTACAATTCTTTATGTCTGGGCAAGGCGCGCCTGGGACTGAAGAAGGGGTCAGTACGGATCCAACGAGAGCAATATTAAAACAAATCTACTCCATAGGAAGAAGCGTTATACTGTACCCAGCTTTTCCAGATTTCCTCATACTTATGTAGGGATACATGGGTACAATAGTACAATAATACAACAGTGCATGAGTTTTTATACATTTCCCCCATTTTAATCATGGAGAAATATTATTTGGATGAGATAGAGAATGAGAAGTGTAACTGATATTAATCTTTCCAAACCACCAATTGGTTCTCCTCACAAATTTTGGTGGGCCGACATCCTATCCCAGGAGCAGCCACCTCCACTTAACAATCTTTGTCTTGTATATAATATGTTTTGTTAAGGTTATGATGCAAAATATGAACTATGCATAAGCGGGTGTACAGCGCCAGAAACAGTGGTCAGTCATTGTATGTATTATTATATGTTCGTAGAGATGCCCTTTCGCTATTAGTTGTACTCATTTTGTACTGTTATGAGTCTCGTATTCTTGTTATCTTTGTTATGTATGCACTCTCACGTGAATAAAGAAATTAAAAAAAAACATGCAAAAAATAATAAACACATTTCATGGCATACCCTATTACAAATGGATTTGATGATGAAAATGTACAAATGATGAGAAAAAAGAGCACCTTTATGATGATATCAAGCTGTTCATATTCACAAGCATTTCTCTGTCGCACCATGTCACAAAACAATAGTAATACAGCACAATGACAAATATGTGTACGCAATAATATATTTCAATAATATTTGCCATTTAAATGACATTCACTATTCAGTAAAACTATTTATATTAGATTGTTGGAGAAAAAAATTACAACCAATTTCTCTGGCCAACCTTTTTTTTTGGTTACAGGTTAAGAGCTTTTAAAAAATGTTCACATGCTCCATACCATACAATACAAACAATAAACAAAGTCCTAATTAAAGCTGTAGACTATTTTGACAAAGTGTCATATGGTGTTATGTTAGCCGGTTACACATTGGGAGTAATAAACTAAACCTCAGCTGGTGAGCATATATATGTAATTATAAGCAAATATATTATGCAAACATAAACCACACCATAGCTAGTTTGTACATTATAATTCTTCCATTAATGATTAACTATTAATGACTTACTATAATGTTTTGTTTTCAAATGTACTGTAGTGTGGTGATATACTCACCAATGATACTGTTTTATAATATAACTTTCATGAACTTCATTTATACAACAACTAATTGGAAAATGAATTATTTTTTTCATATCCAAAGCTGGCCTGGCTTTGACAGCGTTAGTCTCTCGTTGCCCCACAGCAATCATGGGGCAGGGAGAGAATAATTAAAAATTTGGCAGCCTGCCCTTGTCCCTCATGAACACCTCCAGCACTTCCATTCACAATTTTTTTTTTTAAAACAAAAAAAGATAATTTTTTCACTCAGGGTTATGGTTAGGAAGTGGCTGTTGACAAAGCAAATCAGTGAGAAACATGTGAAGCGTTAAGTGTTATTCTACCCAAACACTTTATTGCTTTTATTACCATGGACTAAGGATCAACATAAAGTGAGCTATTGTTTATTAATGCTATTTTTTCCTGTGATATTTGGAGTGCTGGTGCGATTTGGTCCTTTTATCTGTTTCCATGAGGAGTTGGGGTCTCCTTCACCTGAGAACCCATCTGAAGGTCACAGATTTTATATTTGACATTGTATGTCAGTGTTAGAATTAGAGCTAGGATTAGGGTTACAATGTCACTATAGGTATTTTTTTTTTAAATTCTGTAAATAGAAAGGTGCTAAGGTTATAAAATAAAGCAAACAATTTTTTTTTTTTTTAAAAACATTGGGTCCTTCCACGGTCAAGACACATAGTTTACTCTGTTCGGCAGTTTTGTTCATTAGGTATTATAAATAATTAAAAGTTTACGTAAAAGTTGGAAAATGTATTTTTCTTTTTCAATTTTCTACCATATTGTATTATTTCTATAGTAAATTATATGATATAATCAAAATAATGGTATCTAACAAACCTTCTTATCATGAAAAAATATATAATTTGTGTTGGTACAGTAGATGAGAGAGAGGAAAAAGGACTGTTAAAACAGCCATTGCACAGAACAACAACAATGTTTCAAAAAGTCTGGTCACGAAAGGGTAAATAATTAGAGATTAGAATTTTGAAAATGATTAATGTAAAAATATTAAATCATACAGTAAATTATAGATTTTTTACAAAATATTTTTTGAAAATATTAGAGTTAATGTAGGTCATAATTTTGTTAATATGTTCGTATATGTGTGGGAATCCCAAATGTTTACCTTCAAAGATGCTATTGTTAGTATTTTAATCATTGTATTTCTTTAAAGGGACACTGCCACTTACATAAGATGTAACTAGATGACCTGGCCATTTAAAACAAACACATATATAAATATGTGCCACTGTTTTTTTTTTTCATATAATTGAATTAATTGCATGTAAAAGGAAAAATAAAATTAGGTGTTTATCTCCTGGCTCCATTTTGTGAATATTTCCCATGATGCAACGTCATCCAAAATCTTCCAGTCTCACTTTACAACTGTGGAAAAAGTCTGCATGACAATATCATTAGACACAACCCTGCTCTCTTACTGGCTCCTGGGCCTCCTAGGAAACACAAATGGAACATGGATTTTACGTCTCTTGTAATTGTACCCCTCGTCTCCTGTGCCTTGGTTCTGGGATGCCGTCGTAGTGCTGGTTTTCACAACACATATGTTAATGTTGGTGTCTTGCAGATCAAGTGGAGCAGACTCCGTTGATTCAGACCATGGTCTCAGATGGGTGAAAAGCTATTGTATGCAGAGGTCCTGGCTTGTTGCTGCATTGTTGTGTCTGTTATTTTTGATGGCAGCAGTTATTTTTGGTGGCAGGTCTGTGACATCAGCCCTGACTGATTTCAAATCTGTTTTCCACATGGTTTGGAACGCCATCAATAGTTTTCCATTGTCTCCCCTAGTGGCAAGAGCCTCAGCAAGGTTAGCGTTCATACCTTTCACAAAGGGTTCAACATGGGGCTCCCATTCTGACTCATCTGCGCATGTCTCAGATTTAGGTGAGGCAGTATATTTTGGGGTGGCAAGCTGTGGCTTAGTAGGCCTTGTCAAAAAGGTTCCGAAATCGATTTTTGGCCATTGCTGCTGCTTTTCAGACTTCTTATTTCTGCTTCCCATAGTTTCAACAGTCTCCCTGTGGCCATATAAGAGCATTCATTTTGCTTGATAACGTGCAGAGCTTCAGCAGTGTGGGCCCACAATAGTTAGCTCCGACCCCTGTTTTGATTTTAAATTGACAATATTTATTGAAATTTCTGTACAAGAGATACAAAAAAGTAAAATGGAACCCTAGCAAATAATATTTCTCTCATGAAGTGGAATAAAAAAGGAAGGTACAGGGATTGGTACTGTCAAACACCTTTCACACAAAAATATATGGAGTATAACTAATGTATACTGAAGATTTTGCTCCTTATTATGTCATCTATGCAAAACTTTTCTCTGGAAATACAGTTTCAGGCAATACAGATTTAAGAGACTATTAACACATCAGTTTTGATATGTGTTTAGGAAAACTGGATACATCCGTAGCGTATACACTTGAGATATAATGGGAGGATGCAGTGTTAGCATTGCTATATAAGCAAATTAAGCAGATTCTTAGGGTCTCTCCCCAATTGCTTAGAAAGCTCCACAGAGCCTAACTAAGAGGGGGCAGTTATGGGACTGGCAAATAGCTAGCATGTGGGCTACCATCTTGCTTGGGACTCCTAAACAAACAAAAAAATAAACTAAATATATAAGTGAACCTTCCCAACTAAATTAGTTGGCTCATTCAATGTAAACACCAGACTAGAGGAAACAAATGTAACAAAACATTGGGTACATTTTTGGTTATATTTGTTTCCTCTATTCTGGTGCTTACTTTATATGAATCAACATATTTAGTTGAGACAGTTCACATATATATGTTTTCATTTGTATCTTTCAAATGTGTTTGTGGGTACACATTGGCTACCAGTTTGTTGTTAGTCCTCACTCCTAGTTTCTTTTGTGGCCATTTAGTTGGTTATTTAAGTATCTTTAGTGGGGTGTCCAAAATCCTAGGGAGATGGGTCTTCATGACCCCCACAATTCAATTGCTTTCTATCAAGGCTGCATGATCTTACATAACCCTATTTTCCCTGTGCTTAAATTTTAGATAACATTTAATGCCTTTTTTCACTAATCAAATTGCTTTTTAAGCTTTGGTAATTTTGACAGTCATTGGGCTCTATTCAATATCCTGATGAATGAATCTCTGATCATTGAATACAATAGATTGCAATAGAAAATGCTGAGATAAAAAAAAGTGATAATTCAGGTCATTTAAGAGTGCCCATTATCTTTTTTTTAGGTATTCAAGCATTCTCAGGGAGTATTCTTAGAATATGCTCATTTTGTGCAGAAAAGGAGCCAGCAGAGTGTTATATCTTTTGAGATAAATATAGGAGACAAGTAGAGTTAAAATAATTACATTTATTTCCTGTGTTCCCATGTCTAACACATTACTACCCTCATAACAAGATTAATATATTAATACAACCATATATATGCAATGCATTAAAATTAAAATCAAAATCTTACATTCCATTCCCTATTTTTTCAGTGAGTCTTTGTTCATGTGTTTTGATAAAGTAAAGTTTCTAAAGATAATTTGGTAAAATTTAGATAATAAATTATACTTTGCAGACTTTATTTGAGATTGTAATTAGTTTGTTTTCCAGAAAAGTTTCCAAATTAAAATGATTGCTTACAAATTCTGTCAATATTTATATATACATATATATATATATAGTTACTTGTACTGTATATCTTAGTGAATCATGGTATATATATTACACATACATTTTCTCCTTTACACATATCTAATGTCCTTGTTTTATTTATAAGTTTAGCAGAGACAACTAAGAGATAATAATTCATTTTTATATACTGGCAAATATATTGTGGGGATAAATGTGAGATATTAATTCTTTTCAGTGGCTATCTTTTTAGTAATTGTTTTTATGATTAACTTGTATATGAAATTTATTGCATACTTTAAAAGGAAATGTCAAGAAATAACTTTATATTCTGGACATTTATTTTATCATATCTATTTTACTATAATTAATTAATATTGTTTATAAATATATATACAGTTTTTATGTCCTTGAATAAATATAGCTTAGATTTAGCACTGTCCACTAAAATATAATTTGCTTCACTCTTTTGTTTCCCTATTCTAGATACTTTTCCCCTCAAATGTCTATCATCTGGCTGGTATGTTTTGAGTTTTGTGATCATATATACAGTTATTCACTCCGCTTGTCCTCACGGGGAGCTTATGATAGTGGCTGCACTAACCAAGTTTAGATACCTATATATACCTATATATTTGTATGACCCTATTGAATGTTTCCTGTTTAACTTTACATAACTTGCCATTATCTATCATTGAAAAGAAGCAGCAGTGGGTATATCAAAAAATGTGTGGCGTTTGGTCAGATTTGAAAAGGCATTGGGAGAACCATATGCATGTGTTCAGTCACCTCACTCCTTAAATGGGTAGTTTCACATACAATGTCCAAAAAAGTGTTTTTAGATAAGTGCTGCATCATGTAAAGTATAGAAAACGAAACAGATCTGTCTCATTTTGGTTTTTTTACTCTTCTTATCTCCAAAGAACCGTAAATAAAGTATAACAAAATTATTGCAACAGTCATGGTTTTTTGGGGGCGCCCTCCATTAGGGCGTGGGCTATATTACTAACTCCTCCCCTATTCCTTCTACTAACCTCATAAACCAAAGACACTACAAGCTTATTTAACACATGTTTTTCACTAATGTCATACATTTGCTTGCAAAGCTGCAAACAATGTTTAGATAAGTTCTCATCATTTAACAAAATGTGTATTTTTCCATGGCAAACAGAATAACTATTTAATGCTTTACTCATGAAAGAGAGAAACACAGTGAATTAAGAAGGGAATTCAACTGAATGGTAGAATGTTTCCAACTCTGCTACTTTTACCTTAAATTTGAAATTCGGGTCCGATTCGGCTACTCTGACCATTCGGAAACCGAAGCATTGGAGCCATTCGGATCAGAACCGTTTCTCAATAAAAAGCATTCCATTTCATCTACACAATATGCAGCAACAAACACCAAATACAATTTGGATTCGGGGAGGATTTCCGCATTACGGACATGGTATGGGAGCCAGAGCAAGTAGCCCTGGTACCTGATTTATTTAACAGGGGCTGAGAGCCATTTGGGGCAACTGCCAGCCCAGTATTTTTAGTGGGCTCGGAGCACTTTCCCAACTCCCAGGGGGTTAGGGCTAGAAGTCGATGGGGATGATAGAGGCTATTTTCAGTTCAGTGTATTTCGGCATGCTTTCGGTTTTGGAAGAATTTGGCGTTAAATCGGCCACGATGGTTGAATAGCAAAGCTGTTTAGGGTCACATTGGGGTATTTGGTGTAGCTCGAATTTTGGATTGCAATGTGACCCCAAACCCAGATGCTTTGGTTAGTTATATCCAGGGTGGCATCAAGGGGTGATAGTTGATACGCCTTTCACGGGCCTCCTTAAAAAATAAATAACTACATTTTTAAAAAAAAAGCTTGCTGGCAGAGGCACGGACTGAGGAGATTTAAAGATCTCTCCTCACCAGCCTTATGCTGCCCAGGTGCACAGACATGTTCCCATGCTGCTGACACTCTAACCACAGTGTGCTGCATGGGTAGTGTATAAGGCAGAGTGGTAGGATGTCAGTGCACCTGGGCAGAGAACAGACACCATGCTGCCCGCAACTAGACAGCAGGGAACTGTGTGCTGGATGGGGCAAATCCTGGGCCTGAAATGTGGTGATGGGGCATGTCCTATGCAACTGGGATTAGTCCTGGGAGTACAATGTGGTGTGGGCGTATGTCCTGTGGTGCTGGGATTACGGACTGAGACAGATCTTCATGGATGCTTTATAGTGGTCGCTTCATCATAGGAGCTCGAGCGTCAGAAAGTTTACTGCTGTCAGGCACCCCATTGATGCAGGTTAGTTTTGGGGCTCCTTTAGGATTAGTATTAGGGGTTAGTTTTAGGGTTAGTATTATGGGTTAGAGGTTAGGGGTTAGTATTAGGGTTAGAATTAGGCATTGGAGTTCAGGATTAGTATTAGGGTTAAACGTTAGGGTTTGGGGTTAAATGGTATGTTTAAGATAAGAGGGGTTATTTTATTGGAGGGGTTAGTATTTAACATTGAGGGTTCAGCACCTAAACAGTCACGCTGTAGTCAGCGTTCTAACTGCCACAATGAACCTACAGCTGCAAACTGTCCTAGACCCCTGGGAATAATCCTGGGAGTACAATGTGATGATGGGGCATGTCCTGGGTGATGAAGTAAGTCCAGGTGTGCAAGGTGGGTGCTGGGGCATGTGCTAAGGTACATCCTTGGTGTATAATGTGGTGATGGGGCATGTCATGGCTGCTGGGGTAAGTCCTGGGTGTGCAATATGGGTAATGGTGCATGTCCTGGGATAAGTCCTGCGTGTGCATTGTGCGTTCTGCATCCTTTTGATGCAAAGTAGGTGCTGGCTGGGGCATGTCCTGGGTGTGGAAGATGGTGCTATGGCAAGGGATGTGGGGTAATACTTAAAGGAGACATGGGGGTTATTCATTTAAAAGTGAATTACAGGCGAGTTGAGATTGGATAAACATTTATCCCCACCTATACATTGTACAGGGACAATTCTGGTGAGTTTGTTTAGGGAGGGAAAATAACCTGCTTTGTACTTGCACAATGTGTAGCTAAAACCCCATCTTACCTCAACTCACCTGAGATTCACCTTTCAGTGAATAGACCAGTGTGTTGAATAGTTGCCTTTGACTTGTTACAAATTATTCCTGCATAAGGAGTTTTACACAAAGGCTTTATTCCTGGCCTAAAACTATGATTGTTAGGTTCCCAAAACATGTGGGCAGCAGCACAAAGTATGATTCCTGTCATTATAGAATCAGTACAGCTGGTGGCCAATAAAGCTATCCTAAGTATATGGCTAGCTGGATATCCCTCTCTGTTGCACAGATTAAATACTGTTATCCTTTTGAGAGGAGAAAAGGCCAGGATATTTATTTATAGATAGAAAAGCTGACCATTGTTTTACAAGATGATCCAACTATATTAAAAACTATTGCCCGTAAATATTCAAGTCAGATTAACTGTCTCTTTTCAGCACTTTAAATAGGTGCTTGGGGAAATCTTAGCGGGGAAATTGGTCATGTGTAATAATATTTTTGACAAAGAGAAGAGGAAAAAAAGGAAATATATACTCTGCTCAGTTATCTAGGACAACTGAAGGCAGCTACACATACAGTACATCTCATTTATAAGTAATAAATATATTTTCCTGTGGTTATGTGAGGGCCATTTCAGGGATGATGGGATATAAACACACACTGCAGTCAGCCAGTTTAATAAATAAAATATAAGTGGAATAAGAAATAGACCAGAATGAACCGGTCAGTGCAGTTAGATGGTACTGGTTATGCCTTATAGGTTTATGTTGTAAATGTGCTACAATTTTATGTGCATGGGAAAGAAATATGTATTCACTTTCTGATAAGGTGTGTTGTTAAATGTTATGATCAATACATAAACGTGGCTAGTATATCTAAAACTATGTGCGATTGTTTGTCCGTAAACATAGCATATTACACAGCCAATGGTACGCGGTTTTCATACGGCAATTCTTTAGAGCTGAGCTATTTAAAATAATTGCTGGACTTTTGAGAACTGGTAGATTAAAAACAAACAAGCAAACAGATATCTGATGGAAGGTTTCCCCAGATTGTAAACTGATCTTCTACCAGTCTATAGGGAAGATCACTAGTAACTAACATCCCGACACACATTTCGCCTGTATTAAGTTATGTTGCCTTGTAAACTAGATTTCATGAAAGAATTCAATTTCTTGACCAAATACTCACTAATGTGACCTCAGCCCAAGCACTTCTATCAAGGTTGCTACATAAGTTTGACAAAAAAAAATTCTACTCCACCAGTTATCAAATGATTTTGTAAATTAAGTCTGAAAGACAAAATATCTTGCCTAAAAACATTTTATGCTATAGCCGTAAGTGTCAATGGATAAACAAAAACAGTTTTTTTCACGGAATGCAATCTTTTGAGTGGATACTTTTCAACAAGAGGACAATGTTGGCTCTTGTAACATTTGATGTGTTTTCTATGAAACTGCTACAATCATTTCTACAGAGTGCTTATACCATTCAAATATATTATTAAAGTTCTTCTCTGTGATACAACCCAGCCATTTATAACAAAAATTTGTACTTTTTGAACACAGTTTTGTCTCCTATGCAGTATGCTTTAACTGATGAAACATTGTATGTGTCTTTTACTGGATATGTATAAATATTGGACTGATAAACCAATCATATTTGTTCCTACATTTTACAGAAAGTAATTCATTTGTATGACACACTTCTTCCTCAGTTAGTTCAAGGTTATGACAACAGCTGGAAAATTGTAATGATACTGATGTTAGCATGTTTTGGAGTCCAGCAGCCAGATCAGTAATGTCTTCTGCAGCCACTCGTTACCCAGGTGGTTGAGCCCCTGAGCTTTGCGTGACAATCTGGTCTTTAGCAGAGCTGAGAGGCTAAAACAAAGAGTAGAAGCGTAGTCAGGCAAGCCGAGGTCAGTAGATAGGAGAAATCAGAGTAGTCAGACTGTCCAAATCAGTAACAGGTAAATAGCGATCAGTAGAAAGCTTGATTATGAGGCAGACAGGAACCCCAATAATCTGGCAAAGGTACAGTGACAGGCAGTGGCTTTTATAGGCAGAGAGCGAGCACATGAGCAGACACAGCTGACGAGTTGATAATTATTACAACGCTTTGTATATTCATCATTACTAGAACAGAGGCTAAAATGTGAAAGACAGGCTGCCAAACAGGAAAAAGACAAGGCCTAGGAACATGGAAGTCAGAGTTCAAGTCCAGGTACAGTCAGTTCCTGACAAAAATAGACATTTTGACAATTGCACTACATCTAGGTAGGCAGAAGGTAAGCTGTATGAATAAAGGCTATGTAAAATCTGCCATTATATAGAAAGGCATTGATTGTACAATTATGTTAAAATTGAAGACTCAGGTCCTTTAATTAAGTTTTTTTTTTATAAATGATTCTTTAACAAAAGGGCATATTCCTAGAGGAGTCTGTCTAATATTACAGTATTACCCTGCTAGCTCGAGACTGGTAAGTTTTAACCTAAATTCAAGATGATAGTCTGAGCAGGATTTTAGCAGAACACATCTCCATGAATCAGACAGGCTGTGTAATTGGCCATAAACAGAAGGAATGCACCCGCAGCCATTCAATAATATACAACTTAAAGACCTTAAATTCAAAGGCCAATTGTAATATTATTTCTCATTGTCGATTCCCAAGATCTTATCAGACTATGGGGGCTATGAATGAAAATCACTCAATAATTTGTATTACTCCATCTGACATATAGGGGGTCCTGTATAAACACAGCGCACACGCAGATTGCACAAATTGACGTGTGCGCCGATGTATAAAGCAGACTCCCGACAAATTTAGAGAGTCTGCATTATCTACATTGAATGCGTAGATATAAGTTGTATCGGCGCTCTTTGCGCATGATTTATGTCGGGGGAAGGAGCTCCCTTTCCCTCACTGCAACAGAGATTGCCCCTTTTTGTAAAGCTCCTGACACTTTGCAATGCAGTTTTTATCATGACTCCCATATTGTCTTCATCAGTATAGTCCCAAAAGTATATTTTAACAGCTGGCTTGTTAACCTACTGCTTTCATGAGTAAAACAACAGTGACCACATCAAAGATTTATTCAGGCTTGCACTGGTTAAACAAAAGACTGCAGTTTACTTATAAAACCCCTGAAGTGAGTATTTAAATAAATGTCTATAGATCATAAAAAGCAAAATGGTCACCCATAGTACATCTCTCCAATTTGATGATGCGGAAGATGCCAATTGAGATTGACGTTGTACCAGAAAAAGTGTCCCATGTGATTTTGGCATTGTTTGGACTGGCCAAATCTTCTTCTATCCTCAAGGTTGGTTTTACTTGGTTTGTATACTGTTATTAATTGTTGTTGTTTTTTATTTATTTGTTTACCATCCACAATGTATTGATGCACCGTACTTGAATTGCACAGAGATATAAATAGAAATGTTTTTCTTTAATTGGGTAAGTTTACTAGTAATTGGCAAACACAAATCGTGTTCTTTTTAAAGAGTGTGAGAGTCTTTTTGCACTCGTGTTTCTTTATGTGCTATAATATACAGTTAGTACATGCTTTGTGACGCACTAAGCAGATACATGGCCATGTTTCATCTTCTTTAACTAATTTTCATGACAGAGACACAAATTTGTTTCTGAACATCTGACTGAATGAAGCTAATTATCATGCTTGATGACTGTGGCAGATAGTGACCCATGTCACTGCCTTGTATTGTGTGCATTTCTGGCAACCCATTGCAGTGCGGAGGGTGGGAGGAAGGCAGGTTGTCAGAAAAATAGATAGAGGCATTAAATCAGTTATTTCATGGCAGTGAAACAGAAGGAAGTCAATTAACAAGCAAATAATAGCATTTTATCAATTCCCCAATTATACACATTCTGTTATACCATTCAGAGTAAAGAATATTGCACTGGTGCAGCAAACTGTATGCTTTTTGTGTGTAATAGAAATAAAGAAAAGGCCATTTAGTGGTGCAAAGATAATACATCTATATAGAGAATATGGCAGAAAATAGTAAATATACCTTTAATATATTACACAAAGAAAATATGAGCATAATAATGAGCAGGTTACTCTAATTAACTTGTACTGAGGTCTGGAAGATGCCCACGCAAGGTGACCAGTTGTATTATGATAGTGTTTTAGTATGGTTCTACCCTCTTACCCTCTAATTTTTACTCTGTGGACGTTTGCCACTTAGAAAGTGTACTATCTAGGACTCTGATACAGTGATATGATTTGCTACACAGCTCGCTAGCACACAAGTGATACTTTGTTGCAGCTTTACTGAATAACCAGACACCTACACTCTCCTTTTTTTACACATTGAGCAGTTGCATATCTCTCCCTTCTTCACACATGGAGCAGTTAAATATCTCTCCTTTCTTCACACATGGAGCAGTTGAATATCTTTCCCTTTTTCACACATGGAGCAGTTGAATATCTCTCCCTTCTTCATACATGGAGCAGTTGAATATCTTTCCCTTCTTCACACATGGAAAAGATGAATATCTCTACTTCTTCGCACATGGAGCAGTTGAATATCTCTACTTCTTCGCACAAGGAGCAGTTGGATATCTCTCTTTTCTTCACACATGGAGCAGTTGCATATCTTTCCCTAAAAGAGGGCTGGGTGGGAGGGAACTAATTTCTTTTGGTGCAAAAAGTGTCTGGTTTATAAAGGTTTTGCCTGGCCCACAAAAGGGGGAGGAATGGCAGCCCATAAAGGCAATTCCAGACCCAGGGCCTCCGACTGACCGGCTTTGTGATGAGGCTGCATCACAAACCTGTTGTCATGCTGCCCTTTCATATATTTCAAGATTACAGGTCATTTCTATTATACTATAGGCATTTGGACTTTATTAATCCACAAGAATATATATGCCTTGCAGGTCATCCTTGTTAGCTGCTGCTTGAAATATAATTATTTGGAATGTAGATGACAGCCACATCTCCTATTTAGACATATTACTTGTTATGTTTACCATGTGGTAATTGTGTGTTTGATTGTCATTTGTATGTGTGTTGGTTATGCACATCCATTGTCATACTCTTTGTGTAATTTATTATAGGCATATTTACTACTTTCTACCAGACTCTCTATTTAGGTGTTTTTTGTTTTGTTTTCTATAGATTGATCCATGAAAAGGTTTTACTTTTTTTTTAAATTTCTATTATTCTTCTTTTAAGTGAGTACACAGCGTGTAAAATGTACTATGTAGCTTCACCCGCATTCTCTGTTTATGTTTTGTTTTGTGTTGGTTACTGTGTTAATATAGATCAGGGCAGCTTAATGTGTCTTAACACACAGCAGGATATTTAATAACAGGCACACATAATTAAATTATTTATGTATTAGCACCTACCAATTAACCTTTCCTTAACACCTCCATTTTAATATGAACATACTAAATTAACATGCAGTTCAATGCTTAAATAAATACATTACAAATAGTGCAAGGCTCGATACACAGAACATAGTCAAAGCTTGAATAATTACGTCAAGAAATCATGCAATAAATAATGGAAATATTTCTTGACAAAGTACTGGGCTTCCCAGCTTCCATTATTTACATTTTCCCCCACCTACGTCTAAATTCTCCAGTTGGCTTTCCACCACAGCTACAGTTCTCTTTGAATCCAGTGGTACCCTTGATGTTGTGCAGGTTCCATGATTGTGCAGTGGCGGATCCAGGGGGGGGGACAACGGGGCAATTGCCCCCCCCCCCCCCCCCCCCCGAGCAGAGCTGGTGCGGTAGTGAGGGGAAAAAAATACAAAAAAACCCATGTCCCTTTAAAAAATAAAAAAAAGCGCACTTGCGGGCAGAGACGGAGGTGAGAGGAGATCAGAAGATCCCCCCTCACCATCGCTCTGCCTGCAGGCTACACAGGGAGCAAAACAGGCAGCACGGAGAAACCTCCGTGCTGCCTGTTCAGCTCCCCGTGCAGTGTGACAAGGAAGTGCCGACAGGACACGTGACCGGCGCTCTGACGTGATACGCGCACTGGTCACGTGCCCTCTCTGCAAAACCGACGGGGAGCCGAACAGGCAACATGGAGGACACCATGCTGCCTGCCACTAGCCACCAGGAAAATGGTAAGTGCTGGGCTCTTATCAAATGGCATTTGACTGGGCAAATAAGCTGGGGAATATTAAATAACAAATAATTCTGGCATATTATTGGGCAAATAGGCAGGGCATATTAAATGGCAAATACTTGCATATTATTGGGCAAATTGGCTGGGCATATTAATGGCAAATAACACTGGCATATTATTGGGCAAATTTGCAGGGCATAATAATGGCAAATAACACTGGCAGATTATTGGGCAAATTGGCAGGGCATATTAATGGCAAATAACACTGGCATATTGGGCAAATTGGCAGGGGCATATTAATTGCAAATAACACTGGCATATTGGGCAAATTGGCTGGGGCATATTAAATGGCAAATACTGGCATATTATTGGTCAAATTGGCAGGGGCATATTAAAATGCAAATAACTCTGGCATATTATTGGTCAAATTGGCAGGGGCTGATTAAATGGAAAATAATACTGGCATAATATTGGGCAAATTAGCAGGGGCATATTAAATTGCAAATAATACTGGCATAGTATTGGGCAAATTGGCAGGGGCATATTAAATGGCAAATACTGGCATATCATTGGGCAAATTGGCTGGGGCATATTAATGGCAAAATAATACTGGCCTTATATTGGGCAAATTGACAGGGGCAGATTAAATGGCAAATACTGGCATATTATTTGGCAAATTGGCTGGGGAATATAAATGGCAAATAATATTGGCAATTTGTTTGTGATGGGGCATGTAAATGGATCGAAGGGGCATGTCCTTGGTGTGCAACGTGGGTTATGGCTCATGTCGTGGGTGTGCCCAAATTTTGTCTACCTAGGGCAGTGGTGTCCAAACTTTTTTCAAAGAGGGCCAGACTTGATGAAGTGAACATGCGTGAGGGCCGACCATTTTGCCTGACAGTTAAAATTAAGTACAAATGAACTATTTTATGCAAACTTTATTGCAAACGATTTGAATGACAATTCTAAACAGTAGTAAAATCACTCTGCCTTTCATATCTGAAGGCCAGATGAAAAAAAACAACAACACAAGATGCTGAAATATATGTCAGGAACACAACTAACCCTTCCCATATCTGTCTGTCTCTCCACTGCCATCCCATATCTGTCTGTCTCTCCTCTGCCATCCCATGTTTGTCTGTCTCTCCTCTGCCATCCCATATTTGTCTGTCTCTCCTCTGCGAACCCATGTCTGTCTGTCTCTCCTCTACCATTCCATTTATGTCTCTCTCTTCTCCCTTCCCATGCATGGTTCTCTCGGCCAATTTGCCCAATAATATGCCAGTGTTATATGCCATTTAATATGCCCCAGCCAATTTGCCCAATAATATTCCAGTGTTATTTGCCATTTAATATGCCCCTACCAATTTTCCCAGTAATATGCCAGTGTTATTTGCCATTTAATATGTCCCTGCCAATTTTCCCAATAATATGCCAATGTTATTTGCCATTTAATATTCCCCTGCCAATTTTCCCAGTAATATGCCAGTTTTTTTTGCCATTTAATTTGCCCCTGCCAATATTCCCAATAATATGCCAATGTTATTTGCCATTTAATATGTCCCTGCCAATTTTCCCAGTAATATGCCAGTGTTATTTGCCATTTAATATGTCCCTGCCAATTTGCCCAGTAATATGCCAGTTATTTGCCATTTAATATCCCCTGACAATTTGCCCAGTAATATGACAGTTATTTGCCATTTAATATCCCCTGCCAATTTGCCCAGTAATATGCCAGTTATTTGCCATTTAATATCCCCTGCCAATTTGCCCAGTAGTATGCCAGTTATTTGCCATTTAATATCCCCTGCCAATTTGCCCAGTAATATACCAGTTATTTGCCATTTAATATCCCCTGCCAATTTGCCCAGTAATATGCCAGTTATTTGCCATTTAATATCCCCTGCCAATTTGCCCAGTAATATGCCAGTTATTTGCCATTTAATATCCCCTGCCAATTTGCCCAGTAGTATGCCAGTTATTTGCCATTTAATATCCCCTGCCAATTTGCCCAGTAATATACCAGTTATTTGCCATTTAATATCCCCTGCCAATTTGCCCAGTAGTATGCCAGTTATTTGCCATTTTATATGCCCCAGCTAATTTGCTCAGTAATATGCCAGTTATTTGCCATTTTATATGCCCCTGCCAATTTGGTTTCTCCGTGCTGCCTGTTCGGCTCCCCGTGCAGCCTGGCAGGCAGAGCGATGGTGGGGGGGGATCTTCCGATCCCTTCTCACCTCCGTCTCTGCCTGCAAGCTTTTTTTTTTTTTTTTCAGAGAGAGACATTGATCAGCCGTGTCTCTGGGGCCGTATGGAAGTAAAGGACGGGCCGCAACTGGCCCGCGGGCCGGACTTGACTGACCTAGGGCTATGTGGAAGAGGAGATACACATACATGGGTAGAGGGACAAAGAGACAGTCATAGGAGGTAGAGAATAGAGAGACATGGTGCCCCTTCCGAGATCAGACTCTGGATCCGCCCCTGTGATTGTGGGAGGCAGTAAAGTGGTTGGCTTAGCATCATGTCAATCCATTGAGCATCTGAGATGAAGAATTTGAGGTACCAGTGTAGTTAATGCTTCTGTCCTGCCTATAGAATTTACCTGAGGAGATCTCTATTACATAAATAGTGAAAGAGAGTTAAATCCATTTTTCTTGCATTTCCTCCACAGCCACTCGGTTAGTGGATCAATTTTACTGTGTACAGAGTGTATTTCTTTAACCTGGAAGAGGTTTGTGATGTCTTTCTTCTCTCGGTAGACACATAGGTCACTGTACTTCAGGTTACTGTTAATAGTAGGTGCCAAGAATCCTTGTTATTAGCTTAGATTGCTTTTGTGTCTGACTTGCAAATTCATGCTGATTAGATGGACTGCACACATTTGCTGCCTCTTGGGACATTCTCATGCCCTGGATTCACGGTGGGTAGAAGCATAATTCTGAGGAGATGAAAAGCTTTGCAAATTGTTATACAGCACATGCAGATACTATAAAACAAAATCCCGTTGCATTTTAACCCCTTCATGCCCAATGGTTCTTTTGGACCAAAGCACCTGAAAGGCAACTTTTTGTTCGTGGCCCCGACAGTGGTGTATCTTGGTTTTGTGCTGCAAACAAAATTTGGGCACCCCCCTACCCACGTTGCACACCCACGACATGACCCATAACCCACGTTGGACACCCAGGACATGCCCCATCACCCACATGCACACACATTAATAGCCCCATCACACCCATTACATGCCCCCATAACATGTCCCCATCACATGCTCCATTACCCCATCACATGCCCCATCACCCTGGTTACATGCTTCCATCACCCCATTACATGCCCCTATCACCCCAATACATGTCCCCATCACCCCAATACATGTTCTCATCACCCCCAATACATGTACCCATCACCCCCATTACATGCCCCCATAACATGTCCCCATCACATGCTCCATTACCTTATCACATGCCCCCATCATCCGGGTTACATGCCTCCATCACCCCCAATACGTGTCCCCATCACCCCCAATACATGTCCCCATCACCCCCATTACATGCCCCAATCACCCCCAATATATGCCCCAATCACCCACAATACATGCCCCCATCACCCCCAATACATGCCCCCTCACCCCAGTACATGTCCCCATCAACCCAAATACATGCCCCCATCCCCCAAGGACTTACCCTTGTCCCTGAGAGGTAGCGGCAGGCAGCACGGAGGACACCATGTTCGGCTCCCCTAGTTCTGTGCAGAGTGTGTCTGATATCAGAGCGCCTGTCAGCACTTCCCCGTCACACTGCACGAGGAGCCGTCATACTGCGCGGGGAGCCGAACAGGGAGCACGGAGGTTTCTCTGTGCTGCCTGTTTGGCTCCCTGTGCAGCCAGATCTTCTGATCTTCCCAGCCACCGTCTCTGCCAGCAAGCGAGGTGGGGTTTTTTTACATTTTTATTTTGCGTTTTTTGTTGCCCCTTAAAGGCATACAAGGCAAGTTTGCCTCATGCTAAATACAGCGCTGGGCCCCGATCACAGAATAATCGGGAGCCAGGGACACGTAGACAGAGATCTGATCAGGGTCTTTACAGACCCTATGGGTCATTCCTGAAATATAGCGAGACCTTGCGACATTACCCATGACATCGCCGAGGCGTTCCCAAGCCCAGAAGTTCTGGCCCAGCACGAGGTGGATAAAGGTAACTAAGTGGTCCCGTCTGACTGGAAAGAAAGTGGTTAAAATAGCATTACAATTCCTTAGTAAATATCTTCTACATGAATTAATTATTCCAAGGTTATAGAGAATGGCTTTGGATTAGGCACTGAGAGCATTTTCACACATGCAAACCCTTTAAAACAAGCAAAATTACTTTTTACAGATATATGTTAGCACATTTTTTGAGTAATACTTTTATTTGCTGCCATGCAAAGTACATAATGCATGTAGAATGAAAATCAACCTGAAAAGATGCATTTTACTCTCTTCAGGGAAGCATGTAAAATGTAAATGTTATGAAAAAACTGGGTAATCTGGCAACCCTAGAGGTGTACATATTGGAAAAGGCCTCTAGATGAATGCTCTGTACAGGCTCCAGAGAAATGCATTTATGTGCACATTGCAAACATACTTACACATAGCTATACTTTACTTGTAGCTTTAACCACTGTTTTTTTTCTCCCTTTTAAGCTCCACCCATAATAGAGACATCAGTGGGTGGTTCCATAGAAGCTGTAAACAAGAAATTTGTGATTAAAGGGACTATATCACCAAAAAAATGGTTAAACCCTGTGCATGAATATTTTTTTTAAAATTATCTATACTTTGTGTTAGCAAAACTGCAAGCACATGCCTAAATGTCTGCTTTATGACATCACCTGTGGCTTGATATGTGAATTAAGGGAAATGAATTTGCATATGAACCCACAGGTGATGTCATAAGCAGGAGACTCCACAGACACATTTAAAACATGTTTCTCCTAATTTAGGTATTTACTTTACCAATTCTGCTCATACAATGAAGAGATCATTTTCATTTTTTATTCTCTACATTTACAGTGTGAGCAATGTTTAGGTGATACAGTCCTTTAAATGTAGGTCATTTTCAAGTCAGCATAGTCCCTTGATGAGAATATAATTCATTAGGTAACATGTTAGAGCTGCACATCTCCTTTATTTTTGTATTGTATTTCTATAGCTTCTCTACACTGGATGACAGGAGATGTTGATAACTAACAAATTTAAGAGCTCTTTTGTTTTTGCGCAAAATACCTTTTTCTCTGAGGAGGTGGAATTGTAGCAGAGCCAACTTCTAGTAATTGTTTTGTTTCCAGCACTTCTTTACCATTGGTAGGCAATCATGCAGACCTGGGTTCCTTGTTAGAACGCACTGCTAGGTATGGACAGAAATGGGTTAAAATAGCTATGCATTCTGTTGCAATAACTAACTGTAGGTTAACTACAACCTAAATAGACAAATCCAATAAATTCAAAATAGCATGATACTGATAAAATAATCTTCCAGCAGGCCACTAAGCATAATGTTTCATGTCTTTGTAATCCAGGATCATTAATACTTATCTGTGGGTATCTATGTTTGTTTCTAGACTAACAGCATTGTCTTTAAATGTTAGTTGAATCCATCAAGTGGAACTTATACGGGAGTCATTGTAAGTTGATAAATTATTAGTACAGCTTATGGCCCCTATCTTACCGCATCTAACTGAAGTGTGAACTCTTGTCACTTTGACTTTCACCTTGCCTGGTGTTTGGGCCACTGGCTGATTCCATGCATCCTATTTTATACCATGCAATTGGATGTTGTGCCTTAGGGCTTTTTCACATCATTCTCTGAAAACTGCTTTAATGTTTTGCTGAATGTACATGTTAAAATCCCATGGATTATTATCACCAGATGCAGTATAAATCTTATGTGTGTCATTTGAAGTTTTGCAAAGCACAGAGTAGTAGTTTATACTGCTTTTATTTGTGTTTTATATTAACATTTACGTTATATTACTTTGCTAGTGATGTAGACAATGGATGATTATAGGAGAGAAAAACAAAGAAATGGGAGTCACATCCCAGACTGAGAATGCTAAAATAACCTGCCCTATAGGATAATACCTACTCAGAAGAGGAATACCTTTGTGCTCACTTGCACCAATACAGAGCAGACCTCTCCATTAGCATATCAGACTGGTTCCATCACTAAGGGCAATCCAGACCCAAAATGCCTGGCAAATCATTGGATGAGAGATTGAATTAGGCTGAAGTGGGAAGGGTTGGCCTAGTTTAGTCTAAAAAGGTTAACATGCTTTTGAGTATAGAGTTGTCCCGATTGCTTTGCACTGAACACAGCAGTGAACTCTGTCTGTGACAGGAGATGTACAATACGATCATCTAATATACCATTCAAATATTATTCTCATCATCTTAAAATCTGCCATACCATCCCACACAGTTCCCCTTTGAGTGATCTGACATCTAGACTAATTCTTCTATATGAGGAGTTGCTGACTAGTCATATGTATAAACAGGGCCGGACTTAGGGGTGTGCGACCTGTGCGAGCGCACAGGGCGCAACACCCCAGGGGGCGCCCGCCCGGCCGGTAGATAGAAAAAAAAAGCCGGTAGTGGCACTGGCTGGGGGAGATCAAAAGATCCCCCCTCACCAGCCCTCTGCTCGGCATTCTCTGCTTGGTCCGGGGAGGGGGCGGAGCTAACCGGCACAGCGGTGTAGCTCCGCCCCCACCCCGGGAAGCAGAGCAGAGTCTGCTTCACGGGGAGCCCCGGGCAGCATGAGATAGTGCTGCTCGGCTCCCCATGCCTGCATTAAGCATGGGGAGCCCGAGCAGCACCTTCTCTTGCTGCCCATGTCTCCCCGTAATGCAGACTGTGCTCTGCTTCCCGGGGTGGGGGCGGAGCTACACCGCTGTGCCGGTTAGCTCCGCCCCCTCCCTGGATCCACCTTTTCAGGCAAAGGTAAGGAGGGGGGGGGGGGAGAGAGACAGACAGAACAGGGGTTAGGGGGGAGAGACAGAACAGGGGTTAGGGGGGGGAGAGAGACAGACAGAACAGGGGGAGGGGAGAAAGAGACAGACAGAACAGGGGTTAGGGTGGAGAGACAGAACAGGGGGAGGGGAGAGAGAGACAGACAGAACAGGGGCAGGGGGGAGAGACAGAACAGGGGCAGGGGGGAGAGACAGAACAGGGGGAGGGGGAGAGAGAGAGAACAGGGAGAGGGGGGAGAGAGAGAACAGGGCTAGAGAGAGAGAACAGGGGGAGGGGGGAGAGACAGAACAGGGGAGGGGTGGGAGAGAGACAGACAGAAAAGGGGCAGGGGGTAGAGACAGAACTGGGGGAGAGAGAGAGACAGAACAGGGGACGGGGGAGAGAGACAGAACAGGGGACGGGGGGAAGTGAGACAGAACAGGGGACGGGGGGGAGAGAGACAGAACAGGGGACGGGGGGAGAGAGACAGAACAGGGGACGGGGGGAGAGAGACAGAATAGGGGACGGGGGGAAAGAGACAGAACAGAGGGAGAGAGAGAGAGAGACAGACATGGCAAGGAAGAGGAAAGGGACAAACATGGGAAGGGAGAGAGACACAAACATAGGGGGGCGAAAGAGACGGGGGGACGCCACGGGGGAAGCCCGCACAGGGCGCCGGAACACTTAAGGCCGGCCCTGTGTATAAATATGGTTGCCACTTTTTCTTCAACAAGAAAAAATGCCAGACATGCTATTATCTCCATAGACTCAACATTGTACCAATTTATGACTAGCCAGCAGATACAATACCACGATGATAGCTAATTTATTTATTTTTCCTTTTTTACACTTTTTTGAACTACATCTACAAACCACTATTCATTCTGTATAGTTACCAAATACAGTTACAGCTTTAATATGTAGGATGATGACAAAACGCATCTCAAAACGTATCCTTTAATAAGCTGATTATATGATTCTGCTGGAAAAAAATAACACCTACAACTACTGCCTCACATATCATACAAGAAGAAAAAAAATATCTAACAAACATATCATTAGTTAAAAAACATTCATATTGTCAACAAGTTACATAGTAATGTCTTTCATGGGTATAAAATGTCACATGAGTCAGAACCTCCCACATTCATAAACCCGAGTGTATTTTTTGGAAGCAGATGACAAAGCCAATGTTCAACTAATGCCAAGATGTATCCGTTAGAAAATACAAGTGTTTTCGTATAAAAGTCAATGTCAGTTCCTTTTAATTTGGGTTCCTTGTCAATTAATAACAAGCAGGTACTCAGAGTTGTGGATGTGTAAAATAACAGGTTAAATGATAGCACACAACAGATTAAAGAGTCACTAAACACTAAAACCAACTTTTGCATCTGCAATTCCCTTCTAATTAGGTAACATGGCAAGTTTAAACATAAAAATAATTAAGTTTTCTTGTTCATAGCCTGAAGTAGCAGGCTGCTCCATCGCTTGTCACTGCCTGTTACTGCAGTAAGAAACCTTATAGGTTGTAGATGCAAACAATAGAGGGGATGCTCTTCTAATGGTTTTGCCTAGAAGCAAGGGTACCTCATTGTAGTATTTTGCTAAATATACACTGTATGGACAAAAGTATTGGGACATCTGACCATTATACCAGCAGGGACATCACATTCTAAATACACAGACATTACTATGTAGTCGGTCCCCTATTACACTCTTCTGCAAAGGCTTTCTACAAGATTCTGGAATGTTTCTGTGGATTTTTTTCCCCATTCACCCAGTAGATCATTTGTGAGGTCAGGCACTGATGTTGGACAAGAAGGCCTGGCTGCAATGTCCAATCCAGTCCATCCTAAAGGTGTTCGATAGGGTTGAGGTCAGGACTCTGTGTGGGTGCCAGTCAAGTTCTTCCCTACCAAACTCATCCAACCATGTGTTTATAGACATTGCTTTGCGCACTGGGGCACAATCATGCTGGAATAGGAAAGGGCCTTCCCTGCAAGATTGGAAGCATAGCATTGTTCAAAATGTCTTGATGTGCTGACACATTAAGATTTCCCTTCAGTGGAAGTGAGGTTCCTAACCCAACCCGTGAAAAACAACCCCACACCATTATTCCTTCTCCACCAAACTTCACAGTTGGCACCTAGACTCGCCATCAGACTGCACGACAGTGAAGACTCCACAAAACACATTTCCACTGCTCAAGAGTGCAGTGACACCATCCTTTACATGCTGCTGTTCAGTCATGGAAACCCATTCCATGATGCTCCTGCTGCACAGTGTTTGTGCTGATATTAATGCCATAGGAAGTTTTGGAACTCTTCAGCTATGGAATTATCAGAGCATTGGCAACTTTTATGCACCATGCGCTTCAGCTCTCGGTGACCCCACTCTGTGACTTTACGTGGTTTTCCAGTTTTGCTGCTGTTTATAAATGTTTCCAAGTTCCGATAATACCACTTACAGTTGTCCGTGGACTATCTATCAGGGATGAAATTACGGACATATTGTAAAGGTGGCATTGTATCACAGTACCACGCTTGAATTCACAGAGCTCTTCAGAATGACACATTTTTTTTCACAAATGTTTGTAAATGCAGACTGCATAGCTAGGTGCTTGATTTTATACACCTGTGGCAATGGATCTGATTGAAACACCTGACTTTAATAATTATGTGGTGTTACATAGATACATCATAGTTTAGTTTGAAAAAACACTTGCGTCCTTCAAGTTCAACCCTTTTCCTATTCCTTGTTTACTGCTGTTGATCCAAATAAAGGCAAAAAAACCACCCTAATTTTAGCAATTTCAAATTCTGCTTTCAGTGAGAAAAAAAAATCCTCCTTCCTTCTTGGCAAATAGATTTCTCTTTGGAACAAGCACTAAATAAATATTAATGCCTATACTAAACATGCATAGCCATCTATCCTCTGGCCCATTAAAAAAAAGTATCCAGGCCGCTTTTAAAGGCATCTAACGTATTTGCTAGAACCACCTCTTTGGGTAGTGAATTCCATACCTTTATTGTCCCTACTGTAAAAAATCCCTTCCGCTGTCATAGACTAGATATCCTTTCTTCAAGTCTTAGCAGGTGACCTCTTGTCCTTTGTACTGTTCTGTTAATGAACAGGTCTTTACAAAGCCTTTTTGTATGGGACCTGTACATATTTATATAACATTATCATATCGCCTCTAAGCTGCCTCTAGGGTGTACAAATTTTACTTTTACAGCCTTTATTCATAACTAAAACTTTCCATTCCCCTTAATAGTTTTGTAGCCCTCCTAAGCACTTTCTCTAGTTCCATAATGTTTTGTTTTTTTTTAAAGTGCCTAGAATTGAACCACATATTCAAGGTGGGGTTTTACCATGGACCTATAGAGAGGAAGAATAATATCTTCCTTCCGTGAGTCAATACCTCTTTTAATACATCCCAATATCTTATTGACCTTTCATGTGGCACTGTGCACTACTGCTAAGTCTACAACTACTCCCAAATCTTTTTCATTAGTAGATTTCCCCAAGGAAACATCATTTAAACTATATGTTACATTTTTATTATTGTACCCAAAATGCATAATTTAAATTTTGTTTAGACTGAGGCTCATTTGCCATTATCTGCCCTGTTACAACACTGAAAAGGGGTCAATGGTCCACCTCACTTAATAAAAGAGACGAAGATTACTTTTAACGAGTACTTCCCACTGTCCATATAAAATAATCAGAATTCAGATGAGTCACAAAGACGGGTTTGCAAAGTCGTTGTTTGTTTCGGCACACTGTAGCTTTGGTAGTGTGCATATGCTTCAGGCTTGCAACAAAGTTCACAGTAACTATTTTATATTATTGTATGGAGTACAGTCTTTAGCAAGACGGTGACCTTCATAGCTTGCTCAGCCAATGTGCCAATGTGCCAATGCCAATTCATGTTCAGTTCTTTAGCCTTGTAATCTTTCCATCCTTCCATTCTAGCCGGAGGTCTATTCGCATAATTTAGTTGGCAGTGTTATACTGTAGAATGGCTGGCTACATCTTAGCTGGCATCATAGCTTCAATTCTTCATAGCTCTACTAGCTCACCTTGGGCCTACAGGTTAGATTCTATTATAGTGTTTTCTTCAAACACACTCCTCCTAAAAACTCCAATCACAGAAAGAGATTTCCAATTTTACCATGTACAGATGCTATCTAAACATTAGCACTATAACACAAGTCTTAGAGGGTGTGTTTTAACCTTTAGTATCCAAACTTATAGATATCTTAATGACAGGAACAACAGTGCAGAATTGCACTGAATGACAGGAACAACAGTATGCATATACATATAAATTAATCCACTATAAGGATAAAAATAATTGTAAATTCTACACCATGCCCAATTACCCAATTTGTCCAAATCCTCTTGCAGTGAAGATGCATCTAGTTCAGACTGTATTACCCCACTTAATTTCTTGTCATCATCAAACACTGAGACATGGCTCCCTATACTGTTTGGGAGATCATTAATAAACAAATGAAAAAGAAGAGGATTCAGGACAGATCCCTGAGGTACTCCACTTATAACATCTGTCCAAATTGTCACATTTACCACGACCCTTTGCATTCTATCTTTCAACCAATTGCCAGTCAACATATAAACATTTTTCTGTGAAGGCAATTATGGCCATATTTTGCTTAGCCTACCACCACGCCAAAGTCTAAGCAAAATATGGTCATTTATTGTGGCTAAACTCCAATATTTTTTCATATAAAAATATGCTTTTAAAATATCTAAAAAGATTTAAAAATGTATAAAATATCTTAAGGATAATACCATATTTGCTCGAATATAAGACGACCCTGATTATAAGACGACCTCCCAAACTTCGGATATTCCATTAGGAAAAAAACTAAAAGCCTGAATAAAAGACTACCCTATAGGAAAAAAGTTTAACTTGTATATATTCATATGTAAATTGCTTTTTCAGATTTAATAAATAATTATGATATTAAAAAAACAAATTCTTGTTTTTATTTCCTTTTATGTGCCAATGCTTCCTCTACCCGCAGACTTGCCCAATGGTCCCCTCCCTCCCCCCAATGTTCCTCTGTCTCTCTCCCCCTCCCTCCAACGTTGTCTCTTTCTCTCTCCTCCTCCCTCGTTGTCTGTCTCTCTCTCCCCCTCCCTCCCCCCAGTGTTGTCTGTGTGTCTCTCTCTACCCAGTGTTGTCTGTCTCTTTCTCCCCATCCCTCCCCCCAACGTTGTCTGTCTCTCTCTCCCCCCAGCGTTGTCTGTCTCTTTCTCCCCCTCCCTCCCCGATACGTGCAGACATTCTCTGCTGCTGCCCAGCACTCCCGCTGGGATGTTTATGGTGAAGCCGGCATTATCATAGAAGTCCCGACGGACATGCCGGGAAGCAGCGGAGGATGTCTGCGCACATTGCACAGACATCCCCCGGCTGCTTGAGGGGGGCATCCAGGTCAGACTATAAGACGACCTCGAATATAAGACAAGGGGTCTTTTTCAGAGCATTTGCTCTGAAAAAAACCTTGTCTTATATTTAAGAAAATACGGTATGTTGTATGGATGCATACTGCATTTATGCAGTGGTGTATCTTGATTTTGTGCTGCCCTAGGCAGACAAAATCCGGGCACCCCCCTACCCAAGCTGCACACCCACGTTACACACCTAAGACATGCCCCATCATTCAGACTCACATCAAGCTCATACTCCCATCACACACACACTCCCATCACACTCAGTCACACACTCCTACTCCCATCACACTCAGTCACACACTCCTACTCCCATCACACACACTCTGACTCCCATCACACACACTCTGACTCCCATCTCCCATCACACTCAGTCACACACTCTGACTCCCATCACACTCAGTCACACACACTGTCTCCCATCACACACACACTCTGACTCCCATCTCCCATCACACTCAGTCACACACACTGTCTCCCATCACACACACTCTGACTCCCATCACACTCAGTCACACACACTGTCTCCCATCACACACACTCTGACTCCCATCACACTCAGTCACACACACTGTCTCCCATCACACACACTCTGACTCCCATCTCCCATCACACTCAGTCACACACTCTGACTCCCATCACACACACTGTCTCCCATCACACACACTCCTACTCCCATCACACTCAGTCACACACTCTGACTCCCATCACACTCAGTCACACACACTGTCTCCCATCACACACACTCTGACTCCCATGACACTCAGTCACACACACTGTCTCCCATCACACACACTCTGACTCCCATCACACTCAGTCACACACACTGTCTCCCATCACACACACTCTGACTCCCATCACACACAGTGTCTCCCATCACACACACTCTGACTCCCATCACACACAGTCACACACACACACACACACACACACACACATCCCATCAGCACTTACCTTTCCCTGGTGGCTAGTGGCAGGCAGCATGGTCCCTCCATGCTGCCTGTTCGGCTTCCCTGCGATTGTGCCGACAGGTCACGTGACCGGGCGCGCGTATGACGTCAACGCGCCCGTCACGTGACTGTCGGCACTTCCGTGTCGGCACACTGCACGGGGAGCCAAACAGGCAGCACGGAGGTTTCTCTGTGCTGCCTGTTCGGCTCCCCGTGCAGCCTGGCAGGCAGAGCGATGGTGAGGGGGGATCTTCTGATCCCCTCTCACCTCTGTCTTTGCCTGCCAGCGCGGTCTTTTTTTTTTTTAAAGGGCGGCGTTTTTTTTTTTACATTTATTTTTTTTTCAGTGCTGGGGGGCGCTGCCGCCCCCTAAAATTTGCCGCCCTAGGCATCCGCCTAGGATGCCTCGCGGTAAATACAGCACTGCATTTATGTATTGCATTATATTAAATTTGGTCACTCTAGTGGTGCTGTATGCACCACATGCCGGTTCTGGGGTGCTGTCCAAATAATAGTTTCTTCAAATGATAAACATCAATAAGTGATGGAAAAAATACGGCATCAAAATGTGAACAAAAAGAGCACAGATGAATTAAGAAGTCATGTTGACAGGCTCTTTTCTATTCTTTTTTAAAATAATTTTTCCTTTCGGGGTGCCGTTAGGCTTTTTTTTGGTTAATTGGTTGTGTGATGGGATAGTAATTTGAATAATCTGGACTTGGGAATCCCAATCACCAACACCAGTTAAGGACTGGTGTTATTACTAACTTACCTTTTGTTTTCCACGTAATAAATGAGTCATTACCACTTATATTGATAATTGTAGATATTGTCCAATCTCACCAGTACTTCTTGTGAGATTAAATTAATTTCAATAAATCAATTTCAATGAGTCAAACTCGATTATGACATAATTCAAGTGTATTTGAATCCTCAGAGATTCAATTTCCCTTAATAATACAGCAGTTAAGTGACATATAGGTTCCGATGGAGTTTATCTGGAAAGGCAGGAATCCCAGAGAGATTTTTTTTTTTAAATGCACGCTTATGTATTTCAAGGTGATTTTCATTTGCACTGTATACTTCAAACAATTCTTATCAAACAAAGTAGGTTGTTTAGAAAGGTTAATTCTAGTTAGAAAAGCGGAGTAATCACAATGGAAACCAATGGCCTATTGTTTCTGTTCTTTACTTCACTTTGCAGATGACACTTAAGGGTTAAGCACAGATTCCATAATTTAATAACCCATATTTACATAACATTCTGCATCTTCTAAGAACTGTCTTAGCCATTCTCAATACGCCTAGAACATTTCTTGCCTATTTCAAACTAAGGCATTTTGCCAAAAAGCCTTCAGAGCACTTTCATCACAAGATAAGCAGAAAAGATATGACCTTCAAAGCTGGACTTACTAGGAACAAGACAAGCAATGTTAACTTTGTAGTTTACCAACTCTATTCTGAGAGTCAAATAAGGATGTAAACAGAGGCCCGCTTAAAATAAACATCAGTAGCCGCTTCCAAATTTAAATGAAGTGTTATCATTAAATGCAATGGTATATCAGTGTAATATCTGGATCTTGAACGCTTTCAGTTGGGCTTCTATAACAGAAGCATGTGAACATGTCAGTGGCCCCAGTTTGAGCATAAATAGGCATGTACTTATTTAAGATGCATACCATTTTATGAAATGACTGCCAGTCTCTGTGCTTTATTGTGAAACAAGCAGGCTGATTCAGTCACTCACTGTCACTCATTACCAGTTCAAAGAGACATTTGTGGTTTTCCATCCAATTAATAGAGGGGACCTTAACTGCACTAGCAGAAAGACACAGGCGACTTTTATCAGAACCACAATCTGATTGGCTAAGTGCATTCTAACACTGCCAGTTTATGCCAGCAGTCATATCAGCTCTGCATCAGCTGAAGCAAATGTTTAACAAAATACACTTTATATTGCCACTTTATAAATTAATTGAACCAAAACCAAGCTCTTTTCTCAATTCTGTGTATGTGAGGCCCTGACCAGGCTAAATGCTAACATCCCTCTCCATCACAGGTATTCACACCTGGAAATTGCAGGACTGTCTCTATACTTTATAATAGGAATGTCTTTGGTCCCTGGTAAGCAAAAAAATTGAGGTTAAGCTCCATATAAGCAACAACATTTAGTGTTAGGACTCACCAACATTGGCATAGTGGTGGGCTAACCACAATATTGCCGTATTATTTGGCAAAATCTCCAATTGTGTTATCTAAAGAGTTTTTAAGTAGACTATGAAACCTATAGCTGTATGATGAGATATGAGTGCTCAGATTTGTGTATTGTTTACAGGGCCGGCCTTAGGGGTGTGCGACCTGTGCAAGCGCACAGGGCGCAAAACCCCAGGGGGCGCCCGCCTGGCCGCTCAAAAAAAGTTTAAAAAAAAGTTGGTAGAGGCACTGGATTGGGGAAATCAAAAGATCCCCCCTCACCAACCTCTGCTCGGCAAGCTCTGCTGGGTCTAGGGAGGGGGCGGAGCTAACCGGCTGAGAGGTGTAGCTCCGCCCCCACCCTGTGAAGAAGAGCAGCGTCTGCTTCACAGGGAGCCCCAGGCAGCAAGGCCGGCCCTGATTGTTTATATATAGAAATACCAAATTCTACAAGCAAATAAAAAAATCGATTACATATAGCCATGGTGTAAATGTTATCCCCAGGCAAAAAGTGGGCCTTTTAATGCTGTAGATAATGAAGAGGAGGAATAAATAAAGTGAAACATTTTGTTGGCAGGACTTTGGTGAAAAATGTGCAGGGCATAGAAGATTAGACAACGTATTAGGAGCTTGCACAAAAGCCATTACTAAGCCATGCACTTTTTGCACCCCTATAGTGCCCATAAAAAGTGGTGCACTATACAAATACCTCGTCAGCCTATTGGGAAATCATGCAGTACTCAAGATTTTTGGCATTCCTTTTTCACCTATTTGAGAAATAATTATTGCTGCACCATTTGGTGCGCCACATGCAAAAGCGACGTACATTACAAATTTAATGCCCTAACATTTTAATTATACCATTTCTGTCTGTTTCTAAAAAGAGCATTAATCCAAAGGGATCATTTTTATAATATGTGATCTGTGAAGTGCTATAATTTTGGCAAACATAAGTTTAGAGATTTCGTTGCTTTTTATATTAAAAAAAAATCCACAAGGGAATTTCACACATCACAGATCACATTGTCAGCACCTTGAGAACAGTATATGTCTTGCTTATTACATAGCCTCATATCACAAATTCTTCACAGATTTAGGTTACTTTGCGTTTCAGCAGCTCAAGTAATTGTAGTGGGCAGATTCTGATGTGGGCGGTTTCGGAAATCCATGATAGGAACCTATTCAGTTACTAGCAAATCCTCCAGCACATCTATTCCTTACAGTTACAAGCTACATATGTGTACAACAAACATTCTGAACAAGTTTACCCTTTGGTTCATTCCATTCTTCTTATAACCAGACACATTATGGGAGATGACAATATTTTGCATCATCTTGAAATATTTGTAAATTAAAATATGTCAATCTACAAAACAAAGCATAAGAAAAATCAAATCAATGTTCAAGAACATTGGTAAGTGTCTGTTAATATTGAATTCCTCAAAATAGCCCACCTTTACCTTAATGTCAGTGACCTACACAAGGCATCTAGTTAACAAGTTTCAGTAGAAAGTCACCTAACATATCACACTGACATGCGACAGATTAAAATTCCTTTCATGTGACTATAATTGTGCAGTTCATTATGATTATCAACTTACATATGTTTCAAAGAATGATATGTTGCATGGCTATAGAAAATTAACATAGTTAATCATGTAATGAAAATCTGAATTGGTACAATCGCTCAGATTAAGGTATATGTTCTCTAATGTGGTTAAAGATGTTGATTACTATTTCAGAACATTAGATAGTTATTTCTTTTTTTTTTTTAATCAGTATTTATGGAGTTTTAGGTAATACAGTACAGATACACAGGGCGGTGGGGGTAGGAGAGTACATCAGCTAGAAAGGGGGGGAGCGGTGGGAAATGTTGCAATAACAATGGTACAAATATACATCAGTATAGAATCAAACAATAATTACCATGGTCGATACCTGGGGAAGGGTGGCATCTCACGCAGGAGGGGGTAATGGGGCCAAAGGTTGGCGGGGTGGGTGGTATGAAGGTGGAGAAGTAAAAGTGTCCAAAACAACAAGTTTAAGGGGTAACAGGGGGGCAGTGGGGTGGGAGGAAAAGGGTCAATAAGGGGGAGAAGTGGAGGGGGACAGCAAATCCACAGGTAGTATGGTTACACATTAATAATTAACTTGGGTGCACCAATGAGTGTGTCAGAGGATCCTCCACAAATTGTAGCCAGTAAAACCAGGTCTTCCTGTATCTTTCCGATTTATGCTCTGAGGTGGAGATCAGCTCCTCCATGGTGCACATTCATTCCACCACCTGGACCCATTCCTGGATCATAGGGGGTTCCTGGGACCCCCAGTGCAGCTGGATTAGGGATTTAACAGCATTCAGCAGATGCTTCAATACTGATTTTTTTTGTATATGGAAATGGGCAGACTTGTGTAGGGGAGGAGATAAGCAAGTGGTGTAAATCTGGGCAGGTGGTCTGTAAATTGGGGAATAATGGAGCAGATTTTGTGTCGAAAGGGGGAAATTGCTGAGCAATCCCACCAAATGTGGAGCGTCAAGCCAGGGGCCACACCACATCGCCAGCCTAGGTTGGATTTCTCTGGGAAGATTTTATGGAGCAGTGAAGGTGTCCTATACCATCTGGACAACAGCTTATAAGACATATCTTATATTCTGTTATTAGTACATGTTTGGTGGGTAAGGATAAAGACTTTCTCCCATTGGGGTCTACTGAGGGAGATCTGAAGGTTTAAAGAAAAAAAGGGGAAAAAAAGAAAGAAATTCTGCTCCAGACTGTCTACCTGATACAGAGAGTCTGATTATCCTTTGGATCCGAGGTCAGCCGGTAAAAGCTGACAAAGCTTTTATATGTGAGTCGGCACATGCGTGCCTCTCATGTTTTTGCTTTCAAGTAAGCTCTGCACATTTGTTTAAAGCTTATTTCACTCCTAATTTTGCTACAAATATCTGAGTGAAACGGAAGCTATTTGCTTAACTCTGCCTACTTGTATTTGTTTGCACAACATTGGTAAATTGCACTACAGACTTCCAGAGTGTAATAGAAGTTACACCCTCAGTTCTGCCCATTTGTATTGTTTCTTGTTAAAAATTCCTGTGAACCTGTCTGTTACAGACTTCTAAATGCAATAGTTCTGCTTTTACTATTTTTTGCAAAATATCTGTGAACTTGTTTGTCATTTATATTTTATATTTTTGTATTGAGTGGCAAGTAATGTTTTAATAAGTCTATACATCAGAGAAGTAGAGCTCTGTTTGCCTACATTTAAAACACCTTACTGCCACAAAGACACATTTGGTTTGAGTCTATTTATTTCTGTTTACACAACAAGGAAATAACACAATGTTTTAAATGTTTAAATGAACATACTACTGGAGAAACTAAATACAGCTGTCTCTACTTGCAACATCTTGACACTACCACAAATTAGTCTCAGGTAGTTGCAAAGTGAAATTAACTCCTTACAGCCTGGTTAAACAGTATAACACTATTTTGTGCAAATCTCTTTTTTTTTGTTTTTCCGGAAAATATATGGAAGAAGATCTTATGGCAATATCTACACAAAGATAGCATTAAGTATTTTTTTTTTTTTTTTTTTTGGCACATTGTTTGCACATATTTATATTGAATATCCTCTGTGCTCCTTTTTTTGTTGGTGTTTTTTCCATGTAAAAGTGAGCTGCATTATATAATTATCACAATAATTTTTTAGCGCCGAGCACTTTCGTCACATTCACTAGATCTGAAGGTTTGCCTCCCATTTGCCAACAAACTCTGTGAGGGTGGGCATGTTGGTGGTGTGCAGTAGATTGTAAAGAACAGAGATACAGTGTCGAAGTATAGATTCCCCTAAAATAATTGTCTCAAAGTCTGTCAAAGGTCTGTGGAGGTGATGTTTCATTGTGAGAGACCTGACAAAATTAGTGAGTTGCCTATGGTGAAAATGGTCCATTAAAGTCAATGGTCGGTCTGGTATGTCATGCAAAGCCTTCATG
This sequence comes from Pelodytes ibericus, assembly GCA_036172795.1. Classification (NCBI taxonomy): domain Eukaryota; kingdom Metazoa; phylum Chordata; class Amphibia; order Anura; family Pelodytidae; genus Pelodytes; species Pelodytes ibericus. The sequence goes on from CM069857.1 coordinate 165,641,207, forward strand.
TCTCCTCCGATCATAAGGTCTGCCAACCTACTTGGTTCTGCTAGGGTCGTGTCTAGGATACATCCCACATTTCTACCTGGGGCCAAATCAGGGTTGTGTCTGAACGAAGTGAGTAGGGAGGGGTATGTGGTCAGGTCATATGTTCTGTGGAGCAAATGTACAGTCGCAACTGAGGCTGAAGTCAACAGGTGCTAACTAGTGAGTCGTCTCGCTTGTAGAGGCATAATCCATGGGAGAAAATGGGGGGGGGGGGCATCCTAAGAGCTCTTCGTCCAATCTCACTCACTGTCTGGGGTCTGGAAGTACCATTCCAGGAGACGTTGCAGGTGGCAGGATATGTAATATGTGCGTTTACACGGCATCCTCAATCCCCCCTAGCTTTACGTTGTGTGAGCAGGTCAAATCTAATCTGAGGTTGTTTCCCTCCCCATGTAAACTTGATAAATGCATGGTATAAAGAGGCAAAAAAGGCAGGCAGAATTTGAATTGTAACTGTCTGTAAAAGTTATAGGATCCTAGGGAGTTCATCTTTAAGATATTTATTTCTTAACCCTTTACCAACAATCCACTTACATGTATGGGCTCCCAATGCAGTGCATTAATCAGCCCCTGCCAATTTGCCCAATATTATGCCAGTATTATTTTGTCATTAATATTCCCCAGCCAATTTGCCCAATAATATGCCAGTATTTGCCACTGAATATTCCCCAGCCAATTTGCCCAATAATATGCCAGTGTTATTCTGCCATTTAATATGCCCCAGCCAATTTTCCCAATATTAATCCAGTATTTGCCATTTAATATGCCCCTGCCAATTTTCCCAATAATATGCCAGTGTTATTTGCCATTAATAAGCCCCAGCCAATGTGCTCAATATGCTAGTGTTATTTGCCATTTAATATGCCCCTGACAATTTGCCAAATAATATGCCAGTGTTATTTGCCATTTAAATTCCCACAGCCAATTTGACCAATAATATGCCAGTGTTATTTGCCATTTAGTATGCCCCAGTAAATTTGCCTAATAATATTCCAGTGTTATTTGCCATTTAGCATGCCCCAGTAAATTTGCAAATAATATGCCAGTGTTTTTTGCCATTTAATATCCCACAGCCAGTTTTCCCAATAATATGCCAGTGTTATGTCCCATTAATATGCCCCTGCCAATTTGCCCAATAATATGCCAGTGTTATTTGCCATTTAATATGCCCCTGCTAATTTGCCCAATAATATGCCAGTGTTATTTGCCATTTAATATGCCCCAGCCAATTTGCCTAATAATATGCCAGTGCTATTTGCAATTTAATATCCCACACCCAGTTTTTCCAATAATATGCCAGTGTTATGTCCCATTAATATGCCCCTGCCAATTTGCCCAATAATATGCCAGTGTTATTTGCCATTTAATATGCCCCTGCTAATTTGCCCAATAATATGCCAGTGTTATTTGCCATTTAATATGCCCCAGCCAATTTGCCCAATAATATGCCAGTGTTATTCTGCCATTTAATATGCCCCAGCCAATTTTCCCAATATTAATCCAGTATTTGCCATTTAATATGCCCCTGCCAATTTGCCCAATAATATGCCAGTGTTATTTGCCATTAATAAGCCCCAGCCAATGTGCTCAATATGCTAGTGTTATTTGCCATTTAATATGCCCCTGACAATTTGCCAAATAATATGCCAGTGTTATTTGCCATTTAAATTCCCACAGCCAATTTGACCAATAATATGCCAGTGTTATTTGCCATTTAGTATGCCCCAGTAAATTTGCCTAATAATATTCCAGTGTTATTTGCCATTTAGTATGCCCCAGTAAATTTGCAAATAATATGCCAGTGTTATTTGACATTTAATATCCCACAGCCAGTTTTCCCAATAATATGCCAGTGTTATGTCCCATTAATATGCCCCTGCCAATTTGCCCAATAATATGCCAGTGTTATTTGCCATTTAATATGCCCCTGCTAATTTGCCCAATAATATGCCAGTGTTATTTGCCATTTAATATGCCCCAGCCAATTTGCCTAATAAAATGCCAGTGTTATTTGCCATTTAATATGCCCCAGCCAATTTGCCTAATAATATGCCAGTGCTATTTGCCATTAATATGCCCCAGACAATTTCCCCCCATTTCCCCAGCACTTACCTTTCCCTGGTGGCTAGTGGCAGGCAGCATGGTCTCCTCCATGCTGCCTGTTCGGCACCTAGGCGGTTGTGCCGACAGGTCACGTGATCCGGCGTGCGTATGACGTCAGCACGCCGGTCACGTGACTGTCGGCACTTCCGTGTCAGACTGCATGCGGAGCTGAACAGGCCGCACGGAGGTTTCTCTGTGCTGCCTGTTCGGCTTCCTGTGCAGCCTGCAGGCAGAGGGAAGGTGAGGGGGGATCTTCCGATTCCTTCTCACCTCTGTCTCTGCCTGCAAGTGCGTTTTTTTTTTTTTTTTTTTAAAGGGACAGATTTTTTTTTTTTTTTAATTTATTTTTTTTTTTCAGTGCTGGGGGCGCCCCCCAAAATTTGCTGCCCTAGGCATCCGCCTAGGATGCCTCGCGGTAAATACAGCACTGAATGCCTTTACATGTACGGGCTGTGTTTAAGATAGCGCAAATGCTGCATTATTGCCACGATTCGCACGATTTTCAACTTTTCGGAAAGCAACAAAAAACTGGCCACCAGGACCGCCCCACGTTCTTAAAGTGACAGACAGGTTTGAAACACCCCAAAAAGGGTCTGTCTTAGTATGCAACAGGCTGTCTCAGCCATTGCAGTGTGGATTGTGATTACCAAATAGGCTAATCACAATCCATTGCCATCCTCCCCCAAATTTGGGGGGAGAGATGGGAAAAGTTGATCCTGGTTGCCTTAACAGTTAGGTAGACCAGGATCAACCATTATTTTTTTTCATGTATTAATGTGATCACTGTGAAAATCAATCACATTCATCACATGCAATAAATGCAAAAAATACAGTAAATGACAATCAGTGCTGTATGAACAGTGATTGTCAAAATCTTGCCTCTCTCTCCCTGATACATATTTATCTTGTGTCAGAGAGAGAAGAGAAAGATACTGTGTCCCAGAAGAAATGTAATTAAAAAAAACACACAAAAAAACACTTTTATTTAAAACATTTTTACACTCTTTATTACATTTTATACATTGCACAAATGGTTAAATCTTTAAAAAAAATGGTTGCAAAAGAAATCCCTATCTGTCCTTAAAAAAAAAAACAATATATTAAATGTGGGGATTCATTAAAATAGCAAGCTTGCACTTTAATTTAAACGCACACATAGCTAAAGTAGAAAGAAAGCTATTGTCTAGAACGGACATCAAAACAAAGAAAATTATTGACCCTAAGGGGTTAATGCAGTAAGAGAAATAAAACATTCAAGCATCCTTTTAATAATTGCAAAATCCAATAAATGTTGTGTTTTCACATTTCAGAGGTGCCTGTCAGAGTTAATGTTGAAGGCAAATTTTGATTTAGATTGTCATAATCTTTTGACTAAAATACCATTTTTGTTTAGTCGTATTTTAGTAATCTGAATCGTTTTAGTTTTAGTCTCCAGTAGAATTTTGTCGACTAAATCTCCAGCAGTGAGGGAGGTCTGAGAAGACTGTTACACAGTATTAAGTTAACTTACTAGTGAGATAGGAGGGGAAACATGACAGTAGCAGGTGAATCAGATGGAGGAGAATCCTCTTCCTCTGTGGTTTGCAGGGCGTTGGTCCAGGTGGCAGACAGACTTGGGTCAATCCAGCTGAGGATAGAGATAGGGGATTGGGCTTTGGCTGAGATCCAAGGGAACCAGAACAAGTCCAATCACGTGTTATCACATTTCACAGTTGATGTACATTGTAATGGATTTTAGTCATCGTTTTAGTCCTATTATCTTAATTTTTATTTAGTTATTGATTCACTGAAAATATTCATGAAATGTTTAGTCAATGAAAATAATACTGATGTTTATGTCCCATCTCTGCCTTCGGCATGGTCTGTTGACATTCACACTCAATGGCCCTATTGCATTAAGGGAATAGCTTAGGGATCTCAGCCTGAGATACCTTGGGATCGCAGATGTTTCATGGTTAAACAGGATCCAAATCAATATCACAGTTCAATACTTGTAGGAGGAAGTGCTAGTCAGGTTCCTCATAGCCCCTATAACAACTACAAAAGTATTGAGATACACCACTTAGTTATTGAATTCAGGTGTTTCAATCTGATCCAGTGTCACAGGTGTATTAAATCAAGCACCTAGCCATGCAGTCTGCATTTACAAACATTTGTAAAAAAAAAAAAAAAGTGTCATTCTGAAGAAAAAAATGTAATTCTGAATTCAAGCGTGGTACTGTGATAGGATTCCACGTTTGAATCCGAGTCAACTCGTGAAATTTCATCCCTGCTAGATATTTCACGGTCAGCTGTAAGTAGTGTTATTGAAAAGTGGGAGGGTTTAGGAACAGCTGCCATAAAGCAGAAGACCAATTAAATTCACAGAGCGGGGTCATCGAGTGCTGATGCCCATGGTGCATAAAAGTCACCAATGCTCTGCTGATTCCATATCTGAAGTGTTCCAAACTTCTACTGGAATTAATATCAGCACAAAAACTTTGCAGAGGAGCTTCATGCAATGGGTTTAATTGGCCAAGCATCAACATGCAAGCCTCATATCACCAAGTTTAATGCCAAGCATGGATCAAATGTCTTCACTGTTTGGCTGTCTGATGGGTGAGTCTGGGTTTGGAGGATGCCAAGAGAATGCTACCTGCCTGATAGGATTATGCCAACTGTAAAGTTTGGTGGAGGAGGAATAATGGCATGGGACTGTTTTTCAGGGCTTGGGCTGTGCCCCTTACTTTCAGTGAAGGGAAATCCTAATGCTTCAGACATTTTTAATAAAGCTATGCTTCCAGGTTTGTGGGAACATTTTGGTGAAGGCCATTTTGTATTCCAGCATGACTGTGCCCCAGTGCACATAGGTTCATAGATACATGTTTGGAGGAGTTTGGGCTGGAAGAACTTGACTGGAGCACACAGACCTCAACCCCATCAAACACCTTTGGGAAGTAGAGAATGGAGATTGCAGCATCATTGCCTGATCTCACAAAAGCTCTACTGGATGAATAGGAAAACATTTCCACAGAAACATTCACAAATATTGTGCAAAGCCTTCCAAAAAAAGTTTAATAATTCTGTGTTCCCTATTAATGTCATGGTCTTGTGTTCCAATACCTTTGCCCATATGGGTGACACATTTTTTTATGAACAGTATTAATCTAAACACAAAAACAACTCATCTACCAAGGACATATTTAAACATGCCCAGTACCAGCACACACAATGCTATATAAATACCTATCACATAGCTAAACCCAGATTAAATCATACAACAGGGGTCTCAGAACATGCCACTCTCCCTGAATGGGGGTCTGACATTGTGGAGCTGGCAATAGTTATAGTGTATTTATGCACATAAATCTCCCATTTATAATACAAAAGTAATCATAACAACATAAAAGGGCAATCACATTTTAAAGTTTTTTGGAAAGTAGAGGCCAGTCTTTGAGATTTCCTTTCCGCATTTGCCCTTGTCCACCTAGATGTTGAGAAAGATAAATCACAAGCTGCATGTCCAGGAAGTGAATGATTGCATGTAAGTGAGGAGGAATGTGAGATCACCACAGCATCTGCCTATACTGTTTTTGCCAAACAGTATACCGATTAAAAGCCAAAGCAAAAAAAAAAAGGAAGAATCCGCACTCAGGATCTCAGGTAAGAAAAATCCATGATATTTAATGGCAGTAGAATAGTGATAAATATAACAGCAGAAACCACGGTGAGAAAACTTGACGCGTTTCGAGTGAATGCACGCTTAATCATAATTACTGATTAAATGTGTGTGTAGCTTGACCTGTGTAATTCCTCATATATGCAAAAGTTCCCAGAATTCTGTGTGTCTGCTTTTCATTCAATACTGTTTATAGCATCATTGACTGCCTTACTCTGGAATAGAAGCATTGTAATTGTACCTGATATCTAACTGAAAACAATACACATTGTGAAAACATCTGTAGTGAAAAAGCATTCCCAACTGATGTCATCATGGGAGACTTTGTAAAGACCTGTCTAAATAACTGTAATGGGGTTAGAAGGAACAAAACAATTGAACAGTATAAATATCATTTGATTAGGTAAGAAAAAAATCAATAACACAGACAACCATGTGAACAATCGTACCTTATACACTGCATTATAGTGTTCAAAGCACCATACATGGCTGGATTTTGTCAGAATACTGCCGCCCCCCACAGACCCACAAATACCATTTTGATGTTTAGTCGCAGTCAGGTAGGAAGAATGGACAGTTCAGTTTATGCATAAAAAGACTACAACTGCATTGGAGTCAACAAATACACATAGCATTCAATCTGTTTTGGATTCTACAGAGCTTTATTCTGCTACATAGGGGCCCATCCAAGATGAGTGTTGTAATGCAGCAAAAATAATTAATGTCTATCTCTGAAGAGGAGCTTAGGGCTCTATTATACTCTGTTATACAAAACCACAATTGTGTGATTAACATTTGTAGTACAATTCAAATGAAAATCAATTATCTAGCCAAGACACCATATACAATTTAATCTAACAATGATACTCACATTTTTTCTGTTAAAGCTATCTTGTGTCTATTTGGTAGGCCAGAAGAGTGATAACAGGCTTATAGAAAATGAGTAAGTAAAACATATACACGTAAACTAATCTGTAGCTACAGACCTGCAAATAAAAAAATAAAAAATAAATGAAAATAACACAGAATTTGTCACAGTTCCTATTATTGTGAAGTAAAAAAAGACAAAAAATACATAAAATAGAGCAGTAACGTATGGCTACCCCTGAACTCCTTCATCAGACATCAGACACAAGCCCATATCATTGTGACATATTACCTTGTTTTACAACATCTTACCTCTTCAACCTTTGGGCAGGAGTTGTGATGAAGAAGTGTATCGAATAGTTATATTTGTGTTTTATTTGATAGCACAAATAAGTAAAACCTGCTCACAAACTACTGCGTTGTACTTAAATTAATCTACATAACAGACAAATCAAACTGCACATCTGAAGAACCAGCTTACCTCCTAACAAATCCTCTTTTTGTGCACTGATTACATTATAATGTCCCAATATCATACCTAATGCTATTACCCAGAAGAGCTTCCTAAGATCAATGATGTCAGGATGTTCCTCTGGTCTGATGAGTCCATTACCATTATTACCAAATTAATGGGACTCATGGATGCGAAAAAGAGGGAAGGTCTCAAACTAATAAAATGTTTATTCTATCAAGGTACACGGTCACTCTGTCACATCAGTCAGACTGGCTTAATAAGTGACTTGGGGTAAGATAGGCATCAGTGACCTTCATCCTTCTAGCCGCTGTCTACGACATCTCCCATGCTCTAAGATGTGATGTATTTGCCTGAATTAATGAGACAATTTTTCAAGTATTAAAGTTTGTTCAAATTGCACACTAAATGCTCTTCTGTTCCAGCTTGCTCCCTCATGTAGGTCTTCCGCATATATTATATGTAACAAAAGCACAGCATATCACATCCATTTTATAAATAATACATACAATGGTATATGTATTACAGGCAACTACTGAATTGTGTACAATGCTTGAACAGCTTCTGGCAATGCAGAGTATAGACTGAATAAAAGGTAAATATCCAACTAAAACTCACAGTTTCTGTAATTTACATGTTTTCTGTTTATTTATATTAATATTGCAAGAGTGAAATAAAGAGAGACTGTTTTTATTTTTTACTCGTATTTACTTTATTTCCACTGTCTGCTTGTTAATATTTAATATATAAATACACATGTTCGATCATTGTAAGCAGTGCCTGTTTTGGAGACTGTTCTCAGGCTTTTTGTATATAATGCCTAATTTTATACTTGTCCTGTATTATTTGAGTCGGGTATAACAATGTTAAAGTAGCAATAACTTCCAGTGTTTGGGTTATCTGGCTGTCATCTATTTGAGCAATGTATGCCTTATTTTAAAATATACCCAATGGCTTGATGATAAATATTTGCTGTTTGCTACATTCATCATGCTGTTGCCATTGGTTGAGATTATCTTCAAATAATGAATGAAGATTTCTTTTTCAGTTCACCTATCATATTATTGACAACAGAGTCCACCCCAAATAACCACCATGAATGAATGTTTTTTTAAAGAACTGTTTATTTACCTGCAAAGCTTGCTTGCATTATCTTGAAAGAATTATAAATGATGTTTTTTTTTACTATGGCTAATATTTGGTTTAACTCCTTAGTGACATGACCTTTTGATCTTGTTTTTCCCCTGGTGACAAGGACTATTTTGACATTTCTGGGGTGTTTGTGTTTAGCTGTAATTTTCTTCTTTCTCACATATTGTACCCACACAAATTATATATTGTTTTTATCTGGGGCTTTCCTTAGATACCATTGCCCCAGATTAAAAATTTGAGTGCTGCCTAATGCTTCGACATCGACGCAATACAGCAGCACCGTCAGTGTTTTTTGTGATCATTGAACACAAAAGATGCTAAATAGATTCTAATATTTGTTTGGAAATACTCATTTTTTATATTTTTTTCTGTTGTTTTTTGCAAGTTATAGGACAATAACACAAAGTACTGTTTTTTTTACCCCCACCCTAATCATTCAAACACTAGCACTAAACTTAATATAACTCTAAAAATAGATACTAACCTTAACCTTATATAATTTGAGTGTTGCTTAATGCCTCGACATTGATGCATTATGACAACATCAACTGAGAAGTGGATGTGATAATCGCTCGCATCCACCACTCATTTTAACATGGGACATTCTATGCTTTCACCAGGTCCTCAATGCACAAAAAGTGCATGACGGCATGAAACACCCTGGTGTTGGCAACAGGTTAATGTTTCTAGCAACTTAATGTTGCTGCCCATGGTCCTGAAGAAAATCCAGATATTGAGAAGCCTTATATACCGTATTTGCTCGAATATAAGACAAGGTTTTTTTCAGAGCAAATGCTCTGAAAAATCCTCCTCGTCTTACATTCGAGGTCTTCTTATAATCTGACCTCAAACTGAGGTCAGACTATAAGACAGGGATCCAGGTCCCCTGCAGAGCTGCAGGGGACCTGGATCCCCCTCTCTAACAGCACCCTATTCGGTTTATAGAATAGCAATAGGATTACATGTATTCCATAAGCCGAAAGTCTATAAACCGAACGTTCGGTTTATAGACTTTCGGCTTATAGAAAACGTATAGTAGTATTGCCTTTCTATGAACCCATTCATAATTCTTATGAATGGGTTCATAGAAAGGCACTACTACTATACGTTTTCTATAAGCCGAAATTCTATAAACCGAAGGTCGTTCGGTTTATACAAAGCCAATAGTATTCCATGTACTCCATAAGCCGAAAGTCTATAAACCGCACGTTCGGTTTATAGACTTTCGGCTTATAGAATACATGTCATGCTATTGCTGTTCTATAAGCCGAAAGTCTATAAACCAAACGACCTTCGGTTTATAGACTTTCGGCTTATAGAATAGCAATAGGATTACATGTATTCCATAAATTGAAAGCCAATAAACCGAAAGTTCGGTTTATAGACTTTCGTCATTTGCAATGCATGTAATAGTACTATTGGCTTTCTCTACACAGAGACAGAGTCTCCATTCATAAATTTTATGTTTAAGTCAATTCATTTATTAGTTAAAACGAAACGAGTGTAACGAAATACATTTTAGACGAAATAAATATCATTTTCGTCCGAATGAACGAAAACGAAACGAAAATTTTCGTTTTGCACGTCTAGAAAAATCTATAACATCCACGGTCCTTAATGATCCCAAATATCCTGTTATTAAACATTATGCTGTCTTCACTGGAACATATTACCAAGCATGTAAACTATTCTTACTTATATTTATTTATATTCTGACAATATGTTACAGGGGTTGGGAATTACTTTATTTAATACACATCTACACGAAGGTAGTTTGCTAAAAATGTATGTTGTGTTGTGATAATTACCATCAAAAGACCCCTTTATTGCAGACACCATCCATAAGGAATTTTAGTCTTTTATCATACACTTAATTGTGTATGTCATTTGCTTAGAGTTTTTGGAACAAGGAGTAAACAGCACATTGCTGTGTTTCTAAAGATCATGAAATGGCATTTGGCTGCATAGGTCATGCACAAATGATTTTGTCGTTTTCCATGCTAAAGACATGTATAATCTGCCCATATGCTTCAAAAAAGCTACATAAAATTGGAGCTAGACGGTTTGGCTGGGAATAAACAAGTTTGTGAGTCACTCCCGGCCTGTGCTGATTACTTTCCATGTTACTGTATTGGAAAACCATCTGTTAATCTCACTGTGTCTAATCTACCTTCCCTGTTAAATGTGTTTGAAGGATCAGAGATTTAATATTGTACCATAGATAAGCGCCAGATACTAATCAAGTTAAACGTAATATCTCATTATTTCAATACATGCCATTTAATAAACATAATGAAATTAGATCTCATGGTATAAAACTACAAATCTATCGCCATCATTTTTAGTATTTAGCTGCACAGGCAAGGCTAGATAAAGGTATTTCACAGCAGGCCTTACACCTCCAAAAAAGACCCTGTACCAAAATAAATAGAGAATAAAATTACATGTTAACAGTTTTAGAACTAATCAGCAGTTTTTAAAATAATTGTATATAATCTTACATTTCCTGACCCTGGCTTCCTCTTCCATATTAGAGTCTAATTTTCCAGTAAGCAAGAGGATTCACTGTATGTTATAAATGTTTATTCACAGCAAGCTATTTAAAGCGTGCCTATATGATATCACGTCCTAGTTAAATTGTTGGAAAATGTACGTTTTTTATAAATTAATATATTTGCTTCCTAAGTTTTACCACTAGGGCATAGAGCAGACAGTTACAAAGAGAGTCTCCAAATGGACATGAAGCCATGATCCCTGCCTGCCCATCGGTGGTAACCTCGTCATTTCACAATGCTCAGTGTGATGCCCACATGCTAGGATAGAAAACAGAAGACAACTTCAGGTAAGCATATGCTTTAGAGCAGTCATGTCCAAAGTCCTTCCCGCGGGCCAATTGCGGCCCGTATCCCGGTTTAATACGGCCCTACAGGTAATTAAGAAAAATCTATCTGTTGTGGCCCCAGTGAATCCCCGAGCACCGCTCAGGACCCCTGGGATCTCTGGATCTTTCAACACCACGGGACTGCACGTCCACAGTGAGGAGGGTGGCATAGTGTAATTGTGTATGTATGAGGGTGACATAGTGTAAGTGTGTGTGTGAGGGTGGCATAGGGTAATTGTGTATGAATAAGGGTGGCATAGTGTAAGTGTGTGTGTGAGGGTGGCATCATGTAATTGTGTATGAATGAGGGTGGCATAGTGTAAGTGTGTATGAATGAGGGTGGCATAGTGTAAGTGTGTGTATGAGGGTGGCATAGTGTAAGTGTGTGAGGGTGGCATAGTGTAATTGTGTATGAATGAGGGTGGCATAGTGTAAGTGTGTGTGAGGGTGGCATAGTGTAATTGTGTGTGTGAGGGTGGTATAGTGTAAGTGTGTGTGTATGAGGGTGGCATTGTGTAAGTGTGTGTGTATGAGGGTGGCATAGTGTAAGTGTGTGTGTGAGGGTGGCATAGTGTAAGTGTGTGTGTATGAGAGTGGCATAGTGTAAGTGTGTGTGTGTGTATGAGGGTGGCATTGTGTAAGTGTGTGTGTGAGGGTGGCATAGTGTAATTGTGTGTGTGAGGGTGGCATAGTGTAAGTGTATGTGTGTGAGGGTGGCATAGTGTAATTGTGTATAAATGAGGGTGGCATAGTGTAAGAGTGTGTGTGTGAGGGTGGCATCGTGTAATTGTGTATGAATGAGGGTGGCATAGTGTAAGTGTGTATGAATGAGGGTGGCATAGTGTAAGTGTGTGTGTGAGGGTGACATAGTGTAATTGTGTATGAATGAGGGTGGCATAGTGTAAGTGTGTGTATGAGGGTGGCATAGCGTAAGTGTGTGTATGAGGGTGGCATAGCGTAATTGTGTGTGAGGGTGGTATAATGTAAGTGTGTGTGTATGAGGGTGGCACAGTGTAAGTGTGTGTGTATGAGGGTGGCATAGTGTAGGTGTGTGTGTGAGGGTGGCATAGTGTAATTGTGTGTGTGAGGGTGGCATAGTGTAAGTGTGTATGTATGAGGGTGGCATAGTGTAAGTGTGTGTGTGAGGGTGGTATAGTGTAAGTGTGTGTGTGTGAGGGTGTCATAATGTAAGTGTGTGTGTGTTAATTTATTTGCATTTAATTTTAATGGTTCAAAGAATGTCAGGCAAAATGATCGGCCCTCACACATGTTCACTTCATCAAATCTGGCTCTCTTTGAATAAAGTTTGGACACCCCTGCTTTAGAGGATCTCTGTCATGTATACAAAAATAAACGTCCAACTGATGGCAAGCAAATGAATACTTTAGGAGTTTTGTTAGTATAAAATATACTTACATCTTTCGTGTTACGATCCTCATGTGGCACTTGCCTCAAAGAAGTGGGTGGTATTCCTGCACCGTCATGCAGAATGTTATGAAAATGCCAGGATCAATTCCAACGGCATGCAGGGTAAGTTTGTGGGTACACCGCCAACTTCCTTGTGGCTCAAAGGGAACCAGAAACAGGAGTATGTTTTATATCAAATTAATGATAGGGGAGTATATTAATTTGGACAAACACTGACTATTACTCCTGTGAGAGGGAGACATTTTCAAATGAAATCAGTTAAGGAAATAATAACTAACGTTTGTCTTATTATATCATTTTTGCTTTCTTTTCAGACACAATATGGATAACTGACTTGCTAGCATCTCCTGATTGGCTGAAATTGGACAGTGCAACTGTAAATGCTGTAAGGAAAAAATGTCTTGTAACTCCTAAAGTACATGGATGTCTTTTCCTTGGGGGGGAGAAGAAGGAAGGGGAGCAGTGTAAAAATAACTTGCTTGTATAAAAAAAGCCCAAATTGTATTAGGTGACATTTTATATCATTAAATACAAAACAGTTTTCGGCCACAATTTGTGAATCTTTCTTCCTCCTCACTCAAATATCTATTGAATACAAATGAAGATCTCTTCAAAATGCTTGTTATTACTTAGAAACAAGGAGACAACAAGGCATTGGGTAATGCCTGTGCTACATAGCTACATTACTCCTTTTCTGTGTCAAGCCAGCTGTCATCAAACAGCTTCCCAGAGCTGAACAAGGGGAGCTCATTAGCTAACAAAACCCTCTGCAGACTTCTGCTCCCAGTCCTTTAAGCTTGTTAAGATTTCAGATTCCCTCACACATCAGCCTCCTCTGGGGTCTGATATTATCGACCATTTATCAGAACAAGATTCTTGGCTCTCCCCTTAGCCCGCTACCAATTCCATCAGGGTTCTTGCCATGCAGTCATATCCTTGGGCTGTGGCTGGTAATCTAGCACTCAAGTAATTTTACAGAAGCTGGGTAAAGAATTATTGAGGCCTCCATGCTGTACAGAGAAATCATCAGCTTTCCTATGAATGCCCCCAAGCAGAATACAAGTAACAGCTCACACCGGTACACATCTGTCTGAGCACTATGAGACATAATACACATAGATTACAGTGTATGTTAAGTGTGACTCATGTGTGAATAATGGCTAATATCCATGTAATGTTACACATGTGTAATTTGCTGATAAACTGAATTACCAGTGACCCAGCTGTCCTCTGGTGAACCTTGAAATTACCTGCAGTTGATGTGATGTGTTTGCTGTAAAGAGCAGAGATTTTGTGTTTACTTAAAGATTATTTGGCCATTTCATCAGTCATATGAGAATTCTGTCATCCATTTTCCTGAAAGCTTCCCTCCCTCCCCCTCTAACCTTGCCAGAGGCGTTAATCGGGGTTATAAATGTGTGGACAATAATCAAGATGTGTCTAAATCATCAGCCAATGAAAAAACACATTTTACCAAAATACCGCAATTGTAAATTATTTGTAAACACAAAAACTACTAGACACACATTTTGCATTAGGTTAGAAAGGATTAAAGGACAGCTAAACTTTTTTTTTCACTTGTGCTTCTAACATTTAAGCACAAGTGAAAAATTCATTGCACCTAGTGCAAGGCTAAATTGAAATGCATGCCAGTACAATAAGCAGGCAACCAGTCCTGTGCAGAGAGAGACACTCGTTTGTACATGAAACTAACTTTACTACCCGACTACACCTGGGATTTAGATTTCATATTGCCTTATATTTAAATTCTAAAATAAAAAAAAAAAGATGCTTGCATGAAAGTTTGACGCTCATAGGCATTCGGATGTTGCTTTGCCGAACACTTTGTTGAGTTGTGTCCGCTTCATGTGCTTGTGATCTTTCTTCTTCCGATTGGTGGGTTCATGATAATTGTGTAGCTAGAAATTCGGTTTCTGATATAACCACTATGTGCCCTGAATCTTTTCAAACTTTTGGTCCAATTTCCTTAGAAATCTTGCAAGTGCTGTGAAGAAGATGGATCATTGTTCTACATCCCTAAAGATGTCATAATCTCCTGTTTCCCATCCCCTTTGTCCATAAGGTTAATCTCAAAATTTAATTAACTCATAATTTAGGAATGGAACAATTTAGAGAGCTGTAAATAGTTGCATTGACCTAGAAATTCCAGCATGAATAAGCTGTGGAAATTTCATGATTTTAGAGTTCAGGTATCTAGAGTTTTTAGTGCTTCAGACAAATAAACAAACAGACTTTTTCTCTTTTATAAGTTAAGTTAAGATTAGCAGACAAGGCCTTAACTAAGTCTGCTTCTGCAGAAAGACCCCAGCACCAGATGAACTGCCAGTGCATGCCAGCCTCCCTTCTGGTTCTGCAGGAATAGCAGAGAATAAACCCTTTTATATCTCTAACAATACTGTCAGGCTTACTTGGGGGAAGATGACACAATTATTTAACCTTTTTTTTTTTTGCTTCCTTTAAGGATGCAGTGGTTAAAAAGTTCAGTTTATCTTCAATGTCCTTCAAAGTTTTTTTTTATATATGTATTTAGAAATTAGTTCTGGCCCCAGCGCAGTATCTACCGTAAGGCATCCTAGGCGGATGCCTAGGGTGTCGATTTTTGAGGGGCGGCAGAGATTCGCCCCCAATTTTTTTTTACATGATCCCCCTGATTACCCCTGGCCCTGGGGTCAACAAAAGGACGCCCCAACCTTTTTTTAGTGTGCGGGCGGAGCATCACATTTTTGTTTCCCGCGATTCTTGGAGGTGGAGAGGGGCGGGGCATGCCTTTTCAGCCAATCATGCCTGCCCTTGCCTGCCTTTTTGGTTGGCAGGAGCGGCACATATATACAGTTGCCTCTGCCGGTGTCCAGATTGCGCGGGAAGAAGAACCGCAACACGGTACCTAGCTGAAGACGACAAGTAAGGTACGCACCCCCACCCCTTAAAAAATGTTGGACCTATTATTTTATCGTATTTGATAATTTTGTGTTTTTTTAAATTTCATATAGTCATTTTTAATAGTAATTAGTCATTTTATTTTGATCTTGTCATTTTACTTGTATTCTATCATTTAACTCGCTCATTTTAATATGTAGTCATTTTTATTTGCCCATTTTAAATGTACTTGGTGATTTTATTCTCCCTTTTTAATTTAATCTGCTCATTTTAATTGTATTGTATCATTTTACTAGCTTTTTAATTTTATCTGTTCATTTTAATATTATTTGGTCATTTTATTTGCTCTTTTTAATTTAATCTGCTTATTTTTATATTATTTGGTCATTTTATTTGCTCTTTTTAATTTAATCTGCTTATTTTAATATTATTTGGTCGTTTTGTTGTTCTTTTTAATTTAATCTGCTTATTTTAAATGGATTTGGTCGTTTTATTTTCTCTATGTAATTTAATCTGCTTATTTTAAATGGATTTGGTCATTTTATTTTCTCTTTTTAATTAATCTGCTCATTTTAAATGGATTTGGTCATTTTATTGGTCTTTTTAATTTAATCTGCTCATTTAAGTTAATCGGGGGGATGGGGGCATGTAATGAACGTGGTGGGGGTATGAAATGAGGGTGATGGTGGCATGTAATTGGGGTGATGGGGCATTTAGTGTGTGTAATGTGGGTGATGGGGCATGTAAAGGGGTGATGGGACATGTCGTGGCTATGCAACGTGGGTGATGGGGTATGTCATAGGTGTGCAACGTGGGTGGGGGGGTGCCCGAATTTTGTCTGCCTAGGGCAGCACAAAACCAAGATACAATATAACTAAATGTCCCCAATCTCTCACACAAGGGGACAAAGAGACACATGATAGAATCAAGTGATAAAGACTGAACACAAAATGATTATGAATGTAACACTCAATATGTTTAGCACTTGAAATTTAGTTTACTAGTAATATGTATGATAATGCTTTGAAGCCTAAAGCATCTATTTTTTGGAATATTCACTGACTGGTACCTAATCCAGAATGTATTTTAAATATCTGGTTTACCCCTTGCATGGTATGTTTTTAGTTTGCCTTGAATTAAGACGTTCAAAAGATAACTCAGTCTAGGCTGTCTTCCTCATCCCTCATGGAATTTCATCTTCATATCTATGCCCTCCGTCCCAAATTCAGAAATATTTTAATAGCTGATGGAGAGATTGCTCCATATCTCTTTTATCTTCCTCTTCTACCCTGGAGCACAGACATATGAAAACATTGCTTGGGACTTGAAATGGAGGAGGTACCCCAGAGACATTAGCTATGTGATTCATCTCTATCCAATACATGAATTTCTGTTCTTACCTGCCTGTTTCACTCCATTGCGCCTGATAATCTTTCTACTTGTACAAGGATAGATTGATTCACCCTGTAACGTGATTTTATGCAGGATGTCACCAGAGCCTCCCCACCAAAAAGATCCTAAATTGTGTTGGTCAAGCCAGCCAGTTACAGTAGTATGAGTCTGAAGCTCAGATAATAAATGATAAAGTGTTTGATAATCATAAAGGTTGAAATGTGAGACAAAAATGGATTTGTGGCATCAGTTCAGTCAAGAATGGAAAGCGTTATTTAAGCCTGTTGTGTAAGCTGGTGCCCTCTTTGGATCAGTCCACACATTCTTTATCATACTTGTGCTAGTTCCAGACTAGTCCCAGTCATAAAGACTGTTCAGATCCAAAGGGAATATTTCCTATGCTTAAAATACAAAAATAAATATAGTGGGATTGGTACATTTAGAGAAATGACTGTGAAGGAGGGCCTTGGGAGAAAGAAACTGGACATTAGACATGTGCAAAACTAAAAATTTTTAGTTTCGTTTTCGTCCATTCGGACGAAAATGTTATTTATTTCGTCTAAAACGTATTTCGTTCATTACTGCATTCGTTTCAGACGAAATTCGTTCATTATTTTCGTTTCGTTAATTTTAATTCGTTCGTTTTATAGAATACAATGTAATACTATTGGCTTTCTATAAACCGAACGAGAGCCCCATTCATAAGAAATTCTTATGAATGGGGCTCTCGTTCGGTTCATAGAAAGGCAATAGTACTACATGTGTTCTATAAGCCGAAAGTCTATAAATCGAACATTCGGTTTATAGACTTTCGGCTTATGGAATACATGTAATCCTATTGCTATTCTATAAACCGAACGTTCGGGGCTGGGCATGATCCAGCGGTCATAGTACACATTGGTACTAATGACAAAGTAAATGGGGGGTCCTTAAAAATGATTTTAGGGAACTAGGAAAGAAGCTAAAGGAAAGGACCTCCAAGGTAATATTCTCGGAAATATTACCAGTACCACGCGCTACGTCAGGGAGACAGCGGGAGCTTAGGGAGATTAATGCGTGGTTGCGAAGGTGGTGCAAGCAAGAGGGATTTGGGTTCTTGGAGCACTGGGCAGACTTTGCAGTCGGCTACAGACTCTTTGGACGGGATGGGCTGCACCTCAATGATGAGGGGGCTGCAGTATTAGGGGCGAGGATGGCTATAGGATTAGATGAGCTTTTAAACTAAGCTCTGGGGGGGAGGGTCAAGATCAAAAAGAAGCAATGGTAGCTAGGGTAGAGTGGAAGGGGGGGCTAGCTATGGGAGAGGAGGAAAGCAGTGGTGGGGTTAACATAGACCAAAGGGAGGTCCATATAATTAAACCTGCACACATTAAGTGTTTGTCAACTAAACAGAAAATGGGTAGTAATCTTAAATGTCTTTTAGCAAATGCAAGAAGCTTGACAAACAAAATGGGTGAGCTGGAGATACTGGTAAGTGCTGAACAGTATGATTTAATCGGAATCACAGAAACGTGGTGGGATGAGACCCACGACTGGTCAGTTAATTTACAAGGTTACTCACTTTTTAGAAAGGACAGAGTAAATAGAAAAGGGGGAGGGATTTGTCTGTATGTAAATCCTAAATTAAATCCCAGTATTAAAGAAGGTGTACATGATGTAACTGGAACTGATGTGGAGACACTGTGGGTGGAGATTAGCTTAGACGCTAAAAAGAATCGCACATTACTTGTAGGTGTATGCTACAAGCCACCAAATATTAGCATTGATGGAGAAGATCAGCTTTTATTACAAATTGAAAAGGCTGCAAATATGAATGAAGTTCTAATCATGGGAGATTTTAATTACCCAGATATAGATTGGAAGTGTGGCACAACTAGTTCAGCTAGGGGCAGCAAGTTTCTGGACCTGCTTAATAACAAATTTATGGCACAATTAGTAGACACCCCAACTAGAATGGATGCCTGTCTGGATTTGGTAATAACAAACAATGAGGAGCTTATCTCAAACATCCAAATAAGAGAACACTTGGGGAATAGTGACCATAATATGGTCTCATTTGAGATTAATGCAAAAAAGCAAATTGGTAAATACGCCACCAAAACACTTAATTTTAGAAGGGCTAACTTTGATGGACTAAGGGCATCGATTGAACATTTAGACTGGGAACGATTGTTTTCTGGACTAAACACAGAAGACAAGTGGAATGCCTTTAAGCACACATTACAAAAGTACACATCCCAATATACCTTTGGGAAACAAATGCAAAAGACACAAATCGAAACCAATGTGGCTTACTGGTAACGTGAAACAGGAAGTACAAAACAAGAAAATGGCATTCAAACATTATAAAAACACGGGATCAGCATTATCATTTATAGAGTACAAAGAGGCCAACAAAGCCTGCAAAAAGGCAATTAAAATGGCTAAATTGGAAAATGAGAAAAGGGTTGCCAAGGAGAGTAAAACTAACCCCAAAATGTTTTATAAATATATAAATGGAAAAAAGCTAAAGAGGGAAAATGTTGGGCCCTTGTTATCCCAAATGGGAAATTTGGTAAGTGAGGACAGAGAGAAAGCAGACATTTTAAATACTTTTTTTTCTTCTGTTTATACTAAGGAAGAGCAGATGGACGAGCCCCTGCTACAGGAAGTTATGGGACATTCGCCGCAAACATGGGATTGGCTGACACAGGAAAAAGTGCTTAAGCAATTACACTCTGTTAAGATAGACAAGGCCCCAGGACCAGATGGTATACACCCAAGGGTACTTAGAGAGTTAAGCATAATTCTGGCCAGACCACTATTCATGATCTTTAGGGATTCATTCAGTTCAGGTACAGTGCCAACAGACTGGCGAAAGGCGGATGTCATTCCAATATTTAAAAAGGGATCAAAATCTCTGCCAGGTAATTATAGGCCAGTGAGCTTGACATCTGTAGTGGGGAAACTATTTGAAGGATTGCTAAAGGTATACACTCAAGAATACATCTTGAACCAGAATATAATTAGTAAAAGTCAACATGGTTTTGTGAAAGACAGGTCTTGTCAAACAAACTTAATAACATTCTATGAAGAAGTCAGTAAAAATATAGATCTAGGTGTGGCAGTTGATGTGATCTATTTGGATTTTGCGAAAGCATTTGATACAGTTCCACACAAAAGGTTACTCTACAAATTGAGAGAAATAGGTTTGGGGGCAAATGTGTGTATGTGGATTGAAAATTGGCTAAAAGATAGAACACAAAGGGTTGTTGTAAATGGAAAATTCTCAAATTGGACAAAAGTATTAAGCGGAGTACCTCAGGGGTCTGTTTTGGGCCCTCTTCTTTTTAATTTGTTTATTAATGATCTGCCACATTGTGCTGAGAGCCATGTCTCCGTGTTTGCGGACGACACTAAATTAGGTAAGACAATAAAGACTAATCTTGATGTTTTTTCTTTACAGGAAGATTTGGACAGAGTGGGGGACTGGGCAGTAAAGTGGCAAATGAGGTTCAATATAGACAAATGTAAAGTTATGCATTATGGGAAAAATAATAACAAAGCAACATATACGTTAAATGGTTTTTCCCTGGGAAAAACTACTAATGAAAAGGATTTAGGAATAATTATAGACAACAAACTTGGCAACAGTGCCCAATGCCAGTCAGCAGCTGCAAGGGCCAATAAGATATTGGCATGTATAAAACGAGGTATAGATTCACGGGAGGAGGATATCATCTTGCCTCTTTACAAATCAATGGTAAGACCTCACCTTGAATATGCAGTACAGTTCTGGGCACCAGTCCTTAAAAAGGATATTAAGGAACTAGAAAAAGTGCAAAGGAGAGCTACAAAATTAATATGGGGTTTGGAGGATCTTAGTTATGAAGAGAGACTTAAAAAATTGAATTTATATACGTTAGAAAAAAGGCGTCTCAGAGGGGATATGATAACATTATATAAATATTTGCAGGGCCAATATAAAGAGCTCTCCAGTGACCTGTTCATTAACAGAAAGGTACAAAGAACAAGAGGTCACCCCCTCAGACTGGAAGAGCAAAGATTTCATAGACAGCAAAGGAAGGGATTCTTTACGGTTAGGACAATAAAGTTATGGAACTCACTGCCAAGAGAGGTAGTGCTAGCAAACACAATAGATGCATTTAAAAATGGTTTGGATGTTTTTTTAGGAAAGCAGAACATACAGGGCTATTAATAATAGAATAAGCATTAATAAAAGAGCTTATTGATCCAAGGAGAAATCTGATTGCCTCTTGGAGTCAAGAAGGAATTTTTTCCCCCAGGAGGCAAAATTCGAAATAGCTTCCTTAGGGGTTTTTTGCCTTCTTTTGGATCAAAAGCTGTAATGATAGGTAGAAGGGTTGAACTTGATGGACTTGTGTCTTTTTTCAACCTAAATTACTATGTTACTACTATGTTAGAATAGCCATAGGATTACATGTATTACATAAGCCGAAAGTCTATAAACCGAACATTCGGTTTATAGGCTGTCGGCATTTAACTATACAGAGACAGAGTCTCCATTCATAAAATTATGAATGGAGACTTTGTCTCCGTATGGTTAAAAGCCGACAGCCTATAAACCGAACGTTCGGTTTATAGGCTGTCGGCTTTTAACTATACGGAGACAAAGTCTCCATTCATAATTTTATGAATGGAGACTCTGTCTCCGTATAGTTAAATGCTATTGTATTCTATAAACCGACTCTATTTCGGTTTATAGAATGCAATAGTACTACGAATGGACGAATGAACGAATGATTTTCGTTTATTAACCATTCGTTCATTCGGCTTTCGTTAGCTTAGCATTTTCGTTCTTCGTCTTTCGGGCGAATGGACGAAAATGCTATTTTCGGACGAAAATGCATTAGTCCGAAAACGAATGCACATGTCTAGTATATATTCACATGTAAATTGCTTTAATAAAAAATTATGATATAAAAAAATTAATTTCTTGTTTTTATTTCCTTTTATGTGACAATGCTGCCTCTCTCTTTCCCTTGCCCCCAGATTTGTCGCTCTCCCCCCCTTTAGTGTTGTCTCTCTCTCACCTTCCCTTTGTCTCCCCCCTTGCTCCCCTTGTGTCTGTCTCTTCCCCCCTTCCCTCCCCTTGTTTCTCTCTGCCCCCCTCCCCTTGTTCCTGTCTCTTCCCCCCTCCCTCCCCTTGTTTCTCCTCCCCCTCGTTACTCTGCCCCCCCCCCTTGTTATTCTGTCCCCCCCCCTCACCAGTTTCTTGCTCCCTGGTGGCTAGTGGGGGCAGCCGTGGGATGTATGCACTAAACATAATAGATGGAAGTGTCGGGCAGCATGGAGGATGTCTGCACGATTCGTGCAGACATCCCCCAGCTGCCCGATTCTCCCTGGTGGCTAGCGGGGCAGCGGAGGATGTCTGCGCGATGAGCGCAGACCTCCCCTGCTGCCGCCCGGAACGACCGCCAGGACTTTTATGAGGAAGCCGGAAGTACCCAGCTTCATCATAGAAGTCCCGGCGGTCATGCCGGGCGGCAGCAGGGGAGATCTGTGCTCATCGCGCAGACATCCCCTGCTGTTAGAGAGGGGGATCCAGGTCCCCTGCAGCTCTGCTGGGGACCTGGATCCCAGTCTTATAGTCTGACCTCAATTTGAGGTCAGATTAGAAGACGACCTCGATTATAAAAGGGGTATTAACACTTCCCTTGCTGATCACAGTTTCTTTTTCCTTCCAAGTTTATGGACCTCATTTAGTTTTTTCAAAATAAATTTTATTTTGTAGATTTTTACTATATTACTTATATTCTTTTCATGTATTAATGTAATTACAGTTAACTCCTACAAGCCTGTGCTGTGATTATGACCAGAGCAAATGTTAACCCATTCGTGATGTTGGGACGTTCTATGCCGTCCTGATTTTAAGTCCCTTAAAGTCGTTAGGACGGCATAGTACGTCCTGTGTTAAACAGCTCATATCGCGGCTCGGATCATGCTGCAGGCACTTGCAGCGGGATCCCACCTGTCAGATGAGGCCACTTTAAGTGGCCTCAGTCTGACAGGGGAAATTTAGCTGGTGCTCAAAACGAGCACCAGCTACATTTCTCTAAATCGTGCGTGACGTCCGAAGGGCTTGCAATTTTTGGGCAGGGACCCACAGGGTCTATTAAGACCCTGATTGGGTCTCTGCCATAGTGTTCCTGGCTAACGATCACCTTGTGATCAGTGGCCAGGAACAAATCGTGACGTTTCGGTGCTTACGTCAATTGGGACGCAAGCACCATGCGTCACAAAGGGGTTAAACCTCTCCACTTTTTTCAATTTATTTTTGAATACTAAATTCAAATCATTTCATGCTATTGGCAATGCATTCTATAAACCGAAATAGAGTCGGTTTATGGAATATCAATAGCAAAATAGCCAATACACATACATTACATAAACCGACATAATGAACGAATTTCGGTTTATGGAATGTAATGCTATTGGCAATGGCATTCTATAAACCGACTCTATTTCTGTTTATAGTAATGCCATTGCAAATAGCATTACATTATACATTCCATAAACCGAAAGTCTATAAACCAAACGTCGTTCGGTTTATAGACTTTCGGCTTATAGAACAGCAATAGCATTACATGTATTCTATAATCCGAACGTCGTTCGTTTTAAAGACTTTCGGCTTATAGAATACTATTGGCTTTCTATAAACCGAACTAGAGTCGAGTCCCCATTCATAAGAAATTCTTATGAATGAGGAGGGACTCTAGTTAGGTTTATAGAAAGCCAATCGTATTCTATAAGCCGAAAGTCTTTAAAACGAACAACGTTCGGTTTATAGAATACATGTAATGCTATTGCTGTTCTATAAGCCGAAAGTCTATAAACCGAGCAACGTTCGGTTTATAGACTTTCGGCTTATAGAACAGCAATAGCATTACATGTGTATTCTATAAACTGAACGTCGTTCGGTTTAAAGACTTTCGGATTATAGAATACATGCAATGCTATTGGCTTTCTATAAACCGAAAGAGTCCCCATTCATACGAATAGGTCAATTGACCTATTCGTATGAATGGGAACTCAATTTCGGTTTATAGAAAGCCAATAGCATTACATGCATTCCATAAACCGAAAGTCATTCATGTCGGTTTATGGAATGTAATGTAATGCTATTGGTATTCTATAAACCGACTCTATTTCGGTTTAGAATGCTGTTACGGTTACTCCCAGGCTAGCTGGAAGCTGGACCGCTAGAAAGTCTGGATCCCAGTTTAGAGAGAGAGAGAAGCAACTTTGTTTCGATATCCAGACGGATCTTGTCAGTGTAGATCAATCCCACTAGTTATTTTACAGCTAGGATACTCTTTCCCCACAAAACGAGTCAAGGCTGCGATTTGAAGGTCAAACAAGAACTGACCAGAACTGTTTAATGTTTCAGAAACACAGAATATATACATGTTGAACATCTTGACAAACCAGATTAGACAAAGGAACTATAACAGGATTAAAGTTTAACCTAAGGACATACAAAGGGAAATCCTGCCTCACACCTTTCAGGATACAAAGGTGTCAAGTTCAGATACAAACAGGAAACTAAATGACTTACATAAGACAATGGGAAAGGTGACAATGACAGGGATTAAAGAATAGGATCCAATCTTAACTTGAGGAAAGCACAGTGAATAGGACAAAGACTTGGATCCCAGTAATTACAGTACATTCCTCTGCTTGGGAGATAATTGAGTTAACCTTTGTATCAGCTCAATTATCTCCAAGCTAAAATATACAGATTTTATACAATAATAATAACTTTCAAAATATGCATCACATTCACATAAAACATACATTTTCAGAATCAGCATACTTTAAATATGAACATAACTAAAAATCAAACAAATCCAGGGTAAATAACAGTTTTGTAACAAATGCCAATAGCACGAATGGACGAATGGACGAATGAACGAATGATTTTCGTTTATTAACCATTCGTTCATTCGGATTTTGTTAGTTAACATTTTCGTTATTCGTTTATCGGACAAATGGACGAAAATGCTATTTTCGTCCGAAAATGCTATTTTCGTCCGAAAATGCTATTTTCGTCCGAAAATGCATTCGTCCGAAAACGAATGCACATGTCTAATGGACATAAACATAGAGTGAAATGAAGGTAGAATTAAAAAAAATGGGGAAATTGGTAAAGAAGAATATAAATGGAAAAGTAAAAATCTTAAAAAGAGGAACTAGGAGAGGGAAGTGGACAGGCAAGGAACAGGAAGGAAGAGACAGGGTGAGGTCAAAGGAAATTGGTGTAATAAAAAGAAGTAGTTCAGGAGACTGTATTGAAATAAGAGGACTTCTGGATAAGGTGACATGGAGAACACTAAAGAGTTGAATGGTGGACAGATTGTTAAATATTAGAGGTACAATTTAAATTCTATTTTGACATTATACAAAAGTAAATGAATTGCTGAGGAGAGGAAGAGCAGGATGTTGCCAACGGTGCAAGAGAGGAGAAAGATATGGGAAGAAGAAAAAAGTGCAAAGAAAGATGAAATGAGAGGAAAAAAAGAAAGGGAGTGGAATCTGTTAAAAGGAGCAATAGATCAAAGGGAAAGAGACAGAAAACAGTATTACTGTCAGCAAGTAACTGACAAGACATCTAGTTATATATCACTAAAGGCAAATAAGGCGGAAATAACATTAAATGCATCTCTAATCATTTTATATTAAGTTCTTCATTGGACTCTTTTTTATTTGCATGAGTTATTACTGCTTTTTAATTCAAACTTGTTTGTTGTAGTCTATAGCATTCAATGATCTGGGATAAATTAACTCAGGTCATTGAATAAAGCTTATCACATCTTCCCTGTGTATTGCACACTAATCTTACCTATTAATTATTCAAACCCCAATGCCGATGTTATGATTGTAGACATGTTTTCATTCCTTTTTAAATTGTGTAGTATGTTTGCCAGAAACCAACATAAAAAAAGAGAAATCTTTCTTATGTCAGCCTCACACCTCATCCCCCCCACCGAGATTCTTCATATAAGCCATTCACGCGCAGTTGTGTTTACACCATGAGAGACCCAGCTGTGCAGGATCAAAGTGCAGATGACGAGAGAGAATGTTTAGCATCTGAAAGTAGCCAAAAGTATTATTAGGGATATAGAAAATGGAATTTCTCATCAGATGGTACAGGCTCAACATCTGACATCCTTTTGAATAAATTCACCCCTGGGAGAGCTGGGCATGTTTTTCTTATTTATCATCCAGGATTTTTATCCTGCTGGGGAAGAAATTCATACAGTCCTTAAAGTAATAGGATATTCTAAATCAGGTGCATAACATAATAAGAAAGTTGAATGACATCTGATCATAGCCATAAACTAACTGAAAGGACATAAAGCAAAATGAATGGATCATCATGACACTTTAAATGTCTGCATTTAACAATCCAGATAAAATCTATAATGTTCTTTATCAGTAGGATACATACCTGCCCTCCGTACACTGTACAATCCTTGTAAACGATGTGTCCGTCTTAGGGTACACCAGAGATATAAATGACTAATTGACTTTGTTCTAAAACATATTTGGCTATACTCATGTCGACACAAGGGAAAACCAATTCTGTTTTATGTGCCTTACTAAAATCAAAGGGTAGTTCTCAATTAATCTCAATTGTCTGTTATGTGCATGACATTTGACCACACCAGTCTGTTTGAAATACAAACTATATGGAACAAAGAGATGAAAAACTAAAATGTTATATATATCACAGAAACTATTCAAATTTGAAAAATGGGTTTAAAAGTATGTGTTATTAAAAGAAATGTCCATTCAAGTTTCAAGTAGCATGTGAGGCCATGGATAAGTTATTCTTCGGTTTGTTATTTATTTAGCTATTTGATTTCTTTTTAGAGTAACAGCATGGTTTAGTGCTTCTAAGTTGTCGTTAGACAATCCTGAAAAGGTACACTGTAAGTAGGATCCACAGGATGAACTCATAGTATCGGGCTATGATCTTGATGGGAGATCAGATTTTATTTGCGAATACTGAGAAAGTACAGGGACAATGAAAGCACATTCCCTGGTACTGTTGGGACTTATACTTCATGATGTGTTGTGTGGATCCATAACCTAAACATTGTTTACACTGTGAATGTAGAGAATAAAATAATACTTTTGATCTATATATTGATTTGGCAAAACTGCAAGCAAATGTATACATTTAGAGAATAATCTGTTTTTAATTTGTCTGAATAGGCTCTTGTTTATAACCTCACCTATGGCATGATTTGCAAATCATATGTATGTATGTATGTTTAGATCATTTATGTTCATTGTGTATTCTCTGCATTCGCAGTATAAACAATGTTTAGGTGACAGAGTCCCATTAAGTATACCAAAGCTTTAGAGTATCTACACAAAAGGCTGACCCAGTGATCTCATGGACAAAAAAAACTAGAAACATTATGAAAGACAGAAAGGAGTTTAAAAGCATAATTTGATTGTATAGGAATGTTGTATATGTAGTTTGAAATACCCCCAAATCTTATCTAACACAATTAATTTGTCATTTTAAGTCTTTTTATAGCACCTTTATGAAATAAGGAGGTAAGCTTTTCTGATTAGCTGCATGTTTTGTGCTGTTTATTTTATACACACAGCAACTTTTATTCATTTGTTGCTCTAATTTTGGCAGGTCCAGCAAATGGCAGTATTATTTCATGCATCCTTTTGCTATGGTGTAAGTTCCATTATCTCTTGGTCATCTCCCAGGTTACTGTATTAGTTCAGCTGCTGTCGTTGCTCTATTGATCATTGTCGCTCTAGCCACAAAACCTCTGTCAATGTGCTTCTTCGTTGTTTTCTTGCAAGATTGTTTTCACTGTCCTTCCCATTCCTTTGGCTATGATTCTTCTGTCACTGTGCCATTGATCTTTGTCCCGCTGGTCACCTTGCTCTGCATTATCTACGGAATAATGTCATTACGAGTGGCACACTCTGTACTGTCACACAACTGTGTCCTGGATGTCATCTCTCTCCAGCAGCATCTGATCATATTGATCTCTATACCGCCCACACGCTGACAATAACTGTTCTAAATAATTAAACACTAGTAGGATAGCCCAGTTGGGCAGTGCTCTAAAGCAGAGAGAGGGACATAAACCCAAGTACCACAATGCTCATCATAAGTATTAACCCACAGTAATTTCCAGCATCCCAGAGAACATGTTATATTCCTCAGCAGGGGGTTAACATAGCAGATGCTCTCAGTGAGTATTTTTGGCGATGGGAGATATACATTTATTACATTTTCCCAGCTGCGGATTTGCAACAGAACATTTATTTCAGGAATCATTGCTTTTTAGCATGATAGTATAACGCCCACTTATTAAAAGATATGGCTCTACTTTTGGTCCAGTTTCTCAGCCAAATAATATATGCATCATTTCAGATTTAAAAAGGAAGAATAAAAAAGAGGTGGTGCTAAAGTGTTTTCTCCATTGGTAATAATAGATTATAGATTGCCACCTGCACAAATATTGTAAAAGGAGGCAGTATGTTATTTTAGAATTTGACACAAATTACATTTTTGGGTGAGCAGACACTGGGAAAAAGAAACCAGGATTGACAACTGTTTGGATAATATAGACGTCAGATAGATTTCCTGCACCCAGCATGATATTTTAGGAGTAGGGAAGATTTGCGGATGGTCTGTAGTTGAACAATTAAACATAACTTACTGTCCACCTTGTAGTGCCAAGTAAATTAGGTTCAGTAGTCTATGGAAGTTGCCTATCAATATTTAATAACCTCCCCAAATATAATCCCCCCGTCTGGGGGCTTGTCTGAGACCCGTACTGCATAAATAACTATTACAATTACATAAAATGACTCCTGCCACCATACTAGGGTTGCCACATGGCCCCTGGATAACATAGTTAATTAATAAATTGAAGTAAATTAACCCTACTTACCTTCCACCTCTCTCAAAGAGTGTTTTTATTATTTACAGGTGAATTTTATTCATGGATAAAGTAGATATAGTGGGGTAGGTAGAGTTAAATGTATTCATTTTAAACCTCCCCATCATTGTGGGTGTATTTATTAATGGGCCAGGAAGCTTGGGCAAGTCCATGGCCCATTAATTTTTTTAGCCTGCCAAATGGCTCCCATCCTTGTTACTAGTAGAATTATTATATACTGCCACTGTTTTAATTGTGTGGGGAGACAGGACAAAAAGTAAGGTGTTGAGGGGTGGTTAAAAGGAGGCAAATTATGGGAGGAGGGTTGGACGACAAAGTCCAACTCACCTCCCATTTCCAACTCCGGTCTTTAGTGAATAGCAATTTTTATTGTTTTTCACCGAAGGGAGTTCGAGATGAGAGTGTGAGATGGACTTTAGCAAGGGGGAGGGAGAAGTAGGGTCAAGTGTCATTTAGTGAATACCAAGTTGCACTATTCTCGACCTTTCGTGAATAGATCCCATAGAATACAACATACAGTATGTGCAAAACAACTAATACTTGCCCATAGTATGCTAGTACATTACTTTGGAAGGAATAAATGTGGATGCATTCTGCATTAAGATGACTTATGATGGCATTGATTTAAGGCTGATTACTTGCATATTTTTCTGACATTAATATTGAGCATAACAAACCAAGATGAAATCTAGTTCCTATTCATAGTGAAGATAGGATACAGTGCAATTCTTTAGAGATATATTATTACTCCAGTTTTCACACATGGCTGCACTAGATCCAATCTTTAATTAACCAGACTAAGGTCCAAGTATCAAATAAATCAACCTGAAACAAAGTTGTGACATTTGATACAGATGCTAATGTATTGAATAATTAACAGGATGCGTGGTGTTAATCCAGCCTGCCATACGAAATCCTTTTAGTTTTCACAACACGTTTCTGCTTGAAAGCTAATCACCAAAGCCTGGGGCTATGGTTTGAATGAGAGATCTCCTTATGTAGAGTATAGAGTACACTGATGACATCCACAGTTTAGGTAATCTCCTGCTTGTACTATCTTTATGTAATAATGTACTTTGAGAAATAATACTTTAAAAGTTGCATTCAATACTGGTTTATTAGCTTTTTTACATTACTTTATCATTTATATATATAGCGCCAAGAATTTCCATAGCAAATTTTTCAGAGTATTACAAATAAATATGGACAATGTTAGACAAACAGAGACTGACTAATATATCCGGTAGCGCATCCTGCTTACACAAGCTGGCAATGTAGATGGAGTGTTGGAGGAACAGGGCCAATGAAAAGGCAGGATGAGAAGTCGTAGGCAGTATTAGGGAACAGTGGGAGCTTTGTGGGTTTGGCCAGGGGATACTTAATGGGTGTAGATGGCTGTCTACAGAGGTGTGGGACATTTTAAACTAGGAGCTGTTTGTGCAGAAAAAATATACAGACAGAAAGAAAGAAAGTCACTGCTAAGATTAGTTTTAATTTATGGGGGTTATGGGATTTGAAAGGATGATTAGAAGGTACCTGAACTAAAATGAGTTGACAAAAATAGTTAATGATATACTGTCTCCAACGTGAGACTGATAAATTCCTTTGTCTGCTAAATAATGTGAAAAGCTTAACAAATAACATGCAGCATTTAGCTGTATTGGCATAAAATAAGTTGTATGATTGCTTTGTTATCATGGACACTTGGCAGCATGGTTCCCACATGATTGGACAGTTCATTTTGGATGGGTAGACATTTTATATTATGTGAGTATGGTAAATAGGAAAAGTGCAAGGGTGTGTTTATACGTGAAACCTGAGTTAAAGCCTATTATAGAATAAATGGTATATGAAAGCACTGGTGAGAATGAAGATATCTTTTGGATCAACAGTAATGGGGTGTAACCTCCAAACATTAGTACTCTCAGCTTCTATTACTGATTTAAAGGGATGCACATCTTGTTCAAACGTCAATCATGGGGACTTTAAATTATCCAGATATTGTTGGAGAAACCAATTCACTGAAGATAAGAAAGTGCTTGAACCTGCTAAATGACTGCTTCTTGCCTCAGTCTTTGGAGGACCCAACTTAAATTTAAAAAAAAAAGCTATCTGGGCTCTCTACTTCATGTATCAGTCTGATTTAGTTTCCCCTAGTTTCCGTACCTAGCGCTACGTAAATTGTTGGCGCTATGTAAATAAATGTAATATAAAGTTATTTGTTTATAAATAGTACCATAGGGCTTTTGCCAAACAATGAGTTTAGGGAGCACCTATCACTAGTCACCTTAACATAATAAAAAATTAAAATAAAACAAATCGGTACGGTCACCTTAGACACTGACTTTTAGAAAAGGTAAGTTTATCATGCTAAGCACATCTGCAGAGCTCATTGACTGGGATGAACTATAGAGGATAAATGGAAAGTCTTTAAACTAATGTTAGAAAAATACAGTTGTCAAGATATACCATTGAAAGCAAAATAACATAAGCAAATTAAACCCAATGTGGTTGAATTGAAAGGTCAATCAGTAAATAAAAAATAATAAAATGTCATTTAAAGTATATAATTTGAATGGTTTAGCAGCATTATTTTTAAAATACAAACAAAACATCAAAGCCTGGAGAATGGCTATTCATTCTGCTAAACTAGACCATGAAGCACATTTAAGCAAAGAGAGTCAATTGAAAACTGAAATGGGTAAGAAGAACTGATGCCTGCAGGCTTGCAAATCATTTTACCCCGAGTCTTACAGCATACAAGTTCTTGACTGACACGGGACATACTGCAAGTGCAATTAAATAAGGTAAAGGTTGATGAAGCCTCAGGGCATAATTGTTTACCTCCGCAGTTACTTAGTGATCTTATTCTAGTAAAAGCAAGACCATTCTTTTTAATATTTAATGATTCTTTCTTTGCTACAAAGGATTGGCCCAAAGCACATGTTGTGCACATATTCTAAAAGGAATCAAAGTCTAGGGCTATAAATTATGTTCGGCTTGACACGAATGATTGAGGAAATTGTATAAAGGGGTATTAAGAGATCTTACTGAAGTCACATGGTTCTGTGATCATGTCACACTAGCTTAATTATGTTCTTTGAACAACAGTGGTGTACCTGTGGAAGGGCGCCGGGAGACCATTGGTGCCAAGATGCAGGGTGGTGCCACTGGCAGGGATGTAGCACTATCGAGATCCTGCCCCATTTCCTAACATTTAAACTGTTTGTGATAGAGAATTAGCAACTGCTAGAAAGAGTTGTTAACATTAAAGCGTTGGTAATGTTGAGGTCTCAATTTGGTGTAAGTGAAGTACCTTGAGCAGACATTGAAAGTTAACAAAATAATTAAATTTGGAACTATGGACTCAACTGGCACAAGATAGATATTGTGGAAGTGGAAAAAAAAGTACAGAGGCTAGGTACAAAGTTAATTAAGGGAATGAAAAATCTTTGCTATGTTTGAAAAAATGATTTGTTCATACTAGATTAAACACTGTACAAATATGTCCAGGGTCAAGAAAACCACAGGACTTTACAAAAGACATTCATTAAGTAGATTTCAACTACTGCAGCAAAAAGGTTATTTTTACAGTAAGTAAAACGGTTATAACTAGTGAGATTGTGCTAGCAGATACAACTTATACCTAGAAAAGGGTTTGGATGTTTTTTTAGCCAGCTGGATTTACTAATTATGCATTCTTAGAATTTATAGCTTGCTGCTTCAAGGAGAAATTTCTTTTGTAGTTAGAAAGTAATTTTTTTCCCCATCAAAGAATACATTGATTGGGCAGACTAGATGGGCAGAATGGTTCTTATCTGCCAACACATTCTATGTAAATTTAGTTTTATTCGGCTACCAATTTTTTATTTATTTTTTGAAAACAAAATCTTGGCCTTCTTATACTGGCCACCAATACCACCATGGATAAATATTGATACTGAATATATATGTCTAGTAACTCAATATGTCTAAAAGTGGGGAATATTTTTCCATGTCACATAAATGTACCTGTTGCTCTGTGAGGGGAAAGAGTCATTTTTCAGAACAATCATTATTTGCTTGCTTATTTACAACAATCTAGAAGTGGGGATCTAAGTTCACAAACTCTGTTCAAATGGTGATGATTTTATGCCTTGAGATTGAGGCATTAAGCATCACAGAAATCTGGTGCCTAGGGCAGCCTTGATCGCTCCACTAAATGAATCACGTGCATCATATTGGAGAGCAACATGATCCTCCAATATGGCTGCTGCCCTATTTCCCTTCTGTCACTCTAATGCTGTTGCTAGACTTCAAGACTGCCCCTAGAGGCAGGGGGGTAGATAGGAATTTGTTTTTAATTATTTTAGCAATTGTCAAGGTCTGGTGCCATTTTTGATAGAAGGGATTAAGGCCTACTTGCCATGATTGTTTTTTTGGGCCCCACTTGGGTGAATTCCTTTTTTTATTTCATTTCAGGAGGAATTCGCCTATATTCATAATAACTGAATTTGTTCATCAACCGAAATGAGCATCTTTCATCCCCTAGAACTCTATGTGGATGTTGGAGGCTTTTTTTTATTCAGTACATTTAGGCCTGCTTTTGGTTTTGAAAGCAATCAGCATGAAATCGGCTATGATAACTAACTTGCACTACTATTTGTGGTCCCATCGGGGTATATTATATAGCTTGAAATGCAGCTTCTGATCTGCCCTGATGTGCTTTGAATCTTTTTGAACTTCGGACAGTTTGGGCCTGAATTTTGGCCTATATTTTGTGGACCCCATAGTTTTTTTTTTATATTAGGGACATTATTTTTGTTATAGAAAGGTTTGTTGCATTTGATATCGATATTTCTTGCACATTCTGAAAGCTGTTAGCATTTGACACAAAACATCACTAATCACTGCTTTTTTAACTCAAAATGTTCTATTGCAGTCTATGGGATTCAATGATATGAGATACATCAACTCAGGTCATTGAATAGACCCCAATATCTGAGAATGTTATAAATAACAAATAAACAAATATGGAAGATAGCCTCAGTGGAAACCTTTCTATGTCAAAGCTACTGAAATTCAATGAAACGATTGAAACAATGGCCGGCTTGGGACCTTCATTATTCATTTAAACATGCACATATCTTATATACATTCATGTCTTTAACATTAACATGAACTCAATAATGGAAAGCACACTTCTGCCATTGGATACACACATTCTTGAAATGTTGTAGACATGGTTTAGTCAAAGATAAAGCATAGTGATGAAGAAAAATGTTATAGATGCCATTTTGCATGGTAACAGAAAGTGTAGCTTGACCTGAACAGGTCTTATTTTTCTCTCCTCCACTATACAGGATCAATTCCTAGCAACCAGCCCTTCATTCATCAAAAGTAGATAACATAAGTACCATTAAATTGAATATTAGTAACATTTCTTGGATGCTGGGCAAAAGTAACATCCCTAGGACACATACCGTATTTACTCCCAAAAAATAGTCTGAATGTAAGACTACCATATAGAAAAAAATACTTGTAAATATTCACATGTAAACTGTTTTTTCATATTTAACAAAAATGCATTTCATGTTTTTGTTTCCTTTTATTTGCCAAACTAACGCAGGTTCACTCTGACACTGTAGCACAGAGTTCCATTGCTGCTGCTTTAAGTTTCGCTATTGCCAGCAAAGAATCAGTGCTACAAAGTCCCTGGAAAGGTCAAAAAGCAAACCAAGCGTTTTCGATAGAGAACGTTTTCTTCAACTACCAGATTAATTGATAATGTTACACTATTTAGATTGTTCTGATTATTTTTAGAGTTATTCCTTTACATTGCAGCATTTATATTTTATACTACAGTTCTTTTACACAGTAAGTCTTCACATTACATTATTGAGCACCTATTGGGGGCTTCTCTATTTTGGGTTCCTTCTTTTGGCCCATGGTTATTCTTTTTTCTTGGTTTATCTTTGTTTAGTATATGTGCACTATTCCCACCCTAGCTGCATTATCGTGTTCTCCTTTTTAACTCATTGCTCACTTCATATTCCTTTGTTCACAAAACTGACAGAAAGCCAGGTTACTACAGGAGAATACAGTAAACAAACTCAGGATCAGGATACAGGTATAAGACCATCCTAGGGCAAGGCTGAACTGCAAATGAGTATGAAAATTACCCTGTTATAAATAGTTAGAGCAACTGCACAGGTAGAGGAAAAGCATAGCCCAGTAATCGCACATGGAACCACAGGAAGGCTGTGGTGTAATGGCTAAGCTGCCAGACCCACAAGCTGAGAACTTCAAGTTTGTATCCTGCTACCAGTGGACGTATGTGGATCCATAACAGTGCCAGGGCCGGCGCTACCCTAAGGCAGCACAGACAGCCGCCTTAAGGCGCAACAAGGGGGGGGGGGGAAATCACACGCTCACCCAGGCCCGCCATCAGAGGTTTAGCCGGTCCGCGGCTGTGAGGGAAGCGTTCTGCGCTCCCCTCCAGCCTCGCGGCTTCAGGTTAAAGTTAAAGTTTGTTAAAAAAAAAAAAAAGTGAGTTACTGGGGAAGGGGGGAGGAGGGAGGAGCATAACGAGCATACTGATGGGCAAAATCCTGGAATATTGAGGGGCAAATTCCTGGCATGTTAAATGGCAAAATACTGGCATTTTAAATGACATATTAAATGGCAAAATACTGGCATATTAAATGGCATATTGAGGGGCAAAATAATGGTATATTAAATGGAAAAAGAGTGGCATATTGAGTTGCTAAATGCTGGCATATTTAGGGGAAAAATACTGACAGATTAAATGGCAACAAAATGGCATACTGAGGGGCAAAATACTGGCATATTTAATGACAAAAGAATGGCATACTGAGGGGCAAATTCCTGGCATATTAACTGGCAAAATCCTGGCATATTGAGGGGCAAAATATTGGCATATTAAATGGCACAAGAATGGCATATTGAGTGGCAAAATTCTGGCATATTGAGTGGCAAAATTCTGGCATATTAACTGGAAAAATCCTGGCATAATGAGGGGCAAAATACTGCCATATTAAATGGCAAATGAATGGCATACTGAGGGGCAAAATACTGGCATAATAAATGGCATATTGAATGGCTAAATACTGGCATACTGAGTGGCAAAATACTGACTCATTGAGTGGCAAAATATTACTGGCATATTGAGTGGCAAAATATTACTGGCATATCGACCAACTTCTCCCAACCACCCTGCATATTACATTATATAGGGATAACATGCTTGTGAGGGTAGGTGGGGTGAGTGGGAGATATTGTCGGGGGGAAGGGGACCAGAAAATGTGTTCAGTAAGGGGCCCTGAAATTCCTTGTGGCGACCCTGCATGCGCCGCTCTAACCATTCGTCCCAGAGCCGGCCCTACAAGGTGGCAATTTCCCCAGGCGGCAGTATTTGAGTGAAATCATTGCCAGCAAGTGTAAATCACTTGCTGGCACCGACACTTTAATCCCACCTGCTGCTCGGGGAGTGAGGGCAGAGCGAGGGGTGCATGCTCTGCCCCTTCGTGCTGTGACACTGTCGGAGTGCCGGACGTCATGTGACTTCTGGCACTCATAATAAGTGGAGTTCCGGTGGTCTGCCTCTTCAAAGAGGCAGACACCATCTGAACAATTTTCCTCCCTGCAAAAGAAGGTAGAAGAGCAGGGAGGAGAACAAACATCAATGGGGTTTTTTTGGGTTAAAAAAAGAAAGAAAAGAAAGTGGTAAGTGTGTCTCAGGTTATGTGTGTATTGGTGTCACTGTGTGTGTAAGTGGTAAGGGTGTGTGTAAGTGTGTCACTTTCTGTGTAAGGGTGTGTGTGTAAGTGTGTCACTGTGTCTGTGTAAGGGTGTGTGTGTAAGTGTGTCACCGTGTATGTGTAAGTATGGAGGGTTGGTGGTGTGGGAGGCATGGCGGGTCAGTGGAGGGGAGCACCAAAATGCACCTTCCCCTGTATAAACGAAAATCCTTGCACCGGCCCGGAACAGTACCCCACCCTCGACGGTAAAACCTCAGGCAACTGTCAGCAGGCTGTAAAGGGTATCAAGTATGGAAGCTATAGACCAATCTTGGGGAATGAACATTACTGGCAGGTATCCAGGATTGTTCCTCAGTTCTGTACCCCTTTCAATGAACCATGCACTGGATAATGTCATGGTGATGCTGGAAATCTTTTAAGACCTGTTTCTCGTATTTCTTGTCATCCTAAACTAATAAAGTTGTTTATAACATGTTATTTAACATAGCTATTGTAGGAATCAGTACAATATACTTACTGATATAATAGGAAGCAAAGGAGGTGTAGCTAAAAGGGGAGGAGTCATGTGATAGTATATAACCCTGGGAGATTGACTTTGTCTGGAGCTGAATTCAGATATACACAGTTTAAACAAAATGCTGCTTGTGCTCAGCAGAATACACTGCATGGGCTGTTTTAATGATGGTCCCAAGCAAATACCACTATGGTATGAGGACCTGGGTTCATGGAATACTCAATCTTAGTCATGAGTTAGGAAAAGCATAGCCCAGTAATCGCACATGGAACCACAGGAAGGCTGTGGTGTAATGGCTAAGCTGCCAGACCCACAAGCTGAGAACTTCAAGTTTGTATCCTGCTACCAGTGGACGTATGTGGATCCATAACAGTGCCAGGGCCGGCGCTACCCTAAGGCAGCACAGACAGCCGCCTTAAGGCGCAACAAGGGGGGGGGGGGGGAATCACACGCTCACCCAGGCCCGCCATCAGAGGTTTAGCCGGTCCGCGGCTGTGAGGGAAGCGTTCTGCGCTCCCCTCCAGCCGCGCGGCTTCAGGTTAAAGTTAAAGTTTGTTAAAAAAAAAAAATGCGAGTTACTGGGGAAGGGGGGAGGAGGAGGAGGTGTAGCTATAAGGGGAGGAGTCATGTGATAGTATATAACCCTGGGAGATTGACTTTGTCTGGAGCTGAATTCAGATATACACAGTTTAAACAAAATGCTGCTTGTGCTCAGCAGAATACACTGCATGGGCTGTTTTAATGATGGTCCCAAGCAAATGCCACTATGGTATGAGGACCTGGGTTCATGGAATACTCAATCTTAGTCATGAGTTAGGTTGCTCCATTTAGCCACTAATGCATGTCCCATCAATTTCCCCAAAAAACTACATTTGTAAGAAAGAAACAGAATTAGCTTTAGTAAAGCATGAGCAGTAACAAAAAGTAAATAACTGGAACTCAGTAAGTGGTGAACCCTTTACTAACCTTCATGGGGGTAAAGTCAGAGAATTAAATACGTTTTTCTTTAATCTTCCAATAAATTCACCCATTTCCCAATCAGGCAGACTTACACATAATTATTGTTATCTTAATAGCCGTAATTATTTTTGCATAATGTGTACTTTATTAGTCAGTAATAGCTTTGGCAATACCTATAACACAAACCTTGCCAATAAAAAAACATTTAATTACATTGAAAGTGGTGCCAAGGGTGGGAACCCAGAAAGGGGCTCTAACCATGGAAAGAGAGATTCTGTATGCATGACATCACCGTGTGTAATTGTGTCTACTCATTCCCATTTAGATAGCTGTATATTTCGAATCCTCCAGAAATCGAATGACTTTGGTTCTTTATCTATATGCTATGGATACTTATAAGGTATACCTACTAATAAGGGTAAGAACTGCTGTTTGTTAAAGGTAGAATACTCTAATATGAATGGTAATGACTAATATCAACTAATAAATGGAGTCTTCAGACTGAACACAATACCATTAGTCGCTCAAATTAACTGTAATCTACATTTATCTCCAGAGACAGAAATTAGAATTTGACATATCATCAGTGCTGGTGCAGAATCAATTTCCAGCCACCCACCTAAACCAACGTAGCTGTGAAACTGGACAGGGCATTTGTCATTAAAGGCATTTGTCATTAATAGAGGCATTGCCCCTGCCAAAGAAAATAGGGTGAATGTATGCTATTGCCTCCCTTTGGGTTGCTCTACAGAATACCCCTATACTATCTGGTTCAAACCACAGATGAAGGGTTGATATTTTTCAAAGCCTTGGCTATTTGGCCCATTGATGACATGATGTTCGGGGGGCATTGCAGTGATTAGCAGCACAAAGGCTGAGTGCAAACCAAATTGCAGCTTCTGTCTGGGCAGTGGTGGTGGGGGGGACCATATGGCAGCTTCTGACTGGGCAGTGGTGGTGGGGGGGCCATATGGCAGCTTCTGACTGGGCAGTGGTGGTGGGGGGACCATATGGCAGCTTCTGAATGGGCAGTGGTGGTGGGGAGACCATATGGCAGCTTCTGACTGGGCAGTGGCTGTGGGGGTACAGGTAGCACGTGCATGTGTTAGAGGGGGTTATAGATTGAGGCTCTGAACAGTTTAAAGGGTAGTGTCATAGACTGAGACTGTCACAAGCCTTTGTAAAAGTGCTCCCTCCTCCATCCTTTTAGTTGAATTTGTTTTTTTGGTTGGGGCTATGCATCACCTACCAAAAGAAACAAGCATGGACTGCAAGTGGTGTACTTTAGTAAATGATCAGGCTGGTATGTCTGACATTTGGGAGCAACTGCTTTGTGTACCTGATAAAATTATTTAAGTTAAGTATTGTATTGGTTATTTAAATTTTTTTTAAAAAAGAACCACTGACTTTCTCCACCGTGAATATGTTGTACTGTGTATTTATTTATTTATTTTTTATTATTTGACCTTTGCAACACTGATGTAGTTTCCACTATTAAACACTGAACATAATATTTAAGATATCAGCTGTTCTCCAAGAAATAGAGGGATCAACTGAGAAATGGAGTAATCTAATCAAAAATACCCCTGATTTCTTTACTCAAAAGCCTCTCTCATATAACCTTTTCATTGCACTCTGAACACAGAAACTTTCCACATGAAATGATGTAAAAATGCCTGGCATTTTAGTGTCCTCTCCTTATCTTAGTGACAGGTGAGGAAAGTTCAAAAACAGCATCATAGTACGAGAGCAAAAATGAAGATATTCCAGAAAAAAAGAACGTTTTGTAATGTTATTATGATACCTGAGATGATGCCCGTTGCCGTGGTAACAGTGTTATCACATATAATAGCATCACACAGCCATAGTATTATTTTAGCATTGCAGAAGTCTTGTTTTGTCTGTACACGTTGAACACATAACAATAAAAACACCTCCGTTTCCTGACTTTGCTACTTATTCATCCTTATTCCCCATCATCAATTTTCCAACCCCCTCTTCCCCTGTCCTGTCAAACCTCGCTTTATACACTGGTGCTTCGGTGACTCAGCCAGAGGTGACAAAAAAGCCAGATGACAGTTTCCGTGGCAACATGTGAGTGCGGGTGGCATCTGCCTGCATGTGCTCATCTACATGTTTTTTTGCTATGAAAAATGGCAGTGACCTTACTTTCTGAATAAGGTCTAAGATTTTATAGCAGGTAGGACTAAAACAACCAGGACTGGACAATCTTGGGACAGCATCCATCAGTTACGTTTATCAGTTACATTTTCTTTTATTCATTCTTCATGAAGGCTACACTTAATTTGGCCATGTGAGTAAAGACTAGCTATGCTGAGTGTTATATGAGGAAAAAATAAGTGTCTATAGATGGGTGTGAACAACAATAACATTAAGACATACTTACTTTACCTAATTACTTTACCTAAAGAATGTGTAAATAAGTGAATTTCTCCCTTTCATTGGTTCTGAAACTCTCTCCGTACACTAAGAATGCAATCTGACCCGGGGCCACAGTGAGACAGTGAGAAATAGTTCACTATGTAACACCACAAAGTAATTTATATCCTGTTGTTTATCATGCTGGAAGGCATACAGAGTGTTAAATATAATATGTTTTGTAAAGCTTAGTTATTTTATCCTTGAAATAAAATTGTTCCTCATCACTGGATTAGGCACTTCAGCTCCACACACCCCACTAACCCCCCTTCACCTACTTTTCCTATGTGCACCCTCTATGTTACCTTCAATCAAGCTTCTACAGATCTTAAAAGATGGTGTGTGTGTTTTATTTCTCTTCTACGCATTCTTATCACAGCGCGCGCGTGAGATACATGTTGGCATGTAATTAATTAACAGAGGGAGGGATAAGGAGCACATTTTCACACAATATTAGAAATACAGTCACTTAACTTCCCTCAGGCTGCAGCACTGCAAATTCCGCCAACTTATACTGTTGGATTATTTTCCAGCAGCGGGTGGTGGAAGAGAGAGAGGGACGCAGGAAAAAAAGAGAGACAAAGAATGAGCAAGAGAGAAAAAACGGGTAAAAGAAAGGGAATGGCTGTGATGAGAGGAAAAGAGAGCGGTAGAGGATTAGGTTGTAGAATGATGGTAAATGAAAAGTGGGAATTTACTAGCAGAGCTTAGGCTAACAAAGGGTTATAATTTTAAGTCTCAGAGACAATGGGGCTAATGTATAACAACACCCACACTACAAAGTGTCTGGAGTTTTTTGAAAAAGGCCAAATCACTGTTTGTTATGTATAACTGCTGTTGCTGCATTTTCAGAACTCACGACACTTTGCAGTGTGGATGCAAGACCACTGCCAAACATTGTTGGGTGGAGGTACCGCGACAATAATCAGGTGATTATTTTTACATTGGCTGCAACAGCGCACTGAGCGGTGTTACTACCCAGAAGTGCATTTCTGGCTGAGGGGGTGCAGACAAATTTGTCTGGAGTGTACCTTTTACAAAGGCGCACACGCCGATAGCACCACTATTTGGCTCTATCATCATTTGCGCCATCTTTATACATAACCCCCATTGTCAGTTTCTAGCAATTTTTTGGTAATATGAGTGTTAGTGTCTTAGTTATCACTTGTGGTGCTACCATAATAAAGGCCTTTTTTCAGCAAAGAAGCTTTTAGAGCTCATCTTATGGTTGCCACCTTTTCTTAAAAAAAAATATATTGACTTCGCTATTGTCTCTATTGACTTAACCCTGGCCTGAAACCAATTTGTTTACAGTCCTGATGGTATCATATTGACTGAGTGGCAACCCTACTTCTCCTCTACCACACTGGGAGCTTTTCAGTAAAAGTGAGGTACCAGTGAGATGTAGGTAAGTTCAGGTGAGATGAACATTTCATCTCAACAATTTACGTATGCATTGTGCAGGGACAAACCTGGTTTCTCCTGCAAGTAGAACAAAGTTATCCCTACTGAATACATTGGTAAATCTACAAAGATTAAATTCTGCATCATGCAAGACCAAGTGCGCTATCTGGTCAAAATAGCCAATTAGGTAAATATGTCATGCTTGCCTGGCTTTCCAACTTAAGTCCTGATTTTTGTAATTCCTTTGTATTTTCACTACCATTCATTGTTTATTGAACAGTGTCCATTGACTCACCATGGAGGAGAACATATACAGAGTTTATACACAGACAATTATTGGGTCTATTCGCTACAGTTCAACTTTGGAGGTCGAAATGACCACAGCTATTTTTGAGACTAAATCAAATTCTGCACCCGCGTTTGACTTAAGTCAAACTCAGGTGCCTAATTTGTCTTAGTCTCAAAATGAAAGTCGACCTCCAAAGTCAAATTTTAGTGAATGGACCCATTAAAGTCTTTTTAGCACACTTTATTTTCTGGCAACACATTATACATGAGAACAACAGACAACAATGTAAATTGAATTCACATTTTGTTTAGAATTAAAAGGGGTATCAAATGAATGTTCATTTCCATTCAAAAATAAATAATTGTTCAACATTAGGAATAAATGAAAGTTAATTAACAATACAACTGGCGCTGCTAAAGAAAATAAAACATTGATCAGGTGTGTGGGGGTAAAAAAACAAATAGACAATGTCTATTGTTAATTGTCTATTCATTTTTTATGTCTTCAATTAGAGTCTGGCACATGTGTTAGACCTTTGTTGAAAACAATTAACAATGGAGCTGTTTATAGTGTGATTAACGAATTTAGAGCTGTGGAATAAAATATTATTGTTTCAATCTATAGTAAAGAAAGATCCCCTTTAATATATAATAGGTACATGATGTGGACAAAAATATTGGGACACACCTCTTAATTATTCAATGTCCGGTGTTTCAATCAGACCCATTGCTAAAGGTATATAAAATCAAGCACAGTCATGTGGTATGCATCGTTCTGAATAGTTCAGTAAATACACACATAAAGTCACAGAGTGGGGTCACCAATTGCTCAGACGCATGGTGCATTATAGTCACCAGTCATCTGCTGATCCAAACTTCCACTGGCAGTAATATCAGCACAAAAACGGTGAGGCGGGAGCTTTATGAAATAGGTTTCCATGGCGAGGAGCTACATGCAAGCCTCACATGACCAATATAATGGCCAGCATCAGATCAAGTGCTGTAAATCAGTGGA
This sequence comes from Pelodytes ibericus, assembly GCA_036172795.1. Classification (NCBI taxonomy): domain Eukaryota; kingdom Metazoa; phylum Chordata; class Amphibia; order Anura; family Pelodytidae; genus Pelodytes; species Pelodytes ibericus. Next base: position 165,684,446 of record CM069857.1, read on the forward strand.
AATATGTTCTGTTGAGTGATGAATCATGCTTCACTTTTTGGCAGTATGATGGGCGAGTCTGGATTTGGTGCACGGGGAACATTACCTGCCTGACTGCATAGTGCCAACTGTAACATTTGGTGTAGATGTGTTAATGATGCTGTTTTTCAGGGGTTGGGTTGCTTCCAGTGAAGGGAAATCTAAACGTTTCTACATACCATGACATATTGGACAATGCTATGCTTCCACCACAGTGCATGAAGCAAAGTCCATAAAGACATTGATTAGGAGTTTGACCTCAAACCCATGAAAACACATAGAAACATAGAAACATAGAAACATAGAATGTGTCGGCAGATAAGAACCATTCGGTCCATCTAGTCTGCCCAATTTTTTTTTTTGAGTACTTTTATTAGTCCCCCGTTCCCGGTCTTATAGCTAGGATAGCCTTGTGTCTATCCCACGCATGCTTAAAATCCTTGACTGTGTTTACCTCTACCACTTCTGCTGGCAGGCTATTCCATACATCCACTACCCTCTCAGTAAAGTAATACTTCCTGATATTACTTTTAAATCGTTGCCCCTCTAATTTAAGACTATGTCCTCTAGTTGTGGTAGTTTTTCTTCTTTTAAATATACTCTCTTCCTTTACTGTGTTGATTCCCTTTATGTATTTAAATGTTTATATCATATCCCCCTGTTACGTCTTTCCTCCAAGCTATACATGGTAGATGCTTTAACCTTTCCTGGTAAGTTTTATCCTTCAACCCATGAACCAGTTTAGTAGCCCTTCTCTGAACTCTCTCCAAAGTATCAATATCCTTCTGGAGATACGGTCTCCAGTACTGCATACAATACTCCAAGTGAGGTCTCACCAGTGCTCTGTACAATGGCATGAGCACTTCTCTCTTCCTACTGCTAATACCTCTCCCTATGCAGCCAAGCATTCTGCTAGCATTTCCTGCTGCTCTATTGCATTGCCTACCTACCTTCAAGTCCTCTGAAATTATTACTCCTAAATCCCTTTCCTCAGATGTTGAGGTTAGGACTGTACCAAATAGTCTCTATTCTGCTTTTGGGTTTTTACGCCCAAGGTGCATAATCTTGCACTTGTCCACATTAAATGCCAGTTGCCACTGCTCTGACCATTTTTCTAGTTTATCCAAATCATTTGCCATTTGGCTTATCCCTCCATGAATATCAACCCTGCTACAAATCTTTGTATCATCAGCAAAAAGACATACTTTGCAATCAAGACCTTCTGCAATATCGCTAATAAAAATATTAAAGAGAATGGGTCCAAGAACAGATCCCTGAGGTACCCCACTAGTAACAAGATCTTGCATCGAATATACCCCATTGACTACAAGCCTCAGTTGCCTGTCACTCAGCCATTGTCTAATCCATTCAACAATATTGAAATCCAAACTCAAAGATTTCAGTTTATTGATAAGCCTTCTATGTGCGACAGTGTCAAAAGCCTTACTGAAATCTAGGTAAGCAATGTCTACTGCACCACCCTGATCTATTATTTTAGTTACCCAATCAAAAAAATCAATAAGATTAGTTTGGCATGATCTCCCTGAAGTAAACCCATGCTGTCTCTGATCTTGAAATCCAAGCGACTTTAGATGTTCAACAATCCTATTCTTTAACAAGGTTTCCATTATTTTCCCCACTACTGAAGTAAGACTTACTGGTCTATAGTTGCCCGCCTCCTCCCTACTACCTTTCTTGTGAATGGGCACAACATTAGCTAATTTCCAATCTTCTGGAACTACTCCCGTTAACAATGATTGGTTAAATAAATCTGTTAACGGTTTTGCTAGTACACCACTAAGTTCTTTTAATAACTTTGGATGTATCCCATCAGGTCCCATCGACTTATTTGTCTTTACTTTAGACAGCTGAAGTAAAACCTCTTCCTCTGTAAACTTACATGCATCAAAAGACTCATTAGTCTTTTTCCCTAAATGAGGTCCCTTACCCTCATTTTCATTTGTAAAAACTGAACAAAAATATTCATTAAGGCAGTCTGCTAAGCCTTTATCCTCTTCTACATAGCATCCTTCTTTTGTTTTTAATCTAACTAATCTTTGTTTTACTTTCCTTTTCTCATTTATGTATCTAAAAAATGTTTTATCCCCCTTTTTCACTGACTGGGCTATAGTCTCTTCTGTGTGTGCTTTGGAAGCTCTTATAGCTTGCTTTGCCTCTTTCTGCCTACTCTTATAGATCTTTCTATCTTCCTCACTCTGAGTATTTTTATAATTACTAAATGCTAGCTTTTTATTTTTTACTATTTTAGCCACCTCTGCAGAGTACCACAGTGGTTTCTTCAATTTTTTGCTCTTACTGACAAGCCTTATGCAATTTTCACACCTTTTAGGATGAACTGGATTGGAGATTGCAGCCAGGCCTTCTGGTCCAACATCAGTGCCTGACCTCACAAATGCTCTACTGGGTGAAAAATCCCACAGGAACACTCCAAAATCTTATGGAAAGCCTTTCCGTAAGATTGAAATCTGTTATAGCCGCAAAATGGAGGACCAACTACATATTAATGTAATGCAAAGTCCCTGTTGGTGTAACGATCAGGTGTTACAATACTTTTGTCCATATAGTGTACTTACAGAGAGAAGTATATGGTCTAGTCAGTAAATGGCGGTGAACTGAAAACTGAGTTGCAAATATTAGACAAAAACAACTAAGTTGGAATTATTTTGCTCTGATTATTGCAATTACATTGTCGGCTCACTTTTGTTCAATGTTTAGGGAGTAGATCCCCAGATATTTTTTATCTGCTCTAACCCATTTCCTGCTCAGACCTTAATGATCTCATATTTACACACCATATTTCACTTCATTGGCCACATTCTATTCTTTTCGCAAAGTAAAATACATGTTATGAAAAATTTGTCCGCAGTTTTAGCATTGTTTAACGGTTGTTAAAATGAAATAACATGCGTGAAAAATACTGGCCACTGCTATTGTCTCTAGCTTTGAAAGCAATGGGAAGATGCAATTCTACAATCTCCTAAGATAAACAAACTATAAAAGAGCAAATGACTGCCCTAGATTTAACTTTCAGCTGTTCAGAGCAGCTCTGCACGTTTCCCACACAGTTAAAACCATTCTAATGAATTGGCAAACTGCAAAAGTACAAACACATAGATGAGAACAAAGTACATAATCATTTTTAAAAGTCAGCCAGACCAACAAGTGGTAGTCAATACATGCTCCTTTCCCCATGGTGTTGGGAAGTTTTAATAACTTGGATTTGGGAATGCAATCCAAAGGTGAGGTTAAGACATCTAGCACTTGTGATGGTCAGCCAACCATTTGACTGATAGTGATATTAGTAGTAGTTTTCAAGCACCAGGTTACTATGCCATTTGCATTGTACTACAGCGCCAGTGATGCTCAGTCAGCAATTTAAGTGTCAGCTGGAGTTGTGAATTGGAATTCTAAAATCAGAGTATTTAAATTACTGAATCTTCCCAAAACCAAGGGGATGGAAAGGATTAGGGGACATTTGTCAGCCACCTGTTCAATTATTAGAAGTCTCTTTTAGAGAGAAAAATGGAGAGGGTGGGAGGAGGTTCAGTCAATACATTCCATATACCGGATTTGCTCGGTTATAAGACGACCCTGATTATAAGACGACCCCCCAAACTTTGGACATTCCTATAGGAAAAAAACTAAAAGACTGAATATAAGACTACCCTAAAGGAAAAAAGTTCAACTTGTATATATTAACATGTAAATTGCTTTTTTAATAAAAAATTATGATATCAAAAAATGCATTTCTTGTTTTTATTTCCTTTTATGTGCCAAATTGCCAATGCTGCCTCTCTCTTTCCCTTGCCCCCAGCTTTGACTCTCTCCCCCCCTTAGTGTTGTCTCTCTCTCCCCCTCCCTTTGTCTCCCCCCACGCTCCCCTTGTCTCTGCCTCTTCCCCCCTCCCTCCCCTTGTTTCTCTCTGCCCCCCCTTGTCTCTGTCTCTTCCCCCTCCCTCCCCTTGTTGCTTTGCCCCCCTCCCCTCGTTTCTCTGCCCCCCCCTTATCTTTCTACCCTCTCCTCCCTCCCTCCCCCTCACCTGTTTCTTGATCCCTGGTGGCTAGTGGGGGCAGCCGGGGGATGTCTGCACGATATGTGCAGACATCCTCCATGCTGCCCGACACCTCCGTCTATTATGACGGACAGCTGGTCCGTCATAATAGACAGCAGTGTCGGGCAGCATTGATGATGTCTGAATATATCGTGCAGACATCACCCGGCTGCCCCCACTAGCCACCAGGGATCAAGAAACAGGTGAGGGGGAGGGAGGGATGGGGGTATAAAGATAAGGGGGGGGGGAGAGAAACGAGGGGCAGAGACGGCAGTGTTGGGCAGCATGGATGATGTCTGCACGCATCGTGCAGACATCCCCCAGCTGCCCGATTCTCCTGGTGGCTAGCGGGGCAGCGGAGGATGTCTGCGCGATGAGCACAGACCTCCCCTGCTGCCGCCCGGCACTACCACCGGGACTTTTATGAAGAAGCCGGAAGTACCCGGCTTCATCACAGAAGTCCCGGCGGTCGTGCCGGGCGGCAGCAGGGGGAGTCTGCGCTCATTGCGCAGACATTCCCCTGCTGTTAGAGAGGGGGATCCAGGTCCCCTGCAGCTCTGCGGGGACCTGGATACATGTCTTATAGTCTTATAATCTGACCTCAATTTGAGGTCAGATTATAAAACGACCTCGATTATAAGATGAGGGGTCATTTTCAGAAAATGTTTTCTGAAAAAAACCTTGTCTTATAATCGAGCAAATACGGTACGTTCTAATGCAGATACTTTATCGTCTTAATCTGTGCTGATCCAACACCAATCCTTAACATATAATGCTCTTCAAATTGGTGGATAGTTGAAGGAGAAATTGGCAACTATATTCTGAGGTTGGTTTATATTTGATTGGGTTATATCATTGAACCAATGCAAAGGTACTTTGATAATATTTCAAACCATCCACTTAAATTGATTAACCTCAATTGATTAGCCACAAGCTTCCACTGAAATATAAAGCAAGTCATTTTAAATGAACTATAATTGTATTTCTTACTGCTAATTGAATCAACCCCTTAATCTACAAGTTCTTAAAAGGAATTTGTCTTCAAGTTTGCTATAATCAAATGATTGAGCACTGTCACAAGTAGAGAGATCTAGTTATTAGGCTCCTCTCAAGTACCAATTCACATACATTTATATGTTTTAACTGTGATACTCATGGAATCATGAAATCAGCGTTTACAGATACGTTTTTAATTCAGATCCCCAGAATCCACCCTAATTCATTCCCCTTAGCCAATGTTGTCCAACCTTTCAGTGTGTGCTCCATGCAGAAGCTTTATTATTTACAGGCACTTATTTGACATTAAGTACCTATGACATTTTAGCCAAGAGAGGGGCAAAAACCCTTTATAGCCTCACCCGGCCAGGAGACTGACAGTTGGACATCAACAATAGAAAGTTTAACACATAGTCAAATGCTTTTGATTATCACATGAAGTAGTGTAACTCCGACCTATTTCCTTTCTATGTGTTTTGTAAAAGTTTGTCAAATTTTTGTTACATGAAAGCCAACTTTATTATTAACGTTAACTGTCAATGATGCAGCATAGTTGGGAGTTTATGTCCAGATGATCATCACTGAATGATAATTATTAGTTAGAAGTTAATTAATCTAGTGTTAATATATTGGACCTAATCTATGAACTGAGATCTCTTGATCACTGAAGCCCTGCTGAGTTCAGTTAAGGGTGTGTTGTGTATTGTTCCTTGTAACAATTTCTCTGCAGGTTTCACTGGGTTATGCTACAGTGCCTATGCATCTTCATTAGTTTTAATTAATTTCCCTAGTTTAATGAATATATATTTAAAACTTAAAATATTCCATTGGGACATAACAAATTATTTGAGGGAATTTCACATATTTCTTTAAGGAACTCTTGTTAGATAAAAATGGCAGTCCTATGTTTTTGTGGAGCAGTCATTTCTCCAAAAGAGAATATCTCCAATAATGACCCAGTCTTTCCTGATGCCTATTGACAGTCACATGCTTAATAGTTTAGCCTATAGTCAAACATAAAAGTCCACTAAGGACAGTGACCTATTTAATATTTTACATCATTTTAGGACCAATATATCATTGATTGATTCCTACTGGATTTGATAGTGACAGTCAAATATTTAATGGTTTAATCACATAATAAGCCAAAGTACACTAATGACAGTGACATGTTTAATGGGTCACTCCCTTCTAGAATCAAAGTCCATTAAAGACAGTGACATGCGTAACGACTTGGTTTCTCCTAGGACCAATGTACACTAATGTAAGGGACATTTTGATAGGGAAATTAAGACTAATTTTAAATTCTGTTATTTTCTCAAGCAGCCATTGTAGCTTAACTAATGCATACAAATTATAGTAACTCATCTATTATATATATTTGTTTATTGGTTCTCTGTTTAATGAAACCGGTGCATTTAGCATAGTTAAATTTGCTTAAAGAAGACAATTAGCTTGTCCAACTGTTTACAGAAGGTCGGTTTTTGGATGGCTAAGTGGAATTAAGTCTTGAAAATAAACGTTCAATTGAATTTCTATCACTGGCAATTGCTGCCTTTGAAAAGTTTATTTACAAAGTAATTATAAATAAATTGTATTTCTATCTAATCTCCACCTAAATCCAACATTTCAAGATAAACTATCTTCCAAGTGTGACAGCATATTGACATATTTACAAAAGGAGGCAAATATGATTTCCTAGTTCCTATGACACAAGTTAGCTGTCATTTTTAAAGGTACTCTGTCAACCTAAACATTTCTTATACTATGATAAATAATGATCTATACATTGTTTAAGCAGAATTACAGTCAAATGCATAAAATAAGAGAACCATATGTTTTAAATATGTCTGTGGTGTCTCCTGTTTATGATATCACCTTAAGGTTTGATATGCCAGTTACACATTTCCCACTGACAATTAGCTTATTTGCATATCAAACATGTTATTCTCTTATTTTATGCATGTGCACACTATTCTGCTAAAACAATGGATAAATCATTTTGTATCATGTTTTAGCTTTGAGAAATAGTTACAGAGACAGACATAGGATGTATCAGCTTTTCTGATACCCCTCTCTTATCGAGGCAACAATGATCCCACCTCTTCCTTTTGCTTCTCTCCTGTGTGCCACTTTCAGTCAGAGCATTGGGAGGTTACATAACCCCGCATAAAATTCTCAAGGGTCGATGCACTATGCCCCAATCTTGCCCAATTTTGGCTAGATTTTCACACTAGCCAGTAGTAGGTCAGCCAGATGCCTCCTAATGTCTTTTAATATACAAGCCCAGGATGTAGTTCAATCTGAGTCTCCTCTAACACTGGCATATTAATGGGCAAATTGGCTGTGGCTTATTAATGGGAAAATAATACTGGCATATTCATGGCAAAATAATACTGGTCTATTAATGGCAAAATAATACTGGCATAATAATGGACAAACTAACACTGGCATATTAATGGCAAAATAATACTGACATATGAATGGGCAAATTGGCTATGGTATAGTAATGGAAAAATAATACTGCCATGTTAATGGCAAAATAATACAGGCATATTAATGGGCACATTGGCTGTGGCACATTAATGGTCAAATTAGCTGTGGCATATTAATGGACAAACTAACAATGGCATATTAATGGGCAAATTGGCAGTGGCATATTAATTGGCAAGCTGGTTATGGCATATTTAATGGACGGTGGTTTATTTTAATAGGAAAACTGTCTGTTGGATATGTTGATGACAAAGTGACTGTGGCAGGTTAATTGGTAGCTGACAGTGGCTTATTTTAATTGGCAAAGTGATGCCGTGGCATGTTCTGTGGGACAAAATAACATGTTCTGCAGGAGAAAGTGACACTGTGGTATGTTCTGTGGGGCAACGTGACACTGCGGCATGTCAAATTGTGTGGGTGCAATATGAGTGTAAGTCAATTGCTGTGGGTGCAATATAGGTGCATGGCAAGTTCTGTGAGTACTGTATCGTGTTTAGTCAATTAGGTGCAGCGAGGGAATAAAAGCAAGGAATACAATTTGTCAATAACATTTTTATTACATATGAAAATAGTTGAATATAATATTAAAAAGTTCATATAAGTATAAATGCAATTAGTAAGTGTGTGTATATTTACTGTTTTAGAATTGTACAATTGTCATCTCATGGGGCTCTTGTGTGTGGCATACTTACATACAAACATAGAAATAAAGAATGTGTTGGCAGATAAGAACCATTCGGTCCATCTAGTCTGCCCAATTTTCTCAATACTTTTATTAGTCCCCAGTTCCCTATCTTATATCTAGGATAGCTTTGTGCCCAAGGGTGTATCTAGGCAGACAAAATTTGCCCCCCCCACCCCCACCCACGTTGCACACCAAGGACATGCCCCATCACCCGATTTACATGCCCCCATCACCCCATTACATACACATTGCCAGTATTTGCGGTATCACACACAAAAAAACGCAGCCCTCTGAAGCACTCTCCAGAATGCCCATAAACAACATATAGCAAGAAAAGCAGAATGGCGCGAGATAGTGGATACCTTAAGTTGAAAAAACACACGAAAAACAATAATGGTGCAATATTGTGAAACACCATTTGCATCAACACAGGTGGTGATGAATACACTCACAAACGGATTTGTAGAAAACTCATTGAAAATATAAAGTGACAGAACAACATGTGCAGGACCAGACTGATGGTAAAATCAATGGCTCTGCTAAAAAATAAACTCACAAGAGATAATAGTCAAAAGTGCAGAAAGTCCAGGACTGGAACAAAAAACGTAACGAGTTGTCCTGCACATGTTGTTCTGTCATTTTATATTTTCAGATATTATTAAACCTGTGATCAAAGCACGATATTTCCAATGAGTTTTCTACAAATCCGTTTGTGAGTGCATTCATCACCACCTGTGTTGATACAATTGGTGTTTCACAATATTGCACCATTATTGTTTTTCGTGTGTTTTTTCAACTTAAGATACCCACTATCTCGCACCATTCTGCTTTTCTTGCTATATGAAATCTAGGTAAGCAATGTCTACTGCACCACCCTGATCTATTATTTTAGTCACCCAATCAAAAAAATCAATAAGATTAGTTTGGCATGATCTCCCTGAAGTAAACCCATGTTGTCTCTGATCTTGAAATCCATGCGATTTTAGATGTTCAACAATCCTATTCTTTAACAAGGTTTCCATTATTTCCCCCACTACTGAAGTAAGACTTACTGGTCTATAGTTGCCTGCCTTCTCCCTACTGCCTTTCTTGTGAATGGGCACAACATTTGTTCATTTCCAATCTTCTGGGACTACTCCTGTTAACAATGATTGGTTAAATAAATCTATTAGCAGTCTTGCTAGTACACCATTAAGTTCTTTTAATAACTTTGAATGAATCCCATCAGGTCCCATCGACTTATTTGTCTTTACTTTAGACAGCTGAAGTAAAACCTCTTCCTCAGTAAACTAACATGCATCAAAAGACTCATTAGTCTTTTTCCCTAAATGAGGTCCCTTACCCTCATTTTCATTTGTAAAAACTGAACAAAAATATTCATTAAGGCAGTGTTAGACCTTTATCCTCTTCTACATAGCATCCTTCTTTTGTTTTTAATCTAAATAATCCTTTTCTTATTTATGTATCTAAAAAATGTTTTATCCCCCCTTTTCACTGACTGGGCTATTTTCTCTTCTGCGTGTGCTTTGGAAGCTCTTCTAGTTTGTTTCTCCTCTTTCTGCCTACTCTTATAGATCTTTTATTTTTTTCTCACTCTGAGTTTTTTTGTAGTTAATAAATGCTAGCATTTTGTTTTTTACTATTTGGCCACCTCTGCAGAGTACCACAGTGGTTTCTTAAATTACTGACAAGCCGACTGCAATTTTCTGTTGCCTTCAGTAGTGAAACTTTTAGGTAATCCCATTTCTCCTTGACTCCATTTAAATTGCTCCAGTCTGATACTGACTCCTTTACACATAATCTAATTTTAGAAAAGTCATTTTTTCTAAAATCTAAAACTTTACCTTTTTGTGCGATCTGACTGCGTCACTGTTCTTAAATTAAACCACACTGACTGGTGATTACTAGATCCTAACATTCACCTACAGTAATATCTGATAATAAATCTCCATTTGTGAACACTAAATCTAATATGGCCTGCTTTCGAGTTGGCTCCTCCACTACTTGTTTTAGAGATAATCCCAGTAGCGAGTTTAGGATATGCGTAATCCTGGCGCAAGTAGCTATTTTGGATTTCCAGTTCACATCTGGAAGATTAAACTCACTCATGATGATCACTTCCCCCTTCATTGTCATTTTAGCTATTTCCTCAACTAATAGATTGTCTAACTCCTCTATTTGTCCAGGGGGCCTATAAATCACACCTACCCAAGTTACCATATGATTACCAAATTCTAATGTAACCCAAACTGACTCTATGTTCGCCTCATTAACTTACGTTAGATTTTAAGTAGACATGTGCAAAACTAAAATTTTCGTTTCGTTTTCGTCCATTCGGACGAAAATGTTATTTATTTTGTCTAAAACTAATTTCGTTCATTACTGCATTCGTTTCGGACGAAATTCGTTCATTATTTTAGTTTCGTTTAGTTGTATTCGTTCGTTTTATAGAATACGTGTAATACTATTGGCTTTCTATAAACCGAACGAGAGCCCCATTCACAAGAAATTCTTATGAATGGGGCTCTCGTTCAGTTCATAGAAAGGCAATAGTACTTCATGTTTTCTATAAGCCGAAAGTCTATAAACTGAACGTTCGGTTTATAGACTTTCGGCTTATGGAATACATGTAATCCTATTGCTATTCTATAAACCGAACGTTCGGTTTATAGAATAGCAATAGGATTACATGTATTCCATAAGCCGAAAGTCTATAAACCGAACGTTCGGTTTATAGGCTGTCTGCATTTCACTACTTATTTATGAATGGAGACTCTGTCTCCGTGTACTTACATTAGCCGACAGCCTAGAAACCGAACGTTCGGTTTATAGGCTGTCGGCTAATGTAAGTACACGGAGACAAAGTCTCCATTCATAATGAATGGAGACTCTGTCTCCGTGTAGTGAAATGCCGACAACCTATAAACCTAACGTTCGGTTTATAGGCTGTAGGCTTATATAATACATGTAATCCTATTGCTATTCTATGAACCGAACTTTTGGTTTATAGAATGCCAATAGACTTACATGCATTCCATAAACCGAAAGTCGTTCTATGCTATTGTATTCTATAAACCGACTCTATTTCGGCTTATAAAATGCAATAGTACTACGAATGGATGAATGAACGAATGATTTTCGTTTATTAACCATTCGTTCATTCGGCTTTCGTTAGCTTAGCATTTTCGTTATTCGTTTTTCGGACGAATGGACGAAAAATGCTATTTTCGGACGAAAATGCATTCGTCCGAAAACGAATGCACATGTCTAATTTTAAGCTATCCCTCACATACAGGGCCACCCCTCCCCCTTTCTTGCCTTCTCTGTCTATATAAAGAGTACCCTGGTATTGATGTGTCCCAGTCATTTTTTTCATTATACCATGTCTCAGTAACAGCCACTAAATCTAAATTATGCGCCAATATTGCCACAAGTTCATGGATCTTATTTCCTAAACTGCAAGCATTTGTAGACATGACCCATAGCTCATCATTTTTCAGCACACTGACTATGGGGCTCTTGTTTTTGGCATAACAATGGGGCTCTTGTGTGTGGCATAGTTAAGGGGCTCCTGTGTGTGGCATAATGAAGAGGCGTCTGTGTGTGGCATAATTAATGGGCTCCTGTTTGTGGCATAATTTGTGGGGCTCCTGTAAGGCATATTTAATATGGCATCACTAAGGAATCAGTTTGGAATGGTATAGGTGGAAATCCAGGTGGTGATATCTGGAGTTACAGCACCGGGTGACACCAACCCAAGTGACGCCTCTGATAACAATGACTATTGATTACACTGTTTAAAATGTGTTGTAGTGTAGTTAAGAGGGTTTTAAAGTTGAATAAAAAAAAGTTGAATTCTCCATCTCAGAACAGGAGAACTGAAATGGTGTAATTAAGCCTACTTTAGCCGAATCTGAAATGTGTTCGAGGGTGATTGGCGCATTTTGGGTATACTCAATTGTATGTTTTTTATAGCAAATATGTTTCAATCCGTAGGCCTCTGATGCTTCAGTTTCCAAATGTTTCAAACAGCCGATTTGGATCCAAATTCATGTATATTGAGTAGCTGCTTTTGGGGGTTATTTAGATTCAGCTGTTATGCCAGACCAATTCGGAACAAATAGGCATATATTGAGTAGACTCTTGAAGGGGAACTAGGACATGAATGATATTATTATCTGTTTACACAATATTTTTAAAGCTATAAGAAAATGTCACTTTGCTTATCTGTAACGTAGGAAAGATAGCACTGAAGTCCCTGCATATGCAATCTATTCTCAAAGTAAACATAGTTGACTGATTCAGACAACTCCGTATACCATGAAAAAAAACCCTGGTAGGAAACACTGCACATTGTATTATTTGATGACCATTGTTTTTAGTTGTATACATATATTTTAACGAAATAACAATACACTACTGTAAATTTAAAGGTGCTGTTCCACTTACTCTGCTAACTAAAACACATGCATAACTTCAAAATAAGTGTTGAGATTTCCATAATATAGTTTTCTTATCCCTTGTTAAAAATTATTCTATAATCAGTTAAAATTTTGGTCAATTTATATTTTTTGTCTAACTTGTAGTCATGTGACATTTTGTTACAGGTATAATATACAAAAATCCCTAAGTGAAGGTCCCTACTTCATTCCATCTTTTGGTTGTCTGCCACTTCTCCCCATCAATCCCTCCTCACTTACTATTATTATTATTATTATTTTGTCCACATCACTGCTCTGGGTGGGACTGGCACAGATAAAGGTCCAATTATCACTGGCAATTATACTGCTGAGCTTGTTTGCTAAGAAAATTACGTGTGCCATTGTAATACAGTGCAGACCATACCGCCACAGACTTTGTAGTAAGAGCCAGTCTTCAGTTTTACATCAACAGATGAATGTTTCAATGCATGGTCTGTCATAATTTCAGTACCATGGACAGGGCCAGACAGGCCATACATGTGACTACATTCAGCAAAGGGCTGATTGATATCCGACCCCGTAGCTGTTTCTGAACAACAATTTCTGTGATGCCAATACAGCTTTTTGGCTTCATCAGCACCATGATGGCTTTATCAGAATTATGTCCTGGAATCACTCAAGGAGAGGTCGGCGCAAGAGGAAAATGACTAGAACAGCAATTGAAACCACTGACATCCGGTGTGTCAGACGCAGCCCAATACAATGGGTTACCAACAACCAAAAATACGGAGTGTGAGAGGTCTCAGACTACACTACCAAGCTATTGAAAATTAGAGAAGGGTAGTTCATGATCAAATTTTCTATATTGCTCAGTGTGAAAAACAACTACTGGACACTCAAATTCCTGTTCATTGGATGTAGATCCCATTCACCAGCAAAAGTGATGCCCTGCTAGATTTGGCAGTTAGTAGAGAACATGTGTCAGGAAATTTACTAAAACTAGTGCTTAATGAAGCAGTTATTCTCATGTTTCACATAGTCCCAAAAAATTCATAAGACCACCAGACCCCCTTTAGGAAGACGTTTTGTGGACTGTATTGGTTTGGTTTTTGGATTTATTTGTTTTTTTCATTGTGTAACACATTGTCAAAATTGTGCAGCAAAATGTTGGCAATGTGTTACACAATGATTTACTGTAAATGTGGATTCTATAGCCTTGGTGATGGTGTGTTTAATCCTTAGCAGCATGTATTATTTTTTATATTAAATTTTATATTTAGTAAATTAATATTTTATATTTAGTAAATTCATTTTAAATTAGGTATTTTTTATCATTTTATACACATTGATAATTTATAACTTTGGATATCGACCTATATATACAGTTATTTATTTATATTTATAGATATTTTAAGTCCTGTAAGTTGTGAGGGCCTCCATGGATAGGACATGTTTGTCCAGCGCATACTACAGATGCTCAATTGGATTGAGATCTAGGGGATTTGGAGGCCAAGTCCACACCTTGAACTTGTTGTTGTGTTCCTCAAACCCTTACTGAACCATTTTGATGTGTGGCAGGTGCATTTTCCTGCTGAAAGAGGCAAATGCCATCAGGCATCATATACCTGGTCTGCAACAGTGCAACAACTCTCGCGGGATAAACAAGATGCTGCAGGCTGAGACAGGATAAACAGAGCAAATAACAGAAAAGCAAGCTGAGACAGAACAGAACACAATACAGAGTATAGGGCTAAGGAACAAAAGCAGAGAACTAAAGCAGAAGCAGAACTAAAAGTAGAAACAAGAAAGGGAAAGCAGAAACCAAACTGGAGGATTAGAAATACAGGGAACAGGACTAACAACAAAGACATACATACAGGGCAGAGGCAGACAAGGGCACGGTTACAGAACTTAAGAAGACATGTAAACAAAACCTCAGATACAAACACAGGATTAGAATAAAAAGATGGTAAATGTTGAGGGTGGCCATTAGATGATAAGCTTGCCATCAGAGTCAATGTACCTCACATCAGCAAGTTCCTAACACTAAAATGTGCTGAAAATAATAACTAAGACTGAGTAAAACAGGAAAACATAGATTAACCTAAAGAACATACCAGAGACTGAAAACTTGAGACATATTGAACAAACGGGTGTTGCAAATTTATAAAGAACAATGCAAAACTGAAAGGAAACAAGGAAAACCTGGAATGGAACATAACAAAAAAAAAAAGGCAGCAAGGAAAACAAGGAATGGATCAAAGCAACACAATAATGAGGGACAAACATAGAAGAGGAGCTTGCTGACAGGACAAGGACAGGTGGACCCATTACAAAGTTTCAGGATAGGGCAGCTCCATTACAGTGCTTCAGGACAGGGCAACCCCATTCAATGGCTTCAGAACAGGACAAGTGACAGTCTTAGGCTAGAATTTGGCAGGTGCTGGTCTGAGGCTGGACTAGGGCACAGATACAGGGTACAGGAAAACAAAGAAAAAACAGTAGCAAGCATAAATCATAAACAAGAAAGCAAAGCAAGAAAGGATACAGAAATAACTGGATACAGCCTAGGAGAGCCTGCACAAGGCTTGATACATGACAGAAACAGGTTGATGCTTGGCTCCTTGTATTAGCCATCTTCATGTAGAGCTATGGTATATGGGAAATGAATGCAATAGTTCATATGTCCAGGCCAATTTATGATATAAAACAATAATTAAATGTCACACCACAAGGAAATACTTGCAGTACTAAACCAAAACATGTTAAACAACCACAGTGCAGCCTATTCCAAACATCATTAAACAAATATTGGTAAATACAAAGCTACAAAAGTAATTCAGTTACATAAATTAAATGCACAATTACATACACTATATGGACAAAGTATTGGAGCACCTGACCATTACACAGCAGGGACTTTTATGACATTGCATTCTAAATACATAGACATTAAAATGCAGGTGTGTTTCTTTGCAGAAGGTGTATTATCTTGCACTTTTTCACATTAAATGTCAGTTGCCAAAGCTCTGACCATCGTTCTAGTTTATCTTATTAATTTGCCATTTGGCTTATCCCTCCTAACATCTACTCTGTGTCATCAACAAAAAGACAAATCTTACAATCAAGACCTTCTGCAATATCACTAATAAAAAAATGAAAGAGAATGGGACCAAGTACAGATCCGTCAGGTATCCCACTGGTAACAATACCATTCTATGGATATAATCCATTGACTACAACCCTCTGTTGTCTGTCACTCAGTCACTGCCTAATCCATTCAACAACATTTGAATTATAACTCAAAGATTGCAGTTTATTGATAAGCCTTCTATGTGCGACAGTGTCAAAAACCTTATTGAAATCTAGATAAACAATGTCAACTGCACCACCCTGATCTATTATTTTAGTCACCCAGTAAAAAAAAATCAGTAAGGTTAGTTTGGCGTGATCTCCATGAAGTAAACCCAAAAATTAATTCAAGGATCTATTTCTTCTTACCACTGTTATTTTTGTCAAGGCCCACTGTTTATTAATTTACTATTGGACAGCCATCTTTACTGGCAATGGTGTGACAGGCTAGTGATTGTGGAGGAACCATGCCTCTCAGCACTGTGCAATGGTGTCACCTTTTTAAAGAAACTGATGGAGCAACAATGAGAGAGGATTTCATAACCTAATGAAAGTTATCTTACTGCAATTCAATTTAGACACCATATGGTGTACATATCTAAATAAACCCCATGATCTGCAATTTCAACATACACAAGAAACATTCTGAGATCCTAAAAAAGAGGGATACAGATGGATTAAAGGAGGAAAGTAAACGACCTCCTCTTGTCAATAGCCTACGCAGACTTCTGTTTCTACCACCTTTCTTGATGCTTTCCACAAACATGTTTCAAATGTCCTTCCTGTGAGTGTTTCTCTATGCCAAGTATACAAGTGCAGCTAACTTTGTTTACCAGCACTATATTGTCCAAAAATACAAAACTCTAGTGCTACATTCTTGATAACTTTTCTTTCCCTGTATCTGGTTCCTACTTTTCTCCTTTCCCTCCCCACCTTCCTGTATTTTTAAAATAATATATTATTTTTTGACCTGGGGTCACTTCTGCTAAAATGGAGTGCTCCATATATTCTGTGGGCTGGGGATATGTACTAATAAAATACAAATGCCTGATGTAAGTGAATAGCTTATTGGTGGCTTATGGTGCACACACTGTTCTTTTTATATATATATATATTGTATGAGTGGGCAAAGCAACACTGTTACCATGGAACCCACAATACACTGTGCTGAAGAGACTGGGGGAAAAAAACACAAAAAGAAATATCCACAGAAATGCAATTGCCTTTCAATAGTCGGCCTGCAGCAGAGTTTCCAAATATAGAAACACAGGTGGTGAGTTCACCAACATCCTGGAAATAAAGGAAATCAAATTAAATAAAGTATAAAGAGATTACAGAGGGAACCCCCTGCCCAACTCTGATACTGCACAGAAGTCTCTACAGCATAACTCTTCAGTGCTGAAACATAATGTACAATTCTGTGGGTGGAGGAGTATTTCTTAACAATCACCTGGCTGGCACATAGGGCACTGTATTGGCAGACAGGGGTGCGGGAATTAGATATCCATGAAACCACTGGCAACATCTGCTGCTTTTATAATCTGATTTGGATGAAAAATAACACAGCTTTGCTTGAACGTTCCCATCGACCAATAGAAAATATTCTGTGATTCTATATGATTCAGTTCATTGTTTATTCATTTTAAACAAGTCAGTGAGTTCCTAGGCTTATGGTGAGACTGCTGAAGGATGCTGCATTAACAGATTGTGTACTCCCCGCAAAAACTACATTTTGTGCCTACTAAACAATACACAAATGTCTTGGGTGGAAAAAGTCCTTTCTGTTTGAATCAAATAAAAATTTAGTCGTTTGCAAGCAGAAGAAAGGTTTCAGGTATGTTGAGGATGATCGGACATGAGATAGATGTTTGAAAAAGTGCAAGAATTTCAAGCAAACAAATGACAAAGAAACTTGGCAGCTCTATTCAAAGTGCGGCTATTTTTCTAAGTGTTCTTTGATATATTCTGGAAACTGATATTTTTTTTTATTTTTCAACTGTCTGAGATATATCCTTTCTACTGTTATAGGTAAGAGTCATCTAGAGAAGGTTTTGATTTCCCCTTAGAAGCGTGTGAGGATCCCAGCTCCTTACTTCATCCATTGTGCTCCTTGTGCTAGCCCTTTCTTTGTTTTTTTCCAGTCCTGTCTTATCCTTGATTGTTTCTTTCCTGGAGTTCTTGCCCTTGTCTCAGCCGAGTTTTGTTAGGGACCAGGAACCAAACAGAGACAGAAGGTAAGATGCAAAAATACTTTTATTAATAATAAATAGCAAAATGGGAAAAATAGTCCAAAAGCAATATACAGGAAGCAAGCCAGTGTCAGGAACCAAAGTGGGTGGTCAGACGAGCCAGAGTCAGGGGAACAGAAATCAGCGGAGTAAGGAACAAAGCCAGCAATCAAGAACCAGTAGAGAAGTCAGCTGAGCCGGGTCAGGAACACAGAAATCACAGGAAATCAGGAACTGCACTTGGTAAAGTTGGCAGAGCTGTGGATAAAAGACATGGTGTACCGTCTGTGGCTCTTCATAACTAATTTGCAGCACTTTCAGAGTGCACTGGTGTTCTGGAGAGAGCCCAGACACTGAAGATGAGGATCCACTATCCCTTAAGTCTAAGGTCTGCAAAACTGCAGTCAGTGATAAAAAGGACAGGGTGAGCACCAAGGTGAAAGCAGCTGTTTTGGGGTGATTATATCATAAGAGGCATGGAGTTGGATAATAGTGGCTTTCTAAGACATATCTACAAATTCTAGCAGTGTAGGGAATAAGATCCTTAAACTAGTGGCAATAATGGCAACTGAGAATGTAGATATAGTGGCTATTACTGAGACATGGTATAATAAGAAAAAATTACTGGGACATAAGGAATACCGGGACAGGTGGTCCTAAATGTAAAGGATAGCAGATAATATAACCTAGTACAAGTTAGTGAGGCAAACATAAAGTCAGTTTGGGTTATGTTAGAATTTGGTAATAGTACAGTAACTCATGCAGGTATGATTTATAGACTCCCTGGACACATAGAATAGTTAGATATTTTACCAGTTGAGAAAATAGCTAAAATGACATTGAAGGGGGAAGTTATCATCATGGGTGACTTTACTGCTCCTGATGTGAACTGGCAAATCAAAATAGCTGCTTGGGTCAGGAGTAGATATATTCTAAACTCCCTACTGACATTATCTCTAAAAAGAGTAGTTGATGAGCCAACTCGTATGAAAGCCATATTAGTTTTAGTGTTTACCTATGGAGATTTTATATCAGATATTACTGTAGGTGATATTACTGAAGGTGTCACACTCCGCAAAAACAGACGTTTTAGATTTGAGAAAAAATACTTTTGTAAAGCTAGAATATGAGTAATGGACTCATTATCAGATGTGACCAGTTTAAATGGAGTCCATTAGAAATAAGATTATTTAAAAGTTGCACTTAAAATGTGTTTTAGGCCGTTTTTTTAGAGGGGTCAGAAGCGTTTTGCATGTCCCAGCCATCGAGGGGCTTTTTTAAAAAGTTTTATTTGATTTTTATTTCAATACTCAAGATCACATCTGGAGAACTGAAATAAACGAAAGCAGAAATCATCCCCATATCCTAATTTTAGTCTGGTATGATAGCCTTATATTGGGTAGCCAAAAACCAATTGTTTTCAAAGTGAAGTTATCCCAAATTGAAGGCCTCCAAAGATTTGACTTTTAAACAGCCCAAACTGCAAATTCGTGGCAAATTAAGTAGATCATCTTGTGTGTTTGAAATAAGCTATTTTAAAGATACATGTTACGTTCTTCATTACTCTATCACAATATATTCGCTGGTGTATTTGATTTAGAAACAAGTGTTTGCTTTTCTATTATGTCTTCTAATGTTATGAGTGTTTCCTGGTAAAGGTTTTGTACACAGATTGACACATTGATTAGATGTTTGTAAATTAACAAATTAACGCAATAAATGTAGATTTTTGGTTGTTTATGTTTACTGTAGGAGGAAGAAAGAACTCATTTGAATGCACAAATCCCCTGTTGGAACAGAACTCAAATGACCTTCCATACATAGAAAAAAATCCTTTATTCATTATTGACTGAATACATGATTTTATTTCATTGCACGTAAGAACGATACCAATAAAAAGGGTATTCATGAATGTATATAAATAAAAGAACAAAAGTGTATTGTCAAAGTGTGAAAAAACAAAATGCTTATTTTGCAGTTGAAATAAAGGAACTTGGTCCTTGTGGTTTATTTTACATACACATAACCATCCCTGTGCCTCACTGATTATTTATTGTTATTTATAATTTAATTAAAGATGCAAGACTAGTTGTTATTAATGATGGATTTATCTCCATAGACAGAATCATTTATGTGGTGCATAAAATTGTATGTGCAGAGAGTAGTCATATTCATCCATGTATGGTTTGAGCACTCCCTGCCACTTATGTACATATGTATTTTAAGATTAGGGTATTCATTTTGGGGGGTGCAAATCATATTTGCAGTGCCTGTAATTATGGCTGGATATGTTAGGGACCCCCTTCAGGAGTGTTCATCGGGATATGTTGAAATCTGTTGGCTATCATATAGAAGCCCCGCTTAGGCAAAGGGTGTATGAAGGCAGCTATGTGACAACTCATACTGTTGGCAGTAGGGGAGCTCACATACTCCTCAAGTAACCAGCTCAAGCTTAGATATACTAATTAGCATTCACCCATAGAGCAGCAGTGATCTAACACCTGTACCAAACACATTCACTAATCAGTTATTACCTACAGTTCACCAACATTACATTAATCAGTTTATATTTAGACATCTTCAGCTAATATCTATTAATAAAACAACAGAACATTAATAATGGCATTGGATATACAAATTTTAATAATAACTTTACACATGGCTTGGCAATGTCAATTACTTGATATGATTCCTTAAATTGTATTGCCTGAACAGGGGGAATGGAAAGCATATCCTATATAACCCAGCTGGTGAGGTAGCTCAGTGGGATAATGCTGCATTTCTAGACATGGTTCACCTTAGAGGTGCAGGTTCAATTCCCAACATGCTTGACTCAGTCTTTCATTCTTCTAGTTAGATGATAATGTTTTATTATTATTACATGTAGGGTTGTGGGGGTCAAGGATGCTGAAGACCAAGAAACAGGAGTTGCCTTCAGGTTAGTGCTACTGTGTGTTTTAGTTACAATAGATGTCAAGCAAGGTCTGGGCTAAACATTTAAAGAAATAAGTTGATAGTAGGGTGGAAAACCAAAAACAGTGTGGCATTTTGATTAAAAAAAACTCTTAAGAAAGAACACTGTTAAATAAAAATATTCGAAATAGCTGTAATAACAATTTCCAGACCTTAATCCTGTGGAACACTTTTTTGCTGAACTAAAACGAAGAACAGTGAGCAATCAAAAAAATAAAAGAAATGAAGGAATAATAGAACCCCTCACTGAATGACTGTTAAAATAAATCAATAAGACCAAGGGCCACTGTGTAATTAAACAGAGTATAAAGCATGTTTTTAAAATAAAAAGGATAGTCAAAGGATTAGAACAATTTAGAATTTTGATTGCTATGTTTAAACAAAAAACATGCCATTTTTTTTTATCATCACTGGTTCATTACAAACAGAAAAACAGGAACCCTGTGCACTAGTGAAAAAATGATGACCTCCCTGTGGAATGCCGCAGTCCTAGTATGCACTTCTTCAATGCCCAATAAATGCAAAAGAAATATAAAAATATATAGTGTGGTACAGAAATGTACAGACAACACACGTGCTGTGTGAAAATATTGCCCTCACTAGAGATTTGATTAAAAAAAAGGATCATCAATCTCAGTAGAAAATCTTCTTTAATAGGACTGGAAAAAGATAAAATCGTACATGGCATAACACCTTTAAAGTGGCAGTGCCCCAAATAGCATAAACATATAGTATATTACATGTTAAAAACATACCTTTAGTGTCCCATGCTGCTTTTCAAACAGAAGCAAAGTTCAAAATAATCCATCATGGCCTTTCTCATTTGAATTGCACCTGCTGATTATAGAGAGGGTGCATGGTAGGACTCTCTCCCCCTCATCTACCGTATTTTCTCGATTATAAGACGACCCTGATTATAAGACGACCCCCCAAACTTTGTATATTCCTTTAGGAAAAAAACTAAAAGCCTGAATATAAGACTACCCTATAGGAAAAAAAGTTTAACTTGTATATATGTAAATTGCTTTTTAATATTTAATAAAAAAAATTGATATTATACAAATGCATTTCTTGTTTTTATTTCCTTTTATGTGCCAATGCGGCCTTTCTCTCCGCGCCCCCCCCCCGCCTTGTCTCTCTCTCCCTCCCCCCCAAACTAATCTGGGTTTTGGACTGTCTCAAATTACACTGCTCAGCTGCTGGTAATCAGCTGCAGCAGTAGGAATAAACCCCTCCCTGCTAGGCAGGAAAAAAGAGAGATTTTTGTTTGTTTCTCTCTGGAAGGGCTGCAAAAGACAGGCTGCCTGAGAACCAGAGAACAGAAGGCTGACAAGCAAATAGGTTGGTGAAACCTGGATTATTTTCTTATGGTTTAAAACCTTGATAGATAGGGAGATTTATGTTAGTTAGAGCTCAGACGAGCTAGGTTTTTGTTTACACAGATTTATGTTATATTTTGGTTACTTTCTGCTGTATCTGGATTGAAGCATACCAATAAAGCACCTGGAGTTTATACAATTCAAATGACTGCACATGTTGTTCGCCCAAGAGGACCATGCAAACTGAGATCAAGGATCACATAAGTTATAGGGAAATAACTGACAATAGCACTAACCTTAACCCTAAACTAGCTGTAGCCCTAACTGTAACCCTTAATGCTAACCCTAACCCTTATTGTAACCCTAGAACTATAGCTAACTAATGCTTTTTTTAAGTGTAATGTGCTGACTACCTCTAGAAGCAATCTAGCAACAGGGCGATGATAGTGAACACTGATCATTCCAAAGCTCTTGCCCACAATAGGGCAGGGACATATTTGATGCCATGCTGCCATTCCAATATGGTCATAGTGGGTCACTTGAATTCCAGGTCTAATAGCTGGACAAGGGGAGGAGAACAGAGATTTCATGAATGGCCCTTTAACAGAAGTAAGGGCAAGAGGCAAAAAAGTTAACAGCGAATGCTCTCACTGAAAAGTATGTTCACTCCGTGCTGCAGAGCGGAAGCCAATGGCCTCATGCCTAAGGAGCCTGCTGTGCGAGGAGGCTGAAAAGTCCCAGAGCTTGCACCAAGCAACAGACCTTCACGACAGAGGGTCCAAATGAGGCCATTGGGATTGAGGTTGCGGCAGGGCGGCGCACATGTGACATTTACGATTTTACCAAGTCACAATTTAATCAGCCAAATTCAAGACAATTTTTGCTTAAACACATTGTCCAGTTGCTGGCTCACATATTGCTTTGCATCCCCTTTCCTGACTAAAAATATTCTATAGTATGAACTCATGAAAAAATATTATCATGTTCTCAGGCCAATATAAGCTTATGCAGGTTATACAGTCAATACTGGCATACAACAAAAGGACATAAACCTTTCCTATGAATCCAGAAAATGTAATGCTATAGAAAAACCATGTGTGTAATGTGGGTAATACATCACACACGTGGGTTAGATACAATGTAATAGAAAAGCAACATGAATAAGTATTGATGAGTATGTAGCAGTGTTACACAAACACTTCCCAGGGATAGACTAGCCACATAATGGTTCCAACAAAAGCTCTTTGTCAAAAGGCATTTGAACACAATATAGTAACAAAATGATGTCCAGCCGGAGAAACCGCTAAGGTAAAGTCCCAGATCAATAAAGCAAGCTATAATCATCCATACAAAAACTGTAGTGTCTTTCTCTCGCAGGCATGGCTCTTCCTAATAGAGTGTATGAGAACGCAGGGATAGTGGCTACACTTCTGAATATGGCAACTTTATGTGTGATTTTTCCATAGACAAACAATAGTGACATTTATTGGAAGCCTCTCCACCATGTCAGTATTCATTTTACACCTTTATGGTTTTTTGGCAGCTTCAAGAACCACCAGGGGTTTCGGTTGAGAGAGCTCCATTAATACCTCAGACTTTGGATGTAGATGTTTGTGCCTCAGCCGTTTCTCCAGTCAGACATCATTTTATGATTATACTGTGAATAAATGTATAAAGTGAAATAGTGCGCTTAGTGTTAATCTATTGCAAAAGGTATAGCACAACCTGAGAAATTATTAGCTGAATGAACGATCCTCCCATTTCCAAATATCATGTAGAAACACAAAGATAAAACATATATAGTGTAACACCATTTAAAATAATAAATCCTTTCCCCTTGTGATAAAGGCACTTCAATCAAACGTTATAGGGTTGTGTCCCAAGTTTCAGCAATATCAAGGAGGCTGAAATAGAAGTTATTAGTTAATATAAAAATCTATGTGTGTGTGGGCTGTAACACTTCCAGGATCTCTATCATTGTGGATGTGTATTACTGTGGAATTTTCATTGATGCCATTATTTGTTTTTTTCATATCAGACGTGGCGAAGACATCAAATCTATGATTTTTCTACTTGCTAATGTGAATGCCTCATTCTCTTTCACTCTACTTGGTATTGCTGAATAGTAAGTTGGGACAAGCACCTACAACATTTGATTGAAGTGTCTGGATAAAGTTTTTCAGGTTGTAAGAAACCTTTTGCATTAGATTAACACAAAGTGCATTACATTGTATCTAACCCACTTGTGTGATCTATTGGTTTTGGGCTATATCTATGATATTTAGTTTTTCCCATTGCATTACATTTTCTATATTGACAGGACAGGCTTATACCCTTTTGTTGTATGCCAGTACTTACATATACATTATTTAGATATATATAAATACATATATACATATTTTTCTCTGATTAAAGATACTTATTTTTTTATTGATTTTTGGAGTGCCAGTCTCCTTTTTTATTTTTGTATATGTTATTGACTGTGGTGGTTCAGCAAAAGATAAAGCAGCCTTTCCTACATACTTTATTTATTGTTTATGTTTTTAAGTGCTATTCACAACCATTGTTTTGCTATTCCGCCATCCATATTAAAAAGTTTGATTACCCTTAAAGTATCTTTTTCGTCTGACTGGTTACTATATATGTATATGTACTTATATATTGTTAAAATGTATTATTATATACTATTTTATATCACTGTGTTTTATATACATCTTACTTTTAATGTGTTAAAATAGGTAGTTAAGCTGGCATTCTCCTGCACTCATTGGGGTGATGTTGATCTTCCTAAGACGTTTTTAAGATGTTTTATTGTAATGTGCTGAAATTACACTTCTTGTCTTATTAGCAAGGCCAACCAAAATGATTGGGGGGTACAGCCAGTACTCCAGCAAGTATCTCTGGAAAGTTTCCAGTTGGGGGCCCAACATGTTTAGTTATACTGGCACAAAAGATTTATGTTGGCAGAAGTCCACATTTCATAATTCTTTCTACACACACTGCCCAGTTGGAAAAGATAATTATTATTACATCTGCTAATTTTTTTGCTTGGTAGCACCCCATTCCATAAGTGTATTATTGTCTACAAACAGCTTTGGGCATTCATCTGCCATATCATGACATCAATCCAATTAAACATTTTTTTTATTATTATGGAACATTATGGAACAGGCTATTTAAAGTAGAGCTGTACATGAACTACTAGTCACCAACTTTGGTGATACTGGAATTTTCATGGGTACAATCCAAGTGGAAGGCTTTTGACACACTTACAATGTACAGAGTCCATGTGGTACTGAAGATATTCTGAGTGAAAAATTGTGGATAAATCAATTTAATGATGGAGTTCCTCTAATATTGTTGTGTAATCTGATCTTCCCACAACCCAGCCAATAAAAAGATCTTCTCAAATCACTGTCCAGGATCCAAGTTATGCTCCTACTGCAATTAATACTTGAATGGTACAGATAAACGCACAATGATATTACTAATTCATTTTAGTTAAATTGAGATTATTTTTTAAACATATAGACACAATAATAATCACTTCTAAACAGCTTTTCCTTTCCATAGTAATATTGAGTTTCAGATATTTAGAGCCATACTAATGGAGCTTATAGACAAGTGCGTTTTTGGGCATTTGCCACATTAAAATCCTACAGCAAGTCAAAGCCAGGAGAAACTGGGAACACAAAAGACAACTCTGCTTATACTAATTAAATGCACTGCCTGGTCCAGGTAACACTAGTAGTAATTTGCTTTTTTTTTTTTTTTTTTTTTTTTTTTTTTTAAATATCCAGTTTATAAATATTCATCTGCTCTCTTGGGCCTTGAAATCATTTTTATTGTTTTAACAAGAATGGTGCACAGTGATGTGAATTAAGAGTGTATAATTTGTCATTTAATGTAATTTATAATGTATATAATAAAGGATAATCAGGTAGCATTCTGATGGATTCCTGGGGAGTGTGTGTTTGAGAAAGAGGACCTGTTTACTCTCTCCAGGGGCAGCATACAACAAGCTGGAATCATTTGTTAGAAACAGATTATGTTTGTGTTCCTGCTGGGGATTTTACATCTGAATTACAAGCACAGTAATGGAGCAAGGCCTGCCAGCTCTTTGTCCCGTAGTGGTTATTAGGACATTAACCTGAAACACAGGGTACCATCTGTTACTTCAAGCTGAGAGGTGAAACAACATTGCAAGTGGTACAGTGATCCCAGAAGGCAGGCATAGCATGCTGTTCTCTATTTCCTATAAGAGATGTGGTTGCATGGAGAAGCCTTCCAGCTGAGTCAATGCTTACACCACTATGTATCCCTACTACAAGCAAGCTACCTTTTTATTATAATGAAGGTCATTTGGAAGGATAAAAGGATGTCTGATGACATAAACAATCTCATATAGGTTGTTGTAATCGGCTGGATGCTCCACACCTTGAATATCATTTCATATATTTTGTTGATTTTATGAAGTTGCCAAAAAATAAATTTACAAGTTCTTTAGGCATATTCCTGCAGAGATCTAGTATCAAAAAGTTAGGTAGAATGCTTTTTGATCCAATTCAATAGAACTGTTTGTATTGCAACCTATAAATGTATATAGGAAATCGCTAAAATAGCTCCAATATAAGGAAAGAGACTTCCACTAGGGGGTAACCCTAAAGCTAAACAAAAAGATTATAAATCTTTAATGTAAGAAATATACAAATGAGAAACAATAAGGTTTAGATGGCAAAGGATAGAGTTTGGGTCTGGTGGGTAGAAATTGGGAATACAGTGAGTGGGCAGGTGTAATGACTAGAAATGAGCATGTACTGAATATAACATATTGGGATAACATGGCATGTTAACAATATTTGGCCACACAAGGAAGCAGGTATTGTCATAACAACAGATTGCCAACCATTTAAAGTATTAATGACTGGTATGATGCAAAAATCTAACCTACATGCTTTAAATAAAGCAGTATCTCCCTTGAGAGGCCCACAAAAGGTACATGGAAATCCATGTCCTGCAGGGTTTACCATCAGCTTTTACAGTTTAGAAACATAAAGCTTGGAAAGGGGATCTACCACTCTTTCTATTTATGCCAGTTCCCCTCCCAAAAGCTTTATGTTTCAAAGTCTCTGCAACTGGCCACTTGACCAACCACTCTCCTGCTACATTATTGAACAATACATTTAAATAACTGTATTTTAGTATTATCAACAGTACAATCTGAATCTTATATCTTCATCAGAGAACTGTTTCCATCTACATGTGGGAGATCTATTAGATTAAAGACATTGGTGCTGTTTTATTGGTTGTATTGGTCAAATTGTCTCCCATGTAGGTATTATCACACTTTACCATTGATTCTCTACACTTACATCGAAGCAGTGTCCTTACATTAATTTAACAAATTGGCTCAAGTTTCCCATTTTGACCGCCATGCATTTTATTTTGTTCTATTTGGGCTGGTCATGTTTAGATTCATCCTGTTATGAATGGGGTGAACATCAGGTGACAGAACAGAGTAAAATCTCCACTCAAACCAGAGGGAATAAACCCATTTATCACTTAACTGCCAGTGGATCAGTGCCGGGGCTGCAATTCAAATCTGTGTGCCCACTTACAGAACAAACTGTCTGGGCCCCCCTCATCCCAATCCATTGTGCCATTGTTATTTCCCCCACATGGATTGGCATAGCACCACCTTGCACATGCCCCATCACCCACATTGCACAACGATGACATGCTCCATAACCCACATTGAACACCCAGAACATATCCCATCACCCACACTGCACACCCAGGAAATGTCCCATCACCCACATTGCACACACAGGACTTGCCCCATCTCCCACATTGCAGACCCAGGACTGTCACTTACCCCCAGTACACCTGGGCATGCCCCATCACTAACACTGCAGGCCCTAGTAAGCACCCACAGAAAACACGTATAAGAGCAATAATTAGCTAAACATGTCTATCTGTATTGGACTCTGTTCCATTCTGTCAGTACTCAACACAAATTGACTTATTTTTAACCCTATCCTTACAAAGATCTTTCAGCACCATATCTTTTGAAGTTCATCACAGGTAAGGGTGAAAATCATTTTCAAGATCTTAACCCTTTAAATAACACAACCAAGAGTTCTCCAATCTTGTATTATAAGGAGACAACTTCAGACCATTCAGGAGTACAGCATTGATAAGGTTAAGTGCA
Source organism: Pelodytes ibericus (assembly GCA_036172795.1). Classification (NCBI taxonomy): domain Eukaryota; kingdom Metazoa; phylum Chordata; class Amphibia; order Anura; family Pelodytidae; genus Pelodytes; species Pelodytes ibericus. The sequence continues at coordinate 165,712,994 of CM069857.1, forward strand.
TCTTGAGTCTATCATGTATAAATGAGCTAATACATCCTATAATATGTGATTTTTCTGCTAATATTTAATAATGACCACTTTTGAGTACACTTGCATGTCTCAGTGGACCAGACATTTAAATGTGCACATAAGTAACCTTTACATTTAATGCACTGCCTACAGTGCTGAGTTTGTAATCACCTTTTACCTAATGTGTCTTGAGAGCAGAAGGAAAGAAAAAACAGTGCATGATTATAGATATGAAGCATATCTACACACCTTCAATTATTTTCTAAATCACCTGACCAAAATAGTCCATTACAATATTAACCTTTGTGGTGCCAATTCTAAATGAGTAGTGAGGAACAAATGGTTCTAATACTGATTTTCATGGAAACCTTAAATCACCAGACCTGGAAAATATCATTAAGTGAGTCACCTGTATTACAAGAGGAAAGTTGTGAAATAGTATTATGTAAAGGTACCATGTAATAAGTATAGAAAATACAGTTAGCTCCATTACACTGTAGGTAATGGTGACACACTATTTGTACCAGTATTTTATTCAAACCACTGTACTGGTGTGTCACACGTCTCCTACTCTGTGTACGCCTTTCCCTGTTCCCGCTGTAGGTGCCTACCTCCCAACCTAATCTCTGCACATGAGCTACTCTGCTGCATATTTTTATAAATTTTTACCATTTTATTGGTTTTGTTGGTTTTTTTTTTGTGACCCTGTTCAGCAGCCTACTGCCCGCACCAACTAACGTGATGCATGAAAAATTAACTAGGTTTATCATTGTATTATACACTTTCTTCTAGTTCCCATTCACCGATTCATGAAATTGGTTGATATTCAGCAGCATTTCATTTTGTTCAGGTTATTTTCAGATTCATCTTATTATGTAAGGCAGCCACTAGTCATCTGCTTACTGTGCTAATTGGGTAATTACCTGACAGACCACTGCTTTGTCATAGGGAGTTGATTATCAAGGAGAAGTCAAGATATAACCAACCTATTGAAACAACCAATATGTGCTGGGATTTTAAGTGGAGTCATGTAGACTATTTAGCAATGAATATAGAGTTATTAAAGATTTATTATCCATTAGAATGTACGCTTCTTAGAGCCGATCCCTTCTCATATAAGGGTGAGTAGTATAAGTATAGAATCATTGTTAAAAGAGCAAAGATCCAGGTCACAAGGGCATGAAGAATATTCAGTAATGGTCAGAGTCTTGGTTCCAAAGTTCAAAAAAGAATAGCAAGCAGACTTACTAAACAATGTTCATAGGAAGAAAGGCATGGAATAGGGTGCTAACCAGATGTTGAGGTGAGTGCACTGATCGCTTTGGATTTTGTATAACTTTTGGTCTCAGCAGCACCCCTTTATAATATATGTTAGTTTAGGTGAGTGCATTCCTTTTGGATTTCTATGTGTGTGTATTGTATATATATATGTGAATACATGTCTATAAAGTGTATGTGCACTGCACATTAGTTTGAGACCATGTTAGCTAACAAATAATTCAGTCCAAAAAAGTCCAACATAGTTGTTAGTTAACCACAATTCCTTGTTTATGGAATTATCCTAATGTTATTTTATTTCTATATACCATTGTGCTCTTATGGATTATTTGCTATATTTGTGGTTTATGAGTTAATCTCAGATATAGAATATGCACTTACCATCGCTTTAGAGATACACAATCCCTTTCCTTTCTACATGCCCCCAGGGAGAAACCTGGACAGTAGCAGATGATTACTTACTAGAAAGGATTGTTCTGGTAGATGCCTGTGTAGTTTTCTTTCATGTGTTTAATGCATGATGCAATTTCTTTAATGGACAATTCTTTAACATGTGAGTGAACACCACAATGGTCTTCACTTAACCCATTCAATTCCAGGAGCTCTATGATGCTATTTAACCCTTTAGGTGATAGAGAGATGTGCAACATATGCATCGAACATACTTCAGAGATAAATATGTCTTGCATAGAAAAATTCAAAATCAAACCCTTGTTGTCCCACTCAGAGCAACAACTATAGGAAATTTAGTTTGCCCTGTCCATAATCAACAATCAGAATCATTGTTGTGCTTACACCAATCTTGTGGTCTATATATTTATTAAAGCACACAGCTTAGACTAAATGATAATGAACAAACCAACATATGTGACCGGCCCCAGCCTCCATAAATCTGTGAGCAAATAGCCTAATCCTGGTGCTGGATTATGAGCCTACTTGGGGCTCAGACAAACTGAAGACCGAAACAAAGTGTGTGTCAGCTAAGACTTCTGGAAAAAAGGCAAAAGTATCTTCTTTGTAGAAAAATCTAAAAATTATTATTTGGTGCAATAAACAACCGATAAAAACAAGGAGGGGAACAGCAGGAGAGGACTAAACACTTGACGCTTTTCCCACCAATCGGTGCTTTCTCAAATAGCTTTTGACAAAGCCCCGATTGGTGCGAAATGCCTCAAGCGTTTAGTCCTCTCCTGCTATCTCCTGCTGTTTGATCATTTTAATTGGTCATTTTAATCTTACTTTCTCATTTTAATTGGTTGTTTTCATACTACTTGGTAATTTTACTTGGTTATATTAATTTTAGTTGGTCATTTTCATTTATACTAATCTAGACAAGTGAAATAAGGTGTTTTTGCAGAGTCATTCTAAATAGGAAGAGGTGGAGCCTAAAGAGGAAGGGTGATTCTAAAATAGAAAGAGATGTGGCCTTGACAGGAAGTGGAGGGGAGATTTAAATTAGGGGTGCCCGAGTTTAGTCTGCCTAGGGTAGCACAAAACCTAAATACACAACTGGTAAGAACTACATACAACTCATTGCTTGCATCTGTGTTTACTTACCTCTGCTGTGGGTCACCCCCACCATATTATTTTATTTACTCACATCTAAGATACTCTGGGTGACCCCCACCTTTTATTTTTACCTTTCTGATTGGCTAGATTTTGAACCCAATATTTGTCTGCTTTTATTTGCTGATATTATTGTAGGTAACCCTGCATCTGCTTATGTCAAGCTAAATTTGTGGCTAACCCCACTTTCGACTGTTTAGTGGCTAACACCCACTTGTTCTTTACTGTACCTCTCGGTGATTCCCATGTACCTTCAGTTAGGGTGATCCCCAAATGATTCCAAGCGAAACCCGATTTTTGATTATTGGCTAGACCAAATTGTATCTTGAATTTTATATTCTTCCCTATTTACCAAATAATTTCCTACTATGTCTGACCTCCCTGACATGGTTTTACCAGTAAATCTCAAAGCCTGGCTTTTCTCTGCTTTTACAGAGTCAATCCCTAAAGCCCTAGCCGCCCTATAGGAACAGCCCTCTGGCAATGTCTCTCTGACACGAGGAGTTTCTCAACCCTTCTGATCCTGAAGCGGCACCCCGCAAACATCCCAGGAAGGGTGACAGCGCATCAGCCGGTAAAGGCAAGGCACCAGCTATGACCCCTAGATTGGTTCATTCTTTTCTTTCACACCTTCCAGACCTAGACCCTTTAGAGGGCTCTGCCTCGCACAGTCTACAGATCATGGGTAAGAATAACGCTGGCTATTCTGATGAGGATCTTCCCTTCTATAACAGTGCTAACACGCCCTCCGAGTCACAGAATTCAACTGCTAATTCACAGCAGGAGCAATCCTCCTGGACCCTGTTGGATTCCCAGGACCAGCCCTTGTTTGACCCAAGATTGATTACACCCTCATTCAGCCGATAGGTCTCCACCCGAGCATATTGTTAAATTTTGCAAGGTGTGGTTACCTAAATCCCTTGAATAGGAGGTCAGAAATAAACTCAGAATCGAATGTCCTCTCCCAATTATCCTGGACAAAGTTGCTCTCACACCTGAGTTTGACCCTATTGTAGTCACTTTTCTTACTAGATCTGGATAAGGCCGTTCAAGATTAATTGCTAGACATTGTCAAGCCACTTATTCAAATATTTATCCGAGCCGAAGATGCTATTACTGACAATTCGATTGATCCACGCTTGGTGCGTGAATGAGCGCAGAAGGCCTTTTGTCTTTTAGGCAATGTGAATGTGTCTGTATCTACAGAACGGTGTAAAGCCATTCTATATATAAAATAGATGCCAAGCTTGCTGAATTAGGCTCTAGGGAATTGGCCCAGAGGCTAACGGTGTCTTTTTGGTGTCAAATTTGGTGACAAACACGTTTCCGTCTTCAACTCCCTCACTAAGGCCCAGTCATCACTCTGCAGAGTTTTCAGTTCTAATCATTTTTATGGGAGAGCTGGTAGCCATTGAGGCTGAGCCACCAGCAGACATGCCTTCACTGGCTACAGGGCTCCCCCACTGAGCCTTGGATCTCCAGCCCATACTGACCTTATTACAGACAACTTTTCACTGGCAGAGGTCACATTACCGGACACACTGTTTCAGGTAATCAACATTCCTTATTTATATGTTCCTAACGCTGGCCATCTAACCCATTTTTTCCCTCAGTGGACTCGATTAACTCAGGATCTTTGGGTCCTTCATACAGTCTCAGGATTTCTCATAGACTTTGTAACCACTCCTTTTCAAGCAACATTTCTGCTGCCCCTCAAGATGTCTCTAAAGGAAGACACAACCTTGCAGACCGAACTCGTCAAACTCAGAGACAAAGGTGCAATCGAACCTTCGACCAATCCATCCAACATTCCTCAGCAATATTTTCCTAATCAAGAAGTTTAGATAATTTTGTCCATTTATCAATTTAAGAGAATTAATCCAATCAGCCGCTTATGGCCACTTAGAAATGGAAGAGATACATATTTTACACAACCTTCTCTGCAAGGGAGATTGGTTCTCCCATTTTGACCTCAAGAATGCTTACCTAATGGTCCCAATTGCACCTTCACATCAGCGCTATCTCCAGTTTATTTGGCACCACTCCCTCTGGCAATTCACCTGCCTTCCATTCAGCCTCTCCTCTGCTCTGTGGTGCTTCACAAAACTGATGAAACCAGTTGTGGCCCTCCTCTGCTCTCAGGGCTTCAACAACACACAGAGATGACTACCTCAATCCTTCAAAATCTTGGTTTTGTGATAAACTTCGAAAAAGTAATCCCTTCTCCCTTCGCAAACTGCACAGTCTCTGGGCTTCTAGATAGACTCCATTCAAGCCATCATCCAACTCTCATCTTCCAAAATAAAGGCTATCAAGAAGAACATACGAAAACTGATCAGCTCCCTTTGCATCTACCTTCGTGAATTGGCCAGGGTCATCGGCCTCCTGTCAGCCTCCATTCAGGCCATCTTCCCGGGTCCATTACATTACAGGGCAATGCAATGCCAGAAGGCCTTTTACCTCCGTAGATCTGCTTCATACGATCAACTGATCTCCATAACAGATGAAGTCTGCTTAGAATTGGATTGGTGGCTTCACAATATGGAAGCATGGAATAGGAAGGCAATCTTCAGTTCCCCACCGCATTTTATTCTGGAATCAGATGCCAGCCTCTCGGGGTTGGTGCCACCTGCTCGGATCTCTCCACTGGGGGACTTTGAACACCCTTAGAACGAACCTTGCACATAAACTGCCTTGAATTGATTGCCGACTGCTTTGCAGTCCGCAGCTTTGCAAAGAATGCATTCAATTGTTCACTGACTCTGAGAATGGACAACATCCTTGCTGTCCATTTACATTCGTTTAGGGGGTTCCCGTTTCAAACTCCTTTCAGATTTGACGAAGGAACTCTACCAATTTTGCCTGATCAGGAATATCTTCCTTTTAAGCGGAATATATTCCAGGTCTGGACAACCTGGTGGGGGACTGGTTCTCTCATCAACGCAGAGACAATAGTGACTGCCCATCGGACCCTCACATCTTCCATCTCCTTCACTTGTTACGTACCCCTTTATGTCTGGATCTCTTCGCATCTCCCTTGAATCGACAGACAGAAGCCTTTTTCAGCTAACTCCCGGAGCCTATGCCTTCCCTCTTTTTTTCCTCAAACGCTTCCAAAAATTAGAGCTCTTGGAGCCCAAATCCTTTTGATCATACCTCTATGGAGGACACAACAGTGGTATCCCAGCCTGTTGGGACTGTCAGTCGACTTCCCTCAACTTATTCCTTGGACTTACGATTTTCCCTGAGGCCCCTCAGGAGAGTTTCACCCTCTCTTCCTTCAGGATCACCTTCAACTAATGGCATGGACCATTTCATGGGGTCGTGGAATGTCTCTGAACTTTTGAGCACTGCTAGATTTATGGGATCCTGGAAACGTGACGCTCCTACCACTCTGCTTGGCACAAAGGGACTGGTCGGTGTGTGGAAAGGGATATTGATCCCTTTTCGTCATCTATTTTTGACATCAAGAATTTCTTATGCTCAGTTGGCTAGAGCAAGTCCTACCGTACCATCATCTTTTTCGCTCTGCTATCTCATCCTACTGTCAATGACTCCTCCGTGGGCAGACACCCCTCTATCTGTAGACTTCTACGTGGTGTTAGATTGGCCAGGCCCCCTGCTCCTTGATACTCACAATTCTGGGACGTGTCTCAGGTTCTCTCTTTTTTGGAAGCTTGGCCCTCCAGCTCGGCCCTCACTCTACGACAACTGTCCGCTAAACTATTCCTACTGCTTTGTTTCGTTTCCTTCCAGATAGTCTCTGATATCCAGGCTTTTGACTTCCATGCTCTTGTTTTCACACCTGAAGGTGTTCGGTTTTTTCGTTTCCCCTTGAACTAAGACGTTCTTATCATCCATCTTTTACCCATATTTTCCAGACAATCACTTTGTGTGGCACGTTGTTTATGCTAATATGTCAATCTTACTACTCCACTTTGATCTCCTTCGGGTTCTCTTCTAGTCTCTTACGTCCGCCCCCACCGACCAGTGTCGTGTCCTACGATTGCTTGCTGGCTTAGATGGCTCCTCAGTCCTGTTGGTACTGACATCTCCTTCGGGGCACATTCAGTCCATGGAGCAGTGGCCTCCTCCGCTTTCTCAGCAGGAGGCACCATTTTAGATATTTTGTCTCATAGATTGTTACAGACATTGATGATGCGTGTATATTGATCTTGAAATAGGATGTGGGAGGAGCTTCATTATCCTTTACTGTTGATACCTCTTATGTGATTGGTTGAATTTGTATTTCATACTGTTAACCATTTCTTTGCTGCTGGGAGGTTTGAGTAAAGAAATAAAGCAAATATTCACCTCCTGTCTTTATTAAATCCCTCTCATAAATCAATTCGATTAATTTGCCTCTTATTATTTTCAATGGTAGTTGATTCAAAACTTGTGTTTTTGACATGGAAGTCATTTTATTTTTTCATGTCACACTTGGACCACTGAAATAATGCGACTCGCCAACCATAGAGTAGTGATTTTTGTGGCATAAGTCAAATTCGACCTCCCAGCTTGACCTCCACTTGCCATGAGTAAATTTTAGTATATAGACGCACATGTCTCTGGGAATCAATTTAGCAGAATCTTTAGCCCTTTCCCCATATCTGCCATATTTTACTTGCCTCATATAATGTTTGCATGCTGCTTCAGGGTATGTGAGAAGTTATACATGACCAGAATGATGTCAATTAACTAATCAAGTAGAGTGTCCCACAGAAACACGTTGATTCGCTAATTCATTTCCTCCTAGTCACATTTGACATGTGGCCAGTGAAAAAATGGCCAAGGTGGCAAACCTATTTTTAATGACTATACCTCCTTTTTCCGACTCGATCAAGCGCATAACCTTGCAGCATGTTTCTCTCTAGTTTCTGTGTCTATTTATTTCTGTACGTCTGATTGCATTTTTGTAACAGCCTTTAAGGTCTGTATAAACTTCTGTATACCTCGTTAGCACTATATAAGTTATATTTCACATGTATGTACATGTATCTTTAAGAAAAACACTGGGTATACATTGAAGGGTATAAGATATGTTCAACTGTTTAAAGAAAATGGAACTCTTTTTCAGTCCTCTCTGGTACTTTTGCAAGGAAAGTATCATAGAAAACCTTGTTTTACAAAGGTTAAGAGTAACATAACAGATTTACACAAACTTGCATGTGTTACAGATCAACTTAGAACCTTTTGTAACCAGATTTATAAAAGTTCAGTAAACACAGATACATTCTTTTATGATATATGCATCAGTTCTTTAACTTCATAGTGTGGTTTTTAAATTATGACAGGGTTTGAAGATGTGCCACCAAATTCTGTTGCTATGAAGCCAGCAGTACCTAAGGCCAGCTCTGGACAGGCGCAACAGGGGTTCTGAGTCTGCACAGCTTGATTATTTCATGGTTGTTTTTTATTTGCAGACCTCCTGCTTTGTCTCAGTGCTTGAAGATGCAGGGAAGCCATGATCAAAGCACTTTATTGACAGCTCCACTGTTACCCCTTCCTAGATGGCAAATTCTGCTTTCTCCTGACCAAAAATAACATTCTGTGTACTCATCATAATTGTTAAAAAAAAAAGTCTGGTTCACCTGGTCTGGCCATAGTATGCCTCAGCACCTCTTTGTTGTGTTCTGAATACAATGGAATTGATTCAAAATGAATCCCCCTCTGCCACTATTCCTCCCCCTCTTCAAATCACTGAGCTGGGTGGGGGCTGCTAAAATTTCCCTCTAGTAACATAGTAACATAGTAATTTAGGTTGAAAAAAGACACAAGTCCATCAAGTTCAACCCTTCTACCTATCATTTCAGCGTTTTGATCCAAAAGAAGGCAAAAAAAACCCTAAGGAAGATTTTTCGAATGTTGCCTCCTAGGGGGAACAAAAATTCCTTCTTGACTCCAAAAGGGCAATCAGATTTCTCCTTGGATCAAAAAGCTCTATTATTAATGCTCATTCTATTATTAATACCCCTGTATGTTCTGCTTTTCTAAAAAAAAAACATCCAGACCATTTTTAAATGCATCTATTGTGGTTGATAGCACTACCTCTCTTGGCAGTGAGTTCCATAATTTTATTGTCCTTACCGTAAAGAATCCCTTCCTTTGCTGTCTATGAAATCTTTGCTCTTCCAGTCTCAGGGGGAGACCTCTTGTTCTTTGTACATTTCTATTAATGAACAGGTCCCTGGAGAGCTCCTTATATTGGCCCTGCACATATTTATATAATGTTATCATATCCCCTCTAAGACGCCTTTTTTCTAAAGTAAATAAATGCAATTTTTAAAGTCTCTCTTTATAACTAAGATCCTCCAATCCCCTTATTAATTTTGTAGCTCTCCTTTGCACTTTTTCTAGTTCCTTAATATCCTTTTTAAGGGCTGGTGCCCAGAATTGTACTGCATATTCAAGGTGAGGTCTTACCATTGATTTGTAAAGAGGCAAGATGATGTCCTCCTGTGAATCTATAACTCATTTTATACATGCCAATATCTTATTGGCCCTTGCAGCTGCTGACTGGCATTGGGCACTGTTGCCAAGTTTGTTATCTACAATGATTCCTAAATCCTTTTCGTTAGTAGTTTTTCCCAGGGAAATACCATTTAACATATATGTTGCTTTGTTATTTTTCCCATAATGCATAACTTTACATTTGTCTATATTGAACCTCATTTGCCACTTTCTTGCCCATTTCCCTACTCTGTCCAAATCTTCCTGTAAAGAAAAAACATCAAGATTAGTCTTTATTACCTTACCTAATTTTGTGTCATCAGCAAACACTGAGACATGGCACTCAGCACAACGTGGGAGATCATTAATAAACAGATTAAAAAAAAGAGGTCCCAAAACAGACCCCTGAGGTACTCCGCTCACTACCCTGGTCCAATTTGAAGCTTTACCATTTACAACAACCCTCTGTTTTCTATCTTTTAGCCAATTTTCAATCCAAATACATACATTTGCCCCCAATCCTATTTCTCTCAATTTGTAGAGTAACCTTATGTGTGGAACTGTATCAAATGCTTTAGCAAAATCCAAATAGATCACATCAACTGCCACACCTAGATCTATATTTTTACTGACCTCTTCATAGAATGTTATTAAGTTTGTTTGACAAGACCTGTCTGCCCCCACTAAATATAATCAAGACATTTGTCCCCCTAAAATGACTCAGTCCAGGGCTGGGCAAGATGCCCATGGTCCCTTAATGTGTGGGCAGCTCTTCCATCCGCCTGGCTCACTTTTATACTATGCGACTAAGAGCCTGCCCTAATAGCTACCAGGGGCTGTCCTATGGGACCAGTAACTGTCGCACTGAAAACAGTTTCAGAATCAGCCAATAACTGCTAAGTCTAGTAAGGCCTCTTACTGGCTGACATGAGATGTCTCCATTAAGCATTTGACATTTATTTATTTAATTATAATGTGTTTTACCAAGAAAAATACATTGAGATTCCTCTCATTTTCAAGAATATCCTGGGGACCCAGTCCAGAAATGTATTACACAGAGTTTCACATTAAACAGGACATCAAATCCCCCTGCTTGCTTTTCATTTTGCGTCCATCATCCGCCGAGGATGGACGTATTAGAAGACGTTGGGTGCTTATTTTTTTTCATTGGGTTATTATTATTTTGTGGATTATATTTTTGGTTGAAGGAACCATACCAGACATGAAAGATGAAAGAGAGCAACTACTGTAAAGCAAAACATATATTAATTTATTAAGATCTTGCAAAGCCCATATATCTTAATAAAAATTAATCTTTCATGTCTTGTGTGTGCCAATTTAATAGGTCATCTTTTGTTACGGTTCCTTTAACCTTTTGGTCTCGGTATTTTTTGGGCCAATAGGCCCCTTTTCTCTCAAAGTTTAGAGGAGTGGTGTGAGATTAATTTCTTCTATCGGAGCTGTTGATGCAGATGGCAAACTTTTTTTGTGGTCTTATATTTTTGGTTGCCCCTTACCCTGGGCTGAAGATGAGACATTGAAGGTATCAATGATCATTGTATCAGGTCATTTTCTTCCACAGGTGATACCTTTTGTGTGTCAGGGGGTGGGCAGTGATTTTCCCTGTTAAATAGGAGAGTTTTTCTAGTTTTGCTACTTTGTCCTTAAGTTTGAAATAATCTCTTTCATGAATAACACCCCATATGAAAAAGTATTAAAGTAACTAAATTACAATTACAAATGTTACTGCAAAAGAAAGTCTTACTAAGTTAATTACCAAGAAGCATTGCATATGTGTCATATAATTGTTGCAGGTTTTGTATGACTTGATGAAAGACTGACTAAACCTAAATATTTTCATTATTATGGGGGACTGATCGAATGGTGGACTGATCATGCAGCATTCAAAGGATATTTACCGTTAGGGCTTTATCCATGAAAGAGAAAATTGGAGGGAATTGTGAGGGAATTTAGATGAGAATTTGAAACTTATGTCCAAAGTAGCCAAGCTGAACAAAAAAATCTATTTACCTGAATACGTTTAACTTTTAAATTCCAATCCCATTCTCATTTCATGAATGAAGCCATGATTTGCAAAAGAAAGATTACATGGCTTCAGTCTCATGGAGTATAGTTCCATGGCACAAAAAAGAGACGGTCTCAGCATGGGCGTCCGCAGGGGGGGACAAGGGGGGGCGCTTGCCCCCCCCCCCTGGATTTTTGCAATTCCCCTTAAAAGATAAAATGTAGGTGAAAAGAGGTCACTGACATGGAGGAATAAAACACATAAAATGATGGGGACAAAGATGGCAAACATGGAGGAATAAAACATATAAAAAAGGGGGAAAGGGATAAAGAAATGTCATGGATTTAGGAATTTGGGTGTTTAGGGAATCTGTTGCTTTGTGTTTATATTGTGTGCTATAGTGTTGTGTCAGGTGCTGTTGGGTTACATTGTGTGCTATAGTGTTGTATCTGGTGCTGTGGGGTTATATTGTGTGCTATAGTGTATCTCGTGCTGTGAGGTTATATTGTGTGCTATAGTGTATCTGGTGCTGTGAGGTTATATTGTGTGCTATAGTGTTGTATCTGGTGCTGTGGGGTTATATGTGTGCTATAGTGTATCTCGTGCTGTGAGGTTATATTGTGTGCTATAGTGTATCTCGTGCTGTGAGGTTATATTGTGTGCTATAGTGTATCTGGTGCTGTGAGGTTATATTGTGTGCTATAGTGTTGTATCTGGTGCTGTGGGGTTATATTGTGTGCTATAGTGTATCTCGTGCTGTGAGGTTATATTGTGTGCTATAGTGTATCTCGTGCTGTGAGGTTATATTGTGTGCTATAGTGTTGTGTCTGGTGCTGAGAGGTTATATTGTGTGCTCTAGTGTTGTGTCTGGTGCTGAGAGGTTATATTGTGTGCTATAGTGTTGTATCTGGTGCTGTGGGGTTATATTGTGTGCTTTAGTGTTGTCTGTTGCTTTGTGTTTATATTGTGTGCTATAGAGTTGTGTCTGGTGCTGTGGGGTTATATTGTGTGCTATAGTGTTGTGTCTGGTGCTGTTGGGTTATATTGTGTGCTATAGTGTTGTGTCTGGTGCTGAGAGGTTATATTGTGTGCTATAGTGTTGTGTCTGGTGCTGAGAGGTTATATTGTGTGCTATAGTGTTGTATATGGTGCTGTGGGGTTATGTTGTGTGCTATAGTGTTGTGTTTAAATTCCAAATCAATTATGAATTGCTTCTGAATAATGCTCTAAAAAATGGATTTTTTTAGACGCTTTTTTAAGCAGGCTTAGACTGCCTTCTGTTTGATTATAACAACGTGAGTTGGGTTTTGTCCCTCTATAATCTCAGACCACCAATAATTGTTTAGTGCACATTGCTGCATCTCTAATGTAAAACCAATCATTTATATCTGTACATTGTTGCTGTATTCCTGTTCAGACTGACACGTATAACCAGGTCGCACTTATTCATGTTCCTTCCCTGGTTTATGCCTAATTGCTGTCAACTTGCACCTCACCTAAACCTTTCCTACCCTTATTTGAGATGAGTTCGAAATCTCATCTGCAATCAAGTGTTGCCTCTTTGGTTAAGATGCTTAGAGACAATATATGAACGCTCTTTTGTTCCTTAAAATGCTACCCTGGAGAATCTTCCGCACCCTTATCCAGTTTGAAATCTATTTTTGAGCATGCCAATAGCTCTTGTGTCTAAATATAAGTCTTAGTCATGATTTTCTTCTCCCTAGCTTGATATTACTTTAGGGCTCTCTGCCATCTCCACCGTAACTCCTCTTAACACTACAAGCAATGGGAAATTGCTTTCCCATGGTGAGAGCAAGAAATATTATCTCAAATATTGTATGTTCTGTCAAGGTATGGGAACACAAAATGCATATCTATCTCATAACAGATCAATTCAAAGCTTATCTCCTTCAACTAATATACTTCCCAAAATAGTGTTTCAACTCACATTTCCCTAGAGTAAAGGTTTGCACCCTGCCTCCTCCTTCGGTATTCACAACATAATTCCTTGTGTATAATCTAATGTGTTTATGATACTGTTATATGGATGAGTTATGAGGTGTATCACTTGTTTTTTTTTATGATGTGTGTGTGTTTTTTATGAGGTGTGTGGTGTGAAGTATCTTTAGCATTGAAAACAAAACATTGATCAAAGGGATCATTCCACTTAGCTTATTTTTGGATTGTGCTATATGTGTTTAATATATGTGATATGCATGTATTTTTACTTTAAATCTATTTACAGTTCTCTTGTGGTCTTATTTTTTTTTATTTTTTTTTTAAATAGCCTCTAAATTAAGTGGCATCCAATAAGGAGGGATTGGACACTTAGGCAAAGTCTTTTAAACTTTATTTACAATTTTTTAAGAAATAGGAAGTGATGAGGGTGGAGGGGGGGGGGGGATGATAAGAAACATCTGTTTCCTTTTCTTTATGTAAGATAATGCAGCACTTACATAAAAATATTTAACTGTCCCTTTAAATGGAATATGTCAATTATACAGATTTTAGTACCGTCATATTTATTTTATCACATTATCAGAGCTGTTTTTTTCTTTATCCAACCAGTATAAATGTTGTTGTGTGTGGTTCTTGTACTTCTCCATGCCTCAAACAGAGAGCCAGTAACCAAATTCATACTGATGAGTCTCATTAAGGACAAGTCAGCTGTCCATGAGTGATTACCTGGCTCTGCACCTCTGTCCTGAGCCTTGCTTAAAGGCTGGCTTTTACAGAAAGTGGCTATAGAGGCAAAAGGTGAACATTATTGACCTTATTTTCATATGTCTATACAGAATCCCTTGCTCCGGTGGCAACACTGTCATCAATTTGAGATTTCTGGGAGAAAAGCAAGTCTTTTGGGTTAGTAATTCCTCTGCTTAGGGGCTTTTCCCACCATAACGTATGTTGTGTGTGCTTCTCATACTTCTTGCAGTAACACCCTCACAAAATAAGTTCATATAACTCAATGGCAACCTCACTAATAGTAAAATTCTCCACTTGTTTCCTCCTATCATGTGCACTTCATGACTTCAGCCCCAGCACAACACATTCTGTCTCTATGGAGACTTCCTCCGAGATGAATGAACTTCCTGCTTTGGTGGCTTCATTTATAGTCTGTGAATATAACCAGTAAAGTACTTCAAAGTTCATATAGTCTGTGGATTTAACCCTTAAAATGCATCAACATCCATAACATTCACTGTCCACAATAAGGCAGTTTAAAAAGTTATAATAACTACCCAAACAAAATTATAATAAAGATTTATGCATACTTGTTTAAAACACATTTAAATACAGTATGAACAATTTTTCAACATTTTAGAAATTTTGGAAGAGAAAGTAAGGAGCTTGCGATGGGAATAAAGTAAAACATCAAAGAGTACAAAATACAAATGTAAGAAGGAAAGTCATCTTTTTTATTTACCCACATATCCAAGTGGGATATGGGGAAAGGGGGAGCACTGATCAGGTTTATATGCCTCTAGCAATCCAAGGTCTTGTTACAGCCATTATTAGGAGGTATTCAAACTTGTAACATGGAGATGGAAACTGTAGTTAAAGTAATGAGAAAAATAGTCTCGAAGGAATACTTAGACATTGCTTGAGTGAAGTTGCTACCTAGAAACTCACAGGCAGCTCTCAAAGAGGAGTTCTATTCAACATTTCAGTTTTATTTTTTAAGATTGGGCACACAGAGACATCTGTGAACTTGTGTTGATCTAATTTATCTACCTGCTCCTGTCAGATTTCTAGTAAGTTTGGATAATAGCAGAAAACCCCAAGTAAATGAGAAGTTAGCATATTCTGTTACCTATGAAAATATTATTACTGACTTATATCTCCAGATTTTCTACAATATCCATTTGCAGTCTGCAAAGAATAGGAGCAGTGAATTGGTCCAGTATTGTTGTAGTCCTATATTTGGCCCACTGTCCAGCCAAAAGAGATGAATGCACACTACACAGTAATGTGCTAAAGGAAACTGCAAAGAAATCCCTTAAATAGTGCAGAGAAATATTCCCTGAACTAAAGAAATTCCAGTGCCTAGCACAGAAATATCTTGTACTGAAAAAATATGGCCAGAGGTTCAAAATGTTAAAAGGTTGCTACTTTTTCTCTTAAAAGATTACCAGCCATGCTATTTCTTCCATAGACTTAACATTGGCAGGCAGCAAGCTTTTTTTACCTGCCTGTCAGCTGGGTGACAACTTTAGCAACCAGGGTGCAAGTGTCAATTTGCTTCTCTTTCCAGCCCCTGTGCTGCTCTTGCCAGCCCTACCCTGATCCCAAGCATTTCTACTGTATGATACATTTAACTATACCATTGTTAGACAAGTAGTCCTTAATAAAAATGTCTGTACAACAACTGCATGGATTGTGTATGAACCGTATTGTGTGGGCATTTTTTTAATAATCAAATTATTTTATCAATCAGTGATTTTGGAGTGCACACATAAAATTTCACAGATTTTTAATGTCCAGCAGGGGTTGAGTCCTCAGTTTTAATTACCACATTTTAGGATCACCTGAAGGTAAGAAGCAGGTGCACTTGCTCCATATGTGAGCCACACTGTTTATTTCCGGAGTTTGTATGCTCCGAACAGACAGCACACAAACCCTGGAAATACACTAAATACATCCAGGAGATAGACAGCTGAAAATGCGGTATCACAGTCACTCACTATCTTGCCAATTCGACCAGCATGAAAAGTATACAAAGTATAGTATATACACAAGTATATACAGTGCACACAAACCCTGGAAATACACGAAATACATTGTGACCCTGAATGACAGGTGTGCTCCCTTGGTAAGAAGGAAAGTAACAGGTCAGGTAAGGCCACCTGCTTGAACATCAGATGTAAAAATGTAAGTGAGAACAAGAACGGAAACCCAGGAGTGAGACTAAAAGTCACTATGAATAGGAAAACCATTAACAGCTACTAAGGACATTGATCTCAGTTAAGGGACTTAAACTACTTATTCCATGAATTATAGCGAGTGTGTAGAGAGGAAGAGAAATCCAGGACAGTCTAAAGGGAAGGGAGTTGTCAGGTATGGTAGCAAATCAGAGAAGCATGCTAATGTATTGGGGCATGATATTTACTTTGATACTGAGTCAGCTTAATTAACCCAGAGATACCCAAAAGTTCAGACCCTTTTGTCCCAGCAGGACCAGCTATACTATGCACAGTGTCACAATCAGCTAGTATTTGAACCCTAACTTCAGTGTTTGCTCTTGCATGCTCCTGTTCCAAACGCTACCTGGAGGTTTTATTGTTGCTTGATACAGTAGTGCTATTCTCTGCCGTTCCCCTATCTCACTTGCCTATTGCTCAGGTGCTAGTTGTTGCAGTGATGAGCCCAGGAGATAAATAAACCCCATCATCCCAGCAATCAGCGCTGGAACTTTTTGTTAGCTGGCTTATATTTGCCATTGTTGTTCCTGTTTCTGGCTTGTTTCCTAATCATCCTGCTACTCTCCAGTCCTTTGATCTCGGCTTGTTTCCTGACTACCCTGATATTCTCCAATCCATTGGTTTACTGACCATTCTGAATCCTAGACCCTGGTTTTGCTGCTTTTGCTCTATACTCTTCAGTCTGGCTATGATTTGTGGGAATTCTAACAAGACCTATGCTTGTGGGAGCTCAAAGCCAGGGGCTTCACTCCTGGTGGAGAGTGCTCATCCTGTGCAGGGCTTTGAATCACCCACCCCACTGCATCTGCACTTTGGCCCACACATGCCCTGAAGCTACACATCTGAAGATACACATCTCCTGCCAAATGGTTGCAAGTAGCCAACTAATTCCTTAAGTAATTTTCCTTGACTGGATAGCTCTGCTTTCAGTATACCAGAGCAGTAAATATGGTGAGGTTACTGAGAAAGTAAGATCAGACGCACACAAATGAGGGGTCACAGCAATGATAACTACATAACCAAAATGATGCCCTCTCTTGCAACAGATCTACAAGTCTCTGCCCTTTGTGGCCTGCTGTTGATCGTCAAACATGTTGCGTGCATATAACCTATGCTCGGATCAGAGTGGATATGACGCCATGTCGCTGTACACCTACTCAGCATGTGTCAATTTTCCACTGCATGGACAGGATCCGGTCTCTGCTGGGAAGAGGCATCACTAATCACTAGGGAAGAGCCCATAAGCACCAAAAGTGTATCTAATTTCATTTCCCTGCAACATAACTTGCTATAAAATTATATTGAAGTGGGTGCAGTTTTCTATTCTTGCCTATGGTGCTGCAGTATACAATGTACCTTCCTACTTCTCACATCCGGTCTTTGTGATGCCAGTTATATATCTTTGCAGAACATTGCCATGTACTCAAACCTTCCAAGCCTGCCATCAGATATCATCCACAAAGCATTCCTTCCTTTAAGTTTTCCACTATCCATAGCGTTCAAGTTGTCTTTAGTTACACTGATCAACTTGATCAGTGCATGTCAGATATATTCCTTTATCTGGTTATGTAGACCGTTTTATCACTGATGAACATGAACAACCAGTATGAAATGTATAAGGAATCGAACTGTGACCTGTTTTGTGTCCTTAGATGAAATATTGTGTGTGTAATGATAGTAGGTGTCCATTTTAGAGTGTTTAGGTAAAATAACCTCCACCAATCAATTTGAAAAGGTGCAGAAATCAGTTACAATTATCATCAAAGGTGGGACCTGTGAAGTATGTACAAGATAATATTCTTCTTTTGATTACTCAGTATAGTGCCACTAGCCATGCTCTTCCTTATTATTAAAAGAGAATTGTCCTTGTCAATGAGTTATGAAGGTGGGTTGCAAAGAGAGGGGTTACTTTAAATTCGAGGTGGAGGGTCATAATAAATATACATTTTATTCCCAGTACCAAGTTAGGAATGGCCAAATGCCATAAGCAATGTACATAGTCCATTTGTTGCATTTTGAAGCACATATTTTAACCTGACACACCTTTCAAGTTTTATCACATCTATGGAAAAACATTGAAATGGCATGAAAAGATTATTAGTTCAAAAGGACAGTTTCCCTTACAGTGTCAGAAAAAAAACTTTATTATATAAGCAGTGCATTTTGTAAAATAAAGGAAAAGAAACAGATCTGTGGTATTAATATTATTCTCAATAATTCCTATATCTTAAAAACTGCAAACAACAGTGTATTAGCATTGGTCCTGTTGCTATAGCAACAGTCCTGCCTTATTGAATGTCATGGAACTTAAAGACCCAGGGACATTATTTTCAATGTAAAACTACTGGAGAACTGTAAATAGTTAAAGTAAAAAATAAGACCATATATAAAATAAACATGGTGGAAATGCCCCTTTAACAAGTTACTATAGCGTTTGTCGTTGTATATGTAGCCAATCTGCAGCAGTAAATGCTTAATCTTTGTATATGATGCCAATCTGGAATACTATATGTATAAACTTTGTAATGAAGCCAGTCTGGAGAAGCATATGCATAATATTTGTATGTAAAGCCAATCTGGAGCAATATATGCATACACTTTGTATGTAAAGCCAGTCTGGAGTAGTGTATGCATCATGTCTGTATATGAAGCCAATCTGGAGCATTATAACCATAATATTTGTATATGTAGCCAATCTAGAGCAGTATATGCATTATGTTTGAATACAAAGCCAGACTTGAGCATTATATGCATATTATTTTTGTATTTAAAGCCAATCTGGAGCAGTATATGCAAAATATTAATATATAAAGCCAATCTAGAGCAGTGTATGTGTACTCTTTATATGTGAAGCCAGTCTGGAGCAATGTATGTAATATTTGTAAGTAAGGTCAGAATTGAAGCTAAAAAACTCACCAACACATGTGAGCAGCTCTCAGCAGCCTCCTGATTGCCAAACAGGCAGTGGAGGCTTTTGAGATGGGAAATGAATATGTGGAGCTCAACAGGAGGAGAAGAAAAAATCTAACTCAACAGTTTTGGGCAGTGCATCCTATTGAATCAACAGTTTAGCGAATTTGCAATTTTAGTAACAGGTTTGCTAGAACCAGAGTGAACTGGCTGAATCCCAGTCAGAAGCATCACTAGGGTTGGTGTCTCCCAGTGCGGTAACTCATGGTTTCACCCTCCTGGATTTCCTCCAATACCATGCCAAACAGGTTCCTTAGTAGTGCCAGTCACACAAAGGAGCCCATTAACTATGCCACACACAGGAGCCCCATAACTATGACACACACAGAGCCCCATAAATTATTCCCCACCAGAGCCCAATTATTTATGCCACACAAAAGAGCCCCTTAATTATGCTACACATGGAGACCAATAAATATGCCACACATGGGACCGCCATTAATTATTCAACACACAGGAGCCCCACGAGGTGACAATTGTACAATTCTAAAACAATACATATCTATACACACAGACATCTCTCTCTCTCTCTCTATAACTAGTTGCATTTATACTTATTTGAATTTTTTAATATTATATTCAACTATTTTCATATGTAATAAAAATGTTATTGAAAAATTGCATTCCTTGTTTTTATTCCCTTCCTCTGCACCCACATTGCACCTAAAGAACTTAACACAGCACCATACAGTACCCACAGAACTTGCCATGCAACTATATTGCACCCACAGCATTTGGCTTGCACTCATATTGCACCTACACGATGTGGCATGCCACAGTGTCACTTTGCCCCACAGAACAAGCCAGTACCACTTTCCTCTTTGTACATGTTATTTTGCCCCACAGACCATGCCACAGCATCACTGTGTCAATTAAAATAAACCTGTTTTCCCATTAATATGCCAGTGTTTGCCCATAAATATGGCACAGTCAATTTGCCCAATAATATGCCAGTATTATTTTGTCATTCAGAAACCACAATTTGCCCAATAATATGCCAGTATTATTTTGCCATTAATAAGCCAGCCAATTTGCCTAATAATATGCCAGTATTATTTTGCCATTTATTATACCCCAGGCAATTTTCCCTATTATATTCCAGTATTATTTTGCCATTAAATATGCCATTCTTTTGCCATTGAATATGCCATTATTTTGTCATTCAATATGCCAGAATTTTGCCATTCAATATTCCAGCATTTAACCCATCAATATTCCAGAATTTTGCCATTCAATATTGCAGTATTTAACCCCTCAATATGCCAGGATTTAGCCATTTAATATGCCAGGATTTTTCCCCTCAATATGCCAGGATTTAGCCACTCAAATGCCAAGATTTAACCCCTAAATATGCCAGGATTTTGCTTGTTTCATACCAAGCTCCTCCGACCCCTTCCCAGTACTTACCTTATTTGCTGCTCCGTGTCCCCGGCAGTCTTCTCTCCTGCACTGAGGAGGGAAACACAGCTTTTGCTTTTTACAGTTTTTTTTTTTCCGCAGCCGAACCTAGTGGATGCGGCTGCCAGAAAAAAAAAAAAGTTTAGCAGCGCAATGCGCTGCGTGGGGGATGCCGCAACATGGTATTCATGATTCAAAATGGCAAAACTACCCTAGCCACTTTAAAAAATAGAATATTTTGAAAACTAGTCAGTAGTACGGCTGTGGTATGGGAACTTCTGACTGGCTCACAGGTTTTTTTTTCAAAATGAAATCCCTGCCTAGGTGTCAAGGGAGAGACTAGGTGCCGGGAAGATGGTTGTACCAAGGCCTGCAAGGACATTGCAACAGTGGACAAAGAATGTCCAGGCAAAGCTGCCCTTTACTTCTTATTGAAGGTGTTGGTTTCCTCCAAGGTGCCTTCAAAAGATTCCTTTCAGTTCCTTCCTCTCCCCATGCACACGAAGTAAAAGATCTGACCAACATGTCCAGAGCTTCATAGGCCTGACAAATCAAAGACGTCTCTGTCACCTGAACCCCCTTCTCTTTTATTACATCTACTGGTGGTTCCTTCAGTCTAAGATGATCTTGTTGTGAACAAATATGAGTTTGCTCATCTTCTGGCTCAAATGAGGACAATCGGTTATAATGATCTGCTCTTTGAAGTCAAATATCACTCAATAATAATACCAGAATAACAAACAGACTAGAACAGGAGGGCAGACATCTGAATTATCCGGTATCTGTCTACATCTCCAACTGATTTCATTTGTGTAATTGTGTGCACATATAGATTTCCTGTATATCAATATAAATATTCTCCAAGGAGAGAAAAAAAAGCTTTTCTTTTCATTTGTGTGGAGAAGGAGATATTATAAACAACAGATTATTGTTTCCAGTAACATCTGGGACTGGTGGCCCAGTCTGTTAGAGATATTTGAAGAAAATCTTAAAATAATTATACAAGAGGATTCCAAATAGAGCTATGGAGAATGTAAATAAATCTGTTATATGAAACATTTTGTTTATGGGATTTTTCATGCTGAAGAGCAGCATTTGATACAACCCAGACCCCATTCCCCCTAAATTCCTCACTGCTGGCTCCTAACCTGTTCGATATTTTTCATAGAACTCTAGGGAAATAAGATTTCCCTGGCTCCTAAAGATAACTACACTGCCTCCTGAATTATGTTCAGTTTGACTCAAAATCAATATTCATCAAGCACTGCATGAAAGTGTTACTGCATATAAATGCCAAACTTGTTTTGTGAAGGTGAACATTTTATATATATGAAAAGGATTTTAGATGCGGTAAGCAGATTTCATAACAAAGGGCTTTTTAAGTGGGAATAGAGAAAATAATTTCAAATCTAAGGGGAAAAATTAAGTAACCCTGACACCCACCCCTTGATATAAGAAATGGTTCTGGGAGCTGGCAAAAAAAAAACCATTGGAGGGCAAGGGTTAGTATCCCTGGACCTCCTAATATTATCAGGGCTTGGACTAGCCAAATTGCTCCCAGCCTCTGTATACAACATCGGGAACCAAGGCTACTTGTCCTGCCCTCCTTTATACTAAAATAGGCACCCCTGTGGTATGGGAGTTGACAAATGTATTTACCCCACAGGTCTGGTGGCTGCCAAAAGTTATTGCATATATTAATTAATGGGGCCGTGAGCATTGTGTCGATCCTTGCTCCTAGGGGGCCATTTTATTTATTTTTTTAAGGGGAGAGTGGCACTTGGCAGCCACTTGCACAGGGGGGGGGGCATTTAATATATTAATTTATGGGGCCTTGAGCATTGCGCCGGCCTGCAGCCTGAGGGGGCCATTTTATTTAAAAAAAGGTAAACAGCTAGGGCAAGGTTTCGGGCTCTCTTCTGATATGTGTAGAGGAGAGAGTCGGTCACTTTCCTCTTATCGGAACTCCTGGTGCTATAGCTTCACCCATCAATGGTGTTTGAAAGCAAATAATCCAAGAGAGAAAAAAAGCCGGCACTCATTGCACCAATGCAAGGGAAGGTTTTTATATTATTCCGAGAATAATATAACAACGAAAAAGGTGGATATGCGACACACTTTACACGGTTAGAGTCTCAAGACTCTTATTCATAAGTGATGACTAAGAAGCTTGAGACTCAAACCTTTTTCTCTCTTGGATTATTCACTTTATTTATATTATTAATGAGGCCGTGGGCATTGCGACAGTACGTTGCCCCGGAGGTCCAGGTTAGTTATATTATTAATGGAGCACCAATTATTATTTTTTTTTAAGGGGCATTTGGTAAAAGTCTGTTGCTCCTTTTACTGCAATACATGTGCTTTAGTGCACAATAATTTTGGAATAACGTTCAATAAAAAAAAGTTGAACTTTTGCTGGTATTGAATCTAGGTCATTGTGTTAGCAGAACTGCAGCAAATGCATGGATTAAAAGAAATTGTGTTTTAAACGTGTCTGTGTGTCTCTTGTTTATGACATCACCTAAGATTGCTTGATCTGCAAATTCTACACTGAAAATAATTAAACAGATGACACCACAGAAATGTTTAAAACATATATATATATAGATTTCTTATTTTAAGCATTTTCTTTTAATTTTGTTAACCCAATGTATAGATTATTTTTCATAATGTTTTTATTCCCTATATCCTCATTAAAAAAAAAAAATCTTTAGTTTGAGTCTTTTTAAGTTGGACCACAGTGCAGTTTATTACATGTACATATTACTTTAAATTTAAATGTTGGTTGATGACCTCCTTAATTCTGACAGAACCTTAAGCCGTCACTTTTAAGTTTTCAAAAAGCTAACATTTTGACACTAACCTTTTGACAGTGAAACCAAATACCAAACCATGTTCTTACCTTTTTCAGATAACTCTGAATACCTTCATGTTTCACTAATACATTATTGTGAGGGTTTTTGCCATTATACAGCCCAGCAGTAGTCTTTGACAAAGAACATCACTAGTAGGGAATTCTGGATGGAGCATCATTGAGCAGAATATACATACAGTAATAGGTATTAAGAGCAGTTCAGTGGTGGAACAGAATTGTGGGGTCTCAGGTGCAGAAAATATCTTAATACTTCTGTGTGGACTATATTGCCCATTATGCTGAACAAGCCATAAGGTGGCTGAGCATCACGGAAAAAGGAGTTCAATCAGTACAATTGTGGTAGAAGATGGGTTAGGGTGAAATTGTGGCTCTTTAGGCTCAGTTCTTTAATGTATGGCTCCATCACCAGCATTAATATCCAGCATGCATCAGTGCTGGGCAGTAGCAGTTCATTAAAAATGGTCTCTAGTCATCACACCTCAATGTTATAGGTAAGGAAGGAAATGGGGAACGCACATTCCCTATATCCTTCTCATTTCTCTGCAGACCCTTCATCACCAGTGGGCTACCGTGCACCGCACTGCTGGTAGTTCCCTGCCTAGAGCAGTAGATTGAGGTATTTGACTATCGGTAATTAGTAGATATGCAGGAATTACATCTACCAGGTCTGGCATATGGGAGTTAAGTGATCAGCTCAAATTTATTTACACGTCTGCTCCAGAATTAATCAACAGTCTTCTGTGAAGCAGTTTCCATCCTTTACAAAAATGTTATAGTTCAGGAAATTAAAATGGGGCTTAATACAGTTTTGTTTGACCGGGGGACAGCACTATCATTGCAGGTGCAAGGCTAATTGCATTTTCTAGAACATAATTTCATTTCAGTGCTCTCCTTGACAGAATGAGCACTCCCAATGTGCTCCCACCAGTCACTTACATTCTCCAGCTCTGTCTCTGTGCTTGATGCTTACTTAGCATGCTCCAGCCACTATTTGCTGTCCTTTTTCTTTTCATTCTCTATACAAACAATTTAATAAGGTCTCACAATTCACTGACTTCATCCATTTCTGCAGGAAGCCAGAAAAACATGGCCAGAGCACTTCAGTGAAAGTTGTTATGGGATGTATGTGGTTATATAATCCAGGCCCCCTGTGGGTGCAAAACTACAGGGTGTGAGTTTCTGTGCAATTTTTTTCCACAAGCCGCCAGCAGACAGTGCTTAGTTTGAGCTATTGGTGCAGATCCTAACCCCCCTCCCTACTTCTCTCTGCTCAGCACCCTGCTCTCGCCTGGGGTTACAGGTAGGAAGTAGGGTGTACTGAAGCAGAATGACAACACAGACCCAAATCAAGCTAAAAGTAAAGAATCCATTAATCATTCCAGGCTGATCTGTGTGTGAGAAGCAGAAGCGGAGATACTCCACTGCACTAAGGGTTTAAATAGAAATTATGAAAGAGAAGAAGAATGCAAGAGAGTGTATGGATAAAGAAATTTGATGAGATGGAACGTGGCAAATAAAGAGTTTGTCTGTCTTCTGACTCTGACAGTGAATAGGCCAGAATTTGAATGACACAATGATTGGGGGACCATGATCCCTTTAATAAAGATGATTCCAGTGAAAGAGAGATAATATGAAGATAGAGAGGGTGGATGGAGACGTAGTGCTAGATTTGAACATTATTTCATATAATAAATACTTTAAAAGAGTTTGAAAAGTACTTTCATTTTTATCATTTAGTACGACTACTACTTATATAGTTATAAATCATTAACATGTCATATGTAATTTGATAGTATCGGTTCCACTGGCACACTTGAGATTGGCAAAGGGGGGAGGCCGGTCCGCCCCATGTGACAGGATGCAGGGGTTAATTTTTTTAAAGACTTTTAAATTGTTTATTGTTATGTATTTTTACATTTTTATTTTAATTCGGAAGATCTCCCCTCATCACTGCTCTGTCTGCAAACAGGCAGCACTACCCAGGCGCACAGACAAACCTCCATGCTGCCTGTTCAACTCTCCATGCGGTTTGTCAGGGGAGTGCCGACAGGTCACATGACCCAGCACGCTGACATCAGACACGTGCCAGGACACATGACTTGTCAGCATTCCCCCAACAAACCGTGCGAGGAGCTGAACAGGCAGCATGGTAGGACATCATGCAGCCTGCCACTAGACACCAGGGGAACAGTGCTGTCCAGGGTTAGTCCTGAGCTGATGGGGGCATGTAATGGGGGTATGTGATGGAGACATGTAATGGAGGTGATGGGGGCATGTAATTGAGGTGAGGGGGGCATGAGATGGGTGCATGTATTGGGGTGATGGGGGCATGTAATGGGGTGATGGGGCATGTAATTTGGGCATGTAATGAGGGTGATGGGGCATTTAATTTTTGTGCAATCTGGGTGATGGGAACATGTTATGTGTGTGCAATGTGGGTGATTGGGCATGTAATGGGGTGATGATGCATTTAATGTGTGTGTAATGGGGTGATGGGGCATGTCTTGGGTGTGCAACTTGGGTGATGGGGCATGTCCTGGGTGTGCAACATGGGTGGGGGGGGGGGTGTCCTAATTTAATCTGCCTAGGGTAGCACAAAACCAAGATACACCACTGGGTACTGGATGCATTGGTAAAGATATAGTAAAGATATAGGATAGAAAGATATTCAGGACACATGGGTCAAATAGTTTAAGGTACAGGGTGCATAGGTACAGACATAGACACATGCAGATAAAGAATAGACAAAAGGGAAATTAACTGAAAATATAAAGTGTACCGAAATAGAAATATAAAATAAACTTCCCTGCATGTAGGCAGGAAATGTTGTTTTCAAATAAAGATGAAAAACTGTTGTGCATATGAAACAAATAAAATAAAACAAATAGTGCAATATAGTTTGACAAAATATAAACAAATACATTTATTCTAAAAAGACACACTCACAAAATGAATTACATTTTTTTAAGTGAAAGGCATAAAAAACAGGGCTGAATAAAAACAACCCAAGGCTTCTATATCTCAACCTCTCGCACCAACTTGTAGCCATAGGGCTTCTCTGCAAGATGTTAAAGACTGCTCAAATAGATCCTGACAGTTTCCTGGCCGAGAATAGTTATAAAACATCCAATTGTGAGAAGAACCGGTTAGTGGGATCAGTGGCTTTAGCGGTGAAAATATTCTCTGAGATGAACCAACAGATGTTTAGAGAAAAGCCCAAAATCGTGGTGACTGAGGAGAATCCTTAACCACATGCAGATGAGTAAAAATCTAAAATCCCTCCGCGTTTCATCTGTTTTCACATACTTACTCAGGGGTACAAATCCAAGTTAAAACGGAATACACTAATACAATGTTCACACCTATTCTGTAAATATTCCCACAAATTCAAAGTTTGTCCATAATCCGGATCCAACCATTTGTGTCTGACGGGGAGTTACTACCACTATTTGGCTCTATCTATGTCTGTGCCCTGGTTATGCATAACCCTCAATGTATCCTAAGAGACCCAGATGAACTTCATTATGCTGCTGCACAGTGTCAATCTCAATGGAGGCATCCTAGCCTCTTTGTTTTGTTAGCTTGTCACCTGCTCCACTGATATTAGGATTGATGACTCCACCCATCCAATGCATTTTGCTAATAATAGCTTCCTCGGGGGTATATAGGTCACTTTCATGTAATCTCTTTACAGGGCAACATTTAAAGTGCCAATCACCGTAACCAAATGGAATTGCTTCAAAATAAATTATACTGATACTAGCCACATGAACACATATACAATAAATCAAAAATGTTTAAGAAATGTCTAACAATATAATATGATGGATCATGATGTGCTTGATGCTGAACATCATTTTTTTCTTTTTTTAAATTGACCCATGTGAACATCTCTTCAGAGGATTTCCAACCAAGGAATTTATGTACAGATGCTATCATATTACAAATGTGTAGAATACATGTTGGTGCTTTATAATGTCATAAGTATCAGTCATAAATAATGTTAAATATGAAAGTACTTTTCAAACTCTTTAAAGGTATTTACTATATTAAATCATTTTCAAATCTAGTAATGTGTTTCTGTCCATCCTTTCTATCTTCATATAATCTCTCTTTCACTGCAATCATCTCTTTTAAAGGGATCATGACTCAGTTTTTTATTTTCTAAATCGACCAATGTGAAGATATCTTCAGAAGATTTCCAACAGTGAACTGTATTTACAGGTACTACTGACTATTATCGGGTGATACAGGTTTCAAGCTTTGTCAATTATTTTTTTAATGTTTTACTGCCAAGCGAGTGGTACTGGCAGTAAGACCAGTTGAACCCATTATCGATTTGGGAGTTACTGTATTAATTTTTGTTTTTAAACATGTGATATGGTCAGACACACCATAAATAAAATGGTGTATTTAGGCCTAGGTCCATCAAGTCTAGGCCTAGGGTGCAATGGCATATGAAGCAGCAGAAAATGCTGACCTCCTGGACATCTACCTACCCCCTTGCCTTACAAAAAGGATGAGCGCAGCATGGGGTCTGGGGCGCTAAATTTGTTTTCACTTGTTTTCACACAGACCTCTTTCCTGTTACTCTCCCAGCCTCAAACTCCAGAAGCAAGTAGTAGTGTTCCAGCAAGAAAAATCCTACCTTGAAAATGGGGAAGCACAGTGGACGGACCGTGGCACTGGTTATGTTAATTTTGATGTGCCTGATTCCACTCACAATCTTGTGAGTAGATCCAGCTATATGCCCTTTAAAGTTTGTTGAGCTCTTTTCTTTTCACAGGAAGACAACATTGAATTAATGATTGACAGGCCTGCTTTTGTTTAAAAACCCTAATGCTTGCCTCACTTAACCTTTACCTGCTTCCACTTGGTGTTATTTATTTTATCTGCAGCGCAAACATTATTTGAGGGTTGTAAGCCTTCATTGTTACTGTGTTTGCAGTACTGTTTCGCTGTATTATTCATTTGTACTTTATATTTCATTTTTATATTTCAGCTCTCAACACAATCTGCGGATATCTTTGCATTTATTGCTTTATTATTTATTCGGTTGTTTTTGTATTTTTATTTTCCATTACCCTTATCTACTAAACACTTTACTATAGGGTCAACTCAACATGTGCCGATTTGTCTCAAACTGGATTCAGTTCGGGCACTTTACCAGAATTTCACAAATCGTCAAAAAGCAGCTATTTAATAGTCCTGAATCGGCAGTCGCATCATTTGGAAACCAAAGCATTGGCGGCATTTGGATGGGAAAAAACATGGCTTATTTATAAACTCGGGACAAAATTCTGATTGATTTGTTTTAGTAAATTACAAAATAGGATGAAAATAATGTCATCTAAAGAAAGCCCTTTTAATGGTGATAAAAACAATATATAATTTGTGTGGGTACAGTAAATTAGAGAGAAGAACATTGGGGATAGAGATGAGAGAGGTAGCACCTAAAGAAGAAGGGGTGGATCTTAGAGAGGAAGAGATGTGGCCTAAAAGTAAGGGTTAGGGAAAATAAGGACCGTAAAGGGATGCGTGAGTTTAGTCAGACCTAGGGCAGCACATAATCTAAATACACCACTGCATATAGGTAACTAATGAAGGCTATTCTATATGCAGGAATGGAAAGGGGACTCACATTTAAACATTCAAATACAGACATGAACCTGACCCCTGGCCTGAGGCTTTAAATACTGTCCTACTATATGCCTGTATGGAAAGTTGTAGTTAGTTGATGACTAACCTTGACACTGCAGACGTTTGGGACCTACAAATTTTATGATGTTCATTCATTTGTGCAAGTCTATTATGCAACTATACAATGTACCAAATCATTTTCAAGGTTTCTCAAAAAAGTTAGTCCACTTTTCTGATAACTGATAAGTATAGTATGGTGAAGATTTTAACCAGCAGATAAAACTATATTTAAAAAGTGCTGAGCATCATGGGATATGTAGTTACCTAAACATCTGCAATACCAGGGTTAGCCATGATTGCCATTGGGCTTTTAATATTGCATTTTGTATTTTATACTTTGGAGTAATATATCAACCTCGCCGTTAAAAAAAATGCTTCCTGGTGCAGAGGAAGGAGTAGAATGGTTATAAAAAAAGGAATATGAGCAATAAGGATGATCCAACCATGCTCTCTGCTTCACATGGAATATAAAATGCCAGGTGCAATGCCTGAGTTTACACACACAAGTTTATATTACATAAATATACACACATAAATATAAACACATACACATACAAAGTAAATTAAGGATCATTTAGGTTTTGTTTGCCCTTTTAAAGCACAGAGTCTTATATCTCTGCAATTATCAGATTTACAGTTGTGCTCAAATGTCCCATCTGGCGATGAATATGTTAATCAGTATAAAAATGATTTGCATGGATGAGTCTTGTTCATGTGAGGTGATACTGTAATCATTACAATGTACTGTAATGCTCATAGTCAGGACCGACATCAGGGGGGGTACAACACTTACAAGTGTTAGGGGCCAGCTCAGGAATGCTTTAACCCCCTCGAGTCTCTAGGATGTCATGAATGCAAGAGGCAAGAGAACAGGCATCTGGATGTATGCGTGCTGCCCAGGCACACTGTGCTGCCCAGGCACACATATATCCTCCCAGGCTGCCTCACACTCCTGGGTGTGCAATCTGGTTGCTTGGGCATCACCTGGTTATGCAATCTGGGTACTGGGTGATGCATGTCCTATGTGTGCAATCTGGGTATTGGGGCATGTAATTGGTGTGCATTCTGGGTACTAAGGCATGTTCTGCATGTGCAGTCTGAATGCTGACTGGGGCATGTTCTGCATATGCAATCGGGGTGTTGGGACATGTCCTGGGTGTGCAATCTGGATGCTGTGATATGTCCTGGGTGTGCAATATTGGTTCTAGCTGGGGCTTGTTCTTGATGTGCAATCTGGGTGCTTTGGAATGTCCTGGGTGTGCTACGTGGATCCTGGGGCATGTGCTGGGTGTGCAATCTGGGTGCTGGCTGTGCAATCTGGGGCCAAGGCATGTTCTGCATGTGCAGTCTGAATTAGACATGTTCATTCGTTTTCGGACGAATGCATTTTCGGACGAAAATAGCATTTTCGTCCATTCGTCCGAATAACGAAATTATTAACTAACAAAATCCGAATGAACGAATGGTTAATAAACGAAAATCATTCGTTCATTCGTCCATTCGTGCTATTGGCATTCTAAACCGAAATAGAGTCGGTTTATACAATACCAATAGCATTGTACATTCCATAAACCGACATGAATGACTTTCGGTTTATGGAATGCATGTAATGCTATTGGCTTTCTATAAACCGAAATTGAGTTCCCATTCATACGAATAGGTCAATTGACCTATTCGTATGAATGGGGACTCTTTCGGTTTATAGAAAGCCAATAGCATTGCATGTATTCTATAAGCCGAAAGTCTTTAAAACGAACGACGTTCGGTTTATAGAATACATGTAATGCTATTGCTGTTCTATAAGCCGAAAGTCTATAAACCGAACGTCGTTCGTTTTAAAGACTTTCGGCTTATAGAATACTATTGGCATTCTATAAACCTAACTAGAGTCCCTCCTCATTCATAAGAATTTCTTATGAATGGGGACTCGACTCTAGTTCGGTTTATAGAAAGCCAATAGTGTTCTATAAGCCGAAAGTCTATAAACCGAACGACGTTCGGATTATAGAATACATGTAATGCTATTGCTGTTCTATAAGCCGAAAGTCTATAAACCGAACGACGTTCGGTTTATAGACTTTCGGTTTATGGAATGTATAATGTAATGCTATTTGCAATGGCATTACTATAAACCGAAATAGAGTCGGTTTATAGAATGCCATTGCCAATTCCATAAACCGAAATTCGTTCATTATGTCGGTTTATGTATTTTGCTATTGGTATTCCATAAACCGACTCTATTTCGGTTTATAGAATTGCCAATAGCATGAAATGATTTGAATTTAGTATTAAAAAATAAATTGAAAAAAGTGGAGAGTTTTAACCCCTTTGTGACGCATGGTGTTGCGTCCCAAATGACGTAAGCACCAAAACGTCACGATTTGTTCCTGGCCACTGATCACAAGGTGATCGTTAGCCAGGAACACTATGGCAGAGACCCAGTCAGGGTCTTAATAGACCCTGTGGGTCCCTGCCCAAAAATTGCAAGCCCTTCGGACGTCACGCACGATTTAGAGAAATGTAGCTGGTGCTCGTTTCTGAGCACCAGCTAAATTTCCCCTGTCAGACTGAGGCCATTTGAAATGGCCTCATCTGACAGGTGGGATCCCGCTGCAAGTGCCTGCAGCATGATCCGAGCCGCGATATGAGCTGTTTAACACGGGACGTACTATGCCGTCCTAATGACTTTAAGGGACTTAAAATCAGGACGGCATAGAACGTCCCAACGTCACGAATGGGTTAACGTTTGCTCTGGTCATAATCACAGCACAGGCTTGTAGGAGTTAACTGTAATTACATTAATACATGAAAAGAATATAAGTAATATAGTAAAAATGTACAAAATAAAATGTATTTTGAAAAAACTAAATGAGGTCCATAAACTTGGAAGGAAACGGATCACAGTAAAAAGAAACTGTGATCAGCAAGGGAAGTGTTAATACCCCTTTTATAATCGAGGTCGTCTTATAATCTGACCTCAAATTGAGGTCAGACTATAAGACTGGGATCCAGGTCCCCAGCAGAGCTGCAGGGGACCTGGATCCCCCTCTCTAACAGCAGGGGATGTC
The DNA here is from genome assembly GCA_036172795.1 of Pelodytes ibericus. Lineage (NCBI taxonomy): Eukaryota > Metazoa > Chordata > Amphibia > Anura > Pelodytidae > Pelodytes > Pelodytes ibericus. The sequence continues at coordinate 165,745,256 of CM069857.1, forward strand.
TGCGCGATGAGCGCAGATCTCCCCTGCTGCCGCCCGGCATGACCGCCGGGACTTCTATGATGAAGCTGGGTACTTCCGGCTTCCTCATAAAAGTCGTGGCGGTCGTTCCGGGCGGCAGCAGGGGAGGTCTCGCTCATCGCGCAGACATCCTCCGCTGCCTCGCTAGCCACCAGGGAGAATCGGGCAGCTGGGGGATGTCTGCACGAATCGTGGAGACAACCTCCATGCTGCCCGACACTTACGTCTATTATGTATAGTGCATACATCCCCCGGCTGCCCCCACTAGCCACCAGGGAGCAAGAAACAGCTGAGGGGGGGACAGAATAACAAGGGGGGGCAGAGTAACGAGGGGGGGGGAGAGAAACAAGGGGAGGGAGGGGGGAAGAGACAGAAACAAGGGGAGGGGGGCAGAGAGAAACAGGGGGAGGGAAGGGGGGAAGAGACAGACACAAGGGGAGCGAGGGGGGAGCCAAAGGGAGGGTGAGAGAGAGACAACACTAAGGGGGGGGAGAGCGACAAATCTGGGGGCAAGGGAAAGAGAGAGGCAGCATTGTCGCATAAAAGGAAATAAAAACAAGAATTTTTTTATATCATCATTTTTTATTAAAAAAGCAATTTACATGTGAATATATACTAGACATGTGCATTCGTTTTCGGACGAATGCATTTTCGTCCGAAAATTGCATTTTCGTCCATTCGCCCGAAAAACGATGAACGAAAATGCTAAGCTTACGAAAGCCGAATGAACGAATGGTTAATAAACGAAAATCTTTCGTTCATTCGTCCATTCGTAGTACTATTGCATTCTATAAGCCGAAATAGAGTCGGTTTATAGAATACAATAGCATTTAACTATACGGAGACAGAGTCTCCATTCATAAAATTATGAATGGAGACTTTGTCTCCGTATAGTTAAAAGCCGACAGCCTACAAACCGAACGTTCGGTTTATAGGCTGTGGGCATTTAACTATACGGAGACAGAGTCTCCATTCATAAAATTATAAATGGAGACTTTGTCTCCGTTAGTTAAAAGCCGGCATTTAACTATACGGAGACAGAGTCTCCATTCATAAAATTATGAATGGAGACTTTGTCTCGGTGTAGTAAAATGCCCACAGCCTATAAACCGAACGTTCGGTTTATAGGCTGTCGGCTTATGGAATACATGTATTCCTATTGCTATTCTATAAACCAAACGTTCGGTTTATAGAATAGCCATAGGATTACATGTATTACATAAGCCGAAAGTCTATAAACCGATCGTTTATAGGCTTTCGGCATTTTACTACACGGAGACAAAGTCTCCATTCATAATTTTATGAATGGAGACTCTGTCTCCGTATAGTTAAATGCCGGCTTTTAACTAACGGAGACAAAGTCTCCATTTATAATTTTATGAATGGAGACTCCGTCTCTGTATAGTTAAATGCCGACAGCCTATAAACCGAACGACTTTCGGTTTATAGAATAGCCATAGGTTTACATGTATTACATAAGCCGAAAGTCTATAAACCGATACATGTAAACCTATGGCTATTCTATAAACCGAAAGCCGTTCGGTTTATAGAATAGCAATAGGATTACATGTATTCCATAAGCCGAAAGTCTATAAACCGAAAGTCGTTCGGTTTATAGACTTTCGGCTTATAGAATACAAGTAATACTATTGCCTTTCTATGAACCGAACGAGAGCCCCATTCATAAGAATTTCTTATGAATGGGGCTCTCGTTCGGTTTATAGAAAGCCAAGCTAATAATGAACGAAACAAAAATAATGAACGAATTCATTATTCGTCTGAAACGAATGCATTAATGAACGAAATTCGTTTTAGACAAAATAAATAACATTTTCGTCCGAATGGACGAAAACGAAACGAAAATTTTAGTTTTGCACATGTCTAGTCTGAATGCTGACTAGGGCATGTTCTGCATATGCAATTTGGGTGCTGGAACATGTCCTGGGTGTGCAATCTGGGTGTTGTGATATATCCTGTGTGTGCAATATTGGTTCTCGCTGGGGCTTGTTCTGGGTGTGTAATCTGGGTGCTTTGTAATGTCCTGGGTGTGCTGCCTTGATCCTGGGGCATGTGCTAGGTGTGCAATCTGGGTGCTGGCTATGACAGTTCTGGTTGTGCAATCTGGGTTCTGGGATATGTTCTGAATGTTCAGTCTGGGTGTTTGGGAATGTTCTGGGTGCACAAGCTAGGTGCTGGCTGAAACATGTTATGTTTGTTCAATCTGGGCACTGGGGCATGTACTTGGTGTGCAATATGGGGCCAGGGCATGTTCTGGGTGTGCTATCTGGGTGCTGGGGCATAATACTGAGTATGCAATCTGGATGTTGGAGCTTGTACTGGTTATGTAATCTGAGTTCTGGGGCATGTTCTTAATGGTCAATCTTTGTGCTGGGGCATGTCCTAGGTGTGCTATCTGGGTGCTTGGGTATGTACTGGGTGTGAAATCTGGGTGCTGATTTTTTTTGTGACTGCATTTTATTAATTTAAGGACATTATGTCTATTTACCCATTTTCTGTCTATGTATTTGATCTCTATTTCTGTCTAAATTTGTAGAATACAGCATCTGTCTGTCCTGTATATAGATATGCCTTTTTATCTATACAGTATTCTCTGTTTGTTCCTAATTTATCTAACATGTCTGTGAATGTAATCTATCTGTATACCTATACTTTTTTAAAGCTCTGGTTTATTGTTTACCTATTTGTCTTTCTTCATTTTCTTCTTATTGATTTATCTGTTCTCTCTTATTGTTTATTGTGCCTGTCCATCTATTTCATTATGAATGTACCTATACATTTTTTTCATTTGTGTATACCATTTGAATGCTTTAAAGCAGTTTTTTTTTTTGTTTTTTTTTTTGCATGGACAGTATTTAGCCAATGTCAAATTGGGTCATAAATGTAAGTGTTTTTAAGTGAAAAGTTAAGAGAATGTTTGTCTAATACAAGGAATACATTTACTTGTATCACAAACTAATGTAACAATGAAAATTATGGTTCCAAATAGTTGCAATGTTGCTGAATGTGCAAATGTGTAATGCTAACTCCTGACATACGTGTGGTCACACACTTTCCGAGTTGAGGTCTGGATGGTGAAATGTAAATCTTTCACATCGGGACCATGGGTTTCTTACTTATACAAGCTGTAGAGTATGGCAAACAAGATAATGTGGTCTGTAAAATAGGGATGATTCACATCACACAGTGAGTCCTGCTTTAGTGAAGGTGGATCGGGTATCTCCTATTGGAGAGCACAACTGGGCCTTGAACTCAGCTGGAGCCTTTCTGTGCTTATCAGTCTTAGCCCTCTGCTGGATTCACTTTCTGGACTTGTCATACCCTTTCACAGTTTAAACATAAAAGTAGTTATCCTAAAAATTTTGATCTGAATCACTGCTTAGATATAAAGGAGGGAAGCCTTATGTCTTCTAGGACTAAAATAGTATTTGTTACCAGTACTATACTATCTTGGATATTGGTAAACTAAATCATGCTATTACAATGTCCTTTAATAGATAAATTCAGATATACCAACACACAGTTTTATCCACATGGGATGTTATTAAGGATGATATGTGTCATTCAATCATTGTCAGAATGCTAAGTTTCAGTTTCTGTTACAGCAGACTTCTTTAGTTGTATAAATTCATCTTTAAATGTGAATAATCATGTAAAAATAATACAAATATAAAGGGCCGACTTGCAGATTATGCAGCAGCTGCATAAATAATGTCCCCGCCTTGGAGCATTATTATTATTTTTGTGTTGTAAGTCTGTACCATGCAGACAATATATTGGTGCCTGCTAATGAAATGCAATCTCTAACTGTTTATTAAGCTATAGCACAATCGTATTATCATAGAAAACTATGTCATAGACTTTAATGTGAACAGAACTGATCACAATGCGGTGAAACCGCAATATACAGTCAAGGTGACTGTTGCTATCACTTGCATCTGTTGGGAAATAGACATGGGCCTTAATATAAAATAATTCATTTCTCCCAAGCAGGGGTCACTTTTATGAAATCCTCCATATAATCTTTATCATTATTAGTTATTTAAATAATTGTTTGAAAGCCTCTTACGCAACTATAAACATCCCATATAATATTCAAGGCTTCTCAAGAACATTAGTCCACTTTTCTGATTAACTGATAAGTACAGTATGGCAAAGATTTTTAGGTTGACAAGGTATTAAGCTATATCAGACTAAAGGTGCATCTTCTCCAAGAGGACCTCCAAAAGCCCCCAAACGACAAAGAGCAAAGATAGAAAAGAGGAGGAGCACACAAAAAATAATGTGAAATAAATCACAAATTTATTTTAACAAATGTATAGTAGAAAATAAGCGCATACAGGTATTACATGAATACATAGAAGCTATACAAAAAATTATATATACCTACAAAAATATGTACAGAATACAAACAAACAAATATCACGATTGCTACAGCAGGGGGCGAAACACCCGGAAGTCAACCCAACGTTTTGGCACAATGGGCCTTTATCAAGGGTGACTCCCTAAGATTTTTAGGTAGCAGTTAAAAACAAATCTTAAAAGTAGCAATATAATAAACAACAAAATACTATTTTACAACACTGCACTGTTTTCTGTTGCAGTACTCAAGATTTGAGACACAGGATGTTTTGTATCCCTATATTCACTAAGGTCTGTTGTTTGACATATGTATCAAATTAAATATTAGACCTACCTATTAGTTTACTATAGGATCTACTCAATAAACGAAGAATTTGAAGAAAGAATAGTTGGAAACATTCACCCATACAGCGGCATTCTGCTACGTTAGCTTAAAGTTTAAAAATACCCTCCAATTTTATCACATGACAGGAGGCTTCCTATTTTGCATAATCTCTCTTTACTAACTCCATAGCAGCAAAGAAAAAACGTTTGAAACAAGAACCAATCAAAATGCAACAATAGGTATAGTGTCCACTGTGATCAGACTCCTCCTCCTCTTTCTTTGCTGCTCCATCAGCAGACAGGTCAGAGTTTTTGGCTCTTCTCCTAATTATTTCATTTATGTCATATGTGACTGTTTATTATATTGCTCATTATATGTATTTGATGTTTAGCACTAACTAATGTTTTAACTCATTAGTCCCTAGTTTCATTATGGTTTTTTAATCATTATTTTACCTCAGATTTTGTTGAGTTAATTTGCATGTACTGTTACTTTGCTCTACTTTTATTTGTTCAAAAGCTCTCACTTTTGTTTCTCCCCTACTGACCACTGACATTGGAGTTTTTTCTCCAAAGTCTGGTTTGTGTTTCAGCGCTCAGATGCGCGTTTTTTCGTTTCTCTCATGACGGCCGCCATCTTGGATCTCGTTCATCGCGAGATTCGCGGCCGCCATTTTAGGATACCCGCGTTTTCCACACATTCAGTGAGATATTTAATTCCGTTAGTGTATTTCATGCATACAACTCGTTTTTCATATTGTCATCATTGGATATCAGGCAAGAGTCATTTATGATCGTTTTCATTCATTATCTGATAGCTGTAGTGTGCATTTAGGGCTCAGCTTCCTATGCATATTTTGGGTGTGTAGCACCTGTTATTGCTGCTGAACTGGAGGGCTGCTTTTGCAACCTCTTTTCTGGTTGTTCCAGATAAAAATCCCAATACAGCCTGTTTACCCTGCTGGGGTTATTGTTATTATTTTTGTTATTATTATTATATTTTTTATAGTACTGATAGTACTTTGCTCAAAAATTGTTCAGGCTATAATACCCTGCTGGGGTTATTATTATTATTTTAGTACTGCTGGTACTGTCAATAAAAAATATACAGCTAACCCTGTGCCATACGCTCTGTATATATATATATATATATATTAAATCATGGAAGACTCCCAGAGTATCCCTGTGGACTTCGAGGCCATGATCAATGCGGCTGTATCCGCATCAATGGAAAAAGCCATGGTTAGAATTATGACGGTCCCAACGGATCAGACCATACCCTCAAAGCCTATACGTCAGGACTCAGATTCTGACGATTCAGTTTCCAAATCTATCAGGGAGAACCACCCTGAAAAACGTCATTGGAAAGGGGAGAAAGGGCAACCCTCGAAGAGCAAGGGCAAAGCACCTGCCAAGAGACACAAACCTGTTCCAGCTGTTACATCTATCCCACAGCAGGACTATTCCTCAGATGAGGAGGATAGGCCGCACTACGCCATGGCCACTTTGGATGAATGGAATGCAGATTCAGAAGATGATGCATGGGGATCAGAATCTCACCCCCCTGATGTCCCAGATACTTTTCTGGGGGAAACACAGATGATTGGGGACTTAGCTGTTCCATTAGAGGAAGAGGATACCATTCTAGACCCGACGGGCCAGAAGCTTTTTGATCCTCGAAACATTAGACACCCTAGATCAGGAGACTGGACACCTCCAGAACACCTGGCTAAATTTATGCATCGGTGGTTACGCAAACCTCTAGATAAAGCGGTACGTAACAGACTAAGGTCAGAATGCCCTCGCCCTTCTCTGCCTGATAACGTTGCCCAGACCCCGGAGTTTGATCAGGTCATGTCCACCTTCATGACAAGGGGCGGGCGTGACCCCCGCAGAGGGGTGGAAAAAAAGGATTCAGAGGAGTCCAAGATAAACTTTTGGACTCAATCGGGCCTTTATCTCGAATTATGTATTTGGCAGACGACGCCTTTATGAGAGCTGATGAATTTGATACCAGCACTATCAGAGAATGGGCTCACGATATCCGTGAATGGGCACAACGCTGTTTCTGTTTTGTCGGAAACACGAATGTAGCGCTCTCTTCTGAGAGACGCAAAGCAGCGTTACTCCGCATTGACGGAAAGTTGGTGGATTTGGGCACCAAGGAGCTTGGACCTATGGCACAGGGCAAATTATTTGGCGACTCTTTTCTCAAAGAACTCAACAGACATGTGAATGTCTTCACCTCTTTAAATAAAGCTCAAACTTCTTTAAAGAAGGTCTTTAAAGGCAATCCCTCAAGAGAGGTTTTTGGACGGGCTGGTCGCTACAGGGGTCGTGCGGCCAGCCGTTTCTGGCCATCTGGTGCCCGTTCCTCTAGACCCCAACCCTTCTATCCAGAGACTGGCTACCGACAATCCTTTTCCTATTCAAGGATATCTGACCGAGGCCGTGGATATCGAAGTCGTGGCAGAGCACGCTCCTCGGCAGGTAAGCTACCATTTAACTCAGTTTCCTTCCCATATTGCAGGTCGCATTTCTCTTTGCTTTCAGGTTTGGGCGAGTATATCCACCGACGCTTGGATTCTACAAACGGTTCGGGGTTATGTCTTGGATCTCACCGAGACCCCTTTCCAATCAGAACCTCCCAAACCCATCATCTGCTCCGCAGACGATTCTCTTTTTCTCGACAACGAATTACGGGAACTCCGCTCAAAAGGTGCAATCGAACCCGCTCCGGAGCTCCAAAAGGGATTCTTCAGCAACATCTTCTTGGTAAAGAAGAAGACTGGGGAATTTCGTCCAGTAATCAACCTAAGGGAACTCAACACCTACGTTGTCTACCGTCACTTCAAAATGGAAGGAATTCATCTTTTGAGGGACCTTTTACAAGAAGGAGACTGGTTCACCAGATTAGACCTCAAAGACGCATATCTTTCGGTACCTGTTCATCATTCTTGTCGACGTTTCCTCAGGTTCATGTGGCAAGACGCCCCGTGGCAGTTCACGTGCCTTCCGTTCGGCCTCAGTTCAGCCCCTTGGTGTTTCACCAAAACTACTGAAACCGGTGATTTCTCATCTTCGAGAAAGAGGTTTTCGCTGCATTATCTACCTGGACGATCTCCTGCGTTTTCTTCCGACAAGCCCAGATTAATACAGCACACTCTATACACGGTGGACTTCCTGGAATCACTGGGATTCGTAGTGAATCGCCTGAAGTCAGTATTACAATTTCTGGGCTTCGAGATCGACTCCACGACCAGCACACTTCGTCTTCCCGTGTCAAAGATCTCAGCCATACGCAAAGAATTGCGCAAAATCCTACGATGCCATACCATTCCACTCCGTGGACTCGCTCGAATAGTGGGCCTTCTCTCGGCATCTATCCAAGCCATCTTCCCAGGACCTCTCCACTACCGAGCGATGCAACGCCTAAAAGCTTCATTCCTTCACCAGAACCCAACCTACGACCAACCGGTGCCGGTGACGGAGGAGGTCAGAGAGGAACTGCAATGGTGGTTGGACAGTATGCAAGCATGGAACGGCCGAGCCATATTCGGCGCCAGTCCGGATTTCATCCTAGAATCGGATGCCAGCCTATGGGGTTGGGGAGCAACGAGTCAAGACAGATCAACAGGAGGTACCTGGACATCTCAGGAACTCAACCTCCATATCAACTGCCTGGAACTCCTAGCAGGCTCTTTCGCCATCCGCAGCCTAGCAAAGGACAGGACCGATTGTTGCATCCTTCTCAGGATGGACAACATCTCAGCAGTCCGTTATATCAACCGCTTAGGCCAGGGGTCCTCAAACTACGGCCCGCGGGCCACATGCGGCCCGCTGAAGACAATTATACGGCCCGCGGGGGGTGCTGCCGGCATCCGCCCTCCCCCTGTTTACCTTTTTTTTTTTTTATGGTAGCCGCAGATGCGGCTGCTTGAAGATGGGGAAAAAAAAAAAAATCACCGCGACCGGATGAGACGTAACGTCACATCCGGATCCGGTGACTGTATTTCCCTCCTCCATGCAGGAGGGGAACACTGCGCGAGACGTCCGGCCGGGGACACAGCAGCTGGAGGTAAGTGATGGGGACGGGGGGAGGAGGGAGCTTCATAACGAGCACTGGAATGGCACAATATTCTTGGGCATCTGACTGGTACAATATTCCTAAGCTCTGACTGGCATAATATTACTGGGCATCTGAATGGCAAAATATTCCTGGGCTCTGACTGGCATAATATTACTGGGCATCTGATTGGCACAATATTACTGGGCTCTGACTGGCAAAATATTCCTGGGCTCTGACTGGCAAAATATTCCTGGTCTCTGACTGGCATAATATTACTGGGCATCTGACTGGCATAATATTCCTGGGCATCTGAATGGAATAATATTCCTGGGCTCTGACTGGCATAATATTCCTGGGCTCTGACTGGCACACTATTCCTGGGCTCTGACTGGCATAATATTCCTGGGCTCTGACTGGCATAATATTCCTGTGCTCTGACTGGCATAATATTCCTGGGCATCTGAATGGCATAATATTCCTGGGCTCTGACTGGCATAATATTCCTAAGCTCTGACTGGCATAATATTCCTGGGCTCTGACTGGCATAATATTCCTGGGCTCTGACTGGCATAATATTCCTGGGCATCTGAATGGCATAATATTCCTGGGCATCTGACTGGCATAATATTCCTGGGCATCTGACTGGAAAAATATTCCTGGGCATCTGAATAGCATAATATTCCTGGGCTCTGACTGGCATAATATTCCTGGGCATCTGACTGGCATAATATTCCTGGGCAACTGACTGGCATAATATTACTGGGCTCTGACTGGTATAATATTCCTGGGCATCTTACTGGCATAATATTACTGGGCTCTGACTGGCATAATATTCCTGGCCATCTGAATGACATAATATTCCTGGGCTCTGACTGGCATAATATTCCTGGGCATCTGACTGGCATAATATTCCTGGGCATCTGACTGGCATAATATTCCTGGGCTCTGACTGGCATAATATTCCTGGACATCTGACTGGCAAAATATTCCTGGGCATCTGACTGGCATAATATTACTGGGCTCTGACTGGCATAATATTCCCATTGAAATACTGGTAAGTTTGTTGATTTAACTTTACTTCATTTTAAATATTGTATTTGTTCCCGTTTTGTTTCTTCACTTCAAAATAAGATATATGCAGTGTGCATAGGAATTTGTTCATAGTTTTTGTTTTTACTATAGTCCGGCCCTCCAACGGTCTGAGGGACCGTGAACTGGCCCCCTGTTTAAAAAGTTTGAGGACCCCTGGCTTAGGCGGAGCCCGGTCCAGACTGTTGTCGGAGATTACGAAGGAAATTTTCGATTTTTGCCTCCCTCGCAACATCTCCCTGACGGCAGAGTATCTGCCGGGAGAGACAAATCTCACTGCAGACTGGTTCTCCCGACACTGGAGAGACGGCAGCAATTGGATGCTGGATCGCCCGATCTTCAACCTCCTTTCGGCCCAGAGAGGCCCTTTCCTTTTGGATCTTTTTGCCTCTCGCATCAACAGACAGACCCGGGACTTCTTCAGCTGGCTCCCAGATCCGGAATGCCTAGCAGTGGACGCCTTTTTACAAACATGGCCACAATCCGGGGCATACGCTTTCCCCCCTTTTGCTATGATCGCAAGGACACTCCATTATCTGAAAATGCATCAGATATCTCTACTGCTCATCACACCCCTATGGAGGAGTCAACCGTGGTTTCCGGACCTACTAGCGTGGTCACACGAGGATCCACTCCTACTTCCATCGTATCCAACTCTTCTCACGGATCCGCAAGGAAATCCTCACCCACTTCTAGTAAACGATCGACTAACCCTGGTGGCCTGGACTCTTTCCGGGGTGCCTGGCAGGTCGGCGAACTATCGCAGACTGCTAAGGACCTCCTATGGGACTCATGGGCTCCAGGAACAAGACGTTGCTACCTATCTGCATGGGCTTCATGGTCCGCTTGGTGCATGGAACGGAATCTCGATCCCTTTACAGCCCCTAGGGCATCTATTTTTGAACTTCTTATCTTCCCTGTTCTCCTCGGGCCGTTCTTATCGGTCTATTAATGTAGTCCGTTCGGCTATTTCATCAGCTCACGTACCGCTTCAGGGTATTACAGTGGGCAAGGACCCTCTGGTGTGTCGACTTCTAAGAGGCATCCGTTTACAACGTCCCCCAGGTCCCAAATATTCACATCTATGGGACGTGGAGGTCGTACTCCGCTTTTTGAGAGACTGGCCTTCCAATGACAGGTTATCTCTCCGGCAACTTTCAGCGAAATTCACCGTTTTACTTTGTCTCGTTTCTTTTCGACGCGTTTCGGACGTAAGAGCTTTCGAGATTGGGGCCTTCTCGGTCTCCCCGGACGGGGTCACTTTTCATATATCTCGTCGCACTAAATCTGATTCTTCATCCATTTTCTATCCTTTCTTTCCTGCTGATCCTCAGCTATGTGTGGTCTCTACTCTTCAGAGTTATGTTGAGGCTACAACCTCTCTCCGAACTTCTCCTTCGGGACAGCTCCTAGTTTCCTATGTACGACCCCATAACCCTGTTTCAGTTACTACCCTCGCCAGATGGGTTCGCTGGCTTCTGTCTCTAGCTGGAGTGGAGGCTTCATTTGGAGCTCATTCTATTCGTGGTGCAGCTGCATCGTCGGCTTTTACGGCTGGGGCTTCTTTGACCGATATTCTCCGTATGGCAGATTGGTCTCGGGAATCCACGTTTCGTACCTTCTACTATAGGCCGGTTCCTAACGCGGTCTTCTCGTTTATACATCAGCGTTAAAAATGCAAAATAGGAAGCCTCCTGTCATGTGATAAAATTGAAGATTATGCTAGCTTTAGTGTACTTATAATCTTAATTTTAATAATGACAGGAGGCGACTATTTTCCCTCCCTTCCCTCCCTTTTGAATATTCTTGCTCAAAGCAGTCCTTTTGTGCTTACTATTATCTAGTACTTATATGGTCAGATGTATGGGTTTTTCATTTATATGTTGACAGAATTTTATTCACATGATTATTTAAATAATTATCATTTTATGATTGCATTATCAGTTTTTCTCACTAATTACATTGAAGGTTCAATACTTGTTTTTTCTAATTTCAAGACATGTTCCTAACTATCCCTACACTCTCGTTTCAGTTTAATTCTAGATGGAGCTCTTTTTCTTCCAAGGAGAAGATTTCTTCATTGACTGGTGTTTCCAGAAGTTCTTGGTCCTTAGTCTGTTGGATCCTGCCCGTTGGCATTAATATGGATTTCGTATGATCGTTATTTGAACTGTTCCGTCTGTGATGTCGCTAGCTGAAAGAGGAGGAGGAGTCTGATCACAGTGGACACTATACCTATTGTTGCATTTTGATTGGTTCTTGTTTCAAACGTTTTTTCTTTGCTGCTATGGAGTTAGTAAAGAGAGATTATGCAAAATAGTCGCCTCCTGTCATTATTAAAATTAAGATTATAAGTACACTAAAGCTAGCATAATCTTCAATTCTCTCTTTATTGGGTAGACCCTAATGTTGCAAGTAGGGTATCTCCCTAAGTTGCTTGACTTGTTTACAAAATGGTGTTACCTATATCTGTCACTGGTGACTGTTATTCTGGCCAAACTTTCAACAAGAGCATTGCACTGAATTCAGGACAATTTCCCTCTGTAACTCTATTATTTGCCCCTTTCCTTTCAATCTATTAACTCAGTAACCTGCAATTTGACTGATATATTAATCAGTCAAATTATTATTAATTATTCTGTTTACAGTTTTTCTCTTGTGCCTCCGCTTGGCCGTTTGGTTCTTTTTCCTGTTTCCTCATTTCTACCATGTTCCTTTTCATTGATAGTTCTGTAGCTCTTTTGTCCTTCTTTGTTCCTTTTTATTTTGTAACTAAAATGGTCTCTCTTTCAGCTTTTTCACTTCTTTTTCACATATTAATTTCTTATTATGTTCGTCTCTCATCTTTCTATATTTCCTTTTTCACTCAAAAGCAAGTAATATAAAGCTGGGAGTAAAGTGAAAACAGTCTCATGTTTGTATGAATCAGGCAAGAAACTGTAACATATAAACTGCAACACTATGACATAGAAACCGCATAGGTAATAAGGGCGGATGCTCAAAGTATTTAACTGTATTCATCAAACCATTGGGCTCTGATAACTGTGTATATCAAAAAATGCCAGTAGTGACCAATCGAAAGTGGTTTCTAATCAGGAGAAATAACCTAATATTGCAATCTGTAGCAGAAAAATGTATAACTTGGTTTAATCCATATTACAAATATGGTGCATGGTTGTACTGCCAACCAGATTCGGCCCTCATAACATCATTATAAAGAGAAGAGAAATGAAATCTTCCATTGTTATCATTTGCCATGCCATCTTTAAGGCAGGGCAAAAGGGGCACTTACCTAGGCCACCTACATTGTAATTGTGCCAAATCAGCTGCCTTGCATTTTTGTACCCTCCTTTGTTGCTCTTTCTCCAGTCACGCAGTTTGTTCTAAGCTGTTCAGTGACTACCCCGGAAGCAAATTCCATTGCTGACTATCTGCAGCCAACTACAGGAAAGGTGTTCTTCCCTGTCATGAACTGTGCTATGGTCATCAGGAGAATCTTCTGCTTGAAATGTAGATATGTACATATATATAGTTTGGTAGTTCCGTCTAACTATCTGTAGACCCATCAATCTATCTATGTGCATTGCCCAGAACCACAATAACCTTAAAAATGCCCTGTAATTTGCCTATTTTATCTGCCAGCCGTGACCTTCATGTGTACTGACATCAGCTCTTACAGTTGTAGGTTATCTGACCTATTGAGGTCCTTTTCACTGGCATTTGGATGAATTAAGGGCCCCATCACAAATCCAGCAGATGGACACAGCTTTCAGATCATGGCAATCGGTCGCTTGTATGCTATGCACTCTGTGCTCCTGTCCCAGCCTCATTGCATAACAAATAATGATATAATGTACATTCTATAGAAGATATTTAAACCGTTCCATGTATAAGCTATTCTATAATTATTCAATTTCATTGTAACTGTGTCAGATCATTTCTCAGCATAATGAAATACAATACAAAACAATAAGAAATCAATACAATGCTTAAAACATCATGATTGGAATTAAAATTAAACTCAAAATGGATGACTTAATAAATCAAAATCTGTAATGATCATAGGGCATCATGGATTATAATGGCCACAGTGTTTATGAAAACACTGTTAAAATTGTATTGTATATTTAATAAACTTGCAAATATAACCATATTAACTTATCACCAAATTGGTAGTCTGAACTAACTAACTAAATGTATTACGTAACATTTGATATCGTTCTCTTGAGAGTGCTGGCATAGGTGTAATATCAATCATGCTAGGTGGCTACTGATTTAACATCGCCTGCACGGTAGCCGATGATTGCAATCCATGAAGAGTCCTGCACTAAGTTACTTTGCTAGTGCCACACAAGTTACCTGTATCTCGGACAGCAAACACCTGCGCTTATGTCAGACCTCAAGGACCCATAGCCACTTAGATTTACCTGAAAGATAAAAAAGGGTGAGTGAAGGAAACAAATTCCTTGTGTCAAAAAGTCTTAAAATAAGCTATTCTCAAATTTTAGTGAATAGACCCAAGAGACTTAAGCTCAACTTAAAAAAAAAAAAAAAAAAAAAAGCTAATTTTCTATACTCAGTAAACCAGTCTTTTTATAAATAATTACTGCCTGGGCTGCTACAGAATATGCAACTTCACCCCATGATAATGCGGATTCCTATGAAGTGTGAAACAATCTAAACCCTCTCTATGCCATTTTAGGACTGCTTACTACCTGGGATTTTAAAGAAAGTGCAATATTTAACTACCACTCATATTACTGAGGACTCTAGCCTTAAAATTATAATTGCTGCACTATGTATTTGTTTAATGCCTTTCCCATGTTCAGTCATGTAACCCTTTCATCAATGATAAATTCTAGGGCTTTTCTTTATGCTCTGAATAACACAGTCAGGTAAGGCCACCTGTAAAATCTATTTATTAAAGGTAATGTAGAACATTTACAGGTCTGCTAAAATTACCTTCTTCACAATGCTGCTGAAGTGGTATGCTCTGAGTGCAGTAGTCCCTTGCTCCTCTCGCAGTGCTGTTGGAACTACATTTCCCAGGACTGCTCACTTCCAAAAAGAGGCTTAGCTAGAAACCACAGGGCCCCAGTGCGAAAAGTGCCCTGGGGCCCCTCCATGTATCTTCCCCCGCCCCTCCATTAGTAGAACACATACATACACAGACGCACATGCTAATACACAGACACGTAGAATGACACATTCAGATACACAGAATGACACTTCTACAGATATAAACACTGACACACATTCAGATACACAGGCACACACTGATACACATCAGGATTCACAGACACACATACAGACAGACACACATGCAGATGCACATACACAGAATGCCACTCATACAGATATAAACAGTGACACACATACAGGCACATAGGGGCACATACTGACACACATGCAGACAAACAGATACGTATACAGACACATACAGACAAACAGATACACATACAGATACAGAGACATGCAGATACACACACTGACACATATGCAGACAAACAGATACACATACAGACACACAGACACATACAGATAGATACACATATACATACACATGCAGATACACCGACACACTTAATGACAAACATTTAGATACATATACAAACAAACAGATACCCATGCAGACAAAGAGATACACATACAGATCCACATGCAGACATACAGACACACACATACCACACACACACACATACAGACACACACACAGACATACACAGGCATACAGACACACATACACACTAACAGACACACACACTAACACACACACACACACATACTGATATAGACATAGACATACACAGACATACACACACACACAGACATACAGACACACACACACATTCCATCACACACACACAAACTATTAAAAAAATTGTTAGTCACCCTCCTGTTTCCTACCTCTTAGCCTCAGGAAATCCATTGCCATCAGGTGGCCCCAAGAGCAACTTGATGCCACCTGACGGGCCCCTTCAATGGGACCGCAATCAGAATGCCGACGGGTACCCTGGTTGCAGGGTGGCCAGGCCCCCTGGAGTGACGGGCCCAGTCGCAGCTGCGACCCTTTCAACCGCAGTAGTTCCACCAGTGCTTTCACAGTGTTGTGCCTAGGAGGAAGGAGGAGCTTCACACTGGAGTTCCAGGAAGGTGTGTATTCCTTATTTGAACTGACCCTTACCGCAAAAAAATGTTCAGATTCATGAGGGAAGCCATATCAATTAAGGGTCCTGGTGCAAAAACAATTTCGGTTGCCCCCTCTAGGCTAATATGGCTAACTGTCATGCAACTAGGGTTGCCACCTATTCTACAAAAAAATACCAGCAATGCTACTGCCTCCATAGACATAGCATTGGCCTCAAGTCCATTTTTATCGGCCTGCCGGTAAAAAAAACGACCAGGTGGCAACCCTAGCTGCAACCCCTGTTGTTCTGACCCGTATCTGCTATACACTATATATAATGTACAACACTGCGCAAAAGTAAAATAATTACTTAACTTGTATACTACAGAATGTAGAAATGGAAAGAGTAGATACCTACACCATAATTGTTACTATATTATGTAATATTATTAAACAAAATCTGCTTGGTGCCAATCTTTATCTAATGAGAAGAGTGTGAAATGATTGGAAAAAATGTGTGAAATATTGATTTGTGGAAGTTATAATAGATGTGTTCTAATATTATAGTTAATACAACACTCCTGTAATCTGCTCAGCTCATGTTCTCAGATTTTATTGCGGAGTTTATTTATATATTGGACAGCACAGGTTTTAGTTGGTAAAACATATGGTATGAACATATTTTTAATAAACACTTAAAACATTAATATTTTTAATTTCTCAAAATAAAGAGAATGAGATGTGTGCATGAAGAGGGATTAAACCTTAAACAAAGTTTATCATGTTAAAGATTTCACTGAAAGCTTAGCTTCTAGTGCATTGTGCTGGTACAATCAGCTTACCTATGAATGTGCTGGTGCAATGTGCTGGTTCAGGGCCAATTCTAGGGTCATGGACACCTTGGTGCGGGACTTTTTTTGGTGCCCTAGTTGGGCATGGCTAATTGGCTATAATACTAATTTCTCTACTTTTTCCAGAGGTATTTTCCAGAAATGGCAATTTAATTCTTAGTGGGGGACAGGGCAAACTTTATTTTGATGTAAAGGGCAAAAACAAATGTTATTTATAGTGATGTGATGGCAGCACAAACTTTTATTTTAAAGGAAAAAATATATTTGGCCATAATACTGTGTAGTGGTTTTATTAATTTATGCAGGATACTACTTTTTCTATGATGCTCAGCCAGCAACTTGGGAGATTTTTGGCATGATAGCAGAGTGAGTTTTAACTATCATTCCCATGATGCCCAACCAGCCAAAGTCTCCCATTAGTCTGGCTGACCATCACTGGAAAAGAAGTACACAAGGAGCAATAAATTGAATTGCCCCATGCCAGTCACTCATGTGTCTCTCTTCCCCCATACCCTCATGTCTGTCTCTCCATATAACCTCATCAGAGCCGGTGCTTCCAATACAGGAAATAGGCATGCATGTGTGCCTGTGTGTGTACATGTGCCTGCATGTGACATCGAATGTAGCATCACCAAGGGGCGACAAAATATATGTTTGCCTAGGGTGACAAAAAGTCTTGCACCGGCCATGACCCTCATGTCTGTCTCTCCCATTGTATCTCTCTCTCCTCATACCCCTCTCTTTCCTAATAGCCATTTCTTTTTCTCTATCCCCTCGTACCCTATGTCTAACTTTCTGTTTCCCAATGCTCTCCATGGTGGTCTCTTTTTCTGTATGTCTGTCTCTCCTCCTGTGCCTGTATGTCTGTGTATCTCTCTTTCCCCTATGTTTGTCTCTCCCTCCTCATAATCCCCATATGTCTCTCTACCCCCACACTCCCCATGCCTGTCTTTCTCTTCCCCATGTTCCCCATTTCTGCCTTTCTCCCCAAGTTTATAATAAATATATTTAAATAATAATAAATGTTAAATATATTTTAGAAAAAATATTAGAAGTGGTTCAAACATTTTTAACAGCTTGTCAGCATCATACTTCTCTCCAAATAGTTTGCCAGTCCAATATCTGTCCCCAAACAGGTTACCCGTGCCATCTTTATCCCCAAACAGCTTGCCAGTGCCACCTTTGTCTAAAATTAGCTGACAATAAACATTGGATGTCAGTGGCATCCAGCATTCCAATTTTAATTAAAGCGCTGAGTGCAAGGGGGCAGACCATGTCTGTTCTGATACAGTTGACACAGACGTCATCCATCATGCTGCAAGGATGGGGGGAGTGAGCGGGCAGGTGGGCCTTATTTACTAGTGGACCCTGGGCAAGTGCCCACATTGCCAACTGGTTAATGTGGTACCTGGACATGACGATACACCTCTAAGAACAATGGATACTCTGTTCACCAGCTCAGCACAAGCGGTAGCTTCAAAAAATTATTTATTCCAAGTCTTCCGTCTATGGGTTATCTTTTGAAAGGTAGTTTGTGGCAGTTCCATTCAAAAACAATATTAAAAAGGGGGAAAACAGAGGCGTCGCTAGGGTTGGTGTCACCCGGTGCGGTAACTCATGGTGTCACTCCCCTGGATTTCCTCCAATACCATGCCAAACAGATTTCTTAGTAATGCCAGTCAGATGGCCCATTAATTATGCCACATACAGGAGCCCCACAAATAGTGTCACGCACACGAGCCCGTTAACTATGCCACACACAGGGTCCCCATAACTGACACACACAAGAGACCCATAAATTATGCCACACCAGAGCCCCATTATTTATGCCACACACACAGGCGCCCCTTAATTGTGCCACACACACAGGCACCCCTTATTTATGCCATACACAAGCGCCCCATAATTATGCCACACAAAAAAGTCACTTAATTATGCCAGTATTTTGTCACTCAATATGCCAGTATTATTTTTCCATTCAATATGCCAGTATTTAACCTCTCAATATGCCAGAATTTTGCCATTCAATATGCCAGTATTTAACCCCTCAATATGCCAGAATTTTGCTATTCAATATTCCAGCATTTAATCCCTCAATATGCCAGTATTTTGTCACTCAATATGCCAGTATTGTGTCACTCAATATGCCAGGATTTGTCACTCAATATGCCAGGATTTAACCCCTCAATGTGCCAGGATTTAACCCCTCAATATGCCAGGATTTGTCACTCAATATGCCTTTATTTTGCCACTCAATATGCCAGGATTTTTCACTCAATATGCCAGGATTTAACCCAATATGCCATTATTTAACCCCTCAATATGCCAGGATTGTGACACTCAATATACCAGGATTTGTCACTCAAAATGCCAGGATTTAACCCAATATGCCAGGATTTGTCACTCAATATGCCAGGATTTTTTCACTCAATATGCCAGGATTTAACCCCTCAATATACCAGGATTTAACCCATCAATATGCCAGCATTTAACCACTCAATATCCTCCCCTTTCCCCAGTACTTACCTTATTTGCTGCTCTGTCTCGGCTACGGCCGTCTCCTCCTTGCAGTCTTCCCTCCTGCACGGAGGAGGGAAACACAGACACCGGATGTGACGTGACATCCCATCTGGTCACAATTATTTATTTCCTCCCGACAGCACCATCTAACAGATATATTTATATATATATATTTATATATATAATCTTTAAGATATAAAATTATAAAAATGTACCCTACTTAAACAAGTATGGCGTAAACAAATGTAACAAACTTAACTGAAGAAATGGAGATGAGGGAAACATAAGCACATTATAATAAACCTTTTTGTAGAGTTATTCCGCCAAATACCCACGGTCACACCAAGGGGACAGGGCACCTTGCCCATTAAAATACACAGGGACTTGGGAGATCAAGAAAGATATTGCAACATCATTTAAAACACACGGGAGTCTTGGTTCTATTTAAAATTTCAAGTATCTGTTTATTTTCTAATTTTTGGGGGTCTGGCAGCACAGGAAAAACAGAAACTCAGTTTGGTCTCAGTTTGAAAGACCGGAATCTCATGGGCTGGAGCCCATACAGTTTTTATGGTTGTATGTGACTTCTTTTGAAAAACTGAGAATATTGAATCGAATAATAAATTACATTTGTTATGCCATGTACAAGTTTAAAAAAATATTTCTCAAATACTTGTCTTGCCCCAATTACAGTTTTTTATATATAGAAAACCTAAAGCTTAAAGCTTGGTTTAATGTTGGTATTCTGAATGTAAAAAAAATATTTTGGGAGTGACAGAGAAAATGTAACTTATTGAGTTTGGAATATCATACATATATTAGAGTTACAGCAAATCGGATTTTAGATTCTTCAGATATAGATGATTTTGTTGAATCAGTTAACAAACGCAATAATATCTCCAAATTACAACTATTATTTGAATATCTCTGAGTCTAATAAATCTAACTAAGTGATTAGGTAGGAAATAGATTTTAGAGTATTCTAGAGAGTATTCTCAATTGAAAAATGTAATAATGCCTGTCAGTTGACCAGGAAGTCAGTGCATGGGATCAACCTATTAGAACTCTTCCACATGATAATTCTTCATTGGTACCTGGTTTCTTTCAAGCTAAATAAAATGTATTCTACAATAACGTGTCTACACTATGTTGGCGCTGTGGTGGAGTGGAAGGGGATCATTTTCATATTTGGTGGGCATGTGACCTCTTGAAACCATTTTAAAGATAAAATCTCACAGGTATTTAGGGTTATTTTCCAACAGATATATCTATTATAACTGAAGACATTTTTGGTTCATATCAATCTGGGTCTTGGCAATGCAACTAATCAAACTCTTGCTATTCATATTCTGATGGCATTTATGCTATCACTAGCAAGATTTTGTGAGAAGAAAGAGATTCCTTCTTGGAACGAGGTTAAGATTCAAATTAATGTCCAAAATACTTTTTTACAAAGTGGGGGGTCCTTATAATCTCAAGAAGTTTGAGCACCATGGGAGACAGGTTTCTCCCTTCTCTCCTACACATATCACAATATCCAATCACAGGACTTCTCCCCAAGTAAAACCATCATATGAACATCTACCATCATAATCAAAGGATCCTCTTCCCCAGAATCACAGACCCCACTCTTATTTAACCAAACATCACTGAGTCATCACTAAGTCATTGCAGCATCACAGGACTTACCTCCCCTTCACCATAGGACCATTTTCCACCAGCATTTACCCCTCTCCCCAGCATGCACAACAGCACCCTCCCAAACCAGCATCACAGGACACTCTCCCCTCAGCATCCAGTTCTCAAGTTATTAGTAAAGTGCTGTGCATTCCCCAGGTCCCTCTTCCAAGATGCACTCGTGAATGGATAAGACCCTCAGGATGGATGGTGACACCTACTATCTAGCTTAGATAAACACTTTGAACCAGCTACATTTGTATACCTAGGCTGTGACACTCACCACATTTTACATTTACACCCAGGGCTCCAACCACATAACCACTGCCCTGCAACACCATTGGGTACATATTTTTAAATAATAATATATAACAATATTATATAAGAATCATATAAACACGTTTTTTCACTAGGTAAAAAAATATATTAATTTAGATGTAGCCATTCATATATGTAGCCTTGAGTCACGTTAATTCCTTGTTGGCTCTCAAAGCAGACAAAGGGTTAACATCTAACATTTCAAATTGGGTAATCATCCATTTCACTACTATAATTTTTTTTATAAGATTTGCTTTTGTGAGGAGGTTACACATGTATATTTAATTTAATACCATTATGTTAATTAATAATAGGAAGCAATGATAAATTAGAATTGATATCTAACTGAATTGGATGACACAATGGCATTTATCTCAAAAAATGTTAGTACTTTATATGGTGTGTAATTTGAGGGCTTCTTGCCTAAGGAGGCAGGAAGCTAATATTTGCAAATGCTTCCTATTTTATAATTAGCATGGAAATATCTTGCCTTATTCAAAGAGAGAGAGATTTAAAGAAAAATGGACTGAACTAAACGCTCATGTACCTAATGTTCAGGGGAGAGCTGGCAAGTTGGGCGGGAGGGCCTATAATACTGTGCACTGTAAAAAAAAATATACAACTAATACACAGATGCACAGAGCTAAAAGCCATCCCCCTGGAGAAAATACTTTGTTGTGAAGGCACAGAAGTCAGCTGTAATTTTGCTGACAGCAAAACATTTTTACTGACAGTCACCTTTATTAGTATTACTCAAATGGTTATCAGCGATAGGATAATTACTGTTGTAGGAATACAACATATGTCTAACGCCTATTGACTTAACATGCTGAATGAAGCATCATGAATACATTTTACCGACCACCAAAATTTGTTACATGCAGAACGGTCTATGCCGTATAAAATGGGATCTAAAATCTCTGCCAGGCAATTACAGGCCAGTGAGATTGACATCCGTAGTTGAAAAATTATTCAAGAATACATCTTGAATCAGAACAATGACCAACATGGTTGTGTGAAAGTTGTTAAACTAATTTAATGGTATTAGAAGTAGGTAAAACAATAGATCTAGGTGTGGCAGTAGATATGTGATTTATTTAGACACTAACACCCAGACATATAACAAAACCGTAAACTGCAGGACTAACAACTTGAGACAAACTGAACGGGTGTGACAGCACTGAAATAGAGGAACAAAGAACAAAGTTAGAGGAGACAAAGAAAACCCGAAATGGAACCGCAGTATAACAAAACATCAAGGAAGCTAGAAATCAATCAAAGCAAGAGAATAAAAGAACCAGGAACATGGAACAGGAAAACCCTCTAACAGGGCTCTAAGAAAGGTCAGAAGTCTAACAGGGCTCTGTGATACAGGGCAGTCCCTAACAGAGCTGTAGGATACAGCGCAGCTGTAAAGAGAATACTATCCTGCCGCCGCGTGGTGGTCCGTACTACCGCCGCCTTAGCAAATAAGTTAGGCGGGCGACGGAGGCTCCGTTCGGCGTCTCAGCCGTCCAGGGCTGGGTTTTACCTTCTGGATTGTATATAACCCTTCAGTTGCTACTCAGACCTTGCCTGAGATAGTTCCTTGTATCTAGATCTAGCGTCTGATTACTGATTATTGATTTTCCGGTTCTGATTCCTGCTTGATTTTGACTCTGCCTGCCTCGACCATTTTGCCTGCCTAGTGACCTTGCCTTCTGAATCCCTATGTTGTACTTTGTTCCTGTTTCGTGTGTGACCTGGCCTGCTGACTATCCTTCTCGTCCAGTACTCCCTGCGTATCTCTTCAGTATGCGGTTGCAGTCAGTGTATCAAGACCTGGGCGGCCATGTGACAGATCCATCTGTATAACCTGGGATCGCTGGTTCGTCCCTGGCGATTGAACTATGCGTATGGGATCTGAGCGCTATTCGCCAATAATATGCACTCAGATCCAGTCTATCTGGGGATATGTGATACGAATGGGAAATGTTCGACAATTATAAAGTTATGTATTTTTATGTGTTTTTTTTTGTGTTGAAATTAAAATGGCAATTCGCCTCTGTCCTGGAGAAAATTGAATTACTTCCCTATTATCTCCAGGGCAGGGGGGAGGAAATCATAATGCCTGCTGGGAATAATCTGTGTCTGTGGGTCCTAAATTGGCTTATGTCTGTCTATTGTTACAGTCTCCCATTGGGTCCCCTAGGGGAGTGTCCACCAAGTGGGAGACCTGGATAAATACGGGCGTGTAGCCCACAGTAAAAGCAGTTCATGTTTTACCCTCAACACAGAGCGTGGTCTCGTTATTGGGGGGGGATCTACTACACGGCGGTTTGTGCATCTGATGCTGAGGGTACTGTAACAGGCCATTTGCCTGAGGCTCAACCATAGGGTATAATACCATTTAGGTGAAAAAACACTGTTCTGTTTCCAAACCTGTTGCAGTAGCTTCCAGGTCATCGCATTGCGGTTCCTATCCTCCGGCACTCTACCCAGTCCGTGACAGCAGCCCATAACAGGGCTTCAGGATGCAGAGCAGCACCTATCAGAGCTTCAAGATACAGGGCATCTCCTATAAGGGCTTCATGATATAGGGCAGTCGCTAAAAGGGTTTTATGGTAGCCCCATTACAGGGCTTCAGGATTCAGGGCAGCCCCATTACAGGGCTATAGAACAGGACACAAATACAGGAATACAAGGAGAAGGGCAGTCTGTGTTGAACTGTGCAGGTGCCACTCTGTGGCCAGACTAGGTAAATACCAGTCTGTGGCCAGACTAGGAAAATTTATGACCGGACAGGGAAGGTGTAAGGTACAGGTATATCACAAGAACAAGCATACATCATAAGCAGGAAATAAAAGAAAGAAAGGAAACTGTTATTAATTGGATACACCATAAGCCTGGATGAGCCTGACAAATGGAAAAATCTCAAACTGGGCAAAAGGTATTAAGTGGACTACCTCAGGGGTCTTTCCAGAGTTCTCTTTTTTTAATCTTTGTGTTTGGCAAATGAGGGCCAATATAGACAAACATAAAGATATGCATTATGGTAAAAAGAATAACCATGCAATATATACTTTAAATAGTATATCCCTGTAAAAAAAAAAAACTACAAATGAAAAGTGCACAATTGCAGCCAACAGCTTCAAAGGCCAATAAAAGGCCAATAAAATATTGTCATCTATAAAGTGGAGTATTGATTCAATTCAGTAGGCTATCCTCTAGCCCAGGGGTCCTCAAACTATGGCATAATATTCCTGGCCTCTGACTGGCACAATATTCCTGGGCTCTGACTGGCATAATATTCATGGGCTCTGACTGGCATAATATTCCTGGGCATCTGACTGGCATAATATTCCTGGGCATCTGACTGGCATAATATTGATGGGCTCTGACTGGCACAATATTCCTGGGCTCTGACTGGCATAATATTCATGGGCATCTGACTGGCACACTATTCCTGGGCATCTGACTGGCATAATATTCCTGGGCATCTGACTGGCATAATATTCCTGGCCTCTGACTGGCAAAATATTCCTGGGCATCTGACTGGCATAATATTCCTGGGCTCTGACTGGCATAATATTCCTGGGGCTCTGACTGGCATAATATTCCTGGGCTCTGACTGGCATAATATTCCTGGGCATCTGACTGGCATATTCCTTGTCATCTGACTGGCATAATATTCCTGGTCATCTGAATGGCATAATATTCCTGGGCTCTGACTGGCATAATATTCCTGGGCTCTGACTAGCACACTATTCCCATTGAAATACTGGTAAGTTTGTTGATTTAACTTTACTTCATTTTAAATATTGTATTTGTTCCCGTTTTGTTTCTTCACTTCAAAATAAGATATATGCAGTGTGCATAGGAATTTGTTCATAGTTTTTGTTTTTACTATAGTCCGGCCCTCCAATGGTCTGAGGGACAGTGAACTTGCCCCCTGTTTAAAAAGTTTGAGGACCCCTGCTCTAGCCTCTTTACAAGTGAATGAAAATATCTCACCTTGAACATACAGTGTAATTATCTGCACTGGTACTTACAAGGACAATATAGAACTCAAAAAAAGTGCAAAGGAGGGTCACAAAATGAATAAGTGGATTGGAAGATCTTGGAAGTTAGGAAGTGAAATTGAAAATGTTGTATATACGCTAGAAAAATGGTGTCTTAGAGGGGATATCATATGGCTTTATAAATATGTGCAGGGCCAATATAGAGAGCCATCCAGTGACATGGTCATTAACATAAATGTACACACAACAAGAGTTCATCACCTGAGACTGAAAGAGTGAAGATTTCATAGACAACAAAGGAAGGGATTTGTTACAGTAAGTACAATAAAGGTATGGAATTCACTGATTTTGATCCAAAGAGAAATGTGATTGCCTTTTGGAGTCAAGAAGGATTTCTTCTCTTTAGATGTTTAATTTAAAGATTGCATTATAGGAAATTTAAATATACATGTTTGAATTAAAAATTACCTTATTGAGCCTTCTTTGCCCTATACAGCTTTCTCAGGGGACAAACATTTTGTTTAGAATGTCCACACCATTGAGAGATCTATAAAGAGCAAACACGGGAAGAACGATAGGTAGAACTTGATGGACCTAGGCCTTTTTTCAACCTAAATTACTCTGTTACCATGTTACTTTTTATAAGACATTTAAACTAGGTTTTTAACCGTGCTGTTGGGGTGCACCATTTCTTTTGGCATTCTCTTTGAAACTTCTAGGTTGCCATGTCATGGAGCTGCCGTGGATGCTTTTTAGCTTCTGACACACCAATAACAGAGAAAGTCAGTTACGTGATAGACTCTCCAAGCTGCTGCCAAGAGTGCTGCTCCAGGAAATTATTTATGAATGGTGCACAATCAATGCACTATTCAAAAGATTGTTTAATAAGGTAGATGCCTCCTACTGCTTAGTTAGAACTGATTTTCGGGCTGTCTCTCATTAAGTTTCTGCGGCAACTAAAGCCTTTTTGGAAACCAGGAACCAACTAGTATTCTGATGCTTGTTACTCTACTTCTCTCTACTATTTTGACATTATTTATGAGATGCTAATATATATATATATATAATGTGTGTATGTATGTGTGTGTGTGAGAGATGCTAAAATATACGTGTATATATATATATATATATATATATGTATATATATATATATATATATATATATATATATATATATATATGTGTGTGTATGTAAATATCTATTTATATATATCTATATATATATATATATATATATATTTATAAATTATTTTTTTCTGTCAGGGTAAGGAGGACAGCCAAGGTCTTTTTGCCCCAGAAGTATCTGCCTCTAGCTATGTTGTACCAGAAGCAGACCCGGACTGGGACAAAAAATAGGCCCGGGCATTTAAGACTGAGCAGCCCATTTTTATTTTTATATGCCAGGATATTGCCCCCAATATGCCAGGATATTGCCCCCAATATGCCATGTAATATGCCAGGATATTGCCCCCAATATGCCAGGATATTGCCCCCAATATGCCATGTTATATGCCAGGATATTGCCCCCAATAAACCATGTTATATGCCAGGATATTGCCCCCAATATGCCAGGTTATTGCCCCCAATATGCCATGTAATATGCCAAGATATTGCCCCCAATATGCCATGTAATATGCCAGGATATTGCCCCCAATATGCCATGTTATATGCCAGAATATTGCCCCCAATATGCCATGTATTATCCCAGGATATTGCCCCCAATATGCCATGTTATTGCCCCCAATATGCCATGTATTATGCCAGGATATTGCCCCCAATATGCCATGTATTATGCCAGGATATTGCCCCCAATATGCCAGATATTGCCCCCAATATGCCATGTATTATGCCAGGATATTGCCCCCAATATGCCAGGATATTGCCCCCAATATGCCATGTTATATGCCAGGATATTCCGCATATATTATGCTCGTTATGCCACCCACCTCCCCCCCTTCCCCAGACCCCAGTACTTACCTCTTTGCTGCTTCATCCCCCGGTGCTCTGAAGCTGCGTGGCTGTGATGGAAGCGTTGTGAGCTTCCCTCCAGCCGCGCGGAACAATAAAGTTTGTTTGAAAAAAAAGTTCCAACACACTTTATTGACCGCGCGACTGGAGGGAAGCTCACAACGCTTCCCTCACAGCCACGCAGCTTCAGAGCACCGGGGGACAGAGCAGGAACGAGGTAAGTTTTTTTTTTTTTTTTTTTGCTCTGCTGGGATCTTCCCCGCCGGCCTCGGCCCATGGCCACCGCGGCCTGACACAAGTAATGTCCCCACTCATTCTGTATATAGTGCTTGGCATTGAACCCCCCTGAAAAAGTCCAGAAAGAGGTGTAAAGGCCTTGATAGTTTGAGACTTCCAATCCTACTGCCGCATAGCTCTATGAATTCCTAAATGGGCACATCTTGGCATTTACAGACAGGTGCTTTTAAATGACCACAGGCAATCCAGCCGAGTATGAAATTCTGCACCTTATGTCCGCTACAGATCACCTCAGACAACTAGCTTTGCACACATTCTACATAACGTAGCCAACCGAGCTGTTTAGGTCTTACTGCCTCAGGCAACGATAATGCAGCATAATGTGTGCAGGCCAAAGACGCTGTATGTACATATTACTATTACTTATCATTATCTATAAATGCAACATATTATTAACTCTCTCTGTCAGGAAAGTCATTATCTACTAATTCAGACAAAGCAAAGTGATACCATGTATCACCAGTCCCACTGGAATTGAAATGGTTATTAGCACAATAACAGCCCTAAGTATATACTCAATTCTTCCTTCATAGACTTCAAAATGGGGTATATTTTCAGCTCCGGTCTAATCATGAGGCGTACGATGAGAGAGGGACCTAATTAAAAATGAAATGAAGATAGAGTCTCGTGAAAATGTTGAATGAAGTTTATCTCATTTTAATTCATAAGGGAGAGAAGAACTCTATCTCTGTGCTATCTGGCTTCTTAGTTATTCAATGGAAATGTGAAATAAATTACAGCTGTGCCATCTTTTCTCAGTGAAGTCAGTATATTCGAGCGGACATTTCATTTGGCGTACCTGGAGCATGCTGCATAATGTACACTCTTTATAGTTTTTGGTATATGATAAACAGAGCTAGTGAGTCTTATCTACAAGCAGTAAAGAGTCTTGATGAGATAGGGTTGTATTAGTCCGCTGCGAAGTTACTATACGTAAGTAGAAATATCCTTAAAGGTTTTCAGCTAAAGAACAAATTAAATTAAAAAATAACTAGAATTATTCACAACAAGTGAACCGACAAGTGAACTGCAATAAAATCAGGCATTACTCACAGAGATGGAAAGATAAGCAAGTTGGAGATTTGTTTCTAACAATAGTGGTTGTGTGTACTGTGCAGTTATCACATCAGCTACAACTTTGCTTTGGTGTCCTAACCAGATAAATAAACATCAGCTTAATAAGATGAATTATAAAATACTCCAGATATAACAAACATGAAATATAAACAAAGAAAATAAAACATATATATTTTGTGCAGTATATTTTTTAAACAATAGTGATATTCAGAAATCTGTAGGCAATGTTCACTCACTTTGATTAAAGTAGAATACTTCTCATTGAATCCACGCACAGAAGAGACTTTTATGGTAACTGTGTATCTTGATCCAAGCTACAGAATTTTATACTCCAAGAGGCAGAGAAAGCATTGGCATTAGTAAAAAATATATATTTATTCCATTAAAAACATAGAGTGAATTTTACATTTAAGAATCAGATGATTTTCCAAGTTACTCAAAGTAAGAGATAATATCCCAAATACGTTTTTGATTGTCTGCCAGGCTCTTATCCACTCACACTATGCATTTCACCCTCAATGGGCTTTCTTTGGTCTATTAACGTATTTGCTCGAATATAAGACAAGGTATTTTTCAGAAAAACACCCCTTGTCTTATATTCACGGTTGTCTTATAATGAGACCTCAAACTGAGGTCTGACTATAAGACTAGGATCCAGGTCCCCTGAAGAGCTGCAGGCAACTTGATCCTCCCCGCAAGCATTGGAGGATGTCTGCATGCATCGCGTAGCCATCCATCGACTACCCCCACTAGCCGCCAGGGAGACTGGAGGTGCAGTCTGGGGTGGGGGTTGTTTTGGCTAAGTCTGGGATAGGGGTGGGAGGCAGCATTGGCTAAGTCTTGGGGCAGATTGGAAAACAAAAGGAAATAAAAATAAGAAAATGCATTTCTATCATTTTTATTAAATATGAAAAAAAAAACAGTTTACATGTGAATATTTACAAACGTTTTTCCTATAGGGTAGTCTTATGTTATATATATTTACAAAATTAATATCCAGGGTATAACAAAGGTACTTTTTTGTGGGCACTCCCGCTCCCCATTTTTTGATAGATTTTTGAATATTTTAGATAGCTTTTACAATTTTATCCATCATAAGAATGTATTATGCCTATATATATATATATATATATATATATATATATATATATATAATATAAAATATATAAATAATAATATATATAAATAACATTGGCTGTGTTAACAGTTCAACATTATATATATATATAACTGTTAATACAGACAATGTTATTTATTTTACCCATGTCATAAATTGTTTGTGTTTCTGCCCTCTGTAGGGCGGTAAAGAACCTTTTGCCTATGTACAACTTCAAAGTGACCTATTACGCTAGAGGCACATACGACAGAAACCTAAATGCCCAGAATGCCTCGCTGTAAATACAGTATTTTATCTACCTTTGAACTGCACTGTATCTACTCTTTTGAAGCCTCTCACCTCCCCCTTGTAGAATTTCCTACTGATACAGAAATAGGTCATTAATAGCCATAAAGCTATGGCTAAAATTACATGTTTTATATTACACTTAATTTATGACAAGGTCATAAGTTAAAGATATGACATTTTTTTAGCATAGTTTCCCTTCACATTATTTGAAAAGTATTCACCTTCTAAAGATACTGTCACCCAGAATTGTAAACACCTACGCTACTCATATACACCAGTTTATACAATGATAAAATGTAATAGCTGATATTATTTAAGAAATGACTGCTTCTTATTATGCAGGTTCTCATTATGCTTGAGCATAAACTACGATTATGGCTTTCCTGAAATTACATCTATTTTAGAAACTGTCTGAAGCTTGTTGGTATATATTATTAATTAAAGTGAACCTGTTGGGTTTTTTTTTTTTAAAAACACCTATATGTTGTATAAAAAAAAAAAATCCAACAACTAGTCAATAAATCAAAACTGATCAATTATTTGTAATTGTTTTCCTTCTGTATTGGGAAGTTTGGGGAAGTTTAATTTTCTTGTGTATACTTTTTTTTCGCATGCGGAGTATTCTTTGTGCAATTGTGGGATGCATGGAACTAATGACATGAGCAATTTAATTGGTTAATGGTGGATAAGGTGGTAAAGATCTTATGAACTATAGAGGGTGTAAGGAGATCTTATGTCACTTTACTTTAACGATAACCACTGAGAGAGCTTTAGTTTTGCTGTTCAAATATTATATACCAGTCCCCCTCCTCCCCATCATCTTCTCAGAACCTCATGTGCCTAGCTTTTATACCTCTATCAGTTGCTACAATTTAGAGATGAGGTCTCTATTTCCTGTGTTTTTTCATGAATATTTAAATTGTGTTATTCTAGACAGCATGGGGCTGAATGTAATGGAGTAGTTAGACTTTATGAAATCTATCTGTGTGCGGGTGGGGGGACCCAATTTGTTTTAAAACTTCTAGAACGAAATTAAAAGCTTTGCAATGTATTCTGGTATCATTATTACTATTATTTTATTTCTAATGCATCAGCATATCGCACAGCATGCGAGTTATTTGAGGTATTAAAGTTTAACCGAGCTGGAACAAAAGGAGAGCAGGTTTGCTAGGGAAAGAATACATTCTTGTTGAAAAACATGTGCTTACACAGGGCCCTTGGGATCCCCAAACTCTACTGGGGTTTGTTACCTATTTTTTTCTGCAAACATTATCATAATGTACTTAAGTAATATATTTATTTTCACTTTGATTATTTCTTTTTAGTTCTGCAGTGGTTGCCTTAGGTTGCACCAAGTAAATGTCAATGTTCTTCTTTTTTTTAGAGAGATGGGCGTGTGACCTTATCAGGAGCAGTTCACACAGGTTCTCCAAAAACCTTGTTTACTTCCTAATGAGCTAAAACTCTTGCTTATTGTAATATGTTAATGCACTGTTGCCAGTGCTTATGCGTTTATTCTGCCACGGTGTGAAACTAACATAAGTTTCAAAGCTGTTTTTTGCACTCTATCACCAAAACTAAATGAACCCTGAAATCATCCTGTTTCTGGGGAACACCACAAAATGTTACTCTGTCAGCTATTTGGAGAAGCAATCTGGTACAGCAGCTCAAGGGGATTAGATGTTTAGAGATGAGGTGGAGGAGCACATCTTGATAAAATGCTGACACTCTGATAATGTCTCGCTATGCAAAGTGAGGAGACCATTTCCAATAATGACATCATTCAGCATCTGGCTCCTGACGTTTGCATCTAAAAGGCAATTAGGTTACAGTGTCCTTCAGAGACGGGCATTCCTCAAGCTATAAATTCTGCAACCAGCTCTCAAATAAGAGGACTTTAAACTCTGTCAGGCAAATTCACGCGGAAACAGGCTGCATTTCAGGGTCCATTAGTTGCCAGTTCACAATACTGATGCCATCCGCAGATAGATTGCCCTTCACTCCATCACTGCATGGACTTTACACAGAGTCCTTTGGCATATAAATAAGCGGGACACTGTCTGTCCCAAAAGCTCATCAGGATCAGTGGGTTTCTCAGCATATAGTGTAATGGGACACCATTTATTTTATTATATTCAAACTGATGTATACGTCCCTACATGGAGATAGAAATAAATATGTGCTAAGCAATAGGGGAGGGGTGAAATAATTAACTGCAATGTGAGAAAGGGAGGAGCTGGGAAGTGGTTATGGCAGAATTATGTAGTTGGAGATATAGCTGCCTGTTGTACACCTACAAGGTGTGGACAAAATAATGGAATATATATATATATATATATATATATATATATATATATATATATATGTATATATGTATATATATATATATATCTGAAGACCCAGTATGGAGTGCAGCCACCTCTTGCCTTTAGAACAGCATTCTTCATTGAGGGGTGAAGGGGATGGAACTCTATGTCACAGTTTGTGTTCTAAAAACATTCAGTGATGTTCAATTCTCATTATTGGAATAAAAAGGATATAATGCATTTGACTATATGGTAATGTTCAAGAAACCACTGTGTTTCAAAGCGTGCAACTGGTCATTATCGTCCTAGAATATGGGAACATCATGTGTGAAGCAACAGTATTTGTACCAGAGGTTTTAAAATGTCCTTGTATTGCATACAAGCCTTTGGGATAGCTTTCCATGTCATTATAGATGTTTAAAAGTTGGCTGCAGACATATTTAGTAGAAGGTATCTTTTGACTTTACCCAAACATAAAATCATATAGGATTATCATATAATTTTTGTGGACCTTAGAAGAATATATGCAAATGTTTGCATTGGTCTTAGATGTTTGATCTACTCTTAAATATGCAATATTAACAATCTTTTTCTGGGGGACTATCCCATCACCAGTCTCCCATCACCAAAAATTAGGACAAAATGTTATTAGTTGTGATAGCTCCATGTTAGAGCAGGACTGATCAGTCAAAACCATTGTTAGATGTAGTCTAATTACTGAAATATTTCTTTATAATGAGAGGGGGGGGGGGGGCTGGCAATTGCCTGCGACGTCTACATACCAACCACAAACTAGTTGTGCTCACAATTAACCAATAATAATAATAAGAGTCCTGTGCAAGATATCTTATACACTGCTTGTGAATATAAACACAATACTTATACTTAATTTCTACCCAAGAAAAGGAGAACAAGAAATACAAATAGTAAAGTATTGGTTTGATTAAAGATAAATAACTGCCCTCTCCCCAGTGTGTCACTCAGTTGTCATGTAAGCACATTGGCTGCTTATCAATATATAGATATGTGGCAGTCAGAAAAAAACAACACCTGTTTTGTATGTCTGCCAACATACAAAACAGGGTAACTGTTGTTGTATTACTGCCGCATACCTACCATTTTACTCTTATTATAATGGATAGGCTAACCCATCATGATCACTTCGCATACACAATAAGGGATTGTAGATACTCCCATACTGCCTCTTGCATGAAAGAGCTATCAAAGAAGCACTTTATCTAACCTGGTCTCAATAGCATTTTGTCCAAATTTTAGTTGAGAAGGGGTAACCCATCCTCATCTCTCTCCACACACAAAATAGGATTAAAAATACCGCCTCTAGTGTGATAGATCTAACAGATAAAAAAAAGTTGATCTAACGTAATGCTATTAACCTTTTTGATTTTTTTATATGGGAAGAGGCAGTCCCCTCTCATTAAAAATGCAATCATTCATGAAATGGACTTGATCTGATAAACGTTTTGGCGGATCAGATCTGATCTGACATGGAGCTTTCACAATAAAATAACTTTTGATAGGTTAGACCCCCTGCCTCATGTTGCTATTTTAGAGTAGATTTAAAACTGAATTAACAAAGATCTAACAAATGAAATTATTTTTTGTTAATATGGGAGGGAGCTATCTGGTGAGGTCTTTTAATTCTCAAACAGCACACATAAGCCGGCTCCACTGCCAATTAGTTAGCTCTTGAGGCGGGTGCTCCACACATTGATCAAACGTCGTAATTAAGAAAACTGATTGTGCACTCCGCTCTCAAAAGTTGATTGATCAAAAAAGTGCTTTATTTAATCCATAAAAACAGAATCAAAAAGTGACAATGCACGGACTTAAACTGGGGTAAGGGTAGGCCACCTTACGTTTTTCGCGTGTTGCCCCACCTAATCATATCGCTTAATCAATCTTTCGAGGTCTTTTAATTCCTTTAATTCCCATTCTCCAACCTTGCATCATAGCTGTCCGCTCTGCAGTCCTTGTGGCTGGGAGAAAGGACCGAGGAGGGTGGCTAAAACAAGCTTTGAAGGTGAAATTCAACAAAGTGCCAACGAGACATGACTGGCAGCTTTTGTTTTGAAAGAAGCATTCTTTTGCATTGTGCAGTGAACAAAATAAAGATTTTCTAAAAGAAAATATGTAACCTCCAGTAACTTTAACAAGCAAAACTCCAGAATGCAAGAATAGATGGATGCTGACTGTGACAATGCTCAAATCAAGGTCAATGTTTACTAAAAAGGTGAGTTTCAGGTAAGTTGAAAATCTTATGTATTGATTTTTTTTTTTTAAAGATTTAACTATGGATTATCCATGATCAGTTGAGAATTACACTAAATTTGTGCCTGCAAAGTGTATAGTTAAGAAGTCGAAATGAAATGTTCACCTAACCACAACTCACATTTTAGTGCATTCAACCTCTTTTTTTATATATATAAAAGTTGAACTAAAAACCTACTTGTCTCTTTTCACTAGAAGGTGAGTTGTAGTTGAAGATTGCATCGCACCAATTTAGCTAAACACTCTGCAGTTACAAATCTGATGAGTTTCCCGCACTTAACAAACTTAACAGATTTGTCTCCAAGATTCTAAACAAGATGTCTGCCCCCTGGGAGAACGATATGGAGTAAAGAAGGCTCAATAAGGAACTTTATTTGTATTCTTTCATTAAAGATTTCCTTTCTAAATCATTTACACTTGTTACAATCTTTCAATAAACATAAGTTGATTTTTTTCTACAGTTCTCCTTTAACAATAATACAAAAAAAAACAATTCTCACATTCAATGTCTTCCAATGTCTTCCATCACCATTTTTTTTGTCAATGATTATATTCCTCAACAACTTAAAGATACCTTTTATTGGTCAGCTTTTGTTTCAGATATACAAACAACATCCTTAAATCTAAGTGTTAAAAGTCTTTGAAAAAATTGTATTGTGTGTGCTAGGTATGTATATATGAATGTGTCATCAATGCTAAACAAATGTCTAGAACATGATGGGCAGTATTCCCACATATATTACAGCAGTTATCATTTCTATATGAATTAAAACTGGCCTCTATTGATTTGTAAAGTTATTAATGCATAGGATTAAATACATGCTTCCAGCTATTTGCAAAAGCTTGTTACAGCCAAGGTTACGTTGCCAGGATACCATGCTGGACCAGTGTTTGCAAACAATAGCAATGCGAATGTGATGGAATATAATTTTTGTATCGCAAAAGCTTGTCAAACACTTTCCATCGAGTATGTTGGCTGTTATCAGGGCCGGACTGGCCCACCGGGATACCGGGAAAAATCCCGGTGGGCCGCCTTGGCCAGTTAAAGTGAATCGGCGGCGGCCGCCACTTTAAGAGTTCGGCTGCAGCAACAACCGGCAGCAGCAGTCGAATTTCTTAAAGCGGCGACGGCGGCCGAATTGCTTAAAGTGGCGGTGGGCCACTTTAAGAAGTTCGCCTGCTGCCGCCGGATGTTGCAGCAGCAGTTCCGGCGGTGGGATGGGGAGCAGAGAAAGCAAGGTGAGTGTGACATACAGGGTGAAAGGGGAGGGGGTGAAAGACACAACAGGGGGAAGCAGAGGGGGGGAAGACACAACAGGGGGAAGGGAGGGGGTGAAAGACACAACAGGGGGAAGGGGAGGGGGTGAAAGACACTACAGGGGGAAGGGGAGGGGGTGAAAGACACTACAGGGGGAAGCAGAGGGGGGGAAGACACAACAGGGGGAAGGGGAGGGGGTGAAAGACACAACAGGGGGAAGGGGAGGGGGTGAAATACACTACAGGGGGAAGGGGAGGGGGTGAAAGACACTACAGGGGGAAGGGGAGGGAGTGAAAGACACTACAGGGGGAAAGGGGTGAAAGACTACAGGGGGAAGAGAGATGCCACAGAAAGGACAGAGAGAGAGAGATGCCACAGAAAGGACACAGAGAGAGAGAGACAGCACAGAAAGGACAGAGAGAGAGAGACACCACAGAAAGGACAGAGAGAGAGACGCCACAGAAAGGACAGAGAGGGAGACGCCACAGAAAGGACAGAGAGAGAGAGACACCACAGAAAGAACAGAGAGAGAGAGACACCACAGAAAGGACAGAGAGAGAGACGCCACAGAAAGGACAGAGAGGGAGATGCCACAGAAAGGACAGACAGAGAGAGAGAGACACCACAGAAAAGAGAGAGAGACACCACAGAAAAGAGAGAGAGAGAGATGCCACAGAAAGGACAGAGAGAGAGAGAGACGCCACAGAAAGGACAGAGAGAGAGAGAGACGCCACAGAAAGGACAGAGAGAGAGAGAGAGACGCCACAGAAAGGACAGAGAGAGAGAGAGATGCCACAGAAAGGACAACAGAGAGAGAGAGAGACGCCACAGAAAGGACAGAGAGAGACGCCACAGAAAGGACCGAGAGAGAGAGAGAGAGAGAGAGAGAGAGAGAGAGAGAGACGCCACAGAAAGGACAGAGAGAGAGATGCCACAGAAAGGACAGAGAGAGACAGGCTACAGATATGCGAGAGACAGGCTACAGGATATGTCTCACACACTGCCCTGATATATACCTCTGCACAGGGAAATTCAAATAACTCTGTGTACATACTGGAGGTATATATATTGCCCTAGGCAGGCTTATATATCAGTCTTATCTATAAATAGTACACTGTTCAGATGTGCTTTTTAAAATGCATGATTTTCCCTTCTATG
This sequence comes from Pelodytes ibericus, assembly GCA_036172795.1. Lineage (NCBI taxonomy): Eukaryota > Metazoa > Chordata > Amphibia > Anura > Pelodytidae > Pelodytes > Pelodytes ibericus. The sequence goes on from CM069857.1 coordinate 165,782,388, forward strand.
AACAAAAAAATTATATTATGCTATGGGCTGGTTTAAAAATGTTATGCGATGGGGCTGGTATACAAATTTTTTCCAGGGCTGGTTTTTGTTCCCAGTCCGGCCCTGGCTGTTATTAACAGAAAACAGAAAAATACATTCCTAAACAATTTATATATATATGGTCTATTCATTAAACAGTGAACTGTGGTAAACTAACAAAGGATCTGTACAAAATAGGCCAAACTATGATATTGTCAGCTGTGGCCTATTTCTCCCACTTTGGACTGATCTGCAGTTGTCACATGTAAAGAATGTATTCTGCAGGACATTGCAGCAACTTACATCTTGGGCCGCAGATTCCAGAGAGATGCAGGGAATTTGCAGCTACATACAGATGCTGAGTCCTGTGGTATAATCAACTTGCTGGGGGCAAGTTCTGTGAGTGCAATATGGGTGCTTTTGTAAGTCTTGTGAGTCTATTTAGGGTGCAGGGATAAGTCCTGTGATAGCAATGTGGGTGCTGGGGCAAGTCCTAGGTGCCATCTGAGTGTTGGGGTAAATTATGTGCGCAATCTGGATGCTCGGGTAAGTTCTGTGAGTGTACTGTGAGTACTGGGCTAAATTCCGGGTGTAATCTTGGTGCTGGGTTAAAAGATGGATATAAAATTACAATTTTAATAACATTTTATTACATTTGTAAAATGTTGAATATAATTTTTAAAAGTTTGTATAAGTATAAATGCAACTATTTATGTATATTTATCTACACATCTATACATATAGATATATGCATCATATATTTAAACCGCTTTTATACTTTCCACACTACTTTTTGTCCCTGGCACTCCTAAAAACACCTAAACCACTGAAGAAATAATAAGTACTGTTTGTGCAATTATTTTTTTAATATAGTTAGTACATTTTATATGTACTTGCAAATATGAAAGAAAACCAATATCCTCACACCTTTTTTAAAGGGAAAGAAACATATTAAATAAAGTCTGCAAACAGTCAGGCCATGGAGAGATGTATAAATATTTGTATTCCCAAGGAGTACTGGGATGATTTTGATGCATTCTCAGCATGTCTAATGAGTTGTAGCCTGAGGCTGCTTTCTGACCTATTGCATGTTCTTGCAACGACAGGGCTGTGCTCTATGGGCATCATGGATGGCAGGCTTTTAAGAACTAACTATTCTCTTTAACATACCCCTAGAGTAAATGATGCACAGCATCGTGGTCACTTTGCATTAGAGATTTACTGTTTGATCCTCAGGACTGCTATCAGATTTCTTGCAGCCTCAGGCTAACATTTTCACCTTGCACTATTTCTACACAAAAATACAAGATACACACACACACACACTCAGATTACATCAATATGAAGAACATACACATAATAAGACTAAATGGTCTACTCAATAAAGAGAGAATTGCAGGGTATTGGGATTGGAATTTCAAACTGTATGCCAGTAGCTAAGTTGGAAAAATGCAGAAGTTTTCCAAATCACCTTCTTTGGCCTTAAGTTTTGAAATTCCCGTCACAAGTCCCTTACAATTCTTTCTTTATTGAGTAGACCCTTATGAGAATTTGGAGAATCAATAAAATGCATAGGAAGAAACAGTGAAGATAAACTGTAGAGACATAGATAGGGATAGAGAGAGCATAATGCCAGTACAATACTTTCCTTTGACATATTTTCAATCTATGTATTTGGAATCAATTTTGGGTAGAATGACGTTTATCAATTTTCTTTCTCTCTAGCCTTTTTTCCCTACTGTCGGCAGGTGACAGGTTCACTTTTGGTCAACATTAAGATAGTTTTTTTATTTGCTGTCACTTGAATCAATCAATTTCTGTTTCTTTCATTTCCTATTTATCCTTTGATAATTCCCTCTCACCTTACAGCTCTGACATGTTGGTGGTAAAAATGTTTGCACACTAGTTGTGAAAGAATATTAGAAATATATTCGACGCTTTGAATGAATGACAAGACTATACCTTTATAGAAGGCAAGATCAAATGTAGACTGTCTTAAAAAGGATTCTACCATATCCATCACTATTTGCTATAGCATTAATCCTGTACACTGGTCCTGCATTGTAACCTGGCAACATCACATTGGCTGTAACAAGGCTTGGAAGGTGTATAAGCATTAAAAGTAACAGATAATGTATTTCATAAATATATAAATCAAAATGTTTGCTTCTGCTATGTATGTGGAAATAAACTTCACATTGTTCTAGAATATCATTCAGCATAAGCAAATTTGGGCCTTGGAATTGGAAGTGCAGTGTAATATGGAAAACCAAAACCAAAGTTACTAAAAATACAAGAACTCAGCACCAATTGCAAACTGGAGCTCATGCACAGATCTGCTGTACAAAAAAAATCAACCAGGCATGTGTAAGATAATATTAGTCTCTGCTAACATAATACCTTTTAGTTGCATAAATAGTAGCTCATAGGTAATATTGCAAATAATTAACTGAGAGGGTGGGGATGCACGGCATAACCTTGTAAATCGAAAGGCTCCATATCAGCATGGCAAAGAGTTTTTTCCGAGCCTGGTGAGCATATGTTCAAAGCTATCTTTACATACAGTGAGATTAAGGAGTGGAGATTATCAGCCCAAGGACAATTATGCACACACATGTGAGAAAAAGGCCACCATTTACATATAGTCAAGTGTCGCAAGTGAAATAGCAAATACAAGTTATCGAAAATAAGCAATGAAGTGCCCTAATCCCCCGGTAAGCTTCCCCCAGAATATACCAATATTTCTTCAATATATTTGGGCTATTACTGGGCTCACGTGAGTACTAAATCAGAAACAAAAATAAGTCTATCCCTCCCTGTTTCTTTCTCTCACTTCTCTGGAGTGTCTTATTATGATCTATCCTTACAACTGTCTGAAGGGTATCGTTAAATATGGACTTTGAGTGACCCCTACCCTGAATTGTAATGCCACTTCTTCAAGGCATTCAATTTGTTGATCCTTTTAATCCTCCATAACTGACTTCTCAGTAAGGATTTTAACAGGTCATCAGGATGGGCAGAATCAAATTGCAGAAAGTTATTTTTGTCTGTGGGCATAGTAAATAAATCCGTGATCAATTTTCCTCCTAGTTTCTGTGTCTTGATATCATGTATTTCCTCAAAACATCTCCAAGGACTCAACCACGCCCTCCCACATTACGAGAAGTTGTCAAAATATCTAAACCAACTGACAGCATTTTTCTTTAAAAAAATAATTTTTATAAACAAATTGTTCTTCAAAGACTGACATAGTGATGCCCACATATGTGGTGGAGCCCATGGACGACCCTCGGAAAAAAAAAGTAAAAAAAAGAAATCAGTGTCACCAGATATGTGACGTAAGGTCACATCCGATGGCTGTGTTTCCCTCCTCCATGCAGGAGGGAAGACTGCACAGAGGAGACGTCCGTCCGGGGACACAGAGCAGAAGCCAGGTGGTAAGTACTGGCATAGAAGGGAGGAAAAACGAGGATAGTAACTTTAGCATGCTAATGGGCAAATTGGCTGGGGCATCCTAATGGCACAATATGACTGGCATCTGAATGGCACAATATTACTGGCATCTGAATGGCACAATAATTATGGCATCTGAATGGCATAATATTACTGACATCTGAATGGCACAATAATTATGGCATTTGAATGGCACAATAATTATAGCATCTGAATGGCACAATATTACTGACATCTTAATGGTGCAATAATACTGGCATCTGAATGGCACAAAATGACTGGCATCTAAATGGCTCAATATGACTGGCATCTGAATGGCACAATATGACTGGCATCTGAATGGCACAATATGACTGGCATCTGAATGGCACAATAATTATAGCATCTGAATGACACAATATTACTGGCATCTTAATGGAGCAATTTGACTGGCATCTTAATAGCACAATAATACTGGCATCTTAATGGCACATTATTACTGGCATCTTGATGGGCAAACTGGCTGGGGCATCTTAATAGCACCATTATACTGGCATCTTAATGGCACCATATTACTGGCATCTGAAAGCACAATATTACTGGCATATTAGGCAAATTGTCTTGCTTATTAATGGCAAAATATTACTGGAATATTATTATTGTGTGTGACATAATTTGTGGGGCTCCTATATGTGGCATATTTAATGGGCCATCTGACTGGCATTACAAAGGAATCTGTTTGGCATGGTATTGGAGGAAATCCAGGGGGGTGACAGCATGAGTTACCGCAACGGGTGACACCAACCCTAGTGACGCCTCTGCCAAGGGGATTTGTGTATCTTGGGCAAGGTGTACAACACAGGTGTAATGGGGTGATCATAGGTTAGACAATCTTGCAGCCCTTTATTGATCACACCTCTTTCAAATGCATCCTCCAATATTTCACCAATCTGGGCTTGATTTCCAGCCCTGGATTTCTTTCCATTTTGGAATATGTCTTCACATCAGACAATTGATTCCAAATCTTGGCCTCATAACCCTTGCAATTCATTAACACCAGAGATCCACCCTGCAGATTATCTTATCATTAATGGATAGATCCCTAGGGCTATCCTCTGTGATAATAAAAAAATTACAGGATTTCTTTGAAAAATGTGTCTGTGTAAGCAACAGATTATCATCTTTTTCAATTAACTGCATAAAAGTTTTAACTGGGGCTTTCTTTTTTAATCCTAAACTATTCAGTTTCAACAAGGTCTAGCCATGACATTGTGCTGCCTGGGGCAAAAAAACAAAATGCTGTACCCCCGGCCACAAAAAAAAGTCCAAATTAAATTAAACATATCAGATAATAATTTAAAGCAAGAGCACCTTTCTATATGCAAAATCAGGCCATGATTAAAATGTGTACCTAATTGTTTGAGCAAGTCATGTTATAGGTCAGTGGCCACATATTATCTTTTGGGGAATTGCACAGCCTATTTTGATAAAAATGTTTGTTTTACCATTTCTTTCTTTTCACCTTGTGGGTGTGCTCTTAGAATAGAATATTTTTTTTTATGCCCACTAAAGCATTTCTTATATACATAATAAAATATTTTTTTTGAAAGAGCTTACCCATAAGGTGAAAAGAAAGTAATGGCAAAAGATTATTATGATAATACCCTGTGCAATTCCCTAAAACATAATGTGACCAATAACAAAATCCAGATAGATATGGGCAGTGTCAGAAGAGTTAACCACTTGGGTGGCTAGACAGTGTGAGAGGGGTTAACCTCTTGGATGGCTACACAGATTTAGGCAGTGTCAGAGGGGTTAACCCCTTGTGTAGCTAGACAGATATAGGCAGTGTCAGAGCGGTTAACCCTTTGTGTGGAGAGAAAGATATAAGCAGTGTCAGAGGAGTTAACCCCTGGGTGGCTAGACAGATATAGGCAGTGTCAGAGGGATTAACCCTTTGGTATGCTAGACAGATATTGGCAGTATCAGAGGAGTTAACCACATTATCAACAACACACGCACACACATACACAGACAGTCTGTCACTCACACACAGTCACTCACGCTGAGACACACACACACACTCACTCACACTAAGACACACACACTGACACACAAACACTCTCACTCACACTGACACACACACACACTCACTCACACTGACATCTACGCACACTTTCACTCACACTGACATACACACACTGTCAGTTTTTAACTTACCTGGTCCAGGCATCTCTTGCTTTGAGCTCATTGTGTGAAGGAGGGACTGAACCAATCACGGGAGGCTTCTGAACTCTCAGCAAATCAGGAGAGTTGAGAGGTCTCACTTGATTGGCTGAGACTTCCTTCTATCAAGCTCTCCCCAGAAAAAAAAAAGAAAAAAAATGCTGCATGGAGCAGCAAAGTGCCATCTCTGCCAGGGTGCCGTCTGGCACCTGTATTCATGTTATACTTAAAGCAAACTCTCAGCTTAACATTTCTTTAAAAACTGAAAATATCTATTCTAACCTGAAAAGGTGAAAACCAAATTTGAAGCATAAAACTTTTACCTCATCGGTGCTCAAGTTGTAATCAGAAATATTGGTGATCAGTGTCTCTTGTTCCTAGTTCTTGTCAGTCGAGACTGCAAATCTCTCTCCTTCCACTGCCTTACAGTGCTTTCTCCCTCCCCTTCTGATTTTTTTTTTTTTTTTTAATATATAAAGATATCTTTGAACACATGCTCACTGGGCTCAACAAAAAAAAAACTCTTTAAATTCTATAACTGAGACTTGAGTGTAGTCTTTCCCCCTTCCGGGAGTGCTGACCCAGATATTGTATTGGAATAGCCTTCCTAATGATGTGGATGAGGTTTCATGGTAAACATACAGCTTTCCTGATCACAAATTAAGGACCAAATAAGATTTGAGGTTTTTACAGTCTGTAGAAATATTGGAGACTAGAGGGGTCAAATGTTCCTTATCAAGTTTATATCATAAAGAGGTGAGACTGCAGACAGACTGAGTTAAAACATATTTTTCTCTTAAAGTATGAATTTGCTTGCAAATCTGATACTACAATGAATAGATCATTTTGACAATTTTTTTAATCTCTACAGTATATGCTATGCAATGTTTAGGTGATGTCTGTCCCTTTAAGAATAAGAATTTACCCCATTCCCTCATATTTGCTCCTTTTGTTGTAGACAATATTTTAGTGTACTTAAAGGGACACTACCACCAAAAAAGTTAGTGTTTTTATTTTGTTTAGTTTATGCTGGTGATATCATATTTTTACTTTGTTTTTCTCATGAATGTTTATTGAATAAAATATTTTACTCTGTGTGTGTGACTGCATGCCTACATTTTGTGCCTGTGTGTGGAAGGGAGATATAATGCTTACATCACAAGCGGTGATGGGGTAGAGTCCCAGTTTCAAATTTAATTGGGGCAATTTTGGTGAAACAGCAAGGCAGAGGAGAGTTCGGCCAGATTAGTATATTCTTAGCTGCCTCCTCTCCTCTGTTTTGCCCTCACCTTGCATCTGCTCCTTCTCCTATGTCCAGTATTACCCGGAACCTCCTCTATTTTGTCTATGCTGGCAGTGACAATGTCATACACAAGAGAGATTTGTCTGGGTATAGGACAAAGACCTTTCTCCCTTGTTAGGCTTTGCTGGCAGTCACTAGCCAGTGCTTCTCTCAGGATGGTCAGAGACTGCTCAGTTAAGCAGGTCCCTTCTCCCATGTAAAAATGCTCTGTTTGGCAGTACAAGTGCTGACAGGGTGACCACATTTTATTTCTGCCATTCAGGCAGTGGTGTATCTTGATTTTGTGCTGCCCTAGGCAGACAAAATCCGGGCACCCCCCTACCCAAGCTGCACACCCACGTTACACACCTAAGACATGCCCCATCATTCAGACTCACATCAAGCTCATACTCCCATCACACTCAGTCACACACTCCTACTCCCATCACGCACACTCTGACTCCCATCACACTCAGTCACACACACTGTCTCCCATCACACACTCTGACTCCCATCACACTCAGTCACACACACTGTCTCCCATCACACACACTCCTACTCCCATCACACTCAGTCACACACTGCTACTCCCATCACGCACACTCTGACTCCCATCACACTCAGTCATACACACAGTCTCCCATCACACACTCTGACTCCCATCACACTCAGTCACACACAGTCTCCCATCACACACACTCTGACTCCCATCACACTCAGTCACACACACTGTCTCCCATCACACACACTCCTACTCCCATCACACTCAGTCACACACTCCTACTCCCATCACGCACACTCTGACTCCCATCACACTCAGTCACACACAGTCTCCCATCACACACACTCCTACTCCCATCACACTCAGTCACACACTCCTACTCCCATCACGCACACTCTGACTCCCATCACACTCAGTCATACACACAGTCTCCCATCACACACTCTGACTCCCATCACACTCAGTCACACACACTGTCTCCCATCACACACACTCTGACTCCCATCACACTCAGTCACACACACTGTCTCCCATCACACACACTCTGACTCCCATCACACTCAGTCACACACACACACACACACACACACACACACACACACACACACACAGTCTCCCATCAGCACTTACCTTTCCCTGGTGGTTAGTGGCAGGCAGCATGGTCCCTCCATGCTGCCTGTTCGGCTTCCCGGCGATTGTGCCGACAGGTCACGTGACCGGGCGCGCGTATGACGTCAGCGCGCCCGTCACGTGACTGTCGGCACTTCCGTGTCGGCACACTGCACGGGGAGCCGAACAGGCAGCACGGAGGTTTCTCTGTGCTGCCTGTTCGGCTCCCCATGCAGCCTGGCAGGCAGAGCGATGGTGAGGGGGGATCTTCCGATCCCCTCTCACCTCCGTCTCTGCCTGCAAGCGCGGTGGGGTTTTTTTTATTTATTTAAAGGGCCGGATTTTTTTTTTTTCTTTTTCCAGTGCTGGGGGGCGCTGCCGCCCCCCAAAATTTGCCGCCATAGGCATCCGCCTAGGATGCCTCGCGGTAAATACAGCACTGCATTCAGGGACACATTCTCCAACTCCTCGATAAGCAGACAGAGGCAGTTTTAGAGCATTAAAGCCTCTATTAGCAGACAGAAGATGTTTTAGAGAAGTAATGCTTCTATTAGCAGATAGGAGCAGATTCTGAGAATTAACCCTTTATTAACATACATTACACACCTAGTGCTGCTGCAGTTTATACTGTGCTCCGTGAAGGAGGAACTTATCAAATCATGAGAGGCTTCTGAACCTTCAGCATATCCGGAGAGTTAAGTCTCTCCTGATTGCCTGAGACTTTCTTCAGAAAGAACTCCTAGTCCAGGGCTTTGCATAGTCTGGATTTATGCTACCCAGGATCTGGGACAAGTCTCATTGTGGGACTATCCTGGGCAATCCAGCAGCTGTGATCACCCACCGGCTCTGCGTTAACACATCAGATTTACTTAGGTGTCCTTAAATGCTTCTTTAATGCAATATATACAGTTTGTCTTAGTTGTATTTTTGTGGGGGAGAGGAATATGTTAGTAAAAATTGTTAGTTTAAATTTATGCCTTAAACTAGTATACTGGTACACAGTATAGTGGTAAAATTGACACGGTGGAACTGTTGGCAGACAGAGAGCATTCAGGGCCGTCTTTAACGCGGGGCAAACGAGGAAGCTGCCCTGGGCCCAGTTACTCCTGGGGGGCCCAAGGCAGCTGTCGCGTGGGCTCCCAGCCCCTGCTTGCCCTGTTCACAGCACATTGCGCTTGTGAACGTTTTTTTCCGGCAAGCCGCATCCGCTGGATGTGACGACCGGAAAAAAATTAATAAATAACCGACGCAGGATGTGACGTCACGTCACATCCGGTGACTGTGCTTCCCTCCTCCGTGCAGGAGGGAAGACTGCATAGAGGAGACATCCGGCCAGGGACACGGAGCAGAAGCATTCGGTAAGTACTAGGGAAGGGGGGGGGGGGGTATTACAGGCATCTGACTTGCACAATATTACTGGTATCTGTCTGGCACAATATTCCTGGCATCTGACTGGCACAATATTACTGGGCTCTGACTGGCACAATATTGCTGGGCTCTGACTGGCACAATATTACTGGGCTCTGAATAGCACAATATTACTGGGCTCTAACTGGCACAATATTCCTGGCATCTGACTGGCACAATATTACTGGGCTCTGAATGGCACAATATTACTGGTATCTGACTGGCACAATTTTACAGGCATCTGACTGGCACAATATACCTGGTATCTGAATGGCACAATATTACTGGTATCTGAATGGCACAATATTACAGGCATCTGACTGGCACAATATTCCTGGTATCTGTATGGCACAATATTACAGGCATCTGAATGGCACAATATTACAGGCATCTCACTAGCACAATATTACTGGGCTCTGAATGGCACAATATTACAGGCATCTGACTGGCAAAATATTACTGGGCTCTGACTGACACAATACTACTGGGCTCTAAATGGCACAATATTACTGGCATCTGAAAGGCACAATATTACAGGCATCTGACTGGCACAATATTCCTGGTATCTGAATGGTACAATATTTCTGGCATCTGAAAGTCACAATATTACAGGCATCTGAATGGCACAATATTTCTGGCATCTGACTGGCACAATATTACTGGCATTTGACTGGCACAATATTACTGGTATCTGAAAGGCACAATATTACAGGCATCTGAATGGCACAATATTACTGGCATCTGACTGGCACAATATTCCTGGTATCTGACTGGCACAATATTACTGGCATCTGACTGGCACAATATTACTGGTATCTGACTGGCACAATATTACAGGCATCTGACTGGCACAATATTCCTGGTATCTGACTGGCACAATATTACTGGTATCTGACTGGCACAATATTACTGGTATATGACTGGCACAATATTCCGGGCATCTGACTGGCACAATATTCCTGGTATCGGACTGGCACAATATTACTGGCATCTGACTGGCACAATATTACTGGTATCTGAATGACACAATATTCCTGGTATCTGAATGGCACTTTTGAATGGCATTGCGATGGATGGCGTGATTGCATGCAGGGGAGGGGGCAGGGTCCATGGGGCCCAAGCAAATGCTTGCCCAGGGTCCAATCACTATTTAAGACGGCCCTGAGAGCATGGCTAAAATAATATAGGCCCATAATGGAAACAGCACAGAAACAGTGCCATTAAATAAATACATATGGGTTCGGGTCTAGGACACTTCTTCGCCGCATTTTCATCGCTGACAGTTCAGCGCGGCAGTTAGAACGCTGAACTGTCAGCAATGAAGTATAACGCGGCCGTTTCACCGCGGCTGCAGCTATGTAAGAGCTGACAGTTCAGCGCTGAACTGTCAGCTCTTACAAATCTAAAAGTAAAACGAAAATAACCCCCCCTAATAAATGATCCCCCCCCCCAATAGTAACACTAATCACTAAACCCCAATACTAACACTAAAATTAACCCCAATACTAAAATTAACCCCCTAAACCCTAATACTAACCCCGACCCCTAATACTAACCCTAATACTAACCCCCGACCCCTAATACTAAAGTTAACCCCCTAAACCCCAATACTAACCCTAATACTAAAGTTAACCCCCTAAACCCCAATACTAACCCTAATACTAACCCTAATACTAACCCCTAATACTAAAGTTAACCCCCTAAACCCCAATACTAACCCTAATACTAAAGTTAACCCCCTAAACCCCAATACTAACCCTAATACTAACCCTAATACTAACCCCTAATACTAAAGTTAACCCCCTAAACCCCAATACTAACCCTAATACTAACCCCCGACCCCTAATACTAAAGTTAACCCCCTAAACCCTAATACTAACCCTAATACTAACCCTAATACTAACCCCGACCCCTAATACTAAAATTAACCACCTAAACCCTAATACTAACCCCGACCCCTAATACTAAAATTAACCCCCTAAACCCTAATACTAACCCTAATACTAACCCCCTAAACCCTAATTCTAAACCAACTAAAATCGGTAAAATGCTTACCTTTAGCGATGAAATGTCCCTCGATGAAATCTCCAGCGGCGATCTGTCTTGTGCTGTAGAGTCGGCGGTGAAGCGGCTGCGCGGAAGCAGCCGCGATGAAGTGTCCCATCCCCACTAAAGAAGGTGTTAGATGCTCACGTACTTATGATATCTGCTTTAGCACGTGTCCAGAATCCAGAGCTCACCTGAAACAAGGAGATACACTAAAAACATGACTAAGAAAAAAGTTATGTGAGATATATATAGATATAAAATTTACCATGAAATGAACATTTCAGTCCAGCCTTGGGATTCAGAAAGGTCTAGTTGGAGATAGTTTTTTTAATATAGTGTTCATTTTTTCTGTTCACACTAATATATTGAGCAAAGAAATATCTGAATGTTTTCTGATTATTTTTCTTCTTTTTATGAAAATGATCAGCTCTTAGCAAGTGCATAATAAAAATGTGTCGGAAATGTACATGTAGAATATCGGATTTAATTTGTAATGTGTGCTTTTTAAATGAATCAATCTATTCATAATGAATACAGTTACAAAACTGTACATTCCACTTATTATTTCAATACATTTTTTTGTTCGCTTTGAATAGATTCTATGTATTAATATACATAGTCAATGAAGAGACAAGAGAGGCCCGTCTGTGACAAGCTGTTTGAACAAGGTGCTTTCTCTCCTCTGATTGCAGTAACCTCTATCCTTACAAAGTCTTGTATTGATCATTTGCAAATAGCTTCACATCTCAATATGAAATATTGAATCTGCAATTAGCGTTGACTGGACTCCTTTAGTGAGAGAGGGAGGGCAGGATACAATGTTAAACAAAAGCAGGAGCTTTTCACTGCATAGAGATCAAACTTTGATCATGATGCTGGAAATCTTAAGACCTCAGAAATACCAAAGACCCCAATATTATTCTCTTAAAGGAAAACTGATGCTATTCAAATGGAAATAAGACAATAGTCATTTCTTTTTAAAAATATTTTTTTGTAAATATACTAATGTAAAATCTGTACATTTTCTTCATCCCTTCAGACAGTGTAGGTCTTATCCATGCATGAACCTATCTGGCTATTATTTAATATGATCCCGAATTCAGATGTTCACTGCACATGTACTAATGGTTCAGGCACCTCTCCCTTTGTTTGTTAAAACCTAAGCCTGCAGAAGGTACAGGGAAAGTGGGCACCTCCACATGCAGATAGAGCTAAGTATTAGAAAAGGTTATTTTTATTTGTGGGGTAACATTTTTATTGAGACTTAGTTTTTTGTGTGGCGTGTTACTTTATCTATTAGGTTTGTTAAATTGTGTATGTTAGAGACACAGATGGGAAGAGAGCGAATGAGACATGGATTCATGATGTCTATAGAATACATGTCACTGGCTTGGAAATGAGGAAAAACTACAGCAATTAGGAAGTCAACTTCCCATTAATTACTGTGGGATGTTTTTCTTTTATAAATGTGAAGTCATGATGAATGAGGTTTCAAATGTGTCAATTGTATGTCGTCAATGGGTGAGGTAGTCTCTGGAATACCTAGCAAGCCACAAATGCTTTACTGTGTTTTCACTTGCAATGTCATGTAGATACAGACTTGTTTAAAACTCCATTCAGTTCCTTCTATGAGAGCTAGTGGCAGACTGAGAACCCTCAGGGTCAGGGGCGTTGCAAGGCCTTCAAATGATTTGGGGCTAGAGCCCAAATGAGCTCTGTCACACACACTCTGTCTCTCTCTCTCACACATACACACCATATCTCTCTCACACACAGTCTCTCTCACACACACACACTGCGTCTCTCTCTCTCTCACACAACACACACACACACAGCGTCTCTCTCTCACACACACCGTCTTTCTCTCTCTCACACACCATCTCTCTCTCTTTCTCACACACTGTCTTTCTCTCTCACACACCGTCTCTCTCTTTTTCTCTCTCACACACCGTCTCTCTCTCACACACACAGTCTCTCTCTCTCTCTCTCTCTCTCTCTCACACACTCTCTCTCTTTCTCACACACTGTCTCTCTGTCTCTTTCTCACACACACTGTCTCTCTCTGTGTCTTTCTCACACACACTGTCTCTCTCTCTTTCTCACACACACTGTCACTTTCTCACACAGTGTCTCTCTATCTCTCTTTGTCACACACACATACAGACACCCTGAGACACACTCACACATATACACTTTCACAAACACCCTTACACACACACATACATACATAGATACATACATACATACATACATACATACATACATACAAACACTTAAGCAAACACCCTGACACACACACATAGACACCCTTACACACACCCTGACACACACACCTAGACACCCTGACACACACACCTAGACACCCTGACACACACTGAGACACCCACACACAGTCACACATTTCTTCCATTTATTTTCCAATAAAATGCCAGTATTATTTTGCCATTTAATATGCCCCAGCCAATTTGCCCAAAAACATGCCAGTATTATTTTGCCATGTAATATGCCCCAGCCAATGTGCCCAAAAATATCCCAGTACAATTTTGCCATTTCCTATGCCTAAGCCAATTTGCCCAATAATATGCCAGTGTCATTTTGCCATTTAATATGCCTAAACTAATTTGCCCAATAATACACCAGTGTCATTTTGTCATTAATAAGCCCCAGCCAATGTGCCAAATAATATATCAGTATTAGTTGGCCATTTAATATGCCACAGCCAATTTGCCCAATAATATGCCAATCTCCTCCCCCTTCCCCAGTACTCACCTCCTGGCTGCTCCGTTTCCCTGGTCATCTCCTTCACGGAAGAGGGAAATACAGTCACCGGATATGATGTACTGTCAAATCCGGTGACAATGATGACACTTTTTTTTTCAGCAGCGCGATTGGCTGCAAGGAGGATGCCGTCACCATGGGGGTGACACCCGTGGCCAACGAGGGCACCCTTAACCAGGGGGCCTTGGGCAAGTGCCAAGCTTGCCATTGGTTAAAGTGGTCCTGGTAAGTAGTGCCAGCCACCGTGCCCTGGGAGGAGAGCCCGATGTTGTCTAAGAGACAACACCAGGTGAAAATAAGTGTGCTGGCTCGGAGGCCGGCCGCCTTCCTCGGCCAGGACCTCAGACCATGTCCGAAGTGCCCGACCGCTCACTCCGCCTCTGATGAGAGTTGTTTACTAACTGTGAGGTGCAGGTGACATGAGGTAAGATAAACATTTCTTTAAAATGTAAGATTAAAGTGTGTATTTTGAAGGGCCAACAAAGGTCTTCTACGGGAGAAACTGACTGACCCTTCATAATACCTAGTCATGTCAGTGAGATATATTCATCTTGCCTCAGTTAACATGCATCTCAATGTTTAACGAATAGCTTTCGATCCCTCTTATCTGTAATATGTGATTTATCTTGATGAATGTACATTTATATTAGACATGTGCATTCGTTTTTGGATGAATGCATTTTGGACGAAAATAGCATTTTCATCCATTCGTCCGAATAATGAAAATGAAAAACGAAAGAAATCCAAATGAACGAATGCTATATGAACAAAATATATATATATATATACTCCACGAGAGAAATTGTAGTTAATTGAGACAGGAATTAAGTAGCCTTAATAAAGGTTACTGGCCCTTTAAAGCCAACAAATAACGTGTGAAACTGTCAACTGTGAATATTATATAAACCGCAGGGTTTTTTTTTTTTGTTTTTTTTTATTTAACATGCAACATATCAAATATGTTTTATACACTTTTAGTAATATTATTTTAATCACACTTTTGGGTTTACATCTACACCACAAAAATTTTACTTTCTATGTTTCTATCTGTTTGATTTCAACAAAATGATTTCCATAAGCTTCTATATCTGAAAAATTTCAATAGCTCAATAGCATAGGTAAGGGATGAAATTCGGATAATTTCGACTCTTTCAACTGAATTCTCCGAACCTTATACTATTGAAGTGAGGCCTTTTTCGTCCATTGGTCCATTCATTTAACCATTCAGTTTGTAAGAATGAGCATTTCACCTATGTTCATTCAATACATAGTATACGTTTGGGGAATTCATATGAATTTGAATTTCAACAGTTCAATAGCATAAGGTAGGGGATGAATGAAATTCGGATGAATTTGACTCTTCCAACCGAATTCTCCAATAGGTGAATTATTTCCCATTCGTACGAATGAATATAACGAAACAAAAATAATGAACGAATTTCGTCTAAAACGAATGCAGCAATGGACGAAATTCGTTTTGGAATGGACGAAAACAAAACGAAAATTTTCGTTTTGCCCATCTCTAATTCATATAACACCTATAAAAAGTTTCCATTACCAAACCATGTATTGGCCTATACTTAAATGAACAAAACAAATAGATACAATTTTTACTTTTGTTACCACCGAAATGTACAAACTGCGTTTTTATCCAGAAATTGTATTTTACCTTAATTATTATAATTATTTGTAATATTATATAATAACTCTATGCTTTATTAACTGTACTGTAGCACACATGCAAAACAATAAGCCCTATGTTGAGGTCAGTAATACTTGGCCAGTTACCTTATTTCACATTGCTCTAGCCAGGCTTGAAATACATTGGCTTGGATTGCACTAATACTTATTATCTATATTAAAAGCCTCTGGCTTCCAGGGGAGAAATTATTCTACTAACACTGAGGGCGATGAAAGGAAGCGGCAAAGGGTCCCAAGAGTGAGAAAGGGCCAAGAATGCAAAAGAAACCTGATTAAAAATGATCAGCACTTTATTAAAAATAATTCTGATTTATCACTCCCTTAGCAGGACATAAATCCTACGGAGAGAGAGTAGGTGCTGGCGCTGCCTGGCAGTGTGGGAATCCCATGCCAGCTCTTCTGCAGAATTACTGAGCACTGACTGGACACTGTCCCGCTGCATAGAACTTTTGAATTCCTGACTCGACATTTCCGCAGTAGACAGCAAATATTATAATTAATTCTCTATTCTGTGTCTAAAACAACGTTGATGTGTACTTCAAACCTTGGCACACAGGTTCACAGCACCTAGCCCCCAAAAAAATACACCCAGCCCCCAGAAGCAGGGGAAGCTTTTTAAGGGAAATTTCCTCCTTTATGGCACCTTCCTAGGCCTTTCCCAGTGAACACTAAGAGGGATATGTACTAAACTAGCACACAAATAAACAAACAAATAATCCCAAATTTCAAATTACGCACCATAACAATCATGAGGGGAACGTCAGGTAGCCCTGATCCCCCCATTAAAAATGGGGCTGTGAGCCGCCAAAATGGTTCCCAGTCCACCACGTAGCATATATAGGTGGCCAGGAGAAATAGCTGGGCAAATCATTTCCCACCGTGGTGTCTGGCGCTGCCGGTGGACCAAGCACCCAAAATAAAAAAACTCAGGCCAGACCCAAGAATAAATTTCACATTCCTACCCACTCCCTCTAACTCTATCATGCCCAGGAAGAGAAGATTCACCTGTAAAAAAAAATCATCTTTTGGTTGCCAGGTAGGTTTGCTTTTTTGCACCTGACTTCACGAACCCTAATGTCAGCCTGGCTAGCACAAGAATATGCAATATTCTCATATGCAAAACAATCCAAAAAATTCATTCATCATTAAGCAGGTTTAACCATTTCATATGCAGGTTGACATGACATCCTTGAGTTTCAACAGATTGTTGTTCTTGCATGTAATAAAATATCCTGTCATTCATTTCATGTAGTATCACCTTTTGGAATACAACTGGGACTAACTAGTTACATATTTATTTGAGATTTAAGATATTTGGTAACATTACAAAGGAACATATGACTAAAACGTCTCTGAATATATATATATTCGCCACCCCCGGTTAAGTGTCGGGGACATGAACCACTTGACCACCCCAGTAACAGTGCACCTTACCTGACTAGGTAAGCAGGACAAAGCGCTCGTCGCCATGGAACTCTGGCTGGGCGTTGCAAGTCTGACCGGTCCCCTGAAGGTCATGGAGCTTTTTAAAAACCTTTTTTAACTGTCCATGCACCCCTTGGGCATGTTTTGGGCTGTGTGTTTGCTTGCTGGCTGGTTAAACGGCTCCATATTGATCGTGCGCGTCCCGTAGGGAACCAGGTCTGGTGAGCAGAACAAAGTGCCTGTCGCCGTGGAACTCTGGCTGGACGTCGCCAGCCTAACCGGTCCCTTGAAGGTCGTGAGGCTTTTTTTTTTAAAAAAATGTAAAAATTGGGTGTCAATTCATGTACCAACTGTCAGTGCACCCCTTGGGCAAGTTTTGGACTGTGGGTTCGCTTGCTGGCTCATTTAATTGCTGCTCATTTTTGATCCCCAATGGGCGGGGGGCGTCACAGGGGTGGTAGTGTGCTCTGAGGGCTCGCGGGGGGGCTCGCGGGATAAAGTTTAAATCTAGCCACGGGGGGGCGCCTCAGGGGATGCAGCACGCACCGGGTGCTCATGGGGGACTCCTCCAACATGGCCCCATCACTCTGTGCACGCTGGGAGACTGCTGGGAGAAAGTTGAAATTCGGCCACCGGGGGGCACCGCAGGGATGGTAATGAGCCGCAGGGGGACTTGGCCCAGCGAGCGGTACCAAGCTGCGGTCATTCTGGAACTGTGCCTGGGCCTCACCGAGCCATCTGTTCCCCTGTGGGGGACTTGGTACGGCGAGCGTTACCAAGCTGCGGTCATTCTGGAACTGTGCCTGGGCCTCGCCAGGCTGTCTGTTCCCCTGTGGGGGACTTGGTCCGGTGAGCGGTACCAAGCTGCGGTCGTTCTGGAACTCTGCCTTGGCCTTGCTGGGCCATCTGTTCCCCTGTGGGGGACTTGGTCCGGCGAGCGGTACCAAGTTGCCGGACCTGCGCCACCCCCTGGTGGCCAAATTGGGATCTCTGTGCCATGGGTCCCCATGGCCTGTGCAGGGGTCTGGGATGACCCGGCGGTGTCCCCCGATGATGGAAAGTGGATTTTTTTTCCCATAGGCGCCAGGCGAAGAGCTACCTGGTTGATCCTGCCAGTAGCATATGCTTGTCTCAAAGATTAAGCCATGCATGTGTAAGTACACATGGCCAGTACAGTGAAACTGCAAATGGCTCAATAAATAAGTTATGGTTTCTTTGATCGCTCCATCTGTTACTTGGATAACTGTGGTAATTCTAGAGCTCATACATGTCGATGAGCGCTGACCCCCAGGGATGTGTGCATTTATCAGACTAAACCAATCCGGGGACCCGTCCCCCGGCCACTTTGGTGACTCTAGATAACCTCGGGCCTATCGCACGTCCCCGTGATGACGAAAATACATTCGGATGTCTGCCCTAGCAACCTTCGATGGTACTTTCTGTGCCTACAATGGTGACCACGGGGAACGGGGAATCAGGGTTTGATTATGGAGAGGGAGCCTGAGAAATGACTACCACATCCAAAGAAGGCAGCAGGCGCGCAAATTACCCACTCCCGACTCGGGGAGGTAGTGACGAAAAATAACAATACAGGACTCTTTGGAGGCCCTGTAATTGGAATGAGCACACTTTAAATCCTTTAACAAGGATCTATTGGAGGACAAGTCTGGTGCCAGCAGCCGCAGTAATTCCAGCTCCAATAGCGTATATTAAAGTTGCTGCAGTTAAAAAACCTGTAGTTGCATGTTGGGATCGAGCTGGCGGGGGCATTCGTATTGTGCCGCTAGAGGTGAAATTCTTGGACTGGCGCAAGACGAACCAAAGCTAAAGCATTTGCCAAGAATGTTTTCATTAATCAAGAAAGAAAGTCGGAGGTTCGAAGATGATCAGATACCGTCATAGTTCCGACCATAAACAATGCCGACTAGCGATCCGGCGGCGTTATTCCCATGACCCGCAGAGCAGCTTCCGGGAAACCAAAGTTGCAAAGCTGAAACTTAAAGGAATTGACGGAAGGGCTCCACCAGGAAAGGATTGGCCCGGACACGGAAAGGATTGACAGATTGATAGCTCTTTCTCGATTCTGTGGGTGGTTGTGCATGGCCGTTCTTAGTTGGTGGAGCTATTTGTCGCGTTAATTCCGTTAATATCACTGAACAGATCAGCGTGTGTCTACCCTTCGCAGACAGGTGCGGCTAACCCAATGAACCCCGTTCGTGATAGGGATTGCAATTATTTCCCATGAACAAGGAATTCCCAGTAAGTGCGGGTCATAAGCTCACATTGATTAAGTCCCTGCCCTTTGTACACACCGCCCATCGCTACAACCGATTGGATGGTTTACTTAGGTTCTCGGAGACAGGGATTCGGGCTGGCAGTCTTTGGCAAGGATTGAGCTCCACAGCGACGGAACCAATGTCTCCCTCTTTTGGCCTCCCCCTCTCTCTTCTCTGATCGATCCGGAACCTTGCATCCACACTGGGAAGGAGACCTTTGCTGGTGTCCCCCTGAGACAGACAAAGGTCGCTTCCTCCCCGGCTGCTGGAGCGGTCCCTTGGCCCCGTCCCCAGAAACAACTACTGCATCTGAGGAGGGAAGGTCCCCCAGAATCCCCCCCGACCACGCACCCCCACTATGTCTTGCCTCCTTCTCAGGGAGACTTGATCCCCCACACAGCATGGGTGTGGGGGCTCAAGTCTCCCTGAGAAAGGAAGGTTTGTGTGTGTATTGTCTCCCTGGGGCAGGCAGTGTTATTGAAAAGACAAACACAGAGTGAACGTTAACTTAATTATTAAATATTAACTTAACTTACTCTTGTTTAATATTTTGTAGGCCCGCCGTGGGTAGCTACGAAACCCCAGCATCTATAGGGCATGGACCTAATCAGACGGCCAATCAAGTCCACAGGCAGTTTGTTCTGCCACACCTGTAACAAGGTGTCTTGGAGCTCTTGCCGGGTCCTCTGCTTGTGTCTGTCCGACCATTCTCCAAACGTTCAAATCAGGACTATTGGGGGGCCAATCCAGCAGTCACACGCCTTTGCGCTCCAAGTACTGTCTCACCTTTCCAGCTCAGTGGCAGGGAGCTAGATCATGCTGTAAAATGCAGTCCTGTGGCTGCCCAAACAACCTCCCGATGGTGGGCATCAGTGATCTGGATAAAATCTGTATGTAGGACTTGGCAGCGACAGTTACATCTACCATGTGCAAGTCTCCTGTGCCCTTTGCGCTCATGCAGCCCATATAATTTGCGACACCGGGAACTTGATGGTGGAGACTACGCAGCTGGGTAGGAGATGTTCACCCCTGCATCTCCTGACATAGGCTATGCCATCCAACCCGTGAATGTTGACCTTACTCTCGTCAGAGAAGATGACCTTCTCCCACATGTCCAGTGTCCAAGCCCTGTGGGCTCTCGCCCACCGTAGACTCTTGGCTCTAGCGTTCTCCGTCACCAAGGGTTTCTTGCGGGGGCGCCGTGCGATAAGCTCTGCCTGGCACAACCTTCTCCTTGCTGTTCTGTTGCTGACCGTCGCCCCCGTGGCTAATCTCCAATCCTGGTTGATTTGCGGCAACGTGAGCCAGCGATCGCACAGGCAGAGCCGTACCAGCAGCCTGTCTTGTGAAGTGGTCGTGCACCTTTTCCGCCCTCGACCTTTCCTGTGCTCCATATTGCCCGTCTGAGCTTACCTCTTCTGCCAGCGACTCACCGTGGACCGGTGTATTTGAATCCTGTCAGCAATCTTCTGGGAGGACAGACCTTCATTGTGTAGTGCGAGCAATACAGCCTTGACTTCCGGAGTCATTGCATCTTAAGGCTGGAATCTGACCGGGGGCAGTCTCCGTGATGGGCTGGAACAAAGAACAGGGGGTGAGGGTTAGTCCAGTGCCCACACACACTCACAAAACTGTTCTTGTTAAAAAAAAAAATTGTGTTACTGGTAAAACGGTACAATACTTTACTTAAATACTGGCACGATAATTATGTCCACTACCATATATATAAATATATATTCAGAGTCTTATGCAATGTATTTATATATACTGCAGTTGTATTATATTTATATATATGTCTTTAATGATACTACCTTTTGTCATGACAGATGGAAGTATGGTAAATACCTGTACCCTATTTAATGGCCATCAAATTCGTACTTAATTTTCCTAGTGTTTTAATATTTTAGTAATTAATAAAAAGCAAATGTGCATTGGTAAATGTATGCCTTATTCAACGAACCGGAACCATAACCGTGTCATCAAAAAGAATTTACATTACACTAAATGCAGGGACATTTTACATTTTTTAAATAATTTATGAAGCGTTCATCAAGCTGTGAAACCCAAATGTAATTAGTGATTTATTCATTTTGTATAAATGAGCTGAGCCACTGATTAACTTAATGTGTTGAATGCCAAAGGGCCGAGCAGTTAAAACAAAGACATACACATATTGTAAATACTAGTGGCTGATTTTATGTTAAGCACCCAGAAAAATAAATAAATAATATGCCCCAACCCTTTCACTGCAAAACATGTCCAGCATTCAAGAAGGTCAACTAACTAGGTGCACACAACCTCTACAGTTCCATTGTCTTTGCAATCCCGTGATGCTTTGTATAACAATAGCCAGTACTAAGGCTGAAGCCCTGAATTTCTTTTTTACAACCCCGAATGAACTGTGAACTTTTTCTTTGTTCCTGTTGAGGGAGCACTGATCTAACCTGAGAAGCGCTCCCTCACAGTTCAGACAGCTTCAGCATCCGACTCTCTGGCACAGAATGGCTGTTTGAGGGCTAAGATGACATAGAGAAGCTATTTTGGGGCTAAGATGGCAAAGAGAGGTTGTTTTCGGGGCCAAAGATGGCACAGAGAGGCTGTTTTGGGGCAAATTAATTTAGTATAGTTCCATCTTATGCACATACGTGTTATTTTTAAAATAGACACTCTTTTCTCACAGTACTTGTATCTTTAGTAGGACCATCTTGAAAGGTATTGTGGACTACTGTTGGGTACAGCTTAAATACCAGTAATCTAAAGGGTCCTCTCAATATACACCAATGTGTCCAGAAATTAAATTGGGTTGGGCACTTTAGCTGCATTTCACAAGTCTCCGAAATACCGCAACTCGGGGCCAGATAGGCAACCGAAGCATCAGCGGCACTTCAAATTGGGACATTTTCACCCTGAAAAATCATAGATTTGTGCTACCCAATAATCACCAATCACTCACGAATACTCTTGGAATTAGGTGGAATTCATCCATTTTAATTCTCCTGATTTTAGCTAGAAAATTCAACATCAAAACCCATCAAAACCCTCTAAAGTACTAAATTGCACTACAACCTTTTTCGGGACTGAGATGGACTCCTTGGTACCCCGACTGGGTACCTCCATCAGCAATCAAAAAACATGTCCTGGGACCCCCACAATACAATCCATGAATGTAGACTCCAATTACCAGTTCAAGAAACACCGTTTATTGTATATATTACACAACTTATATGGAACTGTATATTTTGATAACAACTTGATGAAACAATAGAAACATAATCGGATTAGGACCAGACATTTTTAATCCATCTAAATGCCTCCGGGCGGCTACCCAATCACACAGGGGATGAAGAATGGGCGACCAATGGGAGACCAGGGGTGGACTTAAGTCCTTTTAAACCCATGAACTCAGGGACCTTTAAACCGATAGCCAAAAGGAGGGGCGGCTATGGAAATAGCTTGGAAGTAGCGTCCAATGGGCAGGCTACCTACTTCCTGAGTGACCAATCAGGTTAGTGCCGGCCTAACTAGGTCAGGCACTGTAAGTCCAAAATGGCAGGGCTATACTTTTATTTTTCAAGCCACTTAGGGTGCTCTCTGAGCCGGTTATACATTGGCGGATGGAATTCGACTGTATTTTGCCTATATTTCAGTACCCTTTTGGATCCCAGGGACCAATCAGCAGAAGAGCTACTATTCCCATTAAACTACTGGCCAATCCCCATACAAGCTACGCTTTTCCCCAGTCAGCGGTTATTTTGACCAATCCCACTCCTGCCTACTTTCCACTAAGCCCTGCTATGAGATTCGGGATGGAACGGTTGACATACCGGGGTAATGAGGCAGAGCGGGGTACCAGAAAGGGCTGTGATTTAGTAATTATTTTCATTAGAAAATGTATTTGTTGATATCATATAATTTTCAAAATATAACTAATAAACAAGTCCAGGACATGGAGGGGTCAGTGATAGGGTGTTTATCAGCAGAGGAGTACAACCAGTAGATAGAAATGGTACAAAACTAAGAGATCCATGGCTTTTAACATGATGCTACAGTATGATTTACTCATCATCATCTGATGAGGAGGATGATATACCTAGTATACTTCAGTAATTTCATCATCATCCCCGTCACAAGACTCACCTTCAACCACTCATGCCAATGGAGGGATGTTAGGCACAATTGCCTGGGCCTGCATACTAGAAGCCAGCAGTTGGTGGCAGGAACCTTGTCCAAGAGTTGATGAAGATAGGTCTGTTTGAGTGCATACAGTTTGGTGCAGAACATTTCCCATCAAAATTTGCATTGGACTTCATTCATGAAAGAGGGAATTTGTAGCCATTCACCAAAGTGCAGTCTCATCTAAGCTGTAGGGCATTTTAGTATTCTTTTTGCTTTGCTTTCTTGTTTATTATTTTATGTTCATTCCTGTCTGCCCTGTTCCTTGAATCTTTGTCTGGCCACAGTGTGGCACCCTACTTTTGTTCGGCCACAGAGAAGCACCTGCCTAGTTGGCCCTAGTGTGGCACCTGCTAAGAATGGCACCTGCTCAGTTGGCCACAGAGCGGCCATCCTGCTTGATCATCCTGCTTTGGCTGCATTTTCATCATTTTATATTTATTTTTATATTTTTTTATATATTTAATCTTTTCTAATTTTCTATATATACTTGCTCTTTATGTGCATTTCATTTCATATATTTTATGTTTACATTTAATCCATTGCTTAGCTGTATTAATTTGCTATCTAAACTGGTTTCATTTGCAATATTGTTTTTGCATGTGCTGCAATTTTTGTCTACTATTGCTTATATTTTTTGCTATATTTTGCTTTGCTCTTTCTTTGTGTGTTAGCTTGGGAGTGTGTTTTTTGTGTATACCAGGTTCTTCCTAGTTATTCACTATTTTGTTCGCTTTTCTATTCCAGCCTGACTGTGTCCCAGTGTACAAAGCAAGGTCCATAAAAATATGGTTAAATGATTTTGGTTTGGTAGAATTTGACTGAAAAAATTCCCACAGTAACACTCCAAACTCTTGTGGAAAGCCTTCCCAGAAGAGTGGAAGCTGTTATGGCTGCAAAGGGAACCTAGAATAAAAGTCATAAAAGTCATAAAAGTCCCTGTTGGTGTAATTGGTCAGGTGTTCCAATACTTTTGTCCATATAGTGTATGTTAACCTGTAAAATGTTTCAGTCAATAGATCTCCATTCCTTTTGTGTTGTTTATTTCGTGCTCTGCAGCATGTTTGCCATGAACTGATATAAACTACTATCCTCTTGTACAGCTCAGTTTGTTTATTTCTCAGTGATCGAAAACAGCGTTAATTTCTTGTGACTTTCATCCAACCTCCAAATTGCAAATACTGCTTCAAAGAAGAAGAGGGGAAAATTACGGAATTATAAAGAGAGGCCAAATCCCAAAGAGTAATGTGAAATCCAATTCCTTTAATTTGATGATGGTATTCGCAGCACTGCCCCATGGACAAAGAATTACAATCAGATCAAAGAGACATTTGGCTGGTGGAAAAAGAGTTTGCCACAAGAGGCAGCAACATTAGAAATAACTGATATATGAATGTGATATCAGACTTTTCCTACCTGCTTTATGTCCATTTAAAAGTTATTGCTAAAAAAAGGAAAATTGTTATTTCTTTTTTAGTTGATTCTTTAAAGGATACATAGACTCAGGCCCGCCATCAGGGGGTGACGGGCGATACTGGCGTCCCGGACCCAGCGGGTCCAGGGGGCCCAGCAGGCTCAGGTCACACCAGAAGAAAAAAAATTCCTCCCCTTTAAAAAAAATAAAAACCTGCACTTGCCAGCAGAGATGGTGGTGAGGGGAGATCCAGCAGGCTGCACAGGGAGCCAAACAGGCAGCACAGAGAATCCTCCGTGCTGCCTGTTCGGCTCCCCTTACAGTGTCATAGGGAAGTGCCGAAAAGTCACGTGACCGGCTCTCTGGCGTCAGACTAGGGAGCGGAAACAGGCAGCATGGCTGACACCATGCTGCCTGCCACTAGCCACCAGGGGAAAAGGTAACTGCTGGGGGGTAGGGGCATATTTATGGCAAATACTGGCATATTATTAAGCAAATTGGCTGGGGAATATTAATGGCAAATAATACTGGCATATTATTGGGCAAATTGGCAGGAGAATATTAAATGGCAAATAATACTGGCATATTATTGGGCAAATTGGAAGGAGCATATTAAATGGCAAATAATACTGGCATATTATTGGGCAAATTGACAGGGGCTTATTAATGGCAAATAATACTGGCATATTATTGGACAAATTGGCTGGGGCTTATTAATGGCAAATAATACTGGCATATTATTGGGCAAATTTGCTGGGGAATATTAATGGCAAATAATACTGGCATATTATTGGGCAAATTGGCTGGGGAATATTAATGGCAAATAATACTGGCATCGTGGGTAGGGGAGGTGCCCAAATTTTGTCTGCCTAGGGCAGCACAAAACCAAGATACACCACTAATACTAAGTGACAATCTACTGGCATATTGAGTGACAAAATACTGGCATATTGAGTAGCAAAATACTGGCATATTGAGTAGCAAAAGTGCACTATAAAATAGTAAATAGCAAACTCTATTTTATGTAACTGCTATTCCAGCCCTCGATGACTTCGGTTGCATGTTGAGCTAGCTCCTGCATCAAAGGGCCTGAATTCACCTCCGCACACCGTTCTCTGATGTCTAATATTATGGAAAAACATCTTAAAAAGTCCTCCCCACATAAGGAGGTGAAGCATTTTCCACCTAACTAATGCACTTTTATGGTGCCTGTCACTCCCCTGGAGGAATCCAGGATGGCTTGTGTTTAGGTCACTCCTGAAATGGAGGACTCTAAATCAGATGACCCCTGTTGAGAGAGAGGAGGCCCCTGTTTCAGACGTCGTGTTACATAGAAACATAGAAACATACAATGTGTCGGCAGATAAGAACCATTCGGTCCATCTAGTCTTCCCCAAAAAGTGTTCCCTATTAAAGTGGAATTAAATCTGACCTGCACCAACAGTGATCTACCTGGATGCCCAGGTCCCTGCGACCCAAGGATCTTAGCGCCTCTTTGCCGAGGGACATCATCTGCTGCATTCATTCTTACTTGCTGTAGGAGGAGATTATTAGGAAGTCACATAAAGTGAAATATCCTACTTTTAGGGTGTCCAAAATAATGATCCTGCCCAACATGCCTGGCCTACATCACAGAAAATCCCGAAAATCATTGAAACTGACCTGCTCAAGAAAGCGGGTATACCATTTACCTGGGGCTCCCCCTTGTCAGTTACTATCTACATGTTCTATATGTACGACGGTGTGCTCCCCTAATTATCTGCGCTCATTCTGTGAGGCCCTTCACTTGGAGATTCCGCTGTTATCTGAGTAGATGGATGGAGCATTGTCCTCTAATTTTGTGCCCACTCTGAGAACCTTACCCTGGGCTCCAAGGCCCCAACACAGGAGGAAGATTATAATGCTGGATCGTAGGAGTTTTTGTCTGATTTCTCGCTCCCCATGGATACGTTGCCTGTCATTTAAGATTTCTGCTCTCACTATTATTGCACCTTAGTGCCAACCCGCCCGATACCCATGATTATCCCCAAGGGCTGTTTGCACCTCAGTTGGTTAAATTCTCATACCCCCTAAACTCATTTGTATATAGTTCAATTATGATCCCATTATTTTTGGTCACATTAAAGGGTTGTTAACTGATTCTGCCCTATGCAGGGACATCTGCCTGTCTCATCATGCCTTTTAGCCCTGGATCTCGGCTGTGGTCGTGTCTCCCACGTTTGTTTGTTGCCCTGGTATATCATGGCATATCTTTCCTAGGTCAGCCCAGGTTAGGAAAGGCTGCCATAGGTTCTATTTTTTCTGTTCTTGACTTTTGTCAAGCTACAAGAAGAAATTTGTTACTGTTGTCTTTTGTTTACCTTATCACATCTTCATGTATTGCTCACACATTGTATTGTATTGTGTAGGCACTCCGCAATTATGTTAGCTTACATGCTGAAATTATCTTTCTTCAGGAAACTCATCTCACACCTAAGCACATCCCAAAATTCGGGAATAGATGTTTCAAGGCCCATTTTCACTTTACACACCTTTCCTTTAAAAAAAAGAATGTTGTGTCCATTCTCCTTAAAAAAATCCCTTAATTTCCAGGTCCTGTCACACAAGGCTGATAGGGAAGGTTGGTTTCTGCTAGTGACTGTATATGCCACCTCCACACTGGCCCCGGACATTTATTCCATGATCACAGATCTTCTGACCTCCTTGAACCCTGCAACTGCCATAGTAGCCAGGGATTTTTATGTTATCTGGGATCGTTATTTGGATAGAAAAGCTCCCCCCAAAATTACTCCCCTCGCACCTCCACAAAGGTCACCTTAAAAATGTTGCTGAGTGAAACATGGCGAGCCTTACACCATAAAACTCAAGAGTACACATTTTTTTTGCACCCTCACTCATCTTTCTCCAGTCTGGACTACATTTTTGTGAGGCAGTCTGCTATGTCTGTGCTTACTGCATAGTCTATCCATGAAATATCATGGTCGAACCATGCCATAATTGGCATGAGTGCCCGTGTGGAGGCTGATCGAATTACTTCTCACTGACAAACCAGTAATAGATCAAATTAGTGCTGACCTACAGGAAAGAGAGGCAGCGATCAGTAAACTCACATCCCAATTGCACACATTGGAATCAGCACACAAACAGTCACTCGAGGACGTTACGTTACGCCTAATCATACAAAAGCGCGGGGGATTGAATTCCCTAATGGGCACTATGGCCACGCGACTGTTTTTGCTAAAGCTAACAAACCTGATGACATGCTCGTCAGTAAACTACGATCTATACGTAAGTCTCAAAACATTACCCAACTAATTTCCCTGACTGGGTTTACCCATTATTCCCCTAGAGTGATCGGCTCCCAATTTTCTGACTTTTATATGAAATTATATGATGGCCTTAAGGTTCACCATTCTGATTCGACTGACCGTATTTTTCAACAACTTATGTCATCAATCCAACTACCTATGATTTCACAGGACCACTTAACTAAATTGAACAAACCTATTGATGATGCTGAATTACTCCATACTATTGCCTCCCTTAAAAATTCTAAGGAGCCCAGCCCAGGTGGCTTATCAGTGGCCTATTACAAGAAGATTATGTTATTGACGCTCAACACTGATAAGGTGTTGAACTGCATCAACCGGGATTTTATGTTGAAAATGTTACAATTATATGGTAAATCTGGTCCTTTCCTCGCTGGTGTACAGGCCTTGTACCTCAATTCTATGGCTTCTATCACAATTATGGGACCCAGGTTTCCTATTAAAAATGGAACATGGCAAGGGTGTCCTCTGTCCCACCTGCTCTTTGCATTGTGCTTGGAACCTTTGGCTATCGCAATCAGGTTCCATCCCAATATTAAAGGAATATTGGCTGGTGATATTGACTACAAACTGAGCCTTTTCGCTGATGACATCCTCATCACGAATCCTTTCACTTCACTGCCCACCCTGTTTTCCAAATTTTGGAGCAAAATGTCTAGTATTTCTGGCTTTAAAATGCATAAATGTGCCACATCGTGTGCAGGACTTGCTCTCACACAATTTTAATTTTTGGGGCAACGCCGCCATCTCCAGGGAAAACTTGCACTTTAGGGGTTAATCATACCTCTTACGTTAAGGCTGTATTTGAGGCAAATTATCCTGCAATTTTTCGCCTCATTAAGCAACAAATGACCACCTGGTCAACGTATAATGTAACCTGGCTAGGGAGGATAAGAAATTAATTTTATCTACAAACTTCTCTATCTCTTTTTGTGCTCTGCTTGTGTCAGTTCCTAGAGCACATATTAACCCAATTCAATTACTAATGCTGGCCTTTATATGGGCTCATAAAAGGCCACGCGTAAATAGGAAGATCCTATATAGACCTAAGCAAATGACCTGCTGGTCACATCCCTCTGCAACACTTCCGTGGGTGGACATAGAGAGATCACATGGATCCCCCTCTAAACTTCACACCATGGGTAAATGGCAGATACCATCAAATACTCTCACTACGGTGCAACACTCAATACACTTTTGGAGATCGGTTAGATATACGAAATCCCTCACAACTACCACCTCGCCAATGACACCCATTTTATATAACCCAGATTTTCCACCGGGCAGGACCCTGGACCATTTCTTCTGGTGGTCTGCCAATGGCTTAACCTTGTTTGGCTCCCTCATGGCGCCTTTCCCAGAGAAACCAAGTGGATACCCTTAAGGGAATTTCTTAGCTATCTACAGGTCAAAACAGTGTGTGACAGCTAAACTCAATGACCTGCTCACTGACCTGCTTTGAATCCATGTACGCCACCAAATCCAGAAAAAAACAACTTATCACATGATTGTATAACCATTTGATTTTGGATCACTCTAAAACTGAACCTCTGTTTAAGTCACAGTGGCAGGCCTCCTTAGGCCAGACATTACCCCGATGCAATGGACATCTTGCTTTATTAATATTCTATAAGTTTAGCACTTGCACACTTAGACAGGAGCAGGCCTATAAAGTTTTGTCGCACTCGTATCTAGACCCTACCAGATTGCAGAGAATGTATCCCTCAACCACTGCCTCCATGGTTGTGGACTGCAGGCCTCGTATCTACATGCCTGGTGGAAGTGGCATCGCTAGTGGGGGGCTACTGGGGCTGAAGCCCCGAATATCCTCTCCATAGCCCTGAGTCGTCGCCTGTTTATTTTCCCCCCCAGCGTGCTTGTTATGTGTGTCTGTGGGAGACAGCGTGCTTTTTATGTGTGTCTGTGGGAGACAGCGTGCTTGTTATGTGTGTCTGTGGGAGACAGCGTGCTTGTTATGTGTGTCTGTGGGAGACAGCGTGCTTGTTATGTGTGTCTGTGGGAGACAGCGTGCTTGTTATATGTGTCTGTGGGGAGACAGCGTGCTTGTTATGTGTGTCCGTGGGAGACAGCGTGCTTGTTATGTGTGTCCGTGGGAGACAGCGTGCTTGTTATGTGTGTCCATGGGAGACAGCATGCTTGTTATGTGTGTCCGTGGGAGACAGCGTGCTTGTTATGTGTGTCCTTGTGAAACATGGTGAGTGTGTTTGAGAGAGACAGTGCGTGAGACAGCGTGTGTCTGTGGGAGACCGCATGTATTTCTGTGTGAGACAGCTTGTGTGTGTGTCTGGGTGAGACAGCATGTATTTCTGTGTGAGACAGCATGTATTTCTGTGTGAGATGATAAGTGTGTGTGTGTTTGTGTGCCTGTGTGTGTGTAAGCTAAGTAATTACAAACCTATGCTTTATTTACTTGAGATTTTTTCCTTTTATTAATATTAAGTTGTAGATCTGATCTCATATACTTTGTAAATAATTCTGTTAAACAATTTGAAAATTGACATAGACACAATGTAATATTTAGAAGATACGTTTATAACCTAGTAAGTCCAAATAAAGATATATAGTATAACAAAAAGTGTGTGTGTCTGTGTGAGACACTGTGGAGTCTATTCACTAAAAGGTGAGTTGAGGTGAGAGCAAAAAAATACAGGAGCCAGAAAACGGCACATACACACAATCACACAAACATACACAAACTTTTACATGGAGTCGCACACACAGTCAGTCACAAACATACAGACACAATCACAGACAGTAAAATACAGTCAGTCCCATACACACATACAGTCAGTCACAGAGACATACACACAGTCAGTCACAGAGACATACATACAGTCAGTCACAGAGAGACACACACATACAGACAGACACACATACAGTCAGTCACAGACAGACACACATACAGTCAAGACCATACATACAGATAGACACACACACACATGCAGTCAGTAACTTTGCTTTATACTATAAATATTTATTTGGATGTATTAGGTTATAAACTTCTCTTCTAAATATTACTTTGTAAAGAGAGACACACACATACAGACACACACATACATACAGGCAGTAACATACAGATACACACATATAGTCAGTAACATACAGACACACACAGTCAGTAACATACAGATGCACATACACATACAGTCATTAACATACAGACAGACACACACATAGCCAGTCACAAACAGACACACACATACAGCCAGTCACAGACAGAGAAACACATACAGCTGGTCACACATACACACACATAGTCAATCCCACACACACACAATTACACACAAGCCAGATTTAAAAAAATAACATCTGTCAATATGTCCCCCCTCTTGCTGCCATCCCTCATTCTAGTCTGGTCTGTGCCTCTCAAACAGGCACAGACCATCTTTGTTTCTTTCCTGCTGAGGACAGCAGGCACTTGGACACTATAGTGTGGTGTGCATGGGGACATACCAGGAAGTGGGTGCAGACACTTCCCCCTCGTGCTCCACTGGATAAAACAAAAACAAAAAATGATCCCAGCAGCGAGGGCACCATGTGGGGACAATAATATCCAGTGCCAGGTCTAATTTTGAGGTGCCCGGGATTTTTTACGCCCTGATATATACCCAAATATACTTATTTTTAATTGGCATCACATATAATTATCTGTATGTCCACCTAAGCATTTACTCCACTTCTATCAAATCTGCCCCGGGCTCCAGCCCCAGGTCTTTTGGAGACCTAGGAATGCCCCTGCCTGGTGGTCCTGCCCCTTATTCCAAATGGAATAAAATGTTTGCCCTCCTAACAGAGACCTTTCTTACACAGCTTGACCCAGACCCGAAGACAGCTTTGTTACATATTAATCACCACCATGGCCAGCTCTCCAAACATAACCATTTGCTTATCCACCATATATGCTCGGCCACGACAAGGGCTATAGCGAAGCACTGCAAAAGGACCCCTCCCTCTCTTACTCTGATACTCCGCTGTGTGTGGCATATATTTGCCATGAAAAAGGTAACAGCTACTTTACAGGATAGAAGGCAGGTTTTCACGAAGATCTGGGAGCCTTGGACCGCTTCTCAGTGTGATGCTTCACTAGATCCTGTTATATATTCCCTATAGAGGCTGTGAAAAAGAAAGGAGGTTTCTTCAAGCTTGGATCTCATACATTAAAAGTACGACACGCCGAGAGGAAGCCTGTTTTAAGGCGAAACGCGTAGCGTGCCTACCAATACTGCTATATTTTCCAGATTTTAAGTCATATGTTGGGACTGAAAGACTTTGTCCTGGGACTTTTTCTGTGGAGAGACCTGATGCTGAGTACTTTTATGTAAGCTACCATTTGTTTGTTTTATTAAATATCTTTTCTACTACTAATCACCTATCTCCTCGTTTCACTCCGCTATATGTGAGGATTATATGGGGAAGAGAGAAGATTCTATCAGATATTTGACGTGCCCTACACACCTACTTCGTTTGTGAGTGCATTTGTTCATTCTGCACCAATATTCACTATAATATTGAATTACACTATGGTCTCTGTCTGTTTTTTTGTTTCCTCATATATGGTATGAAACATTGAAGACTTTGTCCATACTCCATTGCCATATCAACAACTTTCAGGCAATTATTATACTTTCATATACTCTTTTTACCGTGTGGGGTTTACTTTAGCGCACCAGTCACTCCTATTGTTTGGTTTTATTGTATTTTGATGTTTTTCTCACGTGTGTTTTCAGAGTAACACATGGATTGGTGCTGCTGTGTTATAGTTTAAGCGCCAGGATTTATTTTTGGCATTCACATACATTAAAAGTAGCCTATGTTAAATGCTCTTATGGAACGTGAAACGCATATGGATTTCACTCAGTAGGTTTTCTTACCTCCCATTGCTAAATTGTAATGTCTGCCACTTGGATGGAATAAACTATGCACACTTTAATCTTCAAGTGATTGTGGACAGAACTTTAGCCTGCCTAACTGACTTTTTGATTTTGTATGTACATTCAAACCAGGCCCAAAAACATTTTTTAAAGCATAGGTAGTGTAGAATCATATTAAATACCAGAA
The DNA here is from genome assembly GCA_036172795.1 of Pelodytes ibericus. Classification (NCBI taxonomy): domain Eukaryota; kingdom Metazoa; phylum Chordata; class Amphibia; order Anura; family Pelodytidae; genus Pelodytes; species Pelodytes ibericus. The sequence continues at coordinate 165,816,088 of CM069857.1, forward strand.
GGCATGCACTGAGCTATAGCAACTGCATTTGAAAACAAAGTGACATTAAAACTGGAATATGTAATTATTTTTATTGAAGTCCAATGTTACTTTAATATGTTTTTGCAATGTACAGTAAGGTGATAACATATTATAAAAAATTTCTCATGCAGTTCACAATATAGGGTCATGTTCACTAATAAACCCACATTAAGTGTAACAAATTCATTCTTCTTTAACTTGCTGAGCTATTTAATTAGGTTAACTACAAATGCACCTTACTAATAAACGTATGAAATAATACATGTGAGAATGTTTAATGAACATAATACAGTCTCCTTATCCATTAACTCATAATGCTTTATGAAGGACCAGCTAAGTCACTATAAACCTAGTGGGTTGGTAATATAGGCCATTACCAAATTTATTTTTACGTCTCCTGTCTTGGCGTGCAAGACTAAACTAAATTTATTGGCATTTTGTGCCCGTATTTGTTCTCCCGAGATTCTCACGTCAGAGCAGGGAGAGAAATAGAGCAGGGGAGGAAACAGTAGATCATCTGTTCCCATTAAAAGTGCAATGCAAGCATCTTGCATGCGACATCCACATTACAGCTGCATCAGTGAGGTCACAACTATAACAGAGAATGACCTTCTGAAGCATATCCCGGCTGCATTAAAAAACACTATATTAGATCCTGTATTTCATTGATTCTGGGTTCTGTCTGGAGTAGTAAAATCATAGCAACATATATAAAAATTGTGTATTATGACTTTTAGTAGTAAATTGCATTAAATATACAGGTTTTTTCTGCTGGTGTTCAAGCTATTGCTTGAACACCATCTCCTGACAAAGTACTTTATCGGTTCATATGAGTGGAACTAGAAAACTGAGATTATTAATTATGTGACATCTAGAAATTCATGTAATATTTAAGGGTCTTCTCGGGCAACTCCAGCTACAATCTGGTGAAATTCTGCAATTTCTGGCCAACTTCAGGGGGTTCAGTCCTTTAGAAGTAGGTGAAGTCCATAGAATTTTGCAGTCCTACAACTAAATGTGGCCAAAAAATGTGGCCTGAAATTGTTGGAAACTGGCGGTTTCATATCAGCCATATTGGGTAGCCGAACTGCTTCATGTTCTGATTTAGCCTGAATTTAGGACAGATCAGTGCATATTGAGTAGACACTATAGTATTTGTTTGTCAGATGAGGATGTGGATGAGGATGTGACTTTAATTTTTGGCAGACTTGCCAAGAATCCTCTTCAGCCGACCCCATTTTTACCCCCTTTGTGACGCATGGTACCCAATGCGCCATGTGGCCACATCTGACAGGTAGGATCCCGCTGCAAGTCCCTGCAGTGGGATCCTACCACAGCTCATCGCGGGGAGCCACGATGAGCTGTTAAACGCTAGGACGTTCTATGCTGTCCTACCGTCTTTTAGACACTCTAAAATCAGGATGGCATAGAATGTCCTAGCATCAGGAAGGGGTAAACAATGTCCCAAACCCCACACAGTTCCTTTGCTGGGTAATATAAACACATAGAATATTTTTTGTGTCTTTGGAGCATGTACACTGACAGACAGTGACATCAGATGCATAAGCTAAAATAATTTACAATACAATAATTACTCTTCTTGCAAGACTTGAAGGAGTCTATACCCAGATATTGGCATTACAAAGCAAAGTATGTATTTTGTGAGAGAGACTACTCTGACCTGGGTATCACATGGAACCCTTATCTAACCCTTTCAGGTATTTGCGACAATTGCAAGAAATTGTGAGAAGATAAAATGATAAAAAAAAATAGAGACTGAATTGTGGCCAATTGAGAATCATCCAGAAAATGGTTTGCACAGTAGAGAGAGGGGTTGCACTTGCACATCAACATTTTGACCAAAGATGTGTATTCTAGTTGGAAGGATCCTATCCCTAGTGTTTGAGGACAGTGAGAGCTAGGTGGGGTAAGCTACAGGTTTATTAACAGGTATTCTAGCAAGATGAGTAGTAATTTTCCTTAAAGGTGTGGTGTGGTGATCTTTAAAGGACTTTTTGAAGTTTGAGAAAGAGGGAGAGAGCTGAATTGTCTACTGAAGGGAGTTCCAGAGTCAGGAGGCAGCTTAGAGAAAAACTTGCCGATGCAAGTGGGAAGAGGGGATGAGGTTGGAGGAGAGCCTAAGTCCATTTGATGAGCACAGAGGTCGTGCACAGTAGTATCAGTTTGTAAGAGAGGAAATATAGGGAAGGGCTGAGGAGTAGAGGGATTTGTAGGTTAAAGATAGAATTAAAAATGTTATCCAAAAGCAGATGGGAAGCCAGTGGAGGGTATTGCAGAGAGGAGCAGCTAAATTAGAATGACGAGTGAGAAAGATGAGCTTAGCAGTTGTTTCTTCTTTCATCTTTATGTCTTATCTTCCTTTCTGCCATAGATTGTCTGTCATATCTATTAATGTGCCCATACTTCTCAACCACACACAATCTATGATTAAGCTGTTAAATGTTTAACAAGAAAATGTCATCAAAGTCCTGTAAGCTGTGATATAATCAAAGCAAGTCTATGTTTACTGATCATGATCACAGCCTGCCTTTTCAGATAATGAAATATTTGGCATGCTATAACAAAGACTGAATGGTTAAATAACACTGGACTCTCAAATATTGATCACATGGATAAACACCACTTACTTCACCACCACATCTTTTCAGGATTATCATCTCTCTGCCAGCTGGTTTCAATTGCGCACACTCTAACTCAGGTCTGCCAACACATCATTCCTCTGTGGTTTACTGCTCTTTCCTCATTGGTTACTGTAATTCCAATACCTCGACACCAACACCTTCAGGGAATATTTCTTCTACTAAGCAGCAATTCAAAGTACTTAGCCATTCATAGTAGACAGTTCTCTTTGTCTCTCATAATGATTCCTTCCCTGTCCCTGCAAATGGTGGTTCATATATTTCTGGTTCTCATTAACAGCTAGCAAATTACATTTATATTGCCGCCAATGTTTGACACCTATGTAGTAGTCCAAGCCTCCATCAGCCCCTCAACACCTTCTAACATTCGGAAAAAAAGTCCGGGTTCGGGGTCGAATTTGACCCCGAACATACTAGTGTTAGGGGGGACCTAATGTCCCCCCGGTCCCCACCCATTGCAGACGGGTGGGGACCCTAAAATAATAATGAGGGGGGGACCTAGTGTCGTCCCCCCGGTCCCCACCCATGAGCGGTGGGTGGGGACCCTATAATAAGGGGGGGACCTAATGTCCCTTTTCTTTAGCCTCAAAAAAGGGCAAATAAAAAAAAACATAATAAGCGCCGCAACTGTTAAAAAATAAAAAACGAGCGCAAAAAAAAAATGTATCCACTGGGTAAAAAATAATCCATCTTCACCCATGGAGGGCCCCGTGCAGACTGAGCTCTGCAGGGCAGGGGAAGGCTTATAAAGCCTTGGCCCGCCCTGCAATTAAGCTCAGAAAACTCTGATTGGTTGGTTTAAGCCAACCAATCAAAGTGCTCTGACAGGTGAATGAAGAGACTGACAGGTAGGTCTCTCCATTTACCTGTCACAGCACTCTGATTAGTTGGTTTGAAATCCAACCAATCAGAGTGCTCTGTGTCATTTTACACAGCGTGGGAAAGTCCTTTAGAATTTTCCCACTCTGTTTAAAATGGCTAGCACTCTGATTCGTTGGTTTAAAAAAAAACATTTGCGCTCGTTTTTTTTGGGGGGTTTTTTAACAGTTGCGGCACGTATTATGGTTATTTATTTGGCCTTTTTTGGGGCTAAAGAAAAAAGAAGACCTCAAATGGTAAGTATGAAATTGTTTTTTTTTACAGGTTAGTTTATCGCCCACCCCCCTCACTATTATTATTATTATTAGGGTCCCCACCCGCCGCTCATGGGTGGGGACCTGGGGGGGACACTAGGTCCCCAGTCATTATTATTATTAGGGTCCCAGTCACTAGTAATTTTAAATTTAAGGCGATATGAATAGCCGAACCCCGAACTCCAACCCGGACATACAGTGGAATGTCCTTGCTCGGGTCCCGGGTCCAAAAATCGTAATGTTCAGTACGAACCCGAACTTTGCAGTTCGGGTTCGCTCAACTCTAGTCTTAACCATTAGAACTGCTTGCCTTTTGTGCACCGAACTTGCCATTGATGGACACTTCTTCCCTTCCCATGTTGGTGTTCAAGCTCCCTGTTCCAACTTTTTACAAAACGTATCTTTTGTTGGAGTGTGGACCCATATGACCGTTATGTTAAACAGACATGCCTTTATTCTGTAAATTCTATTCACTTGAATAGAGTTGAAGATTATAACAGCATTCGTGAACATCAAACCAATCATGTACCTGAACATTACATGTTTGAGGGTCTTAAATGCCACTGCATTACACAGTATGAAAACATTTCAGGTAGCTAACAGAAACTCATGTTTCATAAAATAGTACCAGGCCAGCTTAAAGGGCAACTGTCTGCAAAAAAACAAGTTATGTTTAACTAAAAGATTGCATCAAATATAGCCATTTTAAATTGACATTTATAATAAAAGAATAAAAATGAAGAACCTTATAGAGCACTCTTTGCTTGTATGGCTCTGTTAGGGGGACAGACATCTTGGGTCAGATGGGTCAGATCTTCCTTCTTCTGACCCATAACACCCAAGATTCTGAACAAAATGTCAGCCCCCTGATAGAGCTATACAGGCACAGAAGACTCAAAGACTTTATTTAAAATGCCTACACTTGATGCAATCTTTTCAGTTAAACATAACTTGTTGTCCTGTAAAATCTATTCAGATTCAGAGTCTCATCACCTTGTGGAAATCCCCGCTGGTACCTGTTTGCAAAGATGTCTTCTTAGTGGATCTTTTAGCTTCCCTACCTACAAGATCAACAATTTACAACATTTGTCTGCCAATGTTTTTTGTATTTTGTAGTCTCTGCATACACTCTTTTGTCTTTCATTGTCATTCATGGCCTTTTGGTTCCTACATAATACCCTATTCCCTCCTCCACAGTCAGCAAACTTATACATTAACTCTAGGGTAGAGAACTCTAGGTAAGAGGACCACACAGTTGTAGAAGGGTTCAACCTGATGGACTTTTTTTCTACCTAATTAACTATGTGCATAAAACTTAATATTCTTCAGTGGTGATATCTGCTGCTCTCATAAAGTGTACCACCCAAAAAATATCCAATATACATTTAAAACCCGAAAAAAGTATATTTAAATCAATAATTATCCAATATATCCAGAATACTATGGCTATGCCTTGGGATGACATTCATTACACTACACAAGACTGTAGGTTTTAACCAGAAGATGTTAAAAAAAATGTTATTGTCTAATTAACTATGTAATTCATTTTAACTAAATAAAGGCTGTGATCTGGTTACCCTAATGCTACATTATAATTTCAAATTAAGGGTCCCTACAGTATATGAGGCAGGCAGGGTGATTGCTAACCTTTAGCACTTTAGCTCTTGTGAACTATATTCACGGCTGGCCTTTGGGTTGTGCGAGCATGTAGCACAGAGAGCCTGCATAGAGGGAGAGACCAGCAGCTTCCTCCACACCACAGTCAGCCCAGGAGGGAGCCCCCCACAATCCCAGGGACTAGATGAGTCTCCTCCCATGCCAGAAAGGTAGGATCCTGGGAGGGTGGCTAATAAAAAAATATATCTGTTGCTGTATTACTCTTCCAACGATGCTCAGCCAGCATCATGGTGGACACCTGGCTGAGCATCATGGGACTTGTAGATCACAGCAAATACCTGCAGGTTTATCTACTGCTGACTGCACTTACAATGATGCCAAGCCAGTATCATGGAAACATTATGACTGGCTGAGCCTTATGGGAACTGTAGTTAACAGCAGATGGTATGACAACTGTTAGTTATGGACAACAACTGTGCTGGGGCATGTCCTGGGTGTGCAATCTGGGAGCTTGCTAGGGCATGACCTGGATGTTCAATCTGGTTGCTGACTGGGGCATGACCTAGGTGTTCAATCTGGTTGCTGACTGGGGCATGTCCTGGATGTGCATTTTGTGTGGTAACTGGGGCATGTTCTGGGTGTTGGGTGGGCATTTTCCTTGGTGTACAATCTGGGTGCTGGACAGGGCATGTCCAGAGTTTGCAATCTGGATGCTGGATGGGGCATGTTTTTAGTGTGCAATCTGCATGCTGGTGGAGGCATGTCCCGGGTTGCAATCTGGGTGCTCTGTTAATACCAGTGGGTGCAAGCTGGATGCACTAGAAAGCATACTGCATTATAATTGTAAATGGAAAAAGGAGTTAAGCAGGTATTCTATATAAACATTATTTTAGAAAAGATGTGATCTAGCTGTGCCCTTATGGTTCCTGACACAGATTATTTCATCCACTGGGAAAAGATCCCCTCTACCTACGTTAGATAGCTGTAGGATATGATTTACCACAGTTTTAGAAGTGGTCCCTACTGCAAAGCTTTGATTTTGGTATAACCTGTTTCCAGCATAAAAAAGCAAGTTATACATAACATTTAGATTTACAATTTTATTGGCCTTATTCTGCTGAGGTTAAAAGGATTCTATCATGTGTAACACACCAAAGTCCATTTTTATTATACTTTCAATGATATCTAAGTATTTGCTGGCTACAAAATATTTACTATCAAATATACAATGGTAAAATATAATATTCATGCTAGAATAAAATTTGCTTAGCTCATTCTAGTTCCAGTCCTACTGTGCAAAATCATAAATTAGATGCTACGCATGTGCACCGGAATACTATGGAAACAATCCTGGCATTTTTAGTGCAGGGGCTAAGTGCATAAAATGTATACTCTATTGAGTTTGGTTGCAGAGATATAGGGCTTTATTCCTGACAGAGGAATTGAAAAGGGAATTAGAAACTTAGGGCCAAAGCTGAATTTCACAAATCGCAGAAATGCGGACACTTAATATCCCTGAATACAGATCTGAGTCGGCAATTCAGACCATTCGGAAAGCAAAACATTGGAGGCATTCGGATCAGGACATTTCCACCATGAAAGCCATGGATTTTCAGCTACCCAATGTGCCCCAATTCTACCCAATTTCAGATAACATAGGTGGAGATTCTCCTGATCTGAGCTTGGGTTTCAAGTTCAAAGAACAACTGTCATGCCATCAGTAACTTTGCATGAAATAAATGAGTAAGCCATAATATATAAACTGTGCCATTCTAAAAAAAAAAAAAAACATATTGAAGTTTTTATGTTTATCCCAACTAGGGTTGCTATTAGGGTTGCCACCTTTTGAAAAAAAAAATACCGGCCAGTGAGGGGCGGAGCCACAAAAGGGGTGGAGTCATAAAAGGCGAGCCACTTAATGTTACATGATTCTACCAGACTGAGCTTCAGGCTCTCTGGTACAGGTACCAGGGGCCTGGAACTCATTTCTTGTAAAGCACAGGATATCCCGAAGCACAGCGTAGTTAGAGAATCACTGATAATGAAGTGAGAAATTAAAGTACACACAGTCAATTTTGAAACATATAAAACATTTATTTGAAAGTATTATAAATATGTTTAATATTTTCAGATATTCAAGGATGTTGTTTTTTATTAAAACAATACTGATCTCCCTCTACAGTATTAACCCTCTCATTACCAAAAAATAAGGAGGAGTCCCCACCAAAAACAATACTGATCCCCCTCAGTAGTATTAACCCCTCCTTACCAAAAACAGGCTGATCTGCTCTCAACAGCACATTTTCTCCCTGAGAGGAATCAGTGCTGCTGTTGAGGAGAGATCAGGCTATTTTTTGATGAGCCGTGAGGGGGTTAATACTGCTGAGTGAGATCAGTATTGTTTTTGATGGGGACTGCTCCTTATTTTTGGCAAAGAGGGGGTTAATACTGCTGAGGGAGATCAGTATTGTTTTTGATGGGGACTCCTCCCTCAGCAGTATTAACCCCCTGTTTGCCAAAAATAAGGAGGAGTCCCCATCAAAAACAATACTGATCTCCCTCAGCAGTATTAACCCCCTGTTTGCCAAAAATAAGGAGATCAGTATTGTTTTTGATGAGGACTCCTTATTTTTTGCAAGGAGGGGGTTAATACTGCTGAGGGAGGGGTGGGCACAGAGCACTGGTAGTCTATTTATTTATTTATTTAGTGGGGTGGGGGATCTGGGGGGGAGTTTTATGCAGGGCACACAAATGCTGTGCTCTGCATCAACCCCCTTGAGTTTTTTAACATTTGAATTACACTGTGAGGACTTACCTTCAAAGCAGCATCAGACAGCATGTGACCATCTGCAGGCTGGACTGGAGAGAAGCTGGCCATAGGCAGCTCTGCTGAATGACTCACTCAGAGGCAGCAGTCAGTCACAGGGCAGCCAGATCCAGCCAGCACAGCCACGATCAGCAGATACAGAGGCTTCAACTTGTGTCTTGTGCTGCTCCTTCAGATGGATGCTGTGCTTCCCTCTCTCCACGCTGCCGTCACAGTGACAGTGGCACACGTGACATGTGCACTGCACTGAGGGAAGTGGAGACTTCCGATACTGCATGACCGCTTGCCATTCTGAGAGTGGGAGGGTGAAAAAAACCGGCTTGTTGTATTGCCGTTATTTAGGTAATACCGGCACCGGCTCCAAAGGGTCAAATACCGGCTGTGCCGGTAAAAAAACGGCCGGGTGGCAACCCTAGTTGCTATCTTGGCCACATATAACTTTTGCATGCTGCCTTGCAGTGTGTACAAGTCATATGTGAGCAGAAGGAAATCAGTTAAATAAATGAACATGATTCTGTGGGATCTGGTCCTTAATACGTTCATTGATTTCTTTCTGGTCACATATCACTTCTGCATATTGCATGGGGGCCATGGCTGAGGTGGCAACTCTACCATCACATGTCAGATATTAAAACCCATAAAATTATGAATACAGGTTATTAATTATGAATCATTAAAAATATGAAAAATTGATGATTCATATATATGGGTCCGACCAAAAATCCGACCAAAAATACCCATATAAAGAATTTTTTATGTATGTAGAGATTTGGATGACGTTTTTACAAAAGTAAATAGAATGCAACAATTATTAATACAATAATAATTATTTTATTGAAAATAAAGATCAAAGGATAATCAAAATAGCTTAACAATAGCTTAACAACAAAATACAATAGCTTAACAACAAAATACAATATCAATAGATGTTAATCATAATTCACATGTATGACTTATAACAAATGTGAATAAAATAAAACATGAAATATGCAGCCAGGGGCGTACCTAGAGCATTTGGCACCCGGGGCGGACCCTGAGTGTGGCAACCACCACCCCCCACCCCCCCGAAATGTAAGAAAACACACACAATTTTTTTAATGTTTGAAAATTGTACAATTATGGATACCGGGAATATTGTGCCAGTCAGATACCAGGAATAGTGTGCCAATCAGATACCAGTAATATTGTGCCAGTCAGATACCAGTAATATTGTGCCAGTCAGATACCAGTAATATTGTGCCAGCCAGAGCCCAGTAATATAGTGCCAGCCAGATGCCCAGTAATATAGTTCCAGTCAGATACCAGGAATATTGTGTCAGTCAGAGCCCAGTAATAGTGTGCCAGTCAGATGCCTGTAATATTGTGCCAGTCAGATACCAGTAATATTGTGCCAGTCAGATACCAGTAATATTGTGCCACTCAGAGCCCAGTAATATAGTGCCAGCCAGATGCCCAGTAATATTGTGCCAGCCAGAGCCCAGTAATATAGTGCCAGCCAGATGCCCAGTAATATAGTTCCAGCCAGAGCCCAGTAATATAGTGCCAGCCAGAGCCCAGTAATATAGTGCCAGCCAGATGCCCAGTAATATTGTGCCAGCCAGAGCCAAGTAATATAGTGCCAGCCAGATGCCCAGTAATATAGTGCCAGCCAGATGCCCAGTAATATAGTTCCAGCCAGAGCCCAGTAATATAGTGCCAGCCAGAGCCCAGTAATATAGTGCCAGCCAGATGCCCAGTAATATAGTGCCAGCCAGATGCCCAGTAATATAGTGCCAGTCAGAGCCCAGTAATATAGTGCCAGCCAGATGCCCAGTAATATTGTGCCAGCCAGAGCCCAGTAATATAGTGCCAGCCAGATGCCCAGTAATATAGTTCCAGCCAGAGCCCAGTAATATAGTGCCAGCCAGAGCCCAGTAATATAGTGCCAGCCAGATGCCCAGTAATATTGTGCCAGCCAGAGCCAAGTAATATAGTGCCAGCCAGATGCCCAGTAATATAGTGCCAGCCAGATGCCCAGTAATATAGTTCCAGCCAGAGCCCAGTAATATAGTGCCAGCCAGAGCCCAGTAATATAGTGCCAGCCAGATGCCCAGTAATATAGTGCCAGCCAGATGCCCAGTAATATAGTGCCAGTCAGAGCCCAGTAATATAGTGCCAGCCAGATGCCCAGTAATATAGTGCCAGTCAGAGCCCAGTAATATTGTGCCAGCCAGAGCCAAGTAATATAGTGCCAGCCAGATGCCCAGTAATATAGTGCCAGCCAGATGCCTGTAATATTGTGCCAGCCAGAGCCCAGTAATACAGTGCCAGCCAGAGCCCAGTAATATAGTGCCAGTCAGAGCCCAGTAATATAGTGCCAGTCAGATGCCTAAAATATTGTGCCAGCCAGAGCCCAGTAATATAGTGCCAGTCAGAGCCCAGTAATATAGTGCCAGTCAGAGCCCAGTAATATAGTGCCAGTCAGATGCCTGTAATATTGTGCCAGCCAGAGCCCAGTAATATAGTGCCGGTCAGAGCCCTGCTCGTTTTAAACCCCCCTCCTCCCCCCCCCTTCCCCATTACTTACCGATGCTGCTCTCTGCTCCCGGACCGACACCTCCTCCGTGCAGTCTTCCCTCTTGCACGGAGGAGGGAAACACAGTCACCGGATGTGACGTAACGTCACTTCCGGTTGCTGTGATTTTTATTTTTTAAACTTTTTTTCCGGCGGCCGCGTCTAGCGGATGCGGCTGCCATAAAAAAGTTAAGCAGCGCGATGCGGGGGGGGGTGCCAGCAGCACGGGTGTCACCCCCGCTGGAGGTGTCACCCGGTGCGGTCCGCCCCCCCCCCCGTCCCCCCCTCGGGACGCCACTGTATGCAGCTCTTAGATGTCTCAACATGCATGTAGTATAATTTACTATGCAGTTACATTTCTGACCACTAGATGGCCATGCATTTTTTTTAAGATAAAACAACAACTCCATCGAGAATGATTAGTAGTTAAAATAGTTAATGATAGTACATAATTACCTACAAATTACTAGCATATGCTCTGCTTAGGTAAGGTAATATTCCTAAATCATATAACTCAAAGTGGCTATTTCTTAATCTGTCTGGTAAATGACAATGTATGCTTTCTAGTTTAGACTTTAAGAATAAGAATCTTAGATAATCTCTGGAGTTAGATATTACATATTTGGGTGAATAGCTATCTTTGGGATATTCCTCTGGCTTCCTACTGCAGAAAGGATGACAGATAAACACCAGGCTAAAACATATATATCCCATAAACTGTGGGATTTAAGTTTAATTTACCCAAATATATATACTAATTACATCCATAAAAATTGAGATTATGCTAGAAACAAAGTAACACATTTATACATTACCGGCAGAGGTTGATTTGCAGTTGAGACTCCTTCCATTGAAGAATTCTGTAATGGGAGTTACTCCTTGGACTTAGCTCAAAACTATGTGTATGGATATGTCTATTTTTATGGTGAACATGTTATATTTAAAGCTTCATATTCCTGAGTTCTCTCCAGAAGTAGAGAGACTCAGCCCTTTTCTAAAACATTCCCATCTCTCAACCCACTAGTGTTTGGCAGCTCTTCCAAAATCAGTCTCTCCAGGTCTCCCTTCTACCTCTCCAGTATCAACTTATCAACCCAATCTTATCTCAGACTCACACCCTGCTCTCTGTAACTTCTAGCCAATTAAAAGTGATGGGTGTGTTTAATTTAAATGAGATAATGTCATGATTTATAGCTATCCCTGGATTGTAAGTATAATGTGAGAAAATATATATGTTGAAATGTATAGAAGTGTTAATACAATTTCAAATTAGAGTAAATATTCTTATTCTTATCATCACATTAGATTAAAACTCATAAAAAAAATGTATACCACACTAATAAAACAATAAAAACAATATTCTAATTAATATATATAATTAATTAATTATACTTTACATATGTATTAGTGAAGGTGTGACATAATTATATATTTTAATGGGCAATTTGAATCAACTAGGTGTGTTTATAATAGCCCGTATTAGATTCTTCAAATCTAAGATCCAAATAGTTTCACCTTATGTGTCTTTGTCTCTATTAGTTTGGGTGGGCTAGTAAGCTGAATTTTAGCCCCTATTTCTCCTCATGTTTGAATATAGACACAGCTGTGTCTGCATAAATACAATGAAATGTGGCTAGAGTCATGAACCTTCCACTAACAATGGCCACCTTATCTGTTCCTGAGTTAGGAATGTGGAAGACTTTCTTTTATCCTCAGAGACACAGAAAATGATTTGAACACACAGAAAGATGTCCAAAAACTGACACAAAATGGAGGCTGCTGTCATCCATCTTGTTATCCTTGGCTTCTGCTTTATTCATGTACCAGTCTCGAGATTACTGTTCAATACCTCTGACACACTCTACCAGTCAGCAAAAGGAGCAGGAACTTTTTTTTTATCATATACTGAATTTTTTGTCATGGCAGTGGACTGTTATTCAAAATGGTTGTTTTGATTTGATAAATAGCTGGAATTATTGAGACCAATTAACACATCTTTGAGGGGTTAAATGTATAATTGTTTTAACTTTATGAAATGTATTAGTATTAATTAAAATTGGCCATCTGGTATTACATGGCTTTTTATATGAATATAAGTCTCTATAAAAATGTATACAGTTAGATTTCAAATGAAAGCCAGATACAATCCCTTCCAGCTTAGAAAAACACAGTAGAAACTCTTACTCCATTACAAATAGAGTAGGGTTGCACGGACGGCTCATTTGAAATTTAACAATGTATGTGCATCAGACCTGTCACATGCATGCATAATGGTGAGCACATTTCACCTGTTTACATCCATCCATGAATTAGGGTAGCTGCCTTGAATGAGATTTAATATGGAACTAACAGGGCAATACAACATACTAGACTACCAGGCTATATCTTACAGTAAATAAAAACCACATTGGTTAGACGTAAAGGCCACAGCGTGTTATTTAATTCAATTGCTATTGCCTCAAAAACACGAATAGAAACATGAACATTTAGATCCAACATTTATCATAGTGAAATTGGCAATGACACAGCCCAAGTAAACATAGGTAAAGATTATTAATATAATTATCATGATTAAAACTTCCATGACCCAGCAATTGGAACCAAACCAAAACACTGGGCAAATCTGTCTGCCCAGTCCCCTTTTTTAGGTTAGTATCTCCCATCTCTGTTCAAAACCTCTCACAAAGATTCAGCTTAATTGAGGCTTTCTGTTTGGACCAATAGATGATCCAGGCCACATATTTCAGCCCTACAATGAAAAGGAAGGGGGGGGGGGGGGAATCCTAGAAACAACTATTTTTTTTATATCAAAAGTGTTTTAAGGTAAACGATGTGTCCTCACGTATGACCAAAAACTGTTGGATTCCCACCAACCGATGTGACGCACAACTTCAGCGCCCTGCCCCAAATGGGCTTCTGTGTACCAAATTCCAGTTCTGGCAAACCTGACGCCAACATTCCTGACCAAAATACACTGAAAACTGCCATGAACAAGTAACCCTCCAGACCGGAAGGATAGACTCCCTAGGCATACCATAAAGGGTGATCCACATCCCTTTTCCCATCACTTCCATCTTGGATGAGAACAGCAGAAATCCTGATACATAAAACCCCTTGTGTGCACTGAGTTGCGCTCAAGAACTGTGATACACAAAACACCCTGAAAAACGCCAATGTGAAAGACAATCTAAAAGTAGTAACTTATATGCAAACAAGAGAATGTTATGTTTTGGTAACCTGAAACATGGCCTGCCCAAAAAAAGATGTTCAGTTACACAAACAACAAACTAAAATAGCAAATCAACCTTCCCAAGGAGGCTGACAAGTTTTTGACAGAATACACTACTGCCATGTTGTCCAAGAAGAATATCACCTCTTCATAGACCAGCCCCATATAGACAGTACAACCACAAGAAGAAACAATTAAAGGAAGAGCAGGTTGCAAATCAGAGAACTGGTCTGCCATTACATTGGGTTGCACACCACTTCCCTTGGTGTTTGGTATTGTTCTATATTTCTTTTCCTTTTCTTCCTCCCCCTTCTTTAATTTGTTCTTGTTTGTCATCCTTCAGGTCAACCGACTCCTGCAGAAAAAATGAAGAGAACATTTCTAAGTGCTCGCCCTTCCATATTTTTTCTTTTCCCTTGACCTTTAAGTGAACCCCTAAATGTCTAGAAAAAGACACGTGGGCATTTTGATGGGTAGAGTCTGGCACCTCTTCTAGAAATGTCCTATCACTCCCACAGACTGTCCCTCGCATGCCCCCACTGCGCTCACCCCGTTAACTGTGGCCCCTGAAGAGTCAGCCTCGCTGGTTACAGTGCCTACTTTTGCTTTTTCAGCCTTGACCCAAACCTTAGCTACAATGTGTGCATCCCCTGTGCCATTTCGGCCTGTCCCTTCAAGATTGTAAGAAGGCCTGATGATTGTAAGAAATCCTGGAGGCCTGTCAATATAAAGGACATACTCCCTACAGATTAATTTTCTTTTTCGTCTGTCCCTTGGAACTGCTACTTGCAGCTGATTGAACCCCCATAGAATGCATGATATCCCTGCTTTTCAGGTCCCCCACTTGGCCTTCTATGCAAGCACATGAATCCTTGCCATCAGAACTCAGGCCTGGGGTTAGGTCCCCTGCAGCCCCTCCTCCTGCTCCCGCATGCTCACCCGATCACGGACTTACTGTGTTGTCTTTGTCCTCTCAGGGCCCTGCTGGTCCTTGTCAACCACTTGCCAGATCTTCCACCCAACCCCATGGCACTTGTTGAGGCCTCCCTCACCGTCCTCACACCAACTGGATCCTCCAAACAGACAAATTAACCATAATGGGAGGATGGTTTGCTGTTGCTCCCTGCAAAACAAGGTGTCCAAACTGCTGCTGTGCCCAAGCCGCTCCATGCTGCCGCATTGCATCCCAAATCCCTGCCAGTAACTTCTCCATCTCTGGAACCATCCTGAAACAGAAGAAAGAGAAGAAACAGGGAAGATAGGTGAGAAAAAGTAAAGAGACTAGCAATCACAAGAACATTTTTGGATAGGAAAAACAAAATGGCTCAAGGTAATTCACTGTTCCAGCCTAACTAAATGCTAGTCACAAACCCTTCCCCCCATTAGCAACCAACAGACTTTAAAAATCCTATTGCACAAATCTATTTTTCTTGGGACCTACCATTGTACCAGCATACTGTGGTCAATTTTATAGACCAGTAAAACATAATTTTGCTCTCTAAGGAAGTGACTCATGATTACCATATTTACCTCTATGTTTCTGTGGTAAGTCACTATCTGTAAAACCAATACTCTAAGGGTAACTTGATTGTCATTTACCAGGATGAAGTGATGGGCACTGCCATCTTGGCACTCTGCCTGACAGCACTGTGACATACCGCTTGTCAATGTTTATCTTAGAGACAGGTGGCTGTGACATTTTATATTCCTTGTTAAGCACCGTGTGGCATGGCCTCTGGCCACTCGTGTGTGACTTTATAGTCCCTTAGAACAGCTTAGTCAGCTAAACGAATGGTATTTGTGTGCTGAGTTCCACATCCAGATGGTAAAAGGCTGGGCCCTGCAGCCAAGCTGCTAGCAAATGCTCCCTCCCTGGCATGTCCTTGAGCTGGTCAGGGTGTGGGACAGTAACAGACGGCAGCAGGCAGGATGCAGGCTGGAGATTGGGTAACGGAGCCTGAAATGCCAGTGGACTGCAATTGTTTTGCTAAAATGGGGACATCTTTCACAGATAATCATCCACTCGCTGGAGTCACTGGGAAAATAGTCTGTGTTTTCCTGGCACTAACATTCCTGACTATCTATCTCATTTACAGCTTATGACATGAAAGAACCTCTATGCACCTATGAGTGGGAGCATTACTGCTGTTCTATGCCAGTTGGGTGCACATTTAATTTAAAGTGAAACAAATATGTTTGTGTGTTAAAGGCAATGAAGTCAGGTACCTTATCCCTTTATGCCTGGAAATCTAAAAAGACTTTCCAACATGTTCTTGTGGTTCCTGGATGAAGTAAAGTGTCAATATCCTTGTCCATCTAGCTAGAGAGGTCATTGACCCAAACAAAGGCTCCTGGGGACAGTGAAATATCAGAGTCATATCAGTGACTATTTTGCCCTTTTCTCAGCACTTATGAAGCCTCGTTTTACTTGCAACTTGATGATCTGACCAGGTTTGGCAGCTTGGTTTGTGTTTGGTCTGTTTTGACTATGAATATGGTATTCGGGCCTCTCAAGGTAGGTGCTGCAGGAAAAGTGCTTAGCAGCAGTATCCTTTTTTGCTTAAATCATTGAGTTGGCACTATGTGTCAGGAATCTGTAGCCAGAGAAATGTTTAAAGACATGTTTTCTTTAAGTTACTTGCTTGTTGAGATTTTCTGTTCAAAGTGGCTTTTATCTCTCACATTGCACTTTTAATTGACAATAGTTGCATCATACTGCCGTTCTCTTTGATGTATCAGTCAGCAGCTGCTTCAGTAAAGTGATAAGATGGTCAGACCAGTCGTCACAAACATCTACTCTGAAAATTAAAAGAAGTAATAATGTACCCTTAATAAAATAGTCCCTAACCACCCCCCTAACTATGCCACTTTAGCTTACTATCATTATATACATGTCCCATATTATCAAGTAATAACCCAGAATCTACATATTTAGACCAGGAAGGCTACTCATAAAGTAAAATTAACAACCTAAACTGACCGAAAGCAATTACAAAATAAAAGTAAACAATGTGTGAGCTACTCCTGAGTAGGTACCAGCCCAGACAGCTGTTATAGCACTGTCTATCCATAGCGGAGCTGGTTTGACAAACAACTTTTCTTAACATGAGTTCAGGGGTGGGATCTAGCTCAATACGCCTGGAGGAATATCAGTTGTACACTGAGAAAGAAAATTAAGGCTGATTATTATGCATTTGGAATATGAACTACCAATATAGTTTGTACCAGTCTAATGGTGAGATCATCTCCGTAATGATGCTCGCCATGAATCACATAGTCAATGCCCAGCTCACTAGGTCTAGAGGAATACCAGCTGTATCAGTGTGTGCTTTGTGCTTTTAAATCTGCAGCAGGGTTGATATTCATGGAGGGATAAGCCAAATGGCAAATGATTTAGCTAAACTAGAAAAATGGTCAGAGCAGTGGCAACTGGCATTTAATGTGGACAAGTGCAAGATTATGCACCTTGGGCGTAAAAACCCAAAAGCAGAATATAGACTATTTGGTACAGTCCTAACCTCAACATCTGAGGAAAGGGATTTAGGAGTAATAATTTCAGAGGACTTGAAGGTAGGTAGGCAATGCAATAGAGCAGCAGGAAATAATAGCAGAATGCTTGGTTGCATAGGGAGAGGTATTAGCAGTAGGAAGAAGGAAGTTCTCATGCCATTGTACAGAGCACTGGTTAGACCTCACTTGGAGTATTGTACACAGTACTGGAGACTGTATCTCCAGAAGGATATTGATACTTTGGAGAGAGTTCAGAGAACTAAACTGGTTCATGGGTTGAAGGATAAAACTTACCAGGAAAGGTTAAAGCATCTTAACATGTATAGCTTGGAGGAAAGACGTAACAGGGGGAATATGATAGAAACATTTAAATACATAAAGGGAATCAACACAGTAAAGGAAGAGAGTATATTTAAAAGAATAAAAACTACCACAACTAGAGGACATAGTTTTAAATTAGAGGGGCAACGATTTAAAAGTAATATCAGGAAGTATTACTTTACTGAGAGGGTAGTGGATGTATGGAATAGCCTTCCAGCAGAAGTGGTAGAGGTAAACACAGTCAAGGATTTTAAGCATGCGTGGGATAGACACAAGGCTATCGTAGCTATAAGACCGGGAACGGGGGACTAATAAAAGTACTCCAAAAAAAATTCCGACACATTCTGTGTTTCTATGTTTCTAAATCTGGACCGTCTTTATCATATGCTAATGGAAAGATCTCCTCTGTAAATGCACAAGACAAACCAAAAAACATATATTTTTTCCTGAGTTTGTGTCATCCCATAGGGCAGACTACTATATGTATGCTACATGTGGATCTTAACTGGATTTAAAAACTATTTGTATCACTAAAAGAAACAAGAACTGAAAAAACACAAAAGTGTCTACTCAATAAAGAGAATATTACAGGTAACTGAGACAGGAATTTCAAACGTAAAGCCAAAGTAGAAATTCTTCCATTGGATTCGTTGCATTAGGTCATTTTCTGTTACATTGGCCTGAAGTTTTGAATTCCCATCGCAATTCCCTGCAATTCTCTCTTTATTGAGTAGAGCCTTAAGAAGCCATCTGAAATGTTTATAACCCTTTTATATATCCCAATGTCATCATACCCTGTTCTTTCTATCATTGAGATGGGTTGGTTGCTGTCTTTGAAGTGCAGTAGGGTAGATAAGTAAAAGAAGTTTAAGAAAGAAAACATGTAAAGAAATTGCCAATGGGACTCTGAACATTCGGAAGACATGTGTAGTAAATGTGATAACACTTGAATAATTGAGCTCTTGGTCTTTTCATGTTTTGCCTGGGAAGGTAAAACCCATGGGAGGGATGGGGAGGAGGGCTCTGTGTGCCCACCTAACATGTGGCTCATGAAAGAAGCGTTTGTGCCCAGAGCTAGAGAAGGAGGAGGGATGGACAAGCTGGCAGGCTGCACTAGGAAGTCAAACTCAAACGGAATAATTCAGAGTGATTTCACAGAGAGAGAGATAAGCGAGTTCTAATAGATACATAGAGACGATGATGGCTGGCAGGAATGTATACTTGTGCAAGTTATATGTCTATGGTATTTGCTGGTAAGTTACCCAACCTCCACCCCTCATAATACCACCCAAACAAATCAGAGAACCATCCGATCGTGCAATGTATGGTTGATTTCACATAATAAATACCCATGATTTATAATAAGACTAAAAACCACTTACAAATATATCTAAAAATGTTTTCTCTTGAGAGAACATTATTATGTAACTTTCATAAAAATAGAATAATTGTTATATTGGCTTGTTTGTGTCTATCAGATGAAGTCTTGCAATACACTTATATTTGGCACTATGTGATTACAGCATATAGATAAATTATAAACA
This sequence comes from Pelodytes ibericus, assembly GCA_036172795.1. Taxonomy (NCBI): domain Eukaryota; kingdom Metazoa; phylum Chordata; class Amphibia; order Anura; family Pelodytidae; genus Pelodytes; species Pelodytes ibericus. The sequence goes on from CM069857.1 coordinate 165,835,504, forward strand.
TAATTATAATAATACCCTAATGGGATTAAAAGGAACTGTCATCTGAAAACAATTATAGTTGATAAATAAATCAGAATTATTTTTTGATTAATTTTACATTATCTAAAGGTTGACTTAATAATCTGTGCTGTCCAATAGGATTCCGGATAGAGTGACTGAGTCATTGCATAAGCACTTGTGAGGTAAATTAGGGCATGAAAAATAAAATGTTGTTCTAGCAGCCAGTCCAAAAATGTAGGAGCCAAATATCTCTCAAAGTAGGACCTGGCATTCAAATAACAAACTGCTGCCATCACTCACCTCATCACACACACAGAAATCCAACAGGCATCCCCACCACACTTGCAAGTCAGGCATCCCCCGCAAACAGATACACACACAGTCAGTACTTGCCAGGCATCAAAATGATATGCCTATGTAGCAACCACATTACAACATACAACATTACATGTACATGATTACGGATCTACAAATCACATTTACAAGACTGACCAGGTATCCTTCCCCCCGAGTGCCTGTCTGTAAGCCACATCATAAACACATAACTGATCAGACACTTCAGAAATTGTGAACTGTCATTCTCATGATTCTCATCCAACCATTTAGCAGTTTAAATATCATGAAACAATTAGCAGGCAATAGCTTATTCATCAAAAAAGGAAATTCTAAGAACATGATGTCATAACATTTGACACCTTTGCTATTTTGCAATTCACATAAATCAGATAAACAATTTCCTGTTTAAGCATTGTGGAAACTGAAAACATGTGTCTGTCTAGGGTTAGATCTGGTCAGAGTTGAAAATGGAAAGATAGTGATTTGGGTTTTTTTTATTTACTTTTCTATTCTTTCTAATTATGTTGTCCACCTTCATTTTCTACCTTGCATTTCGGAGAGGTGGGAAAAAGAGCCACTACCTTTGGCTCAAGTCAAGTGCAATATGAGGAAGTGCAAATCTTCCACACCTCTCTCATGCAGAGCACCAGTCATGAGGTCATGTTCTGGCCTATTTTCATATTATGATCTCTGGAATGTTCCAGGTTTAACATTTCCAGCTTTCTACTAGACATGTGCATTCGTTTTCGGACGAATGCATTTTCGTCAGAAAATAGCATTTTCGTCCATTCGTCCAAAAAACGAATAACGAAAATGCTAAGCTAACGAAAGCCGAATGAACGAATGGTTAATAAACGAAAATCATTAGTTCATTCGTCCATTCATAGTACTATTGCATTCTATAAGCCGAAATAGAGTCAATAGTACAATAGCAAAGTACACTTACATTCCATAACCGACATGATACGGCTTATGTAATACATGTAATCCTATTGCTATTCTATAAACCGAACGTTCGGTTTATAGAATAGCAATAGGATTACATGTATTCCATAAGCCGAAAGTCTATAAACAGAACGTTCGGTTTATAGACTTTCGGCTTATAGAAAACATGTAGTACTATTGCCTTTCTATGAACCGAACGAGAGAATTTCTTATGAATGGGGCTCTCGTTCGGTTTATAGAAAGCCAATAGTATTACACGTATTCTATAAAACGAACGAATAAAACGAAACGAAACGAAAATAATGAACGAATTTCGTCTAAAACGAATGCAGTAATGAACGAAATTCGTTTTAGAAATAAATAACATTTTCGTCCGAATGGACGAAAACAAAACGAAAATTCTAGTTTTGCACATGTCTAGTTTCTACACCTACTGTCCCAGCATGCCTTTCACTCTTCCTCCTGAGAACCAATGCAATTAAATTGTGTCATGCATAGGGTTGCCACCTGGCCGGTATTTTACTGGCAGGCCGGTAAAAAATTGGAATCAGGCTAATGTTAAGTCTATGGAGACATAGACGTACCAAGGCCGGTATTTTTTTTGAAGAAAAGGTGGCAACCCTAGTCATGCATGAGCGACATGCATGACACAATAAATGTAAACCTTCATAAATTTAGACATACATTTTCCTAAACCAAACAGTCTCCATTTGCTGGCTATGAAATGCCTTATTATAGTGCCTACTCTAGCCTTATGGGTACACGCTCTGCCCTTATATGCACAGAACTGTGAAAGCTGCTAAAATACCAGTAACTTTGCGAATGCATGCAATAACATACAATATTGTGAAAACAATGTAACCGATTAATTATGGATCTATAAAAGGATGTGTACCTGTGTTTATATTTTTATATGCACAAACAGTGTTCGTTTAATATAGTGGCAGCATGGATTTTGAGGTCATTGGTATGACATCCCTCACCATTCCTTTACATTCATCTCTGACCCTGCTAACCAACCATCAAAAAAGAAAAGAAAAGCATGCCTCAGATAATACAAAGATCGGCATGTATTATTATAGTTGTTGGAGAAGGTCTGTGACTTTAAAACCCTTATGCAGAGGAATGGGGTTGACTGCATGGGCGAAGGATATATTCTCCTGACATTTGCCCATTTTACCACACTTGCCTCACGTTCATGTCTCATTCAATAAACTCCACATATGTAGAAAGCTTTTTGACTTTCTAATGTTGTCATTTGAGAATGGCTGCCATCTGCTCTGTCTTTTTTTATGGGCTGCCATGAGAGAGATGCGCTGATGCTTGTTCACTCTTTGACTTAACTAAACATTTTGCAGGAACAAACCTGGTGAGTTTATCCTGGTAGAATCAGGGCACAATTGACCCTGCATAATGCCAAGTTAACTTGTTAAGTATTCTGCACGGACAGAACACCAAGTGGAGCAGTTAGTGCAAACAAATGGAGCCTGGCAGTACAAGGGGTTAAAAATGGAGATCTGCTGGAACAAAAATTGCTTCTGCTGGAACAAAAATTGCTGCTGCTGTACAACATGCTGTTTTGGCAGTATGCATTGGCATATGACATCACACAGCGCACAGGACAGGAGCACCACTACTTACTCATTAGTAATGAAAACTTCTACACAAGTGTAGAAGTGCCAGAGGAAAAAAGTATTGAGAAATGTCCTGTAAAACTTTTCTGCACGATGGCCCCATATCATCTTGTTTCCACTGTAGCTGTAGGCCATAATAACAGTGACAATACATAGTTACATATTTATACACTATTCTACCTCACATTGTCAAAAAAAAATAAAATATCTCCTCAATAGACTTAACATTGGCCTCTAGCCATTGTTTCCTGGAGTGTTTTGGGGAAGTTTTTCATAGAAATAAACAGAAACTACAACAGAAGCATTTTGAGGGGAATATCCCTTTAATGTGTAGACAGTGTAAATTACTGTTCCTGTTATTATGTGCAGGTCACTTTAAATGACTAGAGTGCCTTTCGCTGATAGATCGTGGCATCTATGCCATTTATAGGTCTGTCCAGCTTGCTGTAGCTGCATAGGAGCCCCATTCGTGTTGCCCTGCACTCGGTCCTTTCCGGGAAGACCAGGACCACAGTTTCTCCACATCAGTGAAGCTGTGTTCGACACTCATTATCAGAGCTATTTACCTCACTTATCTTTAGAGTCCTAAGCATTATAACAGACAGGGCCACCCTTAAGTGTTCCGGCGGCCTGTGCGGGCTTCCCCTGTGGCGCCCCCCCCCCCCCCATCTCTTTCACCCCCCCCCCCATGTAGTATCTCTCTCCCTTCCCATGTTTGTCTCTTTCCTCTTCATTGCCATGTCTGTCTCGCTCTAACTCCCCCATACCTGTTCTCTTTCTCCCTTCTCTCTCTCCCTCTGTTCTCTCTCTCCTCCCCTTCCCCCTGTCCTGTCTCTCTCTCCCCCTGTTATGTCTCTCTCTCCCCCTCCCCCTATTCTGTCTCTCTCTCCCCCCTTCCCCCTGTTCTGTCTGTCTCTCTCTTCCCCCTCCCCTTGTTCTGTCTCTGCCCCCCCCCCCTCTTCCTTTGCTGCAAAAGTGGATACAGGGAGGGGCGGAGCTAACCACCTGAGAGGTGTAGCTCCGCCCCCACCCTGTGAAGCAGAGCAGCTTCTGCTTCACTGGGAGCCACGGGTATGCAAGAGAAAGTGCTGCTCGGCTCCCCATGCTTAATGCAGGCGCTTTCTCTTGCTGCCCGTGGCTCCCCGTGAAGCAGGCGCTTCTCAGGGTGTAGGCGGAGTTACACCTCTCAGCCGGTTAGCTCCGCCCCCTCCCCCGGACCTAGAAGAGCTTGCCGAGCAGAGGGCTGGTAAAGGGGGAATCTTTTGATCTCCCCAATCCAGTGCCTCTATCGGCTTTTTTTTTCTTCGGGCGGGAGGCTCGCACAGGTCGCACACCCCTAAGGCCGGCCCTGATAACAGATCCCCATAGTATCAAGTTCATGTTATTCTAATCTGTGACTGCACTTTGCAGCAGTGAAGCTGCATTTGCCACAATCTATCAGCGCAAGGTCCTTTAGACAGTTTAAAGTTGCCTGCATTTAATAACAGGAACAGCCATTTGCACTACACAGTAAAGCTATATTCCCCCAAAAATGCACCTTCTCTAATTTATTTTTATTTCACTCTAACATAAGAAAATTACATACCAACAAAACCTGAACCCTCTTAAGAAGCATGATGGCGAAACACATCAGGGATCTAGTTTTTTTTAGCAAATAGGGTTGTATTATTTTTCTTTTTAACTGATATTCAATTATATTTTTTATTTGTGTATGAACTCCTGGCCTAGACTCTATTACCCGGATTTGTCTGTAAACTGTGAAGTGGAGCACTGGCCCACACCTCTCTCTGAATACTCCACTCACACACTCACATCAGAAATTTCAAGGCCCCTTTCTGAAAAAACATTCTTCCCCCATATCTGCCTCTCGCCCCCCTACACTCCCAAAGTCATTTTATCCAGGTCTTTGTATATCATGCCACTGATTTAAATACACCCCAGGACATGCCCCATCACCTGTATGGCACATCCAGGATTTTCTGCTGCCCCCTCATTGCATGCCGCATTACCCCAATTCCACATCCAAGACTTACCTCATTAATATGCTACAGCCAGTTTTTCTATTAATATGCCACAGCCAGTTTGTTCTTTAATATGCCACTGTTTTCCAATTAATTTGCCACAGCCAATTTTTCCATTAATATGCAACAGCCAGTATTCCCATTAATTTGCCACAGCCAGTATGCCCATTAATATTCCAAGTCAGTATGCTCATTAATATGCCACAATCAGTATGCCCATTAATGTCACTCTATGCTCATTCATATTTAGCCGATATACTTATTAATATGCCACAGCCAATATGCCCATTAATATGCCACAACCAGTATGTCCATTAATATGCCACAGCCAGTATACTTATTAATATGCCCATTAATATGCCACAACCAGTATGTCCATTAATATACCATAGCCAGTATTCTCATATGCCACAGTGAGTATGCCCATTAATATGCCACAACCAGTATGCCCATTCATATGCCACAGCCAGTATTCCCATTAATATGTCACAGTCAGTATGCCCATTAATATGCCACAGCCAGTATTCCCATTAATATGCCACTGTCAGTATGCCCATTAATATGCATTGTTACTGGTGAGTCACATCAACATTTTGCATTGGGCTTCCATCATGAAAGAGTGAATTGCATGAGAAATGGATACATTTCTACAGTTGGTGTATGTGTATGTTTGACTTACTGAAGGCAGGTAAAGAGGAAGTGGATACCAAAGCCATCTGATGTTGCTGGGGGTTGAAGGGACGCAGCAGGAGATGCTAGGAGTGAAGTGAGAGAAGAGTGTTTATACATATGAAATCACATACTGAAAGCATGTTCAATACTTCCGGCCAGCTTTTTTCAGTGTACATTCAGCCCCATGACTAAATCGGTTTCCATGGCCTGCAGTAGTCCAGCCTCAAAGTCCAGCATATCATCTGTCACTGGAGAGCCACCACCAGGGCGTTTAACAGTGGGGGGTGCCCTGCTTCCTCTTCACATGCCTCTTGATATCAGAGTATCTGAAAAATATGAGTGGAACACTGCAATTGGTTTATTATCACTGACAATCTGCATATGTTATCCTATTAACACACATACATGTATCTATACACATCTATCTATTCATGTATGTACATATTGATATCTACATATCTACATAGCTATGTACATGTGCTACAACAGATCTATTACTGCACTGGTATGTACGGCAGCACCCATGGCCCTGGTATACACTGCAACACACATGGCCCTTATCTACTTACATTTTTTTTACATGTTAATTGCGGCAATGAGCAGCAAATAACATACACACACCCTTAAAGCTTCTCCATATGTGGTAGCCTTTTTAACATGTCAATCCAATGCAACATTCCCTATCTGTACATTTCTAGCTATCCTTGAAACAGCTCTTACATGTGTTACAGTAACTACAGGTGTGTGAGCTATGTGTGTGGTGTAATTTTACATGCTCCATATGGTGTATGAGTATTTTAATGCACTTGCCTTTTCTTCACCACCTCGACAGAGTGGTTGTTCCCACCAACTTTGTTGAGATGATCCATGACTTCCTGGTAGATGTAATTCTTCCTCCTCATGCGTGTTTCCTATCACCCAGTTGTAGTGTTGGCACAGCTTCCTAATGAATGCCATGTTCTCCCCTGCCCCCCAAAAAACTCTGGATATAGAGCTTTGCCCTTGCCTTCCCACCTCTGCTTCTAGCAGTTTCCTGATACCCCACTTTTCCCGGATCTCTGACTTCCATTTTGTAGGTGTAATTTGTAATGACTACTGGCTGATCCTGCTCAAAAATGATTATCTTCCCATGTGGTTAGTATTTATACACACATTCCTCGACAGTGATCGGCTGTAAGTTTGATATTTTGTATAAATTTCTTTAAGCTGGCCCTATTTCCTGTGGAGGTTCAGTTTATTTTGGATTCTTTCAGGTATTTCTCCCATTATATATAATGGGGGGGTTGAGGTTACCACTTCAGTTTGGTGCATTTCAGGTATATTTCGATTGTATTCAGTTTCAGCTGAAAATGGTGTGTGATTTCTGATTTGTGAACATATTTGGAGGCAGATCAGGGGAAACTGGGTTGCTCATAATTTGGTCCCCAATGAGCCATCAATGAGCCTGAATTCGTCCGAAATTCAGAGGCACAATTTCTGGGTCGATATCGACCCTTAAATTTGAAGAACAGACAAATTGGAATGTTTGCCACCTTAACTATTAATGTGCTCTGATTTTTACAATTCCGTTGTCCATTCACCACGGTTTACTATCTATTGAATTACCACAATGTTATTATAGCTATAGTTAACGGAGAACATGTTTGGTGAACATGTATGAAACCTTAAACTTGCATATTTGAATACATTCAGGAAATTCACTACTCTTGGAATCAACCCCTCTCTACGTGGGTGTCCGGAGGTGGAGGAAAGAGGGAACGGGCACTTTGCCCCCTGGAAAAATTATGTAGGCACATGTCAATTACTCTGCCACCCTCAAGCAAGTAAGAACGCCGGGAGTCACATGACCTTCCTCTCTCAAACAGCATGTGATATCACAAGGGGGAACGCAGAGCACAGTTGGTGCCATGGCTGCACTGAAACATAAGAGAGCCCACTCCCCTGCTGTTACAGAGGAAAAAGCAGTATGGAGAGGCTGAGCACACTTGACCATCAGGCTGCATAGCTGCTAGAACCATGGTGTACTGGACCACCAAAGACCCACTCACATGCCAGGAAAGGTGAGATATAGGCAAAATATTGATGTGCGTGAGACTGTATGTGTGTTACACTATGCACGAGTACACTGTGTTTAGGTATTGCATGTGACACTGGGTATGCATTGTGTGCATGTGAGACTGTGTGTGTGTTATACTGTAGGTTTGTATGTGTGACTGTGTAAGTATAACATTGTTTGTGACTATAAATTACATTGTATATGTGTATGTGTTTTTGTACATGCATGACTTTGTAAGTTTGTATGCATGACAACATGTTTATAAATAATACAGCATGTTCCCAATGTGTCATCAATGAGCCTGAATTCATCCGAACTTCAGCGGCACAATTTCTGGGTCAAATCTCGACCCTTAAATTTGAACAGACAAATTGGATAGTTTTTACAATTCCCTTGTCCACTCACCACGATTTACTATCTATTGAATTACCCCAGTGTCACTATAGCTTATTCTCCATGGCATGCAGGCTACTTGAATCGTCTCCTCCCAGGCTGGGAATATTTGTACAGATTGTCAGGATGCTGCAGTTCATCTCTAATTAGCAGGGTGCATATGGGGTGTCGAATTTGAGGTAGCGGAAGTACATCTCATTAGCACCAACAGTTAGGGTTGCCATTTGGCTGTTATTTTACCAGCAGGCTGGTAAAAAAAAAAAATTGGCTTGACACCAATGTTAGGTCTATGGAGGTAGAAGCATGGCCAGTATTTTTCTGAATAAAGTGTGGTAACCCTACCAACAGTGTGTACAAAACTGAGGAAGTAGAACCAAAAAGACTTAAAAAGAAATACATGCTTTGTTACTTATTGCTGTGCATAAATGTACCAAGCCGCCATAAGAAATTAAGGGGTTCTTTTGCAGAACAAATGGTTCTCCAATTCTACTTTTGTTATTGCCCCCACATGCCTTGCCATAGCACCACCTTGCCCACCCAGGACATGCCCTAGCACCCACATTAAACACCCAGGACTTACCACAGCCAGCACCTGTTTTGCATCCACATGACATGCCCCAGCACCCACACTGCACATCAAGGACATGCCCCATAACCCACATTGCAGACACAGTACATGCCCAAACACACACATTGCACACCCAGGACTTACCGCAGCCAGCACCCACAGCTGTTCTCCAACTCCCTGATGTCTAGTGGTAGACAGCTGGATGTCTGTGCACTGCTCAGGCTCACAGACATCCTACCATGCTGCCTCTTACACTTCCCTGAAGTCAGAGTGCCAGGGGCTCACGTGACCTGCAAATACAGCTGAAAATGCTTGGGTACCGCAAGAGGAAAAAATGGGAGGATGTCTGTGCCCTTGGGCAGAACACAGACATCAAGCTGCATGTTTGGCCACAGATCTCTTGTTAAATGTATGTAGCATATAGACTGTAGGATTTATCCAAATGACATAGAATATGTGACAGTTTGTTTGTCTTTTCTAGTATCATTTTCGATGGGTAAGCCTCACGTTTATTCAAGATACACAATATAATTCTTGCATGGTGCAGTTAAAGGAAAACTAAACGTTGTTTAACTATTGCTGAAGGGTTAAAATGTTAGTTTTCCTTCTCCAAGTAAACCCGAGGTGTATCTTTAAAGATGCATTCGGGTTTACTTTTGGCTCTGCCTTACAACTAAAGCTGAGCAAATCAGAAGGCTGGCATGTAGTGAAAGTGTCAATGTGCGCGCAGTCATTAAGACTTTTTTTTTTATTTTTATTTTTTTCTTCTTCTGGCACTATATAAATAATGAACTTTTTTCTCTAGGGAATTTGCACTGTTAATCGCACACTGCTGAGGGCACTTGATATGCAATGTACTTGTGATGAAATGTAATATTAACTATCTGACCTATAAGGTCTATTGCACAAATCTGATGGCACTTTACAAATAATGAATTATTTATGAAAATTTGTACTAATATCTGCACAAAGTTGATGGTATTCTATATTTAATGTATCTCTGAAACCAATATTCGTGTAAACTTAATGACAATCTGTTTCTGAATCCAAAACTTTGATAAGCGGACAAAAGTGATGTCACGTTGCACAGAACTTTCTTTTCTCCCCTCTCCCTCTTTTTTTTTTTTTTTGTTTGGTATCCTATAAATAATGAAGTTATCTTTTTCTTTTTTTTCTCTTCCTCACGAAACTTAACTTTATACTATTAATTGCATATAGTTGATGCCACCTTATAGAAGGCACTTAACATGGAATTTAACACTTATAATTTGACACACAAAGACATTTGCACGAACTGGATGACACTTTATAATTAATGAATTTTCTATGAAATTTTATTTTGTATCACTAACTACACAAAGTTGACGGCACTTCACTTATAATGGACTCCTGACGAAAATTAACTTGCGAAAATTGTCTTTCTCGAAAAACGATCTTTTATATATTGCAATCTATCCATGATTCCTACTCTGGATAAGTGCACAAAGTTGCTCTCACTCTGTATAGTATCTTCTTTTCCTCCCCTTTCCTAGGAATTTGTACTAATGTTTGTACAAAGTTGATGGTATATATAATGCACTTTTGATGAAATTTACCCTTAAACTGATAATCGTGTAAATTTAATGATACTCTGTTTGTCTATGAATTTAAATCTTAATAAGCGGACAAAAGGGGATGTCACCTTGTATAGAAACTCTTTATTTTTTTTTTTTTTCCTCCTCTCTTTCTCTGGCTTTTCTTCTTCTTTCCCCTCTCTACCTCTATATATAGACCTGAACACATTTCTACTCCTGATTTTTGCCCTTTCCCCTCTACCCATTTTTTGTTTAAAACCAGATCTTTCACTGATAGCCTCGCCACGCTTAGACGCCCACATGCATCCCGCGGTGGTTACGGGATTTAGATTGGCGAGATTGGCACCTTAGACATCAACTTATTGTTGATTAGGTTTCATATCCCTCTAATAAGTATGGTTCAATGTATGTTTATGTTGTTGTTTGTATCCTCCCATGGTTTCTTTCTACTTCCCCCTTTTTTTTTTTTTTTCTTTCTTCCTTTCTCCCCTTTACACGCGTTCATCTCTGTGTGCTGACCTGCCCCCCCCTCTCCGCCCCTCCTCCGCCGGGCGGCGCCCATTAGAATATCGTCATGTCTATTAAAGTAACATCTATAAACTCCCAGGGCTTGAATTCTCCCCAGAAGCGATCATATTTGTACGATCTACTGACTCGAAATCACACGGATGTATGCTTCGTGCAGGAGACTCACTGGAAATCAGATACTGCTAGGTTGTGGAGATATCGTAAATTTCCAATTGTATTTGATTCCTCCCTACAGGACAGGAAAAAAAGAGGTGTGGCAATCATAATTTCCTCAACTCCTAAATTTGAACTTATTCATTCTGAATTGGATACTAATGGAAGGTTCTGCATAGTAATATGCAGAATCAATGATATACCCTTTACGATGGTCAATATTTATGCCCTTCAGATGGGACAATAGGATTCCTTGATGGCGTTATGGATAGAGTAGACAAAATCCAATAGGGAATGATCATCATTGCGGGAGACTTAAATACTATTCCTGACGCTTATCTTGACAAATCTCTCCCCAGAGGAACTAGGCTAGATCCAAGGGCTAAAAAGAATGCAGAATCTTTCACAAGATTTCTCCATAGAAATGACCTTTATGATACCTGGAGAGTCTACAACCCGAAGGATAGGGACTACACTTTTTATTCAAAAGTACACCATTCGTACTCTAGGATCGACTTTTTCCTTACTAAATCATCCTCCTTGGATAAATGTCTAGAGACCCGCATAGGCAATATAACATGGTCGGACCATGCCCCCATATTTTTAAACATTAAAAACAACGCTGAATACAAGTCCAGACTAAACTGGCGCCTTAATGAAGCAATCTTGGCATCAGAGGCTAACAAATTAGAACTACGTAAAGAGGCCCAAGATTTTCTGAAAAATAATCACAATGGGGAGGTGGAAGATCAAACGTTATGGTGTGCATTTAAATGCTATATTAGAGGGATATTAATCAAGATGGGCTCAATTATTAATAAAAAACGTGGTAAGTCTATGCCAGAACTATATATTGAACTACACAAGCTTGAAACTTCTAATAAGAATAACCCCACGCCTGCTATAGCGTTATCTATTGATGAGATCCAAAAAACTATTAAATCAAGACTGGATGAACAATATAATAAAATACTGTCCCGCTTAAAGTCATCTTGGTACTTGAGTACAGGGAGACAGGGGAAGGCTCTCACAAATAGAATTAAATTTAGGAACCATCAAACACGAATAGCAAAAATCTGTTACAACGGTAGAATCTGTTTGACACCAAAACAGATAGGCACAGCCTTCGGGCAATATTATAGCTCACTATATAATTTGCCAACTACTGGTAGATCCCCATCCCATGTCAGAAGCTTTTTACAAGGATTGGGACTTCCTAGGATCTCGGACGAGAAATTAGCAGATCTCAATCAGCCGATATCAGAAGACGAATTAAATCTAGCCATATGATGTATTAAAAAAGGGAAAGCCCCTGGTCCAGACGGACTATCAGCGAAGTTCTACTCAACACTCCAACCTGAGATCTCACCTTTACTTGCCAGGGTTTTTAGGGAGGCAACTCAAAAGGGATCTTTCTATCCAGAGACCTTGGAAGCAACTATTTTTCCAATTCTTAAGCCGGGCAAGGACCCCTCTCTTATCCCCAACTACCGCCCGATATCTTTGATAAACTTGGACATCAAGTTTTTCTCTGGGATTCTGGCGGATAGATTGGGGAAGGCTATACCAGATCTGATCCATTCAGATCAGACGGGATTTATCCATAATCGCTCAGGAGAGGATAACACTAGAAGAGTTTTGAATCTGTTGCACAGGGCTAAACAGGGTACGGTACCTACGGTGTTCCTTGCCCTCGATGCCGAGAAGGCATTTGACAGAGTAGACTGGGTGTTTCTGACAGAGACACTTGCGGCATTTGGAATCTCTGGCCCCTTTATGAACAACACAATGTCCTTATACTCGGCACCGAGGGCAAGGATCTCAGGACCATCATTTAGTTCAGACTACTTCAATATAAAAAATGGCACCAGACAGGGCTGCCCACTGGCGCCACACTTCTGTACGCCCTGAGTATCGAACCTTTGGCAGCTATGATCAGAAACTCAACGTCCATTAGGGGAATGAAGGTAGGATATAAAGAATATAAAATCTCCCTATATGCGGATGATATATTACTTACTTTGACATCACCAGAAATTTCAATTCCACAGGCACTATCCGTGATTGATAAATATAGCTCTCTCTCAAATTATAAAATAAATCTTGATAAAACCCAGGCATTAACATTCTGCCTCTCCCAGATACACCTGCAAGAGCTGTCAAGGGTTGGAGACATTAATTGGAATAACAAGATAATGAACTATCTGGGCATCCAAATTACTCAAGATCTCAGACAAACACTTTATCATAATTATGAGACACTGACCCAGGATCTCAAAACTCTCTTACTGAGCTGGAAAGGGCTAGAAATGACATGGATGGGTCGCTTAAACATACTCCTAAGGTACTCTTTCTGATGAGAGCGATACCGATAAGGGCTCCCACAATATTCCTGAAACAACTGAGCACAATATTTTCTGCTTATGTGTATAACTCCAAAAAACCCAGAATAGCCAATAGTACCCTAAGACGAAGCATAAAAAAGGGAGGGCTAGGCTTTCCAGATCTCTACAGACTCCAGAATGAGTGTCAATTTACCAACCTTCTAGCATGGAAACATAAATCAATACATAACACACCCTGGCTCCAGATTGAAACTTCAGAAGTCCCAAAATTAAACCTATATTTTCTATTCTGGAGTTCACGTACGGCTTTTAATAAACTCAAAATTACACACCCTATAGTTTTAGACGTGACTAGAGGGATGTTTAAATTCAAGAAATTATTTTCTCCCGAGCAGGGTATTACTAGTCTGGCCCCAGTGGGAGCTTTAACAACTTGGATTAGCAATTTGAACATCAACAAATGGCTATCACTGGGTCTAGTTGAGATCTCGGATATATTATCTAGCGATAAAATATCCACCTTAATTGAGCTACAGGAAGCAACTAACTTACCGTCCTATGAATACCTAACCTACCTCAGAATAAGGAATTACATCTCATCTAATCCATTGATAAAAGTTACCCCCTTTCTTCATAGTGTGAAAAAAACCAAGAACATATCTAAATTACAACTGTTACTTGGAAAATTATTCACTCAGGGAAAAATGACTTCAATTAATCATTGGGAGTCAGATATGGGCGAATCATTCTCTGAGGAAACATGGAATAACGCGTGCCAAAATACTAGAAAAGCTATACATGGGATAAAATTACAGGAGTTATACTATAAGACACTCTATAGATGGCATTACGTACCGACTAGACTTAATAAGTTTTCTCCCGATAATTCACGTTTATGTTGGAGATGCGGTAGGGAGGAAGGTACCCAGTTCCACATATGGTGGTCCTGTGACCGATTAAAACACATAATAAATAATCTCGGACAAGTACTAAACAACACAACACTGCATTATCCCCACAAGCGTTTCTATTCCATTTTAATACGGGCCGCGGAAGATCCCCAAAACAGATCCTCTTGATTAATATCTTAATGGCAGTTAAAATTATTTTGGCTCGACGCTGGAAGAGCCAGGAAGTACCCTCTTGGCTGGAGGCGGAGAAACAAATAGAATCGCAACTTACAGCCGAGGGGTTCTTCTACGAGTCTAGAGATATGAGAAAAACATCTAGGGAAATTTGGGACTTGTGTGGAGAAGTCAAGGCTTATCTTCCTGGCAGTATTTCTGTTTGATTCTGCCTGGGGGTGGGGTGGGGAGGGGGCATGGGGGACGGGCGCCGGTTAAATTAGGGGGGGAAGGGGGAAAGAAAAAAAGGGGAAAGATATATATATTTTTTTTTCTTCTTTTTCCCCCCTTCTTCCTTTTCTTTATCCTTTTCTCTTCTTTCTTTTACTGTGTATGTATGTTCTTGTTTTTTTTTTCTCTCTTTTTCTCCCCCAGCAAATGAGGGATAACGATTGGGATATGCTGTTGAATTGTTGAATTGTACTAACTTATCCCTAAACGGAACTTAACGCAAATGTCAGTAGTCTATGTATGTCTGTTTGTGCACATGTGTATGTTTTATATAATTAACTTGAAAATCAAATTAAAGAAATATTAAAAGAAAAAAAAAGACTGTGGCCTTGTTCAGCTCCTCTGATCAGGGTCTGTCGGACCTGGTGTTATCTCTCTGCTAGTGCAGAAGGGACCTAAACGAGGGTCTTTCTGCATTTGCAGACAGGGTCAGACTGGGAATGGAATGCAGCCATGGGAAAAAAATCAGCAGTGTTTGCATACATAAATACGGGCATAATATGATTCCCTACAGTCTATATTTGGCTAGACACAGGAGTAGTACAATGACAGGGCCAGCTGGGACACCCCACTCCAATCTGCCTCGTCAAAGGCATCCACCACGGTCCGTAAATGGTTAACCGAAGATCTAGCAGGGACAAATTCCACTTGGTTTGGGTGAATAAGGTCCTTGATGACTGGGTTATTCTATTCGCCAATACTACAGCATACAGTTTAATGTATACATTTAGTGGTGCAATTGGCCTATAGCTTGTTAGGTCATGTTGAGGTCTACTTTGTTTCAGGATTGGCATAATGTTTCCTTTCAGGAGTTTTTCTGGGATCGTCCCTGTAGATCTAAACTCATTAAACCTAGCCTAGAGGCCAATTCTAGCTATAAACTAGCTTATAAAAAAAACCTGCCTGGAAGCCGTCAGGGCTGGGAGCTTTCCCAGGCTTCAACAACCTGATTGCCTTGGATACCTCTTCCATGTCTTTTGGTCTATTCAAAGATTGTAGAGTGTCCCGTGACAGCTGGGGGGACTGCCTAGAGTCGAAGTATTTCGTCATATCCTCTTTTGATCCAATCTTTGGTAAGTTATATAATTGAGTAATACTCATTAAATGCAGTGCCTATCTGTTTAGGTGACAAGTCTGGCCCCCTGTTATTATTTTTGAAATATTGCTTCCTACATTACTGTTCTTTAACTGTTTTGAGAGCATCTTATTGGCCCTATTGCCTTTGTTATACCATCTAGCCTTCAACACATTGCGCATTTTATTGGCTTTTTCCATAAGCTGGATATTACCATATTTGCTCGATTATACGACTAGGTTTTTTTCATAAAACAAATTCTGAAAATTACCTTCGTCTTATAATCTTATAATCTGACCTCAAATTGAGTACTTCCGGCTTCATCATAAAAGTACCGGCGGTCGTGCCGGGCGGCAGCAGGGGAGGTCTGCGCTCATCGCGCAGACATCCTGCGCTGCCCCGCTAGCCACAAGGAGAATCGGGCAGCTGGGGGATGTCTGCATGATACGTGCAGACATCCTCCATGCTGCCCAACACTTCCATCTATTATGACAGACCAGCTGTCCTTTTTTCCTATAGGGTAGTCTTATATTCAGGCTTTTCGTTTTTTTCCTAAAGGAATATCCAAAATTGGGGGGTCGTCTTATAATCAGGGTCGTCTTATAAACGAGCAAATACGGTAATTCTATTTTGTAGTTCTGAGATTTTTCCTGTCAACTGCTTCATTGGGTCACGTTTTCTCTTATTATTTAAACTGTACAAATCTATGTAGAGCTGTGATAACAGGGCCTTTGCTTTTTTCTTAAGTTATTTAGCTTTTTTTTTATAAAGAAGCCTCAGATAACAGCCTTATAGGCACACCAAAGGGGGGCAGCTAAAATATCTTCCACATTGTTCTCTCTAAAATATTGTTGGATGGCAATTTAAATATCTTCAAGATCACTTCTGCTTCTCATAAGGTTAATATCTAGTTTCCAGACAGACCTCAGTCTGTCACATGCATCTGTCAGATCCGTCACCACCAGACTGTTACTCCTACATCTCCTATAATTTAACCTAAGCGCGAATATGCTGAATAGATTTTAGAGAAGCCTTTGGCATATTAATGGCCAATGAGTGGCATATTTATGGGCATACTGGTTGTGGCATATTAATGGGCCAAGAGTGGCATATGAATGGGCATACTTTCTGTGGAATATTAATGGGCATACTAGCTGTGGCATATTAATGGGCAAACTGGCTGTGGCATATTAATGAGCATAGAATGCCCCCCCCCCCCGACAATATCTCCCACTTGCCCCACCTACCCTCACAAGCATGTTATACTGGTCTAGTGTAATATGGAGGGTGATTGGGAGCAGTTGGTCAATATGCCAGTAATATTTTGCCACACAATATGCCAGTAATATTTTGCCACTCAATAAGTTAGTTTTTTTCCCTCAATATGCCATTTTTTTTGCCATTTAACATGCCAGTATTTTGTGCCTCAATATGCCATTCTTTTGCCATTTAATATGCCAGGAATTTGCCCCTCAATGTGCCATTCTTTTCCCATTTAATATGCCGGCATTTTGCCCCTCAATATGCCATTTAATATGCCAGTATGTTCTCCCTCAATATGCCATTTAATATGATAGTATTTTGCTCCTCTATATGCCATTTAATATGCCAGTATTTTGCCCCTCAGTATGCCAGGAATTTGCCAATTAATATGCTAGGATTTTGTCACTCAATATGCCAAGATTTTGCCCCTCAGTATGCCAGGAATTTGCCAATTAATATGCCAGTATTCTGCCCCTCAATGTCATTCTTTTGCCCCTCAATGTGCCATTTAATATGCCAGTATGTTCTCCCTCAATATGCCATTTAATATGATAGTATTTTGCTCCTCAATATGCCATTTAATATGCCAGTATTTTGCCCCTCAGTATGCCAGGAATTTGCCAATTAATAGTTGCATATTAATGAGAAAACTGGCTGTGGCATATTAATGTGCAATTCTGGGTGCTGAGGTAATTCCTGTGAGTGCATATCTGGGTGCTAGGGTAAATCCTGTTATTTCAAATCGGGGTGTTGGGGCAAGTCCTGAGTGCAAATCTGGGTGCTTGGGGTAAGTCCTGGGTGCTGGGGTAAATTCTGGGTCCTGGTGTTAGTCCTGTGAGTGGCATATGGTCTTCTATCTATATATTTTTGTCCAAGTGACCTTTCCAGGTAGACACTGGAATCAGGTAAATGTGCTTATACTTTATTTATATATTATTTAAATAGTGTGACTTACAGGGGAGCTTATAATAATGTTGGTTTTAAAGAGGAGTTTATGTGTATATAACTAAACTGTTGTACAACAATTCAGTATGTGCAGGGGGGTTTTATTTATTTATTGAGAGTATTGATTACTGAAGTGGAATCAGAGAGGGTTGGCAGAGTGGTGGGGCATCAAAATGACATAGAAGTAGCTAAAACATAAATTATTTACGAACATGAAACGCATCATATTTTACAGTATATCAAGGGCACTAAATAAGAAGCAGGAACGATGAGAAATAAAAAGAAACAAAATAGTGAATACTGAGATAAAAGAACATAATACCCTAGGGATGGAGTTTGGGGAAACTCAAGACAGGATGATGAAGATGAGAGAGAGAGAGTTTATTTTTCCACATTACCAGAAAAGAAGCTATTGTCCAAGGTTTTGCCATTCATTTTTCAATGGACGGTGGGAGTTTTTGAGTGTTTGATAATCCAGATTCAAGAGGACTGTACACAGTGTACACAACGTCTGGTTCCTTACTTAAAGAATATATTCCAAAAATAGTAATATTGCCAAGTAATCCCTCCACATGTAGAAGTGGATTTCTTGAGTGCACAGTGGACTCACAAGGACAAGTGATTATAGGCTCGGGTAAATTATGGCTTAATAGTACTCTTTCTTTTCGGTGATCTATTTATGGAAGGTAAATGTGGTGAACTTAATTTCAGCTACTATTGAAGACTTACTGATTCAAGTGTATGATGCAAATCAATTTCCCACAAGTTATATATGAAAGAATGCTATGAAATAGGGTTATAGTACCACATGTCCAAACCCAACAGTTTTGCAGTACGTGAGGCAAGATGGGGAGACTTTAAACGTTGGGTCGACGCATTGATGATGGTTTCAGCATCGCTGTTTTTATTCTATGCAGGGGCGTCACTAGGGTTGGTGTCACCCGGTGCGGAAACTCTTGGTGTCACCCCCCTGGATTTCCTCCATACAATGCCAAACAGATTCCTTAGTAATGCCAGTTAGATGGCCTATTAACTATGCCACACACAGGAGCCCCATAAATTATGCAACACCAGAGCCCCATAAATTATGCCACACCAGAGCCCCAATATTTATGCCTCACCTCTGCCTAATTAATTATGCCACACACACAGGTGCCCCATAATTATGCCCCACAAAATAGTCCCTTAATTACGCCACACAAAAGAGTCCCTTAATTATGCCACACATGGGGCCCAATAAATATTCCACACACAAGCGCCCCATAATTATGCACACATGGGACCGCCATTAATTATGCAACACACAGGAGCCCCACGAGGTGACAATTGTACAATTATAGATACCAGTAATATTGTGCCATTCAGATACCAGTAGTATTGTCCCACTCAGAGCCCAGTAATATTGTGCCACTCAGAGCCCAAAAATATTGTGCCACTCAGAGCCCAGTAATTTTGTGCCAGTCAGATAGCAGGAATATTGTGTCATTCAGGTACCAGTAATAATGTGCCACTCAGAGCCCAGTAATATTGTGCCAGTCAGATACCAGGAATATTGTGTCATTCAGAGCCCAGTAATATTGTGCCACTCAGAGCCCAGGAATATTGTGCCAGTCAGATACCAGGAATATTGTGTCATTCAAAGCCCAGTAATATTGTGCCAGTCAGATGCCAGTAATATTGTGCCAGTCAGATGCCAGTAATATTGTGCCAGTCAGAGCCCAAAAATATTGTGCCACTCATAGCCCAGTAATTTTGTGCCAGTCAGATACCAGGAATATTGTGTCATTCAGAGCCCAGTAATATTGTGCCAGTCAGAGCCCAGTAATATTTTGCCAGTCAGAGCCCAGTAATATTTTGCCAGTCAGAGCCCAGTAATATTGTGCCAGTCCGAGCCCAGTAATATTATGCCAGTCAGAGCCCAGTAATATAGTGCCAGTCAGAGCCCAGTAATATTGTGCCAGTCAGAGCCCACTAATATTGTGTCATTTAGAGCCCAGTAATATTGTTCCATTCAGATGGCCAGTAATATTGTGCCAGTCAGAGCCCAGTAATATTATGCCAGTCAGAGCCCAGTAATATAGTGCCAGTCAGAGCCCAGTAATAAAGTGCTCATTTTAAACCACCCTCCTGCTCCCCTTCCCCATTACTTACCGAATAGCTGCTGCTCCGTGTCCCCGGACGGACGCCTCCTCCGTGCAGTCTTCCCTAGTGCACGGAGGAGGGGAACACAGTCACGTCACATCCGGTCGCTGTGATGTTTTTTTTTTATTGATTTCTTTTTTCTTTTTGCCGGCGGCCGCAAAAGATAAGCAGCGCGATGCGGGGGGTGCCGGCAGCACCGGTGTCACCCCGGCTGGAGGTGTCACCCGGTGCAGTCCGCCCCCCCCCCCCTCGGGACGCCACTGATTCTATGCGGATTGGAATATTTCTTAAGGATAATAATGTGAGTGAATTAGGTTTAGTCATTCAGAGAGGAGACAGTGTAAGTCTAAAAATGATCGTCATAAACAGACATCACGTGACTTTAAGCAAGACTAACCTAAAGACCACGTATAAGGCCCTGGGCTTTGCAGAACAATTCACTGCTTCATATGATATACTACTTTCCTCTTTGCTGTTGAACCCTAAGACCCCTGGATCTTCCATGCTTCCTCTCTGACAGGATGCATCTGCTTGCATTCTGCACCGTGCTGTTATGCCTCTAAACTGCAGCTCAGCCGGATATGAATTGTGACTTCATTTTCTAGGTAATAATGGTTAAAATGTTTTATACCAGCTGTAATATGGTAATACAGTGCATACTGACAAGTCCCGCTAATTGCCTCTGTCTTTGTGTTAAGTGGCCTTCATTTAACGGGTTATTTTAAAGCTTTTTCTGTCCTCATTAGTGGGTATGAGACCCGCTCTGTTATTTAATGAGAGCAAGAGCTGTAGGGGTTCACAGTGAGCGGGGCCCTGCAGAATTAACCCTCCCCATGCTGTTAGACACACACCACTTTAAAGCATAGTACATATATTCATTTTTAACATACAAATATTTTATGACCTATGCAAGTGTTCTGGCAAGACACAGACTCAGAGCAGAAACAAGGGACGGTCTAATGAATGCAGAATCATTGCCCAATTCCCTATGTAACTTGCTGGCATATTGGTTATGTGTATCTATATTTTACTGGCTTGATCGTACATGTCCAAGAAATTGTGTATCTATTTATTTATCTATATACAAGCAGCTAAAACACTAGGCTAAATACAAAAACCAGGAATGGATTTAAGGATGGATTAAACTATACAAATTCAAATAGTCTTATAACATGCGTCCCTAATTCTTACCTTTTATCTTGGTCTAATGTGGTGGAACAAACAAAACCTAGAAATCTTGAGCATGTTCTACGCTCTAGCATTTACTAAAGCGGAATGGGACTGTTCTTTGTGGCCACCTCATAGCGGCCACTTCATCGCAGGACTTTGAGCACCTGACAGTTCATTGATGTAATGGGCTCCATCAATGCAGGTTAGTATCAGGGGGTGCAGGTGTTTTTTAGGGCTTGTTCAGCATTAGTATTAGGATGTTAGGCTTAGTATTATGGTAATAGGTTCAGTGGTTTAGTATAAAGGGCTAGGGGTTAGTATTAGGGTTTCTATTAGGGATCAGAGTTCAAGGTTAGTATCTGGCTTAGTTTGAGAGATAGAACTGAACTTCATTAGCATTCATATACACATTCACATTTCCATTGCCATTCTCATTCACAAATACTTTCCTCCCTCACATCTAACATGACTGACACATGGACACACCACTAAAAAAAGATGGACAGTCACCAGACCATCTCTGTGAAGCAGCTGGTTCACTAAATTATTTCTTCCAAGTCTTTGTTTTTTGACAAAGGCTCTGGGATATCTTTGACAGGTACTTTGCAGAAGTACTGAACTACATTAGCTTACACATGCATGATCTGTTATATCAACTATTTACGAGGGGTCGGCACCACCGTTTGTTCATCATGAACTGTTACTAAACTTTGTGATGGACAATTTAATGATGCTCTATGGACCTTCACAATTTTCGCCACAGGCACTAGTGTCCTTGCTATTCAAGTGATTTTTTTTTCATATGCTATGGTCATTTAATACAGGGCTTGACACATACCAGGTTGCCATGGCAACTAAAAATTGCATCCTGGTGACTGGACTGCTCTGTGCAACAGTGCATTTTTTGTACCTAATATTAAACTGCACTGCCAAGTTGGTTTTTTTTTTTGGCAAAAATAATAGTGTATAGAGTATAGAGCAAAACAGAAAAATACACTCCTTATCTAGGATCCCAGTGTTCTCCAAGGACTCCTCAGGTCCCAAACTGCACAATATACGGTATATGAAAGAGAGATCCCACTGTGTAGTAGATAATATATAACTGACTCACTTTCTCTACAGAGATCCAGTATAGGACCAGAAGATAGGGTTACAGAAATCCATGACCAGAGACTAATAGATCAGCTCATGAAATTAAATAATGGTTCTTATCTGCCGACACATTCTATATTTAGATGTTTACTTGTGGTAGTATGAACATGTAGGCTACATGTTCCTGAGTTCCCATGCTCAGAGAATTTATTTCTGTGAGCAAAGCTCTGAACTCTCTGGGAGGTAAGCCTATATTTTAGAAGGCTATTCAAATCCTCCAAAGGCACAGCAAATTCCCTGTGCAAAGACTGTTTGATTGTCTGGTGTGACTGTCATTACCTTGTTCCAGATTGTCTTTAGTATTTTTGAATGAGCTTGTTCTTGTCCCCAACCATTTGCAGCCTGTCTTTGATATTGTCTCACCAGGGCCGTCTTTAATAGTGATTGGACCCTAGGCAAGCATTTGCTTGGGCCCCCTGGACCCTGCCCCCTCCCCAGCATGCAATCACTCCATCCATCGTAATGTTACCCCCCCCCCCCCCCCCCCCCTCACACACACACAGAAAAACATAAAAATAAGCACACACACAATTGGATTTTTCTTGCAGTGAGTATTTTTATTGCACTGAATAAAATGTGTATATTACGTGTATAATTGCAGTGTATAAACTGTATATTTGGATACAAAATGTGTATATATGGCTGCAATATGTATACCATCTTACTATGCAACACTGCACTACAACTACTCATTACCTAAATGACAAAAATATACAGAGATATTAGAGCGCACTTACATATGTTCATATATATTTATAAATATCTATACACATCTCACTCTCTCTCACTAGTTGCATTTATACTTATATGAACTTCTTAATATTATATTCAACTATTTTCATATGTAATAAAAATGTTATTGAAGAGTTGCATTTCTTGTTTTTATTACACCTAAAGGACTTAACACAGCCCCATAGACTAGCAACAGCACTTGTCATGCACCTATATTGCACCCACAGCACTTGTCTTGCACCTATATTGCACCCACAGCACTTGTCATGCACCTATATTGCACCAACAGCACATGGCTTGCACTCATATTGAACACACACAATTTCGCATGCTACAGTTTAAATTTGCCCCACAGAACATACCACAGTTTCACTTTGTTCCACTGAACTGTCCATGCAGAAAAAAGCCACACTGTCACTTTCCCCCATAGTACATGTTATTTTTCCCCAGAGAACATGCCACAGTCACTTTGTCATTACATATGCAACAGTTTGCCTGTTAAAATATGACACCGTTTGTTTATTAAATATGCCACAGTCAATGTGCCCATCAATATGCCAGCATTATTTTGCCATTAATATTCAGTATTATTTTGGCATTAATATGCCACAGACATTTTTCCCATTAAAATGCCAATATTATTGTGCCATTCAGATACCAGTAATATTGTACTATTAAGATGCCCCAGCCAATTTGCCATTAAGATACCAGTATTATTGTACCATTAAGATGCCATAATTATTGTGCCATTCAGATGCCAGTAATATTGTGCCATTCAGAGCCCAGTAATATTGTGCCAGTCAGATGCCAGTAACATTGTGCCAGTCAGATGCCAGTAATATTGTGCCAGTCAGATAACAGGAATATTGTGCCAGTCAGAGCCCAGTAATATTGTGCCAGTCAGAGCCCAGTAACATTGTGCCACTCAGATACCAGGAATTTTGTGCCAGTCAGAGCCCAGGAATATTGTGCCAGTCAGAGCCCAGGAACATTGTGCCAGTCAGAGCCCAGTAATAGTGTGCCAGTCAGAGCCCAGTAATATTGTGCCAGTCAGAGCCCAGGAATATTGTCCCACTCAGAGCCCAGTAATATTGTGCTAGTCAGAGCCCAGTAATATTGTGCCAGTCAGAGCCCAGGAATATTGTGCCAGTCAGAGCCCAGTAATAGTGTGCTAGTCAGAGCCCAGTAATATTGTGCCAGTCAGAGCCCAGTAATATTGTGCCAGTCAGAGCCCAGGAATATTGTCCCACTCAGAGCCCAGGAATATTTTGCCAGTCAGATACCAGGAATATTGTGCCAGTCAGAGCCCAGGAATATTGTGCCAGTCAGAGCCCAGTAATAGTGTGCTAGTCAGAGCCCAGTAATATTGTGCCAGTCAGAGCCCAGGAATATTTTGCCAGTCAGATACCAGGAATATTGTGCCAGTCAGAGCCCGGTAAAATTGTGCCAGTCTGAGCCCAGTAATATTGTGCCAGTCAGAGCCCAGTAATATTGTACCATTCAGATACCCCCCCCCCCCCTGCCCAGTACTTACCGAATGCTTCTGCTCCGTGTCCCCAGCCGGATGTGACGTGATGTCAAATCCGGCGTCAGTTATTTTTGGGGGGGCTTTCGGTCGTCGCATCCAGCGGATGCGGATTGCCGGAAAAAACTTTCACAAGCACAATGCGCTGTGAACATAGCAAGCAGGGGGTGGGGGCCCACAGGACAGCTGCCTTGGGCCCCCCAGGAGTAACTGGGCCCAGGGCAGCTGCCCCGTTTGCCCCGCGTTAAAGACGGCCCTGTGTCTCACACTTCTACTAGGAACTATGACTCTGTCTTGTCCTGTATGGTTCAGGTTACTCAGAACATCTTCCTCATCTTCCTCCTGTCATGCTCCGAATGTGTACTTGCAATATTCTTTCCAAATTGCACACTAAGAGGTCTGATCACTAAAGTCAGAGATTGGAGATTGAAATTAGTGTTAATTTTGTTTTGCAACCTAATTATAATGATGGGTCAGAGGGCTGCCCATACCCCTGACCAGCCCATTCTCAATAAAAGACACAAGACACTATAAAATCAAATTATCCTCCCAGGTCCAGGGAGTTGCCCAAAGTCTCCCGGACCCAATAAAATAGAATTAACCGTCCTGGGTCGACGTGCTATCCCAAAGGCCCACAGACACAATAAAATAAAAGTGAATCCCTACCTACCTCTGGAGGTGGAGAGTTGTGGGAGGGGGGTTGGACGTCAAATTCACCTCTCAATTTGAACTCACTTTGTTTTTTAGTGAATAGCTATTTTTTTCAGCTTTCCCTAAGGATTTAGAGATCGGAGTCCGAGTGGACTGTGTTGAGGTGGTGGGAGATGGAGGTTAAAATATTTTTTAGTGACTATCACGAGGAGGTCGCAGTCAAATTCAACCTCTCAATTTGACCGCCTCTCGCTTCTGGTGAGTTTTAGTGAACAGACCCCACTATTTATATAGCTTATGACCTAAAGGTGTTTTGTGTCAGGCTGGATGTATAATTCCTGTAGCCCATTATAGAAATATGCTTCTCCATCAGTGATCACCTCCAGAGGTGACTTTGAGTCCTGGAGTTTAAGTGTGTGGAGGTCAACCCTGGGGTGCTGATCTGTGATGGAAATCTCTGCCACTGTTCTGTTGCCTCACTTCCGCTGTAAAAAAGCATTGTTATTGTAATGAATCTATATAAGCACTCCAGTGTTAGAAAAGAGAATAGTGATTTTTAGTAATTCATATGAAATTATATTGAGTTCTAAAAGGAAAACAATCAGATCAGTTTCCATTCTGATTGCTCCACTTTTAGAACTCAAATCTAACTTTTATAATTATCACCTGTGCGCTACACATAACATTTTATGTTTACTTCTTTCAACCAAAAGGTTCAGAAATGTATATTTTACCAGCAGTGCACGTTTTAACTGATTTTCTATATGCTGTACATGCTAATGGTAAGTAAACTCTAAACTTTATTTGCCAATTTTACTACATAGAAAAAGTTAAAGGGGAAAAAATGGACATAAAAACAGACCTATTTCCTTACCTTTCTTTACTAAACATTATTCTGCTTCTTTGACAGAATAATCAAGATTGACCATTTCTCGTATCCAGGAAACTGATGGAAAATGTTTTTTTCTATAGCATATTTGGACTATAAGTCTAATTAGAAAAAGATACTTTATATTAAGATTCAAACAATGTAAAAAAAAAAAAAGGGTCAATGGACAAAACATGACATTGCCTCTAGCATGCCAATTGTTAAAGGTTAGTTGTTTGTTTCACATGTATGTGCAGATTATTCAGATGAGATTTCACGTTAGAAGAGCTTTGAAGATTGAGATAATTTCAGGGACAGCATGTTGAACAGGTTATATTCCAGTAAGTCAGGGGTCAGCTAGAAAACTGTTAAACTATTGGAATGTAATGTGAAAGAGGGAGGGTGCCGGCTGCAGTGGTAATGAAAGAGAAATGCAAAAACGTTTGACTGTTACCCAATTAGTGCTGCTGGTTAATTGCAATGGTTTCTCACAAAGACGCAGCCCGCTGGCAGGGGAAAGCTCCAGATTTTATACCATGCTGAGTGGCAACATGGATAAAATAAACTCAATTTAACCCTCCATTGGCAAACTAAAAGAGTGGGCAACACATTCTACATATGCTTAAATGCCACTTTACATGCTGAAAAATTCTGAGGTTTTACACACAAAAAACAAGCTGAACACATGAAACATGAAACATTTAGAATGTTATTTTGTTTTACTACATTTTATTGGTATATCATTTTGAATTTAATAACAGTGCTTTCTACTCCTGGTTGTCCATCTGGCGGCCCTCAAGTGGTTATTTTTCCAGTTTCTATCCCGGCTTAAAAAACACACATGAAATTAATGTCCAGGCCCCCAACCTAATTGCATGGTATGACCAACCATCACATTAGAATAATGGTGGTTATTTATTAAAAAAAATCTCCTGCACACTAAAGTATTGTGACGTAGAAAAATTGCAATTTATTATGTATAACACTGTTTGGTCAACACTAATCAGCTGCTAAAAAGACCCTGATTCTTTGTATTGAAGTTCAGGGTTGGCAAAAGTGTTTCATGCCTGATTTTCTTCAGTCGGTTTTTTTCTCTTGTGCCTGTATGCAGAGGCATCATTAGGGTTGGTGTGACCCGGTGCGGAAGCTCATGGTGTCACCCCCCTGGATTTCCTCCAATACAATGCCAAACAGATTCCTTAGTAATGCCAGTTAGATGGCCTATTAACTATGCCACACACAGGAGCCCCATAACTAAGACACACACAGCAGCCCCATAAATTATGCCACACCAGAGCTCCATAAATTATGCCACACCAGAGCCCCACTATTTATGCCTCACTTCTGCCCAATTAATTATGCCACACACACAGGTGCACCATAATTATGCCACACCAGAGCCCCATAAATTATGCCACACCAGAGCCCCACTATTTATGCCTCACCTCTGCCCAATTAATTATGCCACACACACGCAGGTGCCCCATAATTATGCCACACACACACAGGTGCCTCATAATTATGCCACACACAAGCGCCCCATAATTATGCCAGACATGGGACCGCCATTAATTATGCAACGCACAGGAGCCCCACGAGGTGACAATTGTACAATTCGAAAACAATACATATCTATACATAAATACATCTCTCTCTCTCTCTCTATAACAGACAATTATATGCCAGTATCATTTTGTCATTAATAAGCCACAGCCAATTTGCCCATTAATATGCCAGTATTATTGTGCCATTCAGATGCCAATACCATTGTGCCATTAAGATTCCAGTATTATTGTGCCATTCATATGCCAGTAATATTGTGCCATTCATATGCCAGTAATATTGTGCCATTCATATGCCAGTAATATTGTGCCATTCAAATACCAGTAATATTGTGCAATTCAGATACCAGGAATATTGTGCCATTCAAATACCAGTAATATTGTGCCATTCAGATGCCAGAAATATTGTGCCATTCAAATACCAGTAATATTGTGCCATTCAGATGCCAGGAATATTGTGCCATTCAAATACCAGTTATATTGTGCCATTCAGATACCAGGAATATTGTGCCATTCAAATACCAGTAAAATTGTGCCATTCAGATGCCATAATTATTGTGCCATTCAGAGCCCAGTAATATTGTGCCATTCAGATACCAGTAATATTGTGCCATTCAGAGCCCAGAGATACCAGTAATATTATGCCATTCAGAGCCCAGTAATATTGTGTCATGCAGTGCCCAGTAATATTGCGCCATTCAGAGCCCAGTAATATTGTGCCATTCAGATTCCAGTAATATTGTGCCATTCAGATACCAGTAATATTGTGCCACTGAGAGCCCAGTAATATTGTGCCACTCAGAGCCCAGTAATATTATGCCATCCAGAGCCCAGTAATATTATGCCATTCAGAGCCCAGTAATATTGTGCCAGTCAGATACCAGTAATATTGGGCCACTCAGAGCCCAGTAATATTGTGCCAGTCAGATGCCTGTAATATTGTGCCAGTCAGATGCCAGTAATATTGTTCCATTCAGATGCCCAGTAATATTGTGCCACTCAGAGCCCAGTAATATTCTGCCAGTCAGATACCAGTAATATTGTGCCATTCAGAGCCCAGTAATATTGTGCCACTCAGAACCCAGTAATATTGTGCCAGTCAGATACCAGTAATATTGTGCCATTCAGATGCCCCAGCCAATTTACCCATTCCTCCCTCCTCCCCCCTCCCCCAGTCCGATCGTGGTGATTTTTTTTTTATTTACTTTTTCATTTTGTCCGAACAAGCGCACAGTGGCTTTTTTCTGGCGAAAATCATTTTATACATGGGGTAAACCAGAATTATGGTACAATTGCACTACATTTCTGATGGAAATAGTTTTGTACATATTGGCTTTATATTTTTATTTGTTTATGCATAACCCCAATGTTTGTGCGATTGAAGACATCACTGTGTAATTCTGGGACAATTGTAAAAAAAAACATTGTATGATTATGGACTTCACTGGTTGAAGTAGTGTAGCTATAGCCCTACAGTGTATAATATATATAAGCATCCTGAAAAAAAGGAGATAATGTTATTGTGGAGGAACTGTGCTGCATAAGGGTTTGTGGATGTAAAGTAACATGTAGGCTAAATAACATCTCTAACGACAAATAGTAACATTTGAGATGCTTATATGCAAACACCCCTAAAGTGTAGCCTCATCTCTTTGAAAAGCTTTGTAGTACCTCAAGTAGCTATTTGGACATTCCCCTTGTTGGAATTCTCATTCCATTGCAACCAAAGAAATCGATGAGTGTGTGATAGGAATGTCCGGTCTTCAAAGGTTAAAAAAACCACTTAAACACAGAATGTAACTGCAACCTGCCATGTTCCCATGGTTAATTAAAAAAAACGAGACCTTATAAAAAAAAAGATATATTATTATTGTATTTAAATATACAGTATATTGCCTTAGTGATTTTTACATTCCCTGAATCGCTACACTTTCTTGAAGGTTAATGCATATATCAAACACCTTTTCTGTAAAGTAATACTTTGTCCTAATACCTCGAGGCCTTGTGCTTCTGGTAGAAATGAGACCAAAATAAATCACTTTTTTTATGTACTGCAGTTCATCTATGGTTTAAAAATCAAAGTTCCTAAGGGTGTGTTTATAAATACCACATAGCATTTTATGGTTGAGTTCACATACTGGAGAGTATGGGAGGTCTAAATCCTACACTTATCTTTGTTAATGCTGTTATAGCAGGAGGATTCGAGAATGATAACAATCAGCGTTTAATGTCTTCATTTAAACATAGAACATCAGTACAGGCACTAACGAGAAAAACAGAACTTTAATTAGCGCCTGCTTCATTTTTATCAGGTTATTTACATTGGGGTTATTGTTAAATTATACAATATTATGCTTTTTTTTTAAAGAAATATGAAAACATGCTTTCCTGCACCACTAGCTGCTTTACCTCCTAATGATACATCAGGGGAGAAAAATCTAGGCGCAAGTTTATCAATACTAGCATGCAGAACACAAGCTGTGTGTCATTTGTCGCTTCCAAATTTCTGGCAATCAAAGCGAAAATACATTTGTTGCAAGAGTGCCAGTGTGTTTAAACATCCCTTCTGGCAATGAATGAATAAAATCATGTTAATGCATAGAAAAGATAATTCAAGATGGGATATGCTAACACGGGCCATATATTGGGGTGCGTTTTTTGGGGGCAGCAGTAACACCCTCTAATCTGAAGATGGTGCAACATAAAATGATACATATATATTCTATCTGTTGTAAATGTGCAGGATGCTATTTAAAACTATAAATATTACAGAAAGGTATGACAACAGTGTAAAATGGCCTTTGTTCCCCTAGCAAGTGCCAACTCTGTGTAAGTTACAGCACCGTTTACCAATAGGATGCAAGAAAGACTGGAAAACTGTCAAGAAGGGGATGTCCTTGCATGTAACATACCAATAGAAAGGGTGGTAATACAAATAATACAGTCTGGTTGTAATACATGAAACATCAGGTACATTTTAACATATGGGAATCTTAACTATAAAACAGTAAATGTCTGTTTGTTTGTCTGAAGGAAGAAAAACCCTTGAATGCTGAACTCTAGAATCATGACATTTGCAAAGCTCATTCATGCTGGAATTTCTAGGTCAACACCAAATTATGAAACTTCACCACTACAAAACCAATCATGTCATAATGGACAGAGCAAGGGCTAAAACAAATTTTTTACAGTCTGCATGCAAGCAATGAGAATGCATGGCGAATGCATTCAGAGCACAACATACCGTATTTGCTCGAATATAAGACGACCCTGATTATAAGACGACCCCCCAAACTTTGTATATTCCTTTAGGAAAAAAAACAAAAGCCTGAATATAAGACTAGCCTATAGGGGGGGAAAAGTTTAACCTGTATATATGTAAATTGCTTTTTAATATGTAATAAAAAATTGATATTAAACAAATGCATTTCTTGTTTTTATTTCCTTTTATGTGCCAATGCTGCCTCTCTCCCCCTCCCCTAGCTGTCTCTCTCCCCCCCCCCCAGCGTTGTATCTCTCTTCCTCCCCCCAAAATTCTCTCTCTCCTCCTCCCTCTCCATCGTCTCTCCCCCTCCCCTTGTCTCTCTCTATCCCGCCTTGTCTCTCTATATCCCCCCCTCCTTGTCTCTCTCTATCCCCCCTCCCCTTTTCTCTCTGTCCCCCCTCCCCTTGTCTATGTCTCCCCCCTCCCTCCCTCCCCTTGTCTATGTCTCCCCCCTCCCTCCCTCCCCTTGTCTATGTCTCCCCCCCCCCCTCCCTCCCTCCCCCTCACCTTGTCTCACTTTCCCTGGTGGCTAGTGGGGGCAGCTGGGGGATGTCTGCATGACATCCTCCATGCTGCCCGAAACCTCCGTCTATTATGAAGGACAGCCAGTCCGTCATAATAGACTGCAGTGTTGGGCAGCATGGAGGATGTCTGCACTATCGTGCAGACCTCCCCCGGCTGCCCAAATATCCCTGGTGCCTAGTGGAGGCGCAGACATCCCCCGCTGCTGCCTGGCACTTCCGCCGGGACTTTTATGATGAAGCCGGAAGGACCCGGCTTCATCATAGAAGTCCCGGCGGTCGTGCCGGGCGGCAGCAGAGATATCTGCGCGCATCGCGCAGACATCCACTGGCTGTTAGCGAGGGGGATCCAGGTCTGCGGGGGATATAATCTAATATTCACTATTGCCGTGTGCACTAATGCATAAGTAAACTTCCAACAAACATCAGGAATTTGCTCAATGTGCGACAGTTCACCACTTCCAGATCTGAGAACTTGTACAACCTAAAATCATGTACTGAGGATTCCTAAATATATAAGAAAGTGTCAGGATATAGAAAACAGGCGCATTTGCTGTTATATTTAACAAATGGCGAATGCGCCTTTATTTTTTTACTTTGTGTGGCATAATGTTTATAACCACATAGCTTTTTTTTATTGAAGAAAATAATTTGTATTTGTTGTAAAAAATAAATACCCCATAGAAAGTATATCTTTGTGTCGATATGTATGAATGTATAATTTAGTGTCAAGCACCTACATTGTTATCTCTTAACATCAATGCAATTTGAAAGCTGTCATGTATTTTCTAAAAATAATGGAATTGTTCACTATAACTGATTTATTTTATGTGGGCGATTGGTTTCTATAGCTGCCTTTATCTAAGAGTAGGGTTTGTTCCTTTGTGTGTGATAGTAGAACAAAATGCATGTTCCGTGTATATGATACAACCATCAAAGGTATCACAGGCCGCCAGCAAAGCACACATTACATCCCCATGTCTCACTATATTTAATGTTCATTTTCCCGTCACAACTGACTGCTTTCCCCCTATTTCCCTCCCTCTTCCTATCCTGCTACTTGCACTCTAGATCTCTCTCACTCATCCCTGCCTCCCAGCATTGATCTTCCTCTATCCTTTGCTTGATCATTCTTACTCCACTTTTTTTCATTGCCCTCCACCTGTGTGTTCCATGGGCAAAAGTAGACTCAAAGATTAGGTTGCACCAAGAAGAAGGAAAATAAATCTGTAAAAAAAAAAAAAAAGATCTTATTAATGAATGAAAAATAAATGTAGAAAATATCTCATGGTGCAACATTCCTATTACCAGCCAGAGATGTGGCACAGTACAGCTCCTAGACAACTAGAAATGTAACTAGAAATCACAGGGTCCAAGTGTGAAAATTGCCCTGCAGCCCCCCACCTTTACTAAGAAACATGTCTCATATGGGTCCGTTCACTAAAATTCAGGAATAGCTCAAGGAGGTCAATTTAATTTTGAGACTAAGTTAAATTCAGCACCTAGTTTGACTTAGTCTCAAAAGTAGCATTTCCCTTCCTATTGCTTTCAACGGGGAAGATTCAAACTTTTCTAAGTCCAATAGTATGTCCATGCCATCTTTGTCCACAAACAGCTTGCATATGCCATCTTTGCTTCAAACCACTTGTCTATGCCATCTTTGTCTCCCAACACTTTGTCTGTGCTACCGATTTTCCCTAAACAGCATGTATATGTCATCTTGGCTTAAAATAGCTTGTCTATGCCATCTTTGCCCCCAAAGGCTTGTCCGTGCCATCTTTGTCCCCACACACCTTGTTAATGACATCTTTGCCGCAACCAGCTTGTCTGTGCCATCTTTTCACCCAAACAGCTGATCTTTAGCACCAGGGGTGGATCCTATAGTTAACACCCCCGTCCATCTTACTTTTTTGCACACCATATACCTCTTTGTCGCAATGTATGTGTCTCTCTCTCCCTATCCCTCCTTGTCTGTGTGTCTCTCTAGTACCCCTTTGTCTTACTTCATCCCCTCAATATTTATCTCTCTCCCCCACCCTCAATGTCTTTCTCTCCAATCTATCTTCCAATGTCTGTCTTTTCCATCATCCTCACAACTTCTGTCTCCCTCCTAGTGTCTAACCATTCACCCATGTGTAGGCTTGTCCAGGCTGTAGGCATTTCAGTATCATTTTTGTTTTGCTTTCCTGTTTTATGCTTGTTCCTGTCTGTTCCTTGTATCTTGTTTCCATGCCCTGTCCAGCCACAGAGTTGTATCTGCCTAGCTATCGTCTGGCACCTGCCCAAGTCTAGCCATAGATTGGAACCTGCCAAAGTTTAGCTTTAGTCCAGTAAATGCCCCGCCCTGTCATAGAGCCCTGTTTGGGGAATGATTCCCTTAAATGGGATGCCCTACCATAGAGACCCAGCCCTGTCTTAGTGTTCAAGTCCTGTTATAGTTCTGTCCTGTCTCAGAACTCTGTTAATAGGTTTTTCTTTTCAGTGCGTCTTTGTTCTTCTGTTCTAGTCCAGTTTTGGTTTTCCTGCTGTTCATTGTTCCGTTCCATTCCAGGTTTTCTGTTTCTTTCTTCCTCGTTTCCTTTCTGTTATTTAATGAACCACAACCATTTGTTCTGTTTCTCCAATCTTCCAGTCTGTGCAGCTCAGCTTCTGTGTTATTCAGTTTGAGTCATATATTATTACTTTATTAATTCTAGCATTAGGGACTTGCCTAATTCTGCGGTACCTTGATTGGGTTGGCAAGCTTAATCATCATTTGGCCAATTGGTGTAACCAAACCACTACCATTTACCATCTTTATTGTTAGTCTAGTTTCTGTATTTATGTTTGCTCGTTTGTATGTTTGTTTGTGTTCCTTAGCCCTGGCCTCTGTGTGTGTGTTTTATATGTGCCCTGAATGTCTCTGTTATTATCTGTAACACTGACCCCTGTATTGTGTATCCTTAGTCAGATTTTTGCTTTATGTTGCTTATTTTTTTGCCTCTGTCTTGTACCCCTGCTCGCTATATTTAGTTCTGTTCTGCCTTGGTTGCTTTTCTGCTATTGATCTGCTTGGGCTGCCTGTTGGTTTCTGTCCTAGTCTGTTTTCCTATAAAGTTATGAACCATGCCCGCTCCTGGATGTCTCCAGGGTTTCTTCAGTTCCTGCAGTGATATACTGGATATTGCAGCTGCCTCCACAGCAATCGGCCTCGGTATGTGGCTGCACAAACCTGTTCCCCAAGTTACCGGGGAAGTCCAGTTACCCAGCACCAAGCCTTGTGTCTCCACTTCTGCACCGTAGCTCCTGAGCTTGGGCACTCATGGACCCATGCCACCTGGACTCCATACATTAGTGCCTGTCTCCTTCTCCATCCTCCCAGTCTCTGCCTCCTTGTCCTCCATCCTCCCAGTATCTGTATCCTTCGCCTCCATTCTCCCAGTATTTGGCTCATTCTCCTTCCCTCACCCAGTGTCTATCTCCAGGGTTCTATTCACTAAACTTACGGAATAAAACCCTGTGCTGTGTGCTGCACACACAGACACACAAACACACACAGTCACACTTGAACAGAGAGAGAGACTCCCACTTACACACACACAGTCACACTCGCACACACACACAGTCACACTCGCACACTCACACAGTCACACTCGCACACACACACACACTTACACAGACACACACATACACTTTTTTTACCGCTCTACAGGCTTTGGCTTTAGATGGGACAGTTCTTCATGCTGTCTGTGGTGTCTTCCCGCCCTCTGAACCTAGCACATGTTGTCACGTGCAGGGTCAAGGAGGGAGGGATTATGCAGCATCAGGGAAACTTAGTTTCCCGGCGCTGTCTCAGGTATGGAGGGAGGGGTGCAGTTACCACTGCAGATGGGCCTCACCTCCATGTCCAGCGGCCTGCATTAGAGGGGGGCTATTGGCTAATAAACTCTAATGAGTGGCCCCTCCCCTTAGTCCGCCACTGTGTAGTAAACAGCAGTTTGATCAAAAATGGTCAGCTGAGGATGTTGGCTAAGCATCATAGGAAATATAGATCTCAGAAAATTAAGACGATCCCTACTTTGTTTTAACCCAAAATTAAGATATTCATATTTTTTTTTTAATCTCTTTTCATTAAAGTTATTCATTACTCCGAAAACACACTTTCCACTCAGGAATTGCCCCCAAACCCACTTTGGACTCAGGAATTGCCCCCAAATGCACTTTTCACTCACGAATTGGCACCAAAAGCACTTTGCACTCAGGAATTTCCCCAAACCCACTTTGCACTCAGGAATGACCCCTCACACTTCCCCACAGCTATTAGATTAATAGATTGCGCTCACAGAACTTGCCCCAGGACTTACCCTAGCTATTAGATGGCATTTACAGGACTTTCCAGCACCGAGGATGGAAGCTTGCTGGGAAAAGGCAGCAACATCACATTGGCCACATGAAAGTGGCCATGGAGAGCGAATTTCTTAAAGCGGTGGCTGAATTTCTTAAAGTGGACACACTTCTGTGTTTAATCTGTGTAAAGTAGAAATTCAGGTATCATTCCTTGTAGTTCGTTGCCCAGGAGCAGTGGTCTGTGCTTCTTGATTTACATGTGCATGTCCAGTAACAGGTATTTGAAATCAAAACTTAGTGTTTCATCCTTATGCTGCATGTAGTGATTTGTGGAAGATGGATGTTTCATGATGGCCTCACATTTGCTATGGACAGTCTACCTGTATGTCAGTAATGACCTTTGTCAATACATGGTGCACTGAAGCATTACAATGTGCTTGAGCATTCCTTGCACACCCTGTATTTTCAACAGTGGTCTTCCATGACAATGTTGCTTTTTAGTTTTCTAGTACTGCTTAATTAGTTCTTTCTACTGCTTCCAGTTCCATTCCTTATTTTTATTGTTGAATTGTTTCTATTTCTTTTTTAATTTCGCTCTGTATCTAGTTATCTTTGCCTTCCCCTTCTGACAATTATTTCTGTTTATATTCATGCTCCATCTCCCCTCCTGTCTCTTTCACATTTATTTCTCACTCTTCCATGTATCTAATCTATCTCTCCCTCGCCTTGCTAGCAAACTCTACTTATTCTCTCTCTCTCTCTCTCTCTCGCCCTTCTATTCATTCTCTCATCTCATCTATTCATTCCCATGGATCCATCTCTGTATATATTTCTACCGCCCTCCCTCATTCCAGTGCTTGTTTCAGTGTATCTCTATGTACAACCCTAGTTCACCTCTTTTCTCTCAGATCCCATCTTCAGTCTCTTTTTCTGCTTCTGTTTAGCCATCCCTTCTCTGAACTCAATGCCTGTATATTTCCTGGTATATGTACATTTTTTGTTTCATTTTCTATCCCATGAATTAATATTGCTCCACAATCTAATACTTTTCCCTCCTAAAAGCAGGTTAACTCTGCTGGTCTGCAGCTTTTGATTTTACATTTTTCATCTTAATCGTCCAGACAAAATAAAATGCAGGATATTTTGCAGCACAGCATTTATATTCCAATTATACACAATAACCACATTAGAGTAACTTCTCTCCTCCACGTCGAGTAGTACAGTCTGTTGCCTTAGCCAGAAAAAGAATTTCCTCAGAGTCCAAGGGAGTTGCAATAAAACTAACAAACTTGATTCATATTCATTTAAAATCAGGCAGAGCTTGTGATTGCAGCAGCACTCTTGTCCTAATTGCAACATCCTGATGCATTTCGCCATTGTTGACTTAGATGTAGTATGTAGGCTTCACCCCAAATCCTAATTTAGAGGCATATGCTGATTTACAGGTGCAAAAACCGATGGCCACGCCCTAAAAAGGGAGAGGGGCCACTAGGCTGCACTTCCGAAAAAACCCAAAAGAAATGTATGTTTTTTATTAAATTAAAACACAGTATTAACTAACAGAAAAAAGAGGGGAGGGGAATCGAAAGCGCGATGCTGCGAATACTGCAAAAAAACTAATTATGTTACATACATAATAATACTGCTGCAATTTCCAGAGCTTAAATAATCTATCAACTAGCAGTAAAACAAAACTATACAAAAATGTTATGCCATTTTAAGTCTTAACACAACTAATGCTTGATAACATTATCCACTTTTATTACCTGTACAAAGAAATTTCCAGAATGGGGACCTAGCTGGTGGATGCAGAGGCGTCACTAGGGTTGGTGTCTCACCCGGTGTGGTAACTCATGGTGTCACCCCCCTGGATTTCCTCCAATACCATGCCAAACAGATTCCTTAGTAATGCCAGTCAGATGGCCCATTAAATATGCCACACACAGGAGCCCATTAACTATGCCACACACAAGAGCCCATTAACTATGCCACACACAAGAGACCCATAAATTATGCCACACCAGAGCCCCATAAATTATGCTTCACCTCGGAGCCCAGTTAATTATGGCACACACACAGGAGCCCCTTACTTATGCCACACACACAGGAGTCCCATAAATATGCCACACATGGACCGCCGTTAATTATGCTACACATGGGAGCACACGAGGTAACACGGGAGCCCCACGAGGTTACAATTGTACAATTCTAAAACAATAAATATCTATACACTCTCTCTATAACTAGATGCATTTATACTTATTTGAACTTTTTAATATGTAATAAAAATGTTATTGCAAAATTGCACTCCTTGTTTTTATTCCCTTCCTCTGCACCCACATTGCACCTAAAGGACTTAACATAGCACCATACAGTACCCACAGCACTTGCCATACACCTATATTGCACCCACAGCACAATATCATTCTTATTGGAACTCGGTGGCTGGCAGGGGTCGGATGGGGCTTTTCTGTCTATATCTACCTATATTCCCCCTGTTTAAAAGTGTCATCCCTCCTTTTTTTTTTTTTGTTCTCCCTCCCTCTTCCCTTTGTTATCGTTTTTGATTGGTGGCCTGGCTTCCCGAGCCCATCCGGAGTCCATCTTACTGAGGGGGGTAGAGCTGTCTCTCTTTTTGTAGAGGACCTAATTACTGTTGAGGGAAAGGGATGAATTATATGAGTAATATATATTCAATTTATGTCTTCTACGATATTTTTGCTCTTGTCATGTTCCTTGTATTTATGTATTTGTTGTCTGTATTGTATTGTCTTTTTTCTTTTTTGTATATTTCATAAAAATGAATAAAGGAAAAGAAAGAAAACATATATATATATATATATATATGCCAGTCTTTTGCCATTTAATATATGCCAATATTTTGTCATTTAATATATGCCAGTCTTTTGCCATTTAATATATGCCAGTATTTTGCCATTTAATATATGCCAGTATTTTGCCATTTAATATGTCAGTATTTTGCCATTAAATATATGCCAGTATTTTGCCATTTAATATATGCCAGTATTTTGCCATTTAATATATGCCAGTAGGCACACATAGACAGTGATCAGCTTTCACTGCCTATGTGTGTAAAGCACATATGATCACATTTGCTGTGATCGTATGCATGCGGGCGGGTCGGGGGGTCCGAAAGCACTCTTAGAGGCTGCTTCGGATCTGAAGCAGCCTCTGTGAGTAGCTGCAGGCATGTAGCATTGCGCTCCCTACGTGAAAACTGAGGAGGTATATATTAGACATGTGCATTCGTTTTCGGACGAATGCATTTTCGTCCGAAAATAGCATTTTCGTCCATTCGCCCTAAAAACGAAGAACGATAATGCTAAGCTAACGAAAATCATTCGTTCATTCGTCCATTTGTAGTACTATTGCATTCTATAAGCCGAAATAGAGTCGGTTTATAGAATACAATAGCATTTAACTATACGGAGACAGAGTCTCCATTCATAATTTTATGAATGGAGACTCTGTCTCCGTGCCGAAAGTCGTTCGGTTTATAGAATAGCAATAGGATTACATGTATTCCATAAGCCGAAAGTCTATAAACCGAAAGTCGTTCGGTTTATAGACTTTCGGCTTATAGAATACAAGTAATACTATTGCCTTTCTATGAACCGAACGAGAGCCCCATTCATAAGAATTTCTTATGAATGGGGCTCTCGTTCGGTTTATAGAAAGCCAATAGTATTACATTGTATTCTATAAAACGAACGAATAATAATGAACGAAACGAAAATAATGAACGCATTTCGTCTGAAACGAATGCATTAATGAACGAAATTCGTTTTAGACGAAATAAATAACATTTTCGTCCGAATGGACGAAAACGAAACGAAAATTTTAGTTTTGCACATGTCTAGTATATATACGCGGGGATGGGACTCTTTATCACGCCTGCTTCCGTGCAGCCGCTTCACTGCCGACTCTACACAGCAAGACAGATCGTCGCTGGAGATTTCATTGAGGGACATTTCATCGCTAAAGGTAAGTATTTTAGCTATTTTACTTTGGTTAGAATTAGGGTTTAGGGGGTTAGAATTAGGGTTTAGGGGGTTAATTTTAGTATTAGGGCTCGGGGTTAGTTTTAGGGGGTTAATTTTAGTATTAGGGCTCGGGGGTTAGTATTAGGGCTCGAGGGTTAGTATTAGGGTTAGTATTAGGGTTTAGGGGGTTAATTTTAGTATTAGGGCTCGGGGGTTAGTATTAGGGGTCGGGGGTTAGTATTAGGGTTTAGGGGGTTAATTTTAGTATTAGGGCTCGGGGGTTAGTATTAGGGTTTAGGGGGTTCATTTTTGTATTGGGGTTAATTTTAGTGTTAGTATTGGGGTTTAGTGTTTAGTGTTAGTATTGGGGTTTGGGAATCATTTATTAGGGGGGGGTTATTTTCTTTTTACTTGTACATTTGTAAGAGCTGACAGTTCAGCGCTGAACTGTCAGCTCTTACATAGCCGCGGCTGTGATGAAACGGCCGCGTTATTCTTCATTGCTGACAGTTCAGCGTTCTAACTGCCGTGCTGAACTGTCAGCGATGAAGATGCGGCGCGGAAGTGTCCTAGACCCTATATACGTCCCCATGGTCCTCAAGGACCATGCTTTTCAGGACATATATATATACACGTCCTTATGGTATAAGGGGTTAATATATGCTAGAATTGTCAGTATTTTAAGCATGGGGAGCCGAGCAGCACCTTCTCTTGCTGACCTGGGCTCCCAGTGAAGCAGACGCTGCTCTGCTTCACAGGGTGGGGGCAGAGCTACACCACTCAGCCGGTTAGCTCCGCCCCCTCCCTGTATCCACCTTTGAAGGCAAAGGGAGGGGAGGGGGCAGAACAGGGGAGGGGTGGGAGAGAGAGGCGGAGGGAGAGACAGAACAGGGGGAGGGGGGAGAGACAGAACAGCTGGAGGGGGGAGAGACAGAACAGCTGGAAGGGGGAGAGAGAGATACAGAACAGGGGGGGGAGAGAGAAAGAACAGAGGGAGGGAGAGAGAGACAGAACAGGGGGAAGGGGGAGAGAGAGAGAGAGAGACAGACAGACAGAACAGGGGGAGAGAGAGAGACAGAACAGGGGGGGAGAGAGACAGAACAGGGCAGGAGAGAGAGACAGAACAGGGGGAAGGGGGAGAGAGAGACAGACGGGGGAGGGATGGAGAGAAAGACAGAACAGGGGGAATGGGAGAGAGAGAGAGACAGAACAGGGGGGAGAGACAGAACAGGGGGGGAGAGAGAGACATAAGGGGGGGAGAGACAGAACGGGGGAAAGAGAGAGACAGAACAGAGGAAGGGGAGGAGAGAGACAGAACATAGGAAGAGAGAGAACAGGTATGGGGGAGTTAGAGAGAGACAGACAGGGCAATGAAGAGGAAAGGGACAAACAAGGAAGGGAGAGAGATACATACATGGGGGGGGGGGGGCGCCACGGGGGAATCCCGCACAGGGCGCCGGAACACTTAAGGCCGGCCCTGCTTACATGCGTCTATTTTAGCTAAATTCGTAGTGTGTTTGGGGATGATCGAGTCATATTAGGTAGCTGAAAACCCATGGATTTCATAGCAAAAAAGCCTTGATCCGCACACCTCCAATGAGTCACTGTCCAAATGACTGAACTGCTGATTTGGAACCAAAATGAGGCATATTGAGTAGTCACATTCCAGGGATCCCTTTGATTTGGCTAATTTGGATGATATGAGTCCAATTCGAAATGGATCAGTGCATATTAAGCAGACCCGTTAAAGACTTAGGAGAAAGCATTCAGTGAAGCTCCTAGTGATGTGTCCTAGTGATTTTTCCTAGTGATGTGTCTGTGTGTCAGTAATGTAAGATGAGAGAAAGGAAAGTATTTGGTGAATAGAATGTGAATGAAAATCAAAGGTGTATGTGAATGCTAAAGCTAATATGAACAGTTAGGAAGGATGATAGCGGAGTAGGAGTGAATGTTAATGCTCTTATAAACAACTAGGAAGTACAACACTGTTGTAGGATGCACTCCGTGGATGGGATTTTAATCCCAGGTAAAGCAGCTACGTTTCAGCTGACAACAAGTCTTTTTCAAGCCTTGAAAAAAACTTGTTGTGAGTTGAAATGTGGCTGCTTTACCTGGGAATAAAATTCTATTCACAGAGTGCTTAGTCCTTGTTTCATCATTTATATGTTTAAAGGACTAGGTGTAATCCTTCTCATGCACACCATGAAATACAAGAGTGCGGACCTGATTATCAAACTGAAATTACTGTGGTAGGAAGAGCAGGCAGGCAGTGAGACAGGCACAAGATGTCAGCACTGTAGCATACGGAGGAGTACAGAACATGTTGAAGACTTATTTATATGTTGTTTGTTCCAGCACATTACACCATGATATAATTAAAGCATTAGGGAAGCCTTTTATATGTAAAAAAAAATGTTATTAGGGTTTAATCCCTCTTTAAACAGAGACTGCATTGACAATATAATATACTCCTTTATTAAAATAAGATTTGTATTGTTCTTTTTATCTATTTGTTATAAGAACCTTTTAAAATGTGTTGATTAGAATAAGGTAAAGGTAAAAATTGTCATGCTGCATGCAAAAAGAAGTACTCTTATGTTTACATGTTATACGTAAAGATATGTTTTATGTAAAGATATGTCAGTAAGTTTTTTGTGCATAATATGATGCAATAATTTCTCTGTCCTCTATATTTAATGGTCAAATAACACAATAATAATATACTGGAAAAAATACTGCTTCATGCAAATCATGTCACAATTAACACATCACACGAATCAGCAAAATACACTTGATCCTGAATATAATAAAATGTCAGATATGAGCTGCTTTTTCTAAAACCCAATGTAACCTTTTTTTTTATGTAGTATAAAACCTCAGTCTATTTGATCTTTGGCCTTGGTAGCGTTG
The DNA here is from genome assembly GCA_036172795.1 of Pelodytes ibericus. Classification (NCBI taxonomy): domain Eukaryota; kingdom Metazoa; phylum Chordata; class Amphibia; order Anura; family Pelodytidae; genus Pelodytes; species Pelodytes ibericus. Next base: position 165,878,195 of record CM069857.1, read on the forward strand.
ATTATCCTCTTTCTTTTCTTGGCTGCCTTTCACTCTCTGTACCCATTTCAATCCCTCTCTAGTTATTGCCAGTTCGGCCTGCCAGGGAACCCAGTCTGTTCAGAGTCCAGAGGATGATTTGCATCCTACAGCACTTCACTCCATGTCCTCCTCCCACCTGCTGTGCCTTTATTGGAGAGAAAAACAAAAAAAAGTGGGCTCTGATCCTTTCCAAGTAATGCCCACATGGTGGGGACATTTCTTTAATATTTCTCTGTGTTCTGCAGGCAGATGGGATGACTGCAGAACATACAAGTGGCAGAGCTGTTAATTCTGGGCGTGCAGGAGCAGAGGCTGTGTTTGGCAAAGAGATTCTTCTCAGGGGAAAGCACGTTGTGTGCATGCAGAATAATGGCTGAATTTGAGCCCTGTCCAGACGGTGAGGAGTAACCGATCCAGAGTCACCCATGTTCCATTTAAACATGAAAAGTCTCCTGCCAAAGTTAGGTGGCAGGCTTTAAAGCGGCAAGGTGTCCTTCCACACCACAGCGTGACTCAAAACCTGTGACCAGCTTTAGAGCCATGCAAACGCAGCTGGGTGGAAGCCATTGTTTGTAACGTCAAACAACCGATACATTAATATGCATAATGTGACTTAGTACAGTGTGTGAGGAACACATATTTTAGAGAGAGACACTTGAAAAAAAAAAATTTGTTCTCATTAAGAGAGAAGTCTCAAGAAATTTTGAAAATGCTACTTTGCAGAATCGTGGAAAAGCCACCCAGCTGAGATGTTAAAACATGCAAGTGCTTGATTGGCATCTATAGGATGCTTTTTGAAAGAAAAAAAAAAATATATATATATATATATATATATATATATATAAACCTTTATTGTGATACAATGGTGTACAATGTATTTATGTGATATATGATATGGACTGTAATATTGTAAGGTTATTTAGTAGCCATGGGTGTCTAGCGTAACTAGAGTCAAATTGTGGTGCTATCAGCGCGTTCGTACTGTATACTGCTAACTCCCAACAGTTGTTAATAAGAAACGCCACTTGCATCTTTACTTTTTTCCTTCCAGACGCTCTCATGTTTAGATCTTTTTATGCATTTTGGCCTATGTGTCTGTTACTATTTTAAAAATCCACTACATAAAAGTGCTGGGAAGGAACCTAAAAGGTGCAATGGCCCCTTCTTGGGCATAATGACAATTACAGCAGAATAGCGGAACTGGCACATGAAGTGCAAACCATGACTTTTGCTGCAAGTTAGCCTTATAGATTGGTGCACATGGTGATTGTGCCACTTTTTGGAGCTATTTCTGCGTGCTTTATACATAATCCTTGATGTGTTAAATGTGTATTCACAAAACATTTCAGATAGTACTGAACATACATTGATACTTTGGTGGGGTTATCTTTTAAAGCTTCCACGGTACTCCCCAGATCCCTAAATTACAAGAATGTCTTATTAATAACTTTGTCTTTCTACAATTTAATCCACTAGATGTTTCATTTAAATGGGGCTCTCCAATATGTGAATATGGCCAGGAAAGAAAGAGGCAATTGGACTCTAATATCCATGGCGTAAGAAGCCTCATATTATGACGAAATATATGTTATATGGCTATTTTGCATAGCAAACACTATTTAAAGGGTTGCTGAACAGAGCATAAGTGACTCTGCAGCCCATTTCTGACACTATATTTTACGTTCTATTGCACAGAACAAATGGTTAAAGATTTGTCTTGAATGTAGAAACGAAAGATGGACGAAGACAGACATTTGCCTGAAAGACGAATGACAAGACTATAGTTAATGTGGCAGCCATCAAACTGGTTTCATCTCTTGAAAGACTCCTGCTTTATCTCCTCAACTCAAATATGTTTATTTCAGAGATAATTAAGTTGCAATTACCACACAAATAACTGCAGTGAAGCAATTAAGCAAAGAAGAATTGAAAGTCGGGTCTGACCTCCGCTTGCTCTTCAAATGTACATTGTGTTTGGGCTAAATGTCTTCACACAGCCAAGTACATGATAGCAAATTAAAGGGACATGCTCTGGAACAAAAACAAGATAATTTAAATAGACAATGTATAAATGCATATACATGAAATCATATACACATTGTGGTATGGTGATTGTGACAGCAGAACAGAACCAAATGGCCATAATGGAGGATTTATGTCTTCTTGATAATATGCACATCCCCGACATTCTTTCGTTTTTTTAAAGCCACATCCACTCGGGCTGCCAGTGTTATACAGTATTGGAAATATCGTTAATGAATTAGGGATAGAGTATCTTTACAGATATCCAAGTGAACACGTAGAGAGATAAGAGAACCATATGCTTTACATATCCTTTATTTATGCTAACATTGATTTTATTATAGCTTTGCCTTTAAGACTTTATATGTGAATATGGGTACTTTTTAAATTAGTTTTTTTGTGTCTTAGCCAACTGAGAAATATGTTTACTTCTGTTTCAATATACCCCTTTTATATAACATATATAGTGTCTGTTTTGTGTATGTTCTTTATTTTTACCGCCTGCTGAACTCTTGAGGAAGTACTCTGACAGTAGCAAAATGCGTGGGGAATAGGTGAATCTTTGTTGTACATTTTATTTTATCAAATGGGTTCTAAGGCAACACACTGAGAAGTACTCTTATTTGCCTCTATAGAACTACCGGTGTGTTTCTGGAGCTTTTCACTGCCCTGGAGAGGGAGAGCTACCCCTTTGTATTTCACCATCTTCAAAAGGGTGGCTGCTGGTAATCCTGATTTATTTGTGCTTGATTAACACTTGAGATGGTTCACAGTGCAACTCAAAAGTGTGACTGTGTTTATTTTGTATACAGTATTAGACTATTGAGTCTATTCACAAAAATTCAAGAATAGCTTCGGGAGGTCGACTTTGGAGTTCGACTTTCATTTTGAGACTAAGTCAAATTCAGTAAGGATATTTCTAGTACGTCAGTGTATATTGGCAATTGAGGATACCCTGGAAGAGTTCCTTATCAAGGAGAATATTGGTCACAATTTTAGTATTAACTATTTCCAATAGAAGATAGTACTATCTTCGCAACATTCTTCCATCCTCTAACTTCTTCTTCCTGTATTCCTGGCCTAGATGTCAATATTGCACAAATTTCCAAACTGGAGGAGCCAACTAGAATGCTTCATATCACACATAACGGCTCCATCCGCACACCTGAATCATTGCTCCCAGAATCCCTTATAATTTGCTTAACCAATACAGATATTCTCAACAGTGCAATCTGCCTATCCACAAAAGCCATATTGCAACTATATCAAATGATACTGACTAGCGGACACACACCCTGCCTAAATTTACCAGCAAATGGGATGATGCACTTGGAATTCAGCCAAGCCCTCAATAATGGGAAAATATTTTCACTCTAACACACTGCTGCTCATCACTTACACCCCTACATTCTTGTACAAAACTCATTGATGAACAGTCAAGGAGACAGACGTATTCCCGTGGAAAAGAGTAGTTTAGTTGATTGTGGTCATTTCAAAGTCAATGGTGTCCCCTTTTGTACTTACTTCAACTTGTGTGCATGCATTCCTATAAGACTGATAGGGTCCTTTTGAATTATGACTAGTTTGGCTCAGTTTATCAATATGTAACTCATGGCTGTGAGATGAGGGGTTGAGTAAGGAAATAATGTCAGAAAGCTGTGTTGAAAATCTGTTTGCCAGTAAACTTAAGATATATTGCTAACTGCAAATATGGCTAGTTGCCTAGATGATTCAATCTCGGAATGATTATGTTTGGTGTTTTAAATACATCTGATAGATAATAGACCTTAGACGTAAGAGATATATCATTAAGTTGTTAAGTGAAGGACCTATTTTAAAAATATATTTTGAGGTAGAGGCAGTGGTGTATCTTGGTTTTGTGCTGCCCTAGGCAGAAACAAATTCGGGCACCGCCCACCCCCACCCACTTTGTACACCTATGACATGCCCCATCACCCACGTTGCACACCCACAACATGCCCCATCATCCCAGTACATGCCACCATCACCCACATTCCATACACACTAAATGCCCCATCACCCCCATTACATGCTACCATCACCCTCATTTCAAACCCTCACCACGTCCATTACATGCCCCCATCACCCACATTAATTGGGAGGAGCTAAAGCTTGCTGAACATTGGGGGAGTGAGCGAAAAATGTTTGCAGCCCCAGAAGTGTGCTTTAACACCCTCTGGCAAAGTGCTGGCTTAGGCAAGTGCCTTGTTTGCCTTGTGGAGGATACACTACTGCCTGTCATACCTAACTAACTGTTGTTCTAAATCATTTAAGCATGTTGAATAAACGTTTGTATTTTTGACTTGCCCCCCTGGTTGCCTCCATCTTGTTTTTTATTAACATAAAACATCAGTGGTGTATCTTGGTTTTGTGCTGCCCTAAGCAGACAAAATTTGGGCGCTCCCCCCTACCGACGATACACACCCACGACATGACCCATAACCCACGATGCACACAGAGGACATGCCCCATCACTCCATTTACATGCCTCCATCACCCCATTACATACACATTGCCAATATTCCCCAGCCAATTTGCCCAATAATATGCCAGTATCATTTGCCATTAATATGCCCCAGCCAGTTTGCCCAATAATATGCCAGTATTTGCCATTTAATCTGCCCCTGCCAATTTGCCCAATATTATGCAAGTATTTGCCATTTAATATGCCCCTGCCAATTTGCCCAATATTATGCAAGTATTATATGCCATGTAATATGCCCCTGCCAATTTGCCAAATAATATCCCAGTATTATTTGCCATTTAATATGCCCCTGCCAATTTGTCCAATAATATGCCAGTATTTGCCATTTAACAATAATATGCCCCTGCCAATTTGTCCAATAATATGCCAGTATTTGCCATTTAATATGCCCCTGCCAATTTGCCCAATAAAATGCCGGTATTATTTGCCATTAATATTCCCCAGCCAATTTGCCCAATAATATGCCAGTGTTATTCTGCCATTTAATATGCCCCAGCCAATTTGCCCAATATTAAGCCAGTATTATTTGCCATTTAATATGCCCTTGCCAATTTGCCCAATAATATGCCAGTGTTATTTTCCATTTAATATGCCCCAGCCAATTTTCCCAATAATATGCCAGTGTTATTTGCAATGTAGTATGCCCCAGCCAATTTGCCCAAAAATATGCCAGTGTTATTTGCTATTTAGTATGCCCCAGCCAATTTGCCAATATTAAGCCAGTGTTATTTGCCATTCATAAGCCCCTGCCAATATTCCCAAATCCCCACATCTCCCCAGCACTTACCTTTTTCCCTGGTGGCTAGTGGCAGGCAGCATGGTCTCCTCCATGCTGCCTGTTCGGCTCCCAGGCGGTTGTGCCGACAGCTCATGTGACCCGGCGCGCGTATGACGTCAGGGCACCGGTCACGTCACCTGTCGGCACTTCTGTGTCACACTGCACGGGAAGCCGAACAGGCAGCACGGAGGTTTCTCTGTGCTGCCTGTTCGGCTCTCACCTCCGTCTCTGCCAGCAAGCGTGTTGTTTTTTTTTTAAAGAGGAATATTTTTTTTTTCCTCTCAGTGCTGGGGGGCGCTGCCGCCACCCAAAATTTGCCGCCCTAGGCATCCACCTAGGATGCCTCGCAGTAAATACAGCACTGGGTAGAAGGATACAATAACTTCTCTCTCTTAACCTTTTTAGAGATTATTATATATTTTATGTGTTGTCTTACTAAATCGAAACACCAAGTATCATTAACTAGTAAGGGTTCGTTGACTGTCACATACACTTCTTTTTTCTGCTTCTGTTCTCTTTTTTTCCTCAAGGTTGTCTGCTTATTGTGAGCTGGGGCTCTCTAAGGACTCCTGACAGTGAAACGCATCATGGTTCCTGTGCCACACCAGGGTTCCATCCATTTTGTGTATTTGTTTTTATATATTGCATTTTAACATTGATTTGAATATTTAATATTGTGTTTGTACATTTGTACCTTCCTTATTGTTTTGGCTTCTTAACAGGAACACTCTTTCATTCTTTCAAGAGCTTTCACTATTGTTACTTCACTTCTGTACTCTCTAGAGAGAAGTGGGAACACCTCTCTTTGGTAATCATAGCTGCCTTCTTTTACCTTTTCATATTTTTCATTTTCTTCACCACTGGCGCACGTCTCCACTATGCCACAATTTATTATTTTGCCTTTGTGTTTGAGATTCAAACAGTGGTGTATTTTGTTTTTGTACTTCCCTAAGCCTTACTAAAGAGCCACCCTATCTTTGTTTGTCCCACCTCTGTCCTCTCTGTCCCCAAAAGGCTTGTCAGTGCCATATTTGTGCCCAAACAGCTTTGCTGTGCCATCTTTGTTCACAAACAGTTTATCTGTGTCATATTTGCCCCCAAATAGCTTCCACGTACCATATTTGTCCACAAACAGCTTCCCAGTGCCATGTGTGTACCCAAACAGCTTATCAGTGTCATTGGTGTCCACAAGCAACTTCCCAGTGCATTTGGTATCCACAAAAAGCTTCCCAGTGACATATGCGTGCCTACACAGCTTGTAATGGCAAATTTGTCCCTACACAATTTAACAGTGTCACTGGTGTCCACAAACAACTTCCCAGTTCATTGGTGTCTCCAAACAGTTTAACAGTGCCATCTTTGTCAACAAACAGCTTCCCAGTGCCAGCTACCTATGACATCCTTGTTCACAAAATACTTTGCAGTCTCATTAGTGTCCCACATTGCTTCTCAGTGCCATATTTGTGCCCACACAGTTTGTCTCTGCTAAATTTGTCCCCAGACAGCTTAACAGTGCTATATCCATACCCAAATAGTGTATCAGGGCCATATTTACCGCCACATCCCTTGTCAGAGCCATTGTTGTTCCCAAACAGCTTTCCAGTGCCAACTATATCCCCATACAGCTTCTCAGTGCCATATTTGTGTCTCTGCCAGTGATGCCCCAACCAGTTAACAGTGTAATATTTGTCCCCAACAGATTCCCATTGCCATAGTTGTCCACAAACAGTTACCCAGTACTATCTTTGTCCTCAATCAGATTTCAAGTGCCAATGTTGTCCCCAAACATTGTCAACTTTGTCACCAAACCAATTCCCAGTGCCAGCTTTGTCACCAAACAGCTAGTCTCTGTACACGTTGTCCCCAAACAGCTTAACTATACAATATATGTCACCAAACAGCTTCATCTTTTACAGTGTCATCTTTTACAGCAGTTTACCAGTGCCATATTTGTCCCCACAGAGCTTCCAGGTATCATTTTTCCTCTACTAACTTCCCAGTGCCAATATTGTAACCAAACAGCCCCCAGTGTCCAGGGCCCCCAAACAGCTTTAAGATGCCAATTCAGTCCCCAAAAAAGATCTGCATTGCCATATTTGTGCCCAAACATTATCTGCCATCTGTCCCCAAACAGTTTGTCTATGCCATCTGTCCCCAGTGCCATTTTTGTCAACAGTTTCCCCAGTGTCATCTTTTTCCACAGCTTTCTAGTGTTAAATTTGTCCCCAAACCGATTCCCAGTCCATTTCCGCCTGTTACATGGTAGCCCTTTCTGGTTATGGTGTATATTGCCTGGGACACAATAAAGAGGATTTTACATTGTCAAGTCTTTGTCTGGGGTTTCACTTCTGGTTTCAGGGTCAAACCTTTCTAATTTTATCATAAGTTTACTTTGCAGACAAGTACCACGAAATTCTGGAACCGCCTACACCCTAAGTGTTGCTGAAGGAGTCATTTAAAGCTCCTTTATGTTTTTCTTTTCCAAACTGATTCCCAGTACCTGAGACTTAGCTTAAGTTAATTTAAGCACTTGTTGTTGTTTTTTTTAACATGGAGGTGATTGATTAGCAGCTTTGTTCCATTGTAGGCACATGAATGGATACAGTATTGGTTTTGTACCCAGCTTATTCAGGTAGGCTCACAGACTTGTGCCATTCCTGCCCTTTAGTGGGCATGAGTTGGACATGTAGTTAACATTGTGATTGCCAGTGACGATCCATGAGTGTATGTTCAATTGGTGTAGATGAAGGGAAAACAATATTAATTAGGTATTGGCACAGACATGGATTGTGTTTGTGTCATTCAGATAAATATGTAAAACTAAATATTTAATTCTTTGTTTAGGCAATGGTAGCAGGTAGTTTAGAACTGACAGTGTTTCAAAGAGTGTATGATGCTGGATGCTCAATATTTATTCTGGCATATAAAGGATTGTCTACCCAAAAGACATCCAGCCATCAGCAGGTCAGTGGTCATAAACAGGTCATTGATAAGAAGGCCCACAGAAGCTATCTGTCACATTCAACCCCTTGTACATGATCAACCTTTATCTGGTTATTTCTGTTCTCTTTTTTATTCTGCCTTGTTTTCCTTTGCTCTGATCAATTCCTGGTTTTCTTTGCTGCTTGTTATTTTATCTGATCTATTCCTGGTTTTCCTTTTACCTTATTTCTCTGCTCCTATATAATGTGCCCCACCAGTTTCAGCACAGTAGTTCAGCTTCCAGTCTGTGCAATCCTGCTTTGGGTAATTCCTGTGTGCCTGTTTACTTCAGTCATATAGTTTCAGTTATTATATTTAGTTGTAATAGCCAGGGATAGTGCTAGGACTTGCTTTATACTGAGGTACCTTGACATGGGTTGGCAAGCTTCCATCCTATGGCCATTAAGTGAACTAAACCCTCACTAAATTCTGAATCAGAGTTCTAGGCTAGTTCCTGAATTCATATCTGTGTTTTTGTTATGTTGCTTTAACCCTGTCCTTTGTTTGTTCTGTTTTTATGTGTGCCAGTGTATGCCTTCAAGTTCTATTGCAATGCTCTTTGTCTGTGCCCTCTTGATTTTGCCCAGTCATGCTATAGTCCTGTCCCTATATTGTCCTTTAGTCCTGAACCTTTTCTCCTATTTTTTTTTCTGTCTTTTATGTTGCTCTGCTTGGCCTGGCCTGCAGCATCCTTCTTAATATTTCAGCTGTGTTGTGTTCCATGCCTGCTCCTGGGTGTCTCTCAGGATCCTGTACTTGTCATTCACTGAATACCGCAGCTGCTTCCTCAGGGCCCTGGTATGTGATCAAACCAACATGGGGCCTCAAGCCTCCAAGAGAGTTTGGTTACCCTGCTCCAGGCCCTGTGTCTCCATTATCTGAAACGTGACTCCTGAATTTGGGCACTCAGGGTGATATCAGTGTTATAGTGTGGTCTTTTTTCATTTCACACATTTGGTCCTTTGATAAAACATCTTTAATACCTAGGAATAAGACTTATATTTGGAATATGGGATTGCTCTGCATGAAAGCCTTTCTGTATGTTAGTAAACACATTATCAGTTCTGGTGAAAAATAAAAAACGAACACGAGTTGTGTTTCTGATTGAAAATACTATTGAATTTTGTAATCCATCAGCCTTTAATTCAACAGCAGGGGCCTTTTTCATTATTCTAGCATCTATGAGTAGGATACTGCCCAGGGTAGTGAAGAGGTTAAGTCACTGATATAACTGAGTTGAACATTTAAATGGGGGGCAGCAAGCCATAGCTAATGGCCTGTAGCTAATCATGCAGTAGAAATAACGGGACATAAAAAGCCATTAGGAATGCCAGGTGATCTGTAATGTCTTATTATTTCTGGCTAATCAATACACTAATTAAATGATTTCTTAGTGTCAGGGCGGCTGTGACGGGTTTTATGGGCAAGTGATCGGTTACATGACACACTTACAGGTGTGTGTTAATTTTATGCATCTTGGATCCAATACAACAAGAGAGAGGTGGATGTGAATGGACACACGACTAGATTTAAAAAATATAATTGTCTATTTAGCTAAATGTCTATTTATACATATTTAAAACCAATTTAAGGCATTATCACACTTTCACCATGGGCTATATTTGCTGCTATAAGCAGAAGATTAATAAGATGATAGGGAACCGCTGCTGAATACATCTGACGTTTACCACTCGTAATGTTGTCTGTGAACCCTAAAAAGACCCACAAATTGGTTTGTAGCATGTAAGGCACAGTACAAGCCCTACAATGAGTCCATGTGGTTCCTGTGGACCCAGGCAGCACTTTAAGGAGGGCAGCAAGCTACTACCCTTGCCACAATTGACACAACTGCAGGCGCTATGGGATCAAGTAGCCCAGATGTCCATACACTCCCTAGGTGCACAGATATCTAATGCTGTGAAAAATTCAGTGATGGGCAATCTGTTGTAGTAGGTGCAGTCTGATGTTCTGGGTGCAAATTGCTGTAGTCTTTCCAATATTATTATTAATTATTTTTGTACTTAGCTACAACATTCTGGGCAGCAGGCGGCACAATGTCTTTGGCCAACCCAGGTAAGGTGTCCAGCTACCTGTCCTTGACAGTCTGCATGTGTACCTTAATAAAATTAAGAAAATAGAAGAGTACCTAGTTGTCATTAATTATACCCAAAAACTTAGATCCTATTTATCTAATCCAAGTGTTTCTTAATTTTAGCAGTTAATAGCACTTCTGCCTTGTTTGTGAATAAGCCCATCCTGTTTCATCACCTACATACTTCACATAACAAAGTTAGCATTTGCTGAATATTGTCATAAAGCCAGTATCTAGTATCTAAGCTGCACAGAACCCTGCACTTTAGGCCATACTAAGTCATCTATAGGCTTCAATAAATACATCATATGTGTTATCAAGAGCTCCTTATGTCCAGTCATCTGTGAAGCTGCATTACACCAAAGGGTTACCCATAGCTAAACTAATAAGAACCGCAGTGTGTGCTTTCTTTATGGCACGGTAGATGTAGGGTACTTTCCAAACTCCCTGCTAGTACTGAAGCTCCCCTAACATGCTGCTTTCCAGTCTGCAATACATCAATCATGTCCCCACTTCAATGACATTGCTACCCAGCATAGACTGTGTTTACAGAAGGTCTCTATTGTTACTGGTTCCCCATGCTGCTCACACATTTTAATTACTGAAGTAGGTAATTCACCATATAAACAGATAAGTTGTCATGAACCGCACCAGGGAACATGGGTATGGAACCGCAAAGTGATAACTTGGTTGCCACTGCAACCTGAATGGGAAACAGAACCATGTATTTCATCTGAATGATAGTATAACCTATGGTTGAGCCTCAGGCAAATGACAACCCAGGACTTTGACACACAGACTGGGACCGCACACTGAAGCAGGAATTCAAAAACACAGGCAAAAAATACAATAATCAGCAGGCCATACATGGATCAAGAGGAGGTACAGCGGAAGGAAGATCAAAAGCCTTGGGACTATAATGGATTTGTAGGTTAGCCTGTCTGAGTTTGTTATCCAGTACTAGTAACTGGCATGACAGCAGATAAATTTGGTGAATCGAGGTGTCAGCTCGATCATAAAGGGTGGTTTGCTCAGTTTGCTTGTGGATCAATGCTAAGTCCGTCTCCAGGCCAGTAACTTTAAGCGGCGTAGCTTGCGCCTCTTTTTTAATGGCTTGCGCTTCTTGCTTCCACCATCTTTGTAGATCTAATAATAGGGCTTTGATATCACCTTTCGTAGATGGGGAGTCATTGGTCAGAGATACCCCTGCCAGCTTTACCGAGTAGGTGGATTGTGGTTCAATGTTCCCATCAGAATAACTTTCCAAATCAGTGTACTCCGCCGTGTTAACAGTGTACCGATGTCCGGAGTTTGCAGCTTTTTTGTTTTATCGCTTTCCCTTCTTCCCCATTTCACCAGCTTTGTGGGGAGTATTTAGCCTTTGTAATTTGGCTAGATTTGCATTGTAAATATGAGAGTTCTGGAGGATCTTGTATAACATGTGACTGCTCCTCTTCACTGTTTGCGTCGTCCGCCCTTATGCCAGGTTTTATGTCCATCAATGTATTTGGTAAACCACCCGGGGTCAGTTCGGTTCTATCCAAATTTCAGTTAATTTCCATTATTAGAAAGGGCTTTTCACAGCTGGGTCTCACTCCTAAAGTATTTTGGTCTCACTCTTTTCATAATGGTGCTACCATAGAGGCTCTCATTGAGGCTACCAATTATGCAGCAAAATCAGGCAATGGGAGTCATCTCGGTTTAGATATTATATACACCCTCACCTATGTAACGTAATCTGTTTTCCATTCATGGGGGGGGGGGGGGGGGGAGTGTGAGAGATAATTGTTTATTCTTTCTATTGTATTAAAAAAAGAAAGAAAACAGCACCAATCGAATTGTTATTTTGTTGCTTATTATGTTGAACTGGGTCTGAAAAATCACTTTGCCAATGTTTAAGCAAATTGTTTTCATGTGCTAAGTTATAACCTTGGTTTATACTGTGAGGGAGCTAATTCATAATATGCAGCATGATATGCTTAAAGGGATATTCCCACCAAAAAATGAAAAGGTTTTACTTTTTTATTTTGTATTTTTGATTTCAGATATGTTTTTTGTTTTTCATATGTGACTGTATATAATAAAATATGTACCTAAACAAGTTTGACTGGGCAACGCCATTTTGTGAAATATAGTGTTTTTGGCTGCCACCCCTCAGGGACTTTACAGCACAAATTTCTCACTTTGGGGCTTGGGACACAGAATTCTGATCATAACATCACAAGAGGGCAGAGTGATGATCCTTTTTGATTATGTTAATCTCTTTGTGTTGGAAGGCAGGTAAAAAAACGTTTTACAAAGCCACCTAGTACTGCCCACTATGATACACAGGAGCCAGTAAGAGAGCAGGGGAGTATCTTCTTACATCATAATGCAGTCTTTAGCAATTGTAAAGTGGGACTGGCTGGAAGCTTTTGGATGATGTTGCATCATGGGAAATATTCTCAAAATGGATGCTGGAGATAAACACCTAATTATATTTTTCCTTTTATTTGGAATTAATTCAATCATATAAAACCAGGTTATCTAGTTACATCTTATGTAAGCGCTAATGGCCCTTTAAATTGGGAGCCTTATATACCAGCCTGATCCTTAATACTGGAGGTGCAGGACTGCTCAAATTCCAAAACAAATTAAGTGATACTAATTTCTCCCCCAGAGTCTGACTTCGTTTCACACCCTAGGTAACAATTTTCATAAAAAGTTTTTTTTTCGTCTCCCACAATTCTTCTGTGAATTACAAGTTTAAATTAGACAATTATCACCATCAGTCTCTTTACATTTCTCGCTCATTATTGTTTAATAATTACACTGTTCTACTGATGTCTGCACAAGAATGCACTCTATTTATATTAAGGAGTTGGAAATCTTCACAGGAATGCAGAAAGGATTCATGCACAGGAAATTAATTTCCCTGACATGATGTAAATTATAGATCCTAGGTGTCCAACGGCGGCCCGCCAGCTGCTGCAGAACTACAAACCCCATAATTTCCTACCTGCCTTCTGGAATGACAGGGAATTATGGTAGTTGTAGTACAGAAACAGCTGGAGGACCACAGTTGGATGCCTAGATAGGGTTGCCACCTTTTATTCAGAAAAATACCGGCTTTGGTACTGTCTCCATAGACTTAACATTGGCCTTAAGCCAATTTTTTAGCGGCCTGCCGGTAAAATACCGGCCAGGTGGCAACCCTACGCCTAGGTTATAGACTATTATGGATTATGATACAATACCATAACATCATCTGTTATATTGTTACTAAAGAGAATAAGTAAGACAACACAAATAATATTCCACATAATTAAGTATTATGTTACACTGACGGGAAAAAAAAAAAATTATACAAATTTTACCTCATGGTGACTTATATATCACAACTACCTGAAGCAAATTGTTTAGATGTCATGAATATGTTGGGAGTTACATCAATACACAGTTATCATGGTCACAACAAAATAAGTGTCAATGAAGCTAAGCTCTTTAATCTCCCTCCATTTTCCCTCCATTCTCCCTCCATTTTCTAACACAGTCTTGAATTTGGCCAATGCCCGCAGACTTTTCCTTGTGTTTTTAGACAGCCACTGATTTGCTATAAGGCTGCAGTTCTGAGAGTCTCCCTCTTTCCTGCCATCACCACTGCTGTTTAGTTTTACAAACTCTGCATGTATTTAATTAGTCTCATAATTCGCACAGGTCAATTAATTGACTGCTTAAACCTTAACTACGCCTTCAAAAAGGTGCAGGGTTTAGAAAAGCTTTTGAATACCTGCTCACTCAACTAACCCTTTGTGTATTGGAACTGCTGAGTAAAACACTAAAGCTCAGGAATCAGAGACATAAAGAATAAGATAAAGAGATAACATTTTTATTTAGGGGCACTTACAATGCTCCAGGGCTTAATTAGTAAAATGTAGATCTGTCTCTATTTTTTTTCACCTAATGAAGGTTTAGCGTATGAATTTGTAAACGTTCCATGTATGAAACAGGACAAGTGGTCACCTAAGAAAGTAAAAATATGTCATTCAGCTACTTGATAATTTCTTCTTAAAAGACAACTGTCGGGAAAACATTGTTATGTTTAATGGAAGATTACGTGTAGGCATTTTAAATAGAATGCTTTCATGAAAAAATACTAATAAAGTTCCTTATTTAGCCTTATTTGCTTATACAGCAGTTTACACTTTTGGGTCAGATCTTACTATATCTGACCCAAGAAGACAGCTTTGGTTGCTAAGGTGAAATAAGAAAGGGTGACTAAATACCTACAAAATAGGAGAATTTCCCTTCCCTGTCTCATTGTTAGCTCTCCTAACAAATTAAAACATTACATGAGATCCAAGCTATTTGTGAAGCAGTCTCTCAAATCCTTAATATTGGAGGTGCAGGATTGTTCAAATTCTAAAACAAATCAAGTGCTACTAATTTCTCCCCCAGAGCCTGACTTCATTTCACACCCTAGGTATCAATTTTCATAAAAAGTTTTTTTTTCTCGTCTCCCACAATTCTTCTGGCAATTACAAGTTTAAATTAGACAATTATCACTATCAGCCTCAGTCTCGCTCATTATTGTTTAATAATTACACTGTTCTACTGATGTCAGCACAAGAATGCACTCTTTTCTTCATTGAGGAGTTGGAAATCTTCACAGGAATGCAGAAAGGATTCATGCACAGGAAATTCATTTCCCCGACATGATGTACATTATTGATTATAATGGATTAAGATACAATACCATAACAGTATCTGTTGTATTGTTACCAAAGAGAAAAAGTAACAGCACAAATAATATTCTACATAATCCAGTACAATGTTGCAATGAAGAAAAACTGTTTTTTTTATACAATTTATTCCTCATGGTGACTTTTGTATCACAACTACCTGAAGGAGGAATTTAAAGCAATAAATGGATCCATAATAGAATTTTCCCAGGAACGTCCAGCAGGCCACAAAAGCCTTCATGAGACTGCAGAACATCAGTTGTGTACATATGGAGACAGTGCAAAAGAAAACAAGCCATCCTATGAGAAGAAATATCCGTCCCAATCTTTGGGTCCCCAGACAGAAGATGGAAGTGACTCCCAGCAGAATCTCTGGAAGAAGAAGCCAGGCAATGGGAGCCAAACTGTGCAGAATGCTGAAAATCCAAAATACCCAAAGTACTGCAGAGCCATTCAAGAGACAACCTATCAACCACTCTATGGCTTTCCACAGAACCCATTCTACCAGGACCACCAGCCAGTGCATCAAATTCCATATGGCTTCATCTATTACAGTGGCTGTCCAACACATCATGTCCCATAACCATGTTAGAGTAGCTTTGGCTAAGCCCCACATTACTTCCTGTAAATGTCTTTGTTCTCCAAGAAGACTCGTTATCATTTCGACATATAGAAAGAGCTCACCTGAACTGAGTGCAGCCCAATAATCATGATGATCATCTTGAAGACTGACATCCACGGGATAATTGCAAAGTAAATTTTCTATCGTTGTAGAAAGGATGGCAAGAGTAGAAACTTCTCAATATGATACGCTAACCTTATGTCCTCAATGGTCTCCAGTGAGTCTAGTGCATGGCAAAATCTCACTTTTTACTAGAACATTTCCACTTCAAGCAGAACATGCAATACAAGAGCTGATCCCATGAGGGTTCTGCATGCTTTGTTTCCTAACAAACATGTCAGGTTTCTGAGAAAGCAGTGGGGCAAAGCAGAGAGCATTTAGTGGCATTACTAAACAACCTCCCCCTTCAAACACAAACAGCTCTGCACAAGTTAATCACGGCTGACTGCATAAACTCTTTGTTCTCCCGCCATTAAAAACCTGTGCTGAATCTCCCTGGTGAGCTTTGCTTTAGCTTTTAATTCTGCTGCCATGAAAGCTCAGCCTGGGCTACAACTGCTCTGAGAGAGGCTGGACAAGAGGATTAAATGAGGCTTGAAGCCTGGATAGGGGCTCAGAATATTATTTTGTACAAATGCAAGCAGTCTGTGGAAGGACAATGGTGGAAAATGGTAATATTTTTGAGAAATGCAACAAAATGTAGTCGCCTAAAATGCCACATGTATAATGGTACCTTGTAAAATGTTATTGCTCTCTACTTCCATATCCCATTCTGGTTGCCTACCACTCATGGCTTGGGTTGAGGGGATCCTTCTGGTTTTAGCTGCCCATCAACACACCTCCTGCTCTGTGCTGTTATGTGTCAGAGATCTCCCTAACCTGCCCAGAGTTATAAGAAAAAACAGGGGGCTGACAGAATTCCAGAAAAAGGCAAGTGCCCCCCTTATACTTTATGCTTTGGTCAATACATATAACCAAAACTTGGCATTTGTATCATATATGTTCAATTGTTGCCAAGAAGCACAGTCTGTTTTTTTTGTTGGTTTTTATGTATGATAATGCCAGTTACACTTTACTTGCAGAATGCTCGCACTTGTTTATCAAGCATCATATTTAGGATTGCCGCCTCAACCGTTTTTTACTGGCCACATATAACTTTTACATACTGCTTTGCACTGTGTAGATGTTACATGTGACCAGATGGAAATTAATTAACCAATTAATGTTGTTCTGTAGGAAAAAATATATATGGTCGGTAAAAAAGTGTCAACCCTAATCATATTAGATATGTAGAGTATTTGAGTAGCGCACCAAAAAAAAAATTCTCCCACGATTTGAAGTCAATTAAAAGGCAACCAAACAGCATCGTAGCAACGAAGGAAACACTGGGTTCCAAGCCGGCTCCACTCACTATTTAGCTGCTGCGTGGGTGGGTACTCAACATCGTTGATTAAATGCGAGCAATCAATCCAAATGAAGAAGAATGTGCACTCCACTCACTGATGCAGTGCTTTATTGGTGCAAAAACAGACCACAAAAAAGGGACACAAACCAACAGGTATAAGGGAGACCACACCTTACGCGTATTGTAACGCTTAATCATAAGCACTTTTTACCTGTCTGGATCAGAGAGTGGAGTGCACAACCAAACACCATTACTATATACATATAAGAGGTCAAAGTATTTAAGCTTATGTAACCTTGAAAACATGGCATTGACAACACCTCTCTCCCTTGGTGTTATGCAGATCAGCTTGTGTTAATACCCAGCAGGAGCGTGTCTCTTCTTCTCATTCCTCTCTAACCACCTCTACATTTCTACCAATCTCTATGGATTACATCCTTTTATCACCATTCAGGGCCTCACTTAACCATGGACCTGAGCGTTCCGCGAAACTAATCAGCGCTCCTGAAAGGGAGACTTATCGTGCTTGTAAAGTTGCTCCTTTAATTAGGAATCCTTAATTGGATACAGTCTGTGTTGCAAATCCAATTACCAAGGATTACAAAGATGGGGCTCCATCATTTTAAGCACATGGCACACACACAAACAGTTAAAAAGCAATGTTTTATGCACAGCCGCTGCACACAAATAGAAAAAGGAAGTACATAATGGGATTTAATTATGGTATGAAAGTATAAATAACAACAGGAGAGGAACTAGAAAAAGGTCCATTCTTTGAGACCATGGGTCATCTAGGTCAAGGATTATTTCAAAAATTCCACATTATGGGAAGGGTGGTAGATTAATAGAAAATATTCCAAGAACATATAGAAAAGCTTGGGTGGTCCACTGTGCAGTATGTGTGGACCATCCAACACTTCCCCCATGAAAATATAATTTTAAAATTGAGTTAAAGGACCACGCCAATTTGAAAAGGAACTACATTTTCATTCATGCATATTAGAATTAAAAAAAATAATATAGAACTCGACACTATCAAGACAGGTCTTTGTCTGAAGTATGTATAGAGTGAAAAACTAGGCCTATTTTTTTACTTTAATATTCAATTAAATTTGTTTGGGGTTTTTTTTCATTTATGGATGTGTGCTGAGTTCTATACTTGTTTTTGGATTGTGTGGATGTTTTCAGCCCCTTCCACTACTCATTTGATTTATTGTCTATTTTTCAAGCTTTGGAGTGCTGGCATACAATCTATGTTATTGTGTATTACATTAAATGTATGCATATATTAAAATTTGAGTATCTGCATTCTAAATACATTTTTATTTATTCACGAATATCAGGTTTGCTGCTTCTACTGACCATCACACTCTCAGCATTTGTCTGGAGTCTGGGAGAAAGAAAAGCAAAAATGTAAAGTGTTTCAAACAAGCAAAAAAGTAATGCCTCCTTTATGATAAGTATGCTTGCAGTGTGTGCATAAATATATTGCACAGCATCCTTAAAAAGCACACATTTGCACATTTTTCATTTAGATGTACAACTATGATTGCCAGGTCAGCTAGTGTTTTGCTGGACACATTTTACTTGATTTCCTTGGGGGGGTAGTAAAGACTAAAGGAGGGGTCTGCATGAATTGGTGTTTTTGGTAGCAGTAGGTTAGCTTTAGTGTTGTTATAACATTTTACCTGCTACCCTGCAGAAAGTAGAATGCCAGGATGTACCAATTAGATAACCAAGGAGCGGATCCTCTGTCAACCACCTTGATTAATTAACTGATTTCTTTAACATACCAATGTGTTTTGTACTATTGGCGAGGCTCCTACAGAACAGGTGCACTTTTATATAAAGTTTGAGATTTTACATTACCTTCTAGGTGTTTCTAAATATTCCAGACAGTGGGTTAGATGTAATGCTCCCCTTTAATAAGAAAAAATGTAAGTAGTAAATTTCCGGGCATTGAGGAAGAAGCCCCAGTGGCGAAACGTCCATCGGTTACGTAGCCTGTGGGCTGAGCGTTTTCCAAACAGAGCTGGCTAATGTACTCGTGTTTTGAAACTATTTCAAACTTTTTTACCCAGAGTGAGTCCATATTGAGGACTTTTAACGTATGTCTAGCCTCCCCTAAGAGGACACAAAGAGCTGCCTTCAGGAGGGATTGTATGAAACACACCCAGCGTTAATTTAAGGTCAGGGATTTTCACCTACCGGATCCGTTGTCACGTGGTCGTAGGACTGTGGATGACGGACTGCAGAGTATTGAAGCTAAGTGTGCCAGCGGGTGTATTTCAGAAACGGGTGTTACAGCATATATAACACCCAGTGGCGGCTCTAGACTTTGTGAGGCCTTAGGCGAAAGTCGAACATGAGGCCCTCACGGACACACATTATTAAATAAAATATATGCAAGTGATAATAAAAATGAACTGTAGAAATAGCATATTTCAAGATCAGACTCAAATCCCAGCTTCTAGAAATGAACAGCTCCTAGAATTTTATTTGTCTCATAATTATTCTACAAACATCTATAAACATTTGGTATAGATAAAATTGTGTGCGGCTGACTAACTCACATTGTTATTGCTGTGTCCTAAATGTGAACACTAACACATATCCCACAGTCATTCATAGACACACTCAGTGAGCACACACTGACTCACAGACACACTCAGTCAGCACACAATCACACTCAGCCAGCACACACTCACAGATACACTCAGCCAGCACACACTGACTCACAGACACACTCAGAAAGCACACAATCACACACTAAGAGAAACACTCAGCCAGAAGGAAAGGTGCTCAATGTTGAAAGTGGTCTCACAGGCCACGTTGTGCTAGAAGATTGGCACTTTGTTCTTCCTCACAGCACCGGATGCACTGTGATTTAGCCATTCAAAATGCCAGAATTTTGCCACTCAATATGCCAGGATTTAGCCATTTAATATGCCAGGATTTAGCCCCTTAATATGTCAGGATTTACCCCCTCAATATGCCAGGATTTAGTCCCTCAATATGCCAGGATTAAGCCATTCAATATGCCAGGATTTTGCCCCTCAATATGCCAGGATTGTGCCACTCAATCTGCCAGGATTTTGCCCCTCAATATGCCAGGATTTTTCCACTCTATGCCAGGATTGTGCCCCACAATTTGCCAGGATTTTGCCACTCTATGCCAGGATCTTGCCCCTCAATTTGCCAGGATGTTGCCACTCTATGCCAGGATTTTGCCCCTCAATATGCAAGAATTTTGCCCCTCAATATGCCAGGATTTTGCCACTCTGTGCCAGGATTTTGCCCCTCATTATGCCACAATTTTGCCCCTCATTATGCCACAATTTTGCCCCTCACAATGCCACAATTTTGCCTCTCAATATGCCAGGATTTTGCCACTGTATGCCAGGATTTTGCCACTGTATGCCAGGATATTGCCCCTCACAATGCCAGGATTTAGCCTCTCACTATGCCAGGATTTTGCCACTGTATGCCAGGATATTGCCCCTCATAATGCCACTATTTTGCCCCTCACAATGCCAGGATTTAGCCTCTCACTATGCCAGGATTTTGCCACTCTGTGCCAGGATTTTGCCCCTCATTATGCCAGAATTTTTCCCCTCACAATGCCAGAATTTTGCCTCTCAATATGCATGGATTTTGCCACTGTATGCCAGGATATTGCCTCTCACTATGCCAGGATTTTGCCCCTCACCTCATTATGCCAGGATTTTGCCCCACACTGTGCCAATATTTAGCCCCTCATTATGCCAGTCTTTGCTCGTTTGTGCCACCCTCCTCCCCTCCCTAGTACTTACCTCCATGCTGCTCTCCGTTGTTTCCTCCGTGCATCTTCTCTCCTGCATGGAGGAAGGAAGTTCCGGTCGCGTTTTTTTTTTTTTAACTTTATTGAAGCTGCGCGGGTTCAATAAAGTTTAAAAAAAAAAAAAAACGCGATCGGAACTTCCTTCCTCCGTGCAGGAGAGAAGATGCACGGAGGAAACGTCCCAGGTTAGTGTAACAGGGAGCTTAATGGCAGCGTTAAGCTCCCTGTTACATCAAAGGTAATAAGGTGAGTTAGGCAGCCGCGAGGCCCCCGTGAGTGCGAGGCCTTAGGCGGCTGCCTAACTCGCCTAATTAGAGAGCCGCCTCTGATAACACCTGCCATAGCATGCTATTGACATGTATTTGTTTGAGCTGATTATCCTACCCAGCCAGCTGGAGCTCTTTATATTTTACAGTGGACTTTGTGGTTCCCTATGTGGCCATTTTTGAAAACATGGAAGGCCAATATATGAGTGTCCTAAGATTTATCTGGAGACAGAGTTATATTGAATTTTGCTCTCAATTGTTCTTATTCTCTCTTTTCTGACGTTTATTCATTCCTTTTTTCTGGCTATTTCTGGCTTATTTCGCCTCTTCTATATTTTTTTTCTTTTTTTGTTATTATAGGGTTCCAGTTATCTCATACCTGACTGTGGACGCACAGTCTAGCAGAGTTGTCTCAGGGAATGCACAGCATTTTGTGTGGGACAATTTTTGTTCTCACTTATCTGTATTATATAAGTTTGTATAGCTCATCCTGCAGGATCAGTTTAGTGTATTTTGCACAGTGTGTTTATTATTCATAAGTATCATGATTGTTTGATGATGTTTTTAGTGTATATATGTGTTGGTGATTGTACGTTCCCCTATTGAGGAATTTTGTACATTAAACTTTCTATTTTTGCAGTATCTAGCCTACTCTTGATTGTTTTCTTTGTTTAGAGAGTGCCACAGTAATAGATCCGCTTGTGGGGTGGGTTTTCTTTAAACCATCCTCAAATTTTATTTTTTCATTGAGGATTCAATGCCTGCCGCTAACACTATTAGCAGGTGCAATAATAACACTGCCGCACCTGTTCAAAAAAATGACTGCGCCCACGTAACCCCTTAGTGACAAGACATTTTCACCTTGACTTTCCCTTGGTGACAATGGTTGTTTTGACATTTCTAGGGTGTTTGTGTTTAGCTGTAATTTTTTTCTTTCTCACATACAGTACCCACACAAATGATATGTTGTTTTTTTCGGCATAAGAAGGGCTTTCATTAGATACCATTATGTTCATCATATCTTATAATTTACTACAAAAAAAATCATAAAATATTATGAAAAATTAAAAAAAACCCACTTTTTCTAACTTTGACCTAAAATATAATTTACACAAATAAAATCATTAAAAAAGACCCCGTCTAAATAGTTTCTAAATGTTCTCCCGAGTTCAAAAATATGCATGTTTCCATATTTTTCGGTATTTTTTTGCGAGTTATGGGGCAAAAACCAAAAATAGTGTTTTTTGTTTTTTTCCTATATTTATCTTTTGACCCCAACCCGAACCCAAAATTTAACCCTAACACTAAATTTAACCCCAACTCTAATCCTTATTATATCCCTTAATATTTTTTAACTTTAATTTAATTTTAACCCTATCCCTTATGCTAAAAAATATTTAATTTTAACCCTATAGGCTAATATAGCTAAATAACCTGTTTTTAATTAATTAAATATTTATTTTAAATATTTCCCATTGCAATGCTACTAAACTACCACTAGGGGTAGTCAAGTAGCATATTCAGAGCGACGGAAGTGAAGTTACTTTCACTTCCGAAGCTCAGACCGGCAGAGGACTTAGCCATATTGATGGAGCAGGATGCTCCGTCAATATGGCTCCCCACGATCGCTCCGTGGGGCGATCGTGGGGGTCCCGAAATAGAAATTTCAGTGCTGGCTATTGCCTCGATGTCGAGGCAATAGACCAGCACTGTTAAAGCGGTTTTCGCAATCGTTGATCGCGAAAACCGCTTCATTCAATGCAGGACGTGCCAGGCACGTCCTTTGTCGTTAAGGGAGTTTCTCCCAGGACGTGCCTGGCACGTCCTTTGTCGTCAAGGGGTTAAAAACTCCATACAGTAATTACCACACAAACAGCAATTCAATGTCAGCCGGTAAAAGTTAACGGGCAAAAATGAAAGATAATTTAAGACTAAAAAAACATGACTTAAATATGCGCTGGCTGCTTAATGCAGCCACTATTTGGCACATTTTAACCCTTACAGTGTTCGCTGCAACACTGCAAGAGTTAACCTCTAGACAAAATATATGGGGAGCTACTGGGGCCAACGGCTGGCACTATGCACGTGGCCCAAAATAAATAGCTTGCGCTATGTCCCAAAAATAAATAATCAAATGCCCCCCTAGAACTCTGGATGGGCGCAATGCCTCAAATAAGCTAAAATAATCAAATGCTGCCCTGGGACTTGGGGCTGGGCGCTATCCCCCAATTTCCCATATATATATAATCAAATGGCACCCCCCTTTGGACTTGAGGCTGGTGCTATGCCCCAACTTCCAAATATAAATAATAAAATTGTACTATGCACCAAGTCACTAATATAAATAATCAAATGGCCCCGGGACTCGGGCCGGCGATATGCCCCAAGTCCCTAATAAATAAATTAGCCACCACTTCCTCACCTTGTGCCAGGGGCTGGCCATATGATATGTTCTGGTAGCAGTGGTGTAATAATTTTATCCATCAGCTATACCACGTAAAGAAATCCTGATGACTTATATCTGAAGGTTTTTTGAAGAGATTTAGTAAAGATTAATGCTGTTCCCCAGAGCTGATATCTAAGTACTATATTAGCTTTGGTGTCAGAAGGATAGAAACACTGCAGAGCGCATAATGTGACTAAAATTGACATTACGCGGCTTTAGTTTTTGTCGAGCTAATATAACACATATTTGTGGCTTAAAACCTGTAGTCAGGGTTGTACTTCAGGTACATAATTACCGTGCTGTAGGCAAATTCAGCTGCTGCTCCCTCTCTGCAAGTGTATACTACAATAAAAGGAAAAATGCACAGTTTATTTAATAGCATTTTTTCGTGGTGCCCACCACCTCTTGGCGAGAAAGAGGGGGGTGGGTGCTACAATGGCCGAGAACAAACAGTACTGCAATAGCCTGTCCTGTAGGATAATACCTACTCGGGAGAGCGACTCCATTTTTTGCCTGCTTACACCATTGCAAAGGAACCACTCCATTAGCATATCAGACTGATCCCACCCACAAGGGCAGTCCAGATCCGAAATGCATGGCTAGTACCCTCTACACGAGGAACACAGCAAACCACAGACGTACGTTTCTGCCTACATTGGCCTCGTCAGTGTGGGATGGCTGATGATCCTCTAGGTGCAAGCAGGCCAGGGACCCACGGCCGTAGGCATACCCTGTTACTCATGGCGACAAAGAGGGGGGTGGGTGCTACAATGCCCGAGAACAAACAGTACTGCAATAGTCTGTCCTGTAGGATAATACCTACTTTAGGACATATGTTTTTCAGAAATACACAATTATAGGTATATACTCCAGCTTCTCATTATATCCAATCCACCATACCTCCTTTTGACGTAATCACCTATACCTTCTCTGTTCAAGGGTGGTACATGCTCCAGAATTTGATATCTTAGTCGATAGAGTGTATATATTGTAGTATATTTTTGTGTGTCGGAGGAACTGTAAATACAGGGGATTGAAGGGATGAGAGAATTATAAATATTGTAAAATACACTGAACAAAATTATAAACGCAACAACGTCAGCTGGGAACTGCAGTTCCTATTATACTTAGCCAGCCATTGGATAACTATTAATATTCAAATAATCACCATAAACCAAAAATAAAAACATATTTCAATATATAATACCCTCATCTCAACCCCCTTCTCACCACAGTTCATAATAAATACACTGAATAAAATTACGCAACACTTTTGTTTTTGCCCCATTTTTCATGATCTGAACTGTATTATATATTGAAATATGTTTTTATTTTTGGTTTATGGTGATTATTTGAATATTAATAGTTATCATTTGGCTGGCTAAGTATAATAGGAACTGCAGTTCCCAGCTGACATTTTTGTTAGAAATAAGCTAGACATAACTGACCTTTGCCCCATTTGTGGGTGTTAGACTGTGTAGACTGACAGGATACCTACTGGGATACTAGGAGAATGACATTTTAGTCAAAAAAATTACTAAAACCCAAATCAAAAATCTCTGTCAATTGTAACACTGATGTGATGGGACATTGGTGAAAACTGTCCAATACAAAAACAAGCAATCTTACTTTGGTAAATATCCAAAGTGGAAGCAGCAGATGTGCATATCATCAGATTAGTATAATGATTATAGGGCCAAAGGTTTAAACTGCCAAAAAATAGAAAATTCTGAATATTGCCAAAGAATGAATGGAGAAAATTAAGTTACAACCATGGCAGGTGTAGAAGCTGACAGGTACTGGTTGTCTTATGCCTGTGTGGGTACTTAATCTTACATAAAGAGACATACCAGATTTTGGCATTTTTATCACATAATTGAGGAATATGCCTGTACTTCCAGACTTTCAAACACCATTAACCACTCCTCTGACCGTTAAAGGGTTAAACATGTAGTTGCTAACCCTGTTGGGTATTTCCTAGCTGTGAGCATGAGGCACTCTGGGCCCAGTAATAGACACAATGCTGATGATGGTTACACCTATGGATGTAGTTCCTGGCATTTAAATGATAGAATATAGTTTGAGTTTTTGAGAGACATGGCTATCTAGAAAGCATGTTTTATAATTGAAGAATTCCTGATATGGAGTTGACATTAGAAAATTATGGACTTTTACAGCAAGGATCCACAGAGCTGTACGCATATCTAGCACAAATGCAATTAACGTAATAAAAGATAGCAGACATATTCCTTTGTTGATTTTCAAAGTGTTGTTGTTTTTTTCCCATGTATTTTCCATTAATTAATTTAAATATATTTAATGATGTTTATTCAAATTAATGCTGAGGTTATCTAAGATATTTGTACCATAATTACAGTGACAGTGCTTTAAAACACCCAGGTCACAATCAAAAATATTCTGCTACAATGAATAATATGAAAATTCTCCAGCTGCAAAAATCTACATTAGTTTTATGGTAAATATGCATGTGACAAAAGGGCTTTTGCACATCTACAAAAAGTAGTATGCTACCATGTTGGGGAAATAACACATGACATAAATAAGTTATAAGCAATCATCCTGTGCATCCTCCTTTCGCCCTTCAACGTTTTGTTCAAATTAGAATTAATTCCCATTTGTATTGTAGAAATTCATGTAAAATCTTTGAGCTAAGCCATCAAATGCACGTTCCATCCATGCTTAAGTTATTCAGTGGTGGTTACAAGTGACAATTTGATTACAGACCTACGGACAATATCATTTTCTTACAAAATTGTAATTATTGACATGCCCTTACATTTACAAAATGTGCATAGGTAAAAATGTTATGTTTCTGTTAATTAATTTAATTTTACATTATATAAAATGAATGTAAATATGTGCACACATAATGTAACACTGGAGTCTGTATCAGCATGTGAGTGTTCTAGATTATTGCTCACCAGTCACAACATTTGTCATTGTCTGACTATCAAATACAAATAAATAAGGGTTATCTGAAGCATATATCTATATGAACATCATTTTAAAGGCTTTAAAAGATTTTGAATGATTCACATTCTAAGCTACACTGGCATTGGGTCTGCCTTGATGTTCCAGTTTTCCAGGGGCAGGAGTTGGGAGGTATGTCAGTTAGTCAGCAATGCCATGGAGACGCTAATTGTTTCCTGTATTTCAGTTACTAACATCATACCACTCTTCTTTTTCAGAATTTTGTATTCTCTACATTCACAGCATAAGCAATGTTGAATCCCGTTTAATCCTTTTTTTTAAAAAAGGAGGAAACTTTATTTTTTTCTTTTAATGAGGCCCCTTCAGCCATTTGAATTGTGCAATTAGAATGGTGCAGTGATTGAGAATAGAGAGCTTCCATGTCAAGTGCTCTGTGTGTGCTGAGAAAGGCAGTCCCACCAGGGTTGCTCTCTGTGAATATTACCTCACTTACCTCTGAACCGATCAGTAGGGAGGAGATGATTGTCATAGACACCAGCAATGCCAGAACATGGCCGATCAGGATACCACTCCTGACCAGGGATGCTCGTGTGGATTATTCTACCTCCCTCTTTTGTTTGATGACTGGGCATGGGTTGCAATCCCAGCTGCCACGTCTCAAGGATAAGAAAGCAAGTTGACAGGCAGGGAGGCCAGACATCTCTCTGTCTAGGTCAGGTGCTCAATTGGTGTCTCCTCCACTGTAACACTCTTAAAGAGACACTAAACTTTTTCCACTTGTGCTTCAAATATAGAAATCTACTGACCACCAGCCAGAGAAGACCTTTGTAAGGATATCATAGAAAATATGAATTATTTGCAAATAGTATGCTTAGGATCCGAGTTGTTGAATTATTAGAACTTGCCGGCACTGAGTACTATGGTATTTTTTGCCTTTTTCTCAGAGGTGTGAAAAAGTTCAACTTAAGTATTTATCTTTTTTTTTACCTTATTAACAATGTAGCTATACAATTAGAGTAGATTTATCTGAAAATCTCTATTCAGGGCAAATAACCGAAGTGGGATTTTATTATTTATGCAAATATGAATCATATATTTTCATAATAATTATTCTGTCTTCACTTTGTTAATTCCGGTTACCACCCGACAATAGTTTTACCAGAGTGCAAAAGGCACATTTTACAAGACCATTCTTTTATACATGCCGGGTTACAGTTAACGGACAAGGAAACAGATCTCTATTTTCACAATCATACCGTAATGTACAGTGACTTTGACATAACTGCACTGGGATATGACCTAACATAAGTGAATGAATCAACATATCCTCCTGCCGGTAAAATACCAGCTGGGTGGCAACCAGTGCTGTATTTACCGCGGATGCCTAGGGCGGCAAATTATGGGGGGCGGCAGCGCCCCTCAGCACTGAAAAATAAAAAATAAAAAAAAACGCGGCCCTTTAAAAAAAAAAAAAAAAAGACCGCGCTTGTAGGCAGAGACGGAGGTGAGAGCGGATCGGAAAATCCCCCCTCACCATCGCTCTGCCTGCCGGGCTGCACGGGGAGCCGAACAGGCAGCACAGAGAAACCTCCGTGCTGCCTGTTCGGCTCCCCGTGCAGTGTGCCGACACGGAAGTGCCGACAGTCACGTGACGGGCGCGCTGACGTCATACGCGCGCCCGGTCACGTGACCTGTCGGCACAATCGCCGGGAAGCCGAACAGGCAGCATGGAGGGACCATGCTGCCTGCCACTAGCCACCAAGGAAAGGTAAGTGCTGATGGGAGACAGTGTGTGTGACTGAGTGTGATGGGTGTCAGAGTGTGTGTGATGGGAGACAGAGTGTGTGTGATGGGAGACAGTGTGTGTGTGACTGAGTGTGATGGGAGTCGGAGTGTGTGTGATGGGAGTAGGAGTGTGTGACTGAGTGTGATGGGAGTCGGAGTGTGTGACTGAGTGTGATGGGAGTGTGTGTGTGATGGGAGTATGAGCTTGATGTGAGTCTGAATGATGGGGCATGTTCTAGGTGTGTAACGTGGGTGTGCAGCTTGGGTAGGGGGGTGCCCGGATTTTGTCTGCCTAGGGCAGCACAAAATCAAGATACACCACTGGTGGCAACCCTACTAGCAGTGAGCGATATCCTGTCTGCTTCAAATGGCATGGGGAACACTGTTCACAGAGAGTACTCACTTGACTCTGTGAGGGACAATTGAATGATGTTCTATGGACCTTCATATCCATGGCCACTTTATGTTTCACTTATATTTCTGTATTAAAAAGTATTGGAGAAAAACCAAAATTTTTTGGTTCTTTAAGGTTTTTTGTAAACCACAAACAAGAATCTATATGTTGCATTATATCCGAATTAAATGTCACGCACCACGTTGCAAAGTCGGATAGCGCTGCTAAAATTTTCCACATAAAATAATTTGGACAACACTGCTTTAAAAGGACATGAAACAAAGGATACCTTGACAGCTATTGTTTTGGTTACTACATCTATGTTTAATAATGTATATGCATTCTCATTCTATGCAGTGCAGTAAATGCCAAAGATAACCATAACACAGTGCAAGCAGTGCATTGTTCCAGCTGCAAACTGTGAAGAATTCAGTCAGATTACAAGATAGGAATGTGATGGTTTGTATACAAAATCCATCTGAAGAAAGAATTACTGAGTCCCACGTGTGTGCAAACTGCACTTTATAATTCGCCTAACGCTCTGCTAACTATGCATTTCACGGGCTTGCTCGGTCTGCGATCGATTGTTCCACAGAGAGTATTTACATGTAATAAACTTAAGACTCTGGTTTTGCACAATAGGGAGAGAAATGGAGCAGGCACTGGCCTGGAATTTGTATGAGCGAATGGATTAAAAGCTCAGTAGGCCCCACGTCAGAGACTGATCGTGCCTGCAGCTGCCATTGTGCATTTGTTGGAAGTTGTGATCTCCTCACAAAGCTGATTTATGTACATCCCCCTAATCTACAAAAATCCTTCTCCGAGTCACAAGACTCCGTGTTCCAGTCTGAGACACGCGTGTTATTACAGAGCATTGTATATTATCACAATTGAACTACCTCTCCGATCCCAGATTTTAAGAGCAACCATGAAATGGCAAATGGGAGGCAAGCTAAGTCTCCGTGTTTGAAATAGATACAAAGGTAGCTCCATCGACCAATAGACGTCTACCTATCTATCTATCTATCTATCTATCTAGTCATAGCTATCTCTCCATGAATTTTTAAATCTAGATTTTCTAAAGCAATATATTTTATTATTTAGTATAATTGCCTTTCCTGATGCCCTAACTCACTTTGTGTCAGGGTTTGTTTTTTAATAAGATTATCAATACCAAATAATGCTAGCTAACAGAATAAAACCTTATATAATTGTGTCTATGGGAAAAAGGACAATTTGTTTACCATTTATTTATTGCCTGACAGTATCTAAATGTTCTGCTTCAAAAACCTTGTGCAGTTTTTTGTTTACATGTTGCTTTTGAAGCGATCCGATCAACGCAATTAAAATGATTCATGGGAATCTGACTTTTGATATAAAAATACCCCACCCCCATGTCTGTCTAAATATAAGCCATGGAATAATGCTGAGAATCTCAGATATACAGACTCATTACACTAAAACACAGCAATTTGTCAGCAACTACTTCCACACAGTCACACACAGCTTGTCACATTGATTGCAGTCATAGCTAGAATTGGGTAACGGGTTCCAGTTTTATTTTACTTTTTGAACATGGTATAATATGCAAATCTATTATTCCTTTTGGAATTGGTGCAGGAAGGAATCTGAGGGAGATATAAAAATATATGTGAACAGATGTTTTAATAGTCTGCACATTTTGATCTGTACTTGAGCATGCATCGGTTTAGGCAAACGTGCAGATGTGTATTTGTAAGATATGCACTTGCACACATGCAGCCTGTGTCAAACGGAATGGAGGGAATATTTTACTGTTTGTCTGCACTATTTAATTTGTGTGACCTGCACATTACATTTTGAATGTAAAGCAACCAATGTTAACACGTCAACTAATTTCACCCAGAGATCCACGGGAGACATTGAATACCAGCTGAGTAACATTTCTACCATGCTGATAGTTTTACTATTCAAATAGAATAGAGTTCTCTGACCACTATCACCCGACAGTATCACATACAATATGGTCACGGAGACAAACCCAAACTGATAAAATCTCCTCTAACATCGAATGGCAACTTTCTGCCAGTTAAGGATACCTCTATATTTCACAGATTCTTCCCAGACAGGTTGTCCTACGCTAGAATAGGACACATCATTCACAAGGGGGCTATTAAACCCCTAGAGGACATCACCAAGACACAAACAACACACAAGGCTAACACATATCTGCACACCCAACTTCAACATTTCTGGAACCCACAGGCAAGGTGACTTACATGGGTCAACTACTTTAACCCTTTTGAGGCCATATGCAGGTCTGACAACCAGCCATCTCCAATATTCACAAGCTCCTTACTGACTTTGAGCACACATAAAAACCCCACTTCATCTGTAGCTGGGGGGAAAAAATGCAGCTTGGAATTATTACAGGCCCAATGGACCTAACTAGCACTCTTAGCAAACAAATGCTCATTCTCAGCACACATCCATGATAATGCATTTATAATCTTGACTAGGTGGTACTAAATATTGCACAAAATATTCCCAACAACATCCAACCACCGCTGGCGATGCCTCCAACATAGAGAGGACATTTCCACATGTGGTGGCTCTGCCCCAAGATAACACAATTCCCACTAAAAAAGACTGTTCATTTGCATATCATGCCACAGGTGATTTCATAAGCAGGAAACACCACAGACCCATATAAAACATCTATTTATCTTATTTTATCCATTTGCATGCAATTTTGCTAACACAATATAGAAATATTTTTCATCATTATGTATTCTCTACATTCACAGTATAAGCAATATATACAAATAAAGAACAATAAGTGCGCTTGGAGCAAACTGTGATAAAAAATATATGTGATAAACACAATTAATATATATATATATATATAACACCTTATAGGTGACAATGTGAAATAATATCCTGAGGGATCAGGAGGAAGCTTTGATCCCCCTCAAGGGGATGCACTCACAGGATGGCTGGATAATAGTTGCACTTCAAGGGTAAGGTGTCGTTTTGTAGAATCCTGCTGTGGCTAATCTGCTTAGATTTTGGCTCAGGAACAGAAACAACAGATATCCAATTAGTGTGTAACATATACAGAATTTTAATTAAAAAAAATATCTGCTTACATGGAAGTTTTCTCTGTCAAACGTAGTGGGCGCCACACAGCTGCAGGAGAAATCTTGTCCAGTAAGTATCAAAAAATAAAAGATGTGGAATAAAAATATACACAATATATGTACATAAAGAACAGCAGGGTGAGTCCAGTCCGCTACGCGTTTCACCCTTCATGGGCTTCTACCAGACGCCTCCAATTATGCTCCTCCAATACAGCGTGCCCAGAGGAGAGCGACGGAAGAGAGAAAAAAAATCTCTTCCGTCGCTCTGAAACCGCTACTTGACTGCCCCTAGAGGCAGTTAAGTATATCACAGTCTGAAAGAAAAAATGAATTAAATAAATAAATTAAATAAATGTAAAAAGCTAACCCTAGATCTACTAAACCTAAATCTAGGGTTGGGGGTCATAATTAGGGTTACAGGGGGGTTCGGATGATTACAAGGGTTAGATTAAGGGGTGGGGGTAGATTTAGGGTTAGGGTAAATTTAGAGTTGGGGTAAATTTAGGGTTGGGGTACAAAAGTCACTGTAGAAGAAAATGGTAAGAAAACAAAGAAAACACTAATATTGTTTATTGCCCTATTACTTGAAATAAAACATAGACAAACAAGGAAATATTGGTATTAATAAACTCAGGACAAATATTAGAAATATATAGACGGGGTCTTTTTTACCATTTGTAATTGTGTAAACAAAAAATTAGGTCAAAGTTAGAAGAAGTGTTTTTTATGTCATATTTTCATCATATTTTATATTTTTTTTAATAGTAAATGATATCATATGATGAAAATAATAGTATCAAATGAAAGCCCTATCTGTCCTAAAAAATGATATATAATTTGTGTGGGTGGACTGAACACAAAGAAAGAAATTCACAGTTCAGTAAACGTATGACAAAAATAATGGAATTCTGGTCTTCAAGGCACATCAAATGCACTCGGTCACTAAGGGGTTAATTAGACAGAGGAAAACCCACAAAATATTAGGTTTCCAACTGGGAATGACAGGGTTAAGAGTTTACATTAGAGTCTTCAAGCGAGACTTTGGAATGACGACTAATATCAGCCACAGGCAGCAGAAGGCTTCTCAACACTTTTTTTTCTAAATTACAAGCAGCAGCGAGATCTGCCGTAACTAAAATTATAGATAACGAGGATGCTAATGGCTGAGTGGTTATTATTTTTTTTTTATACATATATTTTTAGCATCATTCTCCGGCTCGGCCAAGAAATCATTAACAAGATTTTCTGACACTGTGAGGCCCATGTGTCTCTGACTCTCTCCCTCAAACAGACGTTTCTGTCAGTGTCCTGGAGTGGAAGTCTGGAAGTTGGTGCTCAGATAACAAACCTCACCAGTCATACTGAAGATGCCCCAGCAGGAACCTTTGGCAGTTTAATGGGTCTGAAAGATACAAGGTTTACATTTACAACAAAAAAAAGATTTCTTTTTTGTTTTGGTGAGGAGGCGGATGGGAGAGAAATTTTTCACTTACAATTTTCCCTCTATGGGGAAACATCCCACAAGAAAAATAACTCATTATAAAGAACCTATTGTTCCTATAGAAACTGTAGTTTAAGTATTTAATAACTAGTGCTTTAACAACTTCTGTGCTGGACGGTTCTTCTTAGTGACAGAGGAGAATTTATATCTTGGGGATGTTGGGGATCACAAAATGAATTAGTTAGAATGTTTTGTTTGTGTGGCCAGTGACAAAACAAGTCCGTTGGTGCATTTGTGTAGAAACAAGTTCTTTCCTCACTACTAGACCAATAACCCTGCTCTCATACACTGCTTATACTGTGAATGTAGAGAATACAAAAATATCAAAACTTATATATACATTGTGTTATCAGAATAGCAAACTTAAGCATAAATTAATTGTAAAATATCTTTTAAATGTGTCTATGGTGTCTTCTGTTTATGACATCCTCACAGTAAAATAACAACTGGGTGGCAACTCTAAATGTACAACTAACTATACAGCTAAGCCAGGGCTTGACAAATCTAATTTGATTTTAGGAGCCAGCAAAAAATTTTAGGAGCCAGACAATCACGCAAGCATACACGCAATTCATAAACACACACGCCTACTTCACATATACACACACACACTTACTTTACATATACACATATATACAAACACCTCACACACACCTACTTTACATATACACATATATACAAACATCTCACACACACCTACTTTACATATACACATATATCCAAACACCTCACACACACCTACTTTACATATACACATATATCCAAACACCTCACACACACCTACTTTACATATACACATATATACAAACACCTCACACACACGTACTTTACATATACACATATATACAAACACCTCACACACACCTACTTTACATATACACATATATACAAACACCTCACACACACCTACTTTACATACTTACATATATACAAACACCTCACACACACCTACTTTACATACTTACATATATGCAAACACACACCCACCTCACATAGTCTTTTCTTGGTTTCTTCTTAACTCTGCAGCATGTCTTCATTCTTCGGCCTGCTGAGTGCCAGGATGTCACGTGACGACACCCTTGCACTCAGACACGCGTTGCGCGAGGGGGCGGAGCTTGCAGTCTGTGCAATCAGCACAGACTTTACCCCCTCGCGCTCCGAAATGATAAAAAAAATATAAAAAAATCAGATGGCAGCGGCAAGGGGACAGGGAGGGTAACTTCACCTAGGCGCCAGGTCTCATTTCCTGGTCGCCATGGCAACCTGGCGCCTGGGGTTTGTCGAGCCCTGAGCTAAGCTATGCACTTGCCCAGGGCCCACTGGTTAAGGGGGCCCCTGCTGGCCCAATGTACCCACCCCTGCTGCCCCTATGAAGAAAAAATAAACCTTGCCACCTGATATGACATCACGTCATATCTGCTGATTGTATTTCCCTCCTTCGTGCAGGAGGGAAGACTGCACAGACTTTAGAAAAATTGGTTTGAGGGGGGCCCACTGCTAAAGACTTTGCCTAGGGCCCACTAGGGTCTTAAAGCAGCCCTGAGATTAGTATAGCTTTATGAATGCGATCAAATGTGGTACATACCACAGCAGTAATGACATTTGTATAGAATGATTTATTATCCTCAATAAATAAAAATCAATAGTTATAAATTGTCAGAGTATTGGCAGCTGGTAGGAAAACAATGAATAAACCAATCAGTTCATATCCATCATTCTGGATTTATATGGCAAGATATAATGCACCAAAATACACAAAGCTATGCTTGTTTACATTAATTCAGCATACAAATATATGAAAATAATATGCATAAATAAAGCTCACTTCACAATCACTTATTAGTATGAATCAAGTCTGCACAGGACCGAATTTTGATGATCACCTTTTACGGGTTTAAGAGTCATGTGACTGAATTGGTATCCCTTCTTATGGGAGGTGTACTATAATAATGCCTGTATGTTTAAAATATTAATCTGCATTCAAGCATTGGAAATCAATACATTCTATTGTATAGCAATACTAGATATGCACTTATAACATTACATTCTCCATAACAGTAATGGCCATTTAGATTGCACAATGAAAAGTTTCACACATTACTGTTGCTGCCACTGATCCAGAAGATGGTTAAAAAAAACACACTAGAAAATAGAAAAAATCTGCAATGTATGCTGGAGCTCTTACAGGGAAAGTACAAATCCAAGGCAAAGAGACACACTGGATCAAAAAGTGCCACCAATAAAATTATTGCATGAAGATGCTGAAGGGGGAAAACCAAGTAGCTAGTAGGAAAATAAGGAAAAACATTGGAACGCTTGTTGCGTTTCAAGCTCTCCCTTTGAGAGGTCCAGCCAATATTTACAATATTTGAAAAATAAATCCAGGTGTGGCTTTCTGCAATGTTGGGCCTGGATTGCACCATTATAATAGTTTGCTCTAGTTTTGCTGCTGTTTGTGCTCCTATTTGCAAATCAGGTTGACATCCAGACGGCATTCTACCGGCAGGTCCGTACCTCAATGTAGGGCGACAGGAGGTGGGTCTCGGCTATTGAGTGTACCCCCCACCCCCGAAAATATCTCCCACTCGCCAAGCATATTATCCCGGTCTAATGTAATATGGAGGGTGGTTGGGAGCAGTTGGTCAATATGCCAGTAATATTTTGTCACTCAATATGCCAGTAATATTTTGCCACTCAATAAGTCAGTATTTTTCCCTCAATATGCCATTCTTTTACCATTTAATATGCCACTATTTTGACATTAAATATGCCAGTATTTTGCCATTTAATATGCCAGTATTTTGCCCCTCAATATGCCATTCTTTTCCCATTTAATATGCCAGTATTTTTCACCCTTAATATGCCATTTAATATGCCAGTATTTTTGCCCCTCAATATGCCATTTAATATGCCAGTACTTTGCCCCTCAACAGGATATAGCCACTTTATATGCCAGGATAATGCCAATTAATATGCCAGGATATAGCCACTTTATATGCCAGGATATAGCCAATTAATATGCCAGGATTTTGCCCCTCAGTATGCTCGTTATGCCACCCTCCTCCGCCTTCCCCAGACAGTACTTACCTCCTTGCTGCTGTCTCCTGGTGCAGGTCCGTGGCTGTGAGGGAAGTGTTGTGTTTAAAAAAATTTTAAACAAACTTTATTGAAGCCGCGCGGCTGGAGGGGAGCGCACAACGCTTCCCTCACAGCCGCGGACCGGCTTAAGAGAAGGGGAATTTTTTTTTTCCTGGCATGACCCGGGCCCACGGGGCCCTCCTGGAACCACCGGGCCTGGGACGCCAGTGTCACCCGTCACCCCTTAATGGCGGGCCTGACCACACTACACCATTCATTCTCCGAGACAGTTCCCATTTAAAGTGGCATGCAACCCTCTTTGCAAATTTGTTGTTGTTTTAAAATTGAAAGGCTTCTATTAAGGTCTCCTTGCTTTTTCCATTTCATTTAAGATATTTACATTTTTTTTTACCAAGCTTCTGAGCAGGATGCGGCCTTACAAATCTCTCTGAGATCTAAGAAGTCATTCTTGCCTTTCTCACCCCTCCACAGCTGTCTATTAATATGGCAAAAATCTGAGCATTCTCCTTCTCCGGAGACATCAGAGCAATAACTGCACTTCTTCTCTCCTCTTTACACTCCTGACACATCGGCCATGACACAGAGAAGGATATTTCCACTTTCATATTCCCTTGGATGTCATGGATCAAATATTCATACAACCTCCTCCCTCGGAACAGACATGGATGTAATACATATTACAACATGCAGCTACATTGCTTAATATCACAGCGACATACAGATAGAAAGCTCCAGAATGTATTATGTTAAAGGGCTAGACACAAACACCCCCTCCCAAATTTGTTGCTGATATTTGATCACCAGTGTGCAAGGATTGACATAGCGTTGCTGCATTGGTCTCTTCTGGCTCTGAAGGAAAGATTGTGTAGGACCAGGGGTCAAGTCCTGGGAAAAAAAGTGTGGAAACTCACCCAAGATCCACTACCACCACCCCAAAAATTATATATTTCGCAGAAAATTCAGTGCAACATTTATTGTAAAGTGCCCGTTTACACAAACAACTGCAAAATTCACATGCAATAAACAAATATATATAGAACAGTTGAAACAAATTAAATTAGCTATGCGATAAACAAATGAACATGTCACGACACTCCCGCGTAGCCGCCTACGCAAAGGGCAGGGGAGGAGCAACCCAGAAGTAAGTCCTCCGCTCCTGAGTAGGGTTGCCACCTTTTCCTCAAAAAAATACCGCCCGTGTGTGGGCGGAGCTACAAGGGGGAGGGGCCATAAGGGGTGTAGCCACAAAGGGGGCTGATTATCACTGAAATTATATGTATTATTTGTATATCATGCCAGTGAGAAGCGTGTGTGTGTATATATATATATATATATATATTTGTATATCATACACACACACAAGCTGTCTCTCACACTCGCAAATAAGCTTTCTCGCACACACTGTCTCACACACACATGCTGTCTATCACACACACAGACAAGCTGTTTATCACAATATGCCAGTTTATTGCCCCTCAATATGCCAGGATATTGCCATTTAATATGCCAGGATATTGCCCCTCAATATGCCAGGATATTGCCATTTAATATGCCAGGATATTGCCCCTCAATATACCAGGATATCGCCACTTAATATGCCAGGATATTGCCCCTCAATATGCCAGGATATTGCCCCTCAATATGCCAGGATATTGCCCCTCAATATGCCAGGATATTGCCATTTAATATACCAGTTTATTGCCCCTATTATGCCAGGATATTGCCATTTAATATGCCAGTTTATTGCCCCTCAGTATGTCAGGATATTGCCATTTAATATGCCAGTGTATTGCTCCTCAATATGCCAGGTTATTGCCATTTAATATGCCAGTGTATTGCTCCTCAATATGCCAGGTTATTGCCATTTAATATACCAGTGTATTGCTCCTCAATATGCCAGGTTATTGCCATTTAATATGCCACTTGATATTGCCCCAGGGTATGCTCGTTATGCCACCCTCCTCCCCCCTTCCCCAGCCAGTACTTACCTCCTTGCTGCCGTCTCCCGGTGCAGGTCCGTGGCTGTGAGGGAAGCGCTGTGCACTCCCCTCCAGCCGCGCTGATTCAATCAAGTTTGTTAAAACTTTTTTTTTAAACAAACTTTATTGATCCGCGCGGCTGGAGGGGAGCGCATAATGCTTCCCTCACAGCCACAGACCTGCACCGGGAGACGGCAGCAAGGAGGTAAGTATTGGGGAAGGGGCTGTGAGGGAAGCGCTGTGCACTCCCCTCCAGCCGCGCTGATTCAATCAAGTTTGTTAAAACTTTTTTTTTAAACAAACTTTATTGATCCGCGCGGCTGGAGGGGAGCGCATAATGCTTCCCTCACAGCCACAGACCTGCACCGGGAGACGGCAGCAAGGAGGTAAGTATTGGGGAAGGGGACTTGGGAAGGGGGGCAAAATACCACGGGCCGTGCATTGCCGGTATATTAGATATACCTAAATACCGGCTGTGCCGGCAAATTACCGGCCAGGTGGAAACCCTACTCCTGAGTCCTGACTCCTTCACTATGCGATGCCGCTGGTGAAGGATCGGCTCAGGAGGAGCACCGGCTGGGCTCAAGAGGCAGCTGCCCTGGTGCTGCAGGAGCAAAGGGAACGGCGTTCCTGCCATGAAAAAAGTGCAGGAACGCCGTTCTCACGCGTTTCTGCAGGACTCGAGCCCTGTGTAGGACATTGGGGTTCATGTATAAAAAGTCCTGCATATAGGTTGGAGAAAGGGCGTAGTCCTTTATTTACTAAATTTAAATAAACAAACAACTTGCTCTTTCAAACATTGACATATACCAAAACCTGTTCTATTACAAGAGTTATTACATTTGGATTACGCTTGTTATTATTAACTAACTCTTTACATAACCATTACCCAGAGTTTACTTATCTTAATACAGCCCTGATAGCCTGAACTGTCCACTTTTCTAAATATCTGCCCTCAAACCTGATTTATGAGGGTGACTTTCCTGACAACCCATGACAAGATAGAAAAAGGGGTGAGGGTCAGTGGGGTTGGCTCCTTTAAGTTATCCTGTGAAAGTGACATGAGCCAAGAAATACCTGAGCTATTTATATAACACTAAATTGTTGTGTGCTAGCTTAGAATGCTGCCCACCAATCACTGCCCTACACTAACCTAGCATGCGCTACTAAACTGGCTACTTTGCCACTAAAAGTAAATCAACCTAAGGCCCTTCCCCTGCAGCTACATGTTGCGCAGGGCTAATGGCCCACGCCATGCCACTTTTTTGTGCTATCTCCTCATGTGCCAGTTTAATACACAAGCCCCATTGAGTTAGCACACAAAACATGCATGCACTTTAAATTGGCAAAAACATGATCCTACAGCATTTTCTATGGTGCTTGGATTTAGGACTGACCTCCTGCAGCCACACATCCATGTTGACTGTCTATAAAGCACACACCAGTAAAAGAAAAATCATTAGCCTTTTAGCATGTTGTTTCCTGGAAAGCACTGAACATGTAGGGGCTTTACGTTTTTAAATGTTCTCCATTACATTTTTTTTCCTTAATGGACTGTCTAGTGCCCAAACACATCATCCATATATTAATGTGCTTTCAAAGTACTTTTGCTTAAAATATTAAATACTTACAACAAGATGGAGTTGAAATTATAGCAGTTTGCAAGATGCCACGACTGTCCACACTAGCTGAGTAAGTCACTTCCTTTTTTTTTTTTGCTGCATGAACCAATGAAAATTATTTCAATGGAACTTCCTGCCTCTCTAGTGATGTCAGCAGACAATGTGTTGCACTGTTAAGAGATCCTACTCTGTGCAAGAGCAAGGTTACTCAGTCCACACAATGTATTCAATTCAAATAGCACAAGAAGTGACTAAATGAAACTAAACTGTATATCCTCAGTGTCTATTTAATCAGTGCTGCCACACCAGCAGTACACATGCAGAGTAATCACTGGGGAGGGCTTGAGTCAAATGTAAAAAATGTGATTTATGCAAAATACCTACATCAAATCACACTGTAAAAAAAAAAGCCTATGCACTATACAAACCATAATCTTCATCTCACCAAAGAAAGTTTGAGGACTAGACTGTCCCTTCAATACAGATGTTACTGCTCATTTAATGCCAAAATAGTACAGTTGTTGTTATTCCATGATCATAGTGCTAAATGCACAAATGTCACACATCATTCCCACACTGGATATATTAAAATGTTGCATTTTGCATCCTGCCTTTATCACCTTGATGTTCCTGTGACACCATGCACGGGAATCCACAATAAAGGTGGCTTCTGAAGACCAACTGTCATGCACAGTCATACTGTATTACTTGGTTTTAATGCATGTGCAACAATCTTAATGAAAAGGTGCCTTTAAATGCTCTTTGCTGTATGCACATCTCCCCCTGTCTGTCTAGTTCAGCATAACTGCAATAAAAGCACATAAAGAGCAATAATGGATGAGGCTGTGTTTTGTATTTACTGGATTTACTGTCAGGTTCTACTGCTTGAAGAAGAAAAATCACCATATATCTATTTTTATCACTGGATTCCCTATAGATTCCTGTAATAAATTCCACAATATAGTCTTTACATAAGAAAATGAACACAGCTATTTTAATCACCAAAGTTACTGCTGTGTTAAGCAAAAACATTGTTTTAAAAAATATTTTAAAAAATAATAGAAACCCCAAGTTCATCACTGAATTAATTTGCACCAGTTGGTTAGAAAGACACTCTGTATCATCCACATTAGCTTTCTGTTCTTTCCATTACCTTGCCATGTAGTCCCCTGTGTTTGGGACCGTCACTGGAACAATACAATGTATTTGATACACACACTAATGCTCTGTCTAGATTATTCCTGGAGTTTCTGGATTTGCTCCAAGGACAAGCTAGGCAGGGAAACAATCCATGGATTTTCCAATGAGCTGCACTTGAGTTGAACAGACACCAAGACACATATTAATACTTTCTGTTTGGTAACCACAATCCTTTATTACATGAATAATTCATAGCATACCTCCCTCCTTTTGGCTTCACGATACGGCACACAAGAAAGTGGACCTTGGCGGGGGCATGTTAATGAAGCCATGCTTGTGCGAATGCACTGACACATTGAGTGCTGCTGTCTTGCTGCATATCTGAGTGACAGGTTTTGTGCCAACCAACTGCTTATCTGTAGACCATCTTTTATGCCCCAGAGAAATAGGACATGGGAACATGGCAGAACATTGTTCACAATTATTTTGGGCAAACTAATTTCCTTTGAAAAGCAGGTGAACAAACTTATGGCACACCTTCATCCTCTGGCACTGAGGAACCCCTCAATCTGGAACCCCCCACTGCATCTAACTGAACAGTCACCATCATGGAGGGAAGTGGAGTACATGGGACCTAAGAAACACTTCCATAGTGCACCAGCATTGAAAACAATGAAAAATAAAAACTGATAGGCTGCATCACAATAAAGGATTTTCTTCTGGGTATATTTTTTTGCAATAAAGGAACTATCTGGTCTCTGTCTATTTTGCTCCAAAATGCCTTAGTAAAGTTGGATTCACAAGTAAATTAAGGCAAGGTATATCTTGCAGAAGCACAAGTCATTCCATTTAGTACATGGCTAAAAATGCCACATCAATAAAATGTTCACTAACAGGCAGATTAAATAATCTTCTTCAGTGCATTAGCACTAAAAAAAAAATACGTCAGCACGTGCACGCACTTTAAATGCTGAG
This sequence comes from Pelodytes ibericus, assembly GCA_036172795.1. Lineage (NCBI taxonomy): Eukaryota > Metazoa > Chordata > Amphibia > Anura > Pelodytidae > Pelodytes > Pelodytes ibericus. The sequence continues at coordinate 165,920,442 of CM069857.1, forward strand.
AAAGGAACATGCTGCCCTCTGCTGGTCACTGATAAAAATGCATTTTACTAGTCTATTTATTTAGTTATTTTCAGTGATTCACACACACAAAAAATAACATTTTGTGCATTGCAGTATAGCAGAGTAGTCATACACATACATATAATCATCCAAGGATAAAGACCTATAAAAGTTGAGAGCTGGGATAGGGAAATCCAGTCAGAATTGGGCTGACTGAAAATTATTGCAGCTGCTAAAATCGATGAACTTGCCATGTTGGAGATCCGCAGGTGGCTTTCTCTTACCTGAAAAAAATGGTTCTGTTATGTCATGTAGGTATTTTAGGTTAAGCTGAGCATCACCCTAATCACAAGAAGCTTGGACTAAATATGTAAAGGAAGAATATTATAATTTATGATAATAGCAATATAAGTTGGGTAAGGTGAGGTGACCCTGCAGGATTCAATACCTCTAAGTATTGGGCTCCAGATTCTTGTTCTCTACTTTCACATATATACAGATATATCAGTCCCATCCACTGTCACGCACCTTACCGAAAAAAATGACCATCACCCTCCTGAGTTGAGTCATTGTTATCTTTGATGAATTTACCTTAGATGGTCAACCAGGAGACAATAGTCAGCAGAGCAGCAAAGAGGGTGGGGCACTATTCCTAAGCAAACATAACTGAGAGGAAGCAACACTGCTAAATACAATAGATTCATGTGTTATCATGCAAAGGAGCTGCAGGTCTCTTCCCCTTTTGGCCTGCTACAGTGTGTCAATCACATCACGTACAGGACTAATTAGATTAGTGTGAGATTTGAAGCCATATCGCTCCAACTTGTAGCTGCAAGGACATGAACAGGTCTCTGCTGGGAAAAACTTAAAGCTCCCTCAACCCCCACTGATCACCAGGGAAGTGCCCCCTGGGATCAACAGGAAAGAAATGAATGCCCCAACTTACAGAATACTCAAGAAGTAGGGTGACCACATGTCCTGGAATGCCCGGGACAGTCCCAAAATGCAACTTTATGTCTACGGCAGCCTCTATGCGGGACAATGCTAAGTTCCTGATTGACAGTTCTGATTGGCTGAGAGTTCGGAAGCCTCTCCTGATTTGTTCAGTCTTTCCTTCACTGTGTATATGTAAGTGTGAGTGAGATCATTTGTGTGTGTGACTGTATGAGTGAGTGTGTAATGCACAAATGGGTTAAGTTCTCTGAAACTACCTATATCTAGCATTATAATTAAGTTCTCTAAAATCTACATGGTTCCCAAGGCTTCCTAATAATTTATTTAATATAAAATGTGTCCCTGAATGGCATAAATAAAATGCACTTCCTGTGGTCCAAGATAGCATTCTTGTACAAATGCTGACCTCAAGAGTATTAAGGTAAAAACTTTTCAAATATATTTAATAAACATAAAGCAGTTATGGATATTGTTGGCATGTGTCCCGTTTTTACCTGCACAGTCCAGTGTTCAGGTACGCCGTCTGGGAAAAATTAAGGCAATAACTGACAATTACATTGCTTTCCATAAGAAATGATATGATGTTTTTCTGGTGTTCAATATTTTTAGTGCAGTCCAGGATATTAGTAATCTGGCATCATTTGTCTGGCAATTGATAGTTACAAGCAGAAATAATAAACAAAGATACTATGCATTCCCTTCTGAAAGCATAGGCGACATGCCATTGGATTTTGGATGGAATTGTTCTGTCAGATGGCTTGGTTCTGATCTGGGGACATTTCAGGGACACATTTGGTCTTAATCTGAGTATTGTGCCAGGAAGCCAGGTACATCTAGTATTATTGCTATTCTTGTTTTACCCTTGTGTTAGGAGCACTATATTCACCTGCTCATTTGGTGTGTTATGGCAAATTAAACCGGTTAAACAAATGGTCCTGTTTTGTGTCTTTTACACTTTTTTAACTGTCTTTTCTAAACCAAGCACTAGGTCACTAACTGTGTGGACTTTATTCATGAAAGATAGAATTGCAGGGAATTGCGAAGGTGTGTGTCTGCTTGAGGGCATGGTCTGTGCAGGTGATCCCTTAAAGGGACTCTGTCAACCTAAATGTTGCTTATACTACGAATGAAGAGAATAAAAAAAGATTTATTCATTGTCTTAAGTGAATTTCATGCCCCAATATATAATATAAGAGGACAAATGTGTTTTCAACGTATATGTGGTGCCTCCTACTTATGACATCACCTGTGGCATGATATGCAATTGAATACATTTTCAAAGGGAAATGTGTAATTTGCAAATCAAGTCACAAGGTCATGTCATAAGCAGGAAAATCCATGTACACTTAAAAAAAATTCTCTGATTTTATGGATTTGCATGAAATTTTGCTAACACAATGTATAGATATTTGTTTATCATTTTTTTTATTCACTATAGTCACAGTATAAGCAATGTTTAGTTCCCTTTAATGATCTGTCAGAATGAAAGTGTGATTCAGACTGACGGACCATTAAAGGGGAGTATCCATCGGCATCATGCCACACACCCCTACATAGATACAAGAAAGCAAATATCCTACTATTTGGTATATTCCCTGCAAAACCAGTGATACACAACATTAAAGTAAAATCATTTAAAATTAAATGAACTCAGCAAAACGGGTAATGTATAAAAAGTTTTAACATTTTGCCATTCTGTGTTTGAAAACAATTTTATCCAAAAAAAAATGTTGTGCTCTATTGAGGTTTGACAGCTATTTATATAACGTGTAAACCGTAAGTTGATGGTTATTGTGCAACATGAGGTTGTAAGCTAGCTATTATTCATAAAAGGCTTATTTCGCACGGATCTTACAAATAAAACTCTTTTATTTAACATTTTGGCATAAAGATGTAGACCTTCTTTAAAGACCTGAAAATGATAAAAATCAAGTGGTGTTAAGTGAGCAATATATTGTACAAGCTTTTAAAATGATCATTAAATAGTAGAAATAACCCATTAGTAGAGATTCCAGACACAATTATTAAAGCTCTTTACAAAGGGGGAAAAAAAAAGAGAATAACAGTATAGTCCCAAGTGCTCTGAATGTGACAATTGCTGTAGGCAGTGTGAAAATGTTAGATTGAAAGGACAGTCTTGTTTATCATCCTCAATCGTTTGTAATTTCGTGCTCCTAACCCAAGGGATAGTCAGAGGGGTGTTTGTAACATGAGCTGTTTCCTTTGCATCACATGATTAAAGGGAATTATTTATTAACATTTTCAAACTACAAATCATTGCAAACCAGGGCTGAAAAAAGTAACACCGTGTCAAATCTAGATTATTTATGTAACCTCCTTGAGTTGCGAGGGATGACCTTCTTAGTTATTATCCACATCTGACATTTTAGGACAGTGATAGATAATCTTGGCACTGCCGATGTTTGGGAAATATATTTACCATGATTCTCAGTTCACCTTAAGGATTACAGGCAATGATGGGGTACGTGGTTACCAAACTACTTAGGGCTGACTAAGAAATTTGGGATATGTAGCTACCAAACACCAGTAGTGCCCAGGTTAGCCATCACTGCTTTAGGAGATCCCTGACTGATGAATTCAGTGCTACGACCTAGGGGGTCTCTTGTGGGGATTGCAAGGTACCCATGAGAAATATACCAACACATAAATTAAATAAAAAATGTAATAAAAGGAACACAAGCAATATATAACAGTTGGAACATATGAATATAACTTGTCGTGCCAATAAACAAAAGTTTTAAAAAATCCTATATCCTATAGAGTTATTGACATTGAGTCACGCTTGACTTGGTGAACTCAATTAGTTTTCCAGGAATAGGTGATGCACAAGGTTGGATTCCTTGCTGTAAGTAGTTGTATTATGCACTGTGTAGAGAAGCTGTGCATAGCATTGTTTCTAACTAGAGTGTGTGTTCTCTGGAAACAATTCTCTTTTAATTTAGATTACCTTCAATCCAATATCTGCTAGATGAGTGTTTTCCCGCATAATGTTTGCTAGGTTGGTGACTTGGGTACCAAACACTAGAGTAGTTTAAAAAATAGATGGGAAACCTGAATCTCTGTCACCCTCCGAATTGATGCTATCTAGGTTAAAAATGAAGAAAGAAGATTCAGGCTTTCATCTTTACACATACTAAACCTGTAGCACCAGTGTTGGATTTCAATTGAGACACAGCAGTAAATTCCCTAGGGTGTATCTGTAAAGACACTGTAAGAGAAACAAATTTAACATGAACACCACTTGGCTGCAGTATATTTGACAAGAGGAATAACAAGGCACAAAAGCCAGTAGACACACAGAGTGGCTTCAATGAAATGAGCTCTAATTGCTACTGGCTATTACGTGTATTGAAGCCCCCAATAAACAGTTTTCTTTTGTATGATAGCCAATTAAGATTCAAAGTGTCACTTTATAATACAAGTAAAGAATGCCTAATTTTGTATAAATTGCTTAGTAGTTTAAGGTGAGAGAATAATATGATTTCATTTATAGCAAACCGCTTAGGTGGAGAATCTGCCTGTGATGACATAACCCACCAACGATTCCTTATTGGCAAAATACTTGAGAGAATGAAGCATGGAACAGTAAGAATTCCATCTCCAAATAGACTTGATTCCAGTATACATAAGAGACACATAGAACCTCACTTCCTGTTCCAATAGAAAACAGAAAAGGTCTCACAACTGTCATGTTTTGACTTAAAAAACGAGGCCTTTTGCTAATTCCAGCTTGGACTGTATAATTTCTATAATTTAATTACTGCATATACCTTCTACTTCCATTACAAATGAACATTCAATGCATAAAAAGTAGACAATGAAGAAATGCACAAAAGCAATAGGGCACAGCAATAGGGTTAGGTTATGAATCTCAAGCTTCACCTGCTCTAGTAACAGCTGCATGGGTTAACGGAGATACTGGTTGCAGACGGGTCTGGCAGTGCCTCCAAGTCCCTGCTGCCCCTTCATGAAATCTTAGAGGGAAAAAGTGTGCAAACAAACAAATTAAACTAAACTCCACATGAGGAAGCAAAATCAATTTGTCTGTGGCCTGATGTCAGGCCGGGAGAGGCATTAATGCAGAGTGGGGGAGATGAGCTGCCGCTGAGCGATGGTGAGAGAGCATCTGATGATACAAAAGTTGGTTCAGCAGGGACAGGGATAAAAACCAGCATCTATTTACAGAACAGGAGGTCAGCAGAGAGAGCCTGCAATCTGCTAGATATCACTAATGGCTCTCCATTTCCCAGCGCTCTCTTATAGCTCCCATCCCCACTGTTTTGAGGCTTCTTCCTTTTGGCCGCTTTATTTTCTTTTCTTAATGTGAACATCAGGGGGTCCCTAGAGCAGCGCCTTCCTTCCCTCTCCTGACCGCTGTAGATATTTCAACATTCTGACCTGGTACCGTAAGGAAGTATCTTCAGAAATAGGTGTTCAAAGATGAGAAAGAAGCAATTTTCTTCCACTGCGTTAAATGAAAATAAACCTTGGTGTGTTTGTGTGAATGTATTTATGTGTACATAAAATGTTTGCAAGCCTAGAAAAGCGTTGCTAGGAAAAAAAACTACTTTTCTTCGAAAATTAAGTATATCGGATCCAAAGCACAGCATTAAAGAAAATAATGCTTTATTTTCTATTACTACATTAAAAATGACTTTGTATGGCAACTTAGTGGTCACTTTTTCAGTTTTAGTGATATTTAGGCATCACCAAATCTTCTTGTCCCTTCATTAATCAAATGTTTATCCTGGGTGCGCAGAAATGTTATGACTTGACGATGCAGTAACATTACGCCCCATTCGTTTTATGTAGAAAACCTAGATACTGTAAAAGTAGAGCTTTATATATAGATGCAGCAAACATACAACACTCCAAACACTGTATTAGATGACCAGTCAACCCGAATTACTTATCTGCACAATTGTTGGAACAAGACTGTGTCTGACAAGCTTACTTGCCATTAGAGGAGAAGTTGTCACTAAGGGTTTATAGGAGAACCCTGCAGTTAAAGTCAATGCAATACAGAGCATGGAGTGGTGGCAACTGATGACGCAGGGTGGGGCAAAGACAATCTGGTGGCAATTTCATCAGCCCAACCATTTATCATCAGAGACATACAACGATACAGAGACTGATAGAACAGACCAATTTGATAGAAAGTCCTACACTCTAGTGTCCAAATGCGGCCTAAATTCTGTTTCTGGACTACAGCTTTCATGATTCCATGCCAGTCTAGAAAGCAAGATGAGGTTTGTAGTTCTGCAGAAGCTGGAGGGCCACTGCTGTACGTCTAGGCACTAGGGCATTTAGAAGTGAAAAGTGGTGCAGCTCCAGACCTTTGAGCTAGGATAGAGGGCAGCCCGGGGGCAATTGCCCACTGCCCTCTTTCCAGCTCTTGACTCATACAGCGTGCAGCAGTGCTGAATGCTACATGTGTATCAACAACATGACCAGCACATGAATATACATTCAAACTAGTGCTTACTGACACCGTTTATTTATTGAACCTGTGATATGTGTAGAGGTTAACAAAGTATGGGCCCTCACATAGGCTTCCGGAGGGAGGGGTGGAGGGGCACTTGCTCCTCCTGGAAATTCAAACTGACCCACTGGAGCAGCAGCAAATGAGGGAGACTGGTATGTTGAGCATCATGGGAAAGTGAGTACTCAACAACTGGAGTGCCAAAGGTCTGCTATTATATCATTATGGACTGGTACTGCAGCTGCTGTGGAGTGAACATCTCATGATTCTCAGCCATCCATTTGGTTGATGAACATCACGAAAAATTTGATAACAGCACCTGGAGTGCCAAAGGTAGCCACTGTGGTGCACAACTACAAATGCTCCTTTTTACTACACTCTTTTTTGTAATACTTCAGAATGTTTGCTGTGCACCACAGCTACACTACACAACATTATCCTTTGTTGACTGCAACTTCCATGATGTTCAGCAAACAACATTGCTATGTGATTATTTTGGGAATAGTAGCTAACTGATGGGGCTGTGTGAGAGGAGGTGGTGGGTGCTATACAAAATCATACCCACAATACAAAACTAACTTTTGTTGAATGCATCTACAATAATAATCAACCAGCTTTATTACTAGCTGAACTTCATGGGAATTGTAGTTATAGAATAGGGATGTGGTGGCCTACACTAAACTACACTACACACTAATGTTTCTGTCGTCGACTCCACCTCCCATGATATACAGCAGAGCTTGACAAATTAAATTTTGTTTTAGGAGCCAGCAAAAAAATCTAGGAGCCAGACAACCGCACATACACACACAACCATGCAAAAATACACACAATCACAGAGTCATGTAAACACATACGCTCGCAGACTGTCACACACACAGTTCCAATTACACACACTTAAAATCACAGACAGTCACAGAGACAGAGATAGTTCCACTTACATACACAGAAAATCAGTCACAGAGACAGTTCCTCTTACATACACAGAAAATCACAAACAATCAAAGAGACAGTTCCACTTACATACACAGAATAATCACAGAGAGTCATAGAGACAGACACAGACAGTCAAAAAGACATACATAGACAGATAGAGACAGACACTGACATACAGACCTGACAAGTCAGCCGTTTTTTTTTTTAAATAAATCAAATAAAAAGGTGCATGTTTCAGTGTGTCCCCATCCCTGCTGCGTTCCTTGATTGCAGGGGAGGGGAGCACTTCCATTTCATCTCAGTCTGCCAGTCACAGATCATCGTTCAAGCCATCCTGTTGAGAGCCGGGTTGTCATGTGACACGGATGTCACGTGCTCCCCGGAACTGTGAAGCGCGATGCGGGGGAAGAGCTGGAAGTCTGTGCAAAACGGCACATGCTGCCTCCTCGCGCTGCGCTGTCCAAAGGAACAGCAAAAACCCCATGGATCCCAGAGGTGAGGGGACACAAAGTAGAGGGTGCCAATAGCCGGGCGCCAGGTCGAATTTCCTCGTCGCCATGGCGACCTGGCGCCCGGGGTTTGTCGAGCCCTGATATACAGTCATTATAGACTGAACACCATAGGAATAATAGTCTGCGGTAGTGGTGGCAAAGCTAAAGTTATCATGTTGCCATGGTCATATAATTTTCCCTATTAATGGGTAACTAATATTTGGCTCTCCTGATCCGACAGGTAGGCAATGGGTAGCAGGAGGTATTGGGATTTCTGGAGGGGAGCAATGGATAGGATTTTTTGCCCCACCCTCCTGGATATGGGCCCTCAAGAAATTCATACTTAAGATCAGGAAACAAGTCATAATTTACTTTATGTTTTTTACTGTATGTTTTTCTATGCTTAGGTTAAGATGCAAGCCAGTGTTAGTGGTTAGAATGTGCCAGAGTGTGGAATACCATGAGATAGTGTTATGCCATGGTCATCTTACAAACATCAAGTGTGACTGCAACTCCACACATTTACCAAGTATGCAAGGTGCTAGCTCCCTTTTCTCTCTCCTCTTTCTGCACTTACCTTACACTGAGTTATTTTTCTGAGTGTACGTTAGATCTGACATCTAGTTCCTTTCTTAAACTAGATGCCAGCCTCTGTTATGTAGTTACACAAACTGAGGCGCAAGCCCTAGGGGTACAGTGCACTGTGAAACTGTTCCTGTCAAATGACTACCTTTTCCTATTCCCATTGGGTCTTTGACAAGCCCTTCAGTATGAATGCACATGTAACAGGCTGTTGGGGCATATACATGAACATACTCTCAATGCTTCCCTATTATGTTCACATTGACCAGAAAAATAAATACTGTGTCACAAGCAGTAAGTGATAGAAAGAAAGGCTTACTCATGCCGATGTACTGTTATGTAATGCTTTAGGGGAGTTTCTTAATTCCACATAAGATATATGGATAAGACTGTCGCTGCCTATATAAATAAAATTTATATTTGATTACAAATTTAGAAAAATGTAATGCAAATAAATACCAGCAAAGACACACACAAACATGGAGGAAAGGGGGCATGATTATGCTTAAAGGAAGTGCTTTAATCATATGTGAAGCGCCACAGATCATACAGTCTACAATATTGTGGGTACCAGTCATCAGATGGGAAATCAGTAGCACCCAGCAGAGATATACACATTAATTTGCGCTCATCTTCTTATGATCAGGTACCTTTAACACACAAAATGCATAAAGTGCTCCACTCCTAATATGTTTATGTGTCTCTATGTGTGGTCCCCACAATATTGTAGAATATGGGATCTGCAGAATCTTTGCATACTGGTAATGTTTCACCAAGAAAGAGTTAAGAAGGTGACTGTCTGGATTGCTAGATGAGATAAAAGACTAACAGTATCATTTACATGGACATTCTACACCAGCTGTGTGCTTAGAAGTCATTAGGGACCAAACCTTGCTGGTTAGATGGGTGGATTCAGGACTCAACAACTACAGAGTCGGACTGAGGATGGAAGCCAGACAGACTTTAATGTAATATGCATGAGATATGAATACATTCTGCTGATAAACTACTCTGAGAGCATAGACAGGAGAGCAGTGTCAGCACTGAGGACTCTTTACCATGTAAACACATAAAAATACATACTCCCATGATACAGAGATACACACAGGAAAATGTTACACGCTCAGATACACAAATACAGATATGTAAACCCTTATACATAAACATTCATAGATAAAAAAAAACAGTCACACACACTTTCATATAAAAACACACATTTACAGACCAATATTAAAAAAAAAACGTACACAAATGTAGATACACATATACAGAACATGTGCAAACACCTTGAAACACAATTACCAAAAAAAGGTGAGTACATTTAAAATATTTGTAAACCATAGGCAGCATGCTATATCACACTGAACTACCAGCAATATCTCATTACATTACCCCATGGTCTGCACAGGACACACCAGATCTGGCAGCTTCTCCTCGGACTTCACCAGGTCAGATAGCTCAACTGGCCTTGGTGTCAGCAATCTCTTCACCTGTCCACAATAATTCAAACATACAAATACATATACATGCATGTGCATGTCAACTGTAGTAGAAACATGTGCAACAGATAGGGCTTTATTCATGATAGAGGTAACTGCATGGAAGTGTAAATGGAGATCCCAAGTTATGGACAAAAAAGCTGACTTTCTCAATATCAGCAGTTCTTCCGAATGATTACAACTCAGCTACTATGGCCTTAACTTGGGAATTCCATTCTCCAATACATGCAATTCACTCTTCTTTGAATGCATGCTACAGTAATAGGAATGTGTAACCACTTATAGCTTCAAGCACAGGATTAGTGTGCAAAGTGTTCAGCATGAAATATCCATGTCGCGTTGGAAGTAGGGTTGCCACCCGACCGTTATGGGTGCACCGGGGAGAAAGTCAGTATTGTCTATGAGAGACAGGGCCGGCGCTACCGTAAGGCAGCACAGGCAGCTGCCTTAGGGCGCCACAAGGGGGGGGCGGGAAAATCGCCCGCACCCCCAGGCCCGCCATCAGGGGGTTTACTTACCTCCTGTGCAGGTCCGCGGCTGTGAGGGAAGCGTTGTGCACTCCCCTCCAGCCGCGCAGCTTCAATAAAGTTTGTTTTAAAAAAAATATGCGACCGGAGTTACTCTGGTCGCATTTTATTTTTAACAAACTTTAAACAAACTGTTCCGTGTAAGGGTGTGTGTAATTGTGTCACTGTGTCTGTGTAAGGGTGTGTGTGTGTAAGTGTTTCACTGTGTCTGTGTAAGGGTGTGGGTGTGTGTGTAAGTGTGTCACTGTGTCTGTGTAAGGAAGTGTGTGTAAGTGGTAAGTGTGTCTCTGTGTGTGACTGCAAGGGTGTCTTTGTGTTTAAGGGTTTCAATGTGTGACACATTTAGAGCATGTGAGTTGAATATTTAGATGTATTTATTTATACATCTATACATTATACTTTTATATATATAAAATGTATGGAGGGTGGGTGGTGTGGGAGGGATGGCAGGTCAGAGGAGGGGGCACCAAAATGCACCTTCGCCTGTGCAGACAAAAATCCTTGCACCGGCCCTGATGAGAGACATCATTTGAGAGGGATTATTTAGTAGGTCGGTGTTCCTTACAAATTGTTCCCGCAATTTAACGGTAGGATTGCACTACCGCCCACCAGCTGATGAAGATATTTCGAAACACGTCCTGTGGGGTGTAGCTGTGTTTTCTCATTGTGCAATATCCTAACTGTTCAATAGACCTGGCCAGGCGAACAGACCCAGTGGGTAAGGGATCTTTGGTTTTATTCTCAATTTTATTTCATATATTTCAAACCCTTTTGCTTCCATTCATTTGGATTTTTTTTTTTATATTACCATATATTTTATTTATGTTTTCTTTTCCATGTGATCACATATTTATTTTGTGACTTTGGATTATTTTGTTACACTTTTTTTTATATGTAAGTCCATTCATATATGTATATTTCTTTGTAATAAATGTATATATTTTTGTATCTATTTGTTTCTTGCAGTCTATTACATTAATTGTCTTTGTATATTTATATATAGCGCTGTCTCACCTTTACACTCTTTCTCCTGCTGGTACAGGTCATCTTTGATTTCTATCAGCTCATCCCGGACTGCCGTGCGGGACTGGTCCACCACTGATGCAAAGTCCTTCTTTATTAGGACAGTAAATGTGGAGAAATCAACCTTGGTCGGGATATGTTTCAGGTGGGATCGAATATCATCATTGATTGGAAGTTTGTCTCCATCTAGTTCTTCCTCCGAGGAGTGCGAATCATTTCCGTCAGTTTGCAGATGCGCCGCCAGCTTCTTCTGAAGTCGGTAAGTGGCATTAAAAATGAATTTATGGAGCCCGCAGAACTTGGTTTTGCAGGTTTCACTTTCCCAGGTGTTGAGTGGATCTCTTTGTTCGGGTTCCCCATGTTTTCGCGTAGGTTATTTGTTGGAAAAACATTTTTTCCCCCAAAATTTTCCCCTTTCCCCCTAAATTATAGATTATTTTTATGTATAGGGTATCAAACGAAAAAAACAACATATAACTTGTATGGGTGCGTTAAATGACAGAGAGGAAAATTAAGTTTCAACAAACATATTAAAAATTGAAAAATTGTTCTTGTCCTTGGCCTAGAAAATCCCTGATCCTGAAGGGGGTTAAGGAGTTGAACTTTCTCCATCTGAGCATATTTGGACTGAGGAAAGTGTTCAGCATCGGCTTGTGTTACGTAATTGCTAACTGATTCTGTAAATAGCTATGATAACTGCAGAGACAAAGTTAGATTGTTATAAGCTATTAATTAGTATTAGATATGTCAGTGTACCATAGTTCAGGATTCAGACAACCCTGAATGTGAACGGTAAGAGAATGTGATGCCTACATTCTGTAAATTGCATGTCCTAAACATCTTCCTGTTTTCCTGTAGCTACATCTGTGGAGGCAACTGGCATTGCCCTTGGGGCAGTGCATCCCATAGTTGTGATCAGTCGAACACATCAGGAGCTCCTTTAAATAAGAAAGAGAGACACCACAGAAGTGTTAAAACAGCCACTGTGCAGAGTGACCAAAGATTTGTAGAAGTCCGGTTATTAACAGGTTAAGAGACTTACAGAGAACCAGTGTAGCAGCAATCAGACAGAAGGAGAGCAGGCATATAGAATAATGTTGATTGGACTTTTTATTGTCCTTGTATAAATGATTAAAGCAGCAAAGATTCTGATCAGGGATAGATTTTAACAGCAGGAGGGAAAGGAAGCACCAGGCATTTATTAGAGTGAATTACTGCCCAGACAGGGTATGATTTGAGGGAAAGTGCCTGGCATGTGGCTTAATGTCAACGACACTTTCCTCATGACATTCTTTGCACCAGACAGCCTTGTGATTTCTCAGCCTGCTTGAGCAATTTACATTTAGAATTACGTTGTTTTCTATGGTACATTTGTGACAGTGATATTTAAGATCTATATTAATCAGCACAATACTTTTTTTTAAAGCCACTTCAAGCAAAAGCTTGACTTAGTGCTGCTTAAGCATCCTCAGTTATGAATGTTTTTGCATAATTTAGCATGTAATAAAAATAACATGTCCCACCCTTTTTTTCAGATTGGGAACATACAAATGGTGAATTGCGCAAGCTCAGTACTGGGCAAATCGGTTATGCCGCGCGCATGAGGTTGCTCGCCATGTAAGGATGGTGCACGCAGTGTGCACATGCTGAATGAGTCACCTACACAAAGGTAATCCGATACATGTCTATATAAAGCCTTCTCATTGGCCAATTTCTGAAGATCTTTGAAGATGTCATCATGGAACGCCCAATACCCAGGAGAAAGCCTTAAAAAATGGAGGCATTGTGAAACCTACAGAAAATAATAATTGATCAATGCATATTTATTTAAAATCTTTTTAATATGCATTCAGTTTTTTTTTTTCCCAAAAAAAATATATTAAAAAAATCACAGTATGTGGCTGTGCTATTCATTTCCTAACCTCGTTGAAATGAAAGCAACTGATCACTTTTAGAGATGGCAAAACATTATCTTTTGTAAAAATATGTAACAAATTAAGGAGCAGGCAGCATCTTGCTGGCGCTTTATATAGGACAGTCTTTATAGTTGCAAGGCCAGTCAGTCCAGGCGTAACGGATACCAGTAACCTGCTAGCATCCTGTAAATGACACATTGACAATTCGAGACAACGTAAAACGTAATCCGGCCAGCTGACCTTTCATTGCCCAGATCCATTGCCACAGCCATAAATGTATTTATCATTTTAGGATTGGGTGCAAAGCCATAGTCGTCCGTTTGGTGCCACCCTATGACGGGATAGTTATCCTGTTTGCCTTTCTGATATGTGGAAAACTGAACGAAACTGAAGGGAAAAAGTCTATCGTTTTGACCATTAGATTCCTCATGAAAATATCTTCTCTAATCCTCAATCATTGCCGGGAAGGTGCAGTAATAAAGATCTGTGTTCATTGCAGTTTTTTCTTCCTCTTGATACCATAGGGCACCTTTTATAGTCATGTTAAGTAAAGGATGAATCATGGCATTCCATAGGATGACGTAATCACACTGCCTAGCGTAGAACCCATACAACCTACCCATCATGCATTCATAAGTCGGAGAGAGGCCATGTTGAGTCAGCACTCTTTTTGAGGTCCAGGCTTCCACTGGTGTGCCTCCCCATACAGATTCCACCAATCCTATCGGGTACTTCAGTCTGCCGTATAAATAAACAAACAACCAGCAGACTTCCGAAAAGTAGGTAAAGGAACCACAACCAGGGTTTTCAGTGCTTTGCAGAGACCACTTTGCGTTGTCCTCCAATTCCGTTATAGAGGTCTCCAGAACTATGCGAGGCATCCAAGGCAGATGCCTAGAGCAGCAAATTCCAAAGGAGCAGCGAAAAACGCACCCAGAAATGCTGGTTCAGATGCCCCACCAATCTCAAAGGGCCATTGAGCCCAATTGCCGCATTCAGTTCTTAAAGGCAACGAAAATCATTCTTAAACTAAAAGGCCACATTGAGCTCTTTTAAATGCTTCTCAAATTTTTACACTATGATCGATAGTATCGAGATAGATAGTATCTGAGATACTATAAAAGTTAGTTGGAAAAACCTTTGATTTGGCATTTCAGGAGCCTGCTTGCTGAAGTGATTTTTCAACTGACAATGTTCTTTCAGAACTGAGTAAACATACTGTCAATCATCGACACAATGTACACACCTTCATACTATAGAAAGTATGAGAATTTCTACTGCTTTGAAGCTTGCACAGAAGCAGACATTTAACCTATACATTTCCTATAGCCAGGGCTGGGGCCACCGTAAGGCTGCTCTGGCAGCCGCCGAAGGGCACTGCAGCGACGAGGACGCCAGCTCTGAGGAAGAAAAAAAATGCCGGCAGAGGCACTGGCTGGGTAGATGATCTCCCCTCACCAGCCCTCTGCATGGCCGTTGTGGAGCAGCCTGGGAGTGGGCGGATCTTACCGGGTGCAAGGTCCGCCACCTCCCCTTGAAGCAGAACAGTGTCGGATTTCCGATGCCCTGCCATATCACTCTACACAGGGATCGCGAGCAGTTCTTACTGAGCTCTGTCACACAGAGCTCATGCTGCTCTGCTTCACCTGGTGAGATCCGCCTCCTCCCAGGGTCTGTCTGGGGGGGAGGAGAGAATGAGGGAGAGAGAGAACAGGGGAGGGGGGAGAGAGAGAACAGAGAAGGGGGAGAGAAAGAGAACAAGGGAGGGGGAGAAAGAGAACAGGGGAGGGGGGGAGAAAGAGAACAGGGGAGGGGGGAGAAAGAGAAAAGGGGAGGGGGGAGAAAGAGAAAAGGGGAGGGGGGAGAAAGAGAAAAGGGGAGGGGGGAAGAGAACAGGGGAGGTGGGGAGAAAGAGAACAGGAGAGGGGGGAGAACAGAGGAGGGGTGGAAGGGGAGAGAACAGAGGAGGGGGGAAACAGAAATGGGGGAGAGGAAGAGGGGGAGAGAACAGAGATGGGGGTAGAAGTACGAGAGAACAGAGGTGTGGGAGAGAATGGAGGTAGAGGGGGAGAGAACAGAGATGGGGGTAGGAGGGGAAGAGAACAGAGATGGGGGTAGGAGGGGAAGAGAACAGAGATGGGGGTAGGAGGGAAAGAGAACAGAGATGGGGATAGGAGAGGAAGAGAACAGAGATAGGGGGAGGAGGGCTCGAGAACAGATGGGGGAGAGGGAGAGAACAGAAGAGGGGAGAAAACAGATGAGGGAAGGAACAGAGATGGGGGGAGGGAAAGAGATATGGGGAGAGGGAGGATAGATAAGGGATATGGGGAGAGTCATGGGATTGGGAGGGAGGCACCAAAAAGCACTTTCGCCTGTGTTTCAAAAAATCATTCCACCGGCCCTGCCTATAGCTACTTTTTTCTATGCTAATCATTTACTGAAAAACAAGAAGTCAATCACAGCAGAGAATAAGTGATATCATCAGGAGAGTTCCAGCCCTATAGGAGGCAGGACCAGGATCCAACATAGGAACTAAGAGGAACATTGTGAACATTCTGACAATTCTAATGTGAATATAGTCTTCCAGCCATTTTGACACAGACCAAACTGAAGTATTAGGACCATACTTTATTTAAATGAAATTCAGTTTTTTGCTTTTAGTCCCACTTTAAGCTTTTGTGGCTAAAATGATCATTCACACTGAACATTTTTAATGTCTTTAGAAGTTTATCACAATGTTGTGTGATAATATAACATGTATTAGCCAGCCTTTCAATAACCAAATGTACAACAATGTGTATTCCTTGAACACAACACATTGGGGGCTATTCACTGTAACTGAAAATTTCGAGTGAAGTTATTTCTGCCCCCTGCAGGTTGTACCATATATTGTATATATCTGATCTGGTATAACCAGCACAAGCTGCTATTTGGGTTATATAAACAGTCGCCATAACTTGAGACAGTTTAAAATCTATGTAGAACTGATGGTCTGTAAGAAAAAAAGGAGAGACTGGAAACTGGAAAATGTGCAGGATGATCAGTCTGAAGCATGAAATGTGGCTCTGCTCATATGTTAAGTACTTGGGATCTCTGGCAAGGGGCTGCAGAATACAATCTGTCCAGTGCTGCATAAACACTGTTATGTAAGAATAAAATTATTTTTATAAACAGCAACATAGGGAGGGGACAATGGTTTATAAGATTAAAGTACAGTACGCAGATGGAAAGCTGCAAACGATCAAACATGACAAGAGAGGCTTTTGTTTATGTGGTAAGGTAGCAGTCTATTAAACTAGGTTTGTGGAAGACTTAGACAGTAAGTATAATATAACAGCTCAGGGGCCCTAAATAAACAGAACCATGAGCAACATATAGCACCAAAGTACTATTACACCATGTAATATGTTCACACAGACAAAATCTATATTGGTTGAAGGAAATAATAGCTCAGATACAAGTTGTTCCATAGAAAGATGTGTTTTGTTACCTAGTAAATATTTGCATACCTTCCATGCCGTGTTTGCCAGTAGCCTGGAGGAATCAATCTCCCATGGTAATAATGGTTTCTTTCTATATTATGCAGAAGCTGCCTGTTCATGTTCACATACACAAATGTGTAAAATTGAAGGTTATGTTAATTGAAAATCAACAAGTGCAAATGTGTGGTTCATATGATATCTCATCTCTGTTCGTTCTCTGTCACATGAAAAAGCCATTTTGCACTGCACTAGAACAATGCAGCACCGCCAACAGAAGTTTCAGGGCCCCTTACTGAAAAAAATTCTGCCCACCCCCCCTGGATAGTTTATCCATTAATACCCCACTGATAATTTGTCCATTAATAGCCACTGATAATTTGTCCATTAATAGCCCACTGATAATTTGTCCATTATTAGCCCATTGATAATATGTCCATTAATAGCCCACTGATAATATGTCCATTAATAGCCCACTGATAATTTTTCCATTATTAGCCCAATGATAATTTGTCCTTTAATAGCCCACTGATATGTCCATTAAAAGCCCACTGGTAATTTGTCCGTTATTAGCCCAATGATAATTTGTCCTTTAATAGCCCACTGATAATATGTCCATTAATAGCCCACTGATAATTTGTCCATTATAAGCCCACTGATAATTTGTCCATTAAAAGCCCACTGATAATTTGTCCATTAATGGCCAATCCCACCCTCCTCCCCCGTTTCCCAGTACTTACCTGGATGCTGCTCGTCCCCTCAGCAGTGTTTGTTGAAAAACAGCCACCACATATGACGTAACTTCCAGCAGCTGTGACTAGAAGCCGGGTCCGCTGGATGCAGATGAGACAGTCACACGGGCAACGGGGGCCCATGGGGCATCTGCTTTGGACCCCCAGGATAAATGGTCCCTGGGCAGTTGCCCCATTTGCCCCATTTGCCTGTTTTTTTTTTTTTAACAGGACAGGTGTATCACCCGTCCCCCCCTGATGGCGGCCCTGGAGTCATGAAAGGGAGCACAGATCCCCTGCGCCATCACATTAATGGAAGGACTAGCTTTATGCTTTTATACAAACATATGTAAAAGTTCCATTATATTGACTGAATTTAAGATATTTTAGACTATATACAATTATCTGCATGTTAGAAGAAGGCAATTTTCTTTTGCTTTCTCTACACAAAATCCTCAAAATAGAACATGATAAGAAAAAAAGGATTTTTAAAAAAGAGAAAAAAAGGAAATCAGTGATGGCTCAGAATTAAAAACGTCAAATTAATGCTTTTAAGAAAATATATTATATCTAAGTACTGATGCCTTTTTTTTGTCAAGACAAGGAACACAAAAAAACCTTGAAGGCCACATCTAACCCTTTGGTTGCCAGTTGCACAGTTGGATAGCAAATTTATTTATTACAGGAAGGATGAACTAAGATTTCTCAGATATTTTAAAGTTTTCTTAGAAACATTACTAGCTTTAAAATGCATTATATTCTATCAAGGTGTGAAAACGTATATACACTACCGTTCAAAAGTTTAGGGTCACAAATGAATGTTGCAAGGGCCATGTGAGTGAAGTACAAAGTTTCAGTGCATATCAATGTCTGTGTATTAGTAGAACTGTACATCTGTGGTAACATATGTACATGGGTTTATCTATACATGTGTATATATACATCAATATGTGAAATCCTGCTTCAGGTAATTCCTGTGTGTTTGTTTAGTTCCATCATATAGTTTCAGCTATTATATTTATTTACCACAGGCAGGGATAGTGCTAGGACTTGCCATATTGTGAGGTACCTAGAAGCTGGTTGTCAGCTTCCATCTTATGGCCATCAGGTGAATTAATACCTCACTATTTACTATCACAAAGTCCTAGGCTAATTCCTGTATTTCTGTTTGTATGTTCCCTTAACCTCTTTCCTTGAAGCACCTGAGGATCTCGACTCCTCCATCCTATCCCCATCTCCCAGTTTGATTCCCCTTATGAAGAGTTTGAGGTTCCCAGCAACTTATCGTATTTATCGGCGTATAACACGCGCCGGCGTATAACACGCACCTCATTTTAAGAAGGAAATTTCAGGAAAAAAAACTTAAATTTCAAATAAAGAACTTTGAAGCCCAATATGCCATTTTAATATGCCAGGATATTGCCCCCAATATGCCATTTAATATGCAGGATATTGCCCCCAATATGCCATTTAATATGCAGGATATTGCCCCCAATATGCCATTTTAATATGCCGGATATTGCCCCCAATATGCCATTTTAATATGCCAGGATATTGCCCCCAATATGCCATTTAATATGCCAGGATATTGCCCCCAATATGCCATTTTAATATGCCAGGATATTGCCCCCAATATGCCATTTTAATATGCCAGATATTGCCCCCAATATGCGATTTTATTATGCCAGGATATTGCCCCCAATATGCCATTTTAATATGCCAGGATATTGCCCCCAATATGCCATTTTAATATGCCAGGATATTGCCCCCAAAATGCCATTTAATTTGCCAGGATATTGCCCCCAATATGCCATTTAATATGCCAGGATATTGCCCCCAATATGCCATTTAATATGCCATGATATTGCCCCCAATATGCCATTTAATATGCCATGATATTGCCCCCAATATGCCATTTAATATGCCATGATATTGCCCCCAATATTCCAGGATATTGCCCCTTAGTATGCTCGTTATGCCACCCTCCTCCCCCCCCCCCCCCCTTCCCCAGACCCCAGCACTTACCTTGTTCCTGCTCTGGCCCCCGGTGCTCTGAAGCTTCGTGGCTGTGAGGGAAGCGTTGTGAGATTCCCTCCAGCCGCGCGGAACAATAAAGTTTGTTTTAAAAAAAACACACTTTATTGACCGCGTGGCTGGAGGGAAGCTCACAACGCTTCACTCACAGCCACGCACCTTCAGAGCACCGGGGGACAGAGCAGGAACGAGGTAAGTTTTAGACACGCACACACCATTTTCCCCCTATTTTCAGAAAAAGTGCGTGTTATACGCCGATAAATACAGTACTTTTTCCCTTGCTTTCCTTAACCCCTTCGCGATGCATGGTGCTTGCGTCCCAAACGACGCAAGCACCAAAACGTCACGATTTGTCCCTGGCCATTTGTGGTAGCCAGGAACACTCTGGCAGAGGCCCGATCAGGGTCTTAATAGACCCTGTGGGTCCCTGCCAAAAAATCGCGAGACCTCCGGACGTCACGTGTGACGTCACAGAGGCGTGCCCGAACCCGGAAGTTCGGGCACAGCGCGATTTAGCAAAATGTAGCCGGTGCTCGCTTTGAGCACCGGCTACATTTTCCCTGTCAGACTGAGGCTACTCAAAGTGGTCTCATCTGACAGATGGGATCCCGCTGTAAGTGCCTGCAGCGGGATCCGAAAACCCCGCGATGAGCTGTTTAGTACAGGACATACTATGCCGTCCTAACGACTTTAAGGCACTTAAAGTCAGGACGGCATAGTACATCCTAACGTCGGGAAGGGGTTAACTATTAGCCATGTCCTTTGTTTGTTGTCCTGCGTTTATATCTGTTTGTGTATGCCTTTAATTTATGCCCTTTGTCTGAGCCCTGTCTCTCCCTTCACTGTATTTATGTTTGTCTTTGGCCCTGTATTACCCTTTGTTTGTTTTCTGCTTTGCCATGCTCATGTATGTTTCAGCTTTTTCTTCAGTACTCTGCTTTTGGTCCTTGCCTATGTTCCCTGTCCCAGTTCTGTCAAGTTCCTCCTTAGCCAAGTACTGAGTATTTATTTCTAGCTCAGCTTGTCTTTCTGCTATCGCTCTGTTTTGCCTGCTTATCTCAGTCTGCAGTATATTGCATACTACTCTCTAGTGCAGGGGTGTTCAAGTTTATTCTGCAAAGGGCCACTTCGCTAGAAATGTATGCGTGCGTGGGCCGCATTCATTTTTCATTCATTCAGAGAATAATATATATAATTATATACGTGTGTGTATGTATATATATATATATATATTTATTTTTTTTTACACTAACGTGAAGTGGTCACATTAACTACAAACACACACATGCATACACAGTCACACTTACCCCCTCTTCCCACACACACAGTCACAATTACCCCACACACACATACACATTTATACACACATACTCACATACATACACTTACCCCACACACATACACATTTATACACACACACTCACATACATACATACACTTACCCCACACCCACTTAACATGCACTCACATAGATACACATTTATACACACACTCACATACATACATACAGTTACCCCACACACACTCACATACATACACTTACCCCACACACACTCACATACACTTACCCCACACACATACACATTTATACAGACACTCACAAACATACATACACTTAACCCCCACACACATCCACATTTATACACACACTCACATACATACATACACTTACCCCACTCACACACATTTATACACACACACTCACATACATACAGTTACCCCACACACACACTCACATACATACATACACTTACCCCACACACACACTCACATACACTTACCCCACACACTAATACACATTTATACACACACACACTCACATACATACATACACTTACCCCACACACACATTGATACACACACTCACATACATACATACACTTACCCCCACACACATACACATTTATACAGACACTCACATACATACATACACTTACCCCCACACACGTGGCTGTGGAGGTTGTGGGCTCCCGGTGCGCTTCTTACATCCCTCTGACCCTTGCGCATGACCTCACGCGCAGGGTAGAGGAGGGGATTTGTGAACGAGAGCAGCACCGCTGCTGCACACCGCACAGGAAGCTGTATCGGGGAACGAAGTTCCCTACACAGAGCGTGAAGGGAACTTCGTTCCCCGATACAGCTTCTCGTGTGGTGTGCAGTTCGAGGTGCGGCTACAGGAGCAGAGCTCAGGCGGGCCGCACCTCGATCCGCGGGCCGTACGTTGGACGCCTCTGCTCTAGTGGTATCCTCTATGCCTGCTCCAGGTTGTCTACTGGGTTTCTGTGGTTTTTGCTCTGCCTTACTGGATACAGCAGCTGCTACCTCAGGGCCCTGGTTTGTTGTTACAGCATCCTGGGGCCTTAAAGGGAATTCAGTTACCCTGCACCAAGCCCTGTTAATCCATGTCTGCACATTGAACTCACCTGAACTCATTCCCCCACAGTACTTGAGTGTACACCTATGTTACCTGATTTCAGAGCATGTTCGAGTGTGATCAGCGCACATTTGGTAGCCCAATTTCGATGGTATTTATGGTGAAAATGGCCCAATCCAAAACGTCTCCGCTGCGCCGGATCGGGTCTATTCTTTATTACCATTAAATTGGACAATAGTAACATCCCCTGGATTTTGGACAAACGTAACATCCCGAAGACGACTTGAAAACCACAGAATATCTGAATGTATCTTTCCTGGTTAAACACTGTTATTATTAATATTGCAGAAAACTGTGTCTTGGGCTAGTGGAAAAAGCTGGCACTATAAATGTGTTTTGTAACATTCATAACTCACTTCTATTATAATTTACATCCACCGACATGATGTAAAATTATATTGTTTTTCAGTAAACAGGAAGTAATTTACATTTCAGTATTCACTTTCATTTACAACAGTTGAGCAATGTAATTTATTTATCTTAAGTTGTTTTACAGTATGGGAAGATTTATTCAACTCATGACTTTTATGAAATGATTTCATCGTAAGAGCAACATCATTTAAATAGTGTGCCTTCAAAAAGAGAGCAAACATCAACCACTTGCGTGGTGTTGCTGTCAGTTTGTGCCCCTGACCCTGTCGTCCTAATTCGTTGGGGAAAAAAGTTGGGAGGTATGATGGTATAATGTGCTGGAGGCGAGGTGTAATATGATACCATATTATGCCTTTTCACAAGCATTCCTCTGATATATCACACCTCACCACCATCACACAACTATAAATAAATATGTGTGTGTAATTATCTTTTTGTATGATTTGAGGCTTCATAGATTCTAGGCTGTATGATTTGAGGCTTCACAGATTCATCAGAGCAAACCCTCTGAGCCATTGGGAAATTATTGTAAATGGAGATTTGCTACTTCGAGTGCACTAGCACAGTTGAAAGGGTTATAGTTCTTCTAGTGATGTCACAGATAGAGGAGGACTTTGGGTAACTGGAAGGAATCTGTTCCTAAGAAACCTCCAGAACTTTCTATAACAGGGAGCATTAAATGGATATTCCCACCAAAAAATAAAAATACTTTTTTTTATTTTGCATTGCTGATTTCAGATATGTCTTTTGTTTTTGTTATGTGAGTTTATTTTATGAAATATTTGACAGGTGTGACTGGGTGCTGCCATTTTTTGAAATATATATACCTTTCTTTCCATGTTCTTTTTCAAATCCTTGATAAACAAACCAATTCATTATGATTTTTGGTGAAAGCAAGTGTGATGCTTGGGTAGTCAATGTAAATTAAAGGAATGTTTGTGTGCTACTCGGCCAGAAAATAGGACAATAATTTCCAACTCGCTAAGTGACAGAAGGTCACCAGTGCTGTTAACTCTACTATATACTGCAAGTCCCAGGCATTGTGACTCTCTCTTCCTTGCAGTGAAACTTGCATCCTCACAGTCCGAACGTTTAATACAAACATTTAGGCCCAGGAGCTCAGGCAGGTTGTCTGACTCTAGAGTCCCTGGTGTCATACGTCCTGGTTCCTCAACATCTCCTTCTTGCCTTTTGATGCTGTATTTTGCTACTATTCAAGCTTCTCTCTTTCTGTATCTGCTTCCTGATTTTATTCCTCTGCTGCCAGTCCCAACCTCTGTCTGACCAAGTTTTGTCTGTCTGCCACCTGCCCACAGCCTAAGGTTGTTTACATCGCTTCGTACTGGCCTTGGTGGGCTGGATGTTCTGCTTCTTACATTCCCCTGAATCAGTGTCACATGCAAGTGTATGCCCCTCAGGTACACATCATTGGTTTCTTACAAAATCAATTCAAAACAATTATATTCCTAAAATTGCTCCATAGCTACCTTTATAAACATGACCATATTCATACAGTTTTTTTTTCATTGGCTGTAGTACATAGATGTTGTGATAACAAATGTATTTTCTTTTTGATGTAATAATATTTCTTACTGTGTCTGTAAAAGTTTATACACATCCCCCTACAAAACAAAGGGTTAATGATTAAGACTATTATGTCCTCAGATCTGACCTCATTAAAAGCACACTTTGTTTCAAAGAGTAACTGACCCCTTACTTTCAGCCTTGGGTATTTATTACACAAGCTCACTAATTGCTCAATATGTTCCTGGAATAGAAGTTCTTCCTGGAGCAGACATACAATAGCAATGTGTGCACTGTTACTTATCAGAAGAGGAGAACAAACGTCCCTTTCTCAGTTAGAACAAGACAGTAATAGCAGAAGACATTGTGCCACTTACTGATTCAAATCACAAAAAAAGCCCAAGGTGTGGAATCTCCAGCATAACAGGTTGGATAAAGAAAAACTAAGACAAACAAACTTTGATATTACACAGTAAGAACTGAGTGTTCAGCACAACAAAGGCCTTGTGTGACAGTGTGAAAGAGAAAAGACCAGAATGAGCCCATAGCATTGATAATAATATAGAATTGAGAAACACAGGGTACATGGGAATGCATTGCTGAAACAATATTTTGAGATGATAAACTATTTTTCATCTAAAATATTGGCATTAGTGATGTAGGAGACTGCGATGTGGAAGGGAACTGAAAGGAATAAAGACAAACTGTATTTCTGTGGCCTTTCAGTAATCCACAGTAAGTTACAGTTTGTACTCCACAGGCCACCTGTAAAAGTCCAGGATTTCCATTGGGTTTCCTGGAGCAATCCTAGGTGAACAACTAAGCTCAGAGGTCTTATTTCTAACAATGGATGCCATATAAAAGATAGTTGGTGTCCTATACTATAAGTATTAAATAAAAAAAAAAGTAGGTGGGGTAACAAAATCAGAAGCCAACATAAAACAGTGTGAACTTTTTTTAATCATAAAATTACAAATACGAACATAACATTAAAAACTATTCAGATTGGTTAATTATTCATGCATGTTGTTTTCTAAAATCGTAAAACGGGAAACAAATTCAGAGCTGAGTGGTTACTGGGTAAAGAGGGAGGCAGAGTACACGTTACAAAAATAAGCCTTTGAGGTCAAGGGGATGGAGCAATAACTACCATATTTGATCATGTTAATATATATCAGTAGGATTATTGTTTATATATCACATGGTCATGGTAGTTTCCAGTGAACACCCACTGCTGAATACTGTTGAAAATGTTTGTAACAGCATCATTTCCACTGATGCATATAAATGCAATTAGTGGCGATATATTATGTTTTGTTACCATGTGTTACATTTAAAACTGCTTTGAATGTCTTGTAAAACAAACAAGTAAGAGTAAAAACAAAAAAAAACAAAGTAGTTAGTTCAGCTTACATAGAAATATTTTGATCAGGTAAGCGATAAGGTGGTATTACTTGTGACAAAAAACTGGATGGGTCAAAAGTGGAAAACAGATTTACTGTATCATAAGGTGTTGGTTGCTGGGTGTAAGAAGTGGGCATCATACTATAAGGCCCAGAAGTGTCTGGGTACAGAGGAACAGATGGAACTGTGGGATCTGTTTGTAAGGCATATGTAGGCTGAAAAGAAGGCACTGTACTGACACCCTGACCTTCTCCAGTCATCCCAGAATATGGTTCGCTGTATTGGAGGCCGCTGGTTAGAATGTGGAGCATGTTCATGATCTGACTCATGCCAACATCCTCCCCTACAGTCTCTGAATTATGACACCTTTGTTCAAAAGTGGGGAGACCTGGAGGAAGGAGACCTTGTTCTGCCATCTGTCTCTCCTCTCGCTCCACATCTGCCAGTATGTCAGAAAAAATATCTTCCGGAATTTCTAGTCTTTCCTTGTGCATTTTAGGCATTTTTCTGGGACAAGCTGTTAAGGAAGGATGATTTGGAAGGAGCAAAGCCAGCAAAAGAATTGGGTGGCTCTCTTCCAGACCTAAAAAAAAGCAAAGCATGAAACCGATGATTGAATATAAACCTTAGAAGAAAAAGACCAATACAGAAATTAAAGCAATCATAGGTGTTTTAACGATGGACCCATCAAAAAATATATTCAAAAGATAATCGCCTTTACACAAGAAAAAGGCCAGTCTCATACCAATCACCTGCGAGTCTAGGACAGTTCAGCACGATTGCTTCACCACTGACAGTTCAGCAAGGCAGTTAATACACAATGTTATGTGTAGTATGGTATCAACGATCGATGTCTATGCTTAGTTGGTGTTGCTGTTTTGTGTGGATATCAGGGCATCCAGCAACACCAAAATTTGGCCAGGAACAATGCCTGGAGCTATCGAATGCCTCTAGAGGCAGTCAGCAACGTTACAGGTAAAAACAAAAGCTTAAGATCTAGAATTGGGGTTAGAGTTAGGTTAGAATTGTGTTAGAGTTAGATTTAGGGTAATAATTATGGTTGGAGTTAAAAGGTCACTAGGATAAAATGGTTAGGAAATAAAAGCCACTACTTTCGGTTTATGCCATATAACTTGCAATAAAAACAACAGGAAAAAACAAGTAAACACTGGATAATTTTAAACTCCACCTTGCAGAGTAGATGATTCCCACCAACTTTATGCTCCTAATGTGTAGGCACTCAGATCCAGCACCCAAGGTCGATATCTTATCTCCCCCTCTGGACGCCCATATATTTAACATACCTTCCTAAATCCCCCCAGCTATGCAAACAGGTACAGTGAAGTTTACATAAGGGTCTACTCATTAAAAAGAGAATTGCAGAGAATTGAGACGGGAATTTCAAACTTAAGGCCAAAGAGTTGGGAAAAAAACTCCCATTCAGCCACATTGGATATTTTGTCCAACTTCTATACAATGGCATAAAGTTTGAAATTATATCCAATAGGGATGTTTAGAGTCAGCTCTGAAGAAAAACGGACCAGGATTCCAGGAAACCAGTCTGTCATGATTCATTTATCTATGCTGTCAACCTACTATGTGAACGCCACCATCCCCTGGGCAGACATGGGCAACATCTTATGCGTTTTTGTAAAGTTTGAATTCCCATCTCAATTCCCTGCAATTTCCTCTTTATTGATAAGTTACCACAAAACATGAAATTCTATCCACTTTTGAGGAGAACAAGGACCAGGAACTTACAGCTCCTGTGGAAATAGTAAGGCAGAGATAACCAGACCAGGGCAGATCAAACATTCCGAACCATAGTTTTCTCTGTGTTAGTGCACCAGATAAAGTGTTACACTGCACAGCTGTAGAGTTAATTAAATAAATATGTTTTTCTCCTTAGTTCATCAGTTATATATAAAACATTTTGGCTAGAAACACAATCTTACATTTAGATTTGTTGCTATGCAAAAAGCAGAGTCACATCACCTCACATTACCTTTTTCATAGAACCTAATCAGAGGGAAGTGTAAAGACTGTCTGTGTATTTAAGTTTAAGTATGCATATATATTATTTCTAAATATTATTTACATATATTGACATTTAGCATTAGATTTACAAAACACTTTATTTTATGCAAAGAAATAAAATCATTTGCTATATATATATAGATATATATATATATTTTTATCCATCCTAGTTTTAAACATGATTACTTCCTGATGAGTCACATTTGTGCTGTTGAGTTTTTCAACATTTGTTTCAACTATGTGCAATTTTGAGATACTTCCTTCAGAGCATCCGTAATGATTGTCTTTTACGGATAACACAGAAGGCAGAAGAACATTGTGATTTAATACAGCCTACTGCAAACACTGAGAGAAACCAGCCAGTAATGAGATCCTGTTAGCCCAACAAGGAATTAGGATGCTCTTGTCAGATCCCTTCAGAGGAGGTGTCCTTCAAATATGGATCACTGTTTGTATTACTTTGGTGATAAACCAAAATATATCTTAGCATTTTATACCTCTAAAAACATGTGCCAGGCCTCTCTGCATGTTCCCCATTAATGTAGTATACCTATAAAAAAGCTGAGTGTAGACTTGCAATCCTAAATGCTCACCAAAACATCAATCCCCTATGACCAGCATAATCGGAAGTCTTCTTCCTTTTAACTTCAGACATTTCAAAACTAACAGAGCCTAGAAACCAACAACTGCCTATCCTTGAACTGCATGGCAAAAAATATAGTCTTCAGGGTCAACTCAATATGCGCCATTTTTCAGCTATGAAATGGGGCCTCCGAAGTCTGCACGTATTCGGATCACATCGCTGCCACAAAAATACACAAATTTGAAGCTACTAAGGTAGCACCAATGTGCCTCCTATCATTTTTTTCTATCTGCTTGTTTAGGGCATTAACACCAGGAAGGTAATTACATGATACAGGCCATACAAAATGATTTTACTGGCCACAAGTGATTGACATCACTGTTTTAAAGGTGCACTAAAGGTTTATTATAACTTCTTCCTTTAATAGAAGGAATAGTTAAAAGCCGTTTGCCTTTTGTTTGTAGTATTTATAGATACAGGTAGGCTTTATTATGAGCTCTGCCACTCAGCTGAAGCAGCTTATCTGTATGATAGTGCACACTGACAGTGTCAGTGTTTTTCTTCACTCTTGCAGATAGAGACCCTTTTCTATTCTGAGTTTTATTGATCATGAGCAGATAACAAACAAGTACAAAGATGCAAAACTACTCCCAGGTCCAAACAAGATAAACCATATCAAAGAACCGCTTTAAGAGGGACGACACACATCCGTTTTCATCAGACAGAAGGCCACTTCTGCTCCACTTAAAGAAGGACTACACTCAAAACCTCTGCGGCAGCTGACCCCACACAACTGAGGAGGTGATGAACATCTCTGCAGATGCCAAACACCAATCCCTGCTGCCAGATCACGGAGCTGTAGTTTAATGACATGGCAGCCTGAAAGTCTCGCTGAGACCTCCAAACAAAACAAACATTGATTGCAATGGTGCTCTCTAGAAACATTGTTCAACAGCTGTTGAGGACAGTTTAGTACCTCTGTAAGTGCACTATGAATGGATACTGAAGGTACTGTTGTCTAGAGCTGCCACTTAGAAAGTATTTTACTGGCAGATTGGTTTGTAGTCAATTATAACTCTATGGGAGCCGTACCAAAGCCAGCATTTATTTTTCAAAAAAATGTGGCATTGTTACTGATGCCTGTAAGTGCAAAACTGAGCTTACTAGGTTGTACAGCTGGTAATTTTTTCAACCTGCCAAATTGGCAAATGACCAACAAATATGGTAAATAAAAACAACCAATTAAAATGAGAAAATTCTGAAGTAAGTAAATACAGAATGATAATTTAAAAGTATAATAATCTTCCTTCAGGGTGGAGATGCCCAATGAGTGTGTTTGTGATTCTTCAGTTTTTTTTCATACCTGGACCTCCCAGCGGATGCAGTCGATGGGGGATTGGCTGGCAAGCAGGCAAGGGCACCAGGAAGGCTTCCATGCTGTGGCATTGAATAATTCCATATTTCAGTTTGCGGTTAAGGTAGGAATATAGCCGAGTGTATGCGGTTCCATCCCTTAAGGTCCTCGGACTCAGCCGGATCACACACATGTCCTGCGCAAAGACACAAACAAAAGCACAATAATATAACACCAGGCTTAATAAATAAAATAACAGGATTTAACAAACTTATAGTATAGAATTGCTCTTAACAATCGCCCCAATCACGTGCCCCCATAATACACACACTTAAAAAGCACCCACCAGACATACCAAACACTGAGAAACCAAAAGCCACACCACATTTACAAACAACACCCATCAGGAATCCCCAATCAATCATAAAGAGCAACTGTCATGCACCCATATTTTAGTGAGGGCTAATATTTGACAACCCAGCAGTTGTGAACTGCAGTTCTCATGATGTCCATCCAAAAATTTACCGGGATAAGTATCATGGTATCTGTCTTTTACAACAACTATGGAGCAAAAGATTTCCCATTATGAAAAGATGAGAATGGGACAGTGATGGTCAACTTGTTGTGTACTGTACTTCCCATGAGATGATCAAGGTAAATGTGATGTTTAAGGTTGGCCGTTAGGTAAAACAATTCATAAAAGGGGTTTATTAATGTCCACTTACACCTAAATATTTTACCAGTGCACATATTGCCTCTTTCATAGAAAACAGTGGTGTAATGTGATTTAGACTGAAAATTACCTGTTCCAAAACTTTTTTACCCCAATAATTAGCCATTGTTGAGCTCATTCAAGGGATATAGTTTACACTAGAGCAGGGGCGTCCAACATGTGGCCCGTCGTCATCGAGGTCATCTAAGCTCCTCAGAGTTTAATGCACATAACCCCCTCCTCTACCCTGCAATCCCCTCCTCTACCCTGAGAGTGAGGTCAGCGCAAGGGTCAGAGGGAGGGGAGAAAAGGACCAGCGCATGTACTTTACACAGGGAAAAAGTGGAGGAGCAGTCTGAACCTCTCAGCCCCGTTCAAGAAGAAAAAAAAAAGAAAAACTGTGTGGTTGGGTAGGTACTGTGTGTATGGAAATGTGACTATATGTAAGTGTGACTGTATGTAAGTGTGTGCAAGTGTGACTTTATGTAAGTGTGTACAAGCGTGACTGTATGTAGGTGTGTGCAAGTGTGATTGTATGCAGTGCTGTATTTACCGCGAGACATCCTAGGTGGATGCCTAGGGCGGCAAATTTTGGGGGGCGGCCCCCAGCACTGAAAAAAAAAAATTATCTGGCCCTTTAAAAAAAAAAAAAAAATCACCCCTCACCTTCCCTCTGCTGGCAGGCTTCACGGGGAGCCAAACAGGCAGCACAGAGAAACCTCTGTGCTGTCTGTTCGGCTCCCCATGCAGTGTGACACGGAAGTGCCGACAGTCACGTGACTGGCGTGCTGACGTCATACGCGCGCCGGGTCACGTGATCTGTCGGCACAACCGCCTGGGAGCCGAACAGGCAGCATGGAGGAGACCATGCTGCCTGCCACTAGCCACCGGGGAAAACAGGTAAGTGCTGGGGAAATGGGGTGAAA
This sequence comes from Pelodytes ibericus, assembly GCA_036172795.1. Lineage (NCBI taxonomy): Eukaryota > Metazoa > Chordata > Amphibia > Anura > Pelodytidae > Pelodytes > Pelodytes ibericus. The sequence continues at coordinate 165,951,463 of CM069857.1, forward strand.
TTGTCTGTGGCATATTAATGGGACATAACACTGGCATATTATTGGCAAATTTACTGAGGCATATTAATGGGACATAACACTGGCATATTATTGGCAAATTTCCTGGGGCATATTAATTGGACATTACACTGGCATATTATTGAGAAAATTGGCAGGGGCATATTAATGGGACATAACACTGGCATATTATTGGGAAAATTGGCTGTGGGATATTAAATGGCAAATAACACTGGCATATTATTGGCAAATTTACTGGGGCATACTAAATGTCAATTAACACTGGCATATTATTGGGCACATTTACTGGGGCATACTAAATGGCAAATAACACTGGAATTTTATTGGGAAAATTTACTGGGGCATACTAAATGGCAAATAACACTGGAATATTATTGGGCAAATTGGCTGTGGGATATTAAATGGCAAATAACACTGGCATATTATTAGGCAAATTGGCTGGGGCATTTTAAATGGCAAATAACACTGGCATATTATTGGGCAAATTAGCAGGGGCATATTAAATGGCAAATAACACTGCCATATTCTTGGCCAAATTAGCAGAGGCATATTAAATGGCAAATAACATTGGCATATTATTGGCCAAATTAGCAGGGGCATATTAAATGGCAAATAACATTGGCATATTATTGGGCAAATTAGCAGTGGCATATTAAATGGCAAATAACACTGGCATATTCTTGGCCAAATTAGCAGGGGCATATTAAATGGCAAATAACACTGGCATATTATTGGGTAAATTACCAGGGGCATATTAAATGGCAAATAACACTGGCATATTATTGGGCAAATTAGCAGGGGCATATTAAATGGCAAATAATACTGGCTTAATATTGGGCAAATTGGCTGGGGCATAGTAAATGGCAGAATAACACTGGCATATTATTGGGCAAATTGGCTGGGGAATATTAATGGCAAATCATTCTGGCATAATATTGGGAAAATTGGCAGGGGCATATTCAGTGGCAAATACTGGCATATTATTGGGCAAATTGGCTGTGACTTATTAACGGCAAATAATACTGGCATATTATTGGGCAAATTGGCAGGGGCATATTAATGTAAAATGATACTGGCATATTATTAGGCAAATTAGCTGGGGAATATTAATGGCAAATAATATTGGCAATGTGTATGTAATGGGGTGATGTAGGCATGTAAATTGGGTGATGGGGCATGTCCTTGGTGTGCAACGTGGGTTATGGGTCATGTCGTGGGTGTGCATCGTGGGTAGGGGGGGTGCCCAAAATTTGTCTGCCTAGGGCAGCACAAAACCAAGATACACCACTGATTGTATGTGTGTGTTTGTTCAAGTGTGTGCAAGTGTGACTGTATATAAGTGTGTGTTTGTGCAAGTGTGACTGTGTGCAAGTGTGACTGTATGTAAGGGTGTGTTTGTGTAAGTGTGTGTGTGTGTGTGTGAGTAAGTGTGACTGTATATTAAGTATGTGTGTGTGACTGTATGTATGTGTTTGTGTAAGTGTGACTGTGTATAAGTGTGTGTGTCAGTGTGACTCTGTGTGTTTGTGTGTGTGTGTGTGTAAGTGTGACTCTGTGTCTGTGTAAATGTGACTCTGTGTCTGTGTAAATGTGACTGTGTATGTAAGTGTGACTCTGTGTATATAAGTGTGACTCTGTCTCCGTGTGTAAGTGTAAATCTGTGTCTGTGTAAATGTGACCGTGTGTGTTTTTTTACTGTGAGTTTTATTGCTGTGGAGTCTGTGATACACGCACATGCTGCATATTACTATATATATATATATAGATATATATTTATATAAATGTATTTTCTTTGAATACAAAAATGAAAGCGGCCCATACACACATACATTTTTGGTGAAGTGGCCCTCCACAGAAAAAACTTGGACACCCCTGCACTAGAGGGTCTACTCAATAAATAGAGAATTGCAGGGAATTTTAAACTGTAGGCCAATGTAACCGAGGTGAAAAAAATCTCCCATGCAACTGAATGTTAAGTCTGAAATTCACATCTCAATCCACTGCAATTATGTCTTTATTGAGCAGACCCCTAGGACTTGACAGATCCCAAGCGCAAGTGATCCATGGCTACTAAAATTCACATTTCTGAAAGCAGAACCTCCCTGGCATCTAAATTTTAGAATGCTGACTGAATTAGTCTGTATGGCTATTAGGTCTGCAAACATTTGTCAGGCCCTGGTTTACACTAGTGATCCACTTTTCAATAACTGCCTATTTGTTGCTTAATACTGCAGCTTTTTTTTTTTTCCTTTTTTTTTTTTAGTGTCTTTGCTGTGTCCTCTTATCGTATTTCAGAACTTGCCTGCCTTCGGAGATAAGTGGAGACTAAGAGCTAATAACAAACTAAACAAATGAGCACGCCTCTTTCCCTCCTCTTCTAAGTTTCTAGCCTCTGTCACTGCACTTTGGCATTTTGTCTTTCTTTCATCCTCTTGGTTATCATGTTTTTTAAGTCAACTAAGCTTTACGTCATTAAGATCATATATAGCGCTTCCCTAAGCAAAGAATCTTCCTTTCTCCATTCATACATCCCCCATGAGTAGCTTGTATACAACTCTTCTTCACTCACCATTGATTCCTGTAATTCATAAGGCACGTTTTCCACCAACAGGATACTCTCAGTTCCCAACCACGCACTCTTTGCAGAAAAGAGTGGAAAATGGTACGCAGATTCCAAAAAACCCACCAATGTTGTTATATAATAAAATAAACTAACCAATTAAGATCCAATTCATTCATTATATCCCATCACAACCGGACACAAATAAACAAGAAACAACAATGAGCTATTCAGTGAGTGAAAACACCAACATACTTACTGGTGAACCTTCTCAAATACCTCCTAATTTTAGTTCCCCTCACATGCCTCTGCAATTAATTTCGAATGCTTCTCCTCACTTGAAAGTGGCTATTTCCTAAATCTTCCAAGATCAAATAAATCCAGTGATGCCATAATTTCATTGGCACTTCCCTCCACCCTTTCTCCACACCCCTCATTAAGAAATACAATCTTGTTAGTTTTACCTCGTCAGGTTCGACAGCTATATGCAGAGGAGGGGATGAAGATATTGCCTGATTATACAAAGTGGTACAAAGACAATTTCCAAAGGCAAAGTTGACCTTCTTGAGAGTATGACCAATAAGCCCATATTAAAGAGGAAGCTGAAGAAAATTGTTTCCAAAAGACACAGATAAACAGACATAACATATATAATTAACATCCAAATAGTTCACTGCTTTCAACACTGCATACAGGGTGAAGGATCAGAGATCAAGGTCAATGGCCTTTCTAATTTGGGTAAAACGTAGTTAAGTGCTTTTGCATTATAAGTGATATTTATAGGAGATGCAAGATTTTGCTCCACTGAGAGGCACCCTTAATAAATAACACTTAGAAAGTGAAATGCTTTCATGCTTCGAAAGTCAGGCGGGAGCAATGCCGAAATTAAAGCGTGATACACTGCCATTAGTCAATGGGTAATTAGCTATTGGATCTTTGGAACATTTTGATTTTACTAAAGGACAGCGAGGTGCAGCACAGATCCAGGTTTTATGAGCTCTCATTTCACAACAAATACACATGTAGTCTTCAAGTACATCCCAAGTGATGAATAAGAGTCTAAAATGAGCCATGAAAGATGCAAGTTCTTAGAGAGATTAATTTCAAGATCACAGATAATATTCTAACATAAGGGCTTTGCATGTAAGAAACAAATGAGATGTGAAAAGGAGCACAGTTTGAAAGGTTTTGGTATCCAAAAATTATTAAAGATGCTGCATTGAGCTTTGTTCAAGGAATAGGAAAACATAGGAACCCACAATCCAGTGCAAGAGAAAAAGAGTGTTGGGACTAACAGGCAAACACATGTGTAATAAGTTTTTTTTTTTTTTTATCAAATTTCATTGTATAAAAATTGAGACGAACAGTACATTACAGATAAGACTCAGGGTTATTGAGTAATACTCAAAGTAATTTACACTTATACATTATACAACCCGACTAACAGAACTCGCTTATAGACAGACGAGTAACAAACAACAACAAAGGACAAACAACGAACGAGCGGACCCAATCCCATAAGAGGGACTATCAGTTGTTCCGGGGGAGAAGTTAACAAAAATTCAGAACCAACATAAGGTCGTAAGGAGAGGCAGTGGTCGGTCAAATCAGTCCACACAATGGAATCAAATATACCGACCACGGAGACCAATATTTATTAAAGAATTCTATGTGTAATAAGTTAAAGGGAGAATCTCAGTGGGATGCAAAATAGCCTTTTAATGAACTAGTAAGTGGCAGCGTTACATTTAATAAGTTAAATCAATATTACCTATTTATGAACATTTAAATGGCAGTGCTATATTTAATAGGCTAAAAGCATAATAACACTAGGATGCTAAGTGGCCCAATGGTACTGAAATGTTTAAAAGGAATACTCAAATCTTCTAGTAACTCTACAGCAATCACATGATGTATGAAACATATATTATTTACTTTCTGTAACAAGTAACCAATATTAACAATCACTGGAATTTACTTTGGCAACAGTAAACAGAAGGTGGAATGACCATGATGATAAAGCCCTTAAAAGAACAAAACACAACCCAAAAATATGGGAGCGCCAAGGACTTGTATGTCACTTAGGCACAGGAAAAGGCCTAACTCATTAATGACTACAGGAACAATCAGGTTTTTTTCTGGGGCAATAGGTCAGGCAAACTACTGGCAAATTTAGTCAAGAGCTCTAAAAACAAACCCCACAGAATTCTTGAGATTAAAAGCCCTACTGGCACCACTATAACTGACCTGACACACCTTATAAATCTCTTTGTAGATTATCTTGAGAACTTCTATAAAGCTGAACCTTCTACTTCGTCAGACATTATTTCCATTTTTCAAACTGCATGTCTACCAGAATTAAGTTCTACCAGTCCTGTGACAGCTACCAGTCCTGTCTCAGCTGCCTGTCTCAGCTACCAGCCCTGTCTCAGCTGCCAGTCCTCTGTGAGGTTCAATCCGGTCCTGAGTTATGCATCGTGGGGTGCAGACAGACCCCACATCATGCCCTGCAACGAGGCTCCTCCCTGGTCTGTTATCCCAGTTTGTGACAATATCATGGTAATACTTGACCTGCCTTTTTAAATTCCACCACTTTGGCACTATTTTTTTTAATCAGTTTCATGTTTTTTCACCTTGGAATGAGGCACAAGACAATGGTTAAATGGGCCTCTTCTATTTCTTTAAAATATCTTGGTAGAACAATTTAAGTCAAGGTCAAAATTTACACTTTTTCTTATTGGATGCTGCCACCTCAACAAGATGATAACATTTCTCAGACTTTTATATTCTCTCCAAATGTTACCACTTTTAATGAAAAAGGGTGCCATAATCCATCACAACCGCACTTTACAATAATTCCTATGGCAAAATAAAAAGAGCAGAGTCTCCCTTCTTAAAGTAACACTAAATGTTATTTTTCACTTGTGCTTCTTATATAAACCTAAGTCCAGCCCTGTCTAGAAGTGACTCCCTGGGATGTCATATGCCAAGGTTTTGGCGCCCAGCACCTCTCCTCTTTGTATAATTTTCTGAATATAAACAAGGTATGTGTTGTATGCAACTGCGTGATTTTTGTGCATGTCCTTGACAAAGACCCCTGCCAGTGTTGCAACATTAGCTATTTACGTGTACCAATAAATCATTTTGGTTTCTTTGGAGTACCAAGTATTTTAATCTATTGAGTCTGTTCAATAAAATTTAAGAATAGGTCGAGGAGTTCGAGTTTGGAGCTCAACTTTAATTTTTTTAATTCAACCTCCAATCTCGACCTCCTCGAATGATTCACTAATTCGAGTTCACCCCCTCACAACCTCCCATCTCGCCATCGAGATCCATTGAAATCCATTAAAAATTGGTATTGATTATAAAGTCCCATTAAACTGAACATATAAATACCCACACTGAACATATACAATTTTGTTTCATTTAGTCACTTCCTGTGCTGCTGGAATACAATACATTGAGGGGCATATATAAGCACGGCACACACGTAGATTGCTCCAGTGTATAAAGAAGACTCACAGAAGTCTGCGTTATCTATGCCAAAAGCATAGATTTAGGTAGTATTGGCGCTCCTTTAGCCAGCGCAGCCTTTGTATAAAAAAAAAAGCAGCCAATTTGTGTCGGGGAACCTCCGCCAAACACAGTTTGACAGAGGTCCTTCTCTCCCTCACTACAAAGTTAAACAAAAAAACGCAATTGTCATTATACATACCAAACAGCGATTGTGCTTTTAAAAAAAAATAAAACTCCTGACACTTTGCAGTGCTGGAGTTTTAATACATATTTCCCATTGTGTGGCATTTAATAGACATGCTCTTGTACACAGTAGGATCTCCTAAAATATAAAAAACATACAGTTAGATAAATTTGTGAAATGACAGCAGTGTGCAAGAAGCCAAGACAGCCCACACTAGCTGAGTAAAAGTCAATTTCATTATTTTTTTTTGCTGCAGGAACCAATGAGAATAATTTCATTCAAATGAATAGAATTTCCTGTCTCTCTATTGATGTCATTAGACAATGTGTTGCAATGTTAAGAGATCCTTAGAAGTGACTAAATGAAACAAAATTGTACATTCTCAGTGTCTATATCAGCAATGGTGACCCTATGGCACAAGTGCCACAACTGGCACGTGGACAGTTTCAGCTCTCACCACTTGTCTGCTCCGTCCGAGAGGAGCAGGTATCACTGGTTAAAGGACAGGTGCCGCCGGTTATCTGCTTCTTCTCCACTTGAATGCTTCTTCACATAGCACGCATGCGCCCGATTATCGGGAGAAGAAGCAGATGACCGGCGGCGCCCGTCTTTTTCCCAGTGATGTCTTCTCCTCTCGAATGGAGCACACAATTGGTGAGAGGTGAACCTGGCTGTGTGTATGTGTGTGTGGTCTATGAGTGTGTGTATGTGAGTATAAGTATAAGTTTGTGTCAATATGAGTGTGTTTAAGAATTTTAAGTGTATGAGTATGTGTGAGTGTGAGTAAAAATATGTGTGTGAGTATGAGTATAAGTATGTGTGAGTATAAGTGTCTGTCAGTATGAGTATAAGTGTGTGTGTGAGTATAAGTGTATCTGTGTGTTTGAGAATAAGTGTGTGTGTGTGTGTGTGTGTGTGTGAGCATGAGTAAAAGTGTGTCTGCGCGTATGAGTGTGTATGAGCGTGTCTGAGTATAAGTGTGTATGAGTATAAGTGTGTGTATTTGTTAGGATTACATTTAGCGTCATTGGGTTGGGGTGAAAAGATAATGGTAGGGGGAAAAATTTTATATTTCTAAACTCAAGAGAAATAAGAAACTGTTTAGATAGGTTAGTTTTTTTTTTTATATATATGTATATTTTTATAAAATTTTCTCTTTATCAAACAAATAGGTTTCAGATCATTCTGCAGTAATAAATTCATACATGAAACAGTTAGCCTTTACATTACAGACAGCAGTCAGAGACACGGTACAGCAAATATTATACATTAAAAGGTATCATAGGAACTTAGGTACTCATTCATCTTGTTATCCTGTGTTCCCAAGGGCAATCTTCCCTCTAATCTCGCATCGCCCCTATCTCCCCCTGTCCCTCCCTCCCGGTGGGGAAAGGGAAGAAAAGAATAAAAAAGAAACAGGACGGGGTAGAGAGTGACGTGGGGACGATAATAGAAACTCACAATCAAAAATAAGTGCCCAAAATAAAAAAAATAAAAAAACTAGCTATATCGGCTCCCTGGGGTGCTGTATATTATATCAAGTCCGAGGACCTTCATATTCCATGCAATCTTCCGTCCTCATTCGGGCATCATTCATACATCATTCATTCAACCAGGTGTCTACATCCATGGGGTCTCATAGATCCTAACAGTGTATTGTAATATCTATAGAAGGGGAACCGGAGCGGTAAGACAAAGGAGGTATTAAATCTCAATATGTTTTGATCTCTTTCTATTCGGTGGGTTTTATAGGCGGCGCCTCCTACCTCTTCTGCCAACAATCATGTCGTAGGTATCACCTATCAACCCACAGGGGGTCTACCCCCCACTTCATTTCTAATCGTCCAAAGGAGACCTTACCCAAATGCGTTCATATTTTTCCCAGTCTGCAGGGTTATTGGTTCGGTAAAAAAAACTTTCGGCTTTAGCCTGGAAATCAATCTGATTTCTAACTTCTGTCCATGTTGGAGTAATTGTCTTCCTCCAATATCTTGAGATACATATTTTACATGCAGCTAGATAGGTTAGTTTTAACAGTTAGTAAATGATAAGATATGATTAAAATAACAAAGCCCTTCTTTTGACGATAACAGCAGTATGTAATATGTGTGGGTGCATTAAATGAGAAAAATGTAAGTTACTGCTAAACACAAATAACGCAGAAGAGTATAAACAGCCTCTTTCATTAAGGGGTTAAAATGCTCCATTACTGTTGAGAATGCTAAGGCTACTATTAGAAGCCTAACAACCTCTTTATATATCAGGCATTAATAGCACTCATCTAAAACCTTTTACCGTCTAAACTAGAACTCTTCAAAGTAAACACCTAGGTTACTGTTCAAATTGACTGTAATAGGCTCAGGACCAAACATTTGTTTGTAAATTGGCTGACAGATAGAATGCAAAGAGTGGTGGTAAATGGGAAGTTCTCAAATTAGACAGATGTGATAAGTGGAGTATCTCGGGGATTTGGGAGCAATTGTAGAATATAGAATTAGCAGTAGTGTACAGTGCCAGCTTGCGGCTGCAACGGTCAATAAAGCTATGAAATTCACTGCCTAAAGAGGTGGTTCAAGCAAATACATGCCTAAAAGGAGCCTGGATATTATTTTAATGAACCAGAACTTAGAGGGCTATATATGTTAGTATAGGCATTAATATTTATTTAGTGCTTGTTGATCTAGGGAGAAATCTGATTGCCATTTGAAGTCAAGAACAAATTCTTTCCCCCATTGAAATCAGAATTGAAAATGTATGAGAAAAGGGTTATTTTTGCTTTCTTTTGTATCAACAGCAGTATTCAAGAAACAGGAAAATGGTTGAACTTGATGGACACAAGTCTTTTTTTTCAATCTAAACTACTATGTAACTATGTAAATACTACCAGGTCATGCTGGTAAATAATATGGGATAAGAAGGGTTCTGAATTCAGTTGGGGAAGATAGAGCAGTTAAAACTGATGGACTTTGAAACATTAAAAAATGTTAACAACGTATATGATGTGTTTTAATTGATTGATGAATATTTTGATGAAAAATGAAAATATGTTATCTGGACAGAGTGATTTACCAAATCACAGATTGTACATTGTTATTAGCTTCTTATCATTGATATTCCTTACCTTAGTGCAGGCTGGCCAGATTTGGTCTAAGTGGTCCCAAACAGTCTCTGGGCGGATGCATCCCTTGGATGTTAACACTTTTGGCAAATACTAAAAAACACAGATACAAAGAAATCATATAAGCCATATTTGGACTATACTTAAGTAATGGCAAAATCATGGCATACCACAGGCAAATCTAAACCTGCATTACAACATATGGTTATACCTAATCCACTGTCAATCACAGGTACAGGTTGAATATCCCTTATCCAAAATGTATTTTGGTAACTGGTCATTTCAGGTAACAGATCATATATGCCAATAACATATATTGAAACCTCTCAGCACTCATGACATACAGTAGTAACAATGCAAATAATGTATAGAGCAAATCAATCACTTTGTGATGTAGCTGTGATGTGAGTCATCATTGGAAACCTGAACCTGCCGTTGGCGTGTCATTCCTGCACACGTGCCATTGGATTACCCATTGTGGGCATCTGGGAATCTAAACATTCATGGAAAGGCTATATATCAGCTTAAGGGGCCTGGACACTTAATAAACTGCTGTGCGCATTCTGAGAGGTATGTGTAGAATTTGCAACTTGTGGCAAAGTCTGGAAAAAAATGTGGATAACAGATCATTTAGGATAACGGATTTCTGAATAAAGGACACTCAACCTGTACTAACCCTATTTACCAATGCCTCCCAAAATAATGAATGGAGTATACTGCATATTGAAGAACACCTTTGATTTTTACTTTTATTGCTCCATGAAATCCTGACACAGTCCTGACCTCAACATCTGAGGAAAGGGATTTAGGAGTAACAATTTCAGAGGACTTGAAGGTAGGTAGGCAATGCAATAGAGCAGCAGGAAATGCCAGCAGAATGCTTGGTTGCATAGGGAGAGGTATTAGCAGTAGGAAGAGGGAAGTGCTCATGCCATTGTACAGAGCACTGGTGAGACCTCACTTGGAGTATTGTACGCAGTACTGGAGACCGTATCTCCAGAAGGATACTGATACTTTGGAGAGAGTTCAGAGAAGGGCTACTAAACTGGTTCATGGGTTTAAGGATAAAACTTACCAGAAAAAGTTAAAGCGAATCCCAACATGTATAGCTTGGAGGAAAGACGTAACAGGGGGGATTTGAGAGAAACATTTAAATACATAAAGGGAATCAACACAGTAAAGGAGGAGAGTATATTTGAAATAAGAAAAACTAGCACAGCTATAGCACAGTCTTAAATTAGAGGGGCTAAGATTTAAAAGTAATATCAGGAAGTATTACTTCACAGAGAAGGTAGTGGATGTATGGAATAGGCTTCCAACGGAAGGTAAACACAGTCAAGGATTTTAAGCATGTGTGGGATAGGCACAATAAGATAGGTAACTGGGCACTAATAAAAGTTTAGAAAATTGGGCAGACTAGGGGCCGAATGTTTTTTATCTGCCAACACATTCTATGTTTATAAGAAGTGTCAGGATCCATCCAGCTCTCAGGTTCCATCCCTCATGCAGGATCATCTTTTATCCAGTTTGTATTCAGGTTCTCTGGTTTCCTCTCTGCTTTTGCAATTCTGTTCTGCTTCTATGTTATTCTTGTTCCTGGGTTCTTTGTTATTCTTTTATCCTGGTGTGTTCTACAATTCTTATTTCTATTCCCGGCCACATGGTGGCATATCTCAGTCCTGGCCACATGGTGGCATATCTGTTTTGGCCATAGTGGTGGCATTTCCCAAGTGCCTGTCCTTAGGGGCACTTGCCTAGCTTGGCCCCAGAGCGGTACCTGCCTAACATGGCCCCAGAGACGCTATAGCCAAGCGGTGTCTGCCTAGATTGGCCCCAGGGTGGCTCCTGCCCAGTTATCCCCAGAGTGTCTGCTGCCCATGTCCTGTTCTACAGTCCCTTAAGTGGGATGTCCTGTCCTAGAGTTCCTTAAGTGGGATGTCTTGTTCCTTTAAATGTAATCCTTTGTCAGTTTTCAGGTCTGTTCATTTTCTAGCCTCATTTTCTGATGTATCTTGCTTATGTTTTACCTTTGTCCTGTAGCCCTGCACTCCGTATTTCTGTTCTATTCTTCCTTAGTTTCTTTTCCGCTATCGCTCTGCTTGGCTGTCTCTTACGTTATGCTATCCTAGCCATGTAACCTGAATACAACAGATGCTCCCACAGGGTCTTGAAATATAGCCGCAGGAACCTGGGGTCCGAAACCACCGGGGCAATGCGATTACCCAGCTTCAAGCCCTGTCTCTCTGCTCCTGCCATTGGGCTCCTATTATCCGGCGCTCAGGGTCCCTTACCATCCCAGGCCCCCGTGCGTGACAAGAAGAGTGTACCAGATTGGCATTTACCAACTATTACTCTACTATATTGCAACAAGGAAGGCCATGTCTGTACTTGTCTTAGTATGCTACATACATTGTATTTAAATGAAAGCATTCCTAACCCTAATCATGGTGCATTCTATTATGCTATAAAAGGAAATTATTTTTATTAGTCATTCAAAGGAAATAGGATGCTTCATACATTCATATTTAATGATGAGCATGAGTGCAAATTGTCTGTTACGGTAACCACATGCAACTAATTGACCACATGGGTTATGGTGACTGCTTTAGCTATAAGTGGCAGGATGTGACATCATGTAACCACTCCACTTACTGTTTCAACCATTGCATTTACATTTGCTATAGATTGGTTAAGTGTCAACCTCTGCATTTACAACTGAAGTTTGTACAAAGGACTTCATGGAGATTTCATGGGGAGGAGGGTCCATGGCATCCTCTAGCAAAGACATCTAGCCTGGTTTCTCCAAACAAAAGTATTCGGTGATAGTCTTACCCTTTGCAGAGTTTTATGCAATACACTATATGATTTTCTTTTTCCTCTGTTTTTGCTCTTGGTTTCCATAGTTTGAAAGTAGGCATGTATCAGTCTGTCCCTGTTCATCTAATATAGTATGTCGTTTCCCTCTGAACTAAGTTCTAAATTGTTGGTGCTATATAAACAAATATTAATCTACAGGCCAGGATAAGTAGCAATAGAATGCTTTAGTTTAACAATATTCAGAATTTTTTTTATTGATTCAATATATAACATACAGGCATATCATCAGTTAGACTGTTATCCTAGTCCATAAAAATGGTTCTTAATTTACAGTGATTTAATAAAAACATTTGTGGAAAGGGCATTTTTTTTAATCAAGATTCTCATTTGACATGTAAAGCAGCAAATATCTGGAGACAAGCTACTATTTCTGCACTTCTAATGCTAAGGATTAAAATGAGTTGGCTAGATGCACCTGAATTACAGAAGATAATGGGTGGGTTTTTGCTCCACTAATGAGAACTAAGGTTATTGAGATATGTTTGCTTGTGGGTTAGGAACCTGCCCAGAGGATAAAAACCTGCAAATAGGAAAGCAGCATGTCCGGCTCAGATTGTAATGCCAGTGGTGCATTTTGTGAAGCCCTTAGTGGCCAAGGTTTGAACACTGGTAAATTCAACCTCATATGTAACTGATAGATAGAACTGTTAGGAATGTTTTACATTGTACTGCCTAGACACAGTTATTGTCTATTCCATGCATGTGCTTCAGTGGGGAACAGTCCAGTTTCATCACATTAAGAAACAGAGGTAGTACAACTAACCTGGCAAAGATTGCTGCTGTAACCCGACACTGGAGAGGCGGCAACTTTAAACTGCTTTATAGAAAACATATGAATAAATCCTTTCCAAACACTTGCATCTTCGGGAACAAGCTCTTCAAGAAAAATATCTGGAATATTTCTGGAAAACAAGTTGATGAACTGATCTTATACACTACGGTTTATTCAATAAATGGTTAATGGTGGGAACTGACAACTTGATAGCAAAAATCAGACATTAATAGTGCAGATGGAAACATTCTCCAACTTGCTGATCTAACAGTCAGCTCTTCTGGCCTGATTTTTGCTGGTTATCAATTCCCTACAGTTCACTGCCTAGTGAATAGAAATGTTTTCTGTTGCCCATACCTAACTTGTGTAGGCTATTAGAAGATCATACTTATCACCCAACTTTAAGTCTGCCATCTCTCCACTGGAAAAAGAACCTTTGACTCCGTCAGTCATATTGTATTCCTGTATAAAGTTCTCTGGCTTCTTCCACATTGTACAGTCTGCTTTACCTGGGGAAGTCATCTGCCCTAAAAACAAAATGAACATATTTTTTTTTAAAGTGAATACACTGATAACCTGCAATGTTTTTCACCCCTGAATAGGAAAGAGACAATTAGGAGATTGAAAAACAGCTTTGTTCAGGAGTGTTCCTCTGTCTGTCTCTTAATTTAAGTACAGTATATATTATTGTAAAATATTTTTTCCTTAGATGTCAGATTTAATACAATTTCATAAATTTCTTAGTTTCTTGTGATTAGATCTTTCTCTCTTTCACTTTTGAACAAGCCAAAGATCTTATTTTATTGATCAACTCACCGTCATCATCAAACAGATCCTGGTGATAAAGACTTTTGTTTATAGCAAGTAGTCAAACATGAATCAAATGGCTTTTGTTGGCAGTGTACAAGGGGTAAATAAATCTAACCACAAGTAATTTGTAATAAAAAGAGCATTCATGAACTTTAAGCTTTATGAAATTTGACATTTATGTTGCTGCAAAACTATTTTACAATAATTTAGATTGTGCTTAAAGTTGAATGGGATAATAAAAAAAAGTCACTGTAGTGTTGATTCACACAATTAAAATATGAATTATAACTATATCACACATTCTAAAGCATACGAAAAGAAATACAAAATAAATATAATAGAACGCATGAGATAGGTCATATCTCAACTTTAGAAAATAAAGGGATGTGTAAGATGTAATTTATTACAATAAATTTACGAACACTGGGGCAGACATACTGCTTCGAGATAATTTGCTCATTATGTTACCACTGCTCATAATGGAACAAACTTTGATCAGAACGAGTGAGAGAATAAATGTTTTAATAAATCTCTTCAGCCATCTGATAGCAGCCTTGTATGCTGCTATAACTTTGCATGGTCCAAAAACAAAATCTAGACATCTCTTGATCTTTTCCAACAGTTAAATTGATTTTCACTTACATTTAACACTTAGCCAGACGGTAGACTTCTGCTTTTTTGTGTGTGTAACACCGCAATTATGACCCCCTCATTTTGTGTGTAAAGCTATGCATAGACTGCTCCTGATTGAACAGTGTCATATCTGGGCTTTTGAGCTAGGATAGGAGCCACACAAAAATCCTTGAAGGCCACATCAACCCACAAATAGCTTTTTGAGCATCGATAGTAAAAAAAAAAAAATTGTAGGTAAGAAAGAGAAAAGAAAGTTAATGTCTATAAAAGAAGATATTTAATCAAAAAATGTTGGTCCTGGGGGCGTGTCCTGCACTCGATGTTGTCGGTCGCACTACAGCCAAGCTCCCGTCCTCAGAGCCCATTCACCGCACACATCGCCCTTTCCCTCTCTACTCACCACGATGGGGAAGCCCCACAAACGCCAGTCACCGGTAAAAGAACTCAGTAAACTCAGTAAACGGACTCCGGCTCCGAATTTATGGACTTTCCTGGTCCCGCGGCCTTCTCATGAAGTCCCCAAAATGGCGTCGGCTAAAAACGACAATCACCCACCTTCGTCGACGGGGAGCTCAGATGAAGATGACTTTGCAGCCCTGTTAATGCAGGTGAAAAATTAAATGACATCTGCAGTAGACCTAATACGGGCCACCATTAAAGAAGAGTTGAACGTCTGGAACAGGTGGAAAATGACCAGGCTCTCATACGCGATGCAGTAGCTAAGCTGGAGTTGCAACTCAAAGATCAGCGCCGCTTGAATGCACGATTAGCTCTACAAGTGGTAGATTTGGAACGTTGCAATCTGAGGGTGCGGGGCCTCCCAGAGCCAGACGGACCCGAGGACCTACAAAGCACGATACCAGAGCTCTTCTGTTCTATACTGGGCAGAGATCCCAACGAAAACATCGACTCGATAGAGTCCACAGAGCTCTCCGCCCGAGAGATGCTTCAAACCCACAACCCCGGAACGTTATTTGTTGTGCCCATTCTTACCTGCTAAAGGAAGAGATCCTTTGTGCGGTGCGGAAGAAAGGAAGCATAGACTTTAAAGGAGGCAAGGTCCTGATCCTGCCGGACATCGCTTGGGCAACGTTGCTAGCCCGTAAGCAATTGAAGCCACTTACAGACCTTTTGAGGGCCGGGGACATCCCCTACTAGTAAGGCTTTCCTCTGCAAATCAACGTACACAGAGGATCCCGCAGGATCACACTTATCGACCCGAAAGACACGCCCCATTTCTGCAGCGCACTGGGCATCCAGCAGCCGGATCTCCCGCAATGGCAAAAGGGAGGCATCGTTGACCCGATCACCCCCACGCTTCACAATCACCTTGGATTGCAAGGCCCCAGCGCAAACGCCGTGATAGAGCAGCATCTTCGATAACTAAACTGCCCCGGGAGATACCTCTTCTGCAGCAGGCCTCGACGTCAACGTTTTCCCCTCTGCAGTGATCACCACTAGGCCCAAGCAGAACCTGATAATGGTGGATAATTGCCCAAAGAGACACTATGCCTCCTAGGAGACCGCCCCTCAGTTAATTTACCTTTTCGATTCGGATGGAAGCTATGCAGCCCGCTTGTTACACCTGATTACAGTATCGTATGCCCATTTCTCTTTAAACACACTTTTTTCCTTTTTTATTTTTTCTCTATTAATGGGAGTTAAAAGGAGAGGGGAGAAGGAGAGGTAACATTTTTAAATGTTTAACTTGGATTCAATTTGAACCTGAACTTCTGATGCGCAGCTCTCTTAATTCCATAATCTGGCATGATATGTTCAGCTCTCTCTTCATGTGGCATAAACTTACCTCCCCAGGTGTGAAGTATCTGGGCATTGTTTAACAACATGTATCTCTCTATCATTGTAAAAAGCTAATGAAGGTCCAATTTCATAAACATGGCCGTAAGTAAGGCCTATCTTACAAGTGCCGCTGAAGCCCGAGGTCCCATGTGCACCTAGAGCACGTATGGCTTTTATATATTAGTATGCATGGAGGCCCATACACACCCACGTACCATTCTTTCAGATTACTGTTCGATACCTTGATACCGCGTGGACAGCAGTACCCCCATTATACCTCCCCCACGCCCCATCTATATTTCATTGGGTTAACCGTTATTACGTGACTTGAATTGACATGCACTGTTTTTTTCTCTGTTTCTATTGTACTTCACATTGTTGTCACACATCTCAGGCGCAAAATGTACCCATATGACCATAAAAACCAGTGCGCAACTACCTACCTGACACCTGATTTTAGCTGCAAGGTTCTGCCTTTATACAGTTTTCCCCTGATGCCCCCCAAAAAAGTTGAGATTTCTCCTACATCACAGGGCCACCCTAATCCACGATTGGCTAAAGGGCCTAAATGCTGACCCGCAAACTCAAGTTCCCCTCCCCCCCCCCGTATATAATATTATAAAAACATTTTTTAAAAATCTCTTGAGAGGCCCACGTCCCTTCCCTCATTGTGTGCTATATGGTTGAATTATGGTACCGGTTATTGTCACCTGGCTCAGAGTGATACTGAGCACCTTACACTCTAGCTGTTCGATGTACCCATGGATAGTGCAGCCACTTCCCCCACAGCTGTATTATGCCTTTGTACATGTTAGTGAGACCCCACTACTGACTGCTTTCAGTAGCTGCGGGGTCCCACTTGCCTTCTATGCCTTTTATGTAATGTTGACAAGCTGTTCTAAAGTTTTATTACTACCCTTCACTTTTTCAACCTTACCCTACTTCATTTTTATTTACGCCCCATGCTCGTACCCTGTGCTCACAGGGGAGGACTACATACCACCACACACCCCTCCCATCAACGTGTTTATGGCAAGCCTAGCTGATATAACTGTCATTTCTATAAACCGAAATAGCTTAACTCCCCTACAAAGCGATCGCGTCTTTTCCGAGAACTTAAGGCTAGCCACGCAGGTATCGCTATGGTGTAAGAAACACATTTCAACCGCGATAAGGTCCCCAATTTTCGCAATCCAGAATTCCCGCAAACATATTTCTCACATTCTCCTTTGAAAAAGAACAAAGGAGTGTCAATTTTTGTTTCCAAATCCCTCCTCTTCACGGTAATGATCAGTGGGCAGATAATGAGGGGCAAGCTTTATTCCTCAGGGGGGTCCTAGGGTCTGAACCTATAACATTGGCCACCGTGTACTCACGTAACAAAGACCAACATACTTTTCTCTGCACCATGATAAAACGACTTCAAGATTTCGCAACTGGCATGGTTCTCCTGTCAGGTGACTTCAACTTGACCATACACCCCCGACTTGACTCTTCGACAGGGAACTCCTCCAGGCGTTTTTGTAATATAATAAGAGTCAAAAGAGCCCTTCATACTGCGCAGCTAGCCGACACTTGGAGTATATTACACCTATAGTTCGAGACTACACATATTATTCGCCCCCTCATACTCGATATTCCCGAATAGATTATATTTTCGTATCACACAGGCATATCCCCCTCCTACTACACTCAGAAAAAGGCCACATTACATGGAGTGATCACACCCCTGTAATTGTTTATTTCAATGTCCCCTCACTTACTAACCACTTGGCGTCTCAACGAGTCTCTGCTCAAAGACCCGGAGAACTTTACCTCCTTAACAAACTCTATCCGCAACTATTTCGCTAAAAACTCGTTACCAGATATATTGCCCACAATCAAATGGGAAGTTCACAAGGCGGCCATCCGTGGTTTATTGATTAATATAGGCTCTTATAAGAAAAAACAACACTTGGCCTCTATGATAAAGCTCCTCACTGAGATACACAATATTGAGACAACACACAAATTTACTCTGAGCCCGTCGGTATACCAGTCCTTACTCGCTCTAAGAGCCGAACTTGCTGATCTGTGGTGTAACAAACGGGACCAGCGCTCCCACCAATTAATTAAGGGTCACCTATACTGATTTAAAGATAAAGCGGGATGACCATTGGCTAGATTTTTACGAGATAGCTATAATTCCACCTTTACTCCTAGAATTAAAGCCACGAACGGAACCATAGACCACTCGACGCCTCAAATAGTGACAGCATTTAGGGACTTTTATAAGACCCTATATAATATAGAGCCCCGCATCCCAAACTTCGTCTTCTCCTACCTTTGCTAAAAGAATAGCAGACTACCTAGATGCTCATCTTCGGGTTAAATTACAGGAGTGTGACGTAGACTATTTAGAGACCCCGATAACAATTGAAGTAGTGCTTAAGCTATTAAGGAGTCTCCTACAGGGAAAAGTCCTAGCCCTGCTGGCGTAACCATTTCCTACTATAACATTTTCAGAGAATCCCTGGAAACCCCTTTTGTTTCAGCTCTCAACTCATTAAGGGATGATGGAACGTTTCCACCCCAGGCTAGGGAAGCCCATATCACTGTCATACATAAGCCAGGTAAAGACTCCAACTGTTGCTCTAGCTACAGGACCGACTCCTTGTTTAACGTAGACTTGAAACTATTCGCCAAAATACTCAGTACACGACTTAAACGTTTCCTGCCCTCTATCATCCACCGGGACCAGGTAGGATTTGTCCCGGGCCGGGAAGCTTGCGACAACACTACGAAAATACTTAATCTAATCCACCATGCCAAAACGACTAATACCCCTGCCATGTTATTATCTACTGACGTCGAGAAGGCGTTTGACAGGGTGAGCTGGCCATTTATGCACGCTGTGCTAGATCGAATAGGTGTGGGAAAGTCAATGCGCAAGTGGATAGGCTCTTTATATATAGCGCCATCTGCGCACATACGGATTAATGGAACCCTCTCGGACCAGTTCACCCTGTTTAACGGCACAAGGTAAGGCTGCCCTTTGTCTCCCCTCCTCTTCATTCTCACTCTTAAAGCCTAGCTTCAGCTCTACGCTCCAACCCCGATATAAAAGGAGATAGGCCCACATCACCATAAATTGGCAGCGTTCGTAGATGATCTCTTACTGTTTTTAACAAACCCTACCACGTCCCTACCTAATGTAATGGGTGAATTTAAAACCTATAGCCTCCTCTCTAATTTTAAAATCAATTTTTCCAAATCAGAAGTGCTCAATATTTCGTTGCCACAACCAACGGTGGACTCTCTACAGAGCTCCTTCCCATTTCGTTGGAATGCACACAAAATAAAATATCTGGGTATAAATCTAACAAGCGACCTCTCGGACTTGTTTTCCCTTAACCAGCAATCTCTGTTAACAGTATGTAAATCGGATTTGGAGAAATGGTCTCTTAAACATCTATCCTGGTTTGGACGGGCAGCCATGGTAAAGATGAATATCTTACCTCGTTTTCTCTATGTCATAAAGACCCTCCCGATTTTTATTCCTATGTCTTTTTTTAAGGCTCTCAAAAACTTGTTTACAATTTTTATTTGGAACAACAAACGTCCTAGGCTGAGCAACCGACTTTTAGTATGGCCTAAGTCCCTAGGTGGTTTGGGTCTGCCAGACGTGGAGAAATACTACAAATCCGTTCATCTTTCCAGGATTGCAGATTGGAGCCGTCCTTCACCTAAACTGTGGGTCTTTCTAGAGCAAAAAGGCTTATACCACCCTATACCCCTAGCCGTGTGGGTTCCATTGGCCAAAGCCAGCCACCCGCTGCATCCCCCTTTTACACCTACTCTAAAGATCTGGAAACGTCTCAGGCCAGACACAGGACTTATTACCTCGCCTTCGTTGATGCTGCCCCTCAATTTTGCCCCAGGTCTAGACTATGCCTTTTTCATATACATGTTTCAGTCGGGAGTACATTACCCCAGGCTGGGCCATGTCCTTGAGGAGGCGACATTGAGGCCTATAGCACAATTAGTACCTACACTACCTCCGACCCGAGGCCAACTTTATAAATATACACAACTAATGCATTTTACAACCTCGCTCTCCAGAACAGGCCCCTTACCCTCCGAGGCTACAGCCTTTGAGCTATTATGTATGTCTAAAGAACCCCCGCTGAAGATGGTGTCTACTATTTTTCGTATTCTTATGGACATGTCTGACCATAGTAAACCCCGCTATATACTTCAGTGGGAAACAGATGCCAATACTGAGCTGACAGTTCGCCAATGGCAGAAAATGGTCTCTTTAGCCCATTCATGTTCCATCTCCACACACATACAAGAAAATAGCTACAAATTGCTGACACGTTGGTACTTGACCCCACACACGTTGCATAAAATATTTCCTTCCACTTCTGACAGGTGCTGGAGATGTCGCCAACACGTAGGAGACATATTGCATATTTGGTGGACCTGCCCTCTGATCCAACCTTTCTGGACTGCTGTTCTGGCAGCCATATGCAGAGTTGTAGATGACACCATTCGACATGACCCACTGACCAAACATCTCCTTCACACCCCACATCCTCTAGGGGCATATAAAAGATCCCTTACAATACGTTTACTCAATGCTGCAAAGCTATTGATCCCGCGACACTGGAAAAAACCCTCGCCACCGACTTTTCGAGAGTGGATGACCGAGGTCGAGGCGATTAGAGTCTTGGAAGATGTCACCCAGACTGTACTGGGCAAAGCGTACCAACATAGACAAAAATGGGTCCCCTGGTCGATGTATCTACCTAGCCAAAACTGACATCCTCACTGCTGAAACAACAATGGCTCGAGATGCATGACCCTATTTCTCTTTTTTTCCCTCTCTCTCTCTTCCTATTTAATTATGCAGCCAAAAATGTCCCTAATACCCATTTCAATATTAGGTGGGGAAGTGGCTGTACGGATTTCCTTACCAATTTTCACTCTTTTTGGTTATTTTCTTTTTCCTCTTTTTTGAGGTATTGTTTGTATTGTTATATAGGTTTATTGAGTGTGACCCTTGCATATATATATATGTACTGTATTTCTATTGTACTAATTGACGTGTCCCGCAATGGCCTTTGTCACTGTTGATATTTCTATGCGAAAATTAATAAATATATTTTAAACAAAAAAAATGTTGGTCCTTGGACACACACCGGCTTATAAAGAGTCAAAGCATGCCACTGTTTAAACTCATTGGGGCTAATTATTCAATTCCAAAGTGGTTCTGCACTGTGCACTTATCTTGAAATTTGCTTTGGATAAAAAAACACTTAAGAGGGCCAAGGCTTGTGTTTGAACTATGGCATACTGAAGTTTAAATGGAATACAAAAACTAGAAAGAAAGCACTTGTTTTAGGGAAAAAATTTAGTAAGATGAAGTTCATACAAAACAATATAAAAGTATTACTAGTACATCTATAGACAAAAATCTAAGTAATAAATAGAATAACAACTACCCAGTGGAGATACCCCCTACAAAACCAAGCAATTAATACCAGAGCAGCCTCACTATGATGAAAACTGCAATAATAGAAAATAATAAAAATCTATGTTTTAAATGTGTATGTGTTGTCTCCTGTTGATAACATAATCTTGTGGCTTGATATGCAAACTACACATTTTCTATTGCATATAAAGCCATAGTTGATGTCAGGTATGTATTACTGCCTAGGCCGATTGCTGAAAAGCATTTATGGCACACTGTGGTATTGTTCAACTGGATTTGTGGCACAGAGAGGCATTGCTAAAAGGGATTTGTGGGTTTGCTGAAAGGTATTCGGGGCACACTGTGATAATCTAGAAAGGGATTGTGGGGTACACTGTGGCAATCTGAAAAAGGATTTTGGGGTACACTGTGGCAACCTGGAAAGGTATGTGTTGCTGGCACTGTCTTGTATGTCTGGAGTGGATAGTGTGTATGGGCAAGGCCCAATCAGTATGGATTGCAACAAATCATGGTTGGAGTTGCATGATTTTATTCAGGCCTAGGGCAGCAGAAAACCGAAATACAGCACTGTGTGTTGTTATAAGCAGGAGACACCACAGAGATATTTACAACATATTTTTCTCTTATTTTAGATATCTGATTGCAATTCTGTTAACACAATGTATAGATCATGTTTTCATCAATTTTTTTCTCTACATTCACAGTGTAAGGAATGTTTACGTTGACAGAGTCCCTTAAATGTCACATACTAAAAAAATCATCCTTTAATTGAATGTTCCTATGAACATTTCTATTGTTTTTCTACCCTTGTTAATGTTATGAAATACTTATTCATGCTAAATATAAATTAATCAAGTTGGTCTTCGTGCTCTAATGTAAACAAGTAGTTTACAATAGTTTTTAATAACACATTACGGGGTAACCAAGTTAGGTCTCAGTTGGATATAACAAAATATAAGAGGGTGGTGGCAGCAAGTCACGGGTGAGTTAAAAACTGATCTGCCGTGGCAAGAGGTTAGCTAATAAATATCTTTATTTAGAAAAATAGCATATCCTCCATTTTGGGAACATATTGGTTCTAATATTACCTACCCAGAGATCATCACTTTATCAGTAATACTCTTACCTGTGCATATAAGGCAGTCCTGATCTAAAAGATGGCTTTTATGTTGGGATGTGGTATCCTTTTTCTCTGAGGTATGCGTTTGTTGAGTATCTTGGTTCTGCCATACAGAATCCTAAATAAAAACAGATTAGTATACGGTTTTGATCACTGCACATTTGATTTATGTTAATATAAAAAGGAAGGCTTCTGTCGCTATTTACGCACAAGTTAATGCGTCATCTTAAGTCATGTTTACGAAATATGACATAAAGCACAAACTTGAAAGCTCTATTTACCTCTTTAAGAGATATTGGGCATGTCATCTAACAAAAACTTTTTTATGATATTTTTCAATAATCCTTTTCAAGCTACCTGCTATGCGTATTATGGGTACACTCCTAAACAACTTGATTTACTACTTAGATATGAAACTAATGTCAAAAATGTAATCAGGAATAGCAGGTCAGTTTCATGCTGGGAAATAGTATAATCTAAGAATAAAACAGGTAAACTAAGTGGAAATATGTTATTAAATGTATCCGCTTTCTCATTACACAGATTAGCTGTCTTGGATAAGGGCGGCTGTCTTGGATAAGGGTAGTTCTACAACTCATTCTACACACCAGTATTTCAACAGTAAGAATTGAGCAAGAAAGAAAATCTAATTTACAATTATTTGAGCAGGACACTGGAATCTAGGTCAATATTCTGTTACACAACACATTATTGTACATAGAGAATGTTTCTTCATGATATTGGTCTCTATTCAGTGACCTCAGAAATGTATCTCTCCTCACTGAATGCCATAGACTACAATAGATACTGTGGAGTTACAAATCAGTAATAACTCACATCACTGATTAGAGCTCATTATAACTAACCACAGTAGAGGCGTGCCGAGGCGGGTGCACTGTGTGCACCACGCCCAGGCGCTCAAGAATAAACAGGAGTCGGATAGGCACAGGTCACTTGACCAAGCCCAATGCATGAAGCACAAGTGCAGAAACTCAACAAGGAGCAGCAATGCTGCTTGTTGTTGTCTGTACCATGGATGGAGGCACAGACCACACTGGTCAGTAACTTCTGACCAGTCCCCACTACTGCCATGAAAGGTAAAACTTCAGTGGAGAGGGGCAGATTTGTTTTAAGACAGATAGGTTCTTAAAAACAAAATCTGTGTGTGTGTGTGTGTGTGTGTGACTGTGTATGTATGCGATTGTGCATTTGTAACTATGTGTGATTGTGTGTCCATAACTATGTGTGCAGGGGTGTATTTTTTATTTTTTTTTTAAACTACTTAAAGTTTGTATTACTACTACTTGTAGTTTTGTTTTGTTTTTTTATTCCACACCCCTGCACACAATCCACAAATGCAAGAAGGTTGTGAGATTAAACAGAATAGATTTCGAAATGAGAGATGGAGCTTACTTTATCAAAAAATAACTAATTCACACAGTAATTTACCAATACATGCACACAATCACATACCCATACAAGAATGCAGTCTCCTTTCAGGAAATCATGCATTATTATATTATAAGGACACAATTAAAAGTGCATTCATTTCTTGGAATTGCCTAGTGAGAAAATTGTCCTAACATGTCACTGATCCTCTACAAAATAACTTCTTATTTTTATATAATTTATTTTATTTATTTTATATAATTTTAATTTATTTTATATAATTATTTTTTTTTTTTTTTTATTAGAGTTATTTGTATTTATTTATTATTATTCGTATTTAATTCTTACCTTAGGGGTTAGGGGTAGTAGGAAAAAAAGGGGGAATATTTCTGTTACATGATTTATTTTTATTTATTTTATATAATTTGTATTGATTGTTTTTATAACCTTTTTTAATTTGTTTTTATTTAACCCTAACTGTAGGTGGGTGAAGGCTGGGGGTGCTTGGGGGATAATCTCGCTGCTTGCCCACAGCAGAGCTAAATGTATATAAAAAAAAAAACCTGCCCAGCACCCAGAACAGCATGTCTGTGATTTTGTGTATGTAACTATGTGTGTGACTGTCTATAAGTATGTCTGTGTATGTGACTGTGTATGAGCGGGCATGACTGTGTATGAGCGTTCATGACTGTATGAGCGTGCATGACTGTGTGTGTATATGTGTGCGGCTATCTATATGTGTGTGTGAAGTTTGTTGCCTTTTTTCTTAAAAACAAAAACTGTGTTACATAGTTACCATGGGGAGGGGTTCCCTTCCAAAAGGGACATGTACCATGGTGTAAACTGACACTTTGGCATGTTTAAGGGGCAGTGTGACACTGTGGAAAGTGCACCCCGGCATCAGTAACCCAAGACGTTTCACCTTCTTATGCTTCCTACTATATTACAAATTTTAGAATTACTTTGTGAGTAAAATAGCATAAACTGTGGGAAAA
Source organism: Pelodytes ibericus (assembly GCA_036172795.1). Taxonomy (NCBI): domain Eukaryota; kingdom Metazoa; phylum Chordata; class Amphibia; order Anura; family Pelodytidae; genus Pelodytes; species Pelodytes ibericus. The sequence continues at coordinate 165,976,731 of CM069857.1, forward strand.
TGAGGAGGACAATATAAAAGTAAAAAAGCTAATGAAGGAAAGAAAGAGAAGTTGGACTTGAGTAGCTTCTTTATAGTCAAACAAGTAAAACAACTTTGCTAAAATTGAAGTAGAAACCACCTCTGTTCATGCAGCAAAACTGTTCTTTTCTAAGGCTTAACTTTTACTGAATCTGAAATGAAACAGAGCCTTTTTTATCTTAACACTTATAGAAATATAATGGGGACAAAACATGGTGTATCTCTAACGCAAAAAAAAACCACTCTTTCAGGGACAGCAAAATGTATTACATTTTACCACTGAAGATGCCTTAAAGGGACAGTCTAGTCCACACTCACTTTGGTGCATGTTGAAGATTACTGCTTGTACAGTTCACAAGCTTTTTTTCCCAGTGTGATTTGATGCAGGCATTCTGCATAAATCACATTTTTAAAATTTGTCTCATGGCCTACCCCAGTGATTACTCTGCATGTATACTACAGATGTGGCAGCACTGATTATACACTGAGCATATAAAGTTTTGTTTAATTTAGTCACTTCTTGTCTTGCTAGTGTAGATAACACTGTGTGGCCTCTTAGTGACCTTGCTCTTATACACCTAGAAGCTCTTAACAATGCAACACTTTGTCTAATTACATCACTAGAGAAACAGGATATTCCATATATTTGAATGAAATTATTCTCCTTTTTTCCTGTAGCAAAAAACAAAAAAGGAAATTTACTTTTACTCAGCTAGTGTGGGCAGTGCTGGTTTCTAGCAAACTGTTGTAATTTGACAAATTCATCTAACTGTACGTTTTTTTGAATTTTAAGCAATGCAAAATGTAAAACATTAATTTTAATGTACTTTGAAAGCACATTAATATGAATTGACATTTGAAATATGCATTTTGGGCACCAGACAATCCCTTTAAGCAGTTAAAATGTCAGGTTCTATTTTATTATTGTGATTTCCTCTATTTTAATGACCTGTTAAAACAAGCTTATGTTATGTTGGTTATGATTTTACCTTACCTTACCTGATTTTTGGCATTAAACGGGGAAATAATTTTTAAGTTACATAATCTTCCTGAGTGAAAATTGCAAAATTCTTAAATAACCACACAGGCTTGAAAATGCTTTTCTTCTGATACCGAATAATAAAGTACAATAATTATGCAATGGTATTTATGTATTAATATTTGAGTATATGTATTCCAGGCATGTTTCATTTATTCATTACAAAGTCCAGGTTATCAGCTTGTGCTGATCCCCCCACTCAGCTTTAAGCATTTATCTGGGAGTAAAATGCAACACTTAAAGTATTTCTAAGATGCAACAAAGTATCAGAAATGATAACTTTTCTTGTTTAGAGTGGCTCTTTAATTTACTGTGTCACATTTTCATTTACATTTTATATTCATTATTTTACTAGTTATTATATATATGCCATATATTTGAAAAAGCACACAATATAGACCTGAAGCATTTCCCTAATGTATATTTCTCCACTATTACGCTTGTAAGTTATTTCGTGTATCAATCTCCTCTTCTTTAATTTAATATTTCCTCAAACTACCCAAAGCTTTCCATCTCCTAACTCAAAGCATGACCTTGTTCTAACACTTCACTCTGAAATACTTTCATTTTTCCGGGACAGTCTTGAATACCCTTATGTGTATTTCATATTCCAAAGCTCTATTACATCATAAAAATGATTGAAATTAAAGCTTTATGGCAGGAATAGCAGAATTGTCAATTTGCTGCCTGTAGATATCTAAGCGATCATTTGTGAATTGAACATCCGCATTCAGTATAGATTAGAGTTTATGAATACACCTCTGTGAATCATTTCTTAAATCTTTTATCTTATATACCTTGCCCAATATTAGAATAGTAGCTCATATCTATGCTTATTCGTATATGTTTGACTAAACTCTCATTTTTCCTACAGTGACTTTATGGTAGTAGGGAAAAAAGACCCCTATCTCAATCCTATTTATAACTGAGACAAAAGGTTCTTCATGGAAAGAGATGATATCATATTTGCTCCAGTATATGGCAAATTTTTTTCTTAATTTATTTTTCCGAAAAAATATCTGAAAATACAACTTTGCTATGAATTCATACCGCAAACCCAACAGAATATAGTGAGTGAAGGGGAGAAGTACAAAAGTTATGTGCAGTACATGAACATGAGATACTGCAAGAGATATTTACCACCCAGGCACTTTTGTACACATGGGGTAGATTGTTACATTATTACCATGCCCTCTAAATACCCCTATGTAAAGCTTTAGACCACAAAAAGGAGGTGTTCAAATGTGCAGGTAGCTGCTGCATTAACGCCCACAGTCGCTTTAACTAATAAAATATCCCCCCCACAGGGTCACGGGTGGCACTATAACCCTGACCCCCATTATAATCATAATTGCTCCGATGGGGGCTATAATTACTTTAGGAGGGTGGCAGGAATTTGCCATCCCGCATCCCTAAGGGGGACAATTAATTTAATATTAAAGGGGCTGCAGGCATCATGTCAGCCTGCAGCACAGGGGGGCCTAATTTAAACTGGGCCACTGGGCTATTACACCCCCAGTCTCCTAGCTTAATTTTTATGGAGGAATATTGAATAACAGCGTTGTAACGCACTGTCTACCGGATGTAGTAGACCCTCTGTCCACTGTGTGAAATCACCTCCTTAGCCCCCGATTACAGCTCAGCATTCACCCAGCAAGTCTTTTTGGAACCTTGCTCTTTGTACCCAAATAGCAGACAGGAGACCACTAGCAGTTAGGTACAGCAAGAATGAACAACTCCTTTATTCGTCTAACAACACAGACTTATAAAAAGACATAAACAGACATTAGTATACAATGGGGGGATGGAACTAAGCATAGTTCTCCAACTAACTGGGGCTAGGAACACATTAGACTTTCAGAATGCAAACGAAATAGGGATTACCATACAGTGAGTAGACCTAATTACAAAACACACAGTAAGACACATAATGAACACAACATAATCAGTTTAACAGTAAATCCAGTTAACACAGAACAATGGATGTTGGAGTAAACTATCACTTATTGTCACTGACACATTGTAATCCTTCAGAGTGGTCTACTCACAGAATTATACATTACACATAAACCAAGTATAGAGTTATAGCACATAAACCAAGGCCCATAATCTATAGGGAGGTGTTTGGCCCTCGAGCCCTTCCAAGAACCGCAATCACGCAGGCTGTTAGGATTCACTTTGTGACAAGCATTTTCACCTAAACGCTGTTATTCCCTTACCGGCGTGCCTGTGCTTTAAAGCATGGTACTTCTGCGTGCCCCATTTCAGTGGAATTGTACGCTATTCCTTCAGGAATAACGTGCAGTATAAAACTTTAGCTTTTGCTGGCCTTAATGATCAGAATTTTGACTTACAGACTGCATTCTGTGTCCCCTGCCCCATAGTGAGATACTAGTGCTGTACTAAGTCATGAGAGGGTGGCACCCAAAAACACTATATTTCACAAAATGGCAGCACCCAAAAACACTTGTTTAGTAAAATATTTCATTAAATAAACTCACATAAAAACAAAAGACATATCTGAAATCAACAATTCAAAATAAAAAACAAAAACCTTTTTTGGTGGGAGTGTCCCTTTAATGAATTTAAGGTGGGGGGGATTGTGATGTATAATTGTTATAATCTATTATGGTTAGCCAGTCATATAGTTGGCAACATGAGAAATGCAATCCCAAAGAACAACCAAATATTATCAACAGATTATGGAATAAAAAAATGAAAAAGATGGGGACAGCTTGCATCCTGCAGGTCAACATAGCAATTGTCTCTGAGAAAATACGGCGCTGTTTGTGAAACATACAAAAAATGTCTCTACTCCTGTACTGACATCCCATCTACACCCAATATTTCAAGATTTGGCACCCACAAAATGTGCTCGTTAAAGGGCCAGTGGACTTAATTTTATGCTTTGCCAAGCTTTTTTTAAAACGCATGACATAAGCCACACACTCTCTCACAGAATCATGGCAAATTTGCATGATTATAAGATATATCCCTTATTAAACATTAAACATAATGGGTCAGAGTGAACAAGAGCAATGAAATAGCAAATGCAACATAGTGACCTCTGGTCAACAAATATTTCTTGTCGATTGTGTGAATGTAAAGCATTTCAAGAATGTCCTTTGAATTTTGGAATAGAAACTTAAATTTTAACGATTTCATTGCAGATATTACAGTACTGTATTGGTTCTAATTTTTTTCAGTACTTGAAGTTCAAAAGGTAAACTTTTGTTCTAAAAAGTCTCTTGTGGAATGTGCTGAAAACTGATTGGAATCTGAGAATTATCTACAAAGAATCTACAGTGATAGATGCCATAGTAAGATGACATTTTAGCTTAGGACACAAAGAGGTGTATACCAGTTACATGAATCTCTTGAACGAAAGGTAATAGAGCAGAGTTAATGACTCACAGAGAGATCCTCCAGGGTCAAGTTCTGATCCGGCATATTATCAATTTCAATTAATCCCTTGTGTGTCAGTTTTGTGATCTGTGTCTGGCGTGGCGCTCTCTCATCCCTTTCAATAATTTCCAAAGCCTGAGAAGGAGAAATGAAAATGGAAATTCTTAGCACATCAGTCTGCCAGCTATTTAAAACATATTAAACCATAATACTGAGGTGATATTCCCTTTAAACAAACTTTTTTCAAAGAAAAACACTCTCACCTAATACACAAATGCCTATCTCCACGATCCAAGTAAAAATCGATCTAGTATCTGAATGTGGGGCAAAGTGTGAGGTAAACTATGAACCAATGTGGAATCAACTTTTTCCAGGGTTGTTCAGTTAACAGTGAATTTTCAAAGCACTAAGGCTGAAGAGCATCTGACATGATTGGAGTTTGTATACTTTACTCTGCTTTTACTGATTAAACCACACAGTTGGATCCCCAGCAGCAGATGTCTAGTGACAGTGTTATTTTTGTATCTTATAGCGCCTTTTACTGGAGCAAATACAATTCACCATCCCCTGGCATAGCAGTGTTAAATTCATTACATACACGTGTAGAACTTACATGCCGTCTCTCTTGGGTCCTCCAGTCGGTTAGCTCCTGTCCAGCCATTTCTGTTGCACTCATTAAAACCAGACATTGCGGGGTAATTTCACCAAGAACCACATGACGGAATAGGATCTGCACACAGAGGAGATTGATTTGATAAGTCCATTAAACTAACTAAGGAACAATATGACATGATAGCACAAACGCCAAGCCAAGAGAAGGTAACATGAATTAAATGGTACGAGGGTGTATAATAAAAAAAAATAAGTTCTTATATTTTAAATCTTGCATGACAAGAAACTATCTCATGAAAAAAGTCTTCCTATGGTATTAATAGTTAATTGACTCGTTTACGACAACTGATGTCCCAGGTACGTCACAGGAAAACTTTTTATACTTTTAGCCCCTTTGTGACGTATGGTGCTTACGTCCCCGATGACGCAAGCACCAAAACGCCCTGTTTTGTTCCTGGCCGGTGATCTGTAGCTAGGAACACAATGGCAAAGACCCCTGCCAAAAGATCGCAAGACCTCCCGACGTCAAGTATGACTTCACATAGGCGTGCCCAAACCCGGAAATTTGGGCACAGTGCTATTTAGTGAAATGTAGTCGGTGCACGCTTTGAACAGGGCTACATTTTCCCTGTCAGGATGAGGCCGCTCATAGTATCCTCATCTGACAAGTAGGATGCCGCTGCGGGATCTGAGCGCAGCTCATCACAGGGAGCCACAATGAGCTGTTTAACCCTAGGGTTAGCTTTAGTGTTATGGTTAGTTTTAGGACTAAAACTTTTTTTTTTTAATGATGCGGGGAAAAAATCAATGTACTATTCACAGTTACTGCCCTACAACTTGCACAAAAAAACATAAAAACATTGGGTATTTCTAAACTCAACAAAAATATTAGAAACTGTTTAGCAGGTTTTTTCACTAGCTTTGGTAGATGTGTAAAAGCTTTTTCAAGTAAAAGTTTAAAAAGTGTGTGTTTTTAAAATTGTGATCTTATTTTATCATTTTGTTTATAGTAAATTATATAATATGATCAAAATAATGGTATCGAAAGAAAGCCCTTCTTATTCAGATACAAACAATACATAATGTTTGTAGGTAAAGATAGAAAAATTACAGAGAAACACAAACACAGAACTGTAAGAACAGCCATTGTCACGAAAGGTACAACATTTACCCAAAAATCTGGTCAATATTTTTGGTATATATTTTAGTCATAAAAAGTTAGGGACTATGATCAGCTCCCAGTGCTATCACAGCGAAATTATTTTGTCGTTATTCCTACCTTATTCTTTGGATCCTTCAGATTGAAAAGGATACTCCTGTATTTATTTTTATATCTGTAGTCAGTCTGTGGAAACAGTTTAAATATTTCTTGCTCCACATTCTCTGCCACTCTCCGCACATTGTCATCCAGTGTGTGAAAATCAGGAGTATCTCGGACCCTATAATTACAGACAGTTATCTCCTAAATAAGAGCAAAGGCAATGTTGTATAACTCTGCCTCACATTTGTTGGTGTTACCTTCCCAACAGCACATCACACAGTGTCTGCACTGTGGTAACACGGACATCTTGTGTGCCAGCAGTCAGTGGGAGGGTGGTTCGCTGCTGCTTTTCGTCACAGATTTTCCTCTTTCTCTTTGTGGCAAGTACATCTTGGGCTAAGAGAAGACCACAAACAGAAACATGTCATATTAGTGTGGGCACACTCAAAACAGACAAGGGACAGTATAAAAATATTGCATAGAAAACTCTTAACAACAAAAGTTAAGGAGGAGGAAGAATGGCACATGCACACCTGGAAAATATCCCCTGCGTTGCCTGGCCAGTACTGAAGCCGTAATTGTTCTTGTTTTTTAGGCTTTTTTGGTTGGAGAGATTTCCAACAATCCTGGAAATAACACATATATGTGCTCTTGTTACAATCCCCACTTGGCACTCTGCACTACACCAATGTGGCATTATTGGCCATATTGTATTATTGTAGCAACACTACAACCCAACTATTAAATAACTTAGCGCTTGGGAAATACTGCTCTGCAGGATGAGAGAGTTAATTCTAAAGCACTTCATGACTAAATCCCATCAGCGGTTAACTTTAAAAAAAGAAAAGAAAAATTATTGGTTTAACAATTACTAACATAATTAAACATATAGTGGCATAATCCAAAATATTGTATGAAATACCTATACAGTATACATCAATCTCATATCCCAAATCCTTTTGAACAGATATCCACCTATAGCCACATTCAAACATTAATATAACATACAGCCAAAACACCAATAGCCAGGCGATTATGAAAAATAGACTCAACCTTATTCAAACAGTTTTCCCTTAGCTCGAAGAGTTTTTGAGAATTACAATGAGATCGACTCAAAGCTTTCTTCATTTGGAATATCAATTGATTTTTAAATGCAATCCAGGGAGAGCTTAACGGAGATTTCCAGTTACGAGATATGACAATGTTGGCTGCCAAGAACCAATGAATACACAAGTATATGTCTTTGGTCTGCAAATGGGGCCACTTTAGATGTAAGAGAGTAACCTCTGGAGACTTCACTAACTTAATGTTGATCATTGCCTCAATTAAAATGAAGACCTTAGAACATAAAGCTTTAACTTTTCCACAACCCCACCAGGCATGCAAATATGCCCCCTGATACTGAATTAAATGCCAACATATGGATGGGCATGAGTCATGCATCTTTGCCAACCTGGGTGGGGCCATGTACCATCTTTTTGATACTGTAAACCTTGCTACATTCAAGCAGTGAATAACTTTTTTATTTTCTGAAAGGCATTACACCATTCTTTATTTTAAATTATAGTTTTACTTTTTCCCAAATTTGGCATGAGGAAATTTATCCACCAATCTTAGCAACTCTAATAATTGAAATTATTCTTTCATTTGAGGAAATGATTTTAATTTATCGAGAAACTGATTGTTTTATACTGAAATACCACATGTGGTGGCATAACAAACTTGTCAATGCTTTTAGTTGAACTTGTCCTGTACAACATTTGTCTTTTGCTATGTTAATGAGGGTACACCTCCAATGACCTCACAAGCCATTCAATATACCTTTTGAATGAACAATCCGAATTCAGTCTCTCACTGCCTTGCCTGCCTCCTGGATGCATGAGGCAATCTGTCAACTGTGATGGGTTATAATGGGTCTTTTGGTTGAAAACTAGGATTGAGGTAAGTCTTGGGAGAATTTGGTTTTGTGTGTTGGACTGTCACTAATTATTGTATGTTACTGTGTTTTTGTTTCTTATTAAATATCTGTTAAAGTAGACGGACTCATTTATATATTTTATTTTAATCTGCCTCCAGTTTTTTTAAATTGAGACCCTCCATATGCTAAGGCATTTATTCCAAGGTGATCTAGTATCCTATTTTTTTTAATATTTATTTATTGTTTTCAAATATGGACATATGGACTATGAACATAGTCGTGGAGGTCAGGTTCGGGTGGGGTTGGGATGGGGCAGTGGTGTACAGTGGGGGGGGTAGGATACATTTACTCGGTTAGCGTATGTGATCCCACATTCCAGCATAATTGTGGGGAGGAAGTCTCAGTTCCAGTGAAAAGACTGCCGAGAAGGTAAATAGAGTATAATGGGTAGAGTGGGGAGATGGAGGGGCAGGGGTTCATACAAAGGTAAGAATACCAGTTAAATATGTAAAACAATATTTCAACCATATTAATGGAACTTCGTGGTCATTTATGTCAAACACATCTGGTCTGTATTGCTAGGGGGAAATAGCAGGTGTGGTGGGGTAAGGTGTGCGCGTTTCGAGAGGACGGTTGTAGATCCAAGACCAAATCTTGTGTCAGGGTTCTACCATCTGACTCATGCATTTAAAAGTTATCATTTATGTGCTTATATACCTCCTGCCTCCTCTAGAGGTCTCCCTACCTTACTTTGCTTGTATTTCTTCCCCTGTTTGGTGTCAGGTGGGCTTTTGCTACACACCCAGGTTAAATAGCTGCAGTTGATTGCAAACAGTGCTTTGGCATTGAAGTTGGATGCCTGTCTTCCGAGAGCTGCTGCTTCTATTCCTGCTTAAAGCTCATTTGAATTGTTACCCTGTCCTGGAACTAGGAATCTGAACCTGGGCGGCTCAACCAGCACAGTGGATGATTTTCAGCATCTCCTGAGACGTGTCCTGCTACATCAATGTACGGCCACGCCCCCCTCGACCTAGTATCTTATTAGTTTTTCACCACAAATACTTACATTTATCCCAAGTCTCCACAGTATGCAGAAAAATCCAACTGGCCTTCATAGGTTATTTCAGTTTTGCTGAATAGCATAGGAGTAAACTTTTTTTACATTGCTGGCTTCACATTCATTAATATACCACTGTAACAAAACCCATTGTTAAGCTATATATTTGCTGCATAAGAACTGAGAACAGAAACTATTCGTGTGGTTTCCTACATACGAACAGTCGGTCATATCCACATTTTTACTAACTTCTGAACCCCTGGTCCAATTCGTGCCATTTTTAGATATGTTGTTCCCATGAATGGATTGATTATGAAAATGTAACTTTGGAGATAATTGAGCTGATACAAAGTTTAACTCAATTATCTCCCAGGCAGAGGGGAGGAATGTAATGTAATTACTGAGTGTGTTTCTATTGTAACATTGTGCCTGATTGGCTGCTGTACTTGCATTGTTGGTGCCCCACAAGGTCCAGTGGGTGGTGACAATACAGTAAAATCCTGCATAAAAGCAGCAATAAAAGCTCAGTGGAGTCAGTTTTTACTTCACCCTTCAAAACGTAGCCTTGTCTCATTCTTGAAAGGGAACCTGCCCAACATAAATCACTAGCTCTTTTAAGAGCTCTGCCTTACTCTCTACTTGGATCTAGCGGATGGAATAAAGCAACCCCACTACTGCATAGCATCTTGCCAGGAAGAAGGACATCCCCAACGGCTGATACCCCCTCTCCCATTGGGGTAGCCGTTACAACCACCCTTCTATTTTTTCTGAGTCAAGCTGTATTCTATATCACCGTATTCTAATATGGGAGGTGAATGATCCTGGAGGGGAAAGGTTAGCACCACATGGAGAATGATTGAAGTTGAAATACTGTAGTAGATGGAATAGAGCAGATCGGATGCTTTACTTATAAACTGAGAAATAAAAGATGCTAATCATATAACTAAACTGACTGTCATGAATGAGACCTATGTTACCCCTGAATGACAATTATTATAGGATGATTGATATTTTAGAGAGACAAAAATCCCCCTGCTGACTGTCGATTGATTCGGAAAAGGTATTAGTCAGCTGGAAGTTTATTAACCTTTCCCTGCAGGAGTATGGTACACAGGGTTGGATAATGTCTCTGCATATCAATTCTTCAACAAGAACTGTAGGCCCTAACCTGTGTTCGGACTGGTTCAAACGCAGTAATGGGACTAGGCAAGGTTGCCCATTGTCTCCAATACTGAATATTTTATCGATAGAACTCCTGACTATTAAAATAAGAAAAAATTATAGAATTAGTTTTAACAGCTTGCAGAAGGCGCTAAAGATCCATTTATATGCAAACATTATTTTAATAACAGTTACTGACCCGATTACTCTTTGTAACATTTAATTCCAAAAATAAATTATTATTGTGAAATAGTTACCGTAATTACAAACATTAATAAAACCACTTTACTTGACCAAAATCTTGATGAGAGAGAGAGAGAGAGAGAGAGAGAGAGAGAGAGAGAGAGAGAGAGAGAGAGAGAGAGAGAGCAGATTAAGAATAATTATGATTTTGTTTGGGTCCCAAGTTAGATATGGTTCAAAATGTCTTGTGAGCTTTGTTTGGAAAGGGGAAAAAACCCAGGCTCAAGCAGTAGTTGTTGGCACAAAAAATATGCGAGACTGGGCTTCCCAATTATTAAAGAAATGATCAGGCAGTATAATTTTCCAAATGTATCAGTGATTAACCATTGGACCACAAACTATAGATCTGAAGGAGTAGCAAGGTTGCATTCATTCTCCCTGTTATCCTGCTCAGTAAATATTATACCTCAAACCCACACATGGGTGGTCATGCAGCCTCTGCTTCCACTTGGTTAAGTGAGTTATAGGCACCCCTGCTCCACTTGTTTAACGCCAGCCAGTAAGATTGTGCCTGATTGTTTTGAATGTGAGTTTATAGAGAAGCTTACTGGCAGGCTTTTTTCTCATCCCATTCAATTCCTCAGAGATTTTTCAGCCAAATATTTTCATATTCAGACTAAGGTTAATAGAGAAAACAGAGCTGGTTGCCCCTTAACATGCTTAACTGCTTGACCTACAGTGAATAGACCTCAAAGGCTTTTTAGGTACTTTTATAGAAAGAGACATAAAGAGAACCATATTGCAGTTAAGGAAAACCTTTTAGTAGTAATGCAGCATCTCAGTATGAAAACTGTCCCCTTTCTAAACTTAATTTCTAACATTATCGTTTCTTTGCCTGTTGGATGACACTTACCCACAGAGCCAACTGAAGCTTGCAGGTGGTCTCTTGATTTTCTTTTAAGAACATTTGTTCCATATGGCTTTAAAAGGCTCCTGGTATCATTACTTGCCACAAAAATAACATCGTCATCAGACATCTCCTGCTGTAGAAAATGATGAGATGGATGTGTTACTACATACATGCAATATTCCAGTGTCGCAAAAAGAGAATAAGTAAGCATTTAGTAAACATTGTTGGGTCTACTCAATATGCACCGATCTGTTACGAATTAGATTTGTATCGTCATAATAGTTTAATTTCACACTCCCTCGAAATGGGGCTACTCAATATGCCTCATGTTTTGGTCATTCAAAAACCGAAGCATTGGAGGCCTTTGGATCAGGAAAATCTTGCATTGAATAGGTTTTCGACTACCCAATACGGGACAATCACAATCAAATACAATTTGGATTCGGTGACTGTAGCAGCATTTAAACTCTTTCAGTTCAGTTCTGACCTGAATAATTTTAAATAAAAAGTTAAAAATCTAATAAAAATTTTTTAAACCCCCTCCTCCGGGGCCAATGGACTTCCGCTGGCCGCATAAATATAATTAGAAATAACAATTGGCGGATGCTCCATATGTGCTAGGTGTGCGCCGAACACCTAACACGGAGCACCTGTGCTGTGTATTTCAGGGGGTTTGTGTTGGCTGTTCTCAGCACACAAACCCCCGGAAATACACGAGAGACGCTGTGCCTCAGAGTGACAGGCATGCTCCGGGCTGGCAGCAAGCCTGTCGCTCAGGGGTATTATACGCCCCTGAAAATAACCCCTGCCTCAAATAAAATTAGGGGGGGAAATGGTTCCTAGCTATTAGCAAGTAACCCATATTAAAAAAAGAGGCTGAAAAATGTCTCTCAGCCGCTTATTACACATATAGTAGGTCAAGGCAGGTAGCCCTGATCTCCCTCTCACTATCAGAAATGGTCCTTGTAGCTAGGCAAGTGCCATTAGCCCCATCTAAAATACATTGGGGGGTCTGCTAACATGACCAGGCTGGGAGCCGGCCAATTGCCTCCTAGATCCCATTAATTAGATTGTGGGCCTGGGCTAATTACTCTGGACTCCATACCATAAAATCCCTTCACCAGGGGTCTTGGCAAATGCCCTCAGCAATATAAGTAAAAGTTTTCCAAGTTTATGTATGTATATTACAAAGGGGTTTAGTTCAAACTGTGACACACATTTTTTTTATATAATTTTTTTATGTTTTTTTATATATTTTCTATTAATTTTCTTTTTCTCACATTTTTGTTCTCATTTTAATATTCTTGTTAGTATTATTTATTGCACAGTAATAAGGGGATCATTACCATTTTTGGCTTAGTAGCACTTTTTTGTGTATAAGTTCTAAAAAACAAATTTAAACTTAAACTTCACTATATTTGCAACTTTATAGAAAAGTAATTTATATAAAGACATTACTAACACTAACCAAAGTACTTAAGGGTATCAAAGGCTGTAATTTTATTATTTACCCCGGTTGTTCAGGGGCTTTCCAAATATATATACATATTTATATGGAATGCACTTTTACAGTGGTACAGTTTACCCATGGTCTTATTTCTAGATTTTGACCAGAATTTAAGATTTTTAGCATTATTTCTGTAATACATATTGTGGATTTAGAATATGGTCTTCCAAATCATCTGCTTCCCAATAGCTTTCCAGTTCTTCAAGCTTCTGCAATTCTCCAGAGCCTGCTTCCCAGGACCCCATAAGTCGACACTGGTTTTCGTCTGTCTTCTGTATTAAAGATAACAAAATATTATTATAACGGACCAAGTAATTAAGATTTGTAAAAAGTACCTTACATATGTAAAACCAATCATTGGTTTTTGAAATGCAATAGTTTTTATCAGGCGGGGGTTTCTTCAGAAAGATTTTTTCTGCCGGGTTAAAACAGCTTTTGTGAGGTGCTCTTAGCATTGACTGTTCAAGTGTTACAGCTGTCTATTTAGAAGTATATTATACCATGGAATGTTAGAGGCCAATCAAGCAACTTAAACGCTCTGTCTTGTGTTGTGTGAGCCTTATTGATTTGCCTCACACCAATAGCTGTAAAGAGATAATTATCAATTCTCAGATATCTAAGGGGTTTTGTGAGTCACATGCCAAAACACTAGTAGGTGTGATTTTGCCAAAGAGCTGCCGCCCTGAGCATTGCAGGTTCGAAATCTTAGTTAGACATCTGAACAGACAGTAATATTATGCTTGATTAAAATGATTTATTTCTGTTTAATCCTTTTTTAACCACAAGTTCTGCTCCTGATATTAACAATGCATATTCTAGGACACTATGAGGTTCGTAGTCTTCTTTTATTTTTATTTTTTTTATATTAAGTTTTAACAGATTATAATCAAATAATAAAAACAACATACAGTACAGTAAATTCAGTATATTTATACAGGTAAACAAAAAAATGAACAACTATTATGGAGGTGCCATTTAAAAAAGGAATGCAAGGGTTTGGAAAATAATTGGATAAGGAATTGTTTGTGGACTACATGTGTGGAAAATGCAGTGTTAAGGTGGCTTGGGGCGGTGAATATGTATGATGTTTTATTCCATTTTTTTCCTAATAGCTTCTACACAATGTCCTATTAAAGGAACGCACCTGGCATCAGACTAACTTTGAAGTACCTAGTAATGTTTAACCTGTTCATTGTACATGTTTTTGAATAGTAAAATATGCTGGGAATTCAAAATACGGGCATGTCCATCTTTTTGCACAGAGCTTTACATTTCATTGTGGGAGGATCAATACTCAGGTGAAAGCAAAAAGTAAGTTTTCAGGTTATGTATTACAAAAGACAATCTTTGTTACTGCACCAGTTTTGGTCTTAATTTTCCATGACGCTCAGTAAACCAATGGCTACAGTGCCAAAGCTCATCCACTCCACAGGAAGTGATATAAAGTGACATGCATATTAGGAAGTGATACCTCTTGTCAGAGCGATTCAACAGACTGCATGTCCAAGGACAGTTAGTCATAGGCTAGGTTACATGCTAAAGAAATCAACATAATCAAAATATTCAAGACATTAAAAAAAATTGAAACACAAACAACTTGAAAGGTATATCAATAAAAAAAAAAAATTAATAAACTCAATTAAAGTAAATAGATTATGAGATTTGAATAAATGGGATATTAATCACTAAGAAAAGTTAATACAGAGTAACGAGTAAATATACTGTAAAGAATAATCATAGTGATACACTACTCAAATAACACCAAAAGAAAAAAATGCATTACATAAAGAAACAGAATATATATATATATATATATATATATACCAGTCCAAAAATCAGAACAAATACATGCACTCACGGGTCTTGTTGATTGAATAGATAGGGATCTTTATAGTCGATAACCAGGAAATGGTATGTTATACATCATAACGTGTGGTCGACGTTTCGGTCCGAATCTCGGACCTTTATCAAGACTTCAAACAAACAAAACTGAAAAACGATATAAATACCAGTGAAGAGATAATGAACACCGATAGTGAACAGCTGAGAAAGAGAGAAGCAGCCAATCCTTACCTGCCGTGTGTGTACAGAAGCCGAAACCCGGAAATACCAGCTGATTAGAAACATGTACTTACCAAGGTACCCAGTGCGCATGCATCTAAATGGTTACCGTAGCAACGCGACGCTGCTACGGAAGCCGAATACGAACAGAGCAGCTCAAAAACGTCCTAGAACACCTAGGAGCTCCGTGTAGACAAAAGAAAGAGATCCCAAAGAAAGCGGAGATGAGATCTGTTATGTAGAGACTTGAATAAGATAACTGTCTGGTGTACCAACTCAGAGAAACAGGAATCAAGAACCGGAATAGTGTCACTACTTACATGAAGACCAAGAATCAGTGCAATAAGAACAGATTAAGTGTTATAGGCAAAACAAAACATGTCTAAAACAGAAAAAAAACATTAAATAAAGTACAATACATGAAATAATAAAGAAATCTACGTGTATAAAATACGAGTGCAGGGAGAAACACAAGAGTGTTAGCAGAGCACTGCATCCTAAAGATGCAGTTTTATACTTATGTGTCAGCATGTTAACCAGAAAATCCAGGGCGTGCAGAATGGGATGTTATAATAATATAATGTAGTCCATTAGTCCACTTTTTAAAAGGCACAGGGTGCTCAACACTAGGTTACCTGACCGGCAGGAATGGTGAAAACAAGATTTGTTCATTTAAACCTCTGGGGGCAATTGTGTCCAATGTCCTTATCCAGAAAGCTTCTCGTTTTAATAATGCTCGCGATCTATCACCCCCACGACGAGGTGGTGGTATGTGATCTAGGGCAATGAATCTTAGTTGGCACAATCTGTGTCCTAGCTGGAAAAAATGTTTTGCCACAGGTTTATCCGATTTCAAATCACGGTATGCCGTCATGATAGAGGATCTATGGCCTCTCATTCGATCTCGTAGAGTTAAGTCGGTCTTGCCTACATAGGACAGACTACATGGACAAGTGATCATATAGATCACACTTTCAGTAGTACATGTGATTCTGTATTTGATGTTAAATCTTTTGCCTGTGTGGGGATGAGAAAAATGAGTCCCAGAGACCATGTGAGAGCATGTTACGCAATTTAAACACCTATAGCAACCAGGCCTCTGATATGTCGTGGCTGCGACAGGGGACATATAGCAATGTGTCGGGTCTGCTAAGACCGAACGATCACGTAGGTTAGTGCCTCTTTTAAAGCCTACAAGTGCTTATATATATACACATACAAACATATACATGGCGCTTGAAGTATATTTGAAACATAAGACCAACAAATCAATTAAAAAGTGCAAACAATCTAAATATATGTTCTTGAACAATATTTCACAGAGCAAACACATCAGATTCAGTATTTGAACCCTCTAGTTTCATCCAAGCTAAAATGTCACCACCAAGAACCAGATTGGATACCTTCTGGATTCAGTGAAAAATAAAAATGTTTACTACTTGTAGTTGCAGCTTTGTGGTAAATAGAAATCGTATTAGGATTCTCTCTAATACGTTCTTTAAGATTGCGAGAAGTCTATCCCACATATTGAATCCCAAAGGTTAAGCATATTACCAAATATGCCACATATTGAGTGTTCCAATTGATGTATTGCCTGATATCATAAACTGAAACTTAAACTGAACACTAGATCTAAATTGGGTTCCAAGCAAAGCATAATTGCCCGACTGGCACAAATGTGTTCAACTCCTGTGTAACCTCTCTTTCGCTGGCCAAGTGGTTAAAACCTGCGTAGATGAAAAAAGACCAGAGGAAATGTTACGGCCCAGAGTAGGCGCCTTTTTGGCTACCCACCTAACCTGTTTGGGTAGAACTATGATGTAGGCTTATTGGGTTTGTTTTGGGAATTTGTGGCCTTTAGCCAAAGAGTTAAAGGTTTTAACCATATGGGAGATCAGGGTGTCCTATAATAAGACATAGTGAACCCATGAGTTCTTGGACCTTTACCTGTGGGACCTCCTCTTCTTCTTTCTGAAGTCAGTTTGAACTTCGGGTGAGACTGAAGATAATCTAGTATCTCCTGTTGATTGTCCAGTAGGACAATGTTGATCATGGTGGGATTAAAGTTATATAGATCATGATAATAAGTACTTAACTATCTGGAATCTCTTGGGTGCTGTTTTAATCTTTGAGATAAAGGTGCATTGTAATTTATGTTTAAGTCCTGAGCAAGATTTTTGCTAACTTTTTTGTTCTGTCCATATTTGATTTCACATATAAGAATAGTGTTGTTTTTTTTGTGACTTTGCCTGCAAGTTTGGTCCTGAGTATGATGAGTTTTTGGCAATTAGAATTGTCATTGTCTAACGCGATTCCAAGGCTGCAATTTGGTAAGGAGTTTGTTTCTGCAGATGCTGATTTTTGGAGGTTTGCTCCTAAACTAACGATTCCCCTTTGCACATAAGACATATGGGCTTCCCAGATGATGAGTCAGAAACCTCTTTTTTTATTTTATTGATTTATTTTTATTATTATGGAAATAATCTTGGAGTTGTTGATTTTAGGGTAGAAACGTCAGTAGGATCTTAAAAGGAGTCTATTAGTTGACGACATTGTCCTATTATAGCTTGGTGTACAAGGGGAATGTGTTTGTGCTATGAAAAGGTAACCTTTCCTGGATTACTTGTTGTGGGGGTGGTAGGGTGGATAAAAAATATTGAGTTAAGGATACACAAGGAGTCTATTAGTTGCAGGAAGTGTAGAGTGGATCTTTAATTGTGTGTGTTTCATGTGGAAGATGCCCATCGAGGTATACAATTGGGGATATAAAGGCAAGTTATAGTCACCCACCAGGATAAGCAGACCTGCAGAAAAATATTCTAGCTAAAATAAGCCAGAGCAAATAAAATGATGCTCATTAGTGTTCGGGTCATATATGTTCTCTAAAGTTATCAGTGTGTAGCCTAAGGTATCGTTTATGAAAATGGACCATACCTTGTTCTCTGACCAAGTCTCTTCCAATGTGAAAAAAGATAAACATGGCAACCCCTTTATTTTCATGAAAAGGAGAGTGGAAAAAAGGCATGATTGAATTTGCAGAGAAAGAATGTGGGCAATTTAGTTCTTTTTAAATGAGGCTCCTGGATCAGCAAAATGTGAGCTTTGAGTTTGTTAACATGGTAATTTAATCTTGAACATTTTGAGGGGGAGTTCAAACCGTTTGCATTGAGAGAGACAATGTTCAGAGATGAAGGTGTTATTGAGCGATAAGCCATTAGAAATACAGTGAGTGAAAAATGTGACTATTATTGATACAGGTGTGTATGATATGGAGAACAATTATAGCAATACACATAAAATGTAACACATGTAAGAACAAGGAGATAACATAGCTCATGATTCCAAAGAAATCCACATGCACATCAAATAGGACACAAGTGACAAGGAAAACCTCAGTAATACCATTCTTGCCATCTTTGCATACCAAAGCGGCACTTGGTCATGTGGGAGAGGGTTTAGAAACATAGAATGTGTCAGAAGATAAAAACCATTCAACCCATCTAGTCTGCCTAATTTGTTTAATACTTTTATTAGTCCCTGGCCTCATCTTATATTTAGGATAGCCTTATGCCTATCCCATATATGCTTAAACTCCTTCACTGTTAACTTTGAAAGCGTAGTAATGTGCTAAATCTGGATGTCTTTCATCTGGGCCAAAAAATATCAACATTAGTGTATAACCCAAAGGCATGTATCAAAATACCGTAAATAACTTGGTTGGTAAAGTCCTTAAAGAACCAGCAACGTGGTATATGAGACCACTGATTAAAGGAATAAGTCTGGTACCAAAGTCATTGCACAGTCCTTAGGCTCCACTATAATGTGAAGCAGAATTTTTCGTAGGGAGGATTGAAAATGAGGGAGTTATATTAACAGTAATGGCAAAGACTGAGTATGCATCATATTTAGCAATAATATAGTATATATACAATACAGTGTCTTTTATTTTGTTGGCGATGTGAATAGTGTATATAATACTTATCCCAGCATGTTTGAATAAGCGTTGCAAGGAAGCCGAGGACTGAGATTGCAGTCTGAAATGTCACAAGAGGTATCATCTGGGATAATGGTGTGTCAAGGTAAAAGTGTCCAATGAACGTTAAAAGGAACCTACAGGGTCGGATGAATTATCCAGTGGTGTGCTTGTACAGGGACAGTCTTCCAATCTGGATAGCTTCTCTCTCTGCAGTCTGGAGAATCAGGGGAGATTTGACAGCTGCGGAACGACTGAAGTAAAGATATTCAGGACAGCCCTATCGGGTACATCCACATTATCCAATTGTAAGTCACCACAAAAACATTAGAGGTATGCTGGGGATCGGTATGGCGCAGGGCCTTTACTGACCGTGAGACTTTATGGACACATAAAAAAATGTTTAAACCTTGCTTCCTAAAAGAAAGCAGAGGTGAAAATACATGTCCCGCTTCTACTAAGTAAACCAGACATGAATCTAAATAGATAAACGCGCACAGCTAATCAGGGCGGGGGCTTGCCCCACTAGTCTGATCGGGGTCTGCAGTGTGCTTGCACCAAGAGAGACACTAATTTTTGCATAGGATCAGCAAGGTGTACCAAGTTAAGGTTTCCCCTGCAGATCCCATGTAACAACGAGGGTTTCTATGACGGTAGCAGAAACAGCCGGTCAGCCGACCAGACCGGGCTACCCGATTCCCATGGAATCATGGTAGCTGCTAGTCATTGGATATACTGGAATTCATCAAGAATAGATGCCAGTTCATCCTGACACTAGAGACAACTACTTTTTCACTTGTGCTTCTATTTCAGAAGGCCCTTATTGGTTAAGTGCACAATGTCCCGGGTCCAATACAATGTACCTGGGGTGGCTTTTGTCTCATAACTTCATTAAAGAGGCTACTAAGTGTGAAGCCAAGATTCTCATCAGGTATTTCAGGGATCCAGCAGGATACGGTTGTTGATCCTGTGACCTTGGTTGTCCAGGTCTGTAACATGTTAAACGAGATGCGAGATCAAATCACATTGCTCAGATATTGTTCCATAGCAGTATGTAATTTGTTTTGGTCATCCTCGATGATGTCGAGCCTTTGTCCCTGTTCATAGATGTCCATCTTAAGGTCAGCTAGTTCATCACTGATGACCTTCCATACTTGGTAAAGAAGGCATTTCATGGCCATCTTCTCTGCAAGGGAGTCAAGATCTTTTTTTGTCAATTATTCTGATTGTGCTTGCGACATCGGAAGCCAATCAGATATTTGTGAAGGGATGAGAGAGGGTTCAACTAATTTGTCTCTGGTGTGCTTGATGGTGGCAAAGCCATACTGTCTTCTCTAGCGGGGAAGTGTGAGCTGGCATTAAGAAGTCTGTTGGGGCTACTCACTAAAAGGTGTGTTGAAGTGAGTAGCAGGTTAGTTGAGGTGTGATGAAGATGTAATCTCACCAATTCAGCTATACATTGTGCAGGAACAAACCTGATGAGTTCACTTAGTGGGGAAACTAACCAGGTTTGTTCCTGCACAATGTATAGCTGAATTAGTGAGATGAAATTTTCATCTCACCTCAACTCAACTGCTATTTACTTTAATTAACCTGCTATTCACTTCAACTCACCTGCTATTCACTTCAACTCACCTGCTACTCACAGCAACTCACCATATAGTGAATAGCCCCATTTGACTGAGGAACCTCTCAACAAATTAGGTTAGCTGCCAGAGTGTGCGGACGTACCACTTTAGTCTCTCTTTAAAAACCAGCAATAAGGATCAATCCCATGAGTAAATTCTGCAAAAGGTGTACTTTTGCACCCTGTGGCAGTCATACTCTGCTGAAGGCAATGTAACGTGTTACACAGACTAGGGTACCTCTGAAATGTATTATGTGTAACTAAGACCCCAGCCTTTAGTAATGTACACTTTCTATGCTGTACTTGTCACCTAAAAAATCCATCTAATAAAAGCTAACCTAAATGGCAGAGCAAAATGTGTTTAAACGACACATACTGCTGCGATGTTATTAGCTGACCTTTTGTTTGTGACCACCTTATGTGTTCTCATCTGTAATAATAATAAACCATTTAGCTACAAGTGATATTATCAGCTCAGAACACAATATGTCAATAGAATAGATAAAAGACCGAAACATCTTCACTTAGGCAAATATGCAAAAACACTATCACTAATATTAGTTGCTCACTGTCACAAACATAATATACATGTTGTATTAAAGGAAGGAAGCATTGCACATAATATTCCTGTTACCCTAAGGGGTTTTGTATGGTCCCTTAATTCTTCAAGAAAAGCTCATGGATTTTTGCTTAACATGCTTAATGTAATGGTGACCCCAACCTCTCCTCCTTAGTGTTATTCAGCCCTCCACATTAAAAGATGTGACAACACTGACACAGGATACTGGGTTACTGTCTCCCTTCTAATTGGGGGATGAGAAGATTAATGACTTACTGACATTTAATTAAATGTGAATGTTGAATTATGGTTCACAGATTTGCAGTTGTGGGTCAGTGTAACATAAATAACTTAATCTATAATTGCAAACATCAACATAACCTTGACACTCCTCTGACTGTAGCAAAACATGATGCAAAAGTGAAGAAAGAAACTACGACATGAATATAAAGAGGAATACATACATAGAATACGACTTTCACACCATTAGGCTGGAGAAAGTCTTCCTCCTGGGTCACAAACAGAAGAGGAATATTGTAATATAACTATACACACAAAAAAAATCATGTATAATTTTTAATGAGATCACTCCTGCCCTGCCAAAATGGCTTCTGCATCATTGGATTGCAAGCAAAATCATGTCCCTTGGCAGGGAAATGGTGCAGGTTTTTGTACTTTTCCTTGAATAATGCAAAAACAGCAGTAGGATTAGAGGAAAAATAATATTCTTACGTAAATTAATACTGGCAGGTCAGCATTGCGTTGCTCACACCTCTGACACATAAAGGGCTTAAGGTAAATGGTTGAAAAATTTAAAAACTATACAAAAAGTGCTTTTTTTCCAAAAATATCTTTGTATCTGAATTTGATGATTGGTTTTAAAGGCACAACAAATAGTTTTCAATGCCTGGAAAACGTATCCTCCCTCAGGGAAGTGCAATGTTTTGCACTTCTTGAGCTGCTCAGTTTATTGAACATAAAAGATCGAATGAGGCCACTATCTGATGGAAACAGGGCCTTCAAGTCACAGGGCAGAGTAGATAGTTCAGTAGGTTATCCAAGCAGTATACCAAAGAGGGACCAACTAGCTCCCCCCTGGTGATCCCATGCAAAAACAGG
The DNA here is from genome assembly GCA_036172795.1 of Pelodytes ibericus. NCBI lineage: Eukaryota > Metazoa > Chordata > Amphibia > Anura > Pelodytidae > Pelodytes > Pelodytes ibericus. Next base: position 165,999,143 of record CM069857.1, read on the forward strand.
GATCCCTCTGCGCTAGCAGTGTGAGACCCTCGCATTCGGCTGTCAGAGCGGGGCGAACACATGCTGGAACTGCTTGTCTCGCATGTGAAGCACAGCAGATAGTAAACCCACGTGTATCTATTAAGATACACGTCGGGTTTACTTTCAAAGACCGGGACATGTATTGTTTAACCCTTGCTTCCTTGAAGCAAGTAAGGGTTAAACAAGTTGGAATGTCCCTTTAAGATTAAAAATAAGCTTTATCACCACACAGTTTAAATAAGCAGCCTTATTATTATTAACCCCTTGGCGACACAGGATGGACTAGGTCCGTCCTGTGTGCCGAGGCGTTAGTGACACAGGACGGACCTAGTCCGTCCTGTGTCAAAACGAGCACTAAAAGCGGAGTTTTTCCGCTTTCAGTGCTCAAGCTGTATTGTAACGATGCCTCAAGATGTATTGTAACAAACCAACAAACCTAGCATGGGTGCTATCCCTGTACTCGGGAGATGTTGCTGAACACATTTTGGGTTGTTGTTTGGCAGTGACATATACCAGAATCTGTGAATTCATGCCTGAAGTACAAAGCATGTGGAAAAAAAACTCCCAAAAAAGAACTACCACAAACTTTTACAAAGGCTGGTGGTAGAATTAGTACATATACAGTATTAAAATACCACCATTTGAAATAGCTTAGGATGTCTATTTTCCAAAAATATATGGTATGATGGGGTACAATTCATTGGACAGCTTCAAAAATGTTCCAAATGGAACATGGGCGCAGGTTGGAATTGCACACCCCCTAAATGTGGCCTTTTAGCCCCAAAACAAACCAACAAACCTATGCATGGGGGGTATCCCTGTACTCAGGAGATGTTGCTGAACACATTTTGAGGTGTTGGTCGGCAGTGGCAAATACCAGAATCTGAAAATTCCTGCCTGAACTACAATGTGTGTGGGGAAAAAATGACATCCCAACCCTTTGACTTATGTTGGTGGTAGAATTAGCACTTGGAAAGTGTTAAAATACCACAGTTTTAAATACCCTAGGATGTCTAGTTTTCCAAAATATATGGTTTGATGGGGTAAAATACTTTGATAGGCTTCAAAAGTGTCCCAAATGAAACATGGGCGCAGGCTGACTACATGTCAAAATTCCAAGTTGGAAATGCACCCCCCCCCCCCCTAAACGTGGCATTCTAGCCCCCAAACAACACAACAAACCTATGCATGGGTGGTATCCCTGTACTCAGGAGATGTTGCTGAACACATATTGGGGTGTTGTTTTGCACTGACACATAACAGAATCTGTGAATTCATGCTCGAAGTACAATGTATGTGGAAACAAAACATTAAAAAATTACTAACCTAAAATTTGACAAAGGCTGGTAATAGAATTAGTGCATGGAAAGTGTTAAAATACTATCATTTGAAATACCCTAGGGTGTCTAGTTTGCTAAAATGTATGGTTTTGTGGGGTAAAATACACATTCTGGCTTCACAAATGTCCCAAATGGAACATGGGCGCAGGTTTTCTGTATGTCAGAATTCCAAGTTGAAAAACCAAAAAGCGCACCTCTCAAATGTGGCCTTTTAACCCCCAAATAATCTAACTAACCTACACATGGGTGGTATCCCTGTACTCAGGAGATGTTGCTGAACACATATTGAGGTATTGTTTGGCACTGACACATAATAGGATCTGTGAATTCATGCCCGAAGTACAATGTATGTGAAAAAAAATTACTATCCATAACATTGACATAGGCTGGTGGTAGAATTAGTGCATGTAAAGTGTTAAAATACTACCATTTGAAATACCCTAGGGTGTCTAGTTTTCAAAAATATATGGCTTTGTGGGGTAGAATACACTTGTTGGCTTTAAAAATGTCCCAAATGGGACATGGGCGCAGGTTTTCTGCACATCAGAATTCCAAGTTGGAAAACCAAAAAGCGCACCTCTCAAATGTGGCCTCTAACCCCCAAATAACCTAACCAACCTATACATGGGTGGTATCCCTGTACGCAGGAGATGTTGCTGAACACATATTGAGGTGTTGTTTGGCACTGACCTATAACAGGATCTGTGAATTCATGCCCAAAGTACAATGTATGTGAAAAAAAATTACTACCCAAAACATTGACATAGGCTGGTAGTATAATTAGTGTATGGAAAGTGTTAAAATACTACCATTTGAAATACCCTAGGGTGTCTAGTTTTAAAAAATATATGGCTTTGTGGGGTAGAATACACTTTCTGGCTTCAAAAATGTCCCAAATGGGACATGGGCGCAAGTTTTCTGCATGTCAGAATTCCAAGTTGGAAAACCAAAATGCGCACCCCTTAAATGTGGCCTTTTAGCCCCAAAACAAACCAACAAACTTATGCATGGGTGGTATGCCTGTACTCAGGAGATGTTGCTGAACACATACTGAGGTGTTATTTGGAAATACCCCTTCACATTTTAAGGTAATGTTTACCTAAATTGCAATCTATGTGAAAAATTTTAAAAAAAGATTTTTTTGCTGCAAACTTTGGCAAATATTGGTGGTAAAATGGCTACATGAAATGTGTCAAAATACCCCAAGTTAAATGCCCTGAGTGGTCTAGTTTTCAAAAATATGTACATGTTGGGGGTCATTCATGGATTTAGTACAGAAATCAGTGTTACAATGTCACTATCGCTAATTTTGAAAAAAAGGATTTTAAAATAGCTTTGCACTACTTATAGTTCTGGCCCTGTAACATGAATAAAAAAGCACAAAAACATAAAACATGGGCTATTTCTGAACTCAGAACATATATTAGAAACTATTTAGCAGTGTTTTTTTGTTGTCTCTTGTACATGAGTATACGATTTTTCAAATAAAAGTCATAAAAAAAAAAAAGCCCTTCTTATAACGATAAAAACGATATATAGTTTGTATGGATACACTAAATGAGACAGAAATAAATTACAGAAAAACCCAAACACCTCAGAAATGTTAAAACAGCCCATGTCACCAAGCGTCGGACAAGCCAAAAAAGTCATGTCACTAAGGGGTTAAGGGAATTTTATAGAGAAAATGTTTGTTTGTATTTTACCTTTAAGTGTATACCTTTAAATACTTTATAATAATGTCAAGTATTGAAGTAATGTGGGGAAAACCCCAAATATGCCCCATTTCATACTACTTGTTAGGACACTGTGAATATGCATTTCTTTGCACTTCCTCCTTGAACTACATACAGAAGATTCACTTGTATTGTTATAGAAGGAACTGATTATCATATTGCATAACATTCAGGGAAGTAAAATACAAAAAAAAAACACTTAATAAATTTGTCTTGGACAAAAGATTTGGAATCTTTCTTTTGAATCACCAAATAAGGAGAATTTTCAATGTGCTCCAAACAAGCAATCCATGTTCCTTTAACTTAGTGTGTTACTTCCCAATATCATAGAGATGGTGCCAAGCGCCATTTTCAAATATTTAAAGGGGCATCCTTTTTTCTTTTTTACACAACCATTTCTGGGCATATACAATTCTGGTGGGTATTTAACTGTGCCTATGCAAAGAGTTTATCTGTCCTTGGCTACTTTCTGCTTGTTCTACCGTAATTGGCCTCGGGTAGTCCTGACGCCCTTTGAACGCCACCTGTCCCAACCTCTGCTATTCATGACTCTGCCTGAACTCACCTATCCCTACCTCAGAAGTTCCTATTTTGCATATATCATCTCTCATGTATCCTGAGTCTTCTTAATGATCTCCTTCAGATCAGATCCTGGTTGCCTCTTGGTTGTGACTGTGCTGCACACGTAGTCAATAAACAGTGTCCTGGGATCAACTTTCAGGCACATATGCGTTGTGGTGAACACCGCAGTTCCTTAGATTTGTGTTTTTTTAATGTATCTCAGAGTTTGAGTGATGCTGCTAACAGGATCCAAAAGCAATCTGTCCTGAAGCTGCATACTCCCACCTAATCCTAAACTACCAGGACCATTAAAAGTATTTCAGGTATTGTGTATACGACAAGGGGAGTTCATAATTGCTTTGTGTGGGTTTGTTTAGGTGCATAGACTGATGGGACAGGGAAGGGGAATGTGATAGCTGAGGGAAAAAGTTGGGTTTTGTTTTCTTCTGAGTATAGGCAGTAATTATACATGAAACAATAAGATAGAATGTGATAGCTAGAAGTGCAGTTTTTAATTGTGTAGTTTATATATATAAAGATAAATTGGGGGTTAGTACCTCATTAAGTCAGGACTTGACAAATCAGGGCTCCTAAAATTCCTACTGCTGGCTCCTAATTTTTTCATTGTTCTACATGTTTCTACAGAAATTTATCAGGCTTTAATATGATTATTATATATCAATTTAATATATAATAACAACTATAATAATAACATGTGGCTACCAAATATTTACATTTATTAATATGTAAATGCACAAAGGAATCAAAGCATATGTATATTTGTTACACTGTAACTCATTTTTAGTAATGCATGATGAATCTATTAAAACAGCTATCTGACTAAATATATTGAGGGCTTAGTCATATAAAATGACCGTACCACTACATAAAAGTACACCAAATTACGGGCTAGTCCTAACCTTACTAAATATACATATAATAAAACGCCAGGTATATACCTGTGCAAACTGGAAACTATCAGAGTCCTTGACGGGTAATTATTTTTATATCACACAAAAGTATGTGATTTGCGTACAATGCTTCACCTGACTCACAGGAGCGTAGATTACTGTAAATTACATCGAGTGCATTGAATAAAAAGCTCTATTTAGGAGGATGGCAAAACTGGATGATTAAATCTATTTTAGGAGGCCAATTACCTTGACAAATAAGCAATTTCCTGTTGAGGTACCAAACTGTTGCAGAATGAAGCAAATAGCATCGTAATATGCAGCATGTGAATGAAAGGTAATTGGTGGAGGTTACAAATCTGACGTTGAGAATAAGGAAATGTGAAGTAATTCTATAGTTTGTTAAATGGTGGTACAAAAATGAAAACAGCATACATGCAGTGGGTGCACAAGATAATGAACAAGTGCATGTAAAATTGCTTGGGGATAAAAGTAAGAAGTCCAAGGATCAAACAATATTACTGCTAAAAACATAACTATAAAAGCATGTCTGCAGGTAAATTATATTGAGAGCTAAAGGTAAATAATAACATATAACTAAGGTATAGTGGACTGGCAGACAGACCATCTGTGTAATTTTAACCCCTTAGTGACAAGACATTTTCACCTTGACTTTCCCTTGGTGACAATGGCTGTTTTGACATTTCTAGGGTGTTTGTGTTTAGCTGTAATTTTTTTCTTTCTCACATACAGTACCCACACAAATTATATGTTGTTTTTATCGTCATAAGAAGGGCTTTCATTAGAACCCATTATGTCATCATATCTTATAATTTACTACAAAAAAAATCATAAAATATGATGAAAAATTAAAAAAAAACCACTTTTTCTAACTTTAACCTAAAATATAATTTACACAAATAAAATCATTAAAAAAGACCCCGTCTAAATAGTTTATAAATCTTCTTCCGAGTTCAAAAATATGCATGTTTCCATATTTTTCGGTATTTGCGAGTTATGGGGCAAAAACCAAAAATAGTGTTTTTTGTTTTTTTCCTATATTGATCTTTTGACCCCAACCTGAACCCAAAATTTAACCCTAACACTAATTTTAACCCCAACTCTAATCCTTATTATATGCCTTAATATTTTTTAACTTTAATTTAAATTTAACCCTATCCCTTATGCTAAAAAATATTTAATTTTAACCCTATAGGCTAATATAGCTAAATAACCTGTTTTTAATTAATTAAATATGTATTTTAAATATTTTCCATTGCAATGCTACTAAACTACCACTAGGGGCAGTCAAGTAGCATATTCAGAGCGACAGAAGTGAAGTTACTTTCACTTCCGAAGCCCAGACCGGCAGAGGGCTTAGCCATATTGACGGAGCAGCATGCTCCGTCAATATGGCTCCCCACGATCGCTCCATGGGGCGATCGTGGGGGGGCCCAAAATAGAAATTTCGGTGCTGGCTATTGCCTCGATGATCGCGAAAACCGCTTCATTCACTGCAGGACGTGCTCAGATGTCCCAGGAGTGAGACAGCTTGTGTGTGTGTGAGAGAGACAGCTTGTGTGTTTGATACAGCTAGTGTGAGACAGCTTGTGTTTGTTTGAGACAGCTTGTGTTTGTTTGAGACAGCTTGTGTTTGTTTGAGACAGCTTGTGTGTGAAAGACAGACAGCTTGTGTGTGAAAGACAGACAGCTTGTGTGTGGAAGACAGACAGCTTGTGTGTGAGAGAGGGACAGCTTGTGTGAGAGAGAGACAGCTTGTGTGTGAGCGAGAGACAGCTTGTGTCTGTGAGACAGCTTGTGTGTGAGAGAGAGACAGCTTGTGTCTGTGAGACAGCTTGTGTCTGTAAGACAGCTTGTGTGAGAGATAGAGCTTGTGTGAGAGAGACAACTTTTGTCTGTAAGACCGCTTGTGTGAGAGTGTGTGTTTGTGAGACAGCTTCTGTGTGTGTGTGAGACAGCTTGTGTGTGTGTGTGCGAGCCAGCTTGTGTATACAAGACAGCTTGCGTGTGTGAGACAGCTAGTGTGTGTGCGAGACAGCTAGTGTGTGTGCAAGACAGCTAGTGTGTGTGCAAGACAGCTAGTGTGTGAGAGTGCCAGCGTTGTGCCCAATTACTGCAAAGTGTAGTTTAACCTGTTAACGAAATTGGACGTAGGCATGTCACAGGAAAACCAAACCATTGGTGACAAAACACATGTCTAGTAAGTCATGCCGTTTGATTGCGATGTGCCCGCTGGCTGACTACGCTCCAGTCATGTCTACAGAGGTCCCATCCATCACATCCAATTCTGTGAAAGCCAATTACAGCAATCACTTGGGCCAGGGAGAAACGAATTACAGTATGTGCAGCTTCCCCATGTCATCAAGCACTCCCCTATTCACAGATTTCTTAAAAATAATATTTATTTATTTTAAGTTAGCCTTAGGGCTTAAATGTAACTTTTTTTAAAACTCAAATAAATGGTTAGTAAAAAAGCACAAGCTACTTTTATTTATTGCCTTAAAACTTGCATGTTTTAAATAAATTGGGTATTTCCAAACTCAGGACAAATTAGAATCTATTATTATTATTATAATCTATTTAAATGGGTTTTTCTATTAGTATTTGTAGATGTGGAAAAGCTTGGAAGTAAAAGTTAGCAAAAGTGTTGATGTTTTTCAATTTGAAATCACATTTTATTATTTCTAATAGTAAATTTTATGATATAAAAAAAAATGGTATCTAAAGAAAGCCCTTCTTATTGCCCGCCCAAATGTCTTGGTACAGTAAATGAAAGAGTAATGAGAGTCTTGGCACAATAGGGAGTAATGGTAATGTCAATTTAAAGCCACTATTCAGTGCAATGTGGTTTACACTCCATTCTCAAGTGTAGCAGAAGAGACAAAATGCATACACATGCCAGAACTGGACTATCTTTTTTAGACAAGCTGATTTCTTTAAAAAAAAAGTGGATGATGAATGTTCCTGTTTCCTGTATTGAATTTCCTTTTTAAATATTACTACTTTTTTTATACTGATTTTACAGCTGCCAAGACAAAGTGAGAAGAGCTTTTAACACAAACTATTCCTAATGAAAACAGACAAAAAGAATAATATACTGCGCCTATATGTGATGGAGTGAGCGGCACCTAGACACAGCTAGTGTTCCACTCCTAGCAAAAAAGTGCATACAATAAAAACAAAGTGACTAGTGCGCTAAACCCTACACTCAGCACACTTTAAAAATTTTAAACCCTTTTCAGTAAGATGGTCGCTTTCAAGTGTTATATAAAGGGAAAGAATCAATAAAACAAAATATAGTATATCGAAATAATGTGGAAAAACACTTCAAAAGGCTATATGAAATCTCAACTCTAGTGTGAGAAGAAGGGACTTTGGATGAAAAGCATTTGACTGATGAACATTGGTTTTTCAAGACTTGCATCTTTTATCTACTAAGAATCTTCAAATTTTAAGTGTAAGATTTTACTGTGTTTTTATTAGCTTTGTATTAAACAGCTCTATTCACATCCCTATCTTCTCTTCCCCTGTGTGAGATTTCTGGAGCTGCCTACAAGGAAAATACTGGGTATTTCTTCCACCACTTACCCGTTTGTGGGCTCCCTGATGCATTTATTCCTGAGCAGATTACTGCTCAGGTACATGTGAGTGGACATTTCATATAACCTTTTGAAGTGTTTTTCCACATTATTTCGATATACTTCACAATATTTTGTTTTATTTATTTTTTTCCCTTTATATAACAGTTGTACACGACCATCTTACTGAAAAGGGTAATTTTATAGTGTGCTGAGTGTTGGGTTTAGCGCACTAGTCACTTTGTTTTTATTGTATTCCTAATGAAAGTTAGGACAGACATTATGGAAATATATTTCATTAATCTTCTTTAACCAGTTAAATCCTAGTATCTAGCATTAACCAAAACTCCAGCTCTTTCATGGTCATCGGAGATATTCGCACCAAAGTAGAACAGGCACTTTAGATCAGGTTAACATTACTTGTCGTCTTTGGAGTTTCAAGAAAATCTTGAACTGTGAAAAAAGTGTCACTGATAATAATAATCATATCTAGTAGAAAAAGGAAACGCATATTGATTAAAAAAAAACAAAAAAAACAGGGAAAAACAGGTGTAGAAAGAGTAAGAAGAGTACTCTGTGCAGACATGTAAGGCTCAAACCTCGCATTCTGTCAGAAAGTATGTGTCAGAAATTACACATAACAGTAAATAATTTTGGCCCAGTCGGCACCCTGATATCAAGCATATCAAACACCAGGCACAAACAAACTCACATTTCAAAGTACTATAAAAAATGTATCATGGTATCACACACATACATATCAAATTTTTGTATTCGAAAGCCGGATTAGGGCATGGGTTTTAGGAGCTGCAGCCCAGGGGCCTTATCTAGGAGGAAGCGAGAGGCTGAATGGGAACTTGTCGCCATGCTGCCTGCCACTAGACACCAGGGAGCTGTAGCTGCTGACTGGAGTAAGTGGGTGATGGGACATGTACTAGGGTGCTGGTGTAAGTCCTGGGTGTGCAATGTGGGTGATGGGTCATGTACTGCGGTAAGTCCTAGATGTGCAATGTCGGTGATGGTGATTGTACTAGGGTAAGTCCATTGGTGTGCAATGTGGGAATGCATTGGCAAGTCTGGGGGTGGCATGCAGTGTTAGTGTTGGTACTCCAATCAAAACAAAATTTTGGTGGTTCTGGTGAAATCATTAAATGGCTGTGTTACCGCTTCTCCAGTGTTTGTGTTTAGCTGTAATTTTCCTCTTTCTCTTTCCTCTTTCTCATTTACTGTACCCACACAAGTAATATATAGGGGGTTTTCAGGATAAGAAGGGCTTTCTTTAGATACCATTATTTTGTTCATATTATATAATTTACTCTAAAAAAATGTATAAAATATGAAGAAAAACTGACAAAAAGACTTTTTCTAACTCTGAAAAATCTACAAATGTACAAAAGCTAATGAAACATCCTGCTAAATAGATTCTAATATTAGTCCTGAGTTTTGAAATCCCTTATGTTTTTCTTTTTTTTACCACATTGCTTTTTCCTAACAATTTTTTTTTCTGGCTTACCTATAATGACCTTCTAACCATAGCGCTATTCCTAGCCCCTATCTCATTCATGCCTGATGGTGCTGTGGGTCCGTGCCAAGAAACTGCATGTGACGTCATGGAGTGGTGTCTGAACACAAAGTTCAGGCATGTCGCATTTTAGTAAAATGTAGCCGGTGCTCACTTTGTGCGTCAGCTACATTTTACAGGTCAGACTGACACCACTCAAAGTGGCCCCATCTAACAGAGGGGATCCCGCTGCAGGAACCTCCACTGGGCCACAATGAGCTGTTAAATTCAGGACGTTCTATGCCATACTTAAGGCGTTTAGGCACCTGTGATTTTGGATGGTATAGACCAGCGGTGGCGAACCTATGACAGGATTGCCACAACTGGCACGCTAAGCCCTCCGTCTGCTTCTGGGGAGGAGCAGTCATCAGTGGGTAAAAGACCGGTGCCGCAGGTAATCTGCTCGTTCACCTGATAATCAGGCGTATGTACGCTATATGGAGTAGCAGGTAGATGCATTCAAGTAGGTTGTTTTTCGACTTGAACGCTTCTACCAGCTTCTCCACATAGCTCTCTCCAAGAAAAAAAATTGACATCCATTGCTGTATATTGCTGCACATAAATTGATAACTGTGAGGTTACACGTTTGTGAGTAATAACATGATGTGATGTAATTTGTTCAGGGAATCACAATTTATCCAATAGAGCATCATTTAATGTGTCAGACATTTAAAAACTAGGATAGGATACAGATACTGACAGTTCCAAGAAAGTAACTAATTCAATACAAGTTCAGTACATTCAAAATGTACCTTGTTTTATATTTAAAAAGTGTATTTTATTTTAGCTGTAGCTACACTCTTTCATGGTACACATTGGCTTCTAAGTATATTCCAGTCAGACTGCATACACAGCCAGTGAAATAATCAGACATAATGAGGCTAAATTAAATTTACAACTCCAGTGGCTTGTTTCAAGGTTTGGGATTGTAAACTTCCAAGCTGCGGTGGGTTCTGCTGCTAGACTCACAAAATACAATACTTTTGTTTTGTGCTAGTTTATAAATCGGCAGTTTACGGCAGTTTAAACACATATTATCATGTGGGCTCTGTGATGAATCCACATGCACAAAGCATTCTGAATTCCTAAAGAGGAACATCAGGCTAGAAGAGAGGAAGACATTTTTTTTTTCCAGAATAATGATAGTGTCTACGGAATTACTGATGACTGGCTTAGTTTAAATATAGAAAAGGTGTAAAAAGATTTAAATGAAAGTGCACTCACATTTGTAACTGGGCAGAGAGTGTTTGCGTTAACCACCCACAGCTTGCTCTGGCAGGTTTCATCTTCAGGATGGGTGTGCAAAACCCAGGGAGCTGGATCATTGGTCACTGCCTTAGAAGTAATGGCTGGAGAGTCCCCTAGATTCACAAGCTGTAGTATATCTGTGCCAGAGTCAAACCCTGCATCAGGAAAAGCATCAATTCGAAATTTGTCAAACAATCCCAACGGGCTGTCACAGTCACGCTCCTCAGATGGTATTAATGGGTGCAGGGAGTCGCCATCAGGTGGTGTCAAGCTTCTTGAAGAGCACTGAAATGGCTCCATCCCCAAACCTTCCTTGATAGCCTACAACAAAACATGTATACACAATATCATATAAATGTATAACAAACTTCATACGTTATATGTATTATTGAAATATATACTGCTTGATATGTCATAGGACACAATTATTGTATTGTCCCGATTACAGGCCACACTTTTCCCCTTAATTTAAATCCATAATTTAGGTGTGTGGTCTATAATCGGGGTTTAATCATTCATGATGGCGAGAGGTGAGTTTTTGATGTGATCCATGTGCTCTGCTTAGTCTGCTAGCATTACCAGTGCATGGACCCCTGTGCGGTGTGCTGTTCATTTTTGTTCCATGCTGTTCCCGAGCACTCTGCTCAGTCTGTGCTAGTATGGCAGACGTCAACCTCCATGCGCACAGCGTCTGCCGCAGCTACACTGTGACCTGAACAGAAGGAAAATACTCAGTTGAGTTTCCACTGATCAAAGTTTAGGTAAGGAGGTGTGCGTCTCCTACCTTACATATACCATATTTTCATGATTATAGGCCACACAATTCCCTCTTATTTTAAGTCTTTAAATTACAGGTGCAGCCTATAATCAGGACAATATGATAACTCTTATCCTCAATACAACTGATGTCTCACTGGCCGCCCACAGGCCTGATATGGCTTTCAAGAGATTCTGTTCTGCACCTTTTGTGGTTGACAAGCCTGTAAACTACTATATTTCCTTTCAAAATTAATAATGTCCTGCCTCCCAACCTAAACTTTTGCATGCTATGTGGCCCGCCAATCAAGAGATCCCATTTAAATGCATGGGATTCCTAATCCACTTGTGCATTACATGAGAATACACAAACACTGCATATGTTAACACTTTTTAAAAAAAGAAAGCCATAAGGTGGAGCATAATATTTTTTATGCTCAGTTATGCAAAACTATGCATAATTTAAGATTCAAAAAAGACATGCTTAAATAAAGGACAAATAAAAAAAAAAATAGGACCATTAATTACTGACACTATATACACCAAAATGTTCTCTTTGTGATGGTTGAATGTATCTTACTAAAACAAAATATATTTATTTCTGATTCGTCTATAACCAGTTTTTCATAACTATCAGCATGTTGAAATTTTTCCACACTGTACACAGAGCAGCACGCTAAGCACTGTGGGAAGTTGATGTCCCATTTAGGAGGTAGGCAAATGCACGCACAACCATTACCTCCGCCATGTTTGTATTTTTTTATACTCTCTAAATATTAATTCTAGCCACATCATGCTATCGTAACTTGACCTGTATTTACCTGTTAAATCCAGGAATGTATGGTGGGTCTAGGATACTTATTTGCGTCAGTTTGAACGCTTAACTGTCAGCGGGCTTCATCGCGGCAGTGTAAGCGCTGACACTAATGGTCCCCCCCCCCCCCCCCGAACCCTAATACCTAACCCCCCAAACCGTAATACTAAAATTAACCCCTATTAATAATACTCACCTTCAGCGATCCCGCGATGACCTCTGATGAACTGGCCATCCCTTGAGAGGGGACGGTGATGCGGCTGCGTTAATGCAGCCGTGATGAACTGTCTTATCCACCTCTATGGTATGCAGCCCTTTACTTGTTGGACAACACTGCCATATATAATACACTCCTTGTTGTCTCCTGTAGTTAGTATTTGAGCTGAATAGATGTGAATTGTAAAACACTGAGTTTATTTTCCTAAAAGAAAGTTACTGCTATAACAATGGGGTCTATTCACTATCAGGGCTTACAACATGCGGCCTACAAGCCAAATGCAGCCCATCTGACAGCAAGGTGCATCTCAACTGATTTAACTACGCATTAGCCCTAGTTTTGTTTCAAGAAAGTTGGTTTATACTCTTATTGGACTCCTTCTATATTCCTGCTACAAACATTTTCCTAAGGCCCAGGTGCAAAAATTGCCCTGGGGCCCCCCCCGACCCCACCACTCCACCCCATAAATGCCATTTACATGCCTTCCAATTGTACTGGTTTGTGCCTGGCCTTGTCTTATATCTAGGGTAGCTTTTTTCCTATCCCATGCATGCTTAAACTCATTTACTCTATTAACCTCTACCACTTCTACTGGAAGACTATGCCATGTATCCACTACTCTCTCAGTAAAGTAATACTTTCATTAGTCCCTGGCCTTATCTTATATCAAGGAAAGCCTTATGCTTATCCTATGCATGCTTAAACTCCTTAATGTATTTACCTCTACCATTTCTTAAGGAAAACTACTCCATTCATCCACCACCCTTTCAGTAAAGTAATATTACTTTTCTGACCACAAAAAAAAACCACATTTAAATATTTCCAGCCTTTTCAAAAGCTTGAGGTGGACCCCAAATATATATATATAACTAGCTGCATGTATACTTAAATGAACTTTTTAATATTATATTCAACTATTTTCATTTGTAATGAAAATGTTATTGAAAAATTGTTAATGTTTTATTTTTATTACGTTCCTCTGCACCCACATTGCCCCTAAAGGTCTTAACACAGCACTATACAGTGCCTACAACACTTTGCTTGTACTCATTTTGCACCCACACCATTTGGAATTCCACAGTGTAAATTTGCCCGCCAGAACATACCACAGTGTCACTTTGTCCCACCTAACTGCCCCTGCAGAACATGCCAGTGTCACTTTCCCCCATAGTACATGTTATTTTGCCCCACAGAACATGCCACAGTATCACTTTGGCCACAGCCAATTTGCCCATTATGACACGATTAGTCTGCCCATTAATATGCCACAGCCAGACATTCGGATTGCCAGTTAATATGTCACAGCCATTTTCTGCATTATTATGCCACTATTAGCCTGCCCATAAGTATGCACACAGCGAATTTTCCCATTAATATGCCACTATTAACCTGCCCATAAATATGCCACAGCCAATTTCCCATTAATATGCCACTATTAGTCTGCCCATAAATATACCACAGCCAATTTCCCATTAATATGCCACTATTAGTCTGCCCATAAATATACCACAGCCAATTTCCCATTAATATGCCACCATTAGCCTGCCTATTAATATGCCACAGACAATTTGCCCATTATTATGCCACAATTTGTCCATTAATACACCACCAGCCTCTTCTCCCCTTCCCCAGTACTCACCTGGCAGTGTTTTATTTTGCCATTAATATGCCAGTATTATTTTACCATTCATTTACCAGTATTATTTTGCCCGTCAATTGCTAGTCATATTTTACCCTTCATTTGCCAGTCATATTGTGCCCATAATTTGCCAGTGTTATTTTGCCCATCATTTGCCAGTCATATTTTGCCCATTATTTGCCAGTCATATTTTGCCCATCATTTGCTATTCATATTGCCATTGTTATTTTGCACATTTGCTAGTGTTATTTTTCCCATTTGCCAGTGTTATTTTGCCCATTTGCCACTCATATTTTGCCTATTTGCCAGTGTTATTTTGCCCATTTGCCACTCATATTTTGCCCAATTGCCATTGTTATTTTTCCAATTTGCTAGTGTTATTTTGCCTATCTGGCAGTCATATTTTGCCCATTTGCCAGTGTTATTTTTCCCATTTGCCAGTCATATTTTGCCCATCATAATTAGCTCGCTGATGTGCCAGTTAAACATCCCCCTCCTCCCCCAGTACTTACCTGTATGCTGCTCGGCAGCTGTGGAAAAAAAGCCGGGTCCGCATCTGCCAGCTGCTGCCCGATAGTGACTGTCACCGTGTGAGACAGTCACACGGGCAGCGGGGGCCCATGGGGGAAGCTGCTTTGGACCCCAAGATTGAATAGGCCCTGGGTAGCTGCCCTGTTTGCCCACACTTTTTTTTTTTTGCAGGGGTCCACAGGGCAGCCGGGCCCGGTAGCAGCTGCGATCTCTGCACTAAAGATACACCACTGAGTACAATTTATGTGTCCAATATATGAGGATGTACGAGGATAAACTGGCATGTACCGTATTTACAGACCGATCAGTTTTTTACTCAACTCTTCCTATCTCCTAAACACTGCAAACAATTGCCCAGATTAAAGTGCCCCAGTAACAAAAAAAAGTGGTGTTAGCAGTAAACTAAATTCCACTAACAACATTAATGGGTGTGATGAAAAAAAAATAATCAGTATTTTCACATTTTAACCCTTTTGGTGCAGTAGGTAACAGTTATTATATAAAAAAATATATATATATTTCTAACCTCCCCCAACAAAGCCCACAACATTTTTTTTTATAATTTTCCCCTCTGGGGGCCAGTGACCACGCGGTTGTATAGAATTTAATTGTATTTATTGTGCAGGGGGCATTTAGCAAGCTCCTGGCACAAGCAGATACAGGGGACATGTTATAGCCAATGTTATATTTTAATCGGGCTGCAGGCTTACACCAGTAGGGGGGCATGTTTTTATTTGATGTTGGGGCCACAGGCATTGCACTGGCCTGTGGCCCCTATATTTTTATTTAATGGGTCCAGCGGGTGGCCGCTGCCCCTGGGGAAAAGAGGGTTTTATTTTATTGGATCCAACACAAATACAAAAACCAAGTTTGTTCCTTTAAAGAGTTATGCATGGCGATGAAGCCTGACATTTGGCACTAAAGCAACATTGGCCTACATTCCTAAGATGTTTGGACAGTATAATAGGAAATGCATTACACAACTAAAGTGCCAAAGCTGACTCATCATCACACTCACGTCTCTCAAACAAGTCCTTTATTCTGTAATGTATTCAGAATCCACATTCCATTTAATATGCGTCTTGACAATATGACATCACAAATTTGTAAAACCGAATTGCTAAATCTGAAATCTCATTCATACACATCGCAGTGATGGTTGCAGGGGTTTGTGAAAACCTGGCTTTAATCAAAGGTCGATATTTTTAACCTTATGTCAACTCACGGTATAAAAATTCATCCCTTAGTCAACTATCAGTCTTGATCTTACATTTGACCTGATTATTCGATAATTCAAAATACTTGATATTTAATCGTTTGATGGTTAACTTCCCACTTAAACCACCCGCCTCCGAGTAACACCTGGCGTATAACTTTTCTCAAGCTAACAAATTGCATTTGCCACTGATTAACTATAACTTTTACAGCGGGTTGCATGAGTTTAGCAAAATTAACTCGTTGTCGTCATTACTCACGGCGTGTGTCATTGACCCCTGATAACGTTAGACCACGTGTTTTGATTGCACGGAGAAGAAGCCGCTCCAAGTCACGTGCTGACTTCCCCGCCCAGTTCATCTTTATTTATTTATATTCTGGAAGAGGAGACATAGAACTGAATATCATCATGCAAATACATTCAACATTAAATAATTAATCCCTGTGTGTTGAAGCATGGAGGCATAATATTCTAATTTTTAAGTTGTTGCTAGACATTTCACATTATATTTCTTTCAATTATTGATGGAATATTCAGCTTTTCTTTCTTATTAAAAACAGACCAGGTCTCTGAAAGATGTCATTTTTATTTTTTATTTTTCTCCTGCACACATATATGTGTAATTGAACTTGGGATTGAAATCTCTAGAGCATAAAGCCTATGATAAAATCTCTGAAGATTTGGGGATTTGAACAAAGTGGGAAAGCTGATAAATTGTAAGCATATTGTGAATCCTAATATAATTACAGGCAGTATGTTACTTCTTTGAAATCCATCTGCTATTGTAATGAATAAAGCTTATTAAAAAAAAAAAGCCTGTATTATTTTACATCCAGTCCTGCAGACACACTATTTTATAAGCATTGGTGGATGCAGATAAATAGGATATATATCAGAATACAGTAATGTTTATCTCATATTTAGGAATTGGATTTTTTTTTCAATAAAAGTAAGTGTTAGTTATTTTTAAATACAGTAAGCAGTGAAGGCTACTGCCTTCGCGGACAACGTCCTATTATTCCTAGACGGTCCACACGTTGAATGGCCAGTGACTTCCACTTTGATAATTATGGTTCGGTCACCGGGTTTACTGTCAATTATGCCAAATCTGAGGCCCTATACTTGCACAAACATGTGACAACGACGGACATGCCAGCTAATGATCTCCAGTGGAAAGACACGTCCATCACCTACCTCAGAATACTACTCCCTAAAATCCCATGTAAACTTTATTCCCTAAATTGTTTCCCAATCTTTAAAAAACTCTGACAAACTGAAAACATGGCAGCCATTGTTTTTGTCTTACATAGGTCATATAGCACTGTTTAAAATGGTGAGCTTTCCAAGAATACACTACCCCTTCTGTTACGAAACAAAGACGTCAAGCTGATAAACTTGCTCTTTACTAAATACATCTGGCAAACAAACACCCGAGAAATAGACTAAAAAAGTTACAACAATCTGACATCAAGGGGGGTCATAAAGTCCCCAACTTACTAGACTACAACTTAGCAGCCTTACTGCGATATTCTATAGATTGGCTTGTGAACAACCAGAGATACACTGAATACCGGCTGGGCCAGCATTTATACCAACCCATTAACTTGACAATCCTTCTCCACACTCCTGAAAGGAATGCTGCCCAAGGAGGTTAGAAGCAATCCCCTATAACTCGGGCAGAATTCGGGTTTGGCAACAAACCTGCCACAAATTTAGAGTCGATTTCCGATACTCAGGTTTTCTACTGTTTGAGGGAATCCCTCATTTCTAGATTGGAGAAGCGAACTCCCTGTGCACTCTTTGGTCACCCAAAGGACTAGCTTCCATTAATTCCTGCATAGGTGATTCTAGAAGACAAATGCTTTCCCTAACAGAGCTCCGGGAAATATACCCAGCTATTCCCATCCCTCCTCTCACTTATCTACAAATTGGTAGTTTCATCCATCAACAACTAGCTAATTTAACAGACTCCACACGGGAGAACCGCATTTTCTTTGGTATCTCGTGCCATCTGAACAGGATACCACACGGCCCTTATCCGTAGATGCATCTCTACCCCCATAGATTTTTCCACCACACCAACCGGGATAACAAAATGGCCTACCCTCCTACAGGGCCTAACAATTGAGGACATTCTTAAGGCACATTGGACCATGTGCCAAAAGTCCACTATGTATAGGGATATGTTTGTAAAAATTCTCCATAGGGCATATATATCTCCGATCAGAGGTAAATCTGCTAACTGACCACTGTCTGAAATGTAATATGCCAGGTGCTGATTTTTTTCACTGCACGTGGCACTGTGGAATAATTTGTCACTTCCTAAATCTCGTACATGATTATAAAAATAATAGTGATAAAGTGTTGCACAAAAGAAATATGTGACCAGATAAATAATACGAAAGTGTAGGTGAATAAATAATAAAATACTTATCAAATCAAAAAAATGAAAGTAATTTGTTTACAAACGGGATATACCACAAGCAGATTTTTTCTTCCAGAAAAAAATGTATGGAAAAAAACAAAGAAAAATGGACACACAATGGGTAGTATTTACATACAGGAAATAAATGTGTATTTTCCCCCAAAAGAAACACACTCACATAATATAGAGCCTAAGAATACTGGCTCTAAGTATATTAGGCAGTTGGACTCAAAGTCCCATCATCCCACGTATGCAGAAATAAAATTCCAAGTTTCAGCTCGTTTGTCCAGGAGATGGAATACTGGTGGAAATAAATATAAAGAAAGGATGTATATGGTGAAGTATTTTCAAAATAGGAAAAATGTATTGGCCCCTGTACATGATGAGGCTTACATTAAAACCAAAAGAATATAGCAGAAAATATAAAAGGAGCAGGTCACCAGTCCTCCCGTGATCAGCATTTTTCAGGCGGTGTGCACTTTCTGACGGAAATCATGTACAGGGGCCAAAACTTTGTCTAGCCCTGGTCCGGCAGCAGTAGATGTTTGATGTAATGGCATGACCAAATGTGCAGGGGCCCCCAAAGCAGAGACGACAGATCCATGTTTCGTGGGGAGCATACAGATCTTTATGATTAAGCGTTTTTCTCGATAAATAGTTTTTCTTGCCAGCAAGCTGGAGCCAGGATATCTTTGTGGTGAGGAGGTCTTTTCTTTCATAATCACAGTTTAAGCCTGTCCAATATTGGGAGGTATGTTAGGTGTCATCAAATCCTGGACTGTTAGATGATGTCAGAAATCTGCTGCATAACTTGCCGCATCACTGAGAATGTTAACTGGATTGAAACCTGAGTTTTAGGATCAATTCTTGGGAGCTCCCAAGCAAGGTCATATCAATCCACTGCCTCTAGATCAGTGATTCCCAAATTAGTCATCACCTCCCCCCTACTAGTCCAGGATTTAGGGATTACCCAGCTGTGTTTAAAATTTTAAAAAAACCTCAGGTTTATCGGGGGGGGGGGGGGGGGGGGGGCTGATTTGGGAGCCACTGCTCTAGATTATAAACTTGTGAGCAGGCCATGAGGCTCTATCTCATGTATCAGTCAGTACCTAGCACTACATAAATTGTTGGTGCTATATAAATAAATGTTAATGTAATGTACTCCTCCATGTGTACTAGCACAACATGATGTGAATACTTTGATTATAATCAGATGGGTGCCATCTCTATCTGTATTGATGCTCTATTTACTGCTGCTGATCCTGCCACAGCCAGTGGTGTCCTTGTATGTACACCTATTATCCGTGCTTTTATACCCCAGTAAGTGGGCAAGGACTGCACACATACCTATCAAGCATGGCCACTCACAGCTATGTTACTATCAGAGATTCAACCACAAAAGCAGCAGGGAGGAAACGGAACATACCAAAAATGTAATTAGTAATAATCACAATAAAACCAATAATAATGAATCTAACTGATTGCTGGAATTTTATATGATAGCATATGACAAGAGAGAATGAGTAGTCAAAAATATTAAATATACTGTATAACCACCTTTCAAGTTATTTTTTAACATATATAATAACCTAGGGAAGAGCCTTAACAGGACCTACATTTTGATTTTAGAAAGTATACAATTTTGCCAAAAATTATCTAAAATCTTGCATTAATGGACAATTCAATTTTTGAAGGAAGCAAGGGTTAAAAAAAAGTCCTGCATTTCCTAAGTAAACCTGACCTGTATCTTAATAGATTACACACAGCCAATCACAGCCTTGCTCATCAGATCAGTACATACTGGACTGCCTGCTTCCAATGGAAGCATGGCAGCTGCCAGTCAGAGGATAAGCTTGCATGTGCTATCAAAAATACATGTCAGTTTATCCTCAGACTAGGGACAACTGTTTTTTCAGATGCTTCTATATTAGAAAAAGATATGATGTTCCCACGACTCAAGAGAATAGGTGACAGAGTGAAACGATAATGGTAATAGTAATACAGAGTACAAGGCAGATAGAAGTCGTAAATGTACAATTAACATACACAGATAATATATAGATTTAGTACAGAAATGGTAATTAATCGACAAATCGAATCAGCACCTAAAGAATGCTGTTGCAAATGCGGTGCACAGGCCCTGACATGTTTTGCCATCTTTTTTTTAACACTTGCTCACTTCAGGGGAGAAAGGCTTAAAAAAAGTTAAATTGTCCTTGAAAGCAAGATTTTAGATATTATTAATTGTGAAAACATAATGGAACAATTACATACTTTCGAAAATCAAAATGTGGGTCTGGATAAAGCTATTCCCTAGTTTATAATATATGTTAAAAAATAACTGGAAAGGTGGTCATACATTTGACTGTTGACAATATGACTATACTCGTTCTCTCAAAACTCCAGCCACAGGCACAATGAACACACATAATAAACAACCCTTTTAAAAAAAATATAGTAAGGCCGCATTCATTTTCACAATTAAAGCAGCATCTGTTTAAATACCAATAGTCGAGGAATTTAACAAGGCTAAAATTAATTAGCCAGAGAAATTCAGCGAGATGTCCTTGCTTCCCAACGCATGCCCTTGTCCTCAATAAGGTTTCGAAATGAGAACAATCTTCTCATTCTCCGGGGAGCAGAGCTTTGAAAGGTAAATTCTACAGAATAGTGTATGCAAATCTTCCATAGCTTTGAAAACGATTTTATTCTGACACACGCAAAAGAAACGCTTTAAAGCCTTTCTCAATTCATCTTCAGTCTCTCATCATTTTGACGTATGTTTAGTTTTAAAAATAAATGTTAAAAAAAAAAAGTGTCTTTTGGGTCTCTTAGAAAGTAACCTTTATTTCTCCTCCTTATTGACAACACTCAGACATCTAAATTTACAATGGAGAAGTGAATGCAGACATTCTGCGTGTTGGCAGAAGACGAAATAGAAAAAAGCAATGCATAACAAATACATGCCCCACCCAATCCCCCTTTTTTCTTCTTTTTTTTATAAATTCCCAAGGCTTTTGATTGTTGGTTTTTCGATTATATACTGAATGTAGAGGATGAATTTTCTACCATATAAATTAGTACTTTGTGGCGAAACCGGCCTCACCACGTGTCCTTGGAGGGGGCTGCTTGCCCGCCTCTTGCCTTTGGACTATGGACCAGACTTTATGTGAATGTGTTATACCCCAGATAGGAATCCCCTGGAGCCCATTCGTATGAAACTGACTGTAAAGACTTTGGCTCCATGGCGATTAAACTGTATTTGTGTGGTCCGAGCGCCATTCACTTAATAATGTGCGCTCAGACCTGAGCTATCTGGGGATATGTGAAATGTCTGTGTGCTATGTGTAAAATGTGGCTTTATGTATTTTAAAGTGTGTCCTCAATTACCCGTTGCAACATTGTTGCGAACGGGTAATTGAACAGTAAGTAGCCGTCCTTTGTTCTCGGGGGTGGCCGCTGTCACGAAGTGAATTCTGACAGTCTGACTGACTGGGGTTCTTGGAGGGGCCTGAGGGCCAAACACCTCCCTATAGATTATGGACCCTGTCTGTAATGTGTTTAAGCCTTCCATTGTTTAGTTATGTCAGCCACCCAGTCTGACTACCTTGCTTCTGGCTCCAGATTAAAGTGGCTAGATACTGCTTTACTGGTGATGTGTTTAAGTTTTCTATTGTTTAATCAAGTGTTATCTGATTGCAGTTTGGTGTATATAAGTCTGTGTTGTTTGTCAAATAAAGTAGTTCAATCTTGCTGTAAGAGTTCCTGTTTTAACCCTCAAAGTGAAGTGTCGTCTCATTATTGGGGGAAGGATTTATTGTATGCTGTTCCAGTTTGACTGCTAGGAGAGTAAACCTATTCGTATGGTTCCTATTCAACTGTCTACAGCATTCATATGCTTGGGAGAATTTATTTGTTTCTCCGGTTCAGTGATTGTGGTGTCTGCCAGAGTGCTTGGAGTCCTCAGGAAGCGCTAGGAGCATCCTTCAATGGAGGTACCCAGTCGGGGTGCCAGGCGATCCGTTACATTGGTGGCAGCGGTGGGATGGCGTCCTAGTGCGAGGTAAAGCAGTTTAGAGACACAGTCGTTTGGATTTACAAATTGAAGGCGACGCTAGTGTTTATACAGCGTCCCTGTCTACATAAAGATTTGGGAAAATGGGGTTCGTGGATCCTTGGGCACCTCGCACACCTGAGGAAGAGGGTGAATTGGACTGGAGAGATATTGCCCGGCAAGAACTATGGTACAATGCCCTGGAGGAAGTCCAGTATCAACGGCAGCAGCGCCTTCCTGGTGTCGCATACCGGTTGGAGGAACAAATGGCCTGGCGGATGCCGCTTCTGGGAGACCAACCCGGAGGGCAGCAGGTCAGACAACTTGAGTACCTCGTGGAAAGGGAACTGAGCCTTGACGCCTCATACCGGGCACTGTGGTGGTGCACTGTCCAGCCAGAGACATGGAGGGCAGAGGGCATCCAGCCGGAGGGGGAGAACTACACTAGCCCTGGCCTGATGTGGAAGGCCTTAGCAGAAGACGTCGACTTTGGCAGTCCAGCAGAGTCACGGTACTGGGCTATTTTTTATTACCGGGGTGAGATGGTACAGGGCCCGAGATCTAGGGGACTGGGACAAGACCTCCACCGTTTGGCTGCCATGGAACGACAGCTAGAGATGGACTATGTGGAACTACTAAACTCATGTCAGCCACAGGGCATAGACACAGAACAGGAAAACTGGCTGGGAGACCCAGACCTGCCAACCTACAGCTGGGAAAACGCAGCCGAGATACCCCCTGCTTCACTACCAGCGGCAGAAGTAGGGGACCTCATAGACTGGTCCTGGGAAGACCCACAGGTGGCAGGTGGAGATGGGATGGCGGTCTCTCTACCGGCCCTACAGGGATGCTGGGCGGTCGGCCCAGATCTCCAGCGGCAGTGTGTACCCCAGGGAGATGAAGGTGCCGTCCTTCCTCCCCAGCGGCAGTGTGTACCCCAGGGAGCAGAAGGTGCAGTCCTTCCTCCCCAGCGGCAGCGTGTACCCCAGGGAGATGAAGGTGCCGTCCTTCCTCCCCAGCGGCAGTGTGTACCCCAGGAAGCAGAGACCATCTGTCTCGCACCCCAGCCGCAGGACAAAATATTGAAAGGGGAGACAGTTGGTCCCCCTCTCCACCAGCAAAGAGAGTGTCAGGGAGAGGAGCAGGTTACCCCCTCTCCCCAGCGGCAGTCTACAGTTCAGAGAGAGGAGCTTGTTACACCCTCTCTCCAGCGGCAGCCTAACCCACCAAGGGGAGATGTTAAGCCCCACAACTATGCAGATGGGACCGTAGTCTCTGCACTTGCAGCCCCAGGGGCAGGGACGGTCGGTCCTGTCCCCCAGCCACAGAGCAGTGTATCCAGAGGGGAGACAGTCGGTCTCCCCCTCCCCCAACCAGGCTCCAACCAGGCTACTTCAGTGGTAGTGCTGGCACCCGGGCAGAGTACCGCTGGTCTCTGCCCACTCAGCAACCCACCAAGGCAGTCTACCAGCCCCCCGCACAGCTGTGGTGAGGCACCTGGACATGGACAAGTTGCTATTTTATCCAGGTGTAGTAACCAGTTATTGTGGGTGGGTTGTATTGCTGTTTGTGCTTCGTGGGTGGGTTGCTGGACTAACCAGGGCACTGACCGGCAGGAGGTCAGATACCCTGTTAGTTTGGATGGTAAAGGGGAGAAATGTGGCGAAACCGGCCTCACCACGTGTCCTTGGAGGGGGCTGCTTGCCCGCCTCTTGCCTTTGGACTATGGACCAGACTTTATGTGAATGTGTTATACCCCAGATAGGAATCCCATGGAGCCCATTCGTATGAAACTGACTGTAAAGACTTTGGCTCCATGGCGATTAAACTGTATTTGTGTGGTCCGAGCGCCATTCACTTAATAATGTGCGCTCAGACCTGAGCTATCTGGGGATATGTGAAATGTCTGTGTGTTATGTGTAAAATGTGACTTTATGTATTTTAAAGTGTGTCCTCAATTACCCGTTGCAACATTGTTGCGAACGGGTAATTGAACAGTAAGTAGCCGTCCTTTGTTCTCGGGGGTGGCCGCTGTCACGAAGTGAATTCTGACAGTCTGACTGACTGGGGTTCTTGGAGGGGCCTGAGGGCCAAACACCTCCCTATAGATTATGGACCCTGTCTGTAATGTGTTTAAGCCTTCCATTGTTTAGTTATGTCAGCCACCCAGTCTGACTACCTTGCTTCTGGCTCCAGATTAAAGTGGCTAGATACTGCTTTACTGGTGATGTGTTTAAGTTTTCTATTGTTTAATCAAGTGTTATCTGATTGCAGTTTGGTGTATATAAGTCTGTGTTGTTTGTCAAATAAAGTAGTTCAATCTTGCTGTAAGAGTTCCTGTTTTAACCCTCAAAGTGAAGTGTCGTCTCATTATTGGGGGAAGGATTTATTGTATGCTGTTCCAGTTTGACTGCTAGGAGAGTAAACCTATTCGTATGGTTCCTATTCAACTGTCTACAGCATTCATATGCTTGGGAGAATTTATTTGTTTCTCCGGTTCAGTGATTGTGGTGTCTGCCAGAGTGCTTGGAGTCCTCAGGAAGCGCTAGGAGCATCCTTCAACGGAGGTACCCAGTCGGGGTGCCAGGCGATCCGTTACATACTTTAACACATTTGTTAAAATTTGACATTTGTAATAGAACTTATGTCTTAGACCAGGGGTACTCAAACTACGGCCCGCGGGCCACATGCGGCCCGCCGAGCACATGTATCCGGCCCGCGGGGGGTGCTGCCGCTCCCCGCTGTTTACTTTTTTTTTCTTTTCTTGCAGCCGCAGCGGATGCGGCTGCAGGAAAACGAAAAAAAAAAAATCACCGCGACCGGATGTGACGTTCCGTCACATCCGGATCCGGTAACTGTGTTTCCCTCCGTGCAGGAGGGGAACACTGCGCAAGACGTCCGGCCGAAGGACACAGCAGCTGGAGGTAAGTGATGGGGAAGTGGGGGAGGAGGGAGGTATAACGAGCATCTGACTGGCATAATATTCCTGGGCATCTGACTGGCATAATATTCCTGGGCTCTGACTGGCATAATATTCCTGGGCTCTGAGTGGCATAATATTCCTGGGCTCTGACTGGCATAATATTCCTGGGCATCTGACTGGCACACTATTCCCATTGAAATACTGGTAAGTTTAACTTTACTTCATTTTAAATATTGTATTTGTTCCCGTTTTGTTTCTTCACCGCAAAATAAGATATATGCAGTGTGCATAGGAATTTGTTCATAGTTTTTGTTTTTACTATAGTCCGGCCCTCCCTCTTAGACAAAGGCATCCCGTATGTTATTTTCTTTTTTAAAACAATCCGATCATTTCATTGCTGGCATTGTCTTCAGAAACATTTGGAACATAGATGGCAAGGCCAAAATGCTTTAGGATTTAAATTTTAAGCTGTGCATAATTGCTTCACTAATCTACACATCCAAAATCCACGCAGAGCATCTGTGACTCTGTAAAGATGTTAATTTGTTGAAAACCAAATTACTGCTTCTATATCACTGTTCCTAAACACAAATTTTGTTGTGCCCATTTGTTACATGAACTGACTCTGACACTGATAAATATTTTTGAACAATTTAGTCATATTTTTATAGGCTAAGTGGCACCCAAGGTGTGGAGCATCTCTGGGGCCCATCTTCCCAACACACTTGGCACGGCACAGCAAAAAATACATTTTACATTTACATTGGCCTTCAGCGCTTCCTCTCTTCTTCTGGTACTCCAGGCAAATGCCTGGCCCTAATACCAGCCCTATTCACAGGTAGAGAGATTCCATCCACAGTCATCAGATCTTGGTTAACACATGCAGGTTTTTGTTCCATATATAGGATTATACAAGCCACTCTCACTTAATACAACCAGAACCTAACTAAAAATGTGGCTCCTCTCATCAGGCTGTAGCAAACAATTTAAGTCAACCAGCAGAGTCTATGGTGGGAATTGAGAAATGTATTTTAAACTTACTTATACAGTGAATATAGAGAATAAATAAATATCTATAGATGGTGTTAGCAAAATTGCAAGCAAATTGTTAATGTAGAAGAAATTAGAAATATATTTATGTTTCATTCATTTTTATTGTATACATTCATTGTATAAGAAAAGCAGAAACCTTGTGCAAGGAAAAACTAAATCACCCAGAAAGAAGATACTTACAATATGAACTTACAAGGATGTAATAAGCATTAAAATCTGAAATAAATACAAATATAGTGTAGTAATTAGGAAATGAAGAGTGTAATTTAATGAGGTGATTTGAACTCACAAAAGGCAATCCATTACTGTATGTGGAGCAACAGAAATGCAAACCAGGAAAGCTACACACACATATGTAGATATTGGTAAAAGTTGTTTAATAGCAATAAGGATAATCCACAATTTGAGGTAACATCAAGACACAGGCAAACGGCGAATCTGAACAGACAGCTGGAAGGTGACCCAAATAATGCAGAGAGTGCAAAGGGACAGTATAGAGCAGTGATAGCGAACCTATGGCATGTGTGCCACAACTGGCACGCCAAGCTCTTTGTTGTGGCACGCGTGAGTAGGGGGAGTTGTGGAGTTAAAGCCCTTAATCTTAGCTCCATTGGCCCAAAGTCAAAATTCACTGCAAAATACATTTACAGAAATACTATCCTGTTGCCTCCTGAGCAATTACATCAGTATTATTGCTCAGGAGCCAGCAGGATAATAATTTCAGTAACTGCACACCCCTCCAGATGCAAGTTGGTTTAGCCTGCTCTCCTGACATCATCTTGACAGATGACATGCCCTCTCTTTACACAGAAATGTAACAGCTCCAGCAGCTCTGCCAAGGAAGAGACTTCCTGCAATGTATGTGTGAGTAGGTGTGAATGTGTGTATACATGTGCTGTGTGTATACATGTGAAGTATGTGGGTATACATGTGCTGTATGTTAGTGTAAGTATGTGTTTATACATGTGCTGTATGTATGTGTGAGTGTGTGTATAAATTTGCTGTATGTTTGTATACATGTGAAGTATTTAGTATGTGGGAATACATGTGCTGTGTGTATACATGTGCTGTGTGAGTAAGAATATGTGTGCACATGTGCACTTTTGGATGAAGTACAGAAGCCATGGGGTGCCCATATCAGTTGTTCTCTACATAGAGTTTAGTTCTGAGAGACAGGTTACTAGATTATATAAAATACATTTTGATTAATATAGAAAATTAGATCAAGGCTTTCAACCGCACTGAGATGTTTCAATCCAGAGTTGCCAAATCCCATCAAGTTGCCTTTCAGTCATACTTTTTTTACTCAATACAATACTAAGGCTAAGGAAATTAAATCTATTTTCAATACGTATTGGAAAACTCTAAGGGCTGATCATATCTTGGGGCAAGATCTACCTGGGAAACCTATCATTATCCTTAAAAAAAGCTCTCAGTGGTATAGCCCCTTGTCTTCCCACATTGATTATAGAGTCTAAACTACTTGGTTGCTGTCTAAATTCAAAGATTTTTATTGATGCGCTTTTTGTAAAATGTGTGCAGGAATACCAAAAAACTTTGGCCTCAGAGACTACTTGAGAAACTTTTTCTGTGAAAAAAATCAATTCACTGTAACACCACCTATGTAGTCTACTTATTTATTATAAATTAGGTATACAGTATGTGGATGAAACCACTTAACCACTTAAAGTAAGAATCCTTGAACGCACCAAAAAATGAAAAGGTTTTATTTTTTTATATTTTGTATTGTTGAATTCAGATATGCCTTTTGTTTTTGTTATGTGACTGTATTCAATAAAATATGTAACTAAACAAGTGTGACTAAAGTGAGACTGGCTGGAAGATTTTGGACGATGTTGCATCATGGGAAATATTCACAAAATGGAGCCAGGAGATAAGAGGACCCTGATTATGGGACAAACCCCCAAACTTTGGATATTCCTTTGGGAAAAACATTAAAAGCATAAATATCAGACTACCCTACAGGAAAACAGTTTAACTTCACATGTAAATTGCTTTTTCATATTTAATAAAAATGATGATAGAAAACAAAAATGCATTTATTTTATTTCCTCATCTGCCCCCAGATATAGCCAATGCATCGCCCCCACAGCCATCTGCCCACCAGACTTAGCCAATGCTGCCCCTACCCCCCAGACTTACACAATGCTGCCTCCCACCTCCCTCCCCCAGACTTGCATTGCGCAGACATCCACTGGCTGCTTGCGAGTGGGATCCAGGTCCCCTGCTGCTCTGCAGGGGACCTGGATCCCGGTCTTATAGACAGAGCTCTATTTGAGGTCTGATTATAAGACGAACCTTGAATGTAAGCATTTGCTCTGAAAAACCTTGTCTTATATTCATGCAAAAAATATAATTTTATTTTTCCTTAATTAATTCAATCATATAAAAAAACAGTGGCATATGATTTATATATGTGTTTGTTTTAAATGACCAGGTTTTCTAGTTACATCTTATGTAAGTAGTAGTGTCCTTTTAATGGGTGGTGTTTTGCATTTTAAATTCATGGGCATCAAACATACCTACATCATGGAAATGAGGTGAGAGATTTAAAAAAAAACTACAGAGGGAGATATATACTTTTTAATGAATCCTTGTATCTTTGATTTTTTTATGTTACAGTTTTAATTTTTCTGCGTTTTATGTTGCTGGTATTTTATATCATTATTAGTGGTTTATGCGGCTGGGTGACGTGGATATTTCAGCTGTGCTCCACGCCTCGCAGTTTGCATCTCCTACGATGCCTACTTTGCCTATGCATATGCACCTCCTGGGTGTTTAGATATTTATTTTATACATTTTTTTTTATATGTTATATTCTGTTATACGATAAATATATTATCTGTATATAGTTTTATATATACATTTTACTTTTAAATAAATCTTTCCTGGAAGAAATCCAACAAATTATTGCAAATCTTAAACAGGATAAGGCGCCAGGCCCAGATGGCTACACAGCTAGGTTCTACCAAACCTTCTCCTCAATTATTTCCCCGGTATTATTAAGATCCTACAGGGAGATATCCATAGGTAAAGTATTCCCTACTGAAATGTTACAGGCTACTATCTCCCCTATACTTAAGCCTGGTAAGGATCCAGCCACCCTGTCAAACTACCGTCCAATATCTCTGATAAATATTAGCAGATCGTCTGAAAACAATAATTCTTAAGTTAATCCATCTAGACCAGACTGGATTTATTGAAGGTAGAGATTCAGCGGACAACATCCGTAAAATCATTAATATCCTCTATAATATTAGAGATAGAAATATCCCCTCAATAATTATAGCTCTTGATGCGGAAAAAGCCTTTGACAGGGTGAGCTGGACCTACCTGGAACAAGTTTTGGAGGTTTTTGGTATTGAAGGTGCCTTTAAAATAAACACAATGTCCCTTTACACAACCCCTCAAGCAAAAGTAATGGGTGCTAACTTAGATTCTTCATGGTTCAATATTAGAAATGGCACCAGACAAGGCTGCCCCTTATCCCCCCTCCTTTATTTATTATCAATAGAACCCTTAGCAGCTCTTATTAGGCAAAATTCAGAAATTCATGGGATTAGTTTGGTAGACCGAAATATGAAGATCTCCCTTTTCGCCGACGACATCCTTCTTACCTTTCAAGACCCAATATTATCAGCCGCAGCAGCCCTGAAGGTGATCAACACGTATAGTCATTTCTCAAATTATAAATTAAATCTTAAAAAAACCCAGATAATAACAGCCAATCTAGATAATAAGACACTTGAAATATTACATCAAAAATATGGTTGGAAATCCTTAAATAATGAAATAGATTATCTTGGAATTAAACTAAAGACAAATCCCGACCTTCTTATCGAAGCCAACTATCTACCTATGTTAGCCTATTTTAAGAACAAACTGGAAAAATGGAAGAGATTGGAGATTTCATGGTTAGGTAGAATCAATACAATTAATGCGTACTTAATCCCGAAACTGTTATATTTGTTTAGATCTATTCCCCTACATGTTCCCAAGAAATACTTGACCCAATTCAAAACCGCGATATCAGACTTTGTGTGGAACAGCAGAAAACCGAGAATATCCTTTAATTCCATGACACGTAAAAGGAAATATGGGGGTCTCTCCTTTCCCAACATTGAGAGGATATATCAAATAACGATGTAATCACATTTCCTAAAATGGAATAAAAACTCCTCTTGGGAAACAGACTGGTACCGCATGGAAAAGCTCTCCTGTGGAAAATTGAACCCCTTTCATATTTTATATATTGACAACCACAGTATCACCGCTGCAAAATTCCCAAACAGTATTGTTCTAAACATAGCAACCTCCCTTAAGAAATTAAAATCTCTGATTAAAACACCAAATGGATTAGCTCATTCAGCACCTTTAGATACACTAGGTTTTTATATTGAAAACATAGACCTCAAAATGTGGAGGAGAAACGGAATTTTGACTCTGTCCCAAATCCACTCATCCGAGTCAATATTCTCTTTCCAAGAAATTCAAACCAGATATAACTTACCCCTAAGAGAAAAATTCACCTATCTAAGAATAAGAAATCTGCTCAATTCTATAAACATAATTATAAGTCCCGAAATTGATGCTTTCACCCAATTGTCAGAGGGTAAAAAACACATAAGTAAAATTTCCAAATTTTTAGACAACACCCTTCCACTGGGAAAGGACCCTTCGTGGCTTAAATGGGAACAAGATATTGGGTTCTCAGCCAGTCTTCAGGATTGGACAAAATCCTTCGAACAACTCAAGAAGTCAGTTCATAATTTATCCTTACAGGATACATTCCTTAAAATCTGTTTGAGATGGTACATAACTCCAATTAAAATGAACAAATTCTCCCCTGAAAACCAGAAAACATGTTGGAGATGTGAAACCGAGGAAGGTTCCTTGCTTCATATGTGGTGGACATGCCCAAATTTAAAGACAATAAAAAAAAATTTAAACTCACTCCTCACCCTTTTAATCCCTTCTATGGAGGAGCTTAAAGCACAAACATTTCTGTTCCATATCGGGATCCCCAATTGCAAAAAAGCTATTAGATTCTTAATTATTC
Source organism: Pelodytes ibericus (assembly GCA_036172795.1). Taxonomy (NCBI): domain Eukaryota; kingdom Metazoa; phylum Chordata; class Amphibia; order Anura; family Pelodytidae; genus Pelodytes; species Pelodytes ibericus. Next base: position 166,030,825 of record CM069857.1, read on the forward strand.
ATCTTTTTATGTCCATAAAACTATGTTTAGCTAGGAATTGGAATCATAAAACCACCCCTTCCTTGCAAGAAATAAGGGTCCAGTTGGACTACCAACTCTCCATGGAAAAAGGTTCCTCTGTAGCCAACCCTTACTACGATCTCTTTGAGGAAATCCTGGGGCTTTGGTTAACCACTAGTGAAGCAATCGACCAAACCCCCTAGAAACTCTGATCTGCGCTTTTTGCCACCCGCTTCCTTTTCTTGCTTCCCCTGACCCGATGGGATCTCGCCGTGCCCCCAGTTGCCGGCACTCGTTTGGGCCCCGCGCCCCTGGTGTCCCCATGGGAGCTCTCTCTTTCTTCTTCCTATCTTTACCTCAGTATGAATGCGACACATGGACTAAATTGAACATAGCTAGTCAATACACACTGCCAAGTACCTCTTGCCCCCGCTTCCCACTTTTGATGACTAAAAATTGCCTTTACTATATTTTTTTTTTTTTATTAATTAATTAATTAATTAATTTATTTATTTATTTTTTCAACCCTTCCTTTGACTCTATACTTTTTTTTATTTTTTTTTATTTTCTTTCCTCTCTCGTTAATAAGAAGGTCTGAGGGGCAAGGGGAGATTAAAGGAATATAGGATGTATATCATGGAGTACGATTTAGTGAATACTGTCACTAGATAAGTATATACCGTCTAGGTTCTCTTGCCTGTTTATTTCTCTATTTTTTTATCTTTTTGAATATCCTTTTTTCCTTTTTTTTCTGTTCTCCTTATTCCAATGTGTCATTGTGTCAATGTTATCTCTACAAAATAAAAATATAAAAAAAAAAAAAATCTTTCCTGGCTATCCATGACAGCTTTACATATGTGTAGCTCCTCCCCTCTCAGTTGATAGGGCAGGAAACAAACTCACACATGATACAAATAGCCCCCTAATCACCCCAATCATCTTTTTTCCTGTCCTCTCAGACTGACAGAAAGAACTCCTAATGTTATATTTATCTTATTGGTTTACCTGGACCCTCTTGAGTCCTGCCTGGGGAAGTTCAGCCTCTCTTCCCTGGAAGCTCTCAGTACACAACTATCATCACTTACCTTAGGCTCTGTTCTTGCTGCCTATATATTGTTTGTTTTACATTTTCTTGATTACTACTGCCAGGGGTGTTGCTAGGTCTCCAAATGATCTGGGGCTAGAGCCCATGGTAGATGGACTCTCTCACACATACACCGTCTCTTTTACACACACACTGATATCGTCTCTCTTACACACACACACTACCTCTGACACACCGTCTCTCACACACACACACTGTCTCTCTCGCACATACACCATCTCTCTCACACACACCATCTCTCTCTCACACACACACCATCTCTCTCACACATACACCATCTCTCTCACACATACTGTCTCTCACACACATACACACATTGTCTCTCACACATACTGTTGCTCTCACACATCCACGTCTCTCCCAGACACACAAAGTCTCTCTCTCTCACACACTCACGCTGTCTGTCACACACACACATACTCACACACAGTGTCTCTCACATACACATGCACGTTCTCTCTCATACACAATTTCTCTCTTACACACACACACACAGTCACACACACTCTCACATGCACTGTCTCTCACACACAGATACACACACATACATTTTTTCATTGTGCCCCCCTCCCTGCTCCTTTATCTTTCAGGGCATCATCAGGGATGGGGTCTCTAGAGGTCTTGATGTCCATTGGCTCTTCTGAGCTCCGAGAGGTCACATGAAGTCAAGCGGACGAGGTAGAGCAGTAACTTGCGTGCGTTCCAGGAGCAACACAGGACCGCACGCAAGGAGCAGAATTTTTTTTTTAAAAACATAGCAGTGACAGGGAGAGCAGCATGCCACCCCTTAAAGTGGCCGGCTCTGCTCTCAACCCTGTGAGAGCTTAAACCTCTGATTCTGGGACCATGTCCTGGAAGGAGGAAAGCTTTGTGTGCGTCGGAGATATTTTTTACAATGATAGCCCTGGAGTCTTCGGCCTAAGGTATACTTTACCCCCAGAGTCTCCATTCGGGTCTATGCACTGGGATTTGGGGCTATAGACCCAGTAGCCCACCCCAGCGACACCACTAACAACTGCCTCTCTTTAAACAGGCATAGGCAGCATCCTGATCCTGCTTACAGTAAAAGCAGTGTTTAGGTGACATAGTCACAGCATTTAGCAATGTTTTGGTAGCCTTCCTTATCACAGTGACAAACAGTTGGGGACAGACCTGGTTGACTTGATTTCGTTAAAAGAGCTGTTGAAGGAAGTAAGATTTTCCTTCCCCAGGAGGCAACAAATAAGGTGTCCATTCACCTGATCTGATATGTGACCTTCCAGACATGCAAGTTTTTTCCGGGAGTCTAATCAGTACAAACCTGGCATAGAGTATTTCACAGACATGTGTTGGAGAGGTGGACAGTCTTCTGACCCTGCTGGAGATTTTCGTGGCAAATCCCACTCTTATTGTTCCAGTAAGCATCAGTTCTGAAGGTTGCTTGGCTGCAAGTGTCTGTGCTTAACTTTTCCTCTTCTCAGACATCTGGGTTGCTCACATTCAAGTCCAGAGGGTCAATTCAATATCAAGACCTCCCTTCCTTGGTACTTGAGATCAACCAAGGAGATTGTACCCTTTTTCCATATCCCCACTTTTACTACTCAACAGGCTCAGTGTGACTCCAAGGACATTCTCCAAGGTTCTGCTCTCAGTCATCACTTACCTCAGACTCCAGGAAATATTAATTTCCATTACTCGTTGCACAGTCTCCACTGCTATTTGCCATTCACAGAGGCAAGTCTATCAAGGATGTTCCTCTGAAGGATGTGGACTGGCAATTGGTGACCACAGATCACTTTGGTCCATACATCTTCAAGATCAGTGGACCCGCCATAAGAGTTGTCAACCCTCCAATATCCCAGAGCACCGGCTGTTCAGATGACTCTTTTCAGACTGGGCCATTTTCTGAAGTACGGTTAGGTGTGAATAAGAATCAACAACAGGGCAGCTGCAGCTTGCCTGAACAAACATTGAGGTACCAGGAATCTCCATATTGTTAGAGACCAGGAACCTCTGATGGAAGACTTTAGTTGGTCTGCAATTTTACCTTTCAGGTATCGCACAATACTCTAGCAGAAGGTGGACCAAGAGGAATGACAGCTGGCGCCACAGTTGTTTCAGTGCCTAGTAAAGAGATGGAGACTTCTGCACATAGATCTGATGGCAACCAAGTCGAACTGCCCTTTCCAACCCCTGGAGTTGCATTCTGGGTTATGTTTTTCCTCTAATCCCATTGATCCCGGCCAGTCTTCGGAAAATTTGTAGGGATCAGTTGAAGGTGATCATTCCATTCTGGCCCAGATGCAACTGAGGAGTTTGGCAATGGGACCGTCTTGAGAAATTTCTCTGTCAGATACCGTGATATTCAAATACCTGTGTAGCAGAAAGCGCTGGAATCCATACTATTGATGGCTTGGAGAATATTCTGCTAACCAAGGGTTTCTCGTCATTAGTGAACACCCCTTCTTCAAATAACAAAGCGGTCTACCATAGCCATTTATTGCAGGATCTGAACTGTATTCTGTGCATCAGCATCTAATCAATTCCACTGGATGCCTTTTCCTCATCTGGTCTAGGCAAAGGTCTGAACCTCAGTTCCCTGAGGGTTCAGGTTTCAGATATTTTAGCTCTAACTGGGGTTAGATGGGAATTGGATCAAGATGTTTCCAGATTCCTCAAGATTGGATCTCCTCTCCGGTCTTCTGCACCGCAGGCATATGGGTCTGTGCATGCACGTATTTGTTTGTATGTATGTATGTATGTGTGTATAAATATATATATAAGTAGGTATATTCTCATTGTGACATACAGGAAGATATGAGCTTGCTTGAGATTAGAAAAAAGATAAGGGACAATACCAGAGGGAAGGGAGTGAGATTTTACCTGGGGAGTTTTTATTAACTTCATAGACCAGCCAGTTTTACCTTGGGAGATTTTAATTAACATTGGAGACAAGAATATGTTCCTTCTTGGGATTGTTGCTGGTTGTAAAAGAGGAGGGAAATCACCAAATGGAAAAGGAGTAGTAAAGTTAGAGAGTAGAGCTGGTTTGGTGGGTAGAAGAAGTTTGGAGTCTGGTGAGAGAGGCTAGTCAAGAAGGTTATTGTGCTGGACTAAAGTACTGAATATCCTTGACCTTGTCTGATCTTGTCCTGGGCAAACTTTGAATAAAGGAATAAAATTCTCTCTGGAAGGACTAAGCATTTTATTTCATCTCTATTGCTGCAGCCTGAGTAGCTATATCCATGTAACGGGCCTATTTATCTGGATAAGGTGATAAAAGGTGATTTAAGAAATTTCTTGGAAAGGTGGGACAAAGCGAAATAACCTTATAAAACACAATGCAGCTGAAGCTATAAGGTCTATGCGAGATATAACTTATAACATAGCAGACACAACAACATTTATAAACCATCACATCAGTGTGACTCAGATATAATATATTACTACAACATGCAATTCCATCTCCTTTCATTCTTTGGACCTTCTCCTCCTGTCCCTTTAACCCGCTAGAGGTAGGTTATGTGTTTCGACTGATGCTGAAGACTATTCTCCTGGTGGCAATTAGCTTGGCTAGAAGGATGTTCTAATGTCAATCCTTCTCATGGCAGGAGCTACACCCTGTTTTCCAGCAAATCAGAGTGGTTTTCAGGCCTTTACATAATTTCAGGCCTAAGGTGGCTATTTTATATCTACCTTCTCTTTATCTGGACTCATCAAATGAGGAAGAGTCTATACTCTAAATCCAGTCAGAAGCCTCAAGTCATATATTCAGAGAATGTCAGTTTGGAGGAAGTCTGACAGATGCTATTTTATTCCTTCAAGATTCCGAAAGGAGCATGTGGCCGCCTCCTCTTCCACTTTGAGCAGGTAGTTGGTGAAGACAATTTCTAAAACCTACAACTCTCAAGGTGTTCAAGGTTCTTTCTGGTGTGCATGCACATTCAACAGGGGCCTTTTCGTCCTCATGGGCAGTAGCAATACAGATTTCCTCGGATTTAATCTGCAGATCAGCAATTTGTGAATTGTAAGATGGATATCCATGCAGCTTCTGAAGCTCAATTCAGGAAGCGAGTCCAGGAAGCAGCTTTTTAATGTCTCTGTCTTAATACATTTTGATGTTATGCAGTATCAGTGTCCTCTTTGGGATTTATTTGTTAGACCACCTTTTGTTTATATTGCTTGGGTGTTACACCATATTTAATGCTGCCACGGATAGCCAGGAAAATAGTTTAATACTTTGTTTTTGTTTTTTTACGCTGGCTAAGATCCATGGCAGCATGGAATTACCTCCCTTGGATCTGATTCCTTGTTACTAATGGATGAGTTGATATGGGGCCTATTTGTATAATGTGTGAGTTTGCTTCCTGTCCTATCAGCCGCGAGGGGAGGACCTACTCATATGTAATACAAAAAGAAAATTACGGCAAGTATGAAACCGTTTTCCCTTTTATATACTTCCACTTACCCTATTATGTAATGCTGCTTATTACACAGTATGGTATTACTCTTATGAATAGGTCCTTCGATATAGTTCTCTATTTCACCATGTTATTACTATTTTAGGATCATTTTTATTTGTGCTTTTTGCACACTACCTGTCCTTATGGGGTCTATTCTGTTTTCACATATATCACCATTTCTTCATTTTCTTTAATATTTCCAATACCCACTTTTTCTCTTTTTGGTCCTTTCCCTGCATCGGTCTGCATTCTAAGCTTTCCTTATAAATATTTATCTATCATATTCTTTGCAATTGTGTGTTTTATTGCAATTTAACAATTTGGTGAGCTTTCTTCGGCACCTTCTTGAGAACCCTGATGATGTCCTACAGCGATGAAACGAATTCCGGCACTCTGCTTCTTCCATACTTCATCCGTAAGCAAAACTGAAGGCACGCTTTCCCAGACGAGACAGAGTGTCCGTAATTGCTTACACCAGACTGTCCCTTTGCCCACTTTATTGAATTAGTTTCTTCTAAAACTTGATTCATTTATACATATTTAATCCATCATTTAGTTTAAGTCAACATCAACATTACAGGTTTCAATTTAAAAAACAAAACGAAAGCTATTCAGAACCTTCCTGATCAGAGAATTAATATGAAATTGACCTTTTCAATTGCACACTTTTGCAGATTAACTTAATCTTTCATCCACTCTCACATTCGATAAAGAAAAACCATCAGAATATATACCGTATTTATCGGCGTATAACACGCACTTTTTCTCCCTGAAAATAGGGGGAAAATGATGTGTGCGTGTTATACGCCGATATAATGTAAAAAAAAAAAAAAAAAATCTAAAACTTACCTCGTTCCTGCTCTGTCCCCCGGTGCTCTGAAGCTGCGTGGCTGTGAGGGAAGTGTTGTGAGCTCCCCTCCAGCCGCGTGGTCATCAAAGTGTGTTTTTTTTTTTTTAAACAAACTTTATTGCTCCGCGAGGTCTGGGGAAGGGGGGGAGGAGGGTGGCATAACGAGCATGCTAAGGTGCAATATCCTGGCATATTAAAATGGCATATTGGGGGCAATATCCTGGCATATTAAATGGCATATTGGGGGCAATATCCTGGCATATTAAATGGCATATTGGGGGCAATATCCTGGCATATTAAAATGGCATATTGGGGGCAATATCCTGGCATATTAAAATGGCATATTGGGCTTTAAAGTTCTTTATTTGAGATTTAAGTTTTTTTTCCTGAAATTTCCTTCTTAAAATGAGGTGCGTGCTATACGCCAGCGCGTGTTATACGCCGATAAATACGGTACCTACCGGCTCTGCTATTGCCTCCATAGACTTAAAACTAGCCTCAAGTCAATTCTTACCATACAGGAGGCAACTCTGATTGAGGTGCGCTCCATTCACAGTTGTTGCATTGGTACGGGATAACCTTATGTTAATTGCATGGTTCTCTATGAAGCATCCAACTGCCTCATTACAAAATAAAACCTGTTTATATCCCAGACAGTTTGTTTTCATATCAAGTCATTTCAAATTTGATTCCAGTTCTCACTTCTACTTGTTTCGATAGTAATTTCTTATTAACTTTTGCCAAATTAAATGTATTGAATAATTTTACAATGTAGGGGGAAGGAAAAGAAATTCACACACAAACACACACACACACACACACACACAAATCCAGCGGCAATTCAGGTGCAGCAGAAAGAGGTTATAAAAAATATTGAAAATTATTTTATTGGGACCTTGTTCTTAAAATAACAAACACTGATGAATAATAAAACAAAAACCAGCATCAAATCAAAAAGAAAAGCACAGACTGTTTATGGAATCATATTAGCAGGCTCATTCTTAATGTGTTTTGCAGAGAAGTGCTTGTGTTTGTTTGTTATAACATAACTGTCTGAGGACAGTGTGATCCAATTCTAAGATGGCCTCTTCCACATAGAAAGCACTAAAACCTTCCAAAGGTTAAATAATTGCTTTATTCGCGGAAAGTATTAATTTGCTATTAATATTGTTAAAATGATTATTTTAAATATATTTTCAGCTGACAGGTCAGGGAAACTGAAACCTGGCAGGATTCCTAAACCTCATTCAGGTCAAAGGATGACATACAATAATAATGCCTTTTATGGTGCAATTAAGAAGATTTGCGTTTGGCAGGGTACAGCAGAAAAGGTACGCACACCTTAACCCTTTAAGGACCAGGGATTTTCTGGGCCAATGGCCAGAGCAATTTTTCAAATTTTGAGGTTGTTGAAATGTGATTTTCCTGTCATTTAACGCACCCATACAAGTTATATTTGGTATTTTAAAGGACAGTTTGTGCTTTCTTTTGATCCCCTATACAAAAATTGAATCTACAATTTAGTACACTAACCCCCTTATCCCAACTATTTAAAAAAAAAAAAAAAAAAAAAAAAATATATATATATATTATAGTTCCCGAAAACCCCCTCCCAAACTGGGAAAAAACAACACAACTCTGACCAGAGTCAAATGAAAATCACAGAAAATTCTGGGGTTAGCTAATTAAATATAATTACAATTACTTCCTAGAAGTTCCGATTACTATTGACAAACTTTCGTATGCGCTAAAATCCTCTGCCTCTGGCAAATACCCAGGACCAGACTGTTTTCCGCTACGATATTATAAAATACATCAAAACATCCTTCTTCCCAGACTAGTAGACATGTTTAACACCCGACAAGTGTTCCCCTGTTGACTGTCACTCCCTCTCTGCCACTATAAAACAGTGATACCAAAAGAAGGGAAGGATAGTGGGTACTCACCAACGGCAAGGGTCAGGGTAAATGGTACCTTATCCCAGCCACTACAGATTACTAATGGTACGAGGCAAGGCTGCCTGCTCTCACCACTGCTCTTTACCCTGTCCCTAGAACCCTTCTTGGAAATATTCCACAAGAATCCTGATATTAGAGGACTGCAAACATGTACGTGTCATCGTAAAGTTGCGGCATATGCAGATGATATGCTGTTCATGGTCACATACCCAAAGGTCTCTTTGCCAGTGATTATGGAGGAGTTCAAGGTGTATGGCGTCCTGTCAAATTTAAAAATCAATGTACAGAAGTCCAAAATTCTGGCCGTGACTTTACCCAGGTCTCGGGTTTTAGCATTAAGGGACAGCTTTCCTTTTAAATGGAACTCTAACAAACTTAAATACCTAGGGGTGTGGGTAACAACTGATCTGTCTAATCTACAGGAAGCTAATTTTACACCCATAGTTCAGTCCATCAGGGAGGACCTGAGGAAATTGGGGGTGACTATTCTAACATAGCACGGCAGAATTAATGCGGTCAAAATGAATGTCCTACCCAGACTTTAATATTTGTTTCAAACTGTTCTGGTCTGGCTCCCCCCCTGAATTTTTCAGGGCTCTTAGGCAGGTGATCACTAAATTTGTCTGGCGAGACAAAAACCTTAGACTGAAACACACGTATCTAACTCTCCCCAGGCCAAGAGGAGGCCTTGCCCTGCCTGATCCTCAGAAGTATTATGTAGCGACTCATCTTCATAGGGTGGGGGATTGGGCAACCAACCCGGACTCTAAACTCTGGATTGATTTGGAGGTGTCTCTCTTTAAGACCGCCATAGCCTTACTTCCCTGGCTACCACCAAAGCACGGCAAGGCCCAAACGAAACTGCATCCTCTAACTAGGGCGACATTGCATATTTGGCACACATATGGACTGAAACATAACCTTACAACACACCCTTCACCACTCATTCAGATTATTCACACCCGGCTTTCCCTCCTGGGTTAGACGAAGGTGTCGGCACTGTATTCAACCCGTCCCCCAAAGGACACCTACGAGAAGTTATGGGAGCATCCTCCATCAAACCACTATCCTCTCTCATCCCAGATTCACCACACCACTTTCTCACCACTCTTAAATATACCCAACTCAAACACTTTATACAGTTTCTGCCACAGCAGCATAATTTAATCTGAGATCTCACGTACATGGAGCATCTCAGCTCTCGAACTGACCAACTCAGACATGGGGTTTCCACGCTGTATAGGGAGCCGCTTCCCCCAGCTGACGCTCCCCTACCGGCCTTTACTCGCAAATGGGAGGCAGCTCTCAATATCCAGCTGACGGCTGGACAGTGGGGGGGAAAAAAAAAAAAAAAAAAAATCTTCCTACTCCAAAATGCGCTTTGTTTAATGTAGCAAAGGAAAATGCGTATAAGATACTCACATTTTGGTACAAGACGCCTTATCTTTTATAGAAGATAAATCCTGATATACCAGATGTCTGCTTGCGCTGTGGGGTGGCTATAGGTACCATGCTACACATCTGGTGGGACAGCACTTACACACAATCTTTTTGGAAGAAAATTCGAAATGTGATAAATGACCTAACTACCAACCACCCCTCATTCACGCCTGCTACTTATTTACTCCACCATACGGAGAGTTTAATTTCCTATTATAAAAAAAATCTATTGTAACACATTTACTAAGTGCCGCTAAGTTATTGATCCCCCTCCATTGGAAGTCTACATATGTTCCAACCTTCCAGCACCTGGTGCTGAAAGTGGAAGAGTTAAGAAAATGGGAAGATATTTCCCTGACATCCACAGCACAGGGAGAGAGATAGAGACACACTTGGTTCTTCTGGCTGGAACTCACGACCACTGACTATTTTACCGGTATCCTGAGTGCGACTTGAGGGCCTACTCATCGCAGGCCCCCCTCCTATTTCTGAGGCGCTGACGGACCCCATTTACAATGGCCCCTACCACCCCACCTGCTGATCTCATTATTTTATTTTTCTCCCTGTGTAATAGTTACTGCCTCCTTTTTTGCCCCCACAATTTGCACTTGGCCCCATACATCTCTGTATTGTATTGTTCAGCCATTATTGTACCGTTTTATATCTATATTCCGTCACATTTGAATTCACCCTATTTCTGTAATATACTATCCTGGCCCTAAACTCCCTCTTCTACTTTTTGTATACCCCCCTCCCCTAACCCAATCATATTTATGTGTAAAAATAAAAAACTAATTTTCAAATTTTTTTATTATATTATATATATATATATATATATATATATAAAATAAAGCTTAAATTAAAACAAAAGTTTAGAAAAAAAAACCCTTATGAGGGCCATAAAGTGCGTGAGGAAACTGATCACAGTTTCCTCATGCACTCCCAGACACCCCCCTCCCCCCCTCCATAAGTATGTGAAGCACAGGGAGTGCATTAGAGAGAAGTCAATGTGCGAACATGTAATCGTGGTGATCAAGTCATCACGTACCCTGAAACCCGCTGGTTAGGTCCAGGAACTTTGCCTTGGGTGCAAGGCAGAGACCTGGTCCCATTTCAAACCATCTGGCAGTGCACGTTAACGTGTAATAAGGATACGAATGCTGCAGTTCTTATAACAAGTCAACTCGTCATAAAGGTTGCAAAGGGGTTAATACTATAGACTAGCTTTAAGTTTGCTCTCAATTCCATCTTTTATGAATAAAATCCTACATTTTTAATCCCAATTAAGATTGTTAACTTGGAAAATCAGCACAGCAATATGCACAGTGCCATTCCTCCTAAGATTATGCTACCTTTTCATTGCAGACTCTGCTCATTTTAGTTTTCCTTCCTGGGTTCTTGTTCCCTTGTTAAAATTATAATAATTTGACTACTAAATATACTACAGAAAGATGTGGCATTTGCTTTTGAATTAGCAGAAGTCATTATACGATTTAATGCATAGTTTGTGTGTGTTACCCTGCACCCCCACCACACTTGCATTGTACCAGTCAAATCTCATTCTGACTCGTGTACCCAATAATTCGGATAAAAGAAAAATGCTCAGACAGCACAAAATAGAATGTGTAAAATATTTTATTTAACACGTTTCATGAAATTAAGGAATTTCCTAGCTCTTATTGATTTATACTTTAGTCCACCAGCATGTCCACACCTCCTCCACTAACCATTCCTTTGTTTAAAAATGCAGAAATAAAATTGGCTCAGGGGGAAAAAAAAACCATGAAATAAGTTATAATTTTTAAGCACATTTTCCCTTCAATAAACAAACTGTTTTTTTCCTAGTGGGAAGTAAAATATTGTTAGGCACAATATTCCAAATCTAAAAAAGGCAGAAATGCAAGTATTTAGAATACAAAAAGCCAAATAAAGACTTTGGGTCATAACCATCAATGCAAAAAATTGGGGCAACTCTCAGTATTTAAAGAATTATATTCAATGGGAGGGAAACTCAACTGATTTCTATAGTAACTAATTATGGTAAAATATGTAGTGGCAACTATTACCACAATTATGTAAAGGTTTGGCTTTATAAATATGGCATATCTGTATTGAGAGCAAGAAACAGACCCCCACAACGAAGGAAATTAATCCCACTGGCAAGGAAAAAAATGGGTGCAGCTATTGTTAATGTAAAAGAAGAAGAATAAGCATTCCATTGGCTTCCATGGTCGACTGCTCGGCTTTTGCCCTATAAATGTTCTTTATACATAAACTCCTATTGTGCTTTGGTTTGTATGCCTTAAGAATCTTGTAACAGTGAAATGCAAAACATACTGCAATACAAGTTCTGCTTTTGTTTTTAATTATAAAAAGTCTCATAACGATAGAAGCATTCTGCTGCAGGGTTACACAGACACTGAATTCATCTCTTCATGCCACATCCCCAAGTAGAAGGGTTACATCAAACGCAGCCCTCCAGCTGTTTTTGAGAACTACTTCTCCCATACTCCCCAGTCAGCCTCTTGGCTGATGACCTATATTTCCCAGAATACTTTATCAGCAAGTGGGGGGCCACCATTTTACACCACTGGGTTACATGGTTGAAACCAATTTGCAATAACCACACTGAATACACGGCTAGTGCATAAAAGCATCACAATCCCGTTGAGGAGCTTAGGATATGCAAGAAGACTTTGTGCCTTGCCTTGGAATACAATACAATACATGACTTCACAAAAAAGCCCCATAATGCAACATAGATCATTTTACCTCCTCTGCTAATCTAAAGGAGACTCCACAGTTCAGATTTAAAAGTATAAACCTCAACTAACTGATTAATCCTAGGCTTTAGATTGCTCTTTCGCTGGAAGAAAGAATTTCTTATTGCACTGTAAAGCCTGCAAACCCTCAGAAAACAAGGAGTATAAAAAGAAAAAGGTCAGTAACTCCCTTACATAATGCGGCTTATCCCATTTCACAGCAATATATAAAAGATGCTGACCACCACAACTACCAGACAACATGCAAAAAGATAACAAGCATACCTGAATATTTGCAATCATGTAATGTTGCCAAGATAAAAAAAAAAAAAAAAAAAAAAAAAAAGTTTAAAAATAAGCAGTCACTTGCTGCAATAAGAAATTGACAATGCTCTGCTGATAATTTAATAAATTAACTTATATTTTGTTATGACTAAAACAGAAGAGAAAGAAAGCACTAGGAGAGTTCCTTCCAGTAATTTCAGCAGCCACTAAGCCCACCAGGCTCAGATCCACCCCTTATTGGTCGGTCACACTGTGAAACAGGCACGTCACAGAACTCTGAACAAGCTCTTGTCAGTCAGATTAAAAGTAAAACAGACTAATAGAGGAGCAGCTCTATAAGATTAAACTGGAGGTAGTACCCTAGTGCCAGTTGTTCCCTACTCAATCTTTAAAAACAGGACTGCAATAAAATCAAATGAAAAAAAAAAAAAAAAAAAAAGAAGTCAGCAAAACGGGGTCAATTTTTATTTTGCAAATTTTGGCATTACTTCCCCTTGAAAACATAAGATAATTTCAAGTTGTTCTGTGGCAGTAAAGAGATAAGCACCCTTAGCAGAGCAGATTTTAATTTCACAGAAACATCTAGTTTTGTATTGCTTGTTGTTTTCATTAAAATAATTCTAGGTAACAATCCTAGCCATTTTGCCTGTAGATCTTTAGGTTTGATTAGGATTTACATCCTGTAGGAACACTTATTTTGGCCCGTATTGTCAGAGACCCACATTTGTATGATGCATACATGGGTATAGGTTGAGTATCCCTTATCCAGATATCAGTTATACAAAAATAATTTCCGGATTGCCACAAGTTGCAAATTCCGCACACACCACAGTGTATTTATTCAGTGCCCAGCCCCCCTTAAGCTGAGATATGGCTTTTCCATGAATGTGCAGATCCCCAGTACACCCACAAAGGGTAATACAATGGCAAATGCGCAAGCCTGACGCACCAACAGCAGGTTCCCAACAATGCTTCATATGACAGCTACATCACTCACAGTATTTCAGGAGTGGAGAGGCACTAAAATATACTGGCGAAAATTATCAGCTATCTGGAATGTTATCTAGAGTTATTCAAAATACTTTTGGTAGTAAGGATTTTGGATAAGGGATAATCAACCTGTATGTGCACTCTAAATGCTGGCCTGTCAAGGAAGGAAGCTTATATAGAAGATGGCAAATTGTGCTGTTCCTAGTAGTACACATTTATAAACTGGCACTGGTCATCTCCCCTACATACACCTTACACTTACTTGACATTCTTTTAAAATTACACACCAACTTGGTGGCAAAAGATACAGCCATGGCCTGATTCAGCTTTCAAATGAAAAAAAAAATAAAAAAAATAAAAAAAATAAAGTCCTTCACCAAAAACATTTTAATTTCATTTTATTTCTGCCGTTGCTGGCACGTATTGCCATTTTGTATTTCACTGGGACAGAGGCAAGACACCAATCCATGTTTCTTATACCCAATCATTATTGGACCATTGGCCAAACCCCTGAGCAGCAGGGCCAGATTAAAGCCAGGGGTTTTTAATTCCACATTACTGCATGCAGCAGTGACCGTTGGCATCCTTGAACCGAAGTCGCATTTTGGGTCTATATTTTTCCAGATAGAGCAGCTGCTTTGAGTTAAATGCGCCTCTTCGTTTCCTAAAAAAAAAAAAAAAAAAACACACACCAGTAATAAGAAGAAGTCTATCAAGGCCACATAAAGCCCGTCTATAACCGTTTTATAATAGAGTCTAATAAAATCAGTGATGTTTGGTTATTTAAATAACCAACAATAACAAGGCTCAATACAGGACTCTAGGTTAAGAATGAATGTCAATCTTAAAAAGGTACACTAGAAAACAAAAAAACTTTTTTTAACCCTGACTTTCTTAGAATCATCCGAAGCCAGCGTTGGTCAGGAGGCTCCCGCACGCCAACAGTATCAGTACGGGCATTTAAAAACAAGGGTCTTGTCGGTGACCAGATCAGGATGCCTGCTTCTCAGGGGATAAGCTGGCATATATTATAAGTACATGCCAGTATACACTAATACTAGTGGAACTACGATTGTCATTTGTGCCTCTATACGAAAAGCACAAGTGGAAAAAACATTGTGCCCCTTTCAGATATAAATATTAAAGGTTACTGTACACTCCTGTTCCCCCCCCCCCCCCCCGATTAATTTCTCATATTATAAACATTGAACAAAATTTATTGTAACTAGTGAAAAAGTATATAAACCAGGTTTCATTTGACAAGTTACAAATGGGTATGTATTAATTTCAAATGTCATGTGACGAGGGCCTCCAAACCATCACCCAAATTCAGTACTCCAAAAAGATGCTCCCTTTCAAATTATACCCATGGATAACAATTTTCGAAATACTAATTGGAGGAAAAGTTTGCCTTTTATATCATGAATATAATATGTATTATGCTGTAAGAAGCAATAGATCTTAGTAGGACACTGATATCAATTTTACCCAGTGAACTTGTTCGGACAAACAAGCCGTTTATTCCCTGTTTCACTGAGATGTGTTTGAGGAAAACTGTATTTAACAGTCTGTTTGTGCAGAGTCTTGTTTACCACGAGCGGAGGTCTCAGGAGGTAAAGCAAGAGAAGCTCCGGAGGGGGTGAGAGAGCAAGCCTGTTAATGAGTTCACTTACTGTCTGATAAACTGCACTGCATCCTCATACTTCATCCCACATTCAATCAGTGCCAGAGCAACCAGCACAGGAGCTCTGGAAGAAAATAGCGCAGAGATTAGTGATGTGTGAATTTGATAGACTGGATCATAAAGCCCCCCCCTGGGTGTGCAGACAGAAGAAAAGCATTATTAATTGGATTAAAACCAACAGTACTCTAGGTCTTCACCCCTCCTTTTACTACTGCTGCCCACAATACCCAACATATAACTAAATAAGACAGAAGGGAAAACATAAATCATGATGTACTGTTGATAACTGTAGAGGAGACTGAACTTGCTCTTTTGCTGCCTAGATCAGAAATAATTTGACAAAAAAAAAGTTGAAAACAAATCTAATCTCAAGCATTATCTTCTACTTGACTAAGAGCTTTCTGGAAAAGAAAAAAAAAAAAAACACGCATCTCATTTGAAGGTTTGTCAGGACAGACAAGCCTCACATTACACTAGCTACCCACTACAGATGCAGGAGGATTTCAGGTGGAATCTGTATCTTGCTCTAGTTTGAATTTACAAATTGCTATTTAAAACAACTTACAGCAGATCTCCTTTTATTTTGTTCCTATATAAATGAGTTTATCTCCACTAACTAGAATGTCACCCAAACATTGATTATACTGTGACTTTAGGAAATACAAAATATCTATATACAGTGTTTTAACAGAATTGCAAGCACATGCAAATATTTAGAAAAACATGGTTTATGGCATCTCCCTTGGTGGTGTCACTTTGAAGCTTGACATGCAATTTAAGTATATCCCTTTTGAAAGTTAGTTTGTATATACAACCACAGGTGATGAGTCTGTGTGTGTTCTTCAAATTCCCAGTATAAGCAAGGCTTTTAATTATCAGAGCAAATTTTGTGTCCTCAGTCCAGACAGGCTCATTTCACTCTGCCAGCAAAGCTGACCCAAACTGATAATCGTAATGCTCATCAATGCTGCTGCCAGAGACTATCATCTTTATCTTGCCATGCTGCCAGGCAGAGGCCTGCGACATATACTTCTACAAACAAATGTCAAAAAAACCTACATTTATATTAAATTAAGTATAATTCATTTTAACATTTGGTACTGATATACTGAGTGGCTAAATACTGGCACACTGACCGGCAAAATACTGGCATATTTACCAACTGCTTCCAACCCCATATACCATTCCCCGAAAAAATTGTTCAATGGAAACAGTCCCCAGTGCCAAAAAGGTTGGGGACCACAGTCCTAGAGGGCTACACACTCAATGACAGCCTGCAAGGGTCAATCTCCCTTTGGTTTGATGACTACTGTTTAAATGGAAGCTCAGTCCTTAGGAAGACTGCTGGGGAGGGGATCTTTTAAAGAAATTCAATAAAAAATACTTTAGGTTATGTACAATTTAACCAATGTGTCCTTTTTTTATCAGTATGAAATTAGATTAAAAATAACCAAGCAAATTTCCTTAATCAGTTTCAACAGAATACAGATTCCTTTTATTAAAAATGAAATAAAGAAGAAGTGCGCCTGTAGGGCTTTTAACCGTATGGCATGAATATTCCACCAGATATCATGAACAAGTAACTTTCATATTAAGAACTTACCTGCCAAGGCCCGCCACACAGTGTACAGCAACACAACATCCTGCCTCCTCACGAAATTTGGTTTTCAAGAGATTCAGCCAATCATCAACTATCTGTGTTGGGGGTGGAGCACCATCATCAAAAGGCCAATCCTAAAAGACATTTTAAAGAATTTGAACAGTGTGGAAACCAGAATTAAAAAACATACAACTAGCGAAACGTCTACAGAACTGCCAAAATAACAATAGAAGTGGGAGAGTCATCTTCATATTTTGAGTTTCTGTCACAGGGACTACTGTCATAACCAATTATGTACATCCCAGCAATAGCAAGGGTGTCCAGAGGAAGGCTCAAGAGCCAGCACTAGCCCCTGGGATTCATCAGGCACCTTAGTCCCAGTATGTACAAGAGACTGTTTATGGGGTAGATCACCTAACCAGAATCCCGTTGGAAGTGCAGTAAACAAGCTAGCAGGTGCTATCCTCCCAGAGTATATCTCTAACGTTACAAGTGCCAAGTGTCACAACAGAGAATAATCTGCTCTGCGGCATGGCATAGAATCTAGGTGTCCAACTGCGACCCTACAGGTGCTGCTGGTCTGCAAATCGCAAAATTCCCAACTTCAGCTTCTAGAGTGGCAGATAATTATAGTAGCTATAGACCATCACAGAAATAGATGGAGGGCCGCATTCGGACATCTAGGAGTCTAGACCCTCTGCTACACACTGGACAACTAGGTATCAATCCCCCTCTTGACAAAAGTTACTATAAAAAAGGTGGTGGAATTACCAAATGTAATTCTAGGAAGTGAAGCCTTCTTGATGATGGAAAAGGGGGCTACGATGCTGGGGAGAGATCCATAGATGAACATGGCATGGTCTCATGAAAACTGATGAGGAATGGTTAAAGTGGTGATTGTGATCATGGATGGTGGGGGGCGAGGGGGGTGGGGTGCAAGAAAATGAGACTTCTAGGATAGTGGATGGGATGAGGCGATGGTGCTTTGATGGAGAGGTACCCCATTTCTTACCGGAACCTTCCCCTCCAAACAAAATTAGTGCGAACTATGGCTACAGGCCTTGCACATCTTTTGTGGTTACTCTGATTTAGGAATCTACCACAAAACTACAAAAGCATACGGATTTCAATTATTTAAATAAATTAAAAAAAAAAAAGTTTAAATCCACTTCTGCCTTTTACTCTGAAGCAGCAGATATGACATAAGAATACAAAAGACTAAGCTTTTACCAAACAGCATATAAGAATGTATTCATTCTATTTGAAGGGTTAACATAATTGATATTTTAGATAAATCTACCACCATCTCTTGTCAACATATTAAATTGGACAGGGTATGATTACAAAAAGCTTTGCATGCCAACTGCCTGTCAAATCCCTTGTGGCATTGTATTGCCTGACTCCACAGTGTATCCTATATTTTCAGCATCTCGTCTCCTTAAAAGTTTTTTTTTTTTTTTTTTAAATCTATTTGAAAAGGGATGAAATAGAGACATCAGGAAGACTTCTACCTTGGCTCTTATCTTACAGCAACACACTGGTTCATTTCATGATACATTCGTCTTAAAAAGGACTGCATCACCTAAAAAAAGTTTTAAAATGAATTAAAAAAAAAAGAAAAGGATCTCTACACGGTTAGCAAAACTGCAAGCAATGCCCAAATTAGGAGGCGGAAAATGGTTTTAGATGTGGGTGTGAAGTCTCCTGCTTATGACATCACCTATATGATAGATATGAAAATGAACTGCTTTTATATGGGAAATGTGTAATATGCATATCAAGCCACAGGTGATGTCATAAGTAGGAGACTCCCCTGACACATTTTAAAAATAAATATTTCGGCATTTGCTTGCAATTTTACCAACACGATTCATAGATCATTTAAAAAAAAAAAAAAATGTTCTCTACTCAGTTGATACAGTGCCTTTAGTAGAACAGTCAGCAACACACCTCAAATACATAACAACATACTCACCAGGACTTGAATGCCTTCCTTCTCTACCGGAGCCTTATCGTATGTAGCATCACAAACTCTCACAAGGGTGGTGACTCCATATTTCTTCAGTTCCTGCAAAAAGGGGATGGAGGGAATACATTTTTTTTTTTAAAAATAACAGGCTCACAAGAGTAGTAAAAGGAACCTCAATGTAAAATCTGGATAACAGTGATGGCACCTTTATAGCATAATTGAGCAATTGCTTTGTGTTTAAAATATTTTTTTCGGAAATTAATCAGGCACATTACTGCATCAGTAACACACAAAATCATATACCCAAACAAGTTTATGCAAGACTGTATAACAATTGCTGCATTTGTAGGTTAGATTACTTTCCAGTTATATTCTGCTTTGAGGGGGGCCATTACTTAAAACTAGAAAGACCCATGTAGGGAATATTTGAGCAGCAAGGAAATATTTTCTACAGATAACATGATAGTTGGGTTTACCAAGCAAAGCAGGTCACATATATGCCCAAAAACTGTAGCTTCAAAAATTGAATTGACTGGATTAAACTCCACTGTAGCCGGAAATGAATAAATAAAATGGTTGTTGTAAGGCAGGGGCATTCAAGTCTTTTTTTTTTAATGTTACATAGAAACATAGAATGTGTCGGCAGGTAAGAACCATTCAGTCCATCTAGTCTGCCCAATATTTTTTTTTTTTTGGAGTACTTTTATTAGTCCCCCGTTCCCGGTCTTATAGCTAGGATAGCCTTGTGTCTATCCCACGCATGCTTAAAATCCTTGACTGTGTTTACCTCTACCACTTCTGCTGGCAGGCCATTCCATACATACACTACCCTCTCAGTAAAGTAATACTTCCTGATATTGGCCACATGATGAGAATGGCATGTGTTCTTGGTTCTGCCATACATTTTTAAAAATAATGTTGAAGAACTACTTGCTAGCCATAGAAAAATGTTATTTAGCAGCAATACAAAAATTGGTTTAAAAACAAATTTTAAAAACAGCTTTATTCAAACAAAAACTACACATTTTAGGGTTAAAAATATGGTAAATTAGTTGGGCAGCATTTTGTAAAACGGGTTGCATTTGGCCCATGGTCAACAGAAACAAAATGACCCAATGGACTGATTAGCCCCAAAGACAATATTGATGCACAATTATTTAAAAAAAAATTACTTTTTTTAATATATATATATATATATATCAGGAGTAACAGAGTAGTATGGCATAAGAAATATCTAGTGGTCCTCAGATTAGAATCCATTCACATCAGTTATCTAATGGGATTCACATAAACGCTACTTTAACAGGTCATAGCAAGTCAGCTATTGCTTACCTCTGTGAACTTGTTGAGCGTGGCGTTAGTCGGATTGTGGGTAATTAGAAAACGCATAGGCTCATAAGATATTTCCACTGGAGCCGGACGGTTCATTGTGATCAGTTTAAAAAAATAAGGTTTATTTATTAAAAAAAAAAAATAAATTCTGAACGAAAATTCACAGCAGAAAATATTAAAAATTTCTATAAAGAAAAAAATATATGTTTTTTGGAGAGAACAAAATTATTGCAACAAAGTCCCAACAGAGTATTGCAGGTTTTCTTGCAAAGAAGCACTTTGTGTGGGATGCACAACAGCATCCAAAAGGAATTTCTTACATTACGTCTGGGTGAACAGGGATTTAAGTTTCTATTTGTTAAATAAGCAAAAAGGTTTCTACTGCAATGAGGCACTCATAGGGGAATGAGAAGAAAGTATTGCAGAGCACACCCCTGCACTTATTCTCCTCTTTGTGAATTTTTCCCCGTCACAAAAGTAGGGAAACATACACAGCTCCGGGTTTAGAAAATAAATAAGAACTCCCATATGCTTTGCTGCAGCAGACAAAAAGATGGAAGGAGAAATTTGTAAAGATAGGCTCAAGGAGGCACGATGACTTCTCTCAGCTCACTTGTCTGCGCCAACGCCGTGCTGAGCTTGGCAGTACTCTGTCCTTACACACCGAATCGCCATAAATGTGCGCCGTATATTCCAAAAGGAATCCTGTAAGACATGAAAAAGAAAGTTATACATACATACATACATACATTCCTGGTAATTCTAGGTTCCCAACATTATTACTTTCTTTTGAGGCTATATACAAAAGGCCTTCACCATTAAGGAATTAAAATGGCAGGCAGTACTTGAGAAATACCATGTAATAAACACAAAAAGGTAAATAAAAAAAATAAAGAAAAATGTAGAGCTGGTAAAATCCCTTTCAGATGTTGAAGTTGCTTGGTTATAATAAAATCCTTCCCCCACAATTTTAAAGGCAACTAATTGAAACTGAATGCAAAAATATGGCAAAAACGGTGTTAGGCAAGTAGATCAGACAAGCGTGAAGCAGTCTGTGTGGTTCCCGTTACTTATTACTCTCTATATGGTATTACTCAAATAAAACAAAACAAAATATCCATTGCATGCATTGACAAATGTGGTGGAAGGATTGTTTAATATAACCAAGCAAGCTTCAATCAAACATCTGAAATAAGGGACTTTAACAGCTCTAGATTTTGTGTTTTGTGCATAGTTTTATTTACCTTTTGTGTATATTGCACAGTATATATCTTTATGCACACAGCGCGGGGACAGTTTTGTTTTTTCTTTATATGGACAAGTGATTGGCACAATTAGCGTCTCCCCTGAAGCAGCAAATTTTTCAACCATCCCTTTACAAGATCACTTCCGCTTCCTCCCCATTTTTCTTTGAGAAAACCCTACTGCTGGTTCCTAACTTTGGATGGTTTTACATAGAACTTGGTGGAAAGTCCATTTCCATGTCTCAACCAGTTCTGTCCGCCTTCTAAAGTTTACAAACATTGGTCAACAAAGAGAGAAGTATCTTTCATAGGGTTTAAAATAACTGTATATTACGCTAGCAGAAACTTAGAACACAAAGGTTTATTTTAAATGGAAATTTCACCTTCTGCTAAAACCAGTGCAAAAAAAGTCACCTAGCCTCCTGCTTTGCGCATCTGTCCATATTTTTCAATCCTCTCAAACTACAAAGGCCTGCACCAGACAACTTTTTGTATCATCTATCACAGGTAGTTAGCATAGAATTTAAATAAAAAAAAAAAAAAAAAAAAAAAAAAAAAAACGCGCTTTACAAAAAGGAATTATCACATTTTAAATGTGATTATGGCAAAAAGCTGCATTTGTTGTCAAACATTTCTAGACCTCCCAATAATAAACAAACAGATTCCCATTCTGAGGTTCAGCTTATTATTTCAATTAGTGGTGAGGTGGGAAATACCCACTACTAACCAAAGTAGTATGATGACAGTTTGCTTGTGTAATGATTGCTTAGGTAACCACAGTGGGGAGAGTGTAGGTATTGATGATTAGGCAGCTATAGAAACATAAAACCAGTTGTGAGGAATGATACATTTTCTCTGAGCTTTTTATATCTCTGATCATTTTTCATTGTCAAACACACAATCCATGAAGCATACCGGACCATGTAAGTAACAGAATGTGAAATCGTGTCTGATATAAGAAGGTCAGGGTGACAGTACAAGTGAATCCCTTTACAACAGTAGAAACATGGTTTACTCTTATCAGCTAAAAGCTGAAAGGAACTGTGCAGTGAGTGATCAGCCTCTTAACTTGTCAAGCCTCACACTCAAATATCGGTGTTTCTGGAAACACCAAAGATAAAGCACATAAGTAGGAATCTGCACTGAACAGATACTAGGGTTACCGCACATTTCCTACACAAATTGTGTGCCATGTTCTATGATAGGAGCAGTTGGGGAACAAGAAAACCATATAAAAATCCACCCTGACGAGAGCAAAAACAGGACTAAAGGAATCAGGATTAGACATAAAAACAGCGCCACTCTTTAATAATACCCACTCAAATGTATCAATTTGCTTACTTTTTTATTTTCTACATTAATAGTAAAACGGTTTAAAATATATATATATATATTAGCATTTCTCAAAATGGCTAAAACTTTTCACTCTAATATGGCAGTTTAGTCTCTGACCGTCAGTTGCCATGCTTACTTGAGAAGCAGGCACACTTGTTTGATTGGTGACCCTCTGCTGCAGTAAGAACTTTTTTTTTTTACATTACGTACACCCAAACTAGGTCCCCTGTTGATCTCATCTTCACTAGCAGAAAGCCCCCTGCTCCAGTTTTAATGATAGATTTCCCTATAATAGGCAAGAAAGATTCCCTCTCTTTAATGCGTCACCATGGTTGGCAGGTAGAAAATGTTTTGTATCCATTTAAGTATCAAAAGGGGTTTTCCATATTTTAGTTTGATTGGAGGCAGACTTCAAAGTAGAGATCAACTGCAGTACTGCAGTATCAACATACAATAGTCAACTTCGTACCTTAAATCAAGAAATCAACTAACCTGGGAAGTCCACAACTAGCTAATGGATCACCTCAGTACGGTGACAAAAACACCAGTTAACAAAACATCAAGGTTAATATGATCCCAGCACTACCCATGTGTGTAATCTAAAAGGAACCGTAAATGAAAGCCAATATGCACAATGATCTTTGCCCTTGCAAGTTTGGGCAGTGGCCTCATCTGTGCCAGTTTTTATGCACTAAAATATCTGCCAAGTTTAAGTCTGAAACAGTATCTAGCGTAGGAGACTGATTGGTCTGTATAACATGCCATTTAGTGCAAAGTATGTTTGAAGACCGCAAAGGAAGTCATGTTGGCCAGGTATATCATCTAACCAGAAAAATCCCAAAGTAAGACTTAGCTGCATTTTTTTAAAATAATTATACCTCTTATTACTGGTCAACATATCATGATACACGATATTCCTCATGACCAACTGTGCTCAAGCACAGCAAGAAGATTATACATAGCTATAAAATTGCACTCACAGCTGGTTATGACCTATAGAATTAGCTGCCATCTATATGGACATTAAGAGCTGGCAAGTAAGGATTTAGGTGAATATAGAATGAGGGAAGAAGACCATCTTAAAGTACAAAGGGGGGACTCGAGAAACTCACTAAGGTTTAAAAAAAACTAAAACTAAAACAAGGGGTTCAATAGGGATACACATTACATGGAGAGATTTATGGCTGTAAAATTCCTGTTAATGTTTCTGACATGCTTTATCTGGAAGTTACCTTCCTACTTGTACCTTTGGTATAGTTTGTGTAGTTTGGCCTTTTCACATTTTCCAATAAAACAAAGCAAGATCGCCCTGTGCCTTTCATTAAAAGGGACATAGTCGTATCATTCTCTGGCAAAGGCAGCCTGTACCTGAATAATCAGGTTTGCTCGGGTTTAATTCCATAACTGACATGTGAGTGAAGCAATGCCAGGAATTCCTGGCAGCGGAATGAATACACAGGACTGCTCTCCCACCCACCCCTTACCAGGGACCTCTCCCAAAACATGCAGTTGAACCTGGGCCATTTGCTGCACTTTACTCTCTTGTACAGACAGCAGCAGCTGAAGCTTTGAAGACACTATGGAAAAGGTTAGCGTGATCACTTTTCAAAACAGTCAGGAAGGCAATCTATTCAGATATCACTTTGAAAGAGGAATCCCCGCATAGACTGCCTCACAAAAGACATCATCGCAGAAAGTGTAGGGGCACCTTGAGCTATACTTGTACATTTGAGCAGGGCTTGATAAAACCCAGGGCTCCAAAACACTCTGCAAACTATTAGAATGTCTAAACATAATATATAGTGAGCAGTCATGCCCACACAGGGATTGTACATTTTTAAAAATGGTTTTATTTTAACGCATTGTTTTATCATATGGCAGGGGCATCCAACGTACATCCTGCTGGGCAGCGAGATGCGGCCTGCGTGAGCTTAGCAGTGGTACCCGAACCTCCAACTGCTGGCCTCACAGGAAGAAGCATCAGGGAACAAAGTTCCATGCACATAGCTGCTCAGTCCTGTGCGCACAACCTCTCCTGCCTGTGAGGTCAGCGCAAGGGGAGAAGCGGGCCAGCAGCATGTACACCACGCATTGAAAAGTGGAGGAGGGTTCTGAAGATCTCAGCCCAGATTAAAAAAAACACACAAATAACGGTGGTTGGGCAGGTACCTTGTGTGCACATCAGTGTGGATCTGTATGTCATGTGTATATGTATGTGTGTGAATGTGTGTACTTGATGAAATGTTTGGGTTTTTTTTTTTTTTTTTACTGGGAGTTTTATTGCTGTGGAGTCTGTGATACACACTCACATGCTGCAAATTACTGTTTACACTTACACACACACACACACACACACACACACACACACACTATATAAATATATACATAATTTTCTCTGACTGAAAAATTAATGTGGCCCATGCTCACACACATTTTTTGGTGAACTTGGACACCCTTCATTGGGTATCACCATGGCAGCTGTAAAATAATACAAGCCGAGAAAACATATGCAGTAAAAACAGACCAGTCCCACGGGTCTGTAAGTGTAGTCAAAGCTCCACTGAGCGATATTGGCTAGACACAAACACAATGGAAGATAGAAGAGACAAGGGAAGTTCCGGGTACACCTCTCAGAAGAGAATTTTTAAAGTTCCAATGCCCAAAAAAAAAATCACCGTAAAATACAACATAGATAACATAAAAACATATGATTATTCATTTTTTGGGCATTGGCACTTTAAAAAATTCTGCTAAGGTTTTAAATGCTGCCTTTTAAATAGTACAGATTACACCACTCAATGACAAGATTATTAAAAGAAAATTTTGCGTCCGTGGGTAACGACCAAGGCATCAAGTGCATACGATTTAAATACAATTTAGGATTTAAATTAAGGTCAACTTAATTGGTAAAATGTAAATGTATGCACAAGTGTGGTTATTCATATGCAACAAAAGTTTATATCCATATACACACACACACAAATATATCCCTGCAAATTGTCAGCAATAAAGATAAATCATCTTATGGAATGTTAGTGTGTTTGCATTTGTAGCCACGGGTGATGCCATAAGCGTTAGGCACCACAGGCCTTTAAAACTATTCTTTTTTTATGCTTGTGCTTGCAAATCTGCCAACACAATGCATAGATCATTTTTCATTATTTTTAAACATCTACAGTGAGAGTGAGAAAAAGCCTTGCTTTTAGACAAATCCTTGGATTTTTATTCACACCGTAGCGTTTGTGCCAAAAGAAGAAACCAAAAAGGCAGTGTTCACAGACGATACATTTGATATTGAGCAGCAAGTTGTTCACAGAGAGGACACGGCGATGGGCCTGGTCTTCACACAAGTTCCGGAATCAATGATTCCTCCCAGAACCAGAATGTATTCTAAATGAGTTTGCATTTGTGTGCACTTTAAATTAAGTTATGCATGTCCCAGTGTCTTATGAGGGAAAAATTATTTTAAAATATACAAAATAAATGTTGGTTTCTATAAGTTCACCACAAATGATAGCATGAATACAAAATCAGTGTTTCATCTTTATTTCTGACAATTTACAGCAAAACAGATTGGTTTCTAGAATTTGTTTTATTTTATAAAATATCCCAGCTTGCTTCTGTTCTTACATTTGCCAAACTGCCAGTCAGTGTCAGTGAAGAGATACATTTTTTTAAACTTTTTGAAACTAATTTTCAAGCCTTTATACCGGCACACCTGTAACATTTATTTTTTCGTTTGCTTGGGAAGATTCCGGACAAGGGACAGTCTAGCCTGCAAACTCACTTTGGTGCAAGTTGAAGTTTACTGCTTGTATAGTGCACAGTCTTTATATCCAGTGTGATTTGATGCAGGCATTCTGCATAATTCATATTTTTAATATTTGACGTAAGCCTTCCCCCAGTGATTACTCTGCATGTATACTACAGGTGCAGCAGCACTCATTGTGTAGACTCTGAGAAACATCGAATGTGTCAGCAGAAAAGAACCATTCGGTCCAACTAGTCTGCCCAATTTTCTAAAAAAAATGTATTAGTCCCCATTTCCCTATCTTATGTCTAGGTCAGCCTTATGCCTATCCCATGCATGCTTAAACCTTCACCGTGTTTACAGCTACCACTTCCGCTGGAAGTG
Source organism: Pelodytes ibericus (assembly GCA_036172795.1). Classification (NCBI taxonomy): domain Eukaryota; kingdom Metazoa; phylum Chordata; class Amphibia; order Anura; family Pelodytidae; genus Pelodytes; species Pelodytes ibericus. The sequence goes on from CM069857.1 coordinate 166,057,956, forward strand.
CCTGTGTATATTGTTCCATATATCCACTACCCTCTCAGTAAAGTAATACTTCCTGATATTACTTTTAAATCTTTGCCGCTCTAATTTAAGGCTGTCTAGTTGTCGTAATTTTATATATTCTTCTTTTGGGGTTTTACACCCAAGGTGGATAATCTTGCACTTGTCCACATTAAATGTCAGTTGCCACAGCTCTGACCATTTTTCTAGTTTAGCCAAATCATTTGCCATTTGGTTTATCCCTCCAGGAACATCAACCCTGCTGCAAATTTGTGTTTCAGCAAAAATACATTTTGTTTCATTTAGTGACTTATTGTGCTGCTGAAATACAAAACTTGTGTGTGGAATCTAAGTTACCTTGCTCTTGTACATGTAGGATATCTTAAAAGCGCAACACATTGTCTGATGACGTCTCTAGAGAAACAGGATATTCCATTAGTTTGAAGGAAATTTTTTTTATTGGTTCCTGCAGGAAATTGACTTACTCAGCAAGTGTGAGCAGTCCTGGTTTCTTGAAAACTGTTGTAATTTCATCTAGCTGTAAGCATTTAAAATGTTAAAGGAATGCAAATATTTTAAAGTGCTTTAAAAGCAAATTAATATTTGGAAGATGCATTTTGGGCGCCAGACCGTCAAATTAAGGCAGTATAAGATCATACCGTATTTGCTCGATTATAAGACGACCCTGATTATAAGACGACCCCCCAAACTTTGGATATTCCATTAGGAAAAAAACTAAAAGCCTGAATATAAAAAAGTTCAACTTGTATATATTCATATGTAAATTGCTTTTTTAATAAAAAAATTATGATATCAAAAAATGTATTTCTAGTTTTTATTTCTTTTTATGTGCCAATGCTGCCTTTCTCTTTCCCTTGCCCCCATTTTTCTCTCTCTCCCCCCTCCCCCTGTCTCTGTCTCTTAACCCCTTCCCTCCCCCTGTCTCTTAACCCCTTCCCTCCCCCTGTCTCTTAACCCCTTCCCTCCCCCTGTCTCTGTCTCTTAACCCCTTCCCTCCCCCTGTCTCTGTCTCTTAACCCCTTCCCTCCCCCTGTCTCTGTCTCTTAACCCCTTCCCTCCCCCTGTCTCTTAACCCCTTCCCTCCCCCTGTCTCTTAACCCCTTCCCTCCCCCTGTCTCTTAACCCCTTCCCTCCCCCTGTCTCTTAACCCCTTCCCTCCCCCTGTCTCTGTCTCTTAACCCCTTCCCTCCCCCTGTCTCTGTCTCTTAACCCCTTCCCTCCCCCTGTCTCTGTCTCTTAACCCCTTCCCTCCCCCTGTCTCTGTCTCTTAACCCCTTCCCTCCCCCTGTCTCTGTCTCTTAACCCCTTCCCTCCCCTTGTCTCTGACTCTTAACCCCTTCCCTCCCCTTGTCTCTGACTCTTAACCCCTTCCCTCCCCTTGTCTCTGACTCTTAACCCCTTCCCTCCCCTTGTCTCTGTCTCTTAACCCCTTCCCTCCCCTTGTCTCTGTCTCTTAACCCCCTCCCTCCCCTTGACTCTGTCACTGCCCCCCTCCCTCCCTTCCCCTGTCTCTCTGCCCCCCCTCCCTCCCTTCCCCTTACCGTGATCCCTGGTGGCTAGTGGGGGCAGCCGGGGGATGTCTGCACTATACGTGCAGACATCCTCCATGCTGCCAGACACGGCAGTCTATTATGACGGACAGCTGTCCGTCATAATAGTCTGCCGTGTCGGGCAGCATGGAGGATATCTGCACGTATAGTGCAGACATCCCCCAGCTGCCCGATTGTCCCTGGTGCCTAGTGGGGCAGCAGAGGAAGTCTGCGCGATGAGCGCAGACCTCCCCTGCTGCCGCCCGGCACGCTCGCCGGGACTTCTGTGACGAAAGCGGAAGTACCCGGCTTCTTCACAGAAGCCCCGGCGGTCGTGCCGGGCGGAAGCAGGGGAGTCTGCGCTCGTTGCGCAGACATCCCCTGCTGCTAGAGAGGGGGATCCAGGTCCCCTGCAGCTCTGCTGGGGACCTGGATCCATGTCTTATAATCTGACCTCAATTTGAGGTCAGATTATAAGAAGACCTCGATTATAAGACGAGGGGTAGTTTTCAGATTTTTTTTTCTGAAAAAAACCTCGTCTTCTAATCGAGCAAATACGGTATTTAAAAAAAAAGGTACCAACCTTGAAGTTATCTGGCAGCACAAAGCGAAATACTATCCAGAAGATAAAGCATATGCATAATTACCTCTACGAAATGTATACAGTTACATGGCACATGACTTTGGCATGTATGGAATTGCAAGCTTCGACCACATCGAAGCAGCTGCATATATGTGACAAACCTTCAGAACTATTGCCAAAAGTTTGAAATACAAGCAAAAAGAGGGGGAAACTACATGAAGTACATCAAGTCAAAGTTACTAGGGACGTCTCACTTTTAAAGCAATAAAGCCTTCAATAAATTTTGAAAATGTTTACTATACCATACTCTCTAAGATAAGATAACACTGATTATAAAATGCCCCCCCCCCCCCCCCCGATCTTAAAAATTCAAAAAATATTTATATATATATTTATATCTATATATCTATATATCTATATATATATATATATATATATATATAGAAAAGATGATCCAACTGGGGGAAAAAAACATTTTTGCTAGTCAATATTGCTTCACATGTAAAGGTTTTTCATATTTAATAAAAAAAGGTTATTGAAAAAAAATGCATGTCTTGTTTTTATTTCCTTCCGCTGTCCACCTGCATTCCATGCCCCTATACCAAAATATTGGATTTTTATTTTATTTGTTTAAATTCTTGCACCAGGGCAGTAAAAGATTAGCAAATAGACATACACAGGCAACAAAAGCAAAAGGTTAACACTTCAGGCACCCGCAAGTTCTTAAAGTATCTGCTCTGCAACCTCCATCATTCACACTGCATCTCTGGTTGCCCAGGGAGTAAAAGGACTTTCAGGTCTTCTCATAATGCGGACTGTACACACTGGCAAAACAGCTTGCAAAAGCCCAATGACAAATTTGTGGGGTGTCCTTGAAATTAAGCAGCTGTTGGAGTCAACAATTCTCCTTTACAGACACAGATCTGAGCAAACTACATAAAAGAAGTAACTGTTAATACTGTGCTATGGATTTTTCTAGCCACCATGGCAACCTGGTACCTGGACTTTAAGCCATGGTGAGGTCATAAGAGTAGTGTTACAAAACAAATTTATTATGCCATTTCTCCAGAGTACACCTGGTGTGTATACTCACAGATAAATGCCAGGCTTAGATTCAGATTTGCCTTAGCCACTTGCCTCTGTGCAGAGACCAACTTTTTACAAATAATAAACAGTTACCAAATTAGTAGACAGATGCTCTGTTGTCAGCCATTTATAAGCATCAAAGTTCGCTGAGTAGTAGAGAATAAGAAGACCATTAGTTTGGGGTCCCATAGCAACTGAAGTATGACCTCATGGTTTGAAATGTAATCTGTTAACGTCACTGAAAGCAATATTGCGAGACTATGAAATCATGACCTCAAACGTATATCAGATTATCAGGATATCAGGATTAGTTGTGTTTCCGACCCTCAAACCTATTAAATGATCTTTCAAATGATAGATTGAAACAAGAATGATCCACTGACTCTCTATGGGCTCAGATATGTATTACGTATCCTAGCTTGCAATGTTTGACTCACACTTTGTCCTGTATACACCATTATTGTGGGTGGTTTTTCTCCCGTTCTAGTGGAGCGCAGACAACCACTCATCCTAAAAAATTATGGAAATTGCCTTTGAATTGTTATAGTTCCAGGAAGTCTGCATTTTAAAGGATACAAGGCTGTCATTAGCTTACGATCATTACTGGGTTTTCTGGTCAGTGACCATAATTTGAATTATAGCTGCATTTTCATTGGCTCAGAACACAATGTATCCAATTAGAATGTAGCATAGATTTCAAATTCAACACCATTTATTTCCTCCTTGTATATCTGCCATTTGTTAACGGAAGGTACAGGTGCATTGATATTAACCCATTATCCACCTTTTAACATAAAGATTTCCATGCCAAACAAGGACATTCTGCTTGGTGTTTGGTGAAGAGAATCACACAAGCTAGTTTTTTCCTTATCTACAATATCTTATTAGCCGTTCTGAACATGTAAAATAAATGGATGGAAGAAAAAAAAAAAAAAAAAGTATAGTATGAGATATCAGCTCTAACATCAAGAACTACACAGTCTCAAAATAAGTTTACATAGGCCTAAGAAAAAGGCCATCGAACATATTTTATAGAAATCAGACTACTGGAAATTGGATAGAGCAAACAAGGAATCAAGAGATCCAAAATGATAAACAAAATATTTAACAAAAATATTATAAAAAAAAAATATTATAAAAAAAAAGGTGGGAGGGATGTTACGGACACCTTTACCTATTCTTGAATAGTGACCTCACTGTTTTATATTGGGGAATCGTTTACATTAGTGCTTTATTACTGGTGGAAATCCACCCACGTCAGAGGGTCTGCACGTATATATTTCTTACAGCAACATGTTGCCTAATCTGCATTGGCTCTGCAGATCATTCAATCACAAAAATACATCGGGTAGCATTTTTCTATATTTACACACACACACACACACTAATATTTCACAGCTTGGCAGAGATTTGCGCTGTCCATTAATGCAAGGTTCTGAATGCACTTCAAAAGGATAAGGCATCCACACCAGGTGGATGTATAAACCATGTACACATGTGTGCCTTTGAAGTTCACCTAGTTGATCCAAAAATAAATCTGATATTTGGAGAAGTAATTACCCCGTCCGTCCCCCCATTGAAAATAGTTTCAAATTGCTGAAATTAGTTTACTTACTTTTGAATCAACAGCGGTAAACAAGAAAAGCATTAGGGTTGAACTTGATGGATGAAAGACTATCAGTCTAAACTACTTTGAGCCATGTCTGGGCTCGACAAAACCTGAGTGCCATGATGATCATGAAAGGAGAGCCGTTTCCCGGGTATCACCTCATTATGGTTGTCATTGGTATCCACGGTGGAGCACTGATCTGTACTTACGCTAGCACAGATCCAATGCATGCAGAATGCCGGGATATTACATCACACCAAATGCTCTACTTCACTGAAGCGCATAGGAGATTTAAAAAAGCCAATTCCTTATTTCCTAACAGTTTAATCACGTCCAAGATCCTATGGTGCACAACCAGCCAAATGGTTGGTTGAGTATCATGGGAACTGCAGTCCACAGCAGCTGGGGTTGAAAGTTTAGTCATCAACGCCCTACAGCCAACTTTAATACTAGCAAACATTTGTCTACTCAATTGTAGTGGATTAGAGTTTTATGATCCTCAATCAAAAGGCAGAGACGGCATTAAAGGAATTTTAGTTCACAATAGGATAAGACATTTTTTGCCATTATTAAAGTTGGCTCTAGGGCATTGATGACTAACCAAGATTGCCATCACTGGAATGTTGTTGCCTGGGTGTGTAATGGGGCACTTGTTTTTGTTTGTGTTATGGGCGTGCCTCACAGGTATTGTGTGTGTTATGGGTGCTGATCTCTATTTGGTGGAGGACATGTGTAAAATCTTGGATCAGATTGGTTATCAGATCTGGGCCCAAATGGAGCAAGAGGGCCCCAAAAAAATAAAAACAAACTTTTATTGTACTCTCTCATTAAAATATTTCAAACATAAACATAAACACCCATTGCTGGCAAAAAATGAAGTTAACTTCTACCAACATTTCAAAACCATTACATCCCAAGCGACAAGTACATAGTTCAATATTATGAAGTTAGGTTCCATGGACTTAATGCCAAAACATGGTCACAAATATACAACTTAGATTTTTACGTTTTAATGTGCATTTAATGACATACAAATACACTGCAGTGTAGTGTGGATGGATAAGTGGATGTGAGATCTTACAAGTTACCCAACACTATAGACCACCGATGTTTGGAATCTTCAAATCCAATCAGCCTCAGTCAGCATTAGGACTTATGAGAATCATGCATATGTAGTTCAGATCTGCAATGCCAATGCTACTCACCAAATGATCTAGGTATATTGCACTAATTGCTAAAGGATAACAGAATGTTTTACTCCTAAACATGTCAATGTACAAGTGACTATGTTTACTGCCCCGCCCCCCTCCAATCTATAAAATGATGGGATGCTGAATAAGATGATGTTCTCTTGCATTCTGACAGGTGTGTGGAATTTTCCACTTGCGGCAAAATCCCCCCCAAAATGTTTGGATAACAGACTTCTGGGTAGGGAATACTCGTTCCCTTGTGTTTTATTTTTGGCTGTAATGAGTTTTTTGATTCCTTTTGCCAGTTTGGCTCAAGTAGTCAGAATTGAACTGGATTTTTGTTCGGTCATACAACCCTGCCCCCAAGGGCAACCGCCTTTGAGAGCTCCCTACACAGAGCCCGGGGCATCTTGTTGGGCACCAAAAGTGTGAGCCAGAGGCCCATTTTTCAGCAGCTTAAGCTGCTGGGAGGCCATCTCTTTTTTTTTTTCCCCTTCTTTGTCTTTTGCCCTTTACCCTACTTCCTCTTTCTCATTTTTACCAGTTTACACCCATTTCCTTCTCCAAACTGTAATAAGCACTTTAAAATTGACTTACTTTCTTGTATTTATATGTTCACATGCACGAACACTGCTATAAGAAGAAACAATGAACCAAAATGTAACCTTTACTTTCTTTAACAGATTTTCGAACCATATTTCGTTTAGTTTCCACGACAGCCTGACAGTTTTTACCATAACTCAGTTAGAGGATATACTAGGCTCACTGACCTATTACTGCTTTCGTTCCACATAGCTTATAGTCCGAATTATAATAGATAATCCATAGAAGTTCAGTTGATCGACTGCTTTAGCTCTTAAAATTTAAAAAAAATGTATCCCTAAAGTTAAATGTTATTTGTAGTCTGTATTGCAGTACTGTGCATTATTTAGTGCCTGGTGTTCTATTTATTCTTGTTGTATATGGTATTGTCCGACTTAATAAAACTAATTTACAAAACAAAACTAAAAAACCTGATCTAAAAAAATAAAAAAAAGCGAAGAAAATTAAAATGCAGAAACCCATATTTAAAAAAAAAAAAAAAATCAGCAGCACTATTTGACAAAGCTTATGGTGCATATTTAAAACCGTGTACAGAGATGCAAAACAGCAGTAAAACGTGGTCGGACATTTTACAATTCTCACAGCAAAAATTAATCACCAGTAAATCACTTGCACCATTCTGACAGTGACAATTTACTTGCCTGTGATCTAGATACTGCGGGAATATCAGATTAATTTGAAAACTAAGCATACCAGGTAGTCTTTTCCTTAGAAAATAAAAATCACTTCCCTAAATTACCAAAATTGCATGACTAGGCCCAAAACAAAAGAGGCACTTCCCAAACATGTTAAAATAACACACTTTGACCCTGATAAAGCAAGCTGCAGTTTCCCTGTGTATTATATAAACACCTACATTAAAGCTTTGCATAATCAGCTTGGTCCTGTGTGATATTGAGAAAGGTTAACCAAGGCTGTCTTCCAGCACCAAGAGACAAAGTCCAACACTTAGTACAGAACATTCAGTGTTCACAATTTTTAAAACCTCACAGAAGTAGAAAATATCTATTTTAATAAATACCTTTGTAGATCATTCCATTATCATTATTAATTGTGTATATTTTTAAAGCTTTTACATTCATGAGCAGTTATGTACATTTAAATAATACACATAGTATCAGACTAGATGCAGAATACAGTTTGCTATTCTTTCCAAACATCACTTCAATATCTGAATGAACTGTACATTACTTGGGAGTCCATACATACAATGAATATATCAGCCAGCAGCCTGTACAGCTCTGCATGTTCCAAGACATGTGATCAACTGTCAGAAGCTTTCTGCGATTAGTGTCGAGATGTTGCGAGAGAGTGAGTAACCAAGTGTTCAATGTCATCTCAGGGATATTGATTTAAAGCAATGGAGAGAAGACACATGACTGTTGTGTCACTTCCAATCGTTTCATAAGGTCATAATGTTCCCAGGTAGGACTTGAGTCACAGAGAAGGGCAAACCCAGCCTACAAGGAAGGGAGGGAGTAGCTATGCTCCAGGGTGGAAGATCACAGTGTAATCATTGTACAAGCTGCCAGATTACAGGAAGCTTGAGGCAGGCATTAGATCCAAGTCAAGTCACATTTTGTTTCCCAGGACCAAACCACTAGAGATGGTATGCCCATACGAAGAATAAGGTCTCTTAACTCCTACGCTGCCAGCAGCAGCCTTTAAAAATACCAACCAACTACTCCACTGAAGAATTCAGATTACCTGATACACTAAAAAAAAGTGACACTATCACATTTCTATCAATCATGGACACTTACAGAATAAAGAGCTTTACAAAAGATGATAACTGCACAATTTTGTATGTACTATTCACATCTGCCCACATCATAATGACAACACATTTCCCACTTTGTTACTAAGCCATAAATAAGTTTACAACTTACTTTAACAAAATTTGTCTGTTACTAACATGGGCTCCAGAGGACACATCAGTTATTCCAGGGTGGTGTCCTATGGACACAGGTTAGAGCAGATCCGCAAGTACCAATGGCAGGCCAGAACTTAAAGGATAACCGTGTCAAAAGAGTTAAATTATCTTTCATTGAAAGTTTGCATTAAACAAATACTTCACTGAAAGAATACAATTTTTTTTTTTTTTTTAAAGATTCTAAATATGTCCTCCCTCTGACAGAGCTTTACAGCACAGAAGGTGCAATAAAGTACTTATCTGTATGCTTTCACTACAGCATCTGTTTAAATTACCTAAATGTCATACAAAACGTCTATTAAACTTATTTTTTGACAAAAGATGTCCTTTAAGGGCATCTTTGTGTGATGCAAAGGTGGGTTGACAATTAAGGTTTACTTTTACACAACCTATTTTAAACACATAACTTATAATCAGAGTTGTTACTCTATATTAAGCTAATACTTCAAACATACCACATGATATTGAACACATCCCCAGATAGATTACACAACACTGACCCTTGCACACGGCTTTCACATCATAGTTGTCGAGAAGTGGAATCATATCACCCCCCCCCCCCCCCCCCCCCACCCCAGTGTGGCACGCACAGGAGCCCTATGAAACTCTGTTAAATCATGTCGTCAATTAAAATAATGACATAGCACATGTATCAAAAAAAATGTAATTCGAACTAAAGGAATTCGTATAAGAATAAAATAACAGTAAAGTCAAAGAAGTTGACAGTAATAAGATACTGTTCACTTCCTAAAATAAAAAAATCGAGAATCTATAGGTGTGGTAAGAGAAAACATATGGTGCACTAAAAGACTGTGCAGTCACACTCGCCACGCTTTGTATCTGGCCATTTTCTGTTCTTTGTCTAACAGGATAGACCTATCACATCACAAACCAATCTTTGGCTAGACTGTAGAGACACACATGCCCGTCCAACGTGGTCGAAGCGGACACTGATCTATTCATCTCTTCCAACAGCGGCCTGGTTAAAAGGATGCTTGGCAAAGGCACTGCAGCCGGCGGCCCAAAGTAGTCTGGATTGTGACTAATTTCGCCCAGCGAAAAGCATTATTAATTTCAGTCTATGAGATCCCTACCCTAAACACAAGCGGGACTTCTGGATACCAGCCCCACAGGGAAACAGGTGCCAGGAAGACGTCCTCACCGCTCCCTATTAAACGTAATGGAGACATGCTCACCACCACTCACACAAGTTCTTCTCACTTAGTTCGACGCCAGGTTCCCTCTACCCAATCTTATCTCAATGGGTCTGGACGTTAATCTGTACACCCACCACATTGTAGATGCAGGTCTAGCTCTCATCCCACGCACTCCCGGCCCCTCCTGTGACAGGCTTCCACTCACTGTATTAGCGTCTAGGTGACACGACTTAAGCCCAAACCTAAATGTCACACACTCAGTGAATCTCCCCATCGAACCCTTGGTGCTTACAGTCACGGGCGAGCTGTTCATTGAAGTCTGGCTGTTAGTGTGCAGATACCGCGGTTCTCTACGATCCCCCTCTCTCTTCCTCTGACGGTTCCGGTAGCTCCGACACAACTCCGGGCCTCGCACCGCCCACTCATTGAAATAGCCAACCGGAGAAACCGAGTTAAGGAGGGAGGGTAAGAGACCCACGATTGGTTGACAATGAAAATGGGCTGAACCGGAAGTGCGCCCTCCCTCAGTTGCAGTCCAACCAGAAAACCTGGTGATCATCTGCTGTCGTAGCGCGAGATGGAAGTGGCTGGAGCTTTCAGAGGATAAGCAGAAATGGGCTGGAGCCAACGTGCGATATCGTCGGCAGCTCTCGAGCCAGGTGTATGGTACGCCGAGCGCGAAATAGTCAACCAATCAGGAAACAGAACATATCAACGTAATCACTGGCGAATCAAGCAGATTTCACGTTGCATACCTGGATGATTCGAAATGAATATACTGTAACCTTTCCTTCCTGTGCAACCATTTCTAATGGACATATACACATACCATGCATAACCTGATCCACCTTTGATTATGTTACTCCTTATGCTAGAGTTATCTTACATTCCTGCATCATGGTCCTCTTCTTGTGCTAACAGCCATTATAACATTAAAGGAACTGTTTTCACCTAAAAAAACCCAGAAATTTTACTTACAGTAAATTATGTTTTCCTTAGTATAGTGGCAGTACAAATGGGTATCAACTTGCAGGATAAAAAATACCTTACTCATCTTAAGCCAGATACTTTATACACAAGACACAAAACTGTTAACATGCAAAAATTAATTTAATAGAAAAAAGGGAGGGATGCTGTACTGCCACCATGCTAAGGAAAAAATAATTTATGGTAAGTCAAATTTCAGTTTTTCCCGTGCATAGTGGCAGTACAAGTGGGATGTAGCAAGATCCTCATTCAGGGTGGGCTGTCCGGAACCACTGGTTGTAATACCTTTCACCCAAAAAGCACCTACAGAAGAGTAGTAGATGTCCAGCCTGTAATGTTTTATGAAGGTATTCAGAGAAGACCAAAAAGCTGCTATACATATATCTTCAGGAGAGGCTGTACCAGTCCATAAAGTTCGTAAGTCAAATTAATGTTGTCAGTGAGCCATCTCGCTATGGTGGCTTTTGAAGCCCAACCACAAAAAGTTACTGTTATGACCATACCTCTTGGAGGCCTCCTGTGCTGCCTTGCTCCCAGCGGGGGTGTCCTTGTGTGCGTCTCTGATGAAGGCAACGCGGCCAGCTCCTCCTGTCACCGCACATGGACTGTCCCCCAGGCGGCGTGACCGTCGGGTGGCAACACACGTCGTGCATAGGTTATCTCGGCCGCGTTAAATTGTAATCCATTAACAGAGGGGCTGAACTATTGCTATATAAGCCCTCCTCTTCCCTTCTATTGCTGCTCAGTTATCCTGTGCTACCTGTTGGTGAGATCCTCTGATTTGTTTCATGTTCCCCTTTTTTTATCTGGCTCCCTGACCCTGGCTTTTGTATTTGGATTGTGTACCTCTGGCTCCCTGATCCTCGCTTCTGTATTTGGATTGTGTACCTCTGGCTCCCTGATCCTCGCTTCTGTATTTGGATTGTGTACCTCTGGCTCCCTAACCCTGGCTTCTGTATTTGGTTTGTGTACCTCTGGCTCCCTGACCCTGGCTTCTGTATTTGGTTTGTGTACCTCTGGCTCCCTGATCTGTATACTGAGTACTGCACCAGTAATCCTCAGTTATCATAAAGACATCTGTATACTGAGTACTGCACCAGTAATCCTCAGTTATCATAAAGACATCTGTATACTGAGTACTGCACCAGTAATCCTCAGTTATCATAAAGACATCTGTATACTGAGTACTGCACCAGTAATCCTCAGTTATCATAAAGACATCTGTATACTGAGTACTGCACCAGTAATCCTCAGTTATCATAAAGACATCTGTATAGTGAGTACTGCACCAGTAATCCTCGGTTATCATAAAGACATCTGTATAGTGAGTACTGCACCAGTAATCCTCAGTTATCATAAAGACATCTGTATAGTGAGTACTGCACCAGTAATCCTCAGTTATCATAAAGACATCTGTATACTGAGTCCTGCACCAGTGAACCTCATTTATCATAAAGACATCTGTATCCTGAGTCCTGCACCAGTATCATTCAGTTTTCTGACTACATCTGCAAGTGTTCCTAGCATCCTGAGTTCTACATCAGTAATCTCCAGACTCTCTTCAATACAGTTCACTCATGCTTGTAGCTACATCCATTACTTGCATGTACTATTTTAAGCAAGATTGTTCAACCGTGCATCTGGGTTCCTCATCTGAATCGTAAGTAACCTAACAGTTACAAACAAATGATCTGAAGTTCTATAGGTGCTGGACCTTCGAAGATTGATGTCAAGGGCCCATCTGACATCCAGGCAATGCCATCTTCTTTCCAGAATAGTTGTTGGATTAGGACGAAATGAAGGTAGCACAAGTGGTTGATTAACATCCGATTTTGCCAGTACTTTCAGTTGGAATGAAGGCTTGAAGTGAAGCACCACCTTATCTTGATGGAATATCAACAAATCTGCTGCAGAAGATAATGCCTGAAGCTCACTCAATCATTTTGCTGATGTGATTGCTGCCAAAAACACAGTCTTAAGGGAAAGCATCTTAAAAGAGAACTTGTCCAGGGGTTCAAATGGTGGCTCGAACAAAACCTGTAATACCACAGATAGGTCCCATGTTGCAAAAAAATTAAGTCTGAGTGGACGCATAGTGTCACGGCCTTAAAAAAAAATCTTCGGAACAGTAACAGATGCCAAATTCCTGAGAAAGAAATGACTGAGAGCAGACACCTTAACCTTCAAAGCATTCAGCTGAAAACCCATCCTACAGAAAAGACAGAATTGTATTCACAGAGGGGAAAGACTGAAAACATTCTGAGTCCAAGACCATTCTAGGAATTTATGCCAGACCCGGAGAAAGATTCTGGGCGTGGAAGGCCTCACTTATTTGAGAAGGACGTCCAGAAACTTCTTTAGAATCAACCTAGCAGAAGCCATGCCGTCAAGCTGAAGATCCGGACGGCCTCTTGGGGAATTAACTTGTTTTCTAATATCAGATCCGAGATCGGCAAGACCCAGTGTGACAGAGACATTCTGCGTAGTTTCGAGAACCAGCTCTTCTGTGGCCAGTAGGGCAGTATTACCAATAGCCTGGCTCTGTCTTTCCATATTTTCATGAGGACCTGTGGAATGCGTGCCACTGGTGGGAATACAGAGGCCATTCTGAATTACCATCTGATGGATAGGATGTCCACAATAGAGATAGACTCCTGTGGATAGAGGGAGGCAAACTTGAGAAATGTAGCATTTTGTCTTGTAGGCATTAGATCTATGTCTGGTCCTCCAAACCTCCTTACCAGTTTCACAAAACAAGCTGTATATAGGGACCATTCTGTTTAGGACCACCTTACTGTGCTCAAATCATCCGCCAGGATGTTGTTTTGACATCTGATGTGAATTGCGGAATTATCTAACATAATTTTGAGTCCATTCCATAAAGCTTGCACAGTCTGCAGACTTTTTCTCTTTGTTCCACCCTAATGATTCAAATATGCGACCGTTGTCACATTGTCTGATTGTACTCTGACTGGTTTGCTGAACTCCAAATCCAAGTCCCTTATGGCTCTGGACCATTCAAGGGGTTTCAGCTGTGCTTTTGCCTAGGGAATTGCAGGGATGGAGGCAGTTAACAGACCCAGGGTACTCATGGCTTGTCTTATGGAGCAACCTGGCACTGTTTGGAAGAAGTTAAGAAAAAAAAGTGGTATGTCTTCATTTTTCCTCTGGAAGGTATATCGTCAGTGACACAGAATCTACAACAAACCCTAGTCTTCTGTTGGCCATAGACGCAGAAAAGGCCTTTGATCGCCTTCACTGGTTATATCTAGAAAAAGTTCTTGAAAAATTTAATTTCCCCCCAGAATATATCAAGGCGGTTATGGCTCTATATTCCACCCCTTCTGCAAAAGTTACTTACGCAGGGTTTCAATCTCAATCTTTCAATATATCTAACGGTTCTAGGCAGGGCTGTCCACTCTCCCCTTGCTATATGTGTTAGCACTGGAACCTTTGGCAGAGAGCATCAGATCCCATCCATCAATCACGGGTATTCCATACACACCAAATAGAGAAGTAAAACTGGGGCTGTTTGCGGATGACATACTGATAACGGTTTCCAACCCATTAGTGTCGCTTCCCCACCTTCAAACTATCCTTAATGCATTTAGTAAAGTATCCTACCATAAAGTGAACGGTGCCAAAACACAAGCTCTCCCGATAAATGTACCTTCAAATTTATTAGCTAAACTTAAATTCGAAAATGTGTTTGAATGGCGGACAGATAGTATCTCGTATTTAGGGATGCAAATTACAAAAGACCCCACCCGCCTTCTGGCTGAGACTCTTGACAAATTATGGTTGGTAGCCAAACAGAATATGTCGACATGGTCCCCCATGTACTTAACCTGGCTGGGCAGGATAGCTGCAGTCAAAATGTCAATTCTACCGAAACTTCTATATGTATTGAGGTCTCTTCCAGTTTCTATCCCACTTGGTACTCTAAACAATATCCAATCAGATATCAATAAATTTATTAATGCCCACAAACCTACCAGTGAACAAATGGCTTAGATTACCAGGCAACCAGGGGGGATTAGGCATACCATCTATACTTCAATATTACCAGGCGGCACGCATGGCTCAAGCTATGCTAGTTCATTGTGACCCAGGAGTTATTGCATGGGTGGACATAGAAGACTCACAAACCTCCCCGCACAGAGTGGCTGAGGTTCTTTGGACTCAGAATATATTGACGAAAAAACCAAACAGTTGGCTCCCAAGCACGGCCAATTCCCTAGCTATCTGGAAAAGTTATACAAAAAAGATTCCCGAATTAACAAAACTGACAGCAACGACCCCCATCCTCAGTCTGGAATTGATAGTGCCTGATCTACGCATGTCGCATTGGAAGGAAGCCGAAATCCGGTATTTGGGGGATTTATTTCATGACCACAAATTAAAGTCGTTTACAGACCTCAAAGTTGAATTTCATATATCAGACAAAGATTTTTCAAATACCTCCAGATCCGACATGTTATGGCTGAGTTCCCTAACACGCTAAGTGCACCTCTCCACTCCCCACACAAAATAACGGTATCCTGCTTAAAAGTGCCCCATACAACAAGCACCTTGTCACTCTGTTACAAATCTTCTCAAACACCCATTCTGTTAATGGATATGTCCTTCATTACTGCATGGGAAGCGGAACTGAAATGTCATCTGCCTCCGTCAGCATGGAAACAAGCAATCACTTTCCCTAAAAAGGTCTCCCACAATGCAAGCCATGTTGAACTTACAAAAAAAATATTATACAGATGGTACCTGGTTCCTACCAGACTAGCTAAAATGTTTACCTCATCTTCTAATTTATGCTGGAGAAAGTGTAACTGCCCGGGTTCCATGCTACATATTTGGTGGGACTGCCCTAGAATCCAACCTTACTGGACTAAAGTTTTCAACATAGTTATTTAATCTCTAAAATTACCTATTGCAAGAACTCCTGAAGTGGCATTACTCCATGTGCTTCCGAAAAATATTAACCACTCACAGAAAGTGCTACTAAGTCACATATTATTGGCAAGTAAAGTTCTTATAAGTCGACATTGGAAAGACCCAGATGCACCTGGGGTGGCGGAACTATATAACTTAATCACACACAATCTGATAATGGAGCGAATGTTCTATGTTTCCATCAATCGAATGCAGAAATACCGGGATTTTATGGACATATGGGAGAAATCCCCTAAGCAAGTGAAGTGAGGCCAGAGGAACATTTCTCCACCAAATGGGATCCCGTACCCCTCCCACACTTTTCAGGTTTTTTTGAGTTTCTTCTTTTATTTCCTCCACTGTCTGTCCTCTTTTGTTTGTCTTGTTTTTATATTTTGTTTGTCTTGTTTTTATATATTGTTTACAAAAAATAGGATACAATATGCGGTTATATTATGCGATGAAGGTTCCTCCATAGGTTCCAGCATTGAGAATGTTTTTTGTTATGATGTTGAAGTAAGTGTATTGGATCGCATGGTACATGATTTTACTTTTCTTTTTTATGGTGTAACAAGTACTAGGTTGCGCTGATTTGTATCCTAATAAAAATTCTTTATTATAAAAAAAAAAAAAAATGTGGCTAATAATTTGACGTCCACATTAAGTAGGGATATGGGGCGGTACCTACCACATAGCTCTGGGTCTTTGCCTGGTTTAGCTATGACCGTTACATGTGCTTCTTGTGATTGGGGTGGGAGAGTACCTCCTGCACCTAGGCAATTGAATACTGGCACTAACTGGGGTAATAAATTATCTTTAAATGTTTTGTAATATATGGTTGTAAGGCCATCCGGGCCTGGGCTCTTACCGGAGGGAGTGTTCTTTAGGGCTTCAGATATTTCCTCAAGAGTGATAGGGGAGTCTAAGGTGGTGGCCCCAGAATCTGTCAGTTTAGATTTCAGGTGTCGAGTGAGGTATTCTGAAATTTTATATTGTTGATCAGGGCTTGGACTCGAGCTATCATCTCCTGATAGGTTGTATAGATCGTAGTAATATTGTTTAAAGGCCTCTGCTATATCAGGCATAGTGTGTACTAGTGTGTTAGTCTTTGTCCTAATCTTTCCAATAAAGGAGGCCTCTTGTTTTTGTCGTAAGGACCGCGTCAGGTGTTTACCTGGCTTGTCTTTGGTGAGGTGCATGGTTGTGCGCAGTTTCTGTATGGCTGATTGTGCTCTATCATTACAGATCACTGCTAAGTCTTTTCTCAGCCTCAATAATTTTACCTGGAGCTGAGGAGTCAAGAGTCTTTTGTGTTTCGCTTCAAAATTTGTGTCAGCGCTTGGGCCTTCTGCCTCTTGACGTATGAGCCTATTTTAATTAGGGTGCCCTGCACTACCGCTTTGTGAGCTTCCCAAATCATTTGTGGGGAGATGTCGGGTGAGACATTCTCCGAAAAATAATGAGTAAGGGTAGTTTTTCTAGTGTCAACATGTGTTTGATCTTTCAAAAGGGATTCGTTGAGTCTCCAGGAGAATGCTTTTGTCGACATGGAGGGAACATGTATATGAAGCAAGACTGGTGCATGATTGCTCCAAGTAATATTATGTATACGTGTATCATTTAGCAAAGGGAGGTGTCTATGAGAAACAAAAATGTCTGGAGTAGGTGTTATGGGGGTTTGAGTAAAAAGTGTAATCTTTGGTGATGGGATTAGTTATTCTCCATGTGTCAGCCAATTGGGATGTATAGAGTCTGTTTTTACCTTACGTATTTTGTGTTTGTTGAGAGAGGTTGCACCAGTGGAGGAGTCCAGCTTGGGGTCCAAGGCCATGTTAAAATCGCCTCCAAACAATATCAGGCCTTCAGCAAATCTACCTAATTCAGACAAAATAGAACAGAGAAATAGGTGTTGATTAACATTCGGAGCATATACAGTGGCGATTGTGATCTTGTCGGAACCCAGGGAACCTTTCAGAAAAAGGGCTCTGCCCTCACTATCAGACCAGGTGTCAATAACAGTAAAGGGGAGGTTTTTGTGTATAAAGATAGCTACTTGTATTTGTGTAGTCTCGGAATTTGGGGACCTTAGTCCTGCAAAAATGGGTCTCCTGCACCATTCCAATATCTATTTTATGCACACGTAATTCCCCAAACAATCTGGAACATTTAGTAGGAGTGTTGAGACCCTTTGCGTTAATTGATAAACATTTCAAATAAGTGGGAGTGTTACTCATCACATATCAGATGTGTGTCTGGGTTGAATGATGTACCTGCCTGAGTATAGTACCATTGGTTTAGTAGACTGCTAGAAATTGCCTTAACACTAAAACTAGGGGGGGGGGGGGGTGAATTTGGAGAGATACTAGAGTCGAGGTATTCTAACGGGGGGGGGGGGGGGATATCTCTAAGGGGGCAAAAGTATCTGAGGAACACCAGGGTTTCCCGGCGTCAAGCTCTGTGCATAGAGGACTGCGTCTTGGGGTCTCTTACAGGCCCACAGTCAGCCTCTGGTACGTACATACACTGAGCGTATGGGGAACATGACGGCGGCCAGTAGCACCAGCCATTACTTGACATAAAACCATTATCTAACAATATGTGGCTCCCGCCACAGATTAGTGGTCGCGTAGACTTAGAGGGGAGGGGAAGGGGAGCATATATTACATAACATTCATAACATCCAGTAAAAAAAAAAAGAACAGAGAAGAGAACCAGGTTATAAAACAGTGGATAACACCAGTTTTGCCCGCATGCAAAAGCCCTTGGTGGAGTATAGCAATGTTGGCTATGGCATATCTGAGTCCGCAGGTTCCAGTGAGTATTCATGAGATCACTCTTTGGATTGGAGATGGGGGAAGCCGTTTCTTATCTTCCATGATACAGTGGGCTAGCTCAGAGGCTTGAGGGCAGTCTCCAATGTCATTGTCCATATTCAACCCATTCTTTTGCCAAATACAATCCTGTGAAAGCAGTTGGCCCTACCAGGACAGTGGACTGTGTCTCGTAGTGGCCCTGAGTTCTGCAGCCTGCAATAGGGCACCCATTTTTTTACTCACTGTGAACCTTGTGTGTCCCAGTCAGCTTGCTCCAACACCTCCGCATTCATGAGGGGTTTTTAGGCCTCCTCCCGAGGGCCGCGATCCATATTGGGGGGTATCGGTCTTCTATCCACGGGTCGCAGCCAGGCCTCTTTTGTGGTTTAGGTCTCCCATGCTCGAATATCGCTGAGACACATTCACTCCATCCCCGCAAATTTTAATTCCGACGGCTTCACAGAATGCAGCCAGATCCTTGTGTCTTTTCTCACCAAGATCGACAAAGGGAAGCCCACCGAAAAGGTACTTTTGCCTGCCGAAGGGCCTCCGTTAGCGGATGAAGTAATTTGCGCATTTGAAGTGTGCCCCACGCTATATCAGGCAGGAATTGAAGCTCTGCATCTACATACAGGAAGGGTCTGCGTTGCTGCTCTCATGATGTCTTCTTTTGCAGTGTATTCCTGTATGCAGCAGATGATGTCCGGAGGTGTGGGGTTGCTAAGATCTTTGGGTCTGAGTGCCTTGTGGGCCGTCTCTATATGCAGACTGGGCGGCTGCTCCTCATGTAGAAGAGTATTGAGGATATCTCTTGCGACCGCCATCATGTCTTCAATGCCCCGGCTCTCAAGGAGGCCTCGGATTCGTATATTATTACGGCGGCCTCGATTGTCCAGATCTAGGACCTGTTGTGTTAACATAGTGGTGAGGGATTTTTGGTCCCTTAGCTGGGTTGCCAGTGACGCAGTCGTGGTACGGAGTATACCTTGGTCAGCTCCTACCGCGACCAGTCTAGTCCCCTGCTCCTTCAGGTCGTTCGTAATTTCAGTTATCTCATCCCTAATCGTGGAACTGATCTGCTCCAAAGTCTTTTTTGATTCGTGCCATGAAGGTAAGTAAATTGGTTTTGGTGTCACACAGTTGGCACACGATGCATTTGCATGTTCCATACCGTCTGAGTCAGATGAATCAGTCTCTGAGGCTTGGGCCTTGTCTTGTTACCGCACCGCCATTTTAGATTTCTGCTGCGGAACAGATCCCTGCGGAATAAGGTAGGAAGCAAGCGTATTTTCCGTGGATTCTTTTTGTGGTTTAGTGCCAGCCGGTGTTTGAGGCTTTTTTTGGTCACTTTTGCCCATATTCAGCGTGTTTCCCTGGTCCGGGGTCATACTTATCGTCTGGGTGGCGGGAGCCCTGCTTGAGC
This sequence comes from Pelodytes ibericus, assembly GCA_036172795.1. Classification (NCBI taxonomy): domain Eukaryota; kingdom Metazoa; phylum Chordata; class Amphibia; order Anura; family Pelodytidae; genus Pelodytes; species Pelodytes ibericus. The sequence continues at coordinate 166,077,819 of CM069857.1, forward strand.
ACGGCCGCTTCACATGGCCTTCCGGACACGCCCCCCCTTTTCACTTTTTTATATGTTTTTTTTCAATGGACATATTTTCTTATATGTCTAAATATCTTTTGAACAAATATTGTAATGATGGCTGTTTGTATCAGAAATCATATTAGGACATATATGTAGACATGACCACTAGTGTTGAGCGAACGCGAACCACACTGTTCGGGTTCATACCGAACATTATGGTTTTTGGACCCCGGACCCAAACACGGACATTTCACTGTATGTTCGTGTTGGAGTTTGGGGTTCGGCGATTACATTGTATGTAATGCTATTGGCTTTCTATAAACCGAAATAAAGAATTTCTTATGAATGGGGACTCTATTTCGGTTTATAGAAAGCCAATAGCATTACATGTATTCCATAAACCGAAAGTCTATAAACTGAAAGACATTCAGTTTATAGACTTTCGGTTTATGGAATACATGTAATGCTATTGGCTTTCTATAAACCGAAATAGAGTCCCCATTCATACGAATAGGTCAATTGACCTATTCGTATGAATGGGTACTCTATTTCGGTTTATAGAATAGCAATAGCATTACATGTATTACATCTGAGAGTCAAATAGAACCATCAAATACTGTGCTTACAGCGCACTTTGAAAAATTCTAATAGTTTTGGGTGGTAAATAGTACATTTGCGTCTTGCGGTGCACTTCATATCTGAGAGTCAAATAGAACCGTCAAATACTGTGCTTACAGCGCAAAAATTCTGGCTACCTCCTCCTCCTCCTCCAGCGCCGATTCCACCTAAACCGCCACGCTCACCGCCTCCTCAACCTATGGGTCACTTAGTATAAACTGAAAGAGAATACCCTGCACTCCAACCCTCTCTCAAATGGATAATTCTGTTGATCCTCCTGGCAGCCATGCTTTAGATTTAGATTTATGTTTTTCCAAAGCTAAAATCAAAGATTCCATCTAGTGCTATTTTATGGCTCAGCTGTATTTTTAATTCGTATGTATTTTATGTTATTTGAAGTTATTTCCCTATCCATATTTGTTTGCAGGGCACTTGTCCTACTCTCACCCACATTTTACTTCCTTTTGCAGCCCTCTAGCCCTTTCCAGGACTTTTTTAGAGGCATTTTAGTGCCCAAAAGCCAATAGTATTACATGTATTCTATAAGCCGAAAGTTTGACCTATTCGTATGAATGGGGACTCTATTTCGGTTTATAGAATAGCAATAGCATAGCATTACATGCATTCCATAAACCGAAAATTGTTCATTATGTCGGTTTATGGAATGTATGTAATGCTATTGGTATTCTATAAACCAACTCTATTACGGTTTATAGAATGCCAATAGCACGAATGGACGAATGATTTTTGTTTATTAACCATTCGTTCATTCGGCTTTCGTTAGTTTAGCATTTTCGTTATTAGTTTTTCGGACGAATGGACAAAAATGCTATTTTCGGACGAAAATGCATTAGTCCGAAAACGAATGCACATGTCTAGTTGAGATCAAGATTTCACCTCGCCAATTTAGCTATATATTGTGCAGGAACAAACCTTGTGAGTTTTTCTCCCTAAGTAAACTTACCATGTTTGTCCCTGCACAATGTATAGCTAAACTGGTGAGATCATATGTTGATCTCAACTCACCTTATAGTGAATAGCCTCCTCCTTCTCCTTTGGGATTTCCTATTTGTCTACTGCTTGAGCCTATGACTCAATATTCAAGTTATTAGAATTAAAAGGTGTTTATCATACTCGGATTACACTCATATGTAGTACATGCCTGCAAGAAATGTCTGTTTGCAAGATGACCTTGACCTGTTATTTCATGAAAATTCTCGAATATTTTTGTTTGTTAATGAATTTGAAAAAATAGTCCAAACTATTTTACAAGGGCACATTGTACAGTGACATCGGAGTCAAATCAAAAGTGATCTGTGGAGCACAGCTTGTGTCAAATGCAGGTCACACGGTCACTCTGTTCTTTGCAATTTGTGACAAATTGTGCATGGTGCCAGGTTTAACATCATATTTAACCCTAAATACACACTACAAATCTCCAATGAAATATAACTGCAGTTCTCAGGACAGAATCCAAGTGAATAATTCTGAATTTCAAATAACATGGAAGTATACAGCGTGTCAAGGCTCACAATATGGCAACTTAATTTCCTGACAGTTGTCCATGGTTATATCATAGGGTCTGTCACGAACCCCTGTGACTCAGGGTGAAAGAACTGGGAAATGGAGCTGGCCAGCAGAAAGTGTGTCCCCCTGAACTTTGTATCCTATGTGCCCACTTGTTTCCCAAGGTTTTAACACCTCCCCAAAAGGGCAGATCACTTACCTTTCCCTCTGTCCCCTGGTGCCAGACCCTAAACCCCAAGAAGAGGCCCTCATCACCCGCAGGATAGACCCAGAGGGTACGGAGTCCGTTGCTCGCCCCCCATTGGTTTTCCAGTGAAATAGAGTTACAGATTAGTGATTCAGCCCCTTACAAGTATGGTTCCCCGGCTGCTAAGCGCCCTAGGTTCAGCCCGGTCAACTAGGACGTTAGCCTGCCCTTGGCTCATTCGGGGCGCTGCTGATTGGTCGCTCCAGACTGTGGGCACTGATCCTATTGGTCGCTCTGCACCAAGGGAAAATGGTAGGCACTCATTCCATTGGTCAGGAGTTTAAAGCTCCCTAAATTTAAAGGGACCTAGCTCCGCCCCTCTCACCTGATTGGTCACTACTTTTCCTAGTGTGTTCCCATTGGTTTCCCCCATCTCTGGCGCCAGATTTAATTGTGTTAGCTATTGTGTTAACGTTAATCCTGTTATAAGTGTATTGTTTAATCATCTGTTATCAAGATGTTTTACTGTATAAATGTGCTGTCTTGTCTTTAATAAATTGTTCTTGCTGTGAAATGCTTGGTAGCTGTGTCTACTTCTGGAAATTTCTACGAGTTTATGTTATGGTGTTGGCCAGGGAGCTGACAATCGATTTCCAAAGATTGAGGGCTGAGGAGATATTGGAACCCTACAAACGGAATTAACATCTGGGCTACCGAACCTTCTCGTTACAGAGTCCCGTTCCAAAATAGGCATCTACTGACTGTATGACGTGCAGCTGAAAAGAAGTTTCAATAGATAGCTCAATCCAAAAAAACAAATGCAGTAAAGCCTCCCCACAGGTGCTCAGACAGCATTTAAAGGAAAACCCCAACTCCTGATGCAGACAAACAGCAGACATTCCATCAGCACTCCAAGCATGAATGAAGCAAGTGTTGTGAGTAAAAAATAAAATCTCTCTTTATTTAAGTTCTTTATTAAAAACATCAAGCAGTGATAGGAGGATGGTCCACAAGTGTATAAACAAAAGGCCAACTGTACTGCATTTCGCACACTTGTCAAAATCGACCCACAAAATGGGGTCCACATGATGAAAAAATAAATAAAAACATCTGTGTACCACTGCAGCCAAACAAACAAGTACAGAGTCCAAATGAGAACAGACTTCGATAAGAGGTTCATGAAAGGTAAATAGAACTCTTATTCATGTATGAATGGGCCCAGAAGCACCCCGTATACTACAGTTACATACAGTTGGGAAACTGTATTACATTACTATGTCAAATTGTTATACTGAGTATACATCTCAGTTGCGGAAAAATAAGAAAAACGCAGGAAGTGGGGTCAAAAAAGGTACTAGTAAACCATGGGATCAGAGAGCTGGTGAGTAGCCTTTTTTTTTTATAAAAGAGAGGATAACCCTGCACAAGAATGAGTACCCAATATCATGAAATAACCAGATGGTGCCTGGGGGAAAAATTACTATAAAATTAGAGTGAGAGAAACACTGCAGTGGCCCTTTAAAAAAGAAAATGCAAAAAAGTGTGTATTATAGTAGAATGTAGAAATTCGAGGAATAATACTCAGAAGCAAAGCGCCAGTAAATATTTGGAGCAATTAAGGGACATGTATGCTGTGTTCAACTATGGAAGGACTCTGAATGCAGTATTTATTACAATAAAGAAGTTAAAACAAGTATATAGGAACAAGTGCACAATAGACTAGAAAGGAGTACTGTGTCTTCTTCGTAAGGGAGCTGTGAGCTTCACTTTTGTTGTTCACTGGCTGGAAAGAACAGGAAGCAAGAAACCTTTGCGAGCAACAGTGTCTGCTGAGGGACACTAAACCAACACATTTCGACTACCATCTTCATCAGGGCAAAGACCTGATAGATGAAAATTTATCCATACTTACCGTAATTTTCCTTTCCTGGTCATAGGCCATGGCAGCACTACAATGGGTTAGCTCCTCCCTATCCCTAATTAGACAGGAAACAGAATTAATTCAGGGGTATAAGTACCCCCTCCCACCAATGGTCCCTTAGTCTTGTTAACAGCAATATCCCAGGGTGGGATCTAAGTGCTGCCATGGCCTATGACCAGGAAAGGAAAATTACGGTAAGTATGGATACATTTTCATCTTTCCTGGCCATATCCATGGCAGCACTACAATGGGTAATACCCAAGCAATAACCCAGGGAGGGAAAAAGAAAAACCACAGACTCAAGAATCCTTTTAAATGCTGGTGTATTAGAAATCACACGTGCAATAGAAACAATCAAGAAGAGTTAACTGCGGATAAGACAGATTTGCCAAAAGAGTCTGAATGGCCGGCTTTAACGTCAATCTGGTAATGCCTTATAAACGTGTTTGGAGAAGACCAAGTGGCTGCTTTGCAAATCAGATCAGGAGACAATTTAGCAGCTGCTGCCCAAGATGAGGACAGGGATCTCGTGGAGTGAGCCCTGAGACCATCAGGAACTCTCGTCCCTGAAGCCTGGTAAGCCTGAATGATGGCGGCAACAATCCATCTACTGATGGTCATCTTAGAAGCTTGAAGCCCTCTTCTGGGGCCGTTGGGGATGACGAATAGACTTTGAGAGGTCCGCCAAGCTGAAGATCTCTTTAGATAGATAGACAGACCTCGAACAAGATCCAACGGAGAAGGCAGAGGTTCAGTATCCTCAGTAGAAGACTCGGAATGAAGAGCCGGGAGTACTATTTCCGCGTTGATGTGAAAAGCTGACACCACTTTAGGGCGAAATTCGGGAACAGTCCGTAAAACAACTCTGTCCCTATGAAAAACTGTAAAGGGCTCTTTAGCAGACAAGGCATGGAGTTCAGATACTCGTCTACCTGAGGCTAAGGCCACCAATAGAACCGTCTTAATGGTGAGCAACTGAGGAGAGATGGTTTCAAGAGGTTCAAAAGGAGAAACGCTCAGGGCTTTTAATACCAAGGGAAGATCCCATGGTGGGGTGAAGGGCTTGATAGGAGGCTTGATTTTCAACACAGCAGCCATAAATCTGATCACGTCTGCGTTCAAGGCCCATCTGTGATCCGTAAGGGCCGAAAGCGCGGAGATATGTACCTTCAGGGTATTGTAGCTCAGACCCTTATCAAGACCAGATTGTAGAAATTCAAGGATCTCCTTGGTGGAGATAGACTGAATATTCCTGCGGTTGGAAGCAGCCCAGGAGGAAAAGGCGTCCCAGATTCTGTAGTATGTGGAAGATGTAGAGCGTTTCCTTGCTTGCAGTAGAGTATCGATGACAGCGTGAGAAAATCCCTTGCCGTTCAACCTTTCCCTTTCAATCTCCATGCCATCAGCTTGAGGGAGGCAGGGTCTGGGTGGAGGACAGGATCCTGATGTAGAAGGGAAGGAACATTCGGAAGCCGCCAGGGTTCTGCACTGCAAAGGCTCAACAATAGAGGAAACCAAGGCCTGCGAGGCCAACAGGGGACTATGAGGATAATGGATACCTTCTCCTGCCTCAATCGTCCCAGAAGAGGAAAGATGAGGGGTGTAGGAGGAAATGCGTAGCCCAGGTGAAATTCCCAATCGATTGAAAGAGCATCCCTTCCTGATGCTTGGGGATCGATGCTCTTCGAAAAGAAGCGCTTCCCCTTCTTGTTCTTGTGTGTAGCCATAAGGTCGACTTGTGGCATGCCCCATACTCGAGTGATGTCGTCGAACACCTCGTGTGACAGACTCCATTCCCCCGGATCTAATTCCACTCTGCTCAGGTAATCCGCAATGGAATTCTGGATTCCCGGAAGATGAATTGCTGATAGGCCTGCAAGATGCTTCTGGGAGAAGGACATCAGGGGCTTCATAATGGACATCAAACTCCGACTCCGTGTTCCCCCTTGGTGGTTTATGTAGGCAACCACAGTGGAATTGTCTGATCTGATCTTGACCCACTTGAAGCGTATGAGGGGAAGGAGGATTTCCAGAGCTTTTAGAACTGCCAGAAGCTCCAATTGGTTGGAGGGAGTCTCTGTTACCGGAAAAGACCATTTCCCTTGGATAAACTGATCGCGTAGGTGAGCCCCCCATCCCCACTGGCTTGCGTCCGTGGTAATGACTGTCCATGTGATGTTCCCTAATGGAAACCCTCTGAACAGGTATTTCGTCTGTAACCACCAAATCAGAGATTGATGGACCAGAGGGGGAAGCTTGATAGGCTGAAACGGATTTCCCGTTCTGAATTGCAGGATGAAATTCTTCTGGAAAATACTCATCCTCCATTGGGCCCATCTTGTCAGTCCGATGGTGGAGGACATTGATCCTAACAGGCTCATGCATCTTTCTGCTGAGGTCACATTGGATACCAACATGTCTCTGACTCTGTTCCTCAACTTCGTACCTCTTTCTGGAGACAGACTCACTGTGCCTGTTAAGGTGTTGAATATGTCCCCCAAATATTTCATCTCCTGAGCCGGCTGTAATTGGCTCTTGTTCTTGTTTATCATCCAACCATGACGGCGTAGAAAACGTAGACAAACCTGCCCATGGGTCTGAAGGGTATCTGTGTTTTCTGCCAAGATGAGGATGTCGTCTAGGTAATGGTAAATGGCTATGCCCATTTTCCTGAGCTCTGCAATCAAAACAACCAAGACTTTGGAGAATGTTCTTGGAGCAGTGCTGAGACCGAACGGTAGGGCTCGGAATTGAAAATCCCCTTGTTCCACCGCAAACCGAAGGAATTGCTGATGTTCCGGAGCAATGGGGATGTGGAAATAAGCGTCTGCCAAGTCGATAGAAATCATCCATTGGTGTGGAAAAACGACTTTTATGATGGATTGAATAGACTCCATCTTGAACTTCCGGACGAGGAGATGATGATTTAGTCTGCTTAGGTCTAAGATAGGTCTCCAACCACCTGAAGCTTTTCTGGTGAGAAACAGGTGAGAGTAAAACCCCTGACCTTGCTGTCGCAGGGGAACTGGAACGATGACATTTCCTTCCTGGAGTGTCGAGATAAAATCCTTTAAGGCCAGTCTTTTTTCTGCTTCTCCTGGCCATTTGGTCGTTTGAAAGGAGCAAGCTGGAGGGGGTCTGAAGAATTCTAATCGATATCCTCTTTTTATGATATCCAACACCCATACGTCTGTGGTGGATAGTTCCCATACGTCTCGGAAGAGTAACAGACGTGCCCCCACACCTACGGACTGGGGAGGGGACCAGTCATAAAGATCTGGGGTTCTTGTGGAACGAGGCGCCTCTAGTTTTACCGCCTCTGGAAGATGACTGTCCACCTCTCCAAGGCTGGGATCTTCCATGCTCTCTTCCAGGCTTGTAGGATCTGGCATCACGAAAGGAAAAATAGTCCGGATATCGTCTGGATCGAAAGGAACCTCTGGGTTTGCGATCCTGCGGAAGAAAAGCTCTTTTGCCCTCGGCTGCTCTCTTAATACATTCATCCAAGTTTTTTCCAAACAACATGTCGCCGTGGAAAGGTAAGGCACATAAGCTAGATTTAGAAGAGGTATCTGCTGTCCAGGACCTCAACCATAAAGCCCTTCTGGCTGAGACAGAAAGTGCCATATTTCTGGCAAAGGCTTTAACCAGATCCACCGAAGCATCAGAAGTAAAGTCTACTGCAAGCTTGATATCTTTCAGACTTTCCAGAAGACTGGATCTGCTCCTGCCTCTTTGGATGTCTGCCTCTAGACTTTCCGTCCAGATTTTTAAAGCTCTGGAAACCGAAGTGAGAGCGACTGCTGGATGGAGGCCTGTGCCTGCAGCCACGTAGGCCTTGGCGAGGTTCAGATCCATTTTCTTATCCATAGGATCTCTAAACGAACCTGCGTCGTCAACCGGAAGGGTAGTGTGTTTGGCCAGTCTTACTACGGCCGCATCCACCTTGGGAGCTGAATCCCAACAGGATTCCAATACCAAATCTTCTCCTGCCTCTGCATTTCAACTTACTGTGCCTGCCAGGTAGAGGTAAGAAGAATCTTTTGAAGATGAGGTTCTTCTGCCACTTCCTGCTACCGCTTGGTTACTGCAGGGAACGTTCCGTACTGGCAATACTTTTCCTTGCTACCCCTAAGGTCACTGCAAGTGGCTCCCGGTCACTAAAGGAGCATCTCCAGGGGGAAATCCTTTGCGCAGGGCCACGTACTGGAGACTTCCCAAGGAAGAGAGGCTGAACTCCCTTGAGGCCGAAGGTAAAAACCCTCAGGTAAGCCAGAAAAAAAAAAATATGTTCACAGTCCAAAACGACTGGAGTCCTATAGGGATAGGACAGGAAAAAAAGACTAAGGGACCATTGGTGGGAGGGGGTACTTATACCCCTGAATTAATTCTGTTTCCTGTCTAATTAGGGATAGGGAGGAGCTAACCCATTGTAGTGCTGCCATGGATATGGCCAGGAAAATGCAATCAAATCCTGCTCAAGTAAATGTTGGAAGGTTCACGTTTACTTTTTGTTTAAATACTTGTGCACCATCCGACTATCACTGAAATTTACTTCATAAATTCTGCTGTGCAGCAGGAGGGAACCTATTCCTCATTTGATAGTGGCTAACCATGGCTTACCCTAATCCTTCATACAAGTGCCACAGTGCACTAAGCAAAATAGTGATATATTAACAGATTTATCATGTGTCCCAGCATTCTCATTTTCAGTTTGAGAGCGTCTAGTCAATATAAAAACAAAGATGTGGGATCCCTCTCACCGGGAACGGGCAAAAGCTGAAATAGCCAGCCCTATAGGATGTAACCGACTCGAGAGAGGAATCACCGTTTTTTGCTCGCTTGCACCATTACAGAGGAAAGCTCTCCATTAACATATCAGATTAGTCCCACCCATAAGGGAAGTCCAGATCCAAATAGCCTGGCAGGTCTCCTCTGCACGAAGAATACAGCAACCACAGACGTACATTTCGGCCTTCATTAGCCTCATCAGCATGGTACGGCTGGTATCCCTCTAGGTGCAGCGAGCTAGGGACCCACGTCTGGGCATACCCTAATAACTCATTGAGACAAAAACGAAGATGTGGGATCCCGCTCAGCGAGAACGGGCAAAAGCTGAAATAGCCAGCCCTATGGGATGTAACCTACTCGAGAGAGGAATCACCGTTTTTTGCTCGCTTGCACCATTACAGAGGAAACCTTTCCGTTTTCATATCAGACTGGTCCCACCCCAGATCCAAATAGCCAGGCAGGTCTCCTACATCCTATAGGGCTGGCTATTTCAGCTTTTGCCCGTTCTCGGTGAGAGGGATCCCAATATACACTGATTTGTTCCAAAATAGATTTGGGTCAGGCATCAGGGGCGTTGCTAGGTCTTCAGATGATCTGGGGCTAGAGCCCAGATGAGCTCTGTCACACACACTGCGTCTCTCTCTCTCTTTCTGCGTCTCTATCTCTCTTTCTTACACACACCGTCTCTCTCTTTTTCACACACGCTGTCTCTCTCTCTCTTTCTCACATACACCGTCTCCCTCTCTCACACACCGTCTCTCGCTCTCTTTCTCCCACACACGTCTCTCTCTTTCTCACACACACTGTCTCTCTATCTCTCTCACACACCATCTCTCGCTCTCTTTCTCCCACACACCGTCTCTCTCTTTCTCACACACACTGTCTCTCTATCTCTCTCACACACCATCTCTCGCTCTCTTTCTCCCACACACCGTCTCTCTCTTTCTCACACACACTGTCTCTCTCTCTCTTTCTCACATACACCGTCTCCCTCTCTCACACCGTCTCTCGCTCTCTTTCTCCCACACACCATCTCTCTCTTTCTCACATACACCGTCTCCCTCTCTCACACACCGTCTCTCGCTCTCTTTCTCTTTCACACCGTCTCTCTCTTTCTCACACACACTGTCTCTCTATCTCTCTCACACACACCGTCTCTCTCTCTCTCTTTCACACACACCGTCTCTCTCTCTCTCACACACACACACCGTGTCTCTCTCTCTCTCACACACACACCGTGTCTCTCTCTCTCTCTCTCACACACACACACCGTCTCTCTTTCTCAAACACACACCTTCTCTCTCATACATACACCGTCTCTCTTTCTCACACAATCGTCTCTCTTTCTCGAACACACACCGTGTCTCTCTCTCACACACACACACACACACACACACACAGTCTTTCTATCTTTCTCACACACACAGACACGCAAACACCCTTACACACACACACTTACGCAAACATCCTGACACACACAGCTAGACATCCTGACACACACACCTAGACACCCTGACATACATATTGAGACACCCTGACACACACTCACACACATTGAGACACCCAGACACACACACACATTGAGACACCCAGACACACACATTGAGATACCCAGACACACTCACACACATTGACACACACACACACCCACCCACACTGAGACACCCAGACACATACTCATACACATTGAGACACCCTGACACACACTTACACACATTGAGACACCCACACACAGTCACACATTTCTTCTAATTTTTTCTTACTTACCTTACAGTTGTTCCGTCATCCAGGATCTTCTGCCGGATGTCATCTGACATCCGGCAAGCAACTCTCACAGCGCGACGGGGGAGGAGCTTGCACCGTTCATGCTGTACTCAGTATGGCCAGGAGGTGCGGTCACCGCAGGCACTTGCCTGTGGGCTGCACCTCGAGAGCAGCCTCTCCTCCCAATCGGCCTTCACTCCCGCGTGAGGTTATTCCTCCAATTCTGGGACGGAGGATTTTTTATTTATTTTATTACCAATGATAGCCCTGGAGTCTTGGGGCTAAAGTATACTTAAGCCCCAGAGTCTCCTTTCGGGGCTATGAAGGGTGGACTCTGGGCTATAGCCCCAGTAGCCCATCCCTAGCGACGCCTCTGTCAGGCATAATAGCTAAATCTAGGGAGGGGGCAGACCTCGCACCCGGTGAGAAAATGTTAGCCATTAAATCTCTACATGTATGTATGCACATATTAATGTATATACATGTATAGACGCACTTATGTACATATGTTATCACAGATGTACATTTCTACTGATATACAGACATGAATATGCACCACAACTTTGTACTGCAACTCCCATGGCCCTTAGCTACTTATATCATTCATTTATACATTTTAATTGCTCTAATGTGCTGCTTGCCCATTGCCTTCTAATAAAACTAATATGCTCTCCACAGCTACAGTTCACTACACACACACTTGCAGCATCTCCATGTGTACACATGCTGCCTATGGTGTAATAGTATTTTAAATGTTCTTACCTTTTGTTCATCACTGTGGACCCGTTATTTACACCAAGTGTGTTCACAATGTCCACTATCTGCTGCCAGAATTCGTTCTATCTGCTGCCCCTATCTGTCACCCATTTGTAATGTTGGAACATTTATGAACCAACGCCAAGTTCTCCTCCACTGAGAAGCTCTGCTGGTACCTCATAGGCCTAGACTTCCTCCATCTACTGCTACCACTTCCTAGACTGTGATTGGGTTTGAGTTGATTGCACATTTCATATGTATTGATTTCATGAATCTGTGTCAATTACCTTTGGGTGTTTCATTTGATTTTCAGTAGGATTTCGGCTTCTTTTTGGGAATTTTTCATGTCTAAAAATCTCCCACAGCATATCATGGTGATTTTGCTGCAACCACTTTGGTTTGGTGTGTTTCAAACATATTTTGGCTGCATTTAGATGCTGGGCATATTGGGCAGCTTGTACTGCGGTTCCCGATAATTCCCTGATGTGCCATGAATCATTCTGGACTTCAGAGGCAACATTTCTGATCTATAAATTGGTGCATATTGAGTAGACCCTTAGAGCTTACCTTTGCAAGCAAATACTACTTATCAAAGTACATTGAAGAAAATATTGATACAGTGATATTTTGCATTAATCATTTTTATTTAACATATTTGTGAAATTAAAACTACATTTTTAGAAAATTCCATAATCACATGTATTCCTTGCAAATTGGTTAATTACAATGGCTGCAAAAATCTACATTTTAACGAAGAGGAGGAAGATAATATAGAGGAAAGTATTACCACGTTTTATACTAGTAAGTGCAGGGCTGCCATCAGGTGGTGATGGGCAATAAAATAAAAAAAAGTGGTCCGGCAGAGACACTGGCCGAAAGATCTCCCCTCGCCAGCATCTCGGCGATAGAAGGCAGCATGATGTCTGTGCAATGCTCAGACATACTTCCATGCTGCCTGTCTCGCGCGTGCGCACACTGATCTGACGTCAGAGCGCCAGGTTCACGTGACCTTCTGGTGTTCAATCAGATCAGTGATTTCAATTGGCATACTGACTGTGGTATATTAATGGGCATACTGTCTGTGGCATATTAATGAGCAAACAGTGGCATATTAATGGAAAAAATGACTATTATGGCTATTGCATATTAAGTCTTGGATGTGCAATGCGGGTAATGAGGAAAGTCCTGGGGGGCACCAGCAAATCCTGGATGTGCAATACAAGTGATGGGGCATGTCCTGGGGTGTATTTAAATCATTGGCATGATATACAAAGACCTGGATAAAATGACTTTGGGAGGGTAGGGGGGTGAGAGGGAGATATGGGGGTGGGCTAAAAAAATTTCAGTAACTGGCTCTGAAATTTCTTATGGTGGCCCTGAGTAAGTGTAAGTGTTGATTTGTTATACATGTATTGAAGCATGAACCAGTCTCTGTGTTGAAAAGCAATAATTGTTTTTGCAATTAACATATAAATAAATTCACCCAATTTGAAGAAAAAATATGCATTTCTTTGTGTATTGTAGTTTGAAACCAGTGCCGGACTTAAGCTTTCCCCATGGTGCCCTCCCCCTGTCTTTCACCCCCTATGTATGTGTCCCTTTCCTCTTCCTTGCCATGTCTGTCTCTCTCTAACTCCCCCATACCTGTTTTCTCTCTCCCCCCTCCTCTGTTCTGTCTCTCTCCCCTCTCCCCCTGTTCTGTCATTCTCCCACCCGTTCTGTCTCTCCCCCCCTCCCGTCTCTCTCTTCCCCCTCCCCCTGTTCTGTCTCTCTCTCTGTTGTGCTGTCTGCTAATCCTGCTCTGAAATGGTGGAGTGGACATGTGCTCTTGTTATGCAAACATTCCTAGACTGTGATTGGGTTTGAGTTGATTGCACATTTCATATGTACATTCTCCCGCCCCTGTTCTGTCTCTCACCCCCCTCCCCCTGTTCTGTCTCTCTCTCCCCCTCCCCCTGTTCTGTCATTCTCACCCCCCTCCCGTCTCTCTCTTCCCCCTCCCCCTGTTCTGTCTCTCTCACCCCCTGTTCTGTCTCTCCCCTCCCCCTGATTTGTCTCTCTCTCCCCCACCCCCTGTTCTGTCTCTCTCCCCTCTCCCCCTGTTCTGTCATTCTCCCCCCTCCCGTCTCTCTCTCTCCCCTCCCCCTGTTCTGTCTCTCTCTCTCCCCTGTTCTGTCTCTCTCTCTCCTCCCTCCCCTGTCTCTCACTCCCCCTGTTCTGTCTCTCTCTCCCCCTGTTCTGTCTCCCCCCCCTCCCCCTGTTCTGTCTCTCTCCCCCCTCCCCCTGTTCTGTCTCTCTCTCCCCTCTCCCCCTGTTGTGTCTCCCCCTCCCCGTTGTCTCTCTCTGCTCCCGTCCCCCTGTTCTGTCTCCCCCTCCCCCTGTTCTGTCTCTCTCTCTCCCCCTGTTCTGTCTCTCTCCCCCCTCCCCCTGTTCTGTCCCTGTCCCTCCCCCTGTTCTGTCCCTGTCCCTCCCCCTGTTCTGTCCCTGTCCCTGTTCTGTCTCTCTCTCCCCCTGTTGTCTCTCTCTGCTCCCGTCCCCCTGTTCTGTCTCTCCCACTCCCCCTGTTCTGTCTCTCTCTCTCCCCTGTTCTGTCTCTCCCCCTTCCCCCGTTCTGTCTCTCCAACTCCCTCTGTTCTGTCTCTCTCTCTCTCTCTCCCCTGTTCTGTCTCTCCCCCCTCCCCCTGTTCTGTCTCTCTCTCTCTCTCTCCCCCTGTTCTGTCTCTCTCTGCTCCCGTCCCCCTGTTCTGTCTCTCCCCCTCCCCCTGTTCTGTCTCTCTCTCCCCTGTTCTGTCATTCCCCCTTCCCCCTGTTCTGTCATTCCCCCTTCCCCCTGTTCTGTCATTGCCCCTTCCCCCTGTTCTGTCTCTCTCCCCCCTCCCCCTGTTCTGTCCCTCCCCATGTTCTGTCTCTCTCTCCCCCTGTTGTCTCTCTCTGCTCCCGTCCCCCTGTTCTGTCTCTCCCACTCCCCCTGTTCTGTCTCTCTCTCCCCTGTTCTGTCTCTCCCCCTTCCCCCTGTTCTCTCTCTCTCTCTCTCTCTCTCTCTCTCTCTCTCTCGCTCTCTCTCTCTCTCTCTCTCTCTCTCTCTCCCCCTGTTCTGTCTCTCCCACTCCCCCTGTTCTGTCCCTCTCTCTCTCTCCCCTGTTCTGTCTCTCTCTCCCCCTGTTCTGTCTCCCCCCCCCTCCCCCTGTTCTGTCTCTCTCCCCCCTCCCCCTGTTCTGTCTCTCTCTCCCCTCTCCCCCTGTTGTGTCTCCCCCTCCCCGTTGTCTCTCTCTGCTCCCGTCCCCCTGTTCTGTCTCCCCCTCCCCCTGTTCTGTCTCTCTCTCTCCCCCTGTTCTGTCTCTCTCCCCCCTCCCCCTGTTCTGTCCCTGTCCCTCCCCCTGTTCTGTCCCTGTCCCTCCCCCTGTTCTGTCCCTCCCCCTGTTCTGTCTCTCTCTCCCCCTGTTGTCTCTCTCTGCTCCCGTCCCCCTGTTCTGTCTCTCCCACTCCCCCTGTTCTGTCTCTCTCTCTCCCCTGTTCTGTCTCTCCCCCTTCCCCCGTTCTGTCTCTCCAACTCCCCCTGTTCTGTCTCTCTCTCTCTCTCCCCTGTTCTGTCTCTCCCCCCTCCCCCTGTTCTGTCTCTCTCTCTCTCTCTCCCCCTGTTCTGTCTCTCTCTGCTCCCGTCCCCCTGTTCTGTCTCTCCCCCTCCCCCTGTTCTGTCTCTCTCTCCCCTGTTCTGTCATTCCCCCTTCCCCCTGTTCTGTCATTCCCCCTTCCCCCTGTTCTGTCATTGCCCCTTCCCCCTGTTCTGTCTCTCTCCCCCCTCCCCCTGTTCTGTCCCTCCCCCTGTTCTGTCTCTCTCTCCCCCTGTTGTCTCTCTCTGCTCCCGTCCCCCTGTTCTGTCTCTCCCACTCCCCCTGTTCTGTCTCTCCCCCTTCCCCCTGTTCTCTCTCTCTCTCTCTCTCTCTCTCGCTCTCTCTCTCTCTCTCTCTCTCTCTCTCTCTCTCCCCCTGTTCTGTCTCTCCCACTCCCCCTGTTCTGTCCCTCTCTCTCTCTCCCCTGTTCTGTCTCTCCCCCTTCCCCCTGTTCTGTCCCTCTCTCTCTCTCCCCTGTTCTGTCTCTCCCCCTTCCCCCTGTTCTGTCTCTCTCTCTCTCTCTCTCTCTCTCTCTCTCTCTCCCCCTGTTCTGTCTCTCTATGCTCCCGTCCCCCTGTTCTGTCTCTCCCCCTGTTGTCTCTCTCTGCTCCCGTCCCCCTGGTCTGTCTCTCCTCCCCCTCCTCCTGTTCTGTCTCTCTCTTCCCCCCTCCTTTTGCCTGCAAATGTGGATCCAGGGAGGGGGCGGAGCTAACTGGCTGAGAGGTGTAGCACCGCCCCCACCCTGTGAAGCAGAGCAGCATCTGCTTCACTGGGAGCCACTGACAGCAAGAGAAAATGCTGCCCAGCTCCCCATGCTTAATGCAGGCTCCCCATGCTTAATGCAGGCTCCCCTAAGCTTAGTGCTGCTCACACTCCCTGTGTGGAAATCTGATGCCCTGCATTATCTCTAAACACGGTGAGTGCGAGCAGTTTTTAGTGAGCTGCTCGATTCCCCGAAGCAGACACCGTTCTGCTTCAAGGGGAGGGGGCGGACCTCAAACCCGGTGAGATCCGCCCCCTCCTAGGCTGCTCCACAGCGGCCGTGTAGAGGGCTGGCGAGGGGAGATTATCTCCCCAGCCAGTGCCTCTACTGGCATTTTTTTCTTTTTCATCCAGGGCTGCCGCCCCCGTCGCTGCGGCGCCCTAAGGCGGCTGCCTAAGCAGCCTTACGGTGGCGCCAGCCCTGGCTGCTGCCAAACCTCATCTTTCTTACCCCCACTCCACATCTGCTGCTCCATGTTATAAACTGGTCCATTGGCTTCTTGATCCTTCTAGGATCACATTTAAAATACCAACGTAAAAAAATCGCCAAACGCCACTCAACTTTCCAGTATTCCCTTTGTTATCAACAGATGTACCCCTGCATGACCATTACGTTCCTGCTTACATACAGTAAATCAAATCAAATTAATTAATCTAAAGACCACAGATTAAAGTGCAGGTTCTACTGGTAAAGCATGAGCTTTCACAGAGTTATTTTTGTGTGTGTTTGCATGCTTTTTAAAGGACAATTGTAGCAAAAAATTAAGTTCTGTTTAACTGAAAGATGGCAACAAGTGTAGGCATTTTATATAGAAATGCTTTAAAGAAAAAATAAAATACCTTATTGAGCCATCTTTAGTCCATATAGCTCTACCTGGAGGCAGATTTTGTTGTTGTTAATCTTTGTTCATTGGAACCAAGGGGAGTGAAGACCTGACCGAAGATTCTAAACAACATGTCTGCCCCCTGAAAGAACTATATGGAGTAAAGAAGGCTTAATATGGCACTTAATTTGCACTAAATAAAAGAATACAAATACAAGTACCTTGTTGAGCCCTCTGTGAGGAGGCAGATATGTTGGGTCAGCTGAATCAAGATTCTAAACACCATGTCAGCTTGATAGAGCTATATAGAGTAGAGTTTTCAATAAGGTGTTTTAATTGTATTCTTTTAGTATAGCATCTCTATTTAATACAACTTGATGCAGCCTTTCAATTAAACATAACTTGATTTTCTTTCCCAACAGTTGTCCTCTAAGTGTTTGTTAACCAAAGTTCCAACACCATTTACCACTGTAATAAGGACACGATTAAAAATAACTCCTCTTAGGCGCCAAGGCGAGGCACTATTTGCAGAACAAATGTTTCCTTTGTAATGTCATGCTTGCTTCGCTGTTCACAGAGCCAAGCATGTTTACCATCACCATATATATATGTATGTCTGTACACATATATAAGTAACATCTAATTAAAACATTTAATGAAGTAATGTCCATGTCAGAGACCAGTATCTACCTGTCATTGGGAGCAGATCATGAGAGAATTACACATGTTTAATTGGATAATAAATTATAACCTGCAAGTTCGAAATTTGCCCCATCTAAATTGCGAAATAAGTAAACATTATAACTACAGGCATTTATGGTGTGCCAATAAAATCATTAGTATCTGTGTTTACTAAAAGAAATGGTTCGTACAATTATATACCAGCTTGGCAGTTTTTTGTGCAGTTATTACTGGTGTATGGAGTCATTTATAAACCCTGGGAATTGTTATAAATTATTCTGAATTATCACAGGTGTAATGAAGAATACTGTAAGATAGTAAGATTTGTCCTACATAATGTTTTTTTTTTCAAATTCTTTATTTTGTACATTTTTAGAATTTTTTCCAGAAAATTCACGATATATATGGAAAATATATTACGTATACAAATAAAACAATCTTGTAACAGATCTCGTGACTTCATTTGTCAATATCAGAACAATTTAAGACTTAAGACACTTAAAACAACAACAATTAAACACTACAAAAAAAAAAAAAAGAGAGCATAGAAGAAAGAAAAAGAAAAAGAAATCAGAGACAGGAGGGAAATGAAGACAGCTGGGTGTCCCATCCAGGGCAGCGTATCTAACAGTGACCATTTAATATGTAGTAAGTGGGGTTTAGCCTTTAGGAAAACGCTCCAGCCAGGGGCCCCATATTGAGAGAAATCTTTTGGGGGAATCGTGGAGGAATGCGGTCAATTGGTCCATTTCCACTACTTCTTCTAGTAGGGCCAAAACTGTACTCAAAGGGGGGATGACAGTTTGGTTCCAAACCTGAGCAAGAGCCCGGCGTCCCGCCAGGTATATTCGGGAAAGCAGCAGATTCTCAAATTTTGTGAAACCATCTAGAGGTTTAGAAAGAAGTACTGAGTATGGGTCCATGGGAGTTGGTTTGTTCAGTAGTTGGGAAGCAAAGGTGGTGACTTGTTTCCAATATGATTGGATTTTAGGGCAATTCCACCAGGTGTGAATGTAAGTCCCAGGAGAACCGCACTGTTTCCAGCACAAAGGAGAGGTTATGAAATGCATTTTCGCTAATTTGGAAGGAGTAGTGTACCAACGTAAGAGAGTCTTGTAGGCTTGTTCTTTGTGCGCCATACAAATAGATATTTTTGAGGTGGCTTCCCAAATGTCGATCCAATCTTCCCTTTCAAGGACCTGACCTGTATCCAATTCCCATCTAGCAATATAGGGAGGTGGGAGGCTGGGACCTGATATTAGTAATTCTGTATAAAGCTGGGAGATAAAACCTTTTTTCCTAGGAGAGGTAAGACACACATGTTCGAACCAGGTTGCGGGAGAGGAGGCTGCAGCTTTGATCTTTGGATCCGAGGCAAAATCTCTCAGCTGAAGATAACGAAAATAATCAGAGGAGCGTAAATCCAATTTGGCTTTGATGGAATCGTATGATTTAACTGCGCCATCAACATAGAGGTCTGCAATTCTGGATATATCTCCTTGGTCAAAAACTTTAAAGTTGGTTGGGTTCATTCCCGGTGGGAAAGCACGATTCCGATATATCGGGATCATTGAGGAAGCTGATTTAGTGAGAGAGAATTTGAGAGCGCTGGTGTCCCAGATCCGCAGAGAATTGGAGATTGAAGGGCAGCTGGAGCGGAGCAATGGTCTTTGTTGTTTGGGTGTCCAGATATAGCAGGGTAGTATGTCGGGCCTGAGGAGGTCGTTCTCGATGTCTACCCAGCGTATATGGGAGACTGAAGCATGCCAGGAAGCAATTTGGGAAAATTGTGCCACTAGGTAATACTTTTGGACATCAGGCAGGCCAAGGCCTCCAGCGAATTTGGGCTTGTGCATCGTGGTTCTATTTACACGGGGGCGTTTGTTGTTCCATATGAAATCGTTTATTTGTCTTTGAAGGAGTTTGAAATCCGCAGGAACCAAAGGGACAGGTAGGGCTTGGAATAAATAAAGTAATCTGGGGGGGATATTCATTTTGACTGTTGTGATGCGTCCTAGCCAGGAGATATGAAGAGGGGACCAGCGAGTCAGATCAGATTTGATTTGCTTCAGTAGGGGGGAGTAATTCAGTGAGTATAGTTGGGAGTACGTGGCCGATAGTTTAAGTCCTAGGTACGTCAAGGGTCTGTCAGAAATGTGGATGTCAAAGTTAAGGGATATTAGTTTGGTTATGTGTTTGGGGATATGAATGGGTAGGGCTTCAGACTTGGTCACATTTATTTTGAAACCTGTGAGGGAGGAGAACTTGTCTAGGACATGAAAAAGGTTAGGTAGAGAGGTCAGTGGGTTCGTAACTGAAAGTAAGATGTCATCCGCATATGCTGCTACTTTATAATGGTGAGGGGGTATCGATAGGCCAGTAATATCAACGTTGTCCCTGATTGTCTGGAGTAAAGGTTCAATGGAGAGGGCAAATAATAAAGGTGATATGGGGCAGCCCTGTCTCGTTCCGTTGTAATTGGAAAATCGTACTGGTAATGCACCAGGTATGCATATTTGGGAAGATGGTCTATGGAATATGGCAGCCATGCAGTTCTGGAAATTGTGGGGGAAATTCATGCGTTCGAGCGTCAGTCGTAGAAAGGACCAGTTCATACGGTCAAATGCCTTTTCGGCGTCAAGGGAGAGGAAAAGGGTTGGGGTGCGAGTGTGAGAAGAGTGCCACATCAAGTCAATACATCTCCTAGTGTTGTCCAGGGCTTGTCTATGTGGGATAAATCCCACTTGGTCAGGGTGAATGAGTTTTGGTAAGATAAGGTTTAGTCTGTTGGCCAGGATTTTGGTGAATAGCTTGTAGTCGGTGTTGAGTAGGGCAATAGGTCTATAATTGGCGGTGTCATCTTTGGGTTTGCCTGTCTTATGGATAAGTGAGATTGTCGCTGCTTGCATGTCGTCTGTGAGGTAGCAACCATCACGGAGTCCGTTGAAAAGGTCAAGGAGATGGGGTGATAGCTCCTCATTGAAGGTCTTGTAATAAAAATTGGTAAAACCGTCAGGTCCGGGGGCTTTATTCGCTTTAAGGGATTTGATTGCCGTCTGTAGTTCAGAGGAGTCAATCGGCTGGTCGAGAAAGTCGCTGTCGGCTGTCGAGAGATGGGCTATGTTACTTTTGGCCAAGTACTGGGTAATATCATGGACATGGGAAGGGTTAAGGAGAGTGTGGTCTGGGGAGTGTTTGTAAAGAGAGGAATAAAACTTAGAAAATTCGGTCGCTATGTCTTGAGGATGGGTAATAATGGTACCTGATTTTGTGCGGATGCTTGGTATGATCTTTGAGGCAGTTTGGGATCGAAGGCAGGAAACAAGGATCTTGTCCGCTTTGTTGGATTTTTCGTAATATGTGCGCTTTGTGAATTTCATTAATTTTGAGGTGTTGGCCAGGTGCAGTTTGCGAAGTTCTGTTCTGACTTTAGTAAGGTCGTTGGTCGTGCGGGAGGTTGGGTGAGATTTGTTAAGAGTTTCTAGGTTGAACAGTTCCGACTGTAGCTGTTGTGATATGCGTTCTCTCTCTTTCTTAAGGTTGGAGCATAAGGCTATGAGTTGGCCTCTAATGACTGTTTTATGCGCGGACCATAGAGTGGCCAAATCTGAAACGGAATCCTTGTTCAGAGTAAAATATTCAGCAATGGAGGTTTTGAGCGACGATACAACATGTGGTTTGTGGAGGATGGATTCGTTCAGTTTCCACGACCAATGCTTGGAGTGATGAGGGAGATTGAGGGTAATAGTGATGTCTGCATGGTCTGATAGAACAATGGAGTGAATTGCGGTAGAGGCGACCATGGGTAAACAGGATTTTGAGATGCAGAATAGGTCGATACGGGAGTAGCTCAGGTGAGGGTGGGAAAAAAAAGTATAGTCTTTTGTAGTCGGATGTTGGAGTCTCCATATATCCAGAAGGTTGTGGCGTTGTAGGAAGTCAGCTAAGTGTTTATCTGAAGGATATACAGAAGGAATTGTGGAAGACGATGTCCTGTCCAGTGCAGGGCAGGTGGTGGCATTAAAGTCTCTGCCGATAATCAGTCTATCAGTTGGGTGAGAGTCCAGAAAATCGGAGAGGGATATCCAGAAAGCGGCATCAGGGACCGCAGGGGCGTAGATATTCAGGAATGTTACGGGGGATGTGCCCAGTTGGCCAGTGAGTAATAGAAACCGGCCTGCCTTGTCGGCGTGGACAAATTGTGTTATAAAAGGGCATGATTTGCGGATGAGCACTGCCACTCCGGCTTTTTTGACTGAGTTATTAGCCATATGGCAGACATTATAAGTAGGATCACGGAATGTAGGTGGTGAATCGTGGGCGAAATGAGTCTCTTGGACAAACACCACATCAGCATTTTGTTTCTTGAAATAACGGAGCATGGACCTCCTTTTTTGCGGAGAATTGAGGCCATGTACGTTGAGGGACAGGAGAGTGAGCGGGGATGGCATTTTGGCACGGGATTCCTGGGCGGTGAGCAGGAAAGAAAAAGAGAAGAAAGATAAAGAGAATGGGAGAAGAGAGAAGAGAAATTTAAAGAAGAGAAAAAAAAAAAAGAGAAGAAAAAAAAAAAACAAAACACAGATGTTATTACCAATGTATGAGATAAACACTAAAAACACATATAGTAGAAATAAAAATACTTATAAAAATTAGAATGGCTGAAATACCAATTCAATAAAGAAATTCAGTAAAAAATAACAAAAAAAAAACATAGAAGGCTTATCCGTTATTTTTCGAGATCACTGTAACGATAACAGGCGCTGGGCTTACTTCAATGGCCAGACGCTCGGGTCGGGAGGAGGAAAATGTGATGCCGGGGATAAAATCACCGGCAGCACATGGAGTGGGTTATATAATTGTCTAACATCAATAGAGAAAAAACTTGTGGTAATCAACGGAAAACAGTATATTGCTATTAAATTTCAACAGGATTGATAAAAATGCATCAAAATTGGAGGCCTGAGGTGTGTGGTGGCCCGGGATGTATCTGGGTACCCCCTTTAACCCTGAGGTGTGTAGGAACCAGCTGTGTACGGGGGGTAATTTGGTACATTTAAAGGGCCTTTGGAGAGAGAAAACACGGGTTTTGACTTTCTTCATGGGCTGTGCAGGGAGGGGAGAGTGGTCCCTTTACTTTCTAGTGGGGAAGTAGGCTTGTATCGTTTGGGTATAGGTGATACATTGGGGGGTTGGAGAAACCCTTGTGTCAATAGGGATCAAACGGTCTGAAACGATTATGAGTGGTCTATATTGGCACTAGGGTGTCAGCTTAGAGACGTACAGGGTTATGTATATTAAGAAAATAGTGCAGAGTGGTATGATCATATCGGGGTAGGGCAATTCTCAAAAGGCAGTGTGCCACGAATCGCCTTAGGAGCGTGTGCTTGGTGATGTGATATATAATTTTGGGACCTTTGAATGGAGAATCCGTGTGGGGCGATTGTGTAGTATACTTATCGTCCAAAGTTCAATATGGGAAAGTCTCTCTGCCTTAGGATATAAGACAGTGTAGGGTCACGTGGTCGCTTTCTGGGATCTGTTGGGTTCGGAGCATCATCGTGGAGGTAATCCAGGTAAGGTACACCCTCAGGAGCAAGGCGAGAGCTTGGAAGAAGGACAATCTGCGTCGTGGGCACTGTCCTTAAATTTGGAAGCTTATCAGGCCCTTGTGTTTGGTCCTTTAGTTGTGGCTTGGTGCGAGGTTGAAATCAGCGCCGGGAGTCTAGGCCGGGGGCTCCGTGCTCTGGGTCCATCTTCCGGAGGGGCGAAATGGAGTGCGTCTACGAATGCCTGTAAGTCCTCATAGGTGGTGAAGGAACGTGTCGTGCCATTTTGCGCAATCATAATTTTGAATGGAAATCCCCAGGCGTATTTTAAGCCCACTGCTCGAAGTTGGTCTGTGAGAGGCTTCCACTGTTTGCGTCGGTATAGTGTAGCGGGTTCCAGGTCTTGAAACACTTGTACAGGAGCGTTATTATATTTCAGAGGGGTGCGCCGGGTGGATTTCATCACTGCCTCCTTAGTCTGGTGGTAGTGGAACCGGAGGATAACGTCTCGGGGCTGGGACCCAGCCGGGCCCGGAGCCCTCAGGGCTCTATGTGCTCTGTCCAGCATGAGGCGTTCTGAAGGTAAGTCAGGAAGAAGGTCCTGGAGCATTTGGAACAGGGCTGCCGGTAGGGCTTCAGGGCCCACCATTTCGGGAAGTCCCCTGATCCGGATGTTATTTCGCCGGGACCGGTTGCCTATGTCTTCCACTGAGAGTTCAAGCGCCGTTACTCTGTGGTATAGATCCACTGAATCGTCTGCTAGGTGTTCGTAATCGGAGGAGATGGCGCGGATTTGTTCCGTGTGGGTGTCCACCAGGGAGCGGGTATCTTGGACCTCCTGGCGAATGGTCGTGAGAGCGTTGCCAATTTCTTCTTTTATACAGGACTGCAGTCTGAGGAATATATCTTCGAGGTCCTGTTTTGTGGTCAGAGGCGGCGGTATGGGTGAGGCCGCCATGTTATCCAGAAAATGGCGTTCAGCAGGTAGGTTTTGTTTGCGAAAGATAGGCGCAACTTCGGGAGGGTCTTTTTTCTTCGCGCTTCGGGTGTGCGAGGGGGGACCCATGAAGGAGCTCACCCAGGTGTTGTTTGTAGGGAAAAGTCCTGTGAAAGTGCTATTGTAAGATATAATAGGCTCGGGATTCGCGGAGTTAAGCGGCCATCTTGGTACGGAGCCACGCCTCCTCCTCCCTACATAATGTTTTAACCCCTTAGTGACAAGACTTTTTTGCCTTGACTTTCCCTTGGTGACAATGGCTGTTTTAACATTACTGAGGTGTTTGTGATGAACTGTAATTTTGTTCACTCTCATTTAGCGTACACACACAAATTATATATTGTTTTTTTCGGCATTAGTTGGGCTTTCATTTGATACCATTATGCTTATCATAACGTATAATTTTATGTAAAAGAAAAGAATAAAATATGGTGAAAAAAATGAAATTTATTTGATTTACTGACTTTGATTTGAAAAATCTTATACTCATCTACAAAACAGAGCACAAAACCCTGCTAAATAGATTCTAATATTTGTCCTGAGTTTAGAAATACCCCATGTTTTCATGTTTTTTTATTCAGGTTACAGGGCAATAATTATAAGCAGTGCAATTCTATTTCAAAACAATTTTTCGCAAAATTATCGATACTAACATTGTAACACTGATATTGGTCATGAATCCCTGAATTACCCCCCACATGTACATATTTTTAAAAACTAGACATCTAAAGGTATTTAACGAGGGGTATTTTGACACTTTTCATGTAGCCATTTTACCACCAACCTTTGGCAAAGTTTGCACACATGTAAAAAAAAATTAGATTTTTCAAGCTGAGTGAAATACGTGTAAACATTTCCTGAAAATCTAAAGGGGTACTGCCAAACAACACCTCAATATGTGTTCAGCCAGGGCCGGCCTTAGGGGTGTGCGACCTGTGCGATCGCACAGGACGCAACACTCCAGGGGGCGCCTTCCCGGCAGTTGAAATAAAAAAAAAAAAAGTAAAAAAAAAAAAAAAGCCGGTAGAGGCACTGGATTGGGGAGATCAAAAGATCCCCCTTCACCAGCCCTCTGCTCGGCATGCTGTGCTGTGTCCGGGGAGGGGGCGGAGCTAAACGGCTCAGTGGTGTAGCTCCGCCCCCACCCTGTGAAGCAGAGCAGCGTCTGCTTCACAGGGAGCCACAGACAGCAATAGAAAGTGCTGCTCGGCTCCCCATGCTTAACAGGAGGTGAGAGGCAGAACAGGGGGAGGGGGAAAGAGAGAGACAGAACAGGGGGAGGGGGGAGAGAGAGACAGAACAGGGGGAGGGGGGAGAGAGAGACAGAACAGGGGGTGAGAGAAGGACAGAACAGGGGGTGAGAGGCAGAACAGGGGGATGGGGTAGAGAGAGGTAGAACAGGGGGTGAGAGGTAGAACAGGGGGAGTGAGAGGCAGAACAGGGGGTGCGAGAAGGACAGAACAGGGGGTGAGAGGCAGAACAGGGGGATGGGGTAGAGAGAGGTAGAACAGGGGGTGAGAGGTAGAACAGGGGGAGAGAGAGACAGAACAGGGGGTGAGAGAAGGACAGAACAGGGGGGAGAGAGAGACAGAACAGGGGGAGGGGGGGAGAGAGAGACAGAACAGAGGGAATGGGGGGGGAGAGAGACAGAACAGGGGGAGGGGGGAGAGAGAGAGAGAGACAGAACAGGGGGAAGGGGGGGGGGAGACAGAACAGAGGGAGACAGAGAGAGACAGAACAGGTGGAGGGGGGATAGAGAAACAGAACAAACCAGGGGGAAGAGAGAGAGACAGGAGGTGGGAGAGAGACAGAACAGGTGGAGGGGGGGGGGGAGAGACAGACATGGCAAGGAAGAAGAAAGGGACACATACATAGGGGGGTGAAAGATGGGGGGGGGGGCGCCATGGGGGAAGCCCGCACAGAGCGCTGGAACACTTAAGGCCGGCCCTGTGTTCAGCAACATCTCCTGAGTACAGAGATACCACCCATACATAGGTTTGTCAGGTTATTTGGGGGCTAAAGGGCCACAATTGGGAGGTGCGCATTCTGGATTTCTGACTTGGAATTTAGACGTACAGACAACCAGCGCCCATGTCCCATTTGGCACATTCTGGAAGACGGCCAATGTATTTTAACCCCATCAAACCATATATTTTTGAAAACTACACACCCTAGGGTATTTCAAATGGTAGTTTTTTAACACTTTCCATGCACTAATTCTTCCACCAGCCTATGGGTAATCATTTTGTGTGTGTTTTTTTGCACATTCACTGCACTTTAGGAGTACATTCACAGATTCTGTTAGGTGTTGCAGTCAAACAACACCTCAATATGTGTTCAGCAACATCTCCTGAGTACAAGGATACCACCCATGCATAGGTTTGTTAGGTTATTTGGGGGCTAAAGGGCCACAATTGGGAGGTGCGCATTCTGAATTTCTGACTTGGAATTTTGACGTGCAGACAACCAGCGCCCATGTCCCATTTGGCACATTCTGGAAGACGGCCAATGTATTGTACCCCCATCAAACCATATATTTTTGAAAACTAGACACCCTTGGGTATTTCAAATGGTAGTTTTTTAACACTTTATATGCACTAATTATACCACCAGCCTTGGGGTAGTAATTGTTTGTGTATTTTTACATACATTGTACTTCAAAAATGAATTTACAGATTCTTGTATGTGTCAGTGTCAAATAACACCCCAATATGTGTTCAGCTACATCTCCTGGGTACATTGATTCCACCCATGCATAGGTTTCTTGGATTGTTGGGATGCAATGCCAAATTTGTGACATATGAAGACATTTTTCTAATTTGTCATATTCTTTTACCCATCTTCTTTTGGGAACTTTTTCGCAGACACTGTGCAAATTATTGCCATGTAAGTGTATATATTTCATAAGTTGACACCCCAAGGTATTGTATATGGGGCGTATTGATGCCTCTGATGGAACCATTTAGTCAAAAAAATTGAGAGGACATGTGTGGTGGTAATTTTTCAATCTTGGTTTTTCCACCCACATTCCTTTTTGATGGTGATTTAGGAGAGCCTGTTATAAATTACTGCAAGAAAACACTCCAGGTTGTTTTCTGCAAGGCCCCCTGAGTATACCTATGCCCCCCATGCATAGGTTTGCCAGGATTTTTGGGAAGGTTGAGGCACAATTGAAGGACTTGGTCCTTTGGATTGAATTTGAGTTATTTGTTTGAATAGGCCTATCTTCATCTTGGGGACTTTTGCATACCCCATTTAGTTTTTTTGCCATGAAAGCGTACATATTTAGAAAGTTTTCACCCCAAGTATTGCATACGGGGTGTATTGATGTCTCTGATGCAACTATTTTATCAAAAACAATAATGGAGTAAGTGTGTGGTAGTAATTTTTCAATCTTGTTTTTTACACACACTTTTTTTATTGTGATGTAGGAGAACATGAAGTAAAAGAATAAAAAATCTGATATAGGAACAGTAAAAAAAAAAAAAACATTAAAAATAGGCTACGGTGTGATACACTTTAAAACATGTGCCAATACAGAGTCCCGGTTGTCCAGGACAATCAGGACAGTAAAATGTGGTGTCCTTTCTATGCCCCTTGCTGCTGCACACTCTGCACTTTTTGGGGGGGTTCTGTTTCCTAAGAGTAGGGGGGATTTTAAAAATAAAATGAGTAGCCCCAACCCTACTCTCCCCCATCATCGCCCGGGGACCAGGTGCATCGTGGTACAAGATCCCCGAAATGACCTGGAGCTGGAACTGCAAAAATGTCAGTCTCATTCCGTGGTTTGCTTTTTTGCAGAGCAAAAAAGCATTGTGGGTTGCTATCTGCATTAGGTAAATTGCCACCTTCTTGTACCACGCTTTTGATTTCCTCATGATGAGGTAGGGCTGTAGCAGCTGATCTGAGAGATCAACCCCACCCATATGCTTATTGTAGGCCCTGATGCACACGGGCTTTCTGGTGACCTCAGCTCTGCCACGTACAGAGACCTCCACAGTCCTCTCATCATGGATGGTGCTGAGCAGACACACATCCTTCTTGTCTCTGTACTTTACAGCCAAGAGCTCCTCTTGGCACAGAGCTGAGGTCTCCCCCCTTCTTAACCGGGTTTGTGCCAGATCTTTGGGGAAACCTATGCGGTTCTGGCGTATAGTACCGCATGCTACTGTATCAAAGCAGTACAGTAGCTTGAACAAAGGTACACTTGTGTAGAAGTTATCTACATACAAGTAACATAGTAACATAGTAATCCATCAAGTTCAACCCTTCTACCTATCATTTCAGCGTTTTGATCCAAAAGAAGGCAAAAAAAAACCCTAAGGAAGCTTTTTCGAATGTTGCCTCCCAGGGGGAAAATCAGATTTCTCCTTGGATCAAAAAGCTCTATTATTAATGCTCATTCTATTATTAATACCCCTGTATGTTCTGCTTTTCTAAAAAAAACATCCAGACCATTTTTAAATGCATCTATTGTGGTTGATAGCACTACCTCTCTTGGCAGGGAGTTCCATAATTTTATTGTCCTTACCGTAAAGAATCCCTTCCTTTGCTGCCTATAAAATCTTTGCTCTTCCAGTCTCAGGGAGTGACCTCTTGTTCTTTGTACATTTCTATTAATGAACAGATCCCTGGAGAGTTCCTTATATTGTCCCTGCACATATATATATAATGTTATCATATCCCCTCTAAGACGCCTTTTTTCTAAAGTAAATAAATGCAATTTTTTTAAGTCTCTCTTCATAACTAAGATCCTCCAATCCCCTTATTTATTTTGTAGCTCTCCTTTGCACTTTTTCTAGTTCCTTAATATCCTTTTTAAGGACTGGTGCACAGAACTGTACTGCATATTCAAGGTGAGGTCTTACCATTGATTTGTAAAGAGGCAAGATGATATCCTCCTCCCATGAATCTATACCTCGTTTTATACATGCCAATATCTTATTGGCCCTTGCAGCTGCTGATTGGCATCGGGCACTGTTGCCAAGTTTGTTATCTACAATGATTCCTACATCCTTTTCGTTAGTAGTTTTTCCCAGGGAAATACCATTTAACGTATATGTTGCTTTGTTATCATTTTTCCCATAATGCATAACTTTACATTTGTCTATATTGAACCTCATTTGCTACTTTCATGTCCAGTTCCCCACTCTGTCCAAATCTTCCTGTAAAGAAAAAACATCAAGATTAGTCTTTATTACCTTACCTAATTTTGTGTCATCAGCAAACACTGAGCACTCAGCACAACGTGGGGGATCATTAATAAACATAGTGGTACCCTTTGTTCATAAGGGGGGAGTATTAGGTCCCAAACGATCTTGGCACTGGTTCCCAGATGTTCTGGGCAACCTGGAGGGTCAAGGTGGCTATCCTTTCCCTCATATACCCGGAAGGCCTGAGTGTACCCATTCTCGCTATTGCAAAGTTTATACACCTTGATGCTATACCTGGAGCGCTTGGAAGGTATATACTGTTTGAATCCCAACCTTCCCTTGTTGGGAAGCGAGGTGGGTAATCAGGGGGCGGATTTTTAACAGCCTGTCAAACTGGGGGTGCTCTCTAGGGGGGCACAGGCTGTTATTACTGAAGTGCATGAAACGCAGGAGTGTTTCATAATGCAGCCTAGGAATTGTTTGAGGGAAAATTGGGGTGCTGCATATAGCACTAGTGCTCCAGTAGGAGCGGAGTGAGGGCTTCTTGATGATGCCCATCAATAAAGTGAGTGCCGAGAATTTCAGAAATTCTGGCACATCAGTGGGGGCCCAGTGCAGCTTACCCAAAAAAGACTGCGGGTTAGCAGCACGGTACTGCTGGGCAAAAATATTAGTTTGGGAGACAATGTCCCCGAAAATGTCATCCCTCAGAAAAATCTGCACAAACTGCAGGGGGGTAAAACCCGTGACATCAGTATTGATGCCAGGAACTGCAGTGAAAGGAGGGATAGTTGGCCTATAGCGATTAGGCGCTACCCACTCCTCAGCAGCACTGCCAGCTGGAGTCTCGTGACTCCTTGTGGCAGGGGGCCCAGCAGCCATTGATACATCACTAGATGATGTATCAGTAAACTGATCAGGGTCAAAATCTGACCCTGACTCAGTGGCCTCAGAATCTGAGGCGAGGATGGCATAAGCCTCCTCAGCGCTATACAAGCGCTCAGACATAATAATACAAAGTTTACTTTACTTTAATAATTAACCCCTAAAAAAATGCACAGACAGCAAAAATATGTTGCTGTGCAAGATCACAGTTTACACGGTGATCAAAGGCAGGGAAGGGGTTAACACACAGGGAATGGCTTTGAAAAAAGCCTTTGGGTCTCACAATTTATTAAATATATAAATGAACTAACTTACTAACTCTTACAATACTGATCTGTCTCTCTCTCTCACCAAAACGCAATTGAGGAGAGGGAGGCAGATCTATACTGGTCAGAGTCAATATTGATAAATATTGCTCTGACCAGACAAATGGTGAGAGCTCATCAGAGCTCTCACCCCACCTCCTTTCCCCTCTATTGGCTGTTACTGATTGTCTCTCTGATGAGACAATCAAGTAACACCTCTAGAGGGAGTAAAAAAGTTTTTTTTTTGCTTTTTTGTGTGTTGCTGACTGCCTTGACATGTTAGGCATGTCAGCAACACACACACAGAGCAATAGTAAGCGATTAAATTCGCTTCCTATTCTCTTTACCACCGCAGACGGATTTAAAGGCTCCGCGCCTTTAAATCTGCCATCTTTAAATAGCTCACCGGAGCGATCGGCGGTGATTTCCGTATTGCACAATGCCTCTCTACCGGAGGCATTGTAGCAATACACCGGAGCACTGAAAGCGACATAAAAAGTCACTTTCAGTGCTCTTTTAACCACCACCCGTTTTAAAGGCACTGTGCCTTTAAAACCGGCATTTCGATCGCTCTCCGGAGCGATCGAAATGCGGGTAGTGGGTTTTTTTTGTATTGCACAATGCTTCCAAGTGGAAGCATTGGTGCAATACCGAAAAAGCACTGAAAGAAAAAAAATCGCTTTCAGAGCTTGTTTCAGCACAGGACGTGCCAGGCAAGTCCTTTGTCGTTAAGGGAGATTCTCCCAGGACGTGCGTGACACGTCCATTGTCGGCAAGGGGTTAAAAAAATGTTTTATCAATGTGTCTATAATGTAAGCACAACACCCATTTCTTTACTGGAATTTATAAAAATAATTAATTTTATTAGTATTATTTTACTATTTTATGGTAAAAAGTGTATATTATATCATACCCACATGTATGGGTACACACATGTATAGCGATCCACATATGTTAATTGATACTGTATATAATTATTGATTATACTGTACTGCTTATTTCAATTTTATATTTTGTAAATATCAACTAACATTTATTTTAAAAAGAGAGAGAATATGGATTGTATTAATTATCACTTCTTATCTTTACAGGTAAACTAATCTACTCGGATGCTGTTGTTTTTTTTTTTAGCACTTTAGTGAAAACACATTTCCAGCATATCAACTTTGATATGTGTAGATGTCCACACAACACAGTGAGGCATATGATTGGCTGCCATGTAAAGCACATCATCGCTGTGATTGGTGAACACAGAAGAAGGAAAAGCAAGTTCCCGGAGGACTGCCCTGTTTGCAAGGCAAAGTCCTGCAGCAGAAGTCAGTGAGCATGAGAGTGAACATATGTATACTTCTACAAAGATGGTAATTGAATATATATGTCAGATTGCACAGAGAGGTTAAATTATGTATTTGGGGCAATGATAAGAAAACTTTATTGGAGGGGCATGGCTAGCCACTGAGGAAGATGGCTGCTTAACTTAGGAGCTCCGTCACCCTCTTTCTCCTTTTGCTCACCACAGCTACATAAATCACGATGAGGAGCAATAAACGGGGGTCCCTGGAACCCTAGGAGGTAAGGGGAAACAGTCTTCAAGCTCCTTCAGAGACTTCTTCCATACTCCGGAGGCACTCGCATCGCAACAGGAGGGGGACCACGAGGCACGCTCGCCGGCTACTTCCCTCTCTGCAGATGATAGCTCTGCAAACTCTACCTCCCTCTGCCCTGCGCAACAACATATATTCTCCTCTGGCCTGTGGAAGCATAATTTCGTCAACCTGATCTTAGAGCTGAAGCACACAGTGCAAGATGAGGTAAAGCAACTGATGACAGACCATTGAGGCCTGGAAACGAGAGTGGTGAAACAGGAGGCCGAAGCGGTATCACATGCACTACCTTTCCCGTCTTGACCGTACAGTTACCCAGCAGGCCAAATTCTTCGCGGACTACTGCAGACGGTTGGAGGACCTGGATAATTGGGCCGCCGGCACAATATTAGAGTTCGTGGAGTACCTGAGACTACAAATGGTTTGGAAGAAGATGTTTTCGATCTACTCACAGCCATCTTTGATGGACAGGGCTCATAGAGCTTTCCAGCCCCGGGGCCCTACAAATGCTCCCCCATGGGATTTATATGCAGAATGGTGAACTTTAAGCTAAAAGATGAGATTATGAGGAAGACCTGAGATATTAAAACATGGTGACATGATGGCCACGATATTACCTTTTATCAAGATCTCTCAGACCTCACCCTCCAGGCACACAGGGCGCTGCGACCACTCACAATTATCTTGCAGCAGAAAGATATCCGTTACTCAAGGGGTCACCTCTTTAACCTGATGGTGTATTTGGGGGATAGAACCTAGGTCGTAGGCTACTACCATGCTTTACCTGATTTATTATCCGAATTGGGGCTAACTGACCTCTGTATCCCGGACTGGAACCAGCCAAACATTCGAGCCCCAGCTATACCCTGGACATACAACCCAGGTCGGATGCTGCAATGCTCTAGAGCCCCAGCTAACCTAGCGAGGTCTACTTCACGGCCTAGAGAAGAACGGCCTGACATGGCCAACCCACACAGAACGGAGAGAGAGGGGTGAGGTGCTGATGTGGACATACCCACCTTAATGGACACCGAATGGAACACTGAACTGTATATACTCAGACGCAGATGGACTCTGACACATTCTGGCCACTGAATAGCTTCTTGAATTGGCTTTTAGATATGCACTACGGATCCCCGTCTACTTCGCCTTAGGCTCAAAAGACATTCACAGGCAGTGACACAAGCTGTTTCCGGTGATCATGCAGAACCTCAGATCTATCTGTTATTGAATTTTGTGATACTCACTTGTTGATCCTGTAGCCACTGGGCTCCCTGGAGTGGGAACTTTGTGAGACCCTGGAATTGAGATCTGCAACCCTGTGCACCAGACATGAACATGACCCTTTGCTAGAAATATGGCCCCCTCTTTTTTGCTGGCGGCTCCTCACGCTTAAGTTTTGGGACTTTTATTTTTTACCCCTTCTCATAGTACCTATGTGATATGTCTTTCCATTTTCCTAAACACACCTGAAATTTCCGATGGGTGCTGTACATGCGGTTCAGTGAGTATCACCTCTTGGGAACCTTGTACAAAAATGCTGCCCCCACACATATTGTATACTTGATATTGGTGACAGTTATCGTACACCCACTGAGGTTGCCCCCACAGCCCAACGGAGGGTAAACATTCTATCCATCCGATTTTTATATAAGCTATACCATTCTGAAAAGTTATCTCCCCAGTTGTGTTTTGCAGTAGCCTACCCGCCTTGTTCTGGATCCTAAAAACTGACAACCCCTGAACCATGGATCCCATGCCCCCGACAGGTGCCCCCTCATCCATATTACCTACCTACCAACAAAATACCCAGGTGGGGAGATGTTTAATATAACACTGATTGTACATGCTGCCCTCCAGCGAACATCCGCTTAGACTATACTGTGCCCAATTATACGCAACTATACACGAGTAATGGGGTAACTCCCACCAGACTCACGATGCATACATGCTACAGAGTTCAAAAATCGATAAAAAAAAAAGGGGAGGGGAGGTTGACCTGTTCATTACCTTCCCTGTCCCTGTGTTGATTTAAACATGTTGTTATTATATTAGAGGGTGACTAACCCCTTAATGGTTATTTCTTTGTTATTATTTACTGTAAACTCCCTGGCTCTGGGAGTCACGCGCTTCCGATAGGCTGACACCTCCCTTAGACCCATAGTTTTATTGGCCGGAACACGGAAGGTTGCTCCATTGGTGCGGGCACCCCATTCCTAGGCCAATCGGAGCCACAGGGTTTTCTTAGATTTTCCTTGCTTTTCCTAGACATCCTCCCACTTCCACCCTCTCCTTACTGTACCACAAATGTGTACTGAGAGGGCATTTTATAACACATGCTACCGCACGTAAAAATACCAACCAACACTATAGACCTTAGCGGGTTGTACCCTCAGATTGTTGCTCTTGAGCGGACCCATAAGGAACAGCTTAGGGTGGATGAGTTCCAATGACTCTTACTACTGAGGAAAGATTTAGCCACGATACTTAACCAACAGGCCCAACGTAATTTTACTAAACTCAAAGCAATATACTACGAGCATGGTAATAAACCTGGAAAATATCTGGCCAGAGCTTATATCCCTAAAATTTGAGATGTTGCAGGGACCACCCGACTCCTTCCGACAGACATAGCTACAGAATTTGTCTCATTTTACACTAATCTGTACAATATTGCCCCTGACACAAACAACCCGGCACGCACAGCCCACCGCACACGTCAGATAACGGACTACCCGACCAAACATGTATCCCCGACACTTTCATAAGAGGATGAGGATGCTATTGACCAATTTCGCTGATAGAACTACAGTTGGCGATCCATAATACTAAACTGGGCAAATGCCCAGGGCCCGATGGCTTCCCGCTGCAATACGACAAAAAATATTCCAGCATCCTTGTCCCCCATATGGTTGACGCTTTCAACTTCAGTATTCAATGGTGAGTTGATACACCCACATACCCAGTCAGCAACAATCTCCTTAATACCTAAAGAGGGGAAGACCTGGAGCAATGCGGCAGATATCGGCCCATCTCGTTATTGAACGCAGACTTGAAACTGTCCTCTAAGATACTAGCCACAAGGATCCAGCGTCTCTTACCTGGTCTGATCCACCCGGATCAAGCAGGATTTGTCCTAGGGCAGGAGGCCAGGGACTGCACAATACGTACAATCAACCTGATCCACCATGCCAAATCAATGCTATTCTTTTATCAACAGACGCTGAGAAAGCGTTTGACTGCATCGATTGGACCTTTCTCTTAGAAGTTCTCAAACATGTCGGATAAGGACCCCGTGTAATTACATGGGTGATGTCCCTGTACTCCCGCCCCTCGGCTAGAATCTGGATCAACGGCACATTATCTGACCATTTCCCCTATCGCCAATGGCACAAGACAGAGCTGGACGTTGTCCCCACTGCTCTTTGCCCTCACCCTTTTTGGAGGCTGTACAGGGTAACCCTGATATCAAAGGCCTACAAGTGGGCAACACAAAGTGCTGGGGTTTGCAGATGACCTACTGTTCACCCTTACCACACCTAGGACATCGTTACCATTACTAATGCAGGAGTTCGATGACTATGGTGCGCTGGCGAACCTCATAATCAATCCTTCTAAATCTGAAATATCAATCTACCTAAACCTGAAATTCTAAGTCTGTCTAACTCCTTCACCTTTACGTGGTGCAGAGACAAAATGAAATAATTGGGCATATGGCTCACTAAAGATCCACTTATACTAGCAGAACTTCCCACCCCTTTTGGGTATTATACAAAAGGATCTGAATACATGGGGTTCCACATTTATATCCTAATTGGGTAGAGTCAATGCATTAAAAATGAATGTTCTCCCATGACTATTGTACCAGTTTCAGTCTCTGCCACTTAAACTACCACAGGCCCTTTATGCCTCCCTGAAAACTGTTTTGAAATTTATTTGGGCTCACACCCGAGACTCAAGATTGACTTACTGTGGCCTGGGTTTACCCTGTATGCGAACTTATTACCAGGCGACCCACTTCTTGCATGTCTTGGAATGGGTGATCCACCCTCCCCATAAGTTATGGATCGCTGTTGATCCTTAGCCCTCTACATTTATTACCGTGGCTCCATCCCCATAAGATGAAGACGCTTGTCGCACAACACACACTGATCTTATGGATGCTTTCAATCCTATATATCCATAGCCAGAAAGGCATCCTTCCCTCCCACCCCTCCCCCAAAACCCTGCTTCGACAATCCGGAATTTACCCCGGGACAGCAACCAGGGCCTTTCACCCAGACAACTGTGACTGACTCAACAATTGGCGACCTCCTGTTAGACAGTAAACTTAAGGCACTTGCTGACGTACTCCCTGATAAAACCCCCTCCCTCATGGATCGATTTCACAATGCCCAACTAAGACTCTTTTATAACACTGCACTACGTAAACACCTATACTCCAGACCACTGACTGTGTTCGAGAAATTAGCCTCTGACGATGCTTTTGAACTCCACACCTGCAACTTTGCTGACTCTCATAGGGAAATGGGAAACAGCTCTTCAGACTTCCCTGACTGAAGCACAATGGGGAAAAATATTTAAACTTAACTATTTAAACTGTAGTAATAAAGCCCAAGAGATGTCTTATAAATTTCTCACTTTCTGGTACCGTACACCGGTGCGGCTTCAGAAAATGTTCCCCTGCACCCAATAGAGTGCTGGCGCTGCGGCATGGCTCCTGGTTCCATGCTACACATCTGGTGGGAATGCCCCCTTATCACACCCTTCTGGGCCAAGATATACTTTGTACTCCTAACTCTAACAGACAAGCCCCCACCTTTTCAACAAGCACCGATGCTACTCCACCATACCACAATCCCTATTACTCAATACAAAAAGTCAATTGTGCGGCATTTACTTAATGAAGCAAAGGCACTGATATCCGCACACTGGGGCGACACATCAACTCCCACGTTTCGGGAGTGGGTCCTGAGAGTAGAGAATGCTAGACACATGGAAGAGCTTATCAGGAAAGCTGATGACTGCCATGACTAACATATCCAAACATGGTTCTGTTGGTTGCAATTCCTTGGGCTGTACTTCACAATACTTAAGCTGTTATATATGCTCCTCCTGTCTTTTTCTGTAATACAGGGAAGATTGGGGTTTCCCCCCTGGAGCTATAGATATATACCCCGAAATGCTCTCCCCTTGCTTGTACCTCACTCCCCCCTCTTCTCATCCCAATTGCTGGTTTGAATCCTAGATGGACCTCATACTGTTTGGTTATTATCTCGTTTATGCCTTCAACAAATGACATATTGATTGTGCTTTTTCATTCTGTGTTCACAGCTCATATACTTTACTTCCCTAAAATGTTTTCCGTCTGCTGCGCCGGACACTATTTACATATTGACTGATCCCCCACCATTCTTTGTTTCTGTACCACCCCAACTATAATTGTTACCTTAACACAAAAACTCAATCAACATTGAATTACAAAAAAAAAAAAGAGAATACTTTATTAGGTTTGCCCTTTCTAGAAATCGGAACTACTACCATACAATTGAGATAATCCATTGTCCTTTCACTATATCATGTCGGATGACAAAATGTTTATCACACAGTGGACAGAACTGGAGGGTGAATGAGGCAGAATCACTGTACGGTTCTCTCCCTCTTCAGATTTGTATTTGGTGTCCTTCCTTTCTTGGGAATATTTTCTTCCTGCACAACCTCCGCTACCCTCTATAATGAAATGACATGATGCAATGTCAGGCAGGTTTTGCATATCTATAAGCAACATGGTATGTGATAGACAGAGGAATAGGTAGTATGCAGCAATAAAACAAATGAAAATATCAGCACAGAAAAAAATTCCTGATGCTGATACAACGAAAATATAAGGATAATTATTTTATTATCCTATTTCAATTCCTTCGTAGTGTCAGTAACTGGGTTATAGCTTGTAAAGCAATATACATGTCAGGTTTCAAAACATTGTTTTCATTTTAAGATATATGACGTTTCAACTTACTTTTGTTCAAACATGTTCACTAAGAAAAATCTTCTGCCAACTGCATTTAATTAGCAACATCTCTTTGCTAATGAGTGAATGAGTTGGCTAGCCCACTTTGCTAACTTATGCCATCAGAATGCTTGGTTGCATAGGGAGATATATTAGCGGTAGAAAGAGGGAAGTGCTCATGCCATTGTACAGAGCACTGGTGAGACCTCACTTGGAGTATTGTACGCAGTACTGGAGACCATATCTCCAGAAGGATATTGATACTTTGGAGATAGTTCAGAGAAGGGCTACTAAACTGGTTCATGGGTTGAAGGATAAAACTTACCAGGAACGGTTAAAGCATCTTAACATGTATAGCTTGGAGGATAGACAAGACGGGGGTATATTGGAAATATTGATCGAAAACATTTAAATACATAAAGGGAAACAACACAGTAAGGGAGGAGAGTATATTTAAAAGTATATTTTATAAACTATGACAACAAGAAGGGATAGTCTTAAATTAAAGGGGCAAAGGATTAAAAGTAATTTTCTGTGATGGTAGTGGATGCATGGAATAGATTTCCATCAGAAGTGGCAGAGGTTAATACAGTGAAGAAGTTTAAGCATACATGGGTTAGGCACAAGGCTATCCTAGATATACGATAGGGACACATTCTATATTTCATTGTTGTCTGTTTAATACTTCTGCAGAATCAAAACAATAAAGTAGGATTTTTCTGTGTTTTTAGCAGAATGGAATAAAGAGATCTAAACACAAGCAATTTATATAGAACATTCATGAAGTAACAATTGTATGAAATCTGACATCTATTTTACTTGAAAACCTATATTGCACAATAATTTGAACTGTGCTTAAAATAAAATAGAATAAAATATATATTCATTTTATCTGGAAGAAACAAAACAAAGCAGCAGGCATGTACAAGATTAAGAAAGTTATTTGGGATGAAGACTTAAAAAAAAAAAGAGAGATACAAAACGGAAGACTAAAAGATAAGAAAATATAGGACATTTAACCACATTGCACCTGATCCACAGGCACATCCACACGTGTATGTCTGTCTTCCTTTACTTCCTTGGCTCCTTGTAGCTCATCACGAGTCTTTTTCACCTTGAACACTCCTTCTCCTACTGGATTGAATAGGTACCGTTGTGATGTTACATTTTGAATTTTGTAACTTGATTAATGCACACATAAACTTACTTCAGAATCTCCCACAACTCATTATCAACATAGGGAAATTCAGGTCAATCTGTTTATCATGCAGTACTCTGTATTATTATTTAATTTTTTTTAATACCTCTGCTTGAACCACATGAAAAGGAAGTTGTGCGGCTGCAAATAAACCTTTGCCACTATAATAGCAATGAAAGCAAATTAATGTAATATGGGGAGGTACTGAGGTCTTCTGATGCAGGGAGAGATACTGGAATGTGAGGTGGAGAGGATCCTATGATGTTGGGTGCTCTGTTGCCAGTTGTGCAGAGACTTTATACTAGGGGAGAGGCAGAAGAGCACTTTGAGAGGCCAGTCAGTGTAGATGGATGAAGGTTTTGTGATTCTTTGTGGAGTGGGAGGTAATAGAGACATGAGATGCAGGGAGAGGAGTGGGTGGAGAGTGGAGACAGGAGAGTTAGGAGCAATGAGCGGTGCACACAGGCAAAGGTTTGTCCAGGGTGACATAAACATTAAAAATAGTGCTGGGGTCACTGTGAAGAGTGCACAGATAAAGAATCTCACCATTTGTCTCAAAGTCTGTTACTTTTTTCCGAGGACGCACTCTAACCGGTTTTGCATAGAAGATTGATTCTTCATCTTTGGTAGGGTTCTGGTGATCAGAAAAGATCTCATCCACACCAGTCGATTGGACCCTCCGTCCATTCCCCTTAATCAAATAAATATGATAAAGAAACGTGCTCTTTAAAATCACAATAAAGGGATAATAAATACACTATTATTTATTTAAAGGAACAAATATATATATATATATATATATATATATATATATATATATAATTTGTTCCCTTAAATAAAGAATAGTAAATTTACTATTCAAGGGAGCATGCTTTGGTATAATTTGTTCATTTAACCCCTTAGTGACATGACCTTTTGAAATTGTCTTTCCCTTGGTGACAAGGACTTTTTGGGGTGTTTGCGTTTAGCTGTAATTTTTTTCTTTCTCACATACGGTACCCACACAAATTACATTTTTAAAGCCATAAGAGGGCTTTCATTAGATACCATTATGTATTTTTTTACACAAATTCAAATCATTAACAAAGACTAAATAGTTTCAAAATGTGGTTCCGAGTTCATAAATATGCTTGTTTCCATGTTTTTCTGCAGTTTTTTTGTGAGTTATAGGGCAAAAAACAAAAAGTGTTTTTTTCCCTAGTGACCTTTTGACCCCAACCCAAACACTACATTTAACCCTAATGCTAACTCTTAATTTATTCTAATTTTAATTGTAATCCTATCCCTTATACTAACCCTAATATAATTGTAACATTAACCATTATTCTAACACTAACCCTAGATTTGAGCTAATTAAGTCTTTTTTTTTTAATTGTAATGTTGCTGGCTGCCTCTAGGGACAGTCGAGCAACAGCATCAGAGCGACGGAAGTGGTGCTCTCCAATATGATGTTTACGATCACTCCTTTGGTGATCGTGGGTGCCCCAGATGAAACATTTCGGTGCTGCCTAATGCTTCGACATTGAGGCAATAGAGCAGCACTGTCAGAGCATTTTTCGCGATATATCTCATACCAAAGCATCCTCTCTTGAAAGCTTGTCAGTTAGGATAAAGACAGTTAGGGTCATGCAAAGAACTTGCTTTCATTCAGAAAGATTAGCTTTCTCATTTACCTGCACTGTAGAGTCTGCGAGAGGATTAGAGTCACTGGCACCACCTTGGGATGCACTATTAAACTTTCCAACCTAGCAAAAAAATAAAAAAAACTTTATGACACTGACCCTATAGCATGGCAATAATAATTATGTTTTAGTTATGTGTAACATTACTATGACATTAAAGCCTTTGCTCAATTGAGAAGTAGCCTACAAATTGAAAACAAACAAAAACGGTCTGTACTTCTCACCCTAATAAAGTTTGCAACAAATATATAAACATAATACAAATGAGAGGTTTTGGTTATATGAATTGGCCAAAGCGCAATTAAGCTCACCCGCCACATCAAGGCACACTCTCAGTAGGGTGAAAACCTACTCTGAACTATCTACACAAAGCAGTTTATACTGCTATCAAAACCCTTTTTAATGTGTTGGAGAAGGTGCAATTAAACCTCCTCCCAATTAACCCCCTTTACCATCAACCTCAACTATGTGCAAGCAGGGAAAAGAATAGTGTCAGTGCGCTAAGCTAGTCACAGGCTCAAATAATTTAAATGTATAAAATGAAGCGGAGCTAACTGTAACAATGCACCCTTGTGCAGACTCATCCAGGCTGTATCCAGGCTTTTCTGTATCCTTCTTGCTTTGCTTTCTTATTAGTTATGATTATTCCTGCCTTGCCTTGTATGCCCTGCCTTGCCTTGTATGCCTCTCTGCCTGTCCTTATTTTCCATTCCAGGTTTTCTCTCTATCCCTCTGCTTTGTCAGTTTTCTATTTAAACCACACCCGTTGCTTTTCAGTCCTTTGCAGCAGTTCACATGTATTTTCTCTGTTTAAGTTCAGTGCCATTTATGTGTCTTAGATTCTATTTATGCTTTTCTAATATTGTTTTAGTTACGGCCTAATGTGGGATACCTTGACGTGGTTGGCAAGCTAACATCTAAATTGGCCAATTTGTTTGAACCAAACCCCCACCTTTGCCATCTTTAGTGTTAGGCTAGTTCCTGTATTTATGTTTGTTCCTGTGTATGTGCCTTTTGTGTTGCTTTGTATCACTTATCCTTAGTTTGGTTTCTGCTTTCTTACTTATGTTTATCCTCTGTCCTGTAGCCCTGCATTCTGTATTTTAGTTCTGTTCTCCTCAGTTCCTTTTCTGTTTTAGCTCTGCTTGGCTATCAGTTCATTTCCTCTCTAGCCCTGGGACCTGGATACAGCAATTGCTTCACAGGGCCTAGTTGTGGCTGCAAAGACTTGGGGTCCCAAACCTCCAAGCGATTGCAGTTACCCAGCACCAGGTCCTGTGTCTCCACCCTGCAATGCAGCTCCTGATCTCGGGTGCTCAGGGTCCCTTTACCATCCTGGACCCCGTGCGTTACACTAACAGATGTGAATATGCAGAGTACATCTACACATATTGAGTATATCTACACAGCCATTTATTCCAATTCAGAATAAATTCCAGTGAAATATGTGATATATAGTGAACTAGATGCAGAAAGGTTTTAGGATTCTCTGAAATAAAAGGTTCCGGACCTTTAGTACTTTACCATCTTGAAAAAACATAAGTAAGGATAAAATCTGTATTTACCGAGGCTTTGGGAATCCTACGCTTGACATTATCACGAGTCCTGTAATCAATACATAAAAGGAGAAAGACTGGATTATTAAAAAAAGTTTGAGAGAAAAAGGAGAGTTTATATGGGCATTGGGAGTGATGGTCAAGAGGCGAAGGTTACAAAATGATATAAAAAGTTAAGAGAAAGTGGAGGAAAATAGAGTACTTTTCTTGATGTGGTATCAGGAGTTCCGCATATGGAAGGCATTTGTACTTCTCTGATCCAACAGCGACATAATATTCCCCACTAACTAGCTCACTCCCACAAGAGAGTGACACTCCATCCACGGTGCAGAGTCTGCAGAAAGAATACATTAGTTATAACATCACTTAAATAGAGAAAACATAATTCTAGGTTTACACAACCAACCTCCTGACAGCGCCATTGTATAAATTGGCTTTCTCTGTTAGAAGTGTCAGAACCAGCTCCCACTCTTTCAGGATATTTGGGGAAAGAAGTACACGGAATGGAGGTGTCCTAAGATCCCCATTACGGAAAACGCTAGAATGAGAAGAGGAGGGAACAAATGCTTAGTAACACAACACATAGAGTAACTTCTCCACATACGTTCTTATGTTACTTTCTTCAGCCTACAAGCTAACTGATAATCATAGGAAATGTACTTCCCAAACATCAGGTTAGCCATCACAGTCTTCAAAAGAATCACTGGTTAAGATACAAGCACCAACCACTGCTCAGCTTAACTGGTGAACATAGGAAATTACAAAAAAGCAAAGCAGAAGACAGAGAATGGTCCTTAAAGTCTGTGGTGCACATGGGGCAGTCAATCCGAATGTCTGTACAAGCCAGAAGTTTATGCTATGCAAAGGACAGCTTCAATGAAGGCTTGAGAATTAGATACGTTGAAATAGCTAATTATTCAGTGCACATTCAAATCATTCCCTGTACAGTTTTGCCTTGCATTTAATCTATTCACACACCATCAGATTCCCACTTGTTTATGTTGTTTTAGCAGTAATGGACATATTCGCCTTAGCAATACTCACTGAATGATACAAGGTAAATGGGTGTCATTCTTCCAGCGAGCTCGAATATCCACTTTACGAGGAACCTGGGAAGTCATTTTAGAATTCGTCATTGTGATATTTATATTTGGTGGTTTGCTTTTTAACAACCTAACCTCCTATTATATGATTCTATAAATTACATCTCTCCGGCAAAAGCAATGTTTCATTTAGAAAGGGTGTAGAAAATAAAAAATGAAATGCCAGGATAATGCAGGGTTTTGTATATAAAACTTAAAGTAGAATATAACACTAAAAGGACAACCAAATAAGCATATTATTTTTTGAGGTAAAATATGGCAACCTTTCTACTGAAGTTTAGTCAAACA
This sequence comes from Pelodytes ibericus, assembly GCA_036172795.1. Lineage (NCBI taxonomy): Eukaryota > Metazoa > Chordata > Amphibia > Anura > Pelodytidae > Pelodytes > Pelodytes ibericus. The sequence goes on from CM069857.1 coordinate 166,121,594, forward strand.
CAATAATGCACAGTTTGAGTTTGGTCAGTTAATATTTCTTAACAAGGGACTACACCTGACAATGTTTTAATCAGAAGGTAAGATATGTTTGGTTAAAAAGTCCTCTGAATCATGCTACTGTGGAGCACCACTCAGCAGTGCTTTGCGTTTGATTTGGAAGCCAAACACTGACTTCTATAGTGCCCTGTCGTGGAGTAGCTTCATCTCCTAGCCCACCACTGCACACTGCTCCTAGCCACACACATACAGACCCATGTTGGAGGGATTGACCGTCATCATAGCCTCTGTCTTATCAAGGAGCACTGCGTTGTGAGATGAAAGCTCCCCTGAGTCTTTGCTATTTCCAACACTAGGCTAAATTTCTTTTGGAATTGTGCACTATTGAAATGACACTTGTAACAAGACAGAAGTGGCTTACTCCCTCTCTAACTGCACGAGAATTTAAATAAGGCTTAGAGGACTTTAAAAGGATGGTTTTCAGATACAGTTGATATTTAAAACTACATTGTAACAAATTATTTCAATATGTCACAGTTCAGAGACTGACACTATAGTTGAATTTCAAATGACAAAAAAAAGCACATTTCTGAATTCAACTAAACAGGATAATTCCCTGTAGTTTTAAGAATTTCAAAATCGCTGAGAAACTTGGTTTTACAATCTTCATAACAAAATATCAGTGCCTTACCTTTTACAGTGAAAATCCTTAATGCAAGCAAACTAAACAGTATGTACTTATGTCTCCAGAGAGGCAGATGAGAACAAACAAGCACAAAGCAAAAGTGCCAAACTAACCTGCTGTGTGTGTCTGCTTTTGGGCACAGCTGGCGGTTTAACCTCAGTGTGAAGGTAACTGTGAGAAAACGGCAAATTAATAAGCTTATGTGCTCAGGGTAGACCTAGAGAACAGATAATGACATACAAGATATCCATGCAAGTGTGGTTGACTTTAAAATGTCATCTATGTTTATACATACACAAATCACATAATAAACTCATATACACATGGATGTGCTCTCACGTAAATAAATATACTCACTCAAGTTTTCTGAACTTCTCTGTCCCAGCAGCTACATACTGTCCTTTGTTTAGCAGATCACCAATGTTGTTAACACGATTCCCGTTGCAAGGGGTATAGATATGGCGCACTGCTGTAGAAGCTTGAACACAGTTGGTCACCTCATTCAAGAAAGCCTCAAATGTCACAAACTGTTTTTCATTAACTACCATCCTACGCCCCAAATGGAATGGGTCTCCATTCCTGAACACAAGAACATTCTTAGCATGGGGAACAAGCAATGTTCCTGAGGCGGAACTCATCCTCCAGGCAATGATTCACCTTCTATGAATAATTGAAGGCCAGTGCTCCCCTCTTCAACCTATGTCTAGTCCAGTAAAAAAATATTCATGCAAAGCCCAACGTTAACATAGAATACCCACACTATTCAATGTAACCTGTAAACACACACTACTCTGTCCTGTCTATCACTCCGTTGCTGTGACTCTTTTTCGTTGCCAGGTGATAATCACTAATAGTCACAGTGTGTAAGGAGAGGCTGTCCTCGGTTACAGTAGAGACACGCCTTTAGTGAAGCAAGTACAGCTCAAATTACTGGCACAGGTACAAGCGGATTAATACAGTTCTACACAGAATGACATTCATGTGTCCGCAAACAGCAACATCGTAAAACTAAATGTCTCTAGTTATCATGTGTATGCATTGTGTTACCTGTAGATAAAGTACTAAAAAGGCAGAAACAGCTCAACTTTACTTGACATTTTTCAACATAAAAAAATCTGTATTTTTATTAATAGTGTATAGCAATATTCAGTATAAATAGATAATGTAGTAAGTGCAAGAGAATCCCAACAGTCTCAGCCAGGTATTATTAATTAAGTCAAAGCTCTGACCACTGACTAATAAGTGCAGTCTCACTTTTAAATTAAGGTAGTGGGCACAATTAAATCATTTGTAAACAGTGTGGCACTTCTTGAAGAATGGCTTCAATATCTAAAGTTTCTTGTTTCCCAGGATAAGGTGTAGCCTCAGAATCAATTGGGTATCTCCAGCTTTTGTCTCACAATAAGATACTGCAAAAGAATATATAGGATATATTAATATTAAATGTGTTATTTGACAGAAGACTCCACATTTTGTACAGTTGCTCCATGTTTAAGGAAGGGTTAATAAATGACGACTAGGCCGACCAGAATACATTATACAGAGGATATATGGTAGGGGAGAATATGCAGTGGAGGATAAATAAGAGATGGGAATAACAAAATCTTAACAGCAGCAAAGGGTTGCCAAACAAATACATTAATAGCATGTTGTTCATATGAGAAGAATATTACAAAATACAGATACACATTAAAGAAAAAAATGACAACATTCATAATTGGTGTAAATTCTAGTTATATTATCTTATCCTCAATTTGGTCATTTTAGACAGAATTACTGCCCCAAGTAGAATACAATTCAAAATGAAAAAGCACCAAAAAGAAGCATTTGAAAAGTAGTCAAATGGTTTGTTTGGCACCGAAGTCCTGTCACCAGCAGGTGGAGCAGCAACAACGTACTTCCACTAATCATAACATTATGAAAATGGTATACATTACAGTTAATGTGTACATTTCGCAGCAATTGCATTAACATTTATTTAATTATAAAGTATTTTAACAGTTATGATATATTGAGGGTTGTCTTGTTTTCAAGTATGTCCTGGGACAACTAAACTTAATTTTTCACTTGTGCTTCTAATAGTTCGTTGCCCCTTGAATGAACAAAGGGACCTTAAATGATCCCATGCAAAAACGAGGGTCTCTCTATCGCAGAGATGGAAAACCTATGGCACGTGTGCCACAACGGGTACACCAAGTCCTCTATTATGGCATGTGGCCAATTTGCTGACTGACCAATAATTTGCACTTCGTCGTGCTATACACCGTCATCACGCTGATAGCACTGTGAGCAACAACCTAACGATTCCAGTGGGAGGAGCATGACATCATGGGTGGGCGGAGCGCCCATTTTCATGCCAAACTGTGTGATGTATGTGTGTGTATACACATATACTGTGTGTGGTTATACAAGTGTGTGTGGGTAAACAAATGTACTGAGTGTGTGTGTGTACACATGTACTGAGTGTGTGTGTATGTATACACATGTACTGAGTGTGTGTGTGTGTGCGGCTCCGCCCCTGTGATGCATGTTAAGTCAGTCAGTGTGATGCAGTACTGCTAGTCAGGATGTTTTACTCCTGTGTTCCTGTCAGTTATTATAAAGCTGATTATACATCAAATGTGCAACAATAAAGCAAGGTTGGAACTACTGGCCTCATATGTGAAGCAGAGAGGATCATAACAGTGTGCATGTATTGTGTGTGCATGTACTGTGTATGTGTGCATGTACTGTGTGTGTGTGCATGTACTGTGTGTGTGTGTGTATGTACGTGTACTGCATGTTTTGGGAGTGATTATGTATGAATGCATCTACTGAATGTGTGTGTGCTGTTAGTGTGTATGCATATGCATACATTGTATGTGTGTGAGTATGTAAGTGTCATGGCATCTACACGTATGTATGCATGTACTGTAAGTGTGTGTATAAATTTACTGTATGTGGCATTGCCACTTTTAGGTCTATATCTTGGTTTATGCAGAAAATTAGGCACTTGGCCCCACTTGACATCACTGGCTTAGCAGAGAGAGACCCCCGCACAATTCATGCTCCGATAAAACTAGGGGTAAAGCCCCCACTGATTGGCTGTGTAACAGCTGACAGTTAACACGTGTGTATATAATAAGATACACGTTTACATGTTTAATTGAACTTTAGACTCCTCTTACTAGGTTTTTAGGATTCATGTAACAGCCAGAAACATTTTGAATGTTTTAAGTTGTCTTTTAAAAGGGACTCTTCAACATAAATAGCATTTACATTGTGGATTCATGGCATAACAATATTTCAATAATTGTTTAGCAGAATTTCACAAAAAGGTATTGATTCAAAGGAAAATGTGTTTTAAATTTGTTCGGTCTCCTGTTCATGATATCCCCTTGTGGCATGGCAAATATTACCAAATCTCCACTGAAGTATGTAGTTTGCATACGAGGTCAAAGGGTGATTCCAAAAATCTGAGATAGCACAGATTGACACATAAATCTAAGCCAGCATTTAAAGAGCCATTAAAGGACAACTAAACAATGTTATTCACTTGTACTTCTAATATGGAAGCACAAGTGAAAATCTTAGTACCCATTGTATGAGGATAAACTTGTGTGTACTTTTAAAAGTACATGCCACTTCATCCTTTGTCTGGCAGCGGTCATGCTTCCATGGGAAGCAGGTATCCCAGTCAGGGTGGTGACTGTCTCTCAGCTACTACAGAGAGAGAATTACATTTTTACATATGATCAGCACATTCACAACCGCTACATTCAGACCCTGATCAGGAAAAAATAAATAAAATTTAAAAAAAAACACACATTTTTTCGGCTCGAAATTGCTTGCTGCACCCACAGCATCTCCATAGCAAGGTGGCTACGATGGTGTCGAAGCTCATGCAGATTCTTTGGTGGGAGGCCTAGGAAAGAGATGAACAGATGTAAATAGTATTTAATTAAATACAAACTCAAAATGCAATATCCACTTTACTTGAACCTGCATTATATTAATAAAAATTGTGTGTATAGGCTCAGGTATTATGGATCTATTTACAAAAGATTCTATCAGCCAACTGCCTAGATTAAGTGATATATGCCATAATGTAACCTCAGGTATTCACAAAAATGGCCAATTTGGATTCAAAGCTCTACTTGGTAGCTAGTAATGTGTATCAGAAATAGAACACCCATCAATCTGTTTATCTTCAGAAATCATGACAAGTTTTAATACAAAATTGTGACAAATAACAGGCAAAAAATGTAATTCAATTATCATTGAAACCTAACGCATTTCACGTCACAAGAGTAAGCATCTCTGAGGATGTGAAACATGTTATGTTTCAGTGAGATTATTTTTTTCCTTTCCATGTCACATTTTTTGATAACATTTTTATGATTTTTGAAAGTGTTGAATCTTCTGTTTTTTTTCTATGATTTATCTAAGTGGCCAGTTCGCACCATTGGATGGTTTATAGCACCTGTACATTAAGCAAGCAGTGGAGGTGTTCTGCAGATTCCCGGCACCTGAGTTTAGTTTCCCCAGCAGTACTGGAACCCGGTAATTACAGGTCTTTATAGCTAGTAATGTACCCTGTGTAATGGAAATGTTCCTGCTTCCTTAAGTTCCATAAATAGGGTTCAGTAAGTTACTCTGGAACTGAGCATCTAAAGTAGCTTGGCAGATAGTGAATATGTCATGCACTATGACTAGAGTTGTTTTGTCTGACATACAATGCTGCATCTCATGACCACGCGCCTCCAAGATTTAGACAACTGTCTTAGGAACTAAAATGAATAGTTAGCCCTAGATATTGTTTTGAATGAGATTTTAATGCATATAAGTATTCATACCAGAGTACTATGAATACTACCTTGCATTTCTGAGCTAAGTGCCAGGCAGTTTCTATGATATAGTCAGCCTTGCATAACTGCTTTCTGCTATCTTCTTAAGACGCCTTGTTGAAGCCACCAGGCACGAGACCTGTGTCAAATGCTGCACACAACCTATATCATTGATCGCACCAAAATTATTTTTAGGATTTACTATCCTATTTTGCTAAATAAGCCCCTAGTCAAAACCTATAGAGTGAGAACTCCAATGTGATTCTATGAAGCTTTTCTTTCACAGGATGTTAGTTACACACGTTTTTACCCCCCAACTGTTAACTTTCTAGCAATTCTTCCTCTGAGCCTTTTGTGACAAGGTAACTGTTGTAAGTATTCATTAACTTGCTTTCTACCACTTTTAAAATAGACTATATGCTCTATAGCTTTAGGAAAAGAATTGAAGAAAGGAGGTGATAATTATGCAACATTTGAGAAAAAGCAGAAGACGACATAAAGGACAAGTTTTCAAGAGGTAATATTGTCTTTTTCACCTGTGTGCAAGTTTTTCTCTCTTTGATTACAGCTGTCCCTTTTCAACTCCAGATTCTTCTGGCTTTGGACAGTTGACACTTCAGATTTGGTATCTTTCACGGGCCTTCCTTTATTTGGACCAGTCCACAAAACAGACCCATGCTTTTCTGGGGAATTCCCAGCCACACATCTAGCCTTTTCTCGGTCATTCTCCAAGAGACACATATCCCACTGATCATCAGACACTGAGAGGCACTTTTCCCACACTGTGTCCCCCTGTGGCCTGGCCCCAGCAGCGTCCCTCTCTGGCCCGGCTCCAGCAGCGTCCCTCTCCGGCCCGGCTCCAGCAGCATCCCTCTCCGGCCCGGCTCCAGCAGCGTCCCTCTCCGGCCCGGCCCCAGCAGCTTCCCTCTCCGGCCCTGCCCCAGCAGTGTCCCTCTCCGGCCTGGCCCCAGCAGGGTCCCTCTCCGGCCTGGCCCCAGCAGTGTCCCTCTCCGGCCAGGCCCCTCCTTGGTCTCGGTTTTTCTGAACACAATCATGGCTTTCCTTTCTACTGCTGTCCTGCACACATCCATTCTCTTTGCATCCTTCTGCTGCACTAATTTGAGGCTGGTGCTCAACATCAAACTTCTGTCTATTTCCTGCACATCCTACTTTAGTGAAATCCAAGTGTATAAAATTGGTGAGGTTATCCCTGGTACTGCCCTGTAGTAAGGACAAAACAAGTATTTAGATCCTTCCTATAAAGTTGTGGGCTCATAGGACCACTTTCCTCCTAAGTAAATTGAATAATACTGACCAGTTGGATGAATTGTGGCATACAGACTGGACCTCTCTCCCAGAGCGGCAAAGAGTCTTCCCCTTCAATCTCTTTTGTAATGGCTGCATATTCTTTCTGAACATGGCGCATCTTCTGACGGACCAGAAATCCACGCACAGAAGCCTGAGAGCAACAAAAATATAATGTGCTAATTAACTAAGCTCCATTTCATGGTGAATAACCTTTGAACTATAACGTAGCTTAAACAGAAAACTATTTTTGAGTATTCCTTGAAAAAAATATTGATTTTAATCCATCCTGGTTCTACTCAATAAAGAGAGAATGGCAGGTAATTGAGATGGGAAATGTCAAAGTTTATGCCAATGCAGCTAAATGGGAGAATTATTCCAGCTCAGCTGCTTTGGCCTTAAGTTTGAAATACCCGTCTCAATTCCCTGTAATTCCTTCTTTATTCAGTGGACCCTTAAATGCAAGGTGTGTGTCAGTTCAGGTGAGATGAACATTTCATCTCACAAATTTAAATATGCATATTGGAGTGCAGGTTTCTTGTACTTGTAGAGCTCTGTTGACTGTCCATAACGGATTTTTACATTTCACCGTTAAAGATAACAAATTCATAGTTGCCAACTGTCCCGGATTCACCGGGACAGTCCTGGCAACTATGCAAATGTCCCGCGTATATTGCGATCGCGGGACAGTCCTGGGAAACTGGGCTGTCACACGCTCGCAGCAAGTCACCGGGTCACGTGACGTCGCGCGGTGACGTGACCCGGTGAACCGCTGCGATTGCGAGACAGCCCAGTTTCCCCAGTATGCTCACAGCTTACTTTTTTTTTTTAATCTTCAGCCGGATTTGACAACCAGTCATATCCGGCTAATGTACTTCCCTCCTCCGTGCAGGAGGGTAGCCTGCAGTACGGAGGACACGACGGGGACCAAGAGGTGAGTACTTGGGAAGGGGGTGGAGGGAGGGTGACGAATGGGCATGATAATGCTGACATGATGGGCATGATAACACTGACACATGATGGGCATAATAAGACTGACACATGATGGGCATGAAAAGACTGACACATGATGGGCATGATAAGACTGACACATGATGGGCATGATAAGACTGACACATGATGGGCATGATAAGACTGACACATGATGGGCATGATAACACTGACATGATGGGCATGATAAGACTGACACATGATGGGCATGATAAGACTGACACATGATGGGCATGATAAGACTGACACATGATGGGCATGATAAGACTGACACATGATGGGCATGATAAGACTGACACATGATGGGCATGATAACACTGACATGATGGGCATGATAACACTGACATGATGGGCATGATAACACTGACACATGATGGGCAAGATAACACTGACATGATGGGCAAGATAACACTGACATGATGGGCAAGATAACACTGACACATGATGGGCATGACAACACTGACATGATGGGCATGATAACACTGACATGATGGGCATGATAAGACTGACACATGATGGGCATGATAACACTGGCATGATGGGCATGATAACACTGACATGATGGGCATGATAACACTGACATGATGGGCATGGTAACACTGACAAATGATGGGCATGATAAGAATTACAAATGATGGGCATGGTAACACTAACAAATGATGGGCATGATAAGAATGACAAATGATGGGCATGATATGACTGAAAAATGATGGGCATGATAAGACTGATAAATGATGGGGATGATAACAGTGACAAATGATGGTGAAAATAACATAACAAATGAATGGATGTAAGAAATATAAGGTGCCTTTAATTTCTTACATGAGCAAAATAATGTAATTAATAAGTAATGATGGTCTATGCCTTTGTAAGAGGCACAGACAAACCTGGAAAGGAAATGCCCCCCTTCCTTGCAATGAGATATAGCAGCAGGGAAGGGGGACATATTGATCTACATTTTTATTTTTGTTTTTAAGATTAAAAAAAATCAACGCTCACTTGTATGTGTGTATGTCTGAGTGTATGTGACAGCCTGTATGTATGTATGTATGTATGTATGAGTGTATGTGACAGACTGTATGTATGAGTGTATGTGTCTATGTGACTGACTACATGTATGAGTGTGTATGTGCTGTTGTCTTCCTCCTAGATTTTTTTGCTGGCTCCTAAAAATCAGTTAAGTTTTTCAAGCCCTGGTATAAATGCAACTAGTTATAAACATTTATTTGTAGTCCACCTCCACCTTTTGAAAAGGCTGGAAATATTTAATATTTTACAGGTTTTTTTTGTGGTCATAAACTTAATATTTGCTGAAGGGGGTGGTGGGTGCATGGATTTGTTTTCCAGTAGAAGTGGTAGAGGTTAATACGGTGAAGGAGTATAAGCGTAAGGCTATTCTAGATATAAGATGTGGCCAGGGAGTAATGGAGGTATTACTTTCTGAGAGGGTAGTGGGTGCATGGAACAACCTTCCAGCCGAAGTGCCAGAGGTAAACACAGTGAAGGACTTTAAGCATGCATGGGATAAGCATAAGACTATCCTAGATACAAGATAAGGACAGGCACTAAAGAAATTATTAATTTACTGAGAGGGTAGTGGATGCATGGAATAGTCTTCCAGTAGAAGTGGTAGAGGTTAATACAGTAAATGAGTTTAAGCATGCATGGGATAAGCATAAGGCTATCCTAGATATAAGACTGTGACAATAAGGTGGAGTTACATTATGCTAATTTTGTGCAGTGGGCGGATCTTTGGACAGTAGGTGTGGTCAATATTAAAGTAATTGGAAGCTGAGCTGCAAAATGTCCCTGGAAATTTTTTTCAAATGTTGGCAACTATGCAAATTACATAAACACATAAATAAGCCAACATATGTGGAGTGTGTGACAGATTCAGTGCCAACAGTGCAGTAGTTTTTATGAATTAAGTTCCTAGAGAATTTAGTTGGAATTCTGCTGTTTAAATCACTCGGTGCATTATTATGTGATATAAATGAATGCACCATGGTAAGCCAAGGCATTAAATAAAGAGGCTCGTAGTTCTCTGAAAGCATCACGCTGGCTGTCACTACTGATACCCCAGGTTTATATTGTAATGCTACCACCACCCGTGTGTATTTCAAAAACTTCCTTAAATAAAGCAGACTACGGTATGTCCCTCTCACTCCGATGCCTGTACATTTGGCTCCTGTATAAGCAATCTGCCACGCTCTAACCTGCAACACGGTCACGTTATACTCCAGTCTCTCACACTCGTTCATCTTCCAACCGTTGTCTCCCAAGCAACCACGACGCTACTTCATGACGTCATAAACCGATCTGTCTAGCCGCACAAGTTCTGCGTGGATATAATTGTCTATTGAGCTAGACATCACCTCGCCGCCTGCTGGCCAGTTGGGTCTCGTCACGCTGGAGTCCGAAATTGGTTGTATTGTATTAGCAGCACCGAGTAGTACGTTGGATTACATTATATTTTGAGACATAAGGGTTGTGCTAAATACGATATGTGTTATACTAATATAAAAGCAGGGTGAGGGTTCTACTTTTGTGGGCAAACCTTTACTGGAACATCACATTGTGACTTAATATGCAAATTAAATACTTTCAATGTTTTCTCTTAATTTATGCATTGCGAATGTACAGATAATTTTTACTCACTACTGTCTCGGTATAATCAATGTTTTGGTGACAGTTATTTTTGTACGTTCTAATCTAGATGATTACCATGATAAATCATAAAATTACCGTATTAGTGTGACAGTGCTAAGTTTTATGAAAGTTATTAAATATATATTTTCAATGTAGTTAATTTTTTGTAAGCTCAAGCTGTCATATTTGCATTGTAATTGTCAAAAATATGTAAAGATATTTGACGCAACAGGTACTCCCAAAATCATCACAAACAAATGAACCTTTTTATTTAACTGCAGTAGATAAATATTCCAAAAGTATGAAAACATTTTTAAAAATATTTTTATCCTTTTTAATATACACTATATGGATAAAAGTATGGGACCACCACTTAAATATTGAAGTGTTTCAATCAGACCTATTGCATAGTTGCCAACATTTGAAAAAAATTTCCAGGGACACTTTGCAGCTCAGCTTGCAATTACTTACTTTAACCTGTTCGTGACGCAAGGTGCTTGCGTCCCAAACGACGCAAGCACCCAAACGTCCCGATTGGTTTCTGGCCACCGATCACAAGGTGATCGGTAGCCAGGAACACTCTGGCAGAGACCCGATCAGGGTCTTAATAGACCCTGTGGGTCCCTGCAAAATAATCGCGAGACCGCCGGACGTCACATGTGAAGTCACGGAGGCGTGCCCTAACCCGTGATTTGGAGAAATGTAGCGGGTGCTCGCTTTGAGCACCGCCTACATTTCCCCTGTCAGACTGAGGCCACTCAAAGTGGCCTCATCTGACAGGTGGGATCCCCCTGCAAGTGCCTGCACCGCGATGAGCTGTTTAATACAGGACGTACTATGCCGTCCTAACAACTTAAAAGGCACTTAAAGTCCGGACGGCATAGTACGTCCTAACGTCATTAAGGGGTTAATACTGACCACACCTACTGTTCAAAGCTCCACCCACTCAACATAATTAGCATAATGTAACTCCACCTTATTGTCACAGTGTAGATTATATCACCAAGTTCCCACCAGCATTACCATTCACCCATGGTATACAACAGATACATTCACATCACAATATCTACATCAGGCAGGTGCATTTTATCACTTTTACATGAAATATAGTCAGAGAGCTGTGTGTACACCCTAAAACATACTTTAGTATAAACCTACCACTTCTGCTGCAAGGCCATTCCATGTATCCACTACCCTCTCAGTAAAGTAATACTTTCATTAGTCCCTGGCCTTATCTTATATCTAGGATAGCCTTATACCTATCCCATGCATGCTTAAACTCCTTCACTGTATTCACCTCTACCACTTCTACTGGAAGACTATTCCATGCACCCACTACCTTCTCAGTAATGTAATACTTTCATTAGTCTTTGACCTTATCTTATATCTAGGATAGCCTTATACCTATCCCATGCATGCTTAAACTCCTTCACTGTATTAACCTATACCACTTCTACTGGAAGACTATTCCATGCATCCACTACCCTCTCAGTAAAGTATTACTTTCATTAGTCCCTGGCCTTATTTTATATCTAGGATAGCCTTATACCTATCCAAATGATACATTAAATGCACATTTAAATGCATGCTTAAACTCCTTCACTGTATTAACCTCTACCACTTCTGCTGGAAGACTATTCCATGCATCCACAAGTATTACTTTAATTAGTCCCTGGCCTTATTTTATATCTAGGGTAGCCTTATACCTATCCAAATGATGCATTAAATGCATGCTTAAACTCCTTCACTGTATTAAACTCTACCACTTCTACTGGAAGACTATTCCCTGCATCCACTACCCTCTCAGTAAAGTAATAGTTTCATTAGTCCCTGGCCTTGTCTTATATCTAGGGCAGCTTTATGCCTATCCCATGCATGCTTAAACTCATTTTCTGTACTAACCTCTACCACTTCTACTGGAAGACTATTCCATGCATCCACTACCCTCTCAGTAAATTAATACTTTATTTAGTGCCTGTCCTTATCTTATATCTAGGATAGTCTTATGCTTCTCCCATGCATGCCTAAAGTCCTTCACTGTGTTTACCACCACTGCTGGAAGGTTATTCCATGCATCCACTACCCTCTCAGAAAGTAATACCTCCATTAATCCCTGGCTTGATCTTATAGCTAAAATAGCCGTATGCTTATACTCAGGGCCGGCCTTAGGGGTGTGCGACCTGTGCGAGCGCACAGGGCGCAACACCCCAAGGGGCGCCCTCCAGCCCGAAGAGAAAAAAAAAGTTTAAAAAAAAAAAATCCGGTAGAGGCACTGGATGGGGGAGATCAAAAGATCCCCCTCACTAGCCCTCTGCTCGGCATGCTCTGCTAGATCCGGGGAGGGGGCGGAGCTAACTGGCTGAGAGGTGTAGCTCCACCCCCACCCTGTGAAGCAGAGCAGCGTCTGCTTCACGAGGAGCCACTGGCAGCATGAGAAAGTGCTGCTAGGCTCCCCACCTTTTCTTGCTGCCCTGGGCTCCCAGTGAAGCAGACGCTGCTCTGCTTCACAGGGTGGGGGCAGAGCTACACCTCTCAGCCGGTTAGCTCCGCCCCCTCCCTGTATCCACTTTTGAAGGCAAAGGAAGGGGGGGGGGGGGAGACAGGGGCAGGGGGGAGAGACAGAACAGCAGAACAGCTGGAAGGGGGAGAGAGATATAGAACAGCTGGAAGGGGGAGAGAGATATAGAACAGCGGGAGGGAGAGAGAGACAGACAGGGGAGGGAGAGAAAGAGAACAGGGGGAATGGGGGGAGAGAGAGAGACAGAACGGGGGGGGGGGAGACAGAACCGTGGGGAGAGAGAGACAGAACAGGGGGTGAGAGACAGAACGGGGGGGGGGAGAGAGACAGAACAGAGGAAGGGGAGGAGAGAGACAGAACAGAGGGAGAGAGAGAACAGGTATGGGGGAGTTAGAGAGAGACAGACAGGGCAATGAAGAGGAAAGGGACAAACATGGAAAGGGAGAGAGATACATACATGGGGGGGGGGGCCACGGAGGAATCACGCACAGGGCGCCGGAACACTTAAGGCCGGCCCTGCTTATACTCCTTTACTGTATTAACCTCTACCACTTCTACTGGAAGACTATTCCATGCACCCACCACCCTCTCAGCAAACAAATATTAAGTCTCTGACCACAAAAAAAACTGTCAAATATTTAATATTTCCAGCTAGTTGCACCAGGGCTTGACAAACTTAACTGATTTTTAGGAGCCAGCAAAAAAATCTATAAGCCAGACAACAGCACATACACACAATCACATGCAGTCATATACAGACACACATACTTCACATAAACTTATACATACATACAGTCTGTCACATAGACACACACTCATACATAGTCTGTCACATAGACACACTCATAAATAGTCTGTCACATACACTTATACATACATACAGTCTGTCACACACACTCATACATATAGTCTGTCACATACACTCATACATACATACACACATGCATACAGTCTGTCACATACACTCATACATACACAAATACAAGTGAGCGTTTTTTTAAATCTTAAAAACAAAACAAAAAAAATGTAGATAAATGTGTCCCCCTCCCCTGCTGCTATATCTCATTGCAAGGATGGGGGGCATTTGCGTTCTAGGTTTGTCTGTGCCTCTTACAAAAGGCACAGACCATCATTACTTATTAATTACATTATTTTGCCCATGTAAGAAATTAAAGTCACCCTATATTTCTTGCACCCATTCCTTTATCAGTCTTATCATGCCCATCATTTGTCAATCTTATCATGCCCATCATCATCTGTGAGTCTTATCATGCCCATCATCATCTGTGAGTCTTATCATGCTCATCATCATCTGTGAGTCTTATCATGCCCATCATCATTTGTGAGTCTTATCATGCCCATAATGTGACCCTCCACCCCGGCTTCCCCAGTACTCACCTCCATGTCCCGTCGCGCCCTCCATGCTACAGGCTTCCCTCCTGCACGGAGGACGGAAGTACCTTATTTGCTCGAATATAAGACAAGGTTTTTTTCAGAGCAAATGCTCTGAAAAATCCCCCTTGTCTTACATTCGAGGTCGTCTTATAATCTGACCTCAAATTGAGGTCAGACTATAAGATAGGGATCCAGGTCCCCAGCAGAGCTGCAGGGGACCTGGATCCCCCTCTCTAACAGCAGGGGATGTCTGCGCGATGAGCGCAGACTCCCCTGCTTCCGCCCGGCACGACCGCCGGGGCTTCTATGAAGAAGCCGGGTACTTCCGCTTTCGTCACAGAAGTGCCGGCGATCATGCCGGGCGGCAGCAGGGGAGTCTGCGCTCATCGCGCATACATGCTCTGCTGCCCCACTAGCCACCAGGGTGAATCGGGCAGCCGGGGGATGTCTGCACGATACGTGCAGACATCCTCCATGCTGCCCGACACGGCAGTATATTATGACGGACCAGCTGTCCGTCATAATAGACTGCCGTGTCAGGCAGCATGGAGGATGTCTGCACGTATCGTGCAGACATCCCCCGGCTGCCCCCACTAGCCACCAGGGAACAAAACCAGGATAGAGGGAGGGGGGGGACACAGACAAGGGGGGGGGGGGACAGACAGACAAGGGGAGGGAGGGGGGTAGACACAGACAAGGGGAGGGAGAGTGAAGAGAGAAAAGGGGAGGGGAATAGATACAGACAAGGGGGGGATAGAGATAGACAAGGGGAGGGGGAGACAGACAAGGGAGGTGGAGAGAGAGAGAAGAAGTTTGGGGGGGGAGAGAGAGACAATGCTGGGGGGGAGAGAGACAGCTGGGGGAGGGGGAGAGAGGCCGCACTGGCACATAAAAAGGAAATAAAAACAAGAAATGCATTTGTATAATATTCATTTTTTATTAAATATTAAAAAGCAATTTACATATATACAAGTTAAACTTTTTTTCCTATAGGGTAGTCTTATATTCAGGCTTTTAGTTTTTTTTCCTAAAGGAATATACAAATTTTGGGGGGTCGTCTTATAATCAGGGTCGTCTTATAATCGAGCAAATACGGTACATTAGCCGGATATGACTAGCTGTCATATCCGGCTGAAAAAGATTTAAAAAAAAAAAAGTAAAAAAAATTACTGGTCCCTCGTATACTGCGATCGCGAGACAGTCCCAGGAAACTGGGCTGTCTCGCGATCGCGGCCGTTCACCGGATCACGTGACGTCATGGCGCGACGTCACGTGACCCGCCAAGATGTCACGTGACCCGCCGCGATCGCGAGACAGCCCAGTTTCCCGGGACTGTCCCGCGATCGCAGTATACGCAGGACATTTGCATAGTTGACGGGACAGTTGGCAATTATGCTATTGCAACAGGTGTATAAAATCAAGCCCCTAACTTGATGATATATACTGCATTTACAAGCATTTGTGGGGGGGAAATGGGTCAGTTCTGAAGACCTCAGTGAACAGAAGCGTGGTACTGTGATAGGATGCCATCTATTGCAGTAAGTCAGTTCATCAAATTTAATCTCTGCTAGATATTCCATGGTCAACTTAAAGTGGTATTATTGGAAAGTGGAAGCGTTTAGGAACAGCAGCAACTGCAACACAAAGCGGAAGACCACCTTAACCCCTTAGTGACATTACTTTTTTGGCTTGTCCGACGCTTGGTGACATGGGCTGTTTTAACATTTCTGAAGTGTTTGTGTTTTGCTGTAATTTATTTCTGTCTCTTTTAGTGTACCCACACAAACTATATATCGTTTTTATCGTCATAAGAAGGGCTTTCTTTTGATACCATTTTCAAATAATTTTGATAATAGCATATAATTTGATGTAAAAAAAATAATGAAATATGGCAAAAAAATGAATTTTTTTTTTAATGACTTTTATTTGAAAAATCGTATACTCATGTACAAGAGACAACAAAAAAAACACTGCTAAATAGTTTCTAACATATGTCCTGAGTTCAGAAATAGCCCATGTTTTATGTTTTTGTGCTGTTTTATTCATGTTACAGGGCCAGAACTAACAAGTAGTGCAAAGCTATTTTAAAATCCTTTTTTTCAAAATTGGCGATAGTGACATTGTAACACTGATTTCTGTACTAAATCCATGAATGACCCCCAACATGTACTTATTTTTGAAAACTAAAAAAAATTTAACTTGGGGTATTTTGACACATTTCATGTAGCCATTTTACCACCAATCTTTGCCAAAGTTTGCAGCAAAAAAATTTTTTTTTTTTTACATTTTTCACATAGATTGCAATTTAGGTAAACATTACCTTAAAATGTGAAGGGGTATTTCCAAATAACACCTCAATATGTGTTCAGTAACATCTCCTGAGTACAGGGATACCACCCATGCATAGGTTTGTTTGTTTCTTTTGGGGCTAAAAGGCCACATTTAGGGGGTGCGCATTTTGGTTTTCCAACTTGGAATTCTGACATTCAGAAAACCTGCGCCCATGTCCCATTTGGGAAATTTTTGAAGCCAGAAAGTGTATTCTACCCCACAAAGCCATATATTTTTTAAAACTAGACACCCTAGGGTACTTCAAATGGTAGTATTTTAACACTTTCCATGTACTAATTATACCACCAGCCTATGTCAATGTTTTGGGTAGTAATTTTTTTTCACATACATTGTACTTTGGCCATGAATTCACAGATCCTGTTATATGTCGGTGCCAAACAACACCTTAATATGTGTTCAGCAACATCTCCTGAGTACAGGGATACCACCCATGTGTAGGTTAGTTAGATTATTTGGGGGTTAAAAGGCCACATTTGAGAGGTGCCCTTTTTGGTTTTTCAACTTTGGAATTCTGACATGCAGAAAACCTGCACCCATGTTCCATTTGGGACATTTTTGAAGCCAGAATGTGTATTTTACCCCATAAAACCATACATTTTTGCAAACTAGACACCCTAGGGTATTTCAAGTGGTAGTATTTTAACACTTTCCATGCACTAATTCTACCCCCAGCCTTTGTCAAATTTTAGGTTAGTCATTTTTTAATGTTTTGTTTCCCCATACATTGTACTTCGAGCATGAATTTACAGATCCTGTTATGTGTCAGTGCCAAACAACACCTCAATATGTGTTCAGCAACATCTCCTGAGTCCAGGGATACCACGCATGCATAGGTTTGTTGGGTTGTTTGGGGGCTAAAAGGCCACATTTAGGGGGGGTGCATTTCCAACTTGGAATTTTGACATGTAGTCAGCCTGCGCCCATGTTCCATTTGGGACACTTTTGAAACCTGTCAAAGTATTTTACCCCATCAAACCATATATTTTGGAAAACTAGACATCGTAGGGTATTTAAAACTGTGGTATTTTAACACTTTCCAAGTACTAATTCTACCACCAACCTATGTCAAAGGGTTGGGATGTCATTTTTATCCCACACACATTGTAGTTCGGGCAGGAATTTTCAGATTCTGGTGTACCAACACCTCAATATGTTCAGCAACATCAGGGGCGTATCCTGGTTATGAGAGAAAGGTGTGCTGCTACTTAAAAACAATAACAATGTAATGTCAATGTCAGATACCAGGAATATTGTGCCAGTCATATGCCAGTAATAGTGTGCCAGTCAGATACCAGGAATATTGTGCCAGTCAGATTCCAGTAATAGTGTGCCAGTCAGAGTCCAGTTATAGTGTTCCAGTCAGAGACCAATAATATTTTACCACTCAGAGCCCAGTAATATTGTGCCAGTCAGATACCAGTAATATTATGCCATTCAGATGCCAGTAATAGTGTGCCAGTCAGATACCAGGAATAGTGTGCCAGTCAGAGTCCAGTTATAGTGTGCCAGTCAGACTCCAGTTATAGTGTGCCACTCAGAGCCCAGTAATATTGTGCCACTCAGAGCCCAGTAATATTGTGCCAGTCAGATACCAGTAATATTGTGCCATTCAGATGCCAGTAATAGTGTGCCAGTCAGAGCCCAGTTATAGTGTGCCACTCAGAGCCCAGTTATAGTGTGCCACTCAGAGCCCAGTAATATTGTGCCAGCCAGATACCAGTAATATTATGCCATTCAGATACCAGTAATATTGTGCTAGTCAGATTCCCAGTAATATTGTGCCACTCAGAGCCCAGTAATAGTGTGCCACTCAGATACCAGGAATATTGTGCCACTCAGAGCCCAGTAATAGTGTGCCAGTCAGATACCAGGAATAGTGTGCCAGTCAGAGCCCAGTAATATTGTGCCAGTCAGATACAAGGAATAGTGTGCCAGTCAGATACCAGGAATATTGTGCCACTCAGAGCCCAGTAATAGTGTGCCAGTCAGATACCAGGAATAGTGTGCCAGTCAGAGCCCAGTAATATTGTGCCAGTCAGATACCAGGAAAAGTGTGCTAGTCAGATATCCAGTAATAGTGTGCCAATCAGAGCCCAGGAATATTGTGCCAGTCAGATACCAGTAATATTATGCCAGTCAGATACCAGTAATATTGTGCCAGTCAGATGCCCAGTAATATTGTGCCACTCAGATGCCCAGTAATAGTGTGCCAGTCAGATACCAGGAATAGTGTGCCAGTCAGAGCCCAGTAATATTGTGCCAGTCAGAGCCCAGTAATATTGTGCCAGTCAGATACCAGGAATATTGTGCCAGTCAGATGCCCAGTAATAGTGTGCCAGTCAGAGCCCAGTAATATTGTGCCAGTCAGATACCAGTAATATTGTGCCACTCAGAGCCCAGTAATAGTGTGCCAGTCAGATACCAGGAATATTGTGCCATTCAGAGCCCAGTAATATTGTGCCAGTCAGATACCAGGAATATTGTGCCAGTCAGATACCAGGAATAGTGTGCCAGTCAGATGCCCAGTAATCGTGTGCCATTCAGATGCCAGGAATAGTGTGCCAGTCAGATGCCAGGAATAGTGTGCCAGTCAGATGCCAGGAATAGTGTGCCAGTCAGATGCCCAGCAATAGTGTGCCAGTCAGATGCCAGGAATAGTGTGCCAGTCAGATTCCCAGTAATAGTGTGCCAGTCAGATACCAGGAATAGTGTTGCCAGTCAGATGCCCAGGAATAGTGTGCCAGTCAGATGCCCAGGAATAGTGTGCCAGTCAGATACCAGTAATATTGTGCCACTCAGATACCAGGGATATTGTGCCACTCAGAGTCCAGTGATATTGTGCCAGTCAGATACCAGGAATATTGTGCCAGTCAGATACCAGGAATAGTGTGCCAGTCAGATACCAGGAATAGTGTGCCAGTCAGATGCCCAGGAATAGTGTGCCAGTCAGATACCCAGTAATAGTGTGCCAGTCAGATACCAGGAATATTGTGCCAGTCAGATGCCCAGTAATAGTGTGCCAGTCAGCGCCCAGTAATATTGTGCCAGTCAGATACCATTAATATTGTACCACTTAGAGCCCAGTAATAGTGTGCCAGTCAGATACCAGGAATATTGTGCCACTCAGAGCCCAGTAATATTGTGCCAGTCAGATACCAGGAATATTGTGCCAGTCAGATACCAGGAATAGTGTGCCAGTCAGATGCCCAGTAATAGTGTGCCAGTCAGATGCCAGGAATAGTGTGCCAGTCAGATGCCCAGCAATAGTGTGTCAGTCAGATACCAGGAATAGTGTGCCAGTCAGATTCCCAGTAATAGTGTGCCAGTCAGATACCAGGAATAGTGTGCCAGTCAGATGCCCAGGAATAGTGTGCCAGTCAGATGCCCAGGAATAGTGTGCCAGTCAGATACCAGGGATATTGTGCCACTCAGAGCCCAGTAATATTGCGCCAGTCAGATACTAGGAATATTGTGCCAGTCAGATACCAGGAATAGTGTGCCAGTCAGATGCCCAGGAATAGTGTGCCAGTCAGATACCCAGTAATAGTGTGCCAGTCAGATACCAGGAATATTGTGCCAGTCAGATGCCCAGTAATAGTGTGCCAGTCAGCGCCCAGTAATATTGTGCCAGTCAGATACCATTAATATTGTACCACTTAGAGCCCAGTAATAGTGTGCCAGTCAGATACCAGGAATATTGTGCCACTCAGAGCCCAGTAATATTGTGCCAGTCAGATACCAGGAATAGTGTGCCAGTCAGATGCCCAGTAATAGTGTGCCAGTCAGATGCCAGGAATAGTGTGCCAGTCAGATGCCCAGCAATAGTGTGCCAGTCAGATACCAGGAATAGTGTGCCAGTCAGATTCCCAGTAATAGTGTGCCAGTCAGATACCAGGAATAGTGTGCCAGTCAGATGCCCAGGAATAGTGTGCCAGTCAGATGCCCAGGAATAGTGTGCCAGTCAGATACCAGTAATATTGTGCCACTCAGATACCAGGAATATTGTGCCACTCAGAGCCCAGTAATATTGTGCCAGTCAGATACCAGGAATATTGTGCCAGTCAGATACCAGGAATAGTGTGCCAGTCAGATGCACAATAATAGTGTGCCAGTCAGATGCCAGGAATAGTGTGCCAGTCAGATGCCAGGAATAGTGTGCCAGTCAGATGCCCAGTAATAGTGTGCCAGTCAGATGCCAGGAATAGTGTGCCAGTCAGATGCCAGGAATAGTGTGCCAGTCAGATGCCCAGCAATAGTGTGCCAGTCAGATACCAGGAATAGTGTGCCAGTCAGATTCCCAGTAATAGTGTGCCAGTCAGATACCAGGAATAGTGTGCCAGTCAGATGCCCAGGAATAGTGTGTCAGTCAGATGCCCAGGAATAGTGTGCCAGTCAGATACCAGGAATATTGTGCCACTCAGATACCAGGAATATTGTGCCACTCAGAGCCCAGTAATATTGTGCCAGTCAGATACCAGGAATATTGTGCCAGTCAGATACCAGGAATAGTGTGCCAGTCAGATGCACAATAATAGAGTGCCAGTCAGAGCCCAGGAAGTGTGTGCCAGTCAGAGCCCAGGAATAGTGCCAGATACCAGGAATAGTGTGCCAGTCAGAGCCCAGGAACCACCCTCCTCCCCAACACTTACCTAGTAGCTGCTGCTCCGTGTCCCTGGACGGACACCTCCTCCGTGCAGACAAAAGCCTGCGAAACGGGCGAAATCTCGCGTCTCGCGAGAATTGGACTTTTTCTCACTGCGGCTCAAATCCATAGGTGTGCGGCTCACACCTAGCACCAATGGAAGATCCGCCACTGAGCAACATCTGAATACAGGGATACCACCCATGCATAGGTTTGTTGGTTTGTTTTGGGGCTAAAAGGCCACATTTAGGGGGTGCGCCAACCTGGAATTTTGACATGTAGTCAACCTGCGCCCATGTTCCATTTGGAACATTTTTTAAGCCGTCCAATGTATTTTACCCCATCAAACCATATATTTTTGGAAAGTAGACATCCTAAGGTATTTCAAATGGTGGTATTTTAATACGGTATATGTACTAATTCTACCACCAGCCTTTGTAAAAGTTTGTGGTAGTACTTTTTTGGGAGTTTTTTTTCCACATGCATTGTACTTCAGGCAACCTAATACTGTTTTTTTTTACTGTTTTATTATTAGTGTATTGTGTATTTATAATTTTATTGTACTTAAACTTAGTCTTATAAAAGTATTTCATCTGCGGGAAGAACTACAGTGGTTGCTTCTCCATGTAGATGCATTGAACGGAAGGGCGATCTTCGGATCAGTCCCAGAAAGTTATTCGAAATGATCAAGTCTGCCATGGATGATGAATCCCAACTACATTTACCCACCATGAAAGGATGGATCCAGAGGGCTATCTGCCTTATTGGCAATGCAAATACAGCCATTGCCACTGAACAGAGTAAAGACATTTTACTGAAAATAGAGCCCAAGTTGGTAAACATGGCGGTATCTGAGCCATGTCTTCAGGCCAAAGGTCTCCTGTTCCGAGACAACTTTGTTAAAGAGTTGGGGTCTTTTGTTTCGACCTTCACTGCCTTGGACAAAGCCCAGTCCAATATAAAATGGGTCTTTAGCGGGGGTTTACGACCGGTCATTAATCTCCGTCCACTGAATGCTTTCATATCATACCATAATTTCAAGATGGAGGGAATTCACTATCTAAAAGACCTCCTCCTATTGTGGGATTGGATGGTCAAACCGGACCTCCAAGATGCCTACGTCACTGTACCCATTGCACCAGAACATCAGGACTACCTCCAGTTCGTCTGGGAGATGCAGGTTTGGCACTTCACATGCTTGCCGTTAGGCCTTTCTTCAGCCCCATGGTGTTTCACCAAACTCCTGAACCTTGTGGTTGCCCACCTCCGTAGTAGAGGAGTGCGACTAATCATTTACCTGGACGACATTCTGATCATGTCCCAGAATCCGCCTACTCGGCGCCTCCACCT
This sequence comes from Pelodytes ibericus, assembly GCA_036172795.1. Classification (NCBI taxonomy): domain Eukaryota; kingdom Metazoa; phylum Chordata; class Amphibia; order Anura; family Pelodytidae; genus Pelodytes; species Pelodytes ibericus. The sequence goes on from CM069857.1 coordinate 166,144,303, forward strand.
CTCATGGTTCACTTCACTTCTCCAAAGTCTGGGATTCCTGATAAACTAGGAAAAATCCACCTTGGTTCCTTCTCAGATGATGGAGTTCCTTGGTTTTACCATCAACCCGATAAAGGGGTCCCTCCTTCTACCTACGGCAAAGATAAAGTCAATGAAGAAGGAGATCAGGAAGATCCTGAGCCACTCTTCCATCACGATCCACCACCTCACTCCGATGATTGGTCTGCTTTCCGCATCCATTCAGGCTATCTTTCCCAGCCCTCTCCATTACCGCGCTCTCCACAGGCTGCAGAACAGATCGTTGCTCGATGGGCTGACCTACGATCATCTGATACCAATCAATTGTGAAGCAAGGGAAGAACTACAGTGGTTGCTTCTCCATGTAGATGCATTGAACGGAAGGGCGATCTTCGGATCAGTCCCAGATCTGGTGGTAGACTCAGATGCCAGCCTTCTCGGTTTCAGGCGCGCAATGTGGCTCTACTTCTACAGGCGGAAAATGGTCCGATTCTGAGACACTACTTCACATCAATTGCCTGGAATTGCTTGCAGAGGACTTTGCAATCTGCAGCTTCGCAGGGGAGTGCCACAACTGTTCCATTCTCCTATGCATGGACAATGTCTCCACGGTCAGGTATATCAACCACCTGGGAGGCACGAGATCTCAAGATTTCTGGAACTTCTGTCTGGCTGACAATTTCGGGGACGATTGCTGCATTTTGGCAACTTTAATTCTACTTCTTTATGAAGGTGAATTGAAATGGGCTTATGCAGGCCCCATAAAAAAAAAACCTCTGCCCCCCAAAAAATGTAGGGAGGGGGTAAGCTATGGGGAGCGTGATGACGTGAGCGCGTGTGGCTCGTGAGGAGAGGTGGGGAGAGGACGCCTGTGAAAAGAGGACGCCTGTGTGAATGGCTACCTTCGGCTCCAAACTAACGGGCAACCTGATCCGCATGTCGCATCCCCCTGCATAATGAATCTACCCACAGGAAAATCTGCACCATAACCGGAGCAATAGAGGCAGAAAAAAACAAAAAAAACGCAAGTCTTACTTATTATACAGTGCTTTATGTCTTAACAAACCTAAATGCTTGGTGAACTTGTATGAAGGGAGAAGTGTGCCGCTACCTATGTCTTAAAAACACTCTGACAAACCGGTATAATAATAATTTTCTGGCAGTACTGCATAACAAGCATACGTGACTCTTATCTTCTCTATGTGCCTGCAAATCGGCTAATCCTCATTATTTGAACAAAACTGCAAAGCTTGCAAGGAAAACTATAACTGTAAAACCTAACGACTCTGCTTTGCTTGATGTTTGAGTTTTGGTGACTATTGCAAACTTGAGCTTCCTTAAATACATGCTGCTGAAATAAATGCACTGTTGCTAGGCTTTGAAAATCCTTGAAAAAGGCTGACTTTTATCAAGCTTGTTTAAGTGTTGGTGACAATAAGCATACTTGGTTGTTATCCCATGCATGAAGCTGGAACTTAGCAACCTTATTTCTATCTGCCTCACTTTTTCCAACAAATGTAAATTTGTGCACCTCTAAATTAAGAAAAAAAAAAAAAGAAACAGAAGGTAAATCAAAGATTACATGATCCTTAGCAGCTGGGAATAATGATAACCTGCTGATTGGTGAGGCCGTTGAGATTATTGTCTCTGTGCTACTACGTCTGATAGTATCAAACACATGTACACCACTGTATAATAACTTGTTAACCTGTTGAAGATAATTGTTTATCTGGGAAAAACCCGGGAACAAATACAAAACTGAAAACAGACAACCAGGTGTCAATCGAATCTCTGGGGACAATTGTCAACCCTTTATAATTTTGGAGGGAAAATCATGGAGGCTAATACCTAACAGATCCCTTCTAATTAAATGCAAATCTGCTCCTTCTGAATAATACAATCTAGAGGAAAGAGAAGGAGGGGAAGGAAAAAAAAAAAAAAAAATCTATTATACTCTCTCCTCCTGGATTTCTGCGATCAACTACTTTGGTCTCTCACAATAATATAAGAGGGAAGAAAAAAAAAAAAAAAAAAAAGAACAGTAAACCTCGCAGAAATGGCGACAAGGAAAAATATAGACTCAAAAAAAAGAAAGGAATATAAAACAAACAAAACATTGACTACATTTTTTTCTACCCCTGAAATGGAACAAAGAGGAAGAAATAAGAGGGATTCTCTCCCTCCAGTAACACCGGAAACAGGAGAAGTAAGGAAAACTAAGATCATGACTCCACAGTCAAAAGGAGATAAAACAGAAAGAGGGGAACACTCCATGGAAAGCTGCAGTGATACAAGCCCAGATGGAATCCCAGAAACCCAACCAGTAATATCAGACATGCAAACAATGTTGATGAAACTGCTGGAAGAGCACAGGGATAAGATCAGAGAAGACCTACAAAAAAACATAAATGAATTGACGACAGAGGTGCGAAACATAAATATCAAGCTGCAAGCAAACATTGAGAAAGTAGAAGTCCTTAGATTCGAAATGGAAAGACAGCAGGATATAAACAAAGAATTACAGAACAAAATGGAGGATCTCCAAAATAAAATTGCAGACGCTGAAAATAGATCAAGAAGAAAAAACATAAGAGTGCGAGGAATCCCGGAAGAGATCACCAGGGAAAACCTTCAAGTTTATGCTCAGGAATACTTTCAAGAGTTGGCAGGTGATACAATCCCAAAAGAGATCATGATTGAAAGGATTCACAGAACATATGCCTATCGCCCAAGTAAGGAGGATCAATCCCCAAGGGACGTATTAGTCCGCCTCCATAATTACACACATAAAGAAGCGATATGGAAGGCAAAAAACAATAAAGAGATTCTCACGGAAAAATTTAAAGATTTAAGGATTTTGCAAGATATATCTTTACATACCAGGCAACAAAGATTGAAACTAAGAAGAGCTACAGACATATTACACAGGGAAAATATAAGGTTTGCCTGGGGTTTCCCAGCAAAAATATATCTCACTCATAAAGATACAAGATATACAATCGAATCTTGGGAGCAAGCGTCAGCTTTATTCAAAAAATGGGACATTCCTATTGGATAGACATACTCTGAACTTTTGATGGATTACCAAACAACTTCACTTCTGTTTTTTTTCTTTTGCATGATGGACAATGTCATGAAAATCTTCTGATTTTTTCTGGTTATTTACCATGTACTTATGATTGGTGGAGCTTTTCTGGTTAAAGGAGACAGGAGGGATGGAGGGAGGAGAGGGGAGAAGAGGAGAAGAGGAAGGAAAAAGAGGGATGGGGGTGATCTTGTTTAGGTTTGGGGACAGGGAGCCTGCGAATAATTATACATGCTAGCCACAATCTGCCCTCTCCATGGTGGGAGATTTGCAACGTGGTTGTTGTCCTCCTATCTTTATGTTGGGCTTTCTGGGATGATGGTGGACTGACCTCCCCTCGCCCCGCCCCCTGCGCCACGTGTGGGGGGGACCGGGCCGAGGAGACAGTGGAGTCACCTCATCGGTTGAAATGGATCCATGATCTGTGTATGTGTAGTGCCTTCCTTGATGGGAGACCATCAATGTGGTTCATATGTCTCTACTAAGATTTTGGTCTCCATGGGGAGATCACTCCTTTGGTGGAAGCCCGGCAGCGTTGTTGTTGTTCTCCTATTTCTACGATGAGCACCCTGGGATGATGATGGACTGACCTCCCCTCGCCCCGTCCCCTGCGCCACGTGTGGGGGGGGGCCGGGCGGAGGCGATAGTGGAGTCCCCTCATCGGTTGAAATTGATTTATGTTATGTATATGTGTTTCCCTTCTCTGATGGGAGTTCATCGATGTAACTCATGTCTTTCTATTTGGAAGTTGGTCTCCATGGTATGATGGCTAATGGCCCTCCCCTCGACCCGCCCCCCCGCGTAATGTATGATGGGGGCCGGACCGAGGTGATGGCGAAGTCGCCTTACCTGCTGAACCCGATGAATGCTATTTATACACCCTTTTGCCCTCACAGGTCTCTATATGTGTTTTTATATGTATGTGCGTCCCCCTGAGGAACGGGCTCCTTGCCCTCCCCTCGCCCCGCACCCTGCGCCACGTGTGGGGGGGGGGGGCTGGGCTGGGGGGATGGTGGAGCTGCATTAGTGGTTAATAGAAGATCCCGCTCCTGCCTTCTCGCCCCTTGTCCTCTTGCTATCGGGGGCGAGGGTGGGGGCGGGCTAGCTGGGTCCGGGCAGGGGGGCGGAGGCTCTGTGAGCTTGGGTGCTGTCTCTGTATAAGCCTGTTTGGTCCGCGAGGACAATATGGTGCAGTGTAGGCTGGCGACAGCCCGCCGCCCACCCGCCACCTGTCTCCCTCTTATGTGGGGGGTGGGGGACGGGGTGGCGGCGGGTGGGGGTGGTCGGGTATACGGGAGACCTAAGAGGGCGGAGGACATGCGGAGGTATTTTTCTTAGTAAATGTTTACAGTCAGGTCCACCCTGTCATAGTAAATCTCAAGGTGGTGACATTGAATATTAGTTAGGATAATAGAACGAACAGGTATTATTATAGTAATTATTGGAAAATCGATCCCGTCTCTTCCTTAAGCCGAGCACAAGCTCAATTAGAGCAAAGAATAAATTGAGAGATCCCTAATATTGGGACAAGAGGGTGTTCGGATCCGATTGGATCCGATTACTCAATCTGGAATGAATGTGATGTATGAATGGACCCCCCGAGCCGATGAGAGAGTTTGCTGCCTGTCTCAGACATGGTGATTAGGATTAGTACAATAAATACACAAGGATTAAATTCCCCGTATAAAAGAAGGATGCTTATGGAAATGATTAATCACGAGAGAATAGATATTGCGTTTGCACAAGAAACACATTGGGTGAAATCCACAAAAAAAATTATATATAATAGAAAATATTCACATATATTCACATCAAGTTATCATAATACAAAGAAAAGTAGAGGAGTGATGATAATAATAAAAGATTCATTGACACCAGAAATAATACACAAAGAAATAGATAAACACGGCAGGTATATTATACTAGTTTGTAAACTTAATAATGTCATATACACTCTTGTAAACATATATGCACCGAATGAAAACACTATAAACTTTTTAGAAAAAATGTGGGCACAGGTTGAAAAAGTAATACAAGGACAACTTATTATGGGGGGTGATTTCAACTTGGTAGTAGATACCGAGCTGGATAAAAAACTACAGTCGGGCAAAATAATGAGTCACAAACAAATACACTTAGCAAAAAAATTTGGGGAATTTATTATCAAAAACAACCTGATAGATGTCTGGAGAGCACTAAACACAACATCCAAAGACTATACTCATTACTCAATACCTCATAGATCCTACTCCCGTATAGACATGTTCCTTATAAACAGAGACACATTTAGAGGAGAACTGAAATGTGATATTGGAGCAGCAACATGGTCAGATCATTCCCCTGTCTCCATATCCCTAGAAGAGGGAATAGTGAAAAAAAAAACCTACTGGAAGCTAAATGAGTCTTTGTTGGTAAGGGACAAAATTAAAAAACAGATACAAACTGACATAAAAAATTTCTTCGCGGAAAATGAAAATGATTCAATCTCGAGATCTACAATGTGGTGTACACTAAAAGCGGTAATCCGGGGTAGTCTAATTAAAATGGGTTCTATAGAAAAAAGAAAACAAGGTCTGACGTACCAACAACTCCAAGCCGAACTATATACTTTAGAACAAATACATAAACAAACCCTACAGGAAGATATAATAGATAAGATAAACGAGATCAAAAGTAAAATTAAACAAAAAGTCATAGATAGAACAAATAAAAACCTACTCTGTCTAAAACAAAAATGGTATATAAGAGGAAACAAGGCAGATAAACTCCTATCAAACTTATTAAAAAAAACAGAGAGTTAATAACACAATAAACAAAATTCAATATAAGGGAGAAACATTAATGGACCCGGATAAGATAGGCAATGCCTTTATTGACTTTTACCAAGAATTATACCATTTAAATAAAAACAAAATAAACATTTCAAAAGAAGAAGAAAGAGATGAGGTATCTAACTATTTAAATAAGTTAAATCTCCCAAAACTAACTACTGAGGAACAAGAATTCCTGAATTCCCCATTCTCTATTAAAGAGATAAGCGATATAATAAAAAATTTAAAAAGGAATAAGTCACCTTGACCCGACGGATACTCAAATCTATTCTATAAAATGTTTGAGGATGACATCCTACCCTGCCTGCTAGACCTGTTTGAGGAGATTAAAAACAACAAAGAAATGCCGAAAGAAATGCTGGTTGCAAATATCAGTCCAATATTGAAAGAAGGGAAGGATAAAATGGAAATGAAAAACTATAGACCAATATCCCTAATCAATACAGACGTAAAGATATACTCCGCAGTTCTGGCAGGCAGGCTTAAGAGAGTAATCCATCGTTTGATAGATGAGGATCAGTCGGGATTCATACCAACAAGATCAGCTACGAATAACATCAGGCGTAATCTTAATGTATTGTTCTCGGCCCGGGCTCGGGGTGGGCGAGTGTTGGCCCTGTCGTTGGACGCTGAAAAGGCCTTCGACAGGGTCAGCTGGACCTACCTCGGGCTCGCGCTCAGAACATTTGGAATAGGGGGACCGTTTTTTGACGCAATATGGGCCCTATATAAAAAACCATGTGCCAGAATTACAGGCTCAGGTATATTATCATCTTGGTTCGAGATTCATAATGGTACGCGTCAGGGATGTCCTCTGGCACCTTTACTATATGTTATCTCACTGGAACCATTGGCCCAAGCTATCAGGGACAATAAAGATATTAAAGGGGTCAATATCAAAGGAGCGGAACATAAAATATCACTTTTCGCAGATGACATAATACTAACACTAGAAGAACCAGAATTGTCTGTTGAAACTCTAATGAATGAGATTGAAAGGTTCGCAAAAATATCTTACTATAAATTGAACGTAGCAAAATGCCAAGCATTAATATCTGACACTCATAGCCCTGAAATAAGGGATCTCAAGGAAAAATATTGCTTCTCGTGGAGTACAGAACATATAGACTACCTAGGAATAAAAATATCGTTCGACCCACAAAAAATTATCAAGGCCAACTATCTCCCAATATTAAAAGATATATCAAATAATTTAACCCAATGGAAAAAACTGTACACATCATGGTTTGGTAGAATTAACGTGTTAAATTATTATGTTCTCCCACGTCTATATTTTCTGTTCCGCTCAATCCCTTTGAAGGTAGATCCAAACATCCTGAAACAGTTCCAAAGTAAATTTAACGAATTTGCCCGGGGGGGTAAAACCTCGAGAGTCTCGTTTAAGATTTTAGCTAGAACTCAGGCGCAGGGAGGAATTAGGATGCCAGACGTATGTAAAATATATGATACAGTCATGCTTACTCATCTCGCAAAATGGACCCATACAGATATTAAAAAACATCCGTGGATAATGATGGAACAAGACGGATCCTTATTAATAGATAATTTATTTCCAATAAATATAAATATGAAAAGCTTTGCAAACCCTATTGTAGATGATTTGTCTTGTATATGGAAAAAAATTAGGAAAAAATATCTATCTTCATATTCTACTAATAGATTTCTGTCCTTGGATGCAGTGGAAAAGCGTATCCAGGATATAGATTTAAAACCATGGAAAGAGGCAGGAATAAGCTCAATAAACCAATTAATTGTAGATGGTAAATTTCAACAATTCTCAGTAATAACCAGCTGCTTCTCTCTGCGGCCAAGAGAAATTTTTCCATACCTAAGATTGAAGCACTTCTATGAAAAAGAGATAGCTCCTCTTGTACATATAAATAATCAGGACATGGACGACTTTTTCTTGGCAGCTTGGAAAAATAAATGGGGAAAAAAAGCGTATGCAGCATTAGACCATGTGGAAGAATTTAATACTCTACCAATAATTAAAAAATGGTGTAATGAATTAAATATATCCAGGGAAGAGAAAGACTGGCTTAAAGCAATTCAAATAACAAGAGGGTCTACTCATTCTCTGAACCTACTGGAGACATACTATAAAGTGATATATAGATGGCACCTCCCACCGGTAAGATTGAAAAAAATGTATACGGATTACAAGGATAAATGTTGGAGATGCCAAAGTAATAGGGGAACGCTGGTACATCTTTGGTGGGAATGTCCATATATAAAAAATTTCTGGACATCAGTATCCTCATTAATTTTTATCATTATCGGGGTTGAGACTATGTGTGACCCAGCATTGATGTTATTCCATTTAGGTTTAGAAAAATGGGAAATGGGGAAAAGAACACTTATGACTCAAATCTTATTAGCCGCAAAAATCATAATCACCAGATCATGGAAAACGCCGGGCCAACTAGATATAGGTAAACTGATTGACCAGCTTGGGTACCAATGGAGAAGGGTTACTATATAAACAACTATGAAAAAATCGAAAAGTATTATGAGATATGGTCGCCGTGGCTGGACAGGCATAGTAATCAGATATGACTGGGATGTGGGACTCGTCGGCTCTGGGGGTCAAGAATGAATGTTATGAATGTGTGAATGAAAGAAGACACAGATATATATAAGCAAAAATTGCCAAAGCATGGAAATACATGTTTGTATATATGCGGATATGTATATGGCAGATAGAAAATATATACATATAACTAGTAATACTGGATGCTAAGGAGACCCATAGAGGGGAGAGGGATCGATGTTGCAATGGAGAGATAGTTGATGCTTTGTAACAAAAATGGCTAATCTGTAAAACAGTAGAATAGAGAGGATCGCCAACCTGTTGATCTCTGTATATTGTATATTCTGTACTCTCCTCTGTATCTTTATATTTGCTATCAAGCACTATACGAAACCCGGCTATTGATGTTACGTATATGAATGCCAATCAAATAATAAGATGCTACATGTAAATCCGCATTTGAAATTTCGCATTGATGGAATTATTATTTATGATTGTATTCTCCATACTTTGACAATAAAAAAGAGATATTAAAAAAAAAAAAAAATGTAGGGAGGGGCACTTGGGCAAGTAACCATAGCTGAACCTAATAATTAACTGGGCTGGGATCTGGCAAAACAGATCCCAGCCACTAAAATAGGCAGCCCAGACCCTACCCGCACAAATGGGGCTGGGCAAGAGCTCCCAGCTAGTAGTCCTGGCCCTCCTAACATTACCAGTGTTAGGAGCTAGCCAAATGGCCCACAGCTCCAATTAAATAAAATAATCCCCCCAGGTCCAGAGGCTGGCCCACCATGATATGGTAAAATGTCTTCGGGGGTTATATTATTGTATGGAGTAGCCCAGGCCCCTGATCTGTTTAATGATGGCTGGGATTCATTACCCAGTAGTGTTAGGTGGGTCCGGGTACATGCCCTGGCCCTCCATGTATTTTTTAGAGCCCTCACTGGGGCAAATTCTTTTTTTTTTTTTTTTTATTTCTGGAGGAATTCACCTATTTCAACTGTAGCTGAATTCATTCTGAAATTAGTCTTAATCATCCCATATAAGTCTATGGGGATGAAAGAGGGAATTTTCATTTTGGGCTGCATTCTGAAGCAATCTGGGTGTAATGATGGCCAAATTGCACCGATATTCGGGGTCACAACGAGGCATATTGTGTAGATTGAAATTCAGCTTCTGATATGTCCCCGATGTGCCCTAAATCATTCCGAACATCATGCCAGAAGTTCGGCGTATATTGTATAGACCATTATGAGCTGTAATTTACTTGAAGTGGTGTATTATTTGCTGAAAAGGTAAGCTGCTCCATTTTGGGTACCATCCAAAAAAATAGGCTATTTAAGCACTAAACACTCTTGGATAAGGTGGTCTCTCAAATATTTATTCCATCTCAAAATAACTTTTTTTTTTAATTCTCTTTTTTTTTCTTTTTCAAATTGTATAAAAAGACAGTAACAAATACAAAAGACAATACAATACAAACAATGATATGAACCTATCATCCTTCCTCTCCTTCCCTGCTTCTTACATTTTTTTTATCAATGCAAAACATAAAACCATGTAATGTCATCAGCATTAATAATTCCTTTCAAAATGGTTACATAGTCATAAACATACAACAAGAGGAGACAGAGAGGAAAAAAAGAGGGGGGAAAAAAGAGGAAAGACAAAGAAGGACATAACTAAGTGCAGAGTCGTCAGTGCTTCAAATTGGGGGGTGGCGGCGGGGTAGGGTGAGGGGCAATTCCTATCTGTGTATTTCCCTTTCGTCTTCTCTATCGTTCTTATTCAATTAACTGAACCCAGGGGTCCGAGGGTCTAATCTGCCAGCCTCCAGCGGTCCAACCACTGTATACACTGTTCCCATTTCCCTGAGTCTTTGGCCCCTCTATAACATACCAGCCCTCCTTTTCTGAGCTTGCCCATAAAGACTTCTGGATGTGATAAATAATACTTGCTTCATATTGATGACCAGTTACTGGAAGCCCCATCCCCGGACATGGTGTTCTGACATAAACGGGGTTTCTTCCCTCTCCATACAAAATTATTAAAGCTTTTCTGTATCATGTGAAGCCAACTAAAGGGGATCTTTAGTGGGAACATCCTGAATAAATAAACCCATTTTGTGAGAATATATGATCTTATAACGTTTATTCTACCCCACCAGGAGAGTTCCACTTGTCCCCATACTTTAAGTAGCCTATTAGTGGTTTTTAATAAATTCAAAACGTTGGCTTCCATGGTACTATCTACTCTAGCTGTTATTTTTTATCCCAAGACATGTGAACTCAGTCTCACAGTTTTTGAACTGGTAGGAGCTCTGAATTCTATCAATTTCCTCTCTTTGTATACTATGCGACATTGGCAACTGTCTTTTGGATATTTATCTTATAGTTTTAGACCCTACTGTACTCGGACATAAAGTGTCTGACATATTCCTCCAGGTCCGTCAACGTAACTAGGATATCATCTGCTTATAAAGAGATCGTTAATTCTTCCCTACCTTTCTGATAACCTTTAATCTGGGGGTTGCTTCTTATATTAATTGCCAGGGGCTCCAATGCCATAATGTATAGTATTGGAGAAAGCAGGCATCCCTGATGGGTGCCATTTTTTAGTTTGAACCATTCTGAGGCTGTTAACACCCACTCAAGCTGTAGGTCTGGTGTATAAGGCAGTTATTGCCGCTCTCATCCAGCCCATAATCCCATAGGCCTCCAATGCCCCCATCATATATCCCCACCTGACCCTGTCAAACACCTTCACTGCATCTAAAGACAGGGTCAGGAGGGGAATACTGCTTTTCCGCATCCTCAAAAAGATCAATCAGCCTTCTGGTATTATTATCAGGGTCTCTGCCTGGGACGAAGCCAATTTAGTCTCGGTGGAGCAGATGGTGAAGTACCTCCTTGAAACGATTGGCTAATAATGATAAGTGTAATTGAGTATCTACATTAATAAGTGAAATCGGCGATACCCTTCAGGATTTTTATCCTGTTTTAAGATGGGGTGATATTTGCCTGTATCATCTCACACGGATATGAGCCAGAGGATGCAATTCCATTAAAGGTTTGTGTCAGATGGTCTATGATTTGACTCTTAAAGGTCTTATAGAAAAAGTTTCCAAAACCATCACGCGTCTCAACATAACTCTAAAGGTCTGACTAGGACCTTTGCTTAAGTTGCCTAGAGAGAGAGATCAGTCACACCCAGCTGACAATGCCGGTGGAGCCCAAATGTGTGTCTGGGGATTCAATATGCAGAAAGGGCTTGCCTGACATAACAAGTCTACATGGTCTTCAGGGATCGGACTAGTTTGATATATAAATATAAAGGTTTAATTTATAATGGCAGATGAGAGTCATATAAAGACGTAGCTTCAGAGTGAACTCAACAAGACAGACTAATGGTTGAGTTGGCCCTACACACATTTGTTGTATTATTAACATTGCCCCCCCCCCGCTCTATATATATGACTGACCATTTCTCATAGCTGCCTCCGACAAGTACTTGCCAAGTAACCAAGTTTCGAAGCAAACAGTCTATTACCAGTCATATAAGAAGCTATAACTGCCTTTTGTATGTAAAAAAAAAAAAACATGCAGTGCAATATACAGGACCTTTTGAGCTTACCTTTCATTGTAAATGCTATATCACTTAACAGTGTATTACCTAGATTTTTGATTGTCTTACTCAAAACTGGAAACGTAGCAAAGCCTTGTCCTTACATTGAGCATTGAGCTAAAATAATGACAGAAATACATTTCTAAGGTTAAAAGATTTATTATAAATCTAATGCACAAACTATTTGATACTAAACGGGTTTGTTTATTGCACAATAAAAATGTACCACAGTTTAGGTTCTAGCCTGAGAGAGTCTGAGAATGTGACCAGTGGTGTATCTTGATTTTGTGCTGCCCTAGGCAGACAAAATCCGGGCACCCCCCTACCCAAGCTGCACACCCACGTTACACACCTAAGACATGCCCCATCATTCAGACTCACATCACACACACACTCCCATCACACTCAGTCACACACTCCTACTCCCATCACACTCAGTCACACACACTGTCTCCCATCACACTCAGTCACACACACTGTCTCCCATCACACACACTCTGACTCCCATCACACTCAGTCACACACACTGTCTCCCATCACACACACTCTGACTCCCATCACACTCAGTCACACACACTGTCTCCCATCACACACACTCTGACTCCCATCACACTCAGTCACACACACACTGTCTCCCATCAGCACTTACCTTTCCCTGGTGGCTTGTGGCAGGCAGCATGGTCCCTCCATGCTGCCTGTTCGGCTTCCCAGCGATTGTGCCGACAGGTCACGTGATCGCGCGCCCGTCACGTGACTGTCGGCACTTCCGTGTCGGCAAACTGCACGGGGAGCCGAACAGGCAGCACAGACGTTTCTCTGTGCTGCCTGTTCGGCTCCCCGTGCAGCCTGGCAGGCAGAGCGATGGTGAGGGGGGATCTTCCGATCCCCTCTCACCTCCGTCTCTGCCTGCAAGCGCGGTCTTTTTTTTTTTAAAGGGCTGCGTTTTTTTTTTTACATTTTCGGGGTTTTTTTTACATTTTTTTCTTTTCAGTGCTGGGGGGCCAAAATTTGCCGCCCTAGGCATCTTCCTAGGATGCCTCGCGGTAAATACAGCACTGAATGTGACTATGTATCCTAAGTCCTTTAGGGTCCATCAGGTATTCAGTCAATGTAACAACGTTTCACATCCATCTCTCCTGGAAGGTTATTTCATGCATTCACTAGTTTGTTCTCGTGCCTTCTCTTATTAATAGCTCATTCTAGAATTTCTCTTGTTGCTCCAGCCACCATGTGTTATTCAGCAATATGTTCTAGAGAATATTTGTCTGTTAGTGCAATCCATATTCTGCCATCGGAGATCTGCTCATATTCTGCCCTTTCCTGTTCCTTTTTGAAAAGAATTGGATTTATTCCAGTGGCCTTTACTGGATAGCTTCTGTTACCTCTTCACTAGGAGAAGATCCGGTATCCTGGTTTTCTGCTAAATTTAATTTCTGTCTGAATCTTTTTTTAAGTAAATAGCAAAATTGTTTATCATATTAAAACAATCAATTACATGAATTTTAAAATAGTTTAAGTGCAGTATTCTGTCATATCCTCTCATACCACAATCCTTTAGGGTTAAATCCCCACCTCAACGAACCCTTCTTTCATATAACTGCAAATATATATTACATACCTTCCAAGTCCCTTTTTTGTATCCAAATCCCCCTGTTCCCTTTTCTTCCTCAATAGTCCCTCTTTTTGGGAGCAGATCATTTTTTTGGTTTGTAGAACTGTATCACAGAGCTCCAGAGCAATAAAACTAGTGCAGCAAGAGTTCCTTGTTTTTGCATGGGATCAGCAGGGGGGGCTTAGTTATGGTCCCCTTGCTGATCCCATGCAAAAACAAAGGGCTCTTTCTTCGCTAGCAGAGAGAGCTGGCCACCGACCAGATGGCTGCCTACTTCCTATGGAAGCATGGCAGCTTTCGGTCAGAGGGTAAACTGGCGTGTACCAGTTTATCCTCACACTAGGAACAATTAACATTTTACTTATATTAGAAGAACAAGTGAAATATAACGTTTAGTGTTCCTTTAAGGACCAAAGCTCCAAAACGGCATCTTTTTGCTCCTGGCTTCGATCACAGAGGATTGGGAGACATGGACACATGGCAGAGACCTGATTTACAGACTTTGTGGGTCCCTGGCAAAATACTGCAGGAGGAATGCCTGAACCTGTAAGTTCGGACACGTGATTTGGTAAAATGTTCACTTTGAGTGTCGGCTACACAAGTTGCATCATTTGACAGAAGATATTCTGCTGCAGCGGTGGTCGACAATGAGCTGTAGAAGTCAGGACGGTCTATGTCGTCCTACAGGTTTTGGGCACTGTAAATTAGGACGGCATAGAACGGCCTGCATTAAATTTGTTTATATATTAATTTGTGTAAATTAAATACTTTATTCTAAATGACTAATTAAATTACATAAATAGTTACCAACTGGCCATTAAGTCACGGAAAATGTTCTGGTAATTCCCATAGCCACACTCTCAGCCACTCCCACAAAAATAAGTGTCCCTCTTTGGTAATTTGAAATGTTGGGAGGTTTGTTATTAAATTTGTTAAACCAAGAAATTGAAACCATCAGATGTGTTATGTTTAAATTATCAGTAAAAACTAAAATCCAGGGGTTCTATTTAGCATACATATATGCCTTACTAAATACTATAAGACAAGAAGATGGTAGTATGAGGAATGGGTAGCAGTATACTTTATTCTGACCTTCTGACCACCTATGTGAATAAGCACGAGGGGTTCGTCTCTGGGTTCTTTTATCAAGCAACTTTAGCAATAAAATATATAAAACTCCATATTTGGCCACATGGAGGCATGGGACTGGACATAAGATGTAGCAAGGTCTCTTAGCATTTTTAACAGGAATATTTTATTTGGTTCCTTTAAAAGTTGAACTTAGTAGTGAGTACCATGCATTTGTGGGCTCCTGTAGTGGTGGGTCTAATTACTTTATAACTGTTATAAAAAGAGGGGTGCTTTTTTTTAGGGGTGCTTGCTTTCAGAGTGGGTTAAGGGGTTAAATACTCCAGAGAGTTTAGATATTCTTTACTGTTGCAGTGACATTCTCAGAAACAAAGAGAGGGGGCTGATATAGAGAAAGGAAAGAACAGAAATGCCAAATTTATTTTCTAGTCTGATAATTTTATATTCTGTATTAGCCCTTCTGCTAATACTCATCATAATGTATTAGCACATTTTGTATATTAACACATATAGTAAAACATCATATATGAACCAGTTCTAAAGGATACATTGAATTGCTCAGTTCTTCAAGCTGAAAATATAAAAATAAAATATTAGCAGTACACATTGCCAGATATTTCTAAAGTGTTACACTTAATCAGTATGTTGCAATTGATCATCCTTGATAGGTAAAACATATGAATTATTATGAACGGTACAGAAAAACACATATATAAATTTAAAAAAAAAATCATCTGATTGAGAGATTCATTCAACTCACTTATGTATCAAACTGTTTTTAAAGTCGGATTAAAGCTAATTTCTACCTATCTATGTATCGACAGACACATACACACACTACCTTTCAAAGTTCCAATGGCACATTGTGTTAGCTAATCACATCTACCACTCTGACAGAGGATTAGATATGAGAATTGAGTTTTGACATTAGAATTGAATTTTTGGTATAAAACGATTGATGTGGCTATTTACATGAGAAAAATTAAGGCTGCAGTATGCCACAACATTTCCATTCGGTTATTGTCTGTGGAAATCTTTTGTAAATAACAGTATACTCTGTAGACAACAATAGCAAACAACACCAACCACAGTTTGGAAAGGTCATGTTGCACACTTGACTTTTAAATAAGACATTTATCATCTGTGTTTGGTTTAGACGCTACAGCTGTACACACATTTTAATAATTTGTGATATTTTTCCATTAACCCCTTAGCCAGGCACATTTCGGATTAATGTCCTGTTGCCTGGCATGTCATGCAGAAGACTGACATGTTGGCTGAGGACTCCCAAGACATGTGATAGTTGTGACAACCAATCCCAGCAATAGCATGTATATAGCTGTCTTTTCTTCCTGTGTCGGCAGCCTAAGTCCGGGACAATGCAAAGTCCAAGATTGAGAGGCTTGATAGAAGGTCTCGGCCAATCAGGTGAATCTCAATTCTCCTGAGTCCAGAAGCCTCTACTGATTAGCTCAGTCCCTCCTTCACATGGAGCTCAAAGCATGATCTGCCGCGTTCTAGTTCCCCTCCGCTGCTTCAAGCTACACATGCGATGAGAGTTTTGGTGCTTGCGTAGTCTGGGACACAAACACCTTGCTTCACAAAGGGGTTAAATACTTGGATTACACACACAAAACCCTTCCTGTCTTACATTGTTCAGAAGTTGCTCCAGGTTGCGCTCAGCATGGGTCTCCTCTCTTAAATCTTCTGCACAGACATCTAGGCTAAAATGGAGTCGGGCTAGCTGCTCCTGCATCTCTCGCACACGCTCCAACTGCTCAAATGAGCACACCTGGCCTATTAGAAATTAATCAGTGAAAGGGAATGCTCAGACATGAAGGGTACACTCGGTGAGATGGAACACTCAGGAGGCTAAACGGTGAGTTGCAGGTAGGTGAAAGTGAGAAGAACATTTCATCTCACCAATTTAACTATACATTGTGTAGGGACAAACCTGGTGAATTTCCCCCCACTAAGCAAACTCACCAGGTTTGTCCTTACACAATGGGGGCTATTCACTTAAAGGTGAGTTCAACATTTAATTTCACAAATTTATCTATACATTGTCCAGGGACAAACCTGGTGAGTTTGTGAAGAGGTGGGATTTCATCAGGTTTGTCCCTGCACAATGTATAGCTAAACTGGTGAGAAGAATTGTTCATCTCACCTGCAAATCACATTTTAGTGAATAGATCCAACTCCGATATGAAAGGGAATACTTAGAGAGTCCCCTTGGACTGACGGGGACCCAATCTTATGAAAATCAGCATGGAGAACGTTAGAAAGTGGGAGCTTGAACAAAGAGGGAATACATGATCATGGATGATATCTGGAATAAAAACACAATATGAACTAGACATGTGCAAAACTAAAATTTTAGTTTCGTTTTCGTCCATTCGGACAAAAATTTTATTTATTTCGTCTAAAAGGAATTAAGTTCCTTACTGCAATCGTTTCAGATGAAATTCGTTCATTATTTTCGTTTCAGTTTATTCGTTTATATGAATCAATTGACCTACACACATTCCATAAACCGAAAGTCTATAAACCAAATGTCGTTCGGTTTATAGACTTTCTGCTTATGGAATACATGTAATGCTATTGGCTTTCTATAAACCGAACTAGAGTCCCCATTCATACGAATAGGTCAATTGACCTATTCGTATGAATGGGGACTCTATTTCGGTTTATAGAATAGCAATAGCATTACATGCATTCCATAAACCGAAAGTAGTTCATTATGTCGGTTTATGGAATGTATGTAATGCTATTGGTATTCTATAAACCGACTATTTCGGTTTATACAATGCCAATAACACAAATGGACGAATGATTTTCGTTTATTAACCATTCGTTCATTTGGCTTTCGTTAGTTTAGCATTTTCGTTATTCGTTTTTCGGACGAATGGATGAAAATGCTATTTTTGGACGAAAATGCATTCGTCCAAAAACGAATGCACATGTCTAATATGAACAATTACAGAGGGAAGTGGTTAAAGCCAATGTGATGATGGAAGACATTCAGTGACAACTCTTTCCATTGGTTGCATAATGCTTGCTCAGATCATATAAGTATCTTGACCCCTCTATTACCAAATGCTTGAAGTTTTCCAGAATGAAAGTCATTGAGAAGACTTAGGAGGCCTCCTTCCATCTCGCACACATGAGATACGTCCGTAAGGAAGGAGTGCTGCAGGCTGGGCCCTGGGCTCACTCCTTCAGAGCTAGCAGGCGGTAGAGTACGCTCCTTCACTCCTCTGAAGGAAAGCACACAGAGACAAAAGAAAAGAATATAAAACAGAGGCACAGTATTGATTGCTAATGTTATCAATAACATACATATAGTCTTATGTAATTGAACAGGTGGCAGAACAGAAAGAAACACGTATTTTATCGAAATGTGATATTAACAGATTTTATCTGCAGAACTAATGCAGGGCCAGCCCTTCCATGGGAAAGACTGGGGCAACTGCCCCAGGCAGCACTCTGACAGGGGCAGCACTTTGCTGCTCCATGCAGTGATTTATTTTCTTCCTGTGTCGGCAGCCTCAGTCCGGGACAATGCAAAGTCCAAGATTGAGAGGCTTGATAAAAGGTCTCAGCCAATCAGTTGAGACCTCTCAATTCTCCTGAGTCAATAAGCCTCTCCTGATTAGCTCAGTTCCTCCTTCACATGGAGCTCAAAGCAAGAGATGCCTACACCAGGTAAGGTAAGAACTGACAGTGTGTGTGTGTCAGTGCGAGTGCGTGTGTGTATGTGAGTGAGTGTGTGTGTGTGTGTAATGGATAAAGGTGTTAACTGCTCTGACACTGCCTATATCTGTCTAGCAATTCAGGGGTTACCTCCTCTGACACTGCGTGTATTTGTCTACCCATCCAGGGGTTAACTCTTCTGCCTATATCTATCTGGATTTTGTAATAGGTCACTGGTCACATATTCTGTTTTAGGGAACTTCACAGCCTATTATCATAATAATGTTTTACAGTTACTTTCTTTTCACCTTATGGGTGAGCTCTTTGAAAAAAATATTTTATTATGTATATAATATAAGTGCTTTAGTGGACATTTTAAAATAAATATTTTTTTTCTAAGAGCTCACCCACGAGGTGAAAAGAATGTAATTGTAAAACAAACATTATGAAAATAGGCTGTGCAATTCCCCAAAACATAATATGTGACCACTGACTTATTACATCACTTGGTCAAATATTGTACATTAAGTTGAATTGCTCCAATATTTATGGCACAAATTGTAATCATCGCTAGCCAATGCTCAGGCCAATAGAGTATTTCATATAATTTTGCATATAGACAAGGACCTGTTGCATTAAATTATCACTTCCTGATAAGTTTCATTGTAGTTTGAATTATCATGAATGTGGGCTTTTTTTCTTTTTTTTTTGGGAGGGGGTGGTGGTTCGGGGTGAGTTGGGCGGGCAGCATTTCATTGTTCGGCCCAGGCAGCACCATGTATTGGGCCGGCCCTGAACGCATGTCTAAGTCACATTTACCACAGGTTACACTAAGGCTTATTATTATTATTATTGAAGCAATGAAGGGAATAATTATACTTCAATGGAAACTAAAACACGTGCTTGACTACAAAATACAGAAGTACAATTAAACATGAAAATGTTTCCGTGTGTACGGCAATTTGCAATAAAGAACAGAGTAAAATGAAAAACAAATAGGACAAGATTTGCACTGTTTATCTAGCTGTTATATGTTTTTAGTGTCAGGGCTGGCCTTAAGTGTTCCGGCGCCCTGTGCGGGCTTCCCCGTGGCGCCCCCCCCCCCCTCTTTCCCCCCCCTATGTATGTGTCTCTCTCCCTTCCCATGTTTGTCCCTTTCCTCTTCCTTGCCATACAAAGTCTGTCTCTCTCTCTCCCCGCGCCCCGTCCCCTGTTCTGTCTCTGCCCCCGCCCCGTCCCCTGTTCTGTCTCTCCCCCCCCGTCCCCTGTTCTGTCTCTCCCCCCCCCCGTTCTGTCCCACCCTCCCCCTGTTCTGTCTCTCTCTCTCCCCCCTCCCCCTGTTTTCTCTCTCTCCACCAGTTCTGTCTCTCCCCCTGCCCCTGTTCTGTCTGTCTCTCTCTCTCACCCCTCCCCTGTTCTGTCTCTCCCCCCTCCCCCGTTATCTCTCTCCCCCCCAGTTCTGTCTCTCCCCCTGCCCCTGTTCTGTCTGTCTGTCTCTCTCTCTCACCCCTCCCCTGTTCTGTCTCTCCCCCATCCACTGTTCTGTCTCTCTCTCCCCCCTCCCCTGTTCTGTCACTCCCCCATCCACTGTTCTGGCTCTCTCTCCCCCCTCCCCCTGTTATCTCTCTCTCCCCCAGTTCTGTCTCTCCCCCTTGCCCCTGTTCTGTCTGTCTCTCTCCCCCCTCCACCTGTTATCTCTCTCTAGCCCTGTTCTGTCTCTCCCCCCTGCCCCTGTTCTGTCTGTCTGTCTCCCCCCTAACCCTTGTTCTGCCTCTCTCTCTCTCCCCCCTCCCCTACCTTTGCCTGCAAAGTTAGATCCAGGGAGGGGGCGGAGCTAACCGGCACAGCGGTGTAGCTCCGCCACCACCCTGTGAAGCAGAGCACAGTCTGTATTACGGGGAGCCATGGGCAGCAAGAGAAGGTGCTGCTCAGCTCCCCATGCTTAATGCAGGCATGGGGAGCCGAGCAGCACTTTCTCATGCTGCCAGTGGTTCCCCGTGAAGCAGACGCTGCTCTGCTTCACAGGGTGGCGGCGGAGCTACATCGCTCAGCCGGTTAGCTCCGCCCCCTCCCCGGATCTAGCAGAGCATGCCGAGCAGAGGGCTGGTGAGGGGGGATCTTTAGATCTCCCCAATCCAGTGCCTCTACCAGCTTTTTTTTTTTTTAACTTTTTTGGGAACGGGAGGGCGCCCCCAGGGGTGTTGCGCCCTGTGCGCTCGCACAGGTCGCACACCCCTAAGGCCGGCCCTGTTTAGTGTTCTTTTTTTAGTTTTGTATTATTAATCTGGCTCAGTCTTCATAAAATCTGTTTTTTTAAGGTTGCTTTTATTACAATAATAAACCATTTCTTATGGCTTCATTCGTTAAAATTTAGAAGCTTTGGGACATTAGCTAACTCAGGGATACTGTAACAGTGGTGTGCATGGCTCCTATGTAACATGTTTTAACCCCTTGACGACAGATGACGTGCCAGGCACGTCACGGCAAATCGTGGACTTGCCGACAGCTGACGTGCCTGGCACGTCATGAACTTAACAGAGTTTCTTTACTCTATCGGTGTTGCTACAATGCCTCTAGGTAGAGGCATTGTGCAACACACAAAAAAAGTTCAGGGGTGATCATAGCAACCATTTAAAAATGGCTGCGCCCGCTGCACACGTGTGCTTCCTAAGCACCTCCGGTGTTGCTAAAGTGCCTCGCTAGCGCACTTAGCAGCACCTTCAGGCTCCCCAGAACCAATGGTGGTCGCTCTCCTGAGCGACCCCATCGGCTCAGTAGAAGGGAACGCTGCCTATACAGACAGCGCTTCCCTTCTACTGGCAAGAGCATCGGAAGTGAATGTATTTCACTTCCGATGCTCTAGGGGGAGCCAATCGATGCCTGCACAGCAGATCTGTGTGATCTGTGTGCAGGCATGTATGATAAGTGCTCTGATGAGCACTTATCATACAGTCAAAGGCAATATTAGTAAATATTGCCTTTGACAAGTATTGATCTGCCTCCCTCTCCTTACTAGTTTTAGTAAGGGAGAGAGACAGATCAGATAATGTAAAAATAATGTATAAAATAATAAAATAAAATATTTAATAAAATTTTAAACACCAAGGGCTTTTATAAAAGCCATTTAACCCCTTCCCTGCCACTGATCGCTGTGTACGCAGTGATCATACACAGCAGCACATTATTTGCTGTCTGTGCATTTTTAGGGGTTCATTTTTTTTACTGTAATTCATTACAGTATAAAAAAGGCTCTTTTAAGAGCTATTAACCCCTTGCTTGCTGTAGATCACTGCCTAAGCAGCGATCTGACGCAAATGCAGCAATCTTGCTGCAGAAGCATTTTTACTTTTTTTTAAAAACTTTTTTATTACACCTGTCACGGGTTAATTATATCTGCTAGGGGATTACGTTTAACGTAAAAAAAAAATTTTTTTAGCTGTCTGAGCGCATGTATAGCGATCAGTAACAGCTGATCAGTGGCAATGGCGGTTTGGTGCTCAAATGAGCATCATCATTCGCCTGGTTAGATCAATATTTGTCAATATTTGATCTGACCGGTGTAGATCTGCCTCCCTCTCACTTGAGTTTTAGTGAGGGAGACAGGCAGAGCTGTATAATGTGAGTTTTTAATTATATTATATTTAATAAAATTGAAACCCAAAGGCTTTTATAAAAGCCGTTTCCAGTGTTTAACCCCTTCCCTGCAAGTGATCGCTGTGTACGAAGTGATCTTACACAGCAGCACATTTTTTGCTGTCTGTGCATTTTTTAGGGGTTAAGTTTTTTTACTGGTTTTTTATTTTTTACAGTATATCAAAGGATCTTTTACGAGCTATTAACCCCTTCCTTGCCATATATCACTTCCTAAGCAGCGCATATGGTCACTGCCTAAGCAGTGCATATGGTCACTGCCTAAGCAGCGCATATGGTCACTGCCTAAGCAGCGCATATGGAGCGATCTGGTCGCAGAAGGATTTTTTTTGCCATCAGCATTTTTTTTTGTCACACTCGCTAGGCGTTAATTATACCCACTAGGGGATTAAGTGTATTCCTTTTGAAGCTGTCTGAACGCATGTATAGCGATCAGTAACAGCCGATCAGTGGCAAAGGTGGTTTGGTGATTTCTCAGATGAGCATCACCATTCGTCTGGTTAGATAAATATTGGTAAATATTGTTCTGACCCATATGGATCTGCCTCCCTCTCCTCACTTAGTGAGGAAAAGAGACAGATCTGTATAATAAGTTTTTTTTTGTAATAAATTAAATAAAATGTTAAAAAATTGCGAGACCCAAGGGCTTTTATAAAAGCCATACCCTTTGTATAGTGTACCCTGCAGAGTAACCCCTTCCCTGCCACTGATCACTGCACAGCAGAACATTTTTTCTTGTCTGTGCCTTTTTACGGGTTAATTTTTTTGTACAGTACTTCAAAGGCTCTTATAAGAGCTATTAACCCCTTCCTTGCTCTACATGTCAAAATTCCAAGTTTGAAAATCAAAAAGCGCACCTCTCAAATGTAGCCTTTCAACCCCCAACAAAGCTGACAAACCTATGCATGGGTGGTATCCCTGTGCTCGGGAGATGTTGCTGAACACATATTGTGGTATTGTTTGTCAGTGACACATAGCGAAATATGTGAATTTGTGTCTAAAGTACAATGTATGTGGGAAAAAATACACAATAAAATTACTACCACAAATTTTGACAAAGGCTGGTGGTAGAATTGGTGCATGGAAAGTGTTAAAATACCACCATTTAAAATAGCCTAGGGTGTCTACTTTTACAAAATAAATACATTTTTGGGTAAAATACACTGTCCGTTTAAAAAAAAGTCCCAAATGAAAGATGGGCTCAGGCTGACTACACGTCAAAATTCCAAGTTGGAAATGCGCACCTACAAAATGTGGCCCTTTAGCCCCCAAACAAACAGACAAACCTATGCATGGGTGGTATCACTGTACTCAGGAGATGTTGTTGAACGCATATTGGGTTATTGTTTGGCAGTGACACATACCGAAATCTGTGAATTTATGTCTGAAATACAATATTTGTGGGGGAAAAAACACACAAAAATTACTACCACAAAATTGGACAAAGGCTGGTGGTAGAATTAGTGCATAGAAAGTGTTAAAATACCACCATTTGAAATAGCCTAGGGTGTCTACTTTTTAAAAATATATGGGTTGATGGGGTAAAATACACTGGCTGGTTTCAAATATGTCCAAAATGGGACATGGGTGCAGGCTGTCTGCATGTCAAAATTTCAAGTTGGAAAACCAAAAACTGAACCTCCCAAATTCCCCCCCCCCCCCCCCCCAAACAACTCAACAAACCTATGCATGGTTGGTATCCCTGTACTCAAGAAATGTTGCTGAACACTTATTGGGGTGTTATTTGGCAGTGACACATACCAAAATCTGTGCATTCATGTCTGAAGTACAAGGTATGTGGAAAAAAACCACAAAAAAATTACTACCACAAACTTTGACAAAGGCTGGTGGTAGAATTAGTGCATGGAAAGTGTTAAAATACCACCATTTGAGATAGCCTAGGGTGTCTACTTTTAAAAAATATATGGGTTGATGGGGTAAAATACACTAGCTGGCTTCAAATATGTCCCAAATGGGACATGGGCGCAGGTTGTCTTTATGTCAAAATTTCAAGTTGGAAAACCAAAAAGCGCACCTCTCAAATGTGGCCCTTTAACCCCTAAACAAGCAGACAAACCTATGCATGGGTGGTATCCCTATACTCAGGAAATGTTGCTGAATACATATTGGGGTGTTATTTGGCAGTGACACGTACCAAAATCTGTGAATTCATGTATGAAGTACAAGGTATGTGGAAAATAAACACAAAAAAATTACTACCACAAACTTTGACAAAGGCTGGTGGTAGAATTAGTGCATGGAAAGTGTTAAAATACCATCATTTGAAATAGCCTTGGGTGTCTACTTTTAAAAAAATATATGAGTTGATGGGGTAAAATACACTGGCTGGCTTCAAAAATGTCCCAAATAGGACATGGGTGCAGGCTGTCTGCATGTAAAAATTTCAAGTTGGAAAACCAAAAACTGCACCTCCCAAATTTGGCATTTTAGCCCCCAAACAACCCAACAAACCTATGCATGGGTGGTATCCCTGTACTCAGGATTACCACTAGCAGCTTTTGTCGATGAGGAGAAGATGTTTCAAATAAATGTCAGGAAATTTGTGTTTTTCTTTTTTTTTTTACCATATTTTATTATTTTCTTTTATATAATATTATAAGATATGATCAAAATGATGGCATCCAAAGAAAGCCCTTCTTGTCCCGATAAAAACAATATATAATATGTGTGGGTACAGCAATTGACAAAGAAGAAAATTACAGCTAAACACAAACAGCACAGAAATGTTAAAATAGCCATTGTCCAGAATGGACAAAAATGTTTCAAAGGCTCTGTCCTTAAGGCAGGGCTTGACAAATTTAATTTGATTCTAGGAGCCAGCCAAAATTTTTTGGAGCCAGACAATCACACAAACATACACGCAATTCATAAACACACACACCAACCCACATCACATATACACCCCACACACACCAACCCATGTCACATATACACCCCCCCACACACAAACCCACGTCACATATACACCCCCCACACACCAACCCATGTCACATATACACCCCACATATACACCCCACACACACCAACCCACGTCACATATACACCCCCCACACACCAACCCATGTCACATATACACCCCACATATACACCCCCCACACACCAACCCATGGCACATATACACCCCACATATACACCCCCCACACACCAACCCACGTCACATATACACCCCCCACACACCAACCCATGTCACATATACACCCCACATATACACCCCCCACACACCAACCCATGTCACATATACACCCCACATAAACACCCCCCACACACCAACCCACGTCACATACACCCCCCACACACCAACCCACGTCACATATACACCCCCCACACACTCACACCAACCCACGTCACATATAAACCCCACACACACCAACCCACTTCACATATACACACACACACACACACTTATAGCCCCCCTTCACATATACACCTCCCCCCCAAACTTCACACATATATACCCCCCTTCACATATACACCTCCCCCCCAAACTTCACATATATACCCCCTTCACATATACACCTCCCCCCAAACTTCACATATATACCCCCCTTCACATATACACCTCCCCCCCACTTCACACATATATACCCCCCTTCACATGTACACCTCCCCCCAAACTTCCCACATATATACCCCCCTTCACATATACACCTCCCCCCCAAACTTCACATATATACCCCCATTCACATATACACCTCCCCCCCACACTTCACATATATACCCCCATTCACATATACACCTCCCCCCCACACTTCACACATAACCCACTTCATATATACACACACACACACACACACACACACACATTTATACCCCCCCCTTCACATATACACCTCCCCCACACTTCACACATATATACCCCCCTTCACATATACACCTCCCCCCAAACTTCCCACATATATACCCCCCTTCACATATACACCTCCCCCCCCAAACTTCACATATATACCCCCATTCACATATACACCTCCCCCCCACACTTCACACATATATACCCCCCCTTCACATATACACCTCCCCCCACACTTCACATATATACCACCTTCACATATACACCTCCCCCCACACTTCACACATATATACCCCCCTTCACATATACACCTCCCCCCTTCACATATACATCTCCCCCCCCACACTTCACATATACATCCCTCCCCCCTTCACATATACATCTCTCCCCCACACTTCACATATACATCCCTCCCCCCCACTTCACATATACACCTCACACGTGACAACCCAGCACTTAGCCGAAAGAGCAATGAAGATCGGCTGCAGCACGAATGTTCCCTCTCCCTGCTGCCTTACCTCATTGCTGGGGAGGGGGAACATTCGTGCTGCAGCCGATCCTCATTACTCTTTCGGCTGAACACTCACGCACGCGTTGCGCGAGGGGGCGGAGCTTGCTGTCTGTGCAAGACTCCGCACAGACTTCACCCCTCGCGCTGCAAAAAATGGATGGCAGCGGCAAGGGGAACATTAGGCTAGCGGCACCCGGGCGCCAGGCTCCATTTCCAGGTCGCCATGGCGACCTGGCGCCCGGGGTTTGTCGAGCCCTGCCTTAAGGGGTTAAAAAAAAATGTCATCATATTTTATAATTTTTTTTATACTAAATTAGAATATATGATAAAATAATAGCATCTTAAGAAAGCGGTTCTTATGGCAATAAAAACATTATATAATACATGTGGGTTATAATGATCACGTGTCTCGGAATGCCAGTCCTGCAATAGCCTCTGTCCAGGACAATGCAGAGCTCTGAGAGAAGGAATTCTCAGGCAATCAGGTGAGAACACTCAACTATTCTGATTGGCTGAGAGTTCAAAAGCCTCTTCTGATTGGCTTCTGAATTCTTTTTGGCCCTTTTCTATTCCATGTTTACCGCTGTTGATTCATAAAAAGGCAAATAAAAAACCCTTATTTCAACAATTTCTAATTCTGATATCAATGGGGAAAGAATTCCTTCTTGACTTCAGATTTCTCCTTGGATCAACAAGCACTAAATAAATATTTATGCCTATATTAACATGCATTAAAAAAGTATCCAGCCCGCTTTTAAAGGCATCTAACATATTTTTTAGAATTCCATACCTTTATTGTCCTTACTGTAAAAATCCCTTCTGCTGTCCTATACTATATCTCCTTTCTTCAAGTCTTAGCAGGTGACCTATTGTCCTTTGTACTGTTCTGTTAATTAACCCCTTAAGGACAGAGCCTTTGAAACATTTTTGTCCATTCTGGACAATGGCTATTTTAAAATTTCTGTGCTGTTTGTGTTTAGCTGTAATTTTCTTCTTTGTCGTTTGTTGTACCCACACAAATTATATATCGTTTTTATCAGGACAAGAAGGGCTTTCTGTGGATGCCATCATTTTGATCATATCCTATATTATTATATTAAAAAAATAAAAACATATGGTAAAAAAATAAAAAAAAACGTATTTCCTGACTTTTTTTTAAAACATCTTCTCCTCATCGACAAAAGCGAACAAAAACAACCTGCTAAATAGATTCTCCTAGGTCTCCTGAGTACAGGGATACCACCCATGCATAGGTTTGTTTGGTTGTTTGGGGGCTAAAAGGCCACATTTGGGAGGTGTGATTTTTGGTTTTCCAACTTGAGATTTTCACATGCAGACAACATGCACCCATGTCCCATTTGGGACCTATTTGAAGCCAGCTAGTGTATTTTACCCCATCAACCCATATATTTATTAAAAGTAGGCACTCTAGGCTATTTCAAATGGTGGTATTTTAACACTTTCCATGCACTAATTCTACCACCAGCCTTTGCCAAAGTTTGTGGTAGTCATTTTTTTGTGGTTTTTATTCACATACATTGGTATTCAGACATGAATTTACAGATTTTGGTATGTTTCACTGCCAAACAACAACCCAATATGTGTTCAACATCTCCTGAGTACAGGGATACCATCCATGCATAGATTTGTTTGGTTGTTTGGGGGCTAAAAGGCCACATTTTGAAGGTGCGCATTTCCAACTTGGAATTTTGACGTGTAGTCAGCCTGCGCCCCCATGTTTCATTTGGGACTTTTTTTTTTAAACCAGACAGTGTGTTTTACCCAAAAAAAAGCATATATTTTGTAAAAGTAGACACCCTAGGCTATTTTAAATGGTGGTATTTTAACACTTTCCATGCACGAATTCTAACACCAGCCTTTGTCAAAGTTTGTGGTAATAATTTTATTGTGTATTTTTTCCCACATAAATTGTACTTTAGACACACATTCACAGATTTTGGTATGTGTCACTGCCAAACAATACCCCAATATGTGTTCATCAACATATTCCGAGCACAGGGATACCACCCATGCATAGGTTTGTCAGCTTGTTCTGGGGTTAAAAGGCCATATTTGAGATGTGTGCTTTTTGATTTTCCAACTTGAAATTTTGACATGTAGGGCAAGGAAGGGGTTAATAGCTCTTATAAGAGCTTTTGTAGTACTGTACAAAAACATTAACCCCTAAAAATGCACAGACAAGAGAAAATGTTCTGCTGTGCAGTGATCAGTGGCAGGGAAGAGGTTAATACAAAGTGTATGGCTTTTATAAAAGCCCTTGGGTCTCACAATTTTGTAACATTTTATTTAATTCATTACAATTAAAAACATATTATACAGATCTGTCTCTCTCCCTTAAAACTCAAGTGAGGAGAGGAAGGCACATCCATATGGGTCAGAACAATATTTACCAATAGGGATCTGACGAATGGTGATGCTCATTTGAGCAATTACCAAACCGTCTTTGCCACTGATCGGCTGTTACTGATCGCTATACTGATCGTTCAGACAGCTTCAAAAGGAATACAGATAATCCCCTAGTGGTTAAAATTAACCCATAGTGAGTGTGACAAAAAAAAAATGACGATAACAACAAATATCCTTCTGCAGCCAGATTGCTCCATATACGCGGCTTAGGCAGTGACCATATGCGCTTCTTAGGAAGTGACCATATGCGCTGCTCAGGCAGTGATATATGGCAAGCAAGGGGTTAATAGCTCTTAAAAGAGCCTTTGATATACTGTAATAAATGACAGTTAAAAAATTAACCCCTAAAAAATGCACAGACAGCAAAAAATGTGCTGCTGTGGAAGATCACTGCGTACACAGCGATCAATGGCAGGAAAGGGGTTAAACGCTGGAAACGGCTTTTATAAAAGCCCTTGGGTCTCAATTTAAAAAAAAAAATATTATAATTACAAACTTCCATTAAACAGCTCTGTCTGTCTCCCTCACTAAAACTCAAGTGAGGAGAGAGAGGCAGATCTACACGGGTCGGATCAATATTTACAACAAATATTGATCTGGTCGGGCGAATTGTGATGCTCATGTTTGCAATCACCAAACCGCCTTTGCCACTGATCAGCTGTTACTGATCGCTATACATTCGATCAGACAGCTAAAAAAAAAAATTGACGTTAAACATAACCCCTAACGGGTACAATTAACCCGAAGCGGGTGTTAATAAAAAAGTAAAAAATATATATAAAAACTGCTTCGGCAGCAAGATTGCTGCATTTGCGCCAGATCGCTGCTTAGGCAGTGATCTACAGCAAGTAAGGGGTTAATAGGTCTTAAAAGAGCCTTTGTTATACTGTAATGAATTACAGTAAAAAAAATTAACCCCTAAAAAATGCACAGACAGCAAAACATGTGCTGCTGTGTATGATCACTGCGTACACAGCGATCAATGGCAGGGAAGGGGTTAAACACTTGAAATGGCTTTTATAAAAGCCCTTGATTTGTTAAATTTTATTAAATATTTAATTTTATTATTTTATTTTTTCACATTATCTGAAACTAGTAAGGAGAGGGAGGCAGATATTGCCTTTGACTGTATGATAAATGCTCATCAGAGCACTTATCATACATGGCTGCACACAGATCTGCTGTGCAGGCATCGATTGGCTCCCCCTAGAGCATCGGAAGTGAAATACATTCACTTCCGATGCTCTTGCCAGTAGAAGGGAAGCGCTGCCTGTTCCCTTCTTCTGAGCCGACGGGGGAGAGCGACCACCATCGGTTCTGGGGGAGCATCATGGTGTTGCTAAGTGCCTCGCTAGCGAGGCACTTTAGCAACATTGGAGATGCTTAGGAAGCGAACGATCGTTCGCTTCCTAAGCACATGTGTGCAGGCGGCGCAGCCATTTTTAAATGGCTGCTACGATCACTCCGGGG
Organism: Pelodytes ibericus; assembly: GCA_036172795.1. Taxonomy (NCBI): domain Eukaryota; kingdom Metazoa; phylum Chordata; class Amphibia; order Anura; family Pelodytidae; genus Pelodytes; species Pelodytes ibericus. The sequence goes on from CM069857.1 coordinate 166,174,676, forward strand.
AGTGATCGTAGCGCGCCCCTTAACTTTTTTTTAATGTTGCACAATGCCTCTACCTATAGGCATTGTAGCAACACTGATAGAGTAAAGCTCTATTTAGTGCATGACGTGCCAGGCACGTCAGCTGTCGCAAGTCCTCGATTTGCCGTGACGTGCCTGGCACGTCATCTGTCACTAAGAGGTTAACAGATCTTTACAAAGCTTTTTGTATACATATTTATATAACATTATTATATCCCCTCTAAGCTTGTTTCTCTAGCGTGTACAAATGTAACCAGCCTTTCTTCATAACTAAAACTTTCCATTCCCCTTATTAGTTTTGAAGCCCTCCTCTATACATTCTCTAGTTCTATAACGTCTTGTTTTTCAAAAGCGCATCCAGAATTGAACCGCATATTCAAGCTGTGCATTACTGCCAAGTCAATTGTACAACGGAAACACCATTTAAACTATATGTTGCATTTTTACTATTGTACCCAAAATGCATGATTTTACATTTGTCTACATTGAACCTCATTTGCCATTTAGCTGACTAATTACCCAATTTGTCCAAAGCCTCTTGCAGAGAAAATGAATCTAGTTCAGACTATATTACCCTACTTAATTTTGTGTCATCAGAAAACACTGAGACATGGCTCCCTATGCCCTCTGGGAGTTCATTAATAAACAAATTAAAAAGAAGAGGACAGATCCCTAAGGTACCACACTTACCACATCTGTTTAGTTTGAGAGCTTTCCATTTACCACCACAATTTGCATTTTATTTTTCAACCAATTGCCAGTTCACAAAAACATTTGGCACTAAGCCTATTTCAGTCAATTTGTACTGTTCCTTAGCAAAGTCTAAATATATCACATCCACTGCAGCACCCATATCTGTATTTTACTCACTTATTCATAGAATGTAATCAAGTTAGTTTGACAAGACCTGTCTTTCACATAGCCATGTTGGCTCATGCAAATTAAATTCCTGTTCAATAGGAAATCATGAATATAACCCTTCAAGCAGTTTCTCCACCACAGATGTCAACCTTATAGGTCTGTTATTGCTTGGCTGGAACTTTGATCCCTTTTGGAATATGGGCACCACATCGGCCTTACTCCAATCTGACGAAGCAAGGACCCGGCAAGGACTGTAAGGACCCTGATTGGGTCTCTGCCTCTGTGTCTCTTAGATCAGGGCCAGGAACACCATGCAGCATTAAGTGGGTCTAGGAACCCTTTAGCTTTATCTACGTGCACTTGTTCTCTTCTACGTGCCACTGCATGTCTGTATCTGGTAATCATTATGTCAGGGGTGTCCAAGTTTTCTGCAAAGGGCCGCTTCACTAGAAATGAATGTGTGCGTGGGCCACATTCATTTTTCATTGACAGAAAATTATACAGGCACACACAATATCTATATATACATACCGTATTTATCGGCGTATAACACGCACTTTTTCTCCCTGAAAATAGGGGGCAAATGATGTGTGCGTGTTATACGCCGATATAATGAAAAAATCAAAAAAATCTAAAACTTACCTCGTTCCTGCTCCGTCTCCCGGTGCTCTGAAGGTGCGTGGCTGTGAGGGAAGCGTTGTGAGCTCCCCTCCAGCCGCGCGGTCAATAAAGTGTGTTTTTTTAAAACAAACTTTATTGTTCCGCGCGGCTGGAGGGGAGCTCACAACGCTTCCCTCACAGCCACGCACCTTCAGAGCACCAGGAGACGGAGCAGCAAAGAGGTAAGTACTGGGGTCTGGGGAAGGGGGGGTGGCATAACGAGCATACTAAGGGGCAATATCCTGGAATATGAAATGGCACATTGGGGGCAATACCCTGGCATATTAAAATGGCACATTGGGGGCAATATCCTGGCATATTAAAATGGCATATTGGGGGCAATATCCTGGCATATTAAAATGGCATATTGGGGGCAATATCCTGGCATATTAAATGGCATATTGGGGGCAAAATCCTGGCATATTAAATGGCATATTGGGGGCAATATCCTGGCATATTAAAATGGCATATTGGGGGCAATATCCTGGCATATTAAAATGGCATATTGGGGGCAATATCCTGGCATATTAAAATGGCATATTGGGGGCAATATCCTGGCATATTAAATGGCCTTTAAAACGCGGGCATTTCAAAAACGAGAATAGGAAGCGAATCAGAAAGTGTTTCTGAATGCCTCGCAAGTCTTGGCAATCAGGAACACAAAAAAAAAAAATGTGACTGTGTGACCAAGATGGCGCTGCCCTTCTAAGGGCAAGAGCACAGGAGGCAGGAAGTACCTGCTTCCTGTGCTCTCTGGCTGCCACACGATTGCCTCTTCACAGAGGCAATCAGTGACTGCCAGGCACACTGACAAGCAGTGGGGATGCTCTGATGAGCATCCCCACTGACTGGTCAGATCAATATTAACCCTATATTGATCTGACCAGTTATGATCTGCCTCCCTCTCCTCACATTTTTTTTAGTGAGGGAGAGAGACAGATCAAAGGAAAAAAAGTAAGTAAAAGTACAAAAAAATAATAAATACACAACACACGAATAATAAAACAATAAAATAAAATGTATTAAAGCAATTCCCTGTGTATTAACCCCTTCCCTGCCATTCATCACTGTATAAGCAGTAATCTTGCACAGCAACAGTATGTTTTGCTGTCTGCACTGTTTTATGGATTAATTACTTTGTACTGTAATGTATTACAGTACTAGATAGGCTCTTCTAAGAGCTATTAACCCTTTCTTTGCTCGAGATTACTGCTTACGCACTGATTCTGAGGCCGCGGACTCAGGGTTCGATTTTGACCCTGGTCAGCTTTCTGATACATCATCTAGTGATGTGTCGGTGGCTGCTGAGCCCTTGCCACAAGGAGTGATGGGTGTCTACCTTAAAAAATATATGGTATTGGTGGGGGTAAATTACATTGGCTGGCTTCAAAGATATATCCCATATAGGACACAGACGCAGGTTGACTACATGTTGCCTTCGAGCCAAAAAACAAACCAACAAACCTATGCATGGGTGCTATCCCTGTACTCGGGAGATGTTGCTGAACACATATTGGGTTGTTGTTTGGCAGTGACATATACCAGAATCTGTGAATTCATGCCTGAAGTACAATGCATGTAGGAAAAAAACTCCCAAAAAAGTACTACCACAAACTTTTACAAAGGCTGGTGGTAGAATTAGTACATATACAGTATTAAAATACCACCATTTGAAATACCTTAGGATGTCTATTTTCCAAAAATATATGGTTTGATGGGGTAAAATTCATTGGACGGCTTCAAAAATGTTCCAAATGGAACATGGGCACAGGCTGACTACATGTCGAAATTCCAGGTTGGAATTGTGCACCCCCTAAATGTGGCCTTTTAGCCCCAAAACAAACCAACAAACCTATGCATGGGGGGTATCCCTGTACTCAGGAGATGTTGCTGAACACATATTGAGGTGTTGGTTGGCAGTGGCAAATACCAGAATCTGAAAATTCCTGCCTGAACTACAATGTGTGTGGGGGAAAAATGACATCCCAACCCTTTGACATAGGTTGGTGGTAGAATTAGCACTTGGAAAGTGTTAAAATACCACAATTTTAAATACCATATGATGTCTAGTTTTCCAAAAGATATGGTTTGATGGGGTAAAATACTTTGACAGGCTTCAAAAGTGTCCCAAATGGAACATTGGCGCAGGCTGACTACATGTCAAAACTCCAAGTTGTAAATGCACCCCCCCCCCCCTAAACGTGGCCTTTTAGCCCAACAAACCTATGCATGGGTGGTATCCCTGTACTCAGGAGATGTTGCTGAACACATATTGGGTTGTTGTTTTGTACTGACACATAACAGGATCTGTGAATTCATCCTCGAAGTACAATGTATGTGGAAACAAAACATTAAAAAATTACTAACCTAAAATTTGACAAAGGCTGGTGGTAGAATTAGTGCATGGAAAGTGTTAAAATACTATCATTTGAAATACCCTAGGGTGTCTAGTTTGCTAAAATGTATGGTTTTGTGGGGTAAAATACACATTCTGGCTTCACAAATGTCCCAAATGGAACATGGGCGCAGGTTTTCTGCATGTCAGAATTCCAAGTTGAAAAACCAAAAAGCGCACCTCTCAAATGTGGCCTTTTAACCCCCAAATAATCTAACTAACCTACACATGGGTGGTATCCCTGTACTCAGGAGATGTTGCTGAACACATATTGAGGTGTTGTTTGGCACTGACATATAACAGGACCTGTGAATTCATGCCCAAAGTACAATGTATGTGAAAAAAAATTACTACCCAAAATATTGACATAGGCTGGTAGTATAATTAGTGCATGGAAAGTGTTAAAATACTACCATTTGAAATACCCTAGGGTGTCTAGTTTTCAAAAATATATGGCTTTGTGGGGTAGAATACACTTTTTGGCTTCAAAAATGTTCCAAATGGGACATGGGCGCAAGTTTTCTGCATGTCAGAATTCCAAGTTGGAAAACCAAAATGCGCACCCCCTAAATGTGGCCTTTTATCCCCAAAACAAACCAACAAACCTATGCATGGGTGGTATCCCTGTACTCAGGAGATGTTGCTGAACACATATTGAGGTGTTATTTGGAAATACCCCTTCACATTTTATAATGTATATATCGGGGGGGGGGGGGGGGAGACATAATGCCTGTTATTTTATTTGTTTATTCCCCCCCCTCCTACACACACACACACACACACACACACAATCCCTTCTAACATTTATACAGCACTCTCACACCCATCACACACAGCACTCTCACACCCATCACACACAGCACTCTAACACACTCAGCACTCTCACACACACAGCACACAGCACAGCATTCTCACACCCATCACACACAGCATTCTCACACCCATCACACACAGCACTCTCACACCCATCACACACAGCACTCTCACACCCATCACACACAGCATTCTCACACCCATCACACACAGCACTCTCACACCCATCACACACAGCACTCTCACACCCATCACACACACATAGCACTCTCACACACAGCACTCTCACACACAGCATTCTCACACACAGCGCTCTCACACACATCATAGACAGCACTCTTGCACTCTCACACACATCATACACAGCACTCACACACATAACTCTCACACACAGCACTCTCAAACACAGCACTCTCACACACAGCACTCTCACACCCATCTCACACAGCATTCTGACACCCATCACACACAGCATTCTCACACCCATCACACACAGCACTCTCACACCCATCACACACAGCACTCTCACACCCATCACACACAGCACTCTCACACCCATCACACACACACAGCACTCTCACACACAGCATTCTCACACACACACAGCACTCTCACACACAGCATTCTCACACCCATCACACACAGCATTCTCACACCCATCACACACAGCACTCTCACACCCATCACACACAGCACTCTCACACCCATCACACACACATAGCACTCTCACACACAGCACTCTCACACACAGCATTCTCACACACAGCGCTCTCACACACATCATAGACAGCACTCTTGCACTCTCACACACATCATACACAGCACTCACACACATAACTCTCACACACAGCACTCTCAAACACAGCACTCTCACACACAGCACTCTCACACCCATCTCACACAGCATTCTGACACCCATCACACACAGCATTCTCACACCCATCACACACAGCACTCTCACACCCATCACACACAGCACTCTCACACCCATCACACACAGCACTCTCACACCCATCACACACACACAGCACTCTCACACACAGCATTCTCACACACACACAGCACTCTCACACACAGCATTCTCACACACATCATAGACAGCACTCTTGCACTCTCACACACAGCACTCTCACACACATCATACACAGCACTCTCACACACAGCACTCTCACACACAGCACTCTCACACACATCATACACAGCACCCACGCACTCACACACCGCCCCCCCTCACACACCGCCCCCCCTCACACACCGCCCCCCCTCACACACACATACTGCACCCCTCACATACACACAGAACCCCCCAACACACTGCACAACAGACATACACAATACTTCCATATATATATATGTATATATGTATATATTTATATATATATATATATATATACACACACAGCACCCCTCACACACATACTGCACCCCTAAACACATTACATTCCAGACACACACTAGATCCCTTACCCAACTCTGGATCATCTACACACATTAGATCCCTATATACACACTCTGAAACCGTTAGAAACACGCACTCACTAGATCTCCTATACACATTCTGGGTCCTTCAAACACACACTAGACTCATATATATATATGTATATATACACACACACTAGATTCCTTGTAAGAAAACACATACTACACCTCTAAACACACACTACATCTATATATATATATATACACACACACACACACACTATAGCCTGTATGCACACACTTGCTATATCCCCTATACACACATTCTCTACAGCCCCTAGCCACATATGCATCACATTACACCACAAACACAACACAACTAAAACCGACCTTATTACACAATACCACACCACAATCAGCTCACTCTACACACACGCAATCCCACAAGCAGGCTCCAAACACATGCTCAATACTCTTTCAGGCAATTTTTGTCTCCTGGTATCCATTTATAGAGACACCAGAGACAAGTTGCAAGGAAACACAGTGCAAGCATGTTATTAAATTTGCTTGCACTGTGTAGAACAAATACAGGGCTTTTTTCTCATGCTAGAGCTCTTCAGCAGAGCTCTGCGCATGGTCTGCCCTGGAAGAGCATTGAACCAACATGCTCACTTTGAGAGGGAGCGTGTTTGTCATTGGTGATGACAAAACACACCTCCTCTGCCCCGCCCCCTTCTTAGTGGGCCGCTGTGATAAAAAATGCCCGGGGCGAATTTTTCTCCCAGTCCGGCCCTGATCATAGGCAGGTGCCATAATCAACTGTCACTAAATCTGCAGAGTATAAAAGCAGGAGGTTCCATAACTACCAGGGCAGAGGTGCTCTGCATTAACCCTATCTGGATGAATGACATATCAGGCATGTCACAGGATTCTGTCCCTTGAGCAAGGATGGCATTCCAAATATGTCCTCTTCTCAGCAGCTCACAGCAATGGGATCTTCTCTATCAGATAAGGCCACTTTGGGTGCTTTTGTCCCTAAAGAATGAGGTCTGTCGTGAAGGCAATGCTTAGTCATCAATGCTAGATTCTGGACTGAAGACAGTGCTTAGACTTCAGAAAATGGTGAGAGTGCACTAGCAGTTTGTGAACTGAGGGAGGGATTCTGAAGGTTTATAAATAGATGGTAATTGGCTTAGCTGCCCACCCTAATAGCTATCAGCAAGAAGTGAGTTAGGCTCCAGAGGTGTTTGTCACTTTACATATAATGCTTCCCTATGTTCTAGCACCTAGCCCACATTAAAAAAAACCCTATAAGATTCAGCTTGCAGTACCTAGAGATATGTTTAAATTAACACATTATGCATTTATAGGTATAAGAACATTTTTCAAGAAAAGCAGAATATAAGTATTCCATTGCATGTAACATGTGGTGTATTTGTTGGTGTCATTTGTATACAGCGCTCCATCTTTTTCCTTCTTCAACAGGTGTGTGTGTGTGGGACTGAATAGGTAAGTAGGAAAACATTACAAAAGTGCTAGGTATGCAGTTTGCATAGTATATATCTATATTAATATGACATTGGTAACAATTACCTTTTGATCTTGCTTCTTTGTTTCGGGGAAGGAGGGTGAGGAATCCCCAAACTGAAAGTGGCACTCTTAATAGGAGGGGCAGAAATCTTGCGCAGGGGACCTGGAGGTAGAGTTTGGGTTACACAAACTTTGGGACTCCGCTTCTTCCTTTTGTCCTCCATTCTTCCACTCCTGTGGTAAGCACAAGAGTGTAGTGTTCAGCACTTGGGAGCATTTATTATAAAGATCTGTGGATTATATTTACTGGCTGGCTTTCTGCTGTTTCGAGTTGTAGTATAACTAGCATCTCTGAATCATTTAAGGACATTGGATACTCTCGTCATATGAAAGTACTGCGGCCTGCATCAGTCATCGCCCTTCTCTCTGTCACACTTGGACTTGTTTGTTATCTGATATCATCAGTGTGAGACCCAGAGTATTTTTTGAGTGTATCTAATTTATACTTTTACTGATAGACAAAAGCTGATATGCCTTACATCTAATTTTGGAACTACTATTAATTTCAGCCCAGTGACCCTGTTACCTTTTCACCCGTGCACATAAAATACAATAAAAAAAAATTAGGAAATTCAGCTGACATGAGAAAATGTGTCCAACAATTGTGAGACTTGTGAAAATTCTAATTAACACAACTGCAGGAAATCTGTCCTCCTTGTTATAAGCCTTACAGCTGGCATCACAGAGAACTGGAACTGATGAATCATTTGATGTACACAAATGTTTAAATAGGGACTAAACACAAGATGTTTATTTTTAATTAGGGAGAAGGCCACTTGTCCACCACTGAAAAGTTATTCACCCGTAATAGAAACATAGAATGTGTTGGCAGGAAAGAACCATTCGGCCCAACTATTCTGCCCAACTATTCTGCCCAATTTTCTAAATACTTTTATTAGCCCCAAGTTCCCTATCTTATAGCTAGGATAGCCTTGTGCTTATCCCACGCATGCTTAAACTCCTTTAATATGTTAACCTCTACCACTTCCGCTGGAAGGCTGTTCCACACATCCACTACCCTCTCAGTAAAGTAATACTTCCTCATTTATTACTTTTCAATCTTTGCCCCTCTAATTTAAGACTGTCTCTCTACTCTCCTCCATTATTGTTTTGGTTCCCTTTTATTTATTTAATAGAAACAATAAAAGCAAAGCTAAAACAAGGGGTTTCCATCTCATGGAGCATTGCTCAATGGTAACACAGAGAGAGAAAGTGCAGTGCTCATCTCTCTCTTTCATCCATTAATCTCACTACACACACAGCCAATAGCATAGAGGAAATAATGCAGAAACTTCCAAATCAAAATGGTAATCACTTATGAACAGTGCTTCCTAGAAGCAGCAGTGGAGATTTTTCTAAATTGGCTACATTGGCCTAAAGTTGACACACCTGGGATTAAATCATGTGCTCCTGACTGGGGCAGGGCTTAACTCCAGCGGCCACGTTATAGCAGGCAATATATTTTGTGTCCTTTCTTTATGTCTTGCATATGGATTGATTAGATTAGGATACTTATTGATGATGGTAATGCATTGTGATATATAGAATAGATGTTTAAACATTTTCTGGTTCACAATGAACTTAAGCGTGTTTTAAGGAAGTACTGAATAGGAAAAACTCTTACATCACCAAGGCATATTTACAAAATAATTAATGAAGAATGTAGAATATCTATATGCTATAAAAAAAAAATCTTTAAAAAAATGCTACTAGACCACTGCCTATGGATACTGGCAACATAGTGACGACAATGGACTTTAAATTCAAATGTTTTAGTTAAGTATTTAAATATTAAGTATTACCAAATATGTGGATATTTTTGAAAACATTAAATCAATGTATCCGCTATGAAACTAATTATCATTGGCACATGTAAGACCCTCCTTCATGTGCTGTATTAGAGAGATGTGAAGTGGCAGCAGTATATTTTAAGGGGCTTCATCAAAAAAACATTTAGCGGGACTTAACACAAGTAATGTGTGCATAATACAGCAGGAGGATCACAACTCCCATGAAGATGAGGCAGCCCTCACCAGGGTGCTTACCTCTCTGTTGGCTCCTTATGTCCCCCCCCCCCCGCCCCGTGTTACTTACCAGCGTTTTGGTTGAATCCAGCCACGGACACAGCGCATTCCCACACGGCTTGATAGCCGCGCGCATGCGCTGTGTACCGCCGCTGTCCGATCATCTGGTAAGAAGGGGTGTGCGGGGGGCGGGATGTGGGTTGCGCAGCTCGCACATGCGCGGTGGACAGAAAGTTACAGCTGAGTTATCAGCTGTAACTTTATGCGCATGCGCAGTGAGCAAATTCTCCTGCGATTGCGCAGGAGAATTTGCTCCAGTAATTTGTCAGAACAGGGGCCCTAAGTAGTTGAACAGATTTGCCATATATGCCATTATTATTCCTATTATTAATATTAAAAAATATACATTGAGCAACAAGTCAGGAAGTGCAGGTCAAGTGAATGCTGGGGGGAAATATTTTATTTCAAATAACAGAGACTGCAAATGTGAGTGTTAATGTATTTTTTTTTTTTTTTTTTTTTTAAACGTTAACAAAAATGTTAATCATTTTTTGGGGATTTTTGGAAGGCGACATAGACAGGTTCACTATATAAAGTAGGTGTCAAATTACACACGTCATAAATATATATATATATTTCCTAATTGTTTTGGTGACATAACCTGGACCTTTGTTAAAAAAAAATACTAATTACCCAGAAATGGAAGTACAAGGAAGAGAAAATTTTCCAATATTGTTTCCGTCTAGATAACATTTTACAAAACCCTAAAAAGTTAACTTAGCCAATAAATAGTTTTTATTTTATAATTTTTAAAGGTTGCCTACAAGTAGTACATTTTAGCCTAAGCTATATTGAACAAGCGAGATTCTTATATGCTGATTATCATACTGCTTGGTACAGGTGCCACATTAGTATTTGTTGTCATGTGGCTTTTTCACCCATTATTCTATAATGTACAGTTCTACATAAAGTGAAATCAGTGGACGGATCAACAGGGGTGAGAGAGAGACAGTGGTACAGACACTGTGAGCAAATGTGGCAGATGTCAGATTTGGGAAGGTCGGCAAAGGGATGCACAGGGAGTGGCAGTGATAAATAACGCACTCAACTAACGATACAAAGGCCATAGTGGTGATGGGTAGTTGGTTATGTATATAGTAGCACAGTAATATTAAACGGTGCGAAGATAAAAACAGAGTGAGTGACTGACTGACCTTGCTGCTGAGGGAGATTGTTTGCATTCGACACACGGCTGCCCCTCACACTGTTACCTCCTCCTCCTCTGTGTTGTATCTTCACTCACACTGCCCCCCTTCGTTTACAATGTTCGCACCACTATTCCCTCTTGGGTTTCATTGCCCCTCCTCTCTATCACACTGCTCTCTCCTCCCTGTCTCAATATCTGTTGGATCCCTTCCCCCTATCAAAATGAACACTACAGCTCGCTATGGATCATGGAAACTGTAGTCCACAATAGGTGGACTGCCGTCACTGCTTTATAGGATATAGCATTTCATATCTCTTCTTTCAAAACTGCACCAGTATCCTTTTTACACCAGCAACTCAGCCTTTCCTCTCACTGTATCAATGTGATCCTTTGCAGCTTTGAGATCTCCAGATGTCAAATAATGCTTATTCTGTATTAGCCCTACTTTCCTACAAAGGTTTAATCCTTAAGACAGGTTGTCTCATAATACAGAATGTCAACTGTATGTCCATGACTCACTTGAACTCTCTTTAATTAACTGAAAGGTACTGTATCCATAGCATACTAAACTATTAGTCGAGGGTGGTCTGGGGATGATGGAAACACAGTAAAAGCAGGGACCAATGAACTCTAAATAATTAATATATAATAGTAATTATAACAAAAAGTAGCATGCAGTAAACATAACTTATTTATGTCACTCCCTACACACTATCAAACAGAAAGGTTAAATGATGTATAGACTCATGAATATTTAACAACACCCAAAGTTTCCTGACCATATAAACCACAATACTAAATCAATACACTATCCAGTCAACTTCCAGGAAATGAAAAAGAATAAAGCCTTAGTGGTTAGCCTTCTAACTGTTGGTTCATTTGATTATTTTTTTTGCCTTCACTATAATAAAGTACTGTTATTGATATATCTTTTTTAGTTTTACATTATGTATATTTTGTATTGATTATTTTTTTCTTCCTCATTATAAATTTATTTCAGTTTTTTGGTATTGACATATATTCATATCTGAAATACTTTTAATGTACAGATTTCTCCATTATGATGATTCCATTTGTATAACAGTGATTTTTAAATGATTGCTGTTCTATTGTTTTTTCTAAGAGCAGTTTCCCTTTTGTGTTGTTATATAAGTACTTATATGTGCATACTTTGTTAATAGTTTTATTCCACAACCTTAATCCCCATTTTTTGTATATATCAGTAAAGGCTCTAAACTTTCACCAGACATACACAATAAATATATATTTTTTAGCATTTATATGTACTCACCACTTCCTTCTTTTTTCCTTCCCTTCCACCTTTCTGAGGATTACTAAAATGTTTTTTTTGTTTTTCATTTAAATGTTCCCTTTCTAATATTTAGATTATAATCTTATGTGGTGTGCAGAGTAGTAATCAGGATCTGTTTACCTCATTTATGCAGCTCGACTGAGTCTCTTTCATAATTATTGTACTCCGCTCACCTGCTCCTCCATCTAACTATAATGGAGGATTTTTATTTTACCCCTCTACCTCCACTTACCCCTTTAGGGAGTCATCGGATGCACTGCCTCTGACCTTATCTTTGACTGCCCCCTTTGTACTGTTGCTTTTGGACTACCCTACTACTGGAGCTTCCCTGCACTATGCTCCTCATTTCCAGCCTGAATATACAAGCCAGTCATGGAGCCTGCAGGGATAGCACAGGCTAAACATGCGCTCACTCAGCACTGACTCACATTGTACAAAGTGTATGAGAACACCAACAAATCCTTCAAGCTCAGGTTCAAGTATTACTTGTGAGAACATCCTCTACCACCCCCTGTCATTATTCCACAAGAGGAGGGAGCCACTGCCCCCGGACCTCACATGAAACTACCGAAGAGGTTTAACGGTGACATCATGTGAACTGCTATTTACTCTTAAACCCCCAACATACACCATGGACTTTGTCTGTGTCAGAACCGTTGTCGCCTTACTTACAGGGAGTTCGATGGCATGGGCTCACCACCTTCTACAGACCAACCACCCATCCCTCCAAAACTGTCAGGCCTTCGGTCAAGCCATGGATGCAGCGAGCCAGGGACCCAAGTCTGGGCATACACCCAACAACTCACGGAGATTTAAAAAAAAAAGAAGGATGTGGGAATTCTCTCAGTGAGAATGGACAAAAGCTCAAATAGCCAGCCCTATTGGATGTAACCTAATCTGGGAGGAAAATCACCGTTTTATTTGCTTGCTTACACCATTACAGAAGAAACCTCTCCATTAGAATATCAGACTGGTGCCACCCATACACGCAGTCCAGATCCAAATTGCCTAGCAGGTCTCCTCTGCACAAGGAATACAGCAAGCACAGGCGTACTTTTCAGCCTTCATTGGCCTTGTCAGTGTGGTATGGCTGGCATCCCTCTAGGTGCAGTGAGCTGGGACCCAAGTCTGGGCATACAGAAGGTTACATCCTATAGGGCTGACTATTTGAGCTTTTGTCCGTTCTCGCAGAGAGAGATCCCACTTCTTTTTTTTTTTGCCTCTGAATTATTGGGGTATGCCCAGATATGGGTTCCTGGCTCGCTGCACCTAGACAGATACCAAACGTACCACACTGACAAGGCCAATGACGGCCAAGACTTCGTGCAGGCAATTTAGATCTGGACTGCCCTTATGGGTGGGACCAATCTGATTTGCTAATGGAGAGCTTTCCTCTGTAATGGTGCAAGCGAGCAAAAAACTGTGATTTCTCTCGCTGAGAAGGATCCCACTACTTTTTTTTGTCTCCAGCATCTTGTTCTCGATTGCCCATCTACATGGTACCAGCAGCCAGACCACAGACAGCAGTATCAAATGCCGTCATCAGAGGATCATCAGCAAATTGTGGAGGGGCTCCTAATGAGCTCGGCTGACCATGACCCCCGGAATCCACCACCCTGGGGGGCAGCTTGTTGCCACCACAAATGTGGCAAAATCAGGGCTGGAGAAAACACCTGGATCCAATTGTTCAAATAACACAAATCCATTTAACATTTTTTTTTTATTTTTTTTTTATTTATACAGTTCCATTGCAATATTTTAACATGTTGACAACATAAATATCCCTTTTTTTCCCCTTTCCCCTTTCTCTCCTCTTCCTCTCTCTCCTTCCTCCACCTCTCTTCCCTTTTCCTCTCCCTCCTCCTCCTTTGCATTAAATCAGACATTACATTTATATTGTGTTATTAAGTGTTTAACTTTCCGTTAATTATCAGTTTATACATTTTGTTAACAGCAGTTCTGTCCAGTAAAACCGTATCATTAGTTCCTCCATAGTTCTTATTTCCTCCACTCTGGCTAACCACTCTGTCAGTGGAGGTGCTAAGTTTGATTTCCAATATTTTGGAATTAGTGTTTTAGCCGCTATCAGTAAATGTTTACTAACTGATTTTTTGAATGCTGACAGTGACATACCATTTTTGAAAAATAGCATGGCCTCAAATGTGAACGGGTATTGAGAATTGTCAATTTTAACTATAATTTAGTGAATTTGTTTCCAGTAATCCTTGATCACTGGGCAATCCCACCATATATGTATGTCTGTTCCGATCTCCTTTTGACACCTCCAACACATAGGATCACTATCCACATATACAGGGAGTGCAGAATTATTAGGCAAATGAGTATTTTAACCACATCATCCTCTTTATGCATGTTGTCTTACTCCAAGCTGTATAGGCTCGAAAGCCTACTACCAATTAAGCATATTAGGTGATGTGCATCTCTGTAATGATAAGGCGTGTGGTCTAATGACATCAACACCCTATATCAGGTGTGCATAATTATTAGGCAACTTCCTTTCCTTTGGCAAAATGGGTCAAAAGAAGGACTTGACAGGCTCAGAAAAGTCAAAAATAGTGAGATATCTTGCAGAGGGATGCAGCACTCTTAAAATTGCAAAGCTTCTGAAGCGTGATCATCGAACAATCAAGCGTTTCATTCAAAATAGTCAACAGGGTCGCAAGAAGCGTGTGGAACAACCAAGGCGCAAAATAACTGCCCATGAACTGAGAAAAGTCAAGCGTGCAGCTGCCACGATGCCACTTGCCACCAGTTTGGCCATATTTCAGAGCTGCAACATCACTGGAGTGCCCAAAAGCACAAGGTGTGCAATACTCAGAGACATGGCCAAGGTAAGAAAGGCTGAAAGACGACCACCACTGAACAAGACACACAAGCTGAAAAGTCAAGACTGGGCCAAGAAATATCTCAAGACTGATTTTTCTAAGGTTTTATGGACTGATGAAATGAGAGTGAGTCTTGATGGGCCAGATGGATGGGCCCGTGGCTGGATTGGTAAAGGGCAGAGACCTCCAGTCCGACTCAGACGCCAGCAAGGTGGAGGTGGAGTACTGGTTTGGGCTGGTATCATCAAAGATGAGCTTGTGGGGCCTTTTTGGGTTGAGGATGGAGTCAAGCTCAACTCCCAGTCCTACTGCCAGTTCCTGGAAGACACCTTCTTCAAGCAGTGGTACAGGAAGAAGTCTGCATCCTTCAAGAAAAACATGATTTTCATGCAGGACAATGCTCCATCACACGCGTCCAAGTACTCCACAGCGTGACTGGCAAGAAAGGGTATAAAAGAAGAAAATCTAATGACATGGCCTCCTTGTTCACCTGATCTGAACCCCATTGAGAACCTGTGGTCCATCATCAAATGTGAGATTTACAAGGAGGGAAAACAGTACACCTCTCTGAACAGTGTCTGGGAGGCTGTGGTTGCTGCTGCACGCAATGTTGATGGTGAACAGATCAAAACACTGACAGAATCCATGGATGGCAGGCTTTTGAGTGTCCTTGCAAAGAAAGTTGGCTATATTGGTCACTGATTTGTTTTTGTTTTGTTTTTGAATGTCAGAAATGTATATTTGTGAATGTTGAGATGTTATATTGGTTTCACTGGTAAAAATAAATAATTGAAATGGGTATATATTTGTTTTTTGTTAAGTTGCCTAATAATTATTATGCACAGTAATAGTCACCTGCACACACAGATATCCCCCTAAAATAGCTAAAACTAAAAACAAACTAAAAACTACTTCCAAAAATATTCAGCTTTGATATTAATGCGTTTTTTGGGTTCATTGAGGACATGGTTGTTGTTCAATAATAAAATTAATCCTCAAAAATACAACTTAATAATTCTGCACTCCCTGTATATGGTGTAGTTTAACTGGGGTTAGGTACCATTTAGCTAAAAACTTGTAGTTTGTTTCCTGATATTTGGAGGCTTTAGTACTTTTATGCGTTAGCACAAATATTCGTTCCCATTGTGATGGGGAAAATATACAGGATAATGTGTCTTCCCATTTACCTATGTATGGGGGTGGTTGATTATTTTCGGGAGTGATCAATTGTAAGTATATCACTGAAATTCCATGTACCAAACTCTTCAAAAAATGTTTAATTTGTGTGTGGTTAAATTTATCCAACAGCGTCGGGGGGTGTTCTATGAGCTCATGGAGGGAAACAAAATCCACTGTATTTACTACTGAATATGTGTGTAGGGTCGAGAGTGGTTCAATGGCTTTCAGTCCAGGTGTGTGTGTACCCGGTGGGAAATCTGGGTTTCCCCTCAGGGGTGTCATTGGTGAAGGGTAAGACGTAATGCCCTGCATTCTGGCTAGGCAGGGGCGTCACTAGGGTTGGTGTCACCCAGTGCGGAAACTCATGGTGTCACAATGCCAAACAGATTCCTTAGTAATGCCAGTTAGATGGCCTATTAACTATGCCACACACAGGAGCCCATAACTATGCCACACACAGGAGCCCCATAACTTATGGTACACCAGGGCCCCATAACTTATGCAGCACCAGAGCCCTATAACTTATGCAGCACCAGAGCCCCATAAATTATGCCACACCAGAGCCCCATAAATTATGCCACACCAGAGCCCCACTATTTATGCCTCACCTCTGCCCAATTAATTATGCCACACACACAGGTGCCCCATAATTATGCCACACACACACAGGTGCCCCATAATTATGCCACACAAAAGAGTCCCTTAATTATGCCACACATGGGGCCCAATAAATATGCCACACACAAGTGCCCCATAATTATGCACACATGAAACCGCCATTAATTATGCAACACACAGGAGCCCCACGAGGTTACAATCTTACAATTATAGATACCAGTAATATTGTGCCATTCAGATCCCAGTAGTATTGTCCCACTCAGAGCCCAGTAATAGTGTGCCAGTCAGATACCAGGAATATTGTGCCATTCAGAGCCCAATAGTATTATCCCACTCAGAGCCCAGGAATATTGTGCCAGTCAGATACCAGGAATATTGTGCCAGTCAGAGCCCAGGAATATTGTGCCATTCAGCGCCCAGGAATATTGTGCCAGTCAGAGCCCAGTAATAGTGTGCCCGTCAGAACCCAGTAATAGTGTGCCCGTCAGAACCCAGTAATATTGTGCCAGTCAGAGCCCAGTAATATTGTGCCAGTAAGAGCCCAGGAATATAGTGCCAGTCAGACACCAGTAATATAGTGCCAGTCAGATACCAGTAATATTATGCCAGTCAGATACCAGTAATATTATGCCAGTCAGAGCCCAGTAATATAGTGCCAGTCAGAGCCCAGGAATAGTGTGCCAGTCAGAGCCCAGGAATATTATGCCAGTCAGAGCCCAGTAATATAGTGCCAGCCAGATGCCCAGTAATATAGTGCCAGCCAGATGCCCAGTAATATAGTGCCAGCCAGAATCGAGTAATATAGTGCCACTCAGAGCCCAGGAATATTATG
The DNA here is from genome assembly GCA_036172795.1 of Pelodytes ibericus. Taxonomy (NCBI): domain Eukaryota; kingdom Metazoa; phylum Chordata; class Amphibia; order Anura; family Pelodytidae; genus Pelodytes; species Pelodytes ibericus. Next base: position 166,192,450 of record CM069857.1, read on the forward strand.
CCAGCCAGAGCCCAGTAATATAGTGCCCGCCAGAGCCCAGTAATATAGTGCCAGCCAGATGCCCAGTAATATTGTGCCAGTCAGATGCCTGTAATATTGTGCCAGCCAGAGCCCAGTAATATAGTGCCAGCCAGATGCCCAGTAATATAGTGTCAGTCAGATACCAGGAATATTGTGCTAGTCAGAGCCCAGGAATATTGTGCCATTCAGCGCCCAGGAATATTGTGCCCGTCAGAACCCAGTAATAGTGTGCCCGTCAGAACCCAGTAATATTGTACCAGTCAGAGCCCAGTAATATTGTGCCAGTAAGAGCACAGGAATATAGTGCCAGTCAGACACCAGTAATATAGTGCCAGTCAGATACCAGGAATATTGTGCCAGTCAGATACCAGTAATATTATGCCAGTCAGAGCCCAGGAATATTATGCCAGTCAGAGCCCAGGAATAGTGTGCCAGTCAGAGCCCAGGAATAGTGTGCCAGTCAGAGCCCAGGAATAGTGTGCCAGTCAAAGCCCAGGAATATTATGCCAGTCAGATACCAGGAATAGTGTGCCAGTCAGAGCCCAGGAATATTATGCCAGTCAGAGCCCAGGAATATTATGCCAGTCAGAGCCCAGTAATATAGTGCCAGCCAGATGCCCAGTAAAATAGTGCCAGTCAGAGCCCAGTAATATAGTGCCAGCCAGAACCCAGTAACATAGTGCCAGCCAGAACCCAGTAACATAGTGCCAGCCAGATGCCCAGTAATATAGTGCCAGTCAGATGCCTGTAATAGTGTGCCAGCCAGATGCCCAGTAATATAGTGCCAGCCAGATGCCTGTAATAGTGTGCCAGCCAGAGCCCAGTAATATAGTGCCAGCCATAGCCCAGTAATATAGTGCCAGCCAGATGCCTGTAATATTGTGCCAGTCAGATGCCTGTAATATAGTGCCAGCCAGATGCCTGTAATAGTGTGCCAGCCAGATGCCTGTAATAGTGTGCCAGCCAGATGCCTGTAATAGTGTGCCAGCCAGAGCCCAGTAATATAGTGGTAGCCAGAGCCCAGTAATATAGTGCCAGCCAGATGCCTGTAATCGAGCCCTGCTCGTTTTAAACCACGCTCCTCCCCCCCTTCCCCATCACTTACCTAAAGGCTGCTCTCTGCTCCCGGACGGACGCCTCCTCCGTGCAGTCTTCCCTCTTGCACGGAGGAGGGAAACACAGTCACGTCACATCCGGTTGCTGTGATTTTTTTTTTCTTTTACTTTTTTCCAGCGGCCGCGTCCAGCGGATGCGGCAGCGAGAAAAAAAGTTAAGCAGCGCGATGCGGGGGAGTCCCGGCAGCACGGGTGTCACCCCCGCTGGAGGTGTCACCTGGTGCGGTCCGCCCCCCCCTCGGGACAGCACTGTGGCTAGGGAGTGGAGTATGCGTATGGTAGGTCTTAGGGTCGGGTGCGTCTTAGTCAGTTTTCGAGCCTGAATCTGGGATATCCAAGGCAGGGCCTGTATGGGGATAGCAATTGCCGAGTCCTCTAGCAATATCCAATGTTTGTCCCCTTTATAGTGCATCCATTCTACAATCCTTGTTAAGTGAGTTCCTTGGTAGTATTTATATATGTCAGGGAGGGCTAGTCCACCTTTGTTTTTTGGTTGCGTTAATACCCTATGTTGTATCCGGGGTTTCTTCCCCCTCCACACATATTTAGATATCACTCTCCGTATATTCGAAAAAAAGGACTGTGGGATATCTATGGGTAATGTCTGAAATAAATATAAAAGTCGGGGGAGTAAGTTCATTTTAATTACTCCAACCCTGCCCAACCAGGAAATATGGTTATGATCCCAAGCCTGTAAATCTTTTTTTAGTGTGTTAGCTAGTGGCACAAAATTAAGAGTAAATAATTGATGTAAGAAGGGGGTTAGCCAGATGCCCAAGTATAGCATCTTCTCTGTGCAGATTCTAAATTTATAAGCCTCCGTGATTTTTAGTATATATTCCTGTGGTTTCGTTATTGGTAAGATTTCAGATTTTGTCATATTGATGCTTAAGTTTGATAATTCTCCGTATGTGAATGAGAATGATTCCATTATATGTGGGAGTGTTGTGGTTGGTTCCGTAATCGTGAATAGGAGGTCATCCGCATATGCAGAAACGTTGTGTTCTGAATTGTGTGTACGGAAGCCCTTGATCCGTGAATCATCCTGTATGGCTTGGAGAAACGGTTCCAGAGTGATTGCGAACAGGAGTGGGGAGAGCGGGCAACCCTGGCGGGTACCGTTGCCTATTCCGAATGATGTTCCCAACATCCCGTTCACCCTCACTCTTGCGTTTGGGGAACCATATAATGAATTTATCCAAGTCCTCAAATTGGGACCAAATGCATATTGCTGGAGAGTCGCTCTCATGAAATCCCAATTTACTCTGTCAAAGGCCTTTTCGGCATCCGTCGACAGGTAAATTAGTGGTTCCTTTCTCCTCCCAGTCATATGGATTATATTAATAAGTTTGGTGGTGTTGTCCTTGGCTTCCCTACCGGGGATGAATCCAGATTGGTCTGGGTGTATAATATCCGGTAGTATTAATTGTATACGTTGGGCTAGAATTTTTGTGAATAACTTTAGGTCCGAATTTAAAAGGGAGATGGGTCTATAATTTTGGCAATAGGATGTGTCCTTTCCAGGCTTGGGGATTACATGTATATATGCTGCCGTTGTCTGGTCGTGTAGGTGTTCGCCCTGTAGTATAGAGTTATAAGCGTCCACAAACTGTGGTCCCAGGGTGTCAGCGTGTACTTTATAGTAGCGTAAAGGGAGGCCATCCGGTCCGGGGGCTTTCCCTGTATTAGAGTTCTTAATTGCTAATTTTAGTTCCTCGATATTGATAGGGCCTTCCAGAGATTGCATTTGTTCCTTAGTGACCTCAGTTTTAGCATGTTTGGCTAGATATTGTTTAATATCTACCAATTTTTGTGTCTGTTGGGTCGGTGTGAGTGGCTCGTGAAGATTATAGAGGGACTTATAGTGGGACGTGAATGTGTCTAAAATGTCTTTCGGTAGGTATTTATATTGTTGTTGTTTCGTGTTTGCTTTGATTTTATGTACGTAAGTGGTCATTTGCTTATTGTGTAGAGTCCTAGCTAAAAGTCGGCCTGCTTTGTTCCCATGTTCGTAAAACAGAACTCTGCTTTTTTGTGCCTGTCTATGAAGTCCAGTGTTTATGAGTTTAGACAATTGATGTCGTTTAGCTACCAACTGTTGGTATGTACTCGGATTTAAATCCTGTTTATGGGATATTTCAGCTTCAGCTATTTCTCTAACCAACTTGGCGATATTCTCTGTTCGCTCCTTTTTCTTTGCTGACGCCTTAGAAATAAAATAGCCTCTAAGCACGCATTTGTGGGCTTCCCATACAGTCAGTAATGGGGTTTCCGTGGTTCTATTATCTTTAAGATAATCTCTTATATAATTGGAAGTTTCTGTGAGTATTTCTGGGTCAGTTAAAAAAGAATCGTTCAGGCGCCAAGATGGTTGTATAGATTTATACAGGGGGGATGTGAGTGTCATTATGACTGGAGCATGGTCTGACCATGTAGTGATTCCTATGTTAATCTGTGTCAGACAATCTAGCTCATGGTGTTGCAGGAAAAAATAATCCAGTCTGGTGTATACTTCATGTGGATTAGAATAATGGGTGTAGTCTCTGTCGGTAGGGTGAGTCGCTCTCCAACAGTCAACTAGTTTATTACTATGTAGAGAGGCTATTGATTTCCTGATTACATGCTGCGGAATACTTGACATATTTTTAGAGTTGTCTACAGTTGGGTCTAGAGGAAGGTTGAGGTCCCCTCCTAATATGATTCCTTGTTGGAATGTAGATAATACACGTAAAATTCTATTTAGAATCGTATGTTGTTTTTTTATTAGGGAGGTATATACAGGCGAACGTGTATTGTGTGTTAGCTATGGAAGCTTTTACAAAAGTGTATCTCCCTTCCTTGTCATAGAGGTATTCTGGGTTACTCAGTGGGACATGTTTAGAAAATAGAATTGCTGTACCCTTTGTTTTAGATCCAGTGGTATTCCCACAATAAGATTGTGTATAAAAATTATTTTTAAGATTTGGTCCTTTTTTTTTTTTAAATGTGTCTCTTGTACATATATTATGGAGGCCTTTAGTGCTTTCCATTCCCTCAGGGCCCTAGTACGTTTTTCAGGAACATTGAGTCTTTGGGCATTTATGGTGATTAATTTCAGTTGTACTGGTTTCATGCCCGGCGTGGCTTGATATTATCCCGTTATATCTTGCAATAATATACTGTATACCACCTGTTTTTAACAAAAACAAGCAAAAAAAGGATGAGATGAAAAGGGGAGAATTGGGGTGGAAATAGACTAAGATATAGGACTGGGAATATTGGGGAAATCTGGGTGATAAAAAATAGATAAAGGAAAGATAAAAGAAAAGCACGGAGTGAAAATATGGGAGGAATAGGGGAAGGGACCGTGCTAAGTCCACTCGTGGGACGTTTAAAGGATAGACCGTGCCCTGTGTGGGGTGTAGCCTCAAACAGCCCTGCTGATTCCGCTACTACCCCTCTCTCTTGGGGCACCTATCCGGTGGAGGCAACGTGGGTGTCCAAGACCCGATAACAAGTATAGAACCAGCTATAACAATATGTAGATCAATGACAGTAAAATATATCGTCAATATCAAAATAACGAATGTAGAAAAAACAGGACTTTGTTGAGTCCGTCTCAAAACCTCAATACAATTTATATACAAATACCTCCTCTTCCCTACTTATTTCTTTCATGTGTGCAAAATGCCTACCCGTAAGGTAGAGATATATCCCTGTCTCACCATGGAAAGAGAGTAAGCCCTCCCTCTCTGCTCGGTTCTGTTATTCTGGGACCATTACACTTGTATCTGGTGGCCCTCTTTGCTCTATTAATTCTGTAAAGCTAGTCTGTAAATACATGCATGTCCGTATGTTGTTCTCTTCCCCTTGTGTATTCCTTTCTCTTTTCCCCCTTTCTCCTGTATTGTATTACGTTTCAGTCCCCCTTCTAACGCCCTATTATGCCAGCCCTGTATTGGTGTTGTTATTAAGGGCACACCTTGCCTACTGTCAGAGTGGGAGTTAAATGTGTATAATAATTCCTCACAGTTATATAACGTTGCATGTTAGACATATACAATTTGGGAACCTGTGCTTGCCATCCATGTTTGTGAGGTCTGTAGTTCCTTTCTCCTTCGGCCGTAGATAAGTCTCCTTCAGCTTATATGGGGGGAATAGGGGAAAAATCCTCCAGTATGTTCCTGCTAATATCCATGGGGTTAGTCTTTATAATAAAAAATTGTCTGTGAGTGTGTCTCCAGAGCCGTCCTGAAAATTGTTTGCGTACAGTTACCTCAGGGTGTTGTGTTTCTTGATTCCATCTCGCAGGTGGATAAGGTAAAACTTTGCCACTTCTGATCAGATCCGCGTTTCTTCAGTTATCCATTTTTCACAAAGAGGGACGCAGGCACCAGGTGTTCGGTTTATTCCTCTGGGTCCAGGGCATGTGGTGTTCTTCGGATTGGGGATACTGGTGTTCCTCTTCGAAGTGGGCGCCTTACTCTCTGCGGTTGGGGCCGCAACGGATTAGAGATTTTGTTATAAAAATTCAACGAGTTCCAGTCCGGTAATTGTATTTGTGGATTGTTCAGTTCCTCCATGAGGGCTGATGCATCCATCCGGGATCTGATCCCGTACGTTCTGTACTCAGTTCTAACGATCATAGCGAATGGAAATCCCCAGCGGTATTGCTGGTTGCGTTCTTGTAATGCCATGGTGAGTGGTCGAAGCGCCCTCCTCTTGCTTAATTTTTCTTTGGTTCTCAAAGGCCCATTCTCTGGCCTCTCTAGCCTTTCGCATCAAAGTGTCTTTCAGGTTGTAGTCTTGTATACAACAGATCACGTCCCGTGGTGGGCTGTTCAGGGGGCCACGCGCTCTCATAGCTCTATCCATGATTATTGGTATGTCTACCCCTCGTCCCAGGATGGTATTGAACAAGCGGGTAAGTTGTGCTTTTAGGTCGTGCTCATCCTCCCTTTCATTTAAGCCTCGGATACGCACATTGTGTCTTCGGCCCCTGTTGTCTAGGTCTTCCATAGTAGACAACATGTCTGCAATGGTCGAGTTGACCTCTGAATAGGCCGATTGTGTTGTAGCCATTGTGGTTTGGACTGTTGCCACCTCCGCCGATAGGGTTGAGACGGCTGAGTCTAATCGTGACACGTGTTGCGTTAGTTCAGCCTTTATGGCCGTGCGGACTTCGTCTCTCACCGCTTCCTTTACCTCTGCCACCAGTCGGGAGAAGTCCTCTTTAGTGGGGCCTGATTGGAAAATAGCCTGACTTGGACTATCCGATGGGGCTTCTCTCAACGGTGCCTCCGGACAGGAGGGAAGAGTGTTCGCTGGGGAAGACGTCGAGCTCATCATATCCGGGCCTGTACTCAGGCTTTGCTGCGACGTTAAGATTTTCGGAATCTGGAAATATTCCAGAAGAGCTGCGGGTGGGGAGCTCGCAGGTTGATTCCCAGTTTCTTGCCCCTTCAGAGTCCTTCGATTTCTGCCCATTATCGTAAGGGAATGAGGTATAAAACGCTGCTTTTGTTTAATTTGAGACGGAGCTCTGGATCTGTGCTGCCATCTCAGTCAGTGGTCAGACCACGCCCCCTGCCTGTGTTCATTTTGTCAACGAAACATTTTCATCGTAGTTTTGGCCCTGTATGTTTTCCGTGACTAAGACTTAACAATAACTAAATAAAAACTACATTTATAGGACTAAAACTGTGAATTAAATCCATTGCAATTTTCATCAACTAACGCAAATGTTACTAAAGAGTTAGGGAGAGACTATTGCATTTACCTTCTTGGACTTCTGGTTCGTGTTACTATGGATTTCTGCCAAAGCCCCATCACCTGAATATCTACAGCAAAACTGGTTTTATCTAATCACGAGATTTTGGGATTGAACATATGCAGGGTTTACACATTCCTATAACTTCAGCACATAGATACATAGATGTTATACAACTGTATATCCATGTCCACATTTCCATGTGCATGGATTATTTACCAGAAGTGCTAAGATCATTTGTACGAATGATCTGGTGCATGTCCACCTACCTTGGGCAGTGGATCCTTGGGCTTGAACAACAGGAGTAGGCAGTGAGTGGGGGGGAAGAACCTGGTATGGGATGTAGTGAGGTTAGGTCTGTTGGAGACGAAGAAGAATGCACTACTAATGTTGAGTGCATACAATTGAGTGAAGAACATTTCACATCAACATTTTTATTGGGATTTATAAATTTTATGAATGTTTATAACACTTTAGCTTCATTCTCACATATCATGTATCAGAGTTTAATGAAGAGCTACCTTTATCACAGCTGATCAGCAATAAAGCTTGTGAGAATTATCCACTACCAACAAACCTTTCTTATGTTTTACCTGTGGATTTTTGTCATAACAGAGACAGATCCAATAGATTTTGAGTTCTTAGTTCACTGTCCTGACCCTATATAGAAAGAGGTGCTGCTATGAACAGGCAAATAGATTAAACGAAACCAAAAGCTAAAATATGTATTTGCTCTTGCTTATACAGTGGATAAATAAGTTCCTGATCAACCAATAATTCCAGTCATGAGCAGGACAATCTCTTTGGTACCTTACATTTGGGGTCTTAAGGGAATACCTCTTTTCCCCTCACACAGAGCATCTATTATACTTTAATTTCTTTGAAATAAAGACCAGCTTCCAAATCTTAAGACTTCCTTTGTTTAAGGGAATATTGACTACAATCTTGGATTGCGTTAGAGTGCAACTACTACGAAATATATAAAGGACAATTCTCTGCAAAAAATGAAATTCTGTTTAATTGAAAGATTGCATGAAATGTCTTTTAAATAAAAGAAAATAAATAAAAGTACCTTTGTTGGCACAGGACTATCAGAGGGCAGATCTTGTGTCAGATACTCCTTAATCTGACCAAAGTATCTAAACTTCATGTCAGCCTCCTGATACTTACACAGAGTAAAGAGTGCTCCATAAATTACTTGATTTTGTATTCTTTCATTAAAGCGTTTCTATTTACAAATGCCTACCCTTGATCTGATCTTTCAAAATATACCTAACTTTGGTGACAGTTGTCCTTTCCATTATGTTTAAATAAAAGATAGCCATAAAGAATAAGCATTTTAAATGGAAATCCCTAATGGAATAATATAAAACAACCAACACAAAACCCTCTTTGCTTTCCTTTAATGACAATAATTAAAATATACTAAATGTGCAACACATTTCCCTGTTAAATTACAGAGGCTGTCCTTTTAGAGTTTACTTTGTGTTGGATAGATAACCTGTCTCATTTTTCACCTGGCCCTTAGCAATACTACTACTCATCTTGGCCTATAGCAGTAATGGCAAACCTTGGTCCTGCTGATGTTTGGGAACTACATATTCCATGATGTTTAAATGATAATGTTGAATGTGTATCATGGAATATGTCATACCCAAACACTGGCACCAGTTGGTTAGCCAACACTGGTCTATCAGGATACCTGCAGGTCTGGCTAAAGAGAAAAAAATAATTTGTATTGTGCTAATCATTTAAGTCAACTCCTGTGCTCTTCAGAACATTGAATTTAACATAATAGGGAGTATAGGACAGCACACAAACACTGCATTGTATAATAAAAGGGGCAGTAAGCCTTCTAGGGAAAGAATGGTAGCAGATATTCATGAAATCCAACATATAACAGAATAAAAATGTTTAATATGTTGCTATCCTGCCATGCACTGCTCCACCATGCAAACATTACACCCAGTTCCGCTTTACATTAGAACTAAAGAAGCATTGGTAAGTACAGCAGAAATGGTTCATTATGAATATGGGCTGTGAAGTAAACCTTTTAATGATAAGTAAAATTCTGATACAATCATAGCATTGAAAATCCTTTGAAACAATAACACTGCTCAATATGTGATTTTGATATCTGTGTATACACACAAACACAGAGCAATGCACTGCTAAAAACCCTACAGCAGCATTCTATTATAGGCACATTCAGTGAACGATAATACCCCAATATACATCAGTACTGAGTATGACACTACGAAATCATGTCCGTGCAGTTCACGATCATCTTCTCCACAAATCAGAGGTACTGATGTAGATCACATCATTACATGATAAATAAAAAAATATGAGCACAATAATCTATGCAACTGAAGGTTACATTTAATTCTCGATAATAATAAATAACGGGCCATACATGAATTGAGTCATTAGAAGGCTGATCAGGATTTCATCAGGCTGCTCTGCATGGGGTTCAGTGGCAAGGTAGAGGAACGACACATACCAAAAAAATACCCAAAGAAACCTGCCTTTTTCACATTGCTTGTTGAATTCCACTAAATGACACAAGTCGAACACTTCATATTCTGTTATTCTCACCAATACGTATAGATAGGACATTAAACACATTGTTCAAAAGGACTCCTCCCCTAAAACAAGCATACATAGATCTGGTTACCATTGAGAAACAAACCGCGCAACAGTGATAATTTAACGGAGGGGAAGAAGTACAGAGATGACAATCCTCTGTCTATCTAGGACCTAGCCCTTCCTATTACTTTAACGTGCATGGAAAAGAGGGAAAACAACCCTCGGTGTGCCCCGAAAGGAGATCTGTACTCATGACTCATAGAACACATGCAAAAAGCATGCTCAGTAGGAGAGAGATGAATCAAGATTAGTAGAACAGTATACATGTAAATATACTACTCCTTTTCAAGGATCCATATAAAGACAAAAAAAACCACTTTATTTCAGTATTCTGTACAAGCTATTGCCTAAAATATCCTTGGGCACTGGCTCAAGTGAAAGTTATGGCTTAACTCTTCATTACATGTCAAAGTGGAAGGCAAGGGCAATATTTGGAAATTTGCCCCTGAGCCAAGAATATATTTTTTTTTTTATGTGTACACCATTTAAAAACTTAAGAATGTATTTGCAGTGGTAATGTAGAGTAAAAAATAGTGTATATATTATTTAGAAGAATTTCAAATTCATAAATTAAGAGAAAGCTGTGTTTTAAGTGTGTGGTCTCCCATCCAATAACATTATCTTGTGGCATGATGCAAATAACATATTCTTCATTGTAGTGGTTAATTTGCCTTTGGTGCAACAAGGTGATGTTATAAAGCACAGACTCATTTAAAATATCCTAAATGTATGCAATTCTGAACGGCAAACAATGTTTATATGATGGTGTCCCTTTAAAAGAACAATTTTGATAAATGCAATAATTTCAAAACACAAGGAAATTGTGTAACCAAACTCACTATTCTAGTGAAAGGAGACTCAAAATAAATTGTGGGACAATACAGAGCAGAAGTGCTAGATATTTGATGGAAAAACATACTTTAATCCCTTAGATATTTTAACTATAGCTTCAAATTAATCTGGGTAAGCACTATGTTTCTAGTAAGGTGACTGGTTCCTAAACATTGGTAAACAAGACAAAATCAAGTTTTTTTTTTTAAAAAAGTGTTGCAGAGTTTACTTGAATGCACATAATTTTAGCTTGAAATAGGTTATATTTTGATTGAGTTTATCTAGCCCTAAGTCTTTTATTATCGTTACTCCATATGAATGACCACCAAGATGTATTTTTAAACAGACTCCATTTTGTGTACAAACCTCCTTCTTTTGTAAATACAGAAGAAAAAAGTAGTGTACGGCTTACAAGAGGACAGTCAAAAAGCTTAAAATGTTTGCTTTCACACAAATGTGATTTGTTTTGGGTTTTTTTAAATACACTGCACTGCTCCTTTAAAAAAAAAAGTTCATTTTTTTTTTTTTTTTTTAAAAAGAGCTTGTTTACCGGTTTCTTAACACATGCCATGGCAGAGCACATTATAACACTTTGCAGTGTCAATTACAAGCACTTTTTTTTCCCTCTCCCTGCTCACAGCCCCTGGCATATCTTGTATGGAGGATAACATGAACAAGACATCTGAAAATATATTAGTAGTGGGTGCTGATCTCATTGTGTAAAGGCAGGTATAAAAATGGAAGCCATCATATAAAAGGAGACATTACGTAGGAATGCATTCATCGTCGCCTGCATCATTCAGCCTCAGTTGTGGTAAGGGGAGGAGATGGTGCTGGAGTCTGGGCGGTATTCTGCACGCACACCTCGCTGCTATTCAGTCTTACATTCTCCATAGAAGGTAGTGCACACTCTTCTGGTGAAACTTCACTGGAAAGTGCTGGTGGTCCACTTAAGCCTTGCACCTTTTTGTTCAGGTCATTACGCTCGGTCTGTAAAGCTCGACAGAGTTTTTCCAACCTCTGAATCTTTGCTTGTAAAGCTTCTTGATCTTTGTCACGAAGAGTTTTCTGAAAGAGAAAAGAGAATGACTTACAGGCCAATTAACATGGCAATGCTAAATAGATTTTCCTCTGTTCTAGATTTTGTTCGGTTTCCATCTAAACCACGACTTTTACCTCCTCTGCCATCACCAACAGTGCCTTGTTGCTGCTCTCCCACCTAGAGCGGTACATAGTGGTCTCCTTCTCTAGCTTCTTGATCTTCTTTGTCATCTGTATTAAAAGGAGAAAGACGGATGTGTGCAGAGTCAATATTTATTTCTCAGTAGGGAGAAATGCGCTAATTATGTGGTAGTATTATCACAAACCCACACAGCACTTTTGCATCCAGAATCAGTCAGGCTGCCACAACAAATCAAGAGTCTGTTTCACACATTTCTCACCTTCTCCATTTCTTGTTTAAATGTTGTGAAGACCTCATTGCTCTTAGACAATGTGTTTTGAAACTCTTCAAATTTCTCTGTATATAGTGCCAACTGAGGGGGGAGAAAACAAGTGCATCATTCCATTAAAGAAGCCATCTTACAATTATTGTCACTGTTAAAGAAACTTTAGAATTAGAAATAGGATCAAATCATGCTCTGCAAATTGGATAAGCAGAAAGTCAAGCCAATTCATAGATTAATCCCATCATGTCTGGACTGTTTTGGTAATGTACTAGTTATGATATTTCTGTGGTGTTTGTGTTTAGCTGTAAATTCCTTCTCTCATTTACTGTACCCACACAAACTATATATTGGTTTTTTTTTTTCAGGATAAGAAGGGCTTTCGTTAGATACCATTCATTTGATCATATTGCTCACTATAAAAAATGTTGGAAAATAAAAATAAACTTTTAAAAAATATATTTTACACATTTACAAATGGTAATAGAAACAAATATTGCAATCTATTTAGCCATTTTTTTAAATAGTAACTATGGACCACTTCCTTGTGGGGCAGTTAGCTCTGTGCTATGCGTCATAGCTTACATGCATTCTGACGACTGCCTCTGTTTGGGGAGTGTAGATCATTAGCATGCGGCTACTTAATATTCCCTTGTGTGGATGTCCAAGTGTCCTCACAACAAATGCCTGCTTGAGAAAGGATTACAGCGGGGTTTACACATGTTGCAGTTTGGGCATTTAGCCAACAGGATGGGGCAGTTCATTGCGGCTCCATTAACACAGCCACTTCACCGTTCCTTCTCGGTTCGTGGGGGGGGGGGGCTTAATTTTTGTGTTAGGGTTCATGGGTGGGGCTTAATTTTTGTACCAGGGTTTGGGGGGGTGGGTTAATTGTACTGTGTTATAAGTATGCACGTCCTTGCCATTCATTTTGTTTAAATACATGTATATCAGAGGCGTCGTTAGGGGGGGGCTACTGGGGCTGGAGCCCCGAGTCTCCTGACCATAGCCCCGAGTCTGTGAAGCTTCCCCTGCTTCATGCTCTGTCACTATGATAACCCCGCCCGCAACCCATGTGACCGGCAGGAACCCACATGTCCTCCCTCACAGCACAGACCACGAGGGATGCTGTGCTGCTGTGGAGAGGCTGCTCTCTGCTCCAGGGGCTGCAGAAAAAGGCTCCTCTATGACCTGCCACTTCCCTCCCATCCAGGAACAGGCTGCACAAGGTAGGATCTCCATGTATTTTTATATAAATATCTCCAACAGGTGAGTACTGGGGAAGGGGGTGGAGGGAGGGTGACATTAATGGGCAGAATAACCCTGGCAAATGATGTCTGAATTAACCCTGGCAAATGATGTCTGAATTAACCCTGGCAAATGATGGATAAATTAACCCTGGCAAATGATGGATAAATTAACCCTGGCAAATGATGGATAAATTAACCCTGGCAAATGATGGATAAATTAACCCTGGCAAATGATGGATAAATTAACCCTGGCAAATGATGGATAAATTAACCCTGGCAACCCTGACAAATGATGGTTAATGATAATTAATAAGTAGTGATGGTCTGTGCGGAACGAAAATGCCCCCTTCCCTGCAATGAGATATAGCAGCAGGGAGGGGGGACATATTGATCTACATTTTTTTTTATTTTTAAATACACCACTTGTATGAGTGTATGTGACAGACTGTATGTGTGTATGTGTGAGACTATGTATGTGTGAGACTATGTATGTGTGAGACTATGTATGTGTGAGACTATGTATGTGTGAGACTATGTATGTGTGAGACTATGTATGTGTGTGTGTGTCTGTGACAGATTGTATGTATGTATGTATGTATGTATGTATGTATCTATCTGTGTGACAGACTGTATGGGTGTGTGTGTCTGCGACAGACTGTATGGGTGTGTGTGTCTGCGACAGACTGTATGGGTGTGTGTGTCTGCGACAGACTGTATGGGTGTGTGTGTCTGCGACAGACTGTATGTATGAGTGTGTGTCTGCGACAGACTGTATGGGTGTGTGTGTGTCTGCGACAGACTGTATGTATGAGTGTGTGTCTGCGACAGACTGTATGTATGAGTGTGTGTCTGCGACAGACTGTATGTATGAGTGTGTGTCTGCGACAGACTGTATGTATGAGTGTGTGTCTGCGACAGACTGTATGTATGAGTGTGTGTCTGCGACAGACTGTATGTATGAGTGTGTGTCTGCGACAGACTGTATGTATGAGTGTGTGTCTGCGACAGACTGTATGTATGAGTGTGTGTCTGCGACAGACTGTATGTATGAGTGTGTGTCTGCGACAGACTGTATGTATGAGTGTGTGTCTGCGACAGACTGTATGTATGAGTGTGTGTCTGCGACAGACTGTATGTATGAGTGTGTGTCTGCGACAGACTGTATGTATGAGTGTGTGTCTGCGACAGACTGTATGTATGAGTGTGTGTCTGCGACAGACTGTATGTATGAGTGTGTGTCTGCGACAGACTGTATGTATGAGTGTGTGTCTGCGACAGACTGTATGTATGAGTGTGTGTCTGCGACAGACTGTATGTATGAGTGTGTGTCTGCGACAGACTGTATGTATGAGTGTGTGTCTGCGACAGACTGTATGTATGAGTGTGTGTCTGCGACAGACTGTATGTATGAGTGTGTGTCTGCGACAGACTGTATGTATGAGTGTGTGTCTGCGACAGACTGTATGTATGAGTGTGTGTCTGCGACAGACTGTATGTATGAGTGTGTGTCTGCGACAGACTGTATGTATGAGTGTGTGTCTGCGACAGACTGTATGTATGAGTGTGTGTCTGCGACAGACTGTATGTATGAGTGTGTGTCTGCGACAGACTGTATGTATGAGTGTGTGTCTGCGACAGACTGTATGTATGAGTGTGTGTCTGCGACAGACTGTATGTATGAGTGTGTGTCTGCGACAGACTGTATGTATGAGTGTGTGTCTGCGACAGACTGTATGTATGAGTGTGTGTCTGCGACAGACTGTATGTATGAGTGTGTGTCTGTGACAGACTGTATGTATGAGTGTGTGTCTGTGACTGACTGCATGTATGAGTGTGTATGTGTGTCTGTATATGACTGCATGTGTATGTGCTGTTGTCTGGCTCCTAGATTTTTTTACTGGCTCCTAAAACTCAGTTAAGTTCGTCAAGCCCTGGCATAAATGCAACTAGTTATATACATCTATTTGTGGTCTACCTCAAGCTTTTGAAAAGGCTGGAAATATTTAATATTTTACAGGTTTTGTTTTGTGATTATAAACGTAAATTTTTTTTGCTGAGAGGGTAGTGGGTGCATGGAATAGCCTTCCAGTAGAAGAGGTAGAGGTTAATACAGCGAAGGAGTTTAAGCATGCGTGGGACAGGTATAAGGTTATCCTAGATATTAGGATATTTAAGACTGACCACACCTGTACCTATGCATCCTATACCTTTATCTTATATCTATACCTTTACCTATGCATTACTATACCTGTATCTTATATCTGTACCTGTGCATCCTGCACCTGTGTCTGTCCATATAGCTTATATCCGTACCTATGGATCCTGTACCTGTCCATATAGCCTAAATTTGTACCTATGCATCCTGTATCTTTATCTATATATGCATCTGTATCATATATGTACTCATGCATCATCATGTACCTATATCTATCTACATCTATCCTATATCTATACCTATGCATTCTGTACCTCTGTCTATCTATCGATCATGAGACATCATTGTATTTTAAGTATTATTAAAGCTGTGGGCTATAGCCCCAGATCATTTTTGAGCCTAGCAACGCCCCTGATGTATATTGCAATTTATTTTATTTATATGGATTATGTCCATTTACATTTATTTAGTGTAAAACATTATATTACATTGCAGTATTGGGCTGTATTTTTTTTTTTATACAGGTCTGTATATCTCAATGGGAGCCTTTACTCCTTTGGCTATTAAAGCTTAATATTCTTATTTGTGGTCTGGGAACCTGTGAAGGATAAGATGTTTCCAATTTATGTTTGCACCTGTCATTGGGGTTGGTAAGTTTTTCCTTTATTATCAAAATTAAAGAAATGATTAATGTTATTTTATATATATTTTGTATTTTTTTTCCAAGTTATTCTGGACGTGCCTGGCATGTCCAATATCGTGAACTGGTTAAGAGAAAAATGTGCTTTACATGTGTTTGTTGCGTCTCCCAAATATAATTTTACTTTGTGGCCCAATATGCAAATTACACATTTCCCAGGAGTATTGATGTTCATTTACATATTGGGGAATAGGAGGTCCATTTAAAACATATTTTTCACTTTAGCTATGTATCTGCAATTCCACTAGCACCATGTATCACTTTAAGGCTCACAAAAGCATTTCAGAGAGGAGAAACTGTGGTTACCTGCTGCTTAAGGTGAGTTTCCTGCTGTTTCATTAGCTCACACATACGTTGAGATTCCACTGCTTCTTTCAACAACTGCAATGAGAGGAAGAAATTCTGACCCTATAAACTACAGACACATCAGTACAGGTTTGGTTGCACTTTTGAAACGGTGATGGAACCATTAAGCACATTAGGCTCTACGCTAATGGTTATCTCTGTTTTTTTTTGACTGATTTTTTTATTGGAGTCCATGGTATTCAATGTACAGAGATAAATTTACTCAGGTCATCAAATACAGACCATTATTTGTACAAAGCAAGCCTTCTAAATAATTTGAGAGAATTTTAGATTACATCGAGGATATTATTTAGAACAGATGTAGTTTTAGGTCTTAGTAGTTTACACAATCCCATAAGGCAATGCATACCAGACCATATGAAAACATGAGCTAACAATATCATTTAATATATATTATATACAGTAAAATAATTTTGTAGAATAATATGTAGATTGTATTTTGTTTATGTTACGCTGACCTGATTTATCACGTTTTGAGGATGAGAGACCCACTTTAAACGTGACGTTTCCTGTCCAAATACCATACTGGAATTTTACCTACGAACTATGAAATCTAAAAGTGCTAAAAGAAATATATTATCCTCTGTAATTATTACTCGCTGAGGATTTTAGCCTTCATCGCTATGTTATCAGGACAGAGCAATAAACTACTACTACGCTGACACAGTGAGCTAACAGAACATAATACAAGTCGAAGAAAACAAACATTACACTCAGTGGAGTCTGAGTTGATTTTGAGTTTAACTCCAAAGATTAGTGGTACTTATGTCAATGAATTGGGCACAATGTGTGCAACATGCAGTCGTCTACAACCAGTGGAAAAACTGGGAGCCTATGACATTTTGTTGTAATATTTGAGTGTGACTTACAAAGTCCTTTTCTCGCTGATGTCTTTCCTCCACTTCCTTCAGCATTTCCTGGGCTTGCTGGAGCTTTGCATCCACTAATTGCTGCTGCAGATCCTTGTGTTTGAAAACTTTCTCAATCCGCTAGGGAGAAAGGGAGTGTAAAATCTGAGAATAAGCAAAATGTTCTTATAACCTTTAGTGTCCTCTAATCATGCAGCACCAAATGGATTATTAGGACAGGACATTTTGCAGATAACCTTACTTCAGTTATCTGACCCATTTGTCACTGGCACCTTAGCAGAATTGCAAGCAAATACAGAGATTAAGCGAAAAAGCCGTTTAAAATGTGTCTGCGGTGTCTTCGGTTTATGACATCACCTTATGGCTTAAATTACATATTTACCATTTAAAAGTAGTTCATGAGGTGATTTCATACGTTTATCTTAATTTATGCATTTGTCTGTTTTTTATTCTTTACATTCAAGTTTAGGTGATGGAGTCCCTTTAAAAATGGTTTATAAAATGAGTTTTAATCATTTGGAAAGTAATTTCTGACTGATTAAAACTGTGTTTTAATGGCGTTCCTATTGTGCTTTAATTAAAAGATATTTTGCATGTGCTTTGCAAATGCCAGAACTAAGATCCTTCCATCTGATGGTACCGCACCTCCTCTCTGATCTCATATTGCTCAATCAGTTTCTTCAGTCTGTCAGCCAAATCAACGTTCTCTTCACGCAACTTGGCATTACGCTCATTGTGCTGCTCCATCTGTGTCTGGATGTCATTCAACGTTAACTGGAAGTGTGATGTCACTTCCTTGCGTTTTTCTTCCTCTTCGCGGGCTCTTTGTACACCCTCCTCCTGTAAAGATAATGAGAGCAATAAATTGAGGACAGTTAGCAAGAGCATGTTCAAACAATCTAACCACACTGAAATTATACTAATAATCTTTATTGTACACACCTGACGTACTAAAATCCTACCATTAGCATAATTAATATAAAAAACACCTACGTTGCAGCTTAGACAAATACCACATGCAAGCTCTCCTTGAGACAGGCCTAGTTATCTCAGAACCTAATGATCAGACAGCCAGTTAAGCTGAACGTACACCTGCAGAGAAGTGGTCAAGAGGTTCCTCACACTCCCAACCAATTAACACATAGTCATTTCTCTTGCCACATGAACCACCAAATTAAAAAGAAATTCATCTATGTATCTGAGGTCCAAGAAGCAGTGCTGTGGAAAGAGGAGTGTGCACTTGCACTCAGTACAGAGTTATAGGACAGAACATGGAGCTGCTTTTGCCATGTCTCTGGTAGAAGATTATTTGTGCTGCAATCAGTATAAGTTTTGTGTGTAAACAAGTTCCTATGATTTCTTAAAGCACGATATAACATGTATAGCTTGGAGGAAAGACGTAACAGGGGGGATATGATAGAAACATTTAAATACATAAAGGGAATCAACACAGTAAATGAAGAGAGTATATTTAAAAGAAGAAAAACTACCACAACTAAATTTAAACGTAGTATCAGGAAGTATTACTTTACTGAGAGGGTAGTGGATGTATGGAACAGCCTTCCAGCGGAAGAGGTAGAGGTAAACATAGTGGAGTTTAAGCATGCATGGGATAGGCACAAGGCTATACTAGATATAAGATAGGAAACAGGGGGACTAATAAAAGTATTTAGAAAAATGGGCAGACTGGATGGGCCAAATGGCTCTTATCTGCCAACACATTCTAAGTTTCTATGATCTTGTGTGTGGTTACAAACAGTTCATTGTGCTCGTCAGTATACTGTTGCACAAGTTTTTAATGTATTCTCATGCACAAAGGGCACTTTGATTCCGGTTGTCTTGGGTACGCCTGTGCAATCACAGTACATGTTTATACTTTTCATGGGACACTCCCATCAAAAAATGAAAAGGGTTTATTTTGTATTGTTGATTTCAGATATGTCTTGTTTTTGTTATGTGAGTTTATTTTATGAAATATTTTACTAAACAAGTGCGACTGGACATCGCCATTTTGTGAAATAGTGTTTTAGGGTGCCACCGCCAGTGACTTTACAGCACTAGTATCTCACTTCGAGGCCGGGGACACAGAATGCATTGAATGGGATGATAATGTCACTATTACATCAGAGTTATGATCCTGTTTGATCAGGTCAATCTCATCTCTGTGTTGGACGGCAGGTTATAAAAAAAAAAAAAAAATGACAGTCACCTAGTCCTGCCCACTATGATACACAGGAGCCAGTAAGAGAACATCATCATGCAGGCTTTGGTCACAATTGTATATTGAGACTTGCTCAAAGATTTTGGAGAATGTTGCATCATGGGTAAAATTCTCAAAATGGATGCTGGAGATAAAATCTTAATTTTATTTTTACTTTTATATGCAATTAATTCAAACATAGAAGAAAAAAAACAGTGGCCTATCTTTACATAGGTTTTAAATACACAGATACTCTAGTTACATCTTATGTAAGTGGTAGTGTCTCTTTAAAAAGCATACATTTTGCTACTCATTGCTTTCATGCTTGTTTCACAGCATCTAGTTTATGGTTTGAGCTGTATAATTTGTTCCTTACAGATTTTGAGATTATTATTGTTCATTTTTCAGATGCTGTATTGGACACCTTGGTTCTGGGACATAACCATATGATGCAGCATGGCTGAAATGTGTTTTAATGTGACCTTTAGTTTACAGACAGGTTATTAGAAGTATTTAATTATAAAGCAACAAGACAAATGTCATTTTGATGCACAGCAGGCTTCACACAGTCTGTTAAGTTGAGATGTTGCATGCTGTGGTCCAGTAAAGGTCATAACAGCCACACAACACAGTTTAATTAGCCTATTGCAGCATTTTTGGCTTTGGGAACCTCTGCAAACAGAAGATTAACCAGGTGCACAACATCTGTTGGCTGTTTTCTAAGTTTATGTGCGCAGTACCAAGGTTAGTAAATTGTTTTTCACGCCTGCATCTGTTAATGTCTTTACTTGCCTTCAAAGTGCGGTTATGTCTCTGCAGCTCCCTGCACAGACTCTCCAGCTTACTACGGGCTAAGATGGCCTTGCTGTGCTCATTACGGAGTTGATCCTTTTCCTGAATCAGTTGTGTCTGCTTCTTCTGAAGGATTCTCATTTGCTTCTGAGAAGTCCTGTGCTCCTCCAACTTAGAAAAGGTAAAAAACAAAAGTGATGTTGACAAGTCACATTGCATACCTATATAGTCAGTGCAATAATATGAGGGGCTTCATATCCTACCCAATACTAAAGAAAATCCTCTTCCACTCACCAGCTCAGCATATTTCTTGCACAGGGCAGTCAGCTTTTCTTCTGGGGTGCTGAGTGTATTTAGAGTCTGCATTAACAATGTGATTTCCTTCCCTAAAACAAAATTATAAGTAACCAGGTCAAATACCATCTGTCGTCGTCCCCCATATCTCCCTCTTGCCCCCTACTCTCCCAAAGTCATTTTATCCAGGTCTTTGAACAGTGCTTTAAATACACCCAGGACATGCCCCATCACCTGTATTGCACATCCAGAATTTGCTGCTGCCCCCCAGGACATGCCCCATTACCCGCATTGCACATCCAAGACTTACTCAGTATGCCCATTAATATGCCACAGCCAGTAGGCCCATTAATATGCCACAGCCGAATTCTCCTTTCCTGCCCCCTTCCATTTCACCACGGAGATGCTGGGGAGGGGAGATGCCCAGCCAGCGTCTCTGCGGCAAGCTTTTTTTCTAAAGGGTCGCAACAGGTGTATCGCCTGTTACCCCCTGATGACGGTCCTGCCTGGAATGTAGAACACTGCCTCTCCCTTTAACTAGTGGCTCTGCCTCTATGATGACTTAGCTTCTGTGCTCTCTGGCCTTTTGACTATCTTAGGTTGGTCTGTGTGTGGAGCAGTTATTACTTCTGTGTTCCTGTCAGTTATTATACACCTGATTATTTATTGAATGTTCAGTAATAAAGCAAGGTTGTATATACTGCTGCCTACACCATCACACACAGCATTACCATACGACGTATCATCACTAGTGTTGAGCTAACCCGAACCGCACTGTTCGGGATTGTACCGAACATTACGGTTTTTGGACCCCGGACCCGAGCATTCCACTGTATGTTCGTGTTGGAGTTCGGCAGGGCCGGCGCCACCTGTAAGGCGACCTAGGCAGGGGGCGCCGGGACCGTGAAAAAAAAAAAATCCTCCCCCTTACTTACCTCCTTGCTGCTGCTCTGTCTCCCGGTGCAGGCCCGTGGCTGTGAGGGAAGCGTTGTGTGCTCCCCTCCAGCCAATGCTGATTCAATAAAGTTTGTTTAAACTTTTTTTTTTAAACAAACTTTATTGAATGCGCATTGGCTGGACGGGAACGCACAACGCTTCCCTCACAGCCACGGACCTGCAGCACCGGGAGACAGAGCAGCAGCGAGGAGGTAAGTAAGGGGGGGAGGAAGAGGGTGGCTAAATCCTGGCACATTGAGAGGCATAATCATGGCATATTAAAGGGCCTAATCCTGGCATATTGAGTGGGAAAATCCTGGCATATTGAGGGGCATAATAATCCTGGCACATTGAGGGGCATAATAATCCTGGCACATTGAGGGGCATAATAATCCTGGCACATTGAGGGGCATAATAATCCTGGCATATTGAGGGGCATAATAATCCTGGCATATTGAGGGGCATAATAATCCTGGCACATTGAGGGGCATAATAATCCTGGCACATTGAGGGGCATAATCCTGGCATATTGAGGGGCATAATCCTGGCATATTGAGGGGCATAATTCTGGCATATTGAGGGGCATAATTCTGGCATATTGAGGGGCATAATTCTGGCATATTGAGGGGCACAATCCTGGCATATTGTGTGGGGAAAATCCTGGCATATTGTGTGGGGAAAATCCTGGCATATTGTGTGGGGAAAATCCTGGCATATTGTGTGGGGAAAATCCTGGCATATTGTGTGGGAAAATCCTGGCACATTGAGAGGCATAATACTGGCATATCGAGGGGCATAATCCTACAGCGATTATTCAAATTACAGTGATTATTTTAGTGGGTGCTATACTACATATTTGTACCCTGCCCTGAGCCCACTGCCACAGAGAGTGCAGTGCACTTGCAACTGCATGTGTGCCAGGCACATGACTTTAATCCTGTTCTGTTAGCTCAGTGGGCAACATCTAGGCATTTTTAAATACTGCAATTTGTTGGTGTTAAATATTACATTTGTGTCCTGCACTTCATATCTGAGAGTCAAATAGAACCGTCAAATACTGTGCTTACAGCGCACTTTGAAAAATTCTGGCTACCTCCTCCTCCTCCTCCAGCGCCGCTTCCACCTACACCGCCACGGTCACCGCCTCCTCAACCTATGGGTCACTTAGTATAAATTGAAAGAGAATACCCTGCACCCCAACCCTCTCTCAAATGGATAATTCTGTTGATCCTCCTGGCAGCCATGATTTAGATTTATGTTCTTCCAAAGCTAAAATCAAAGATTCCATCTAGTGCTATTTTATGGCTCAGCTGTATTTGTAATTTGTATGTATATTATGTTATTTGAAGTTATTTCCCTATCCACATTTGTTTGCAGGGCACTTGTCCTACTCTTACCCACATTTTACTTCCTTTTGCAGCCCTCAAGCCCTTTCCAGGACTTTTTTAGAGGCATTTTAGTGGCCAAAAGTTTGTGTCCCCATATAGTTTCACTATAATCAGCTGGCTGAGCTTCATGGGAACATGGCCCAGAGAAGATTTCAAACATTGAATGCCATATGCCAATGGAGAATGAAAATTTTATCTTCAAATCTATGCAAACATATGACACAGAAGATAAACATAAAACAGGTGGATGCATTGATGTTTATAAAGTAGGAAAGCAGATGTGCTTGTATAAATGAACATGAATTGTAGTGTACACTTTGAACTTCCCACATCGAATGAACAAAGTGACTATCTTGTTGGGTGTTCTACAAGAGAGTATAGTATCGCTTACCAAGCCCCTTTGCTTTCTTCTTGTCTTGGACACGTTTATGATCTCTGTCAGTGTCATTGATGGTTCGGTTCTCTTCTGGAACCCTTATCACCTCCTTCACTCCATTTGTTTCTGGTACCAAGGTCTCAGCAACCCCATTACGGGCACACTCTGGGGGCCCCCTATCAGTCTCCTCAGGGTCTGCTGTCCCTTCTTGACCATCATCAATGCAATAAGTACTCAGTATGTCTTCAAGTTGCCTACTAAGCTCCTCGGAAACATCACATCCAGCAGGTGTTTGACTACAAGCCCCTCCTTCTGCAATTAAAACAGTGTTAGGTTTATCACAATAGATGATACAGATTACAGTGCCACCCTTTTAACTACCGTAATTCTTATTTATAGATTTGTTGTGCATGTGGCATCTGCAGAAAGGGATTAGTATATACATTTAGTTTTTGGTATACATTCTGGATTGATCCACGTCTTTTTGAAATATTTGAAGTCCACATGTTTACTGTTCTACGTATTTATTGGATGCATTCATTAGAATACACGAGCTTCTAATGGTTTTATACGATTATTTTTAAAATAAAAAGGTGCAAAAAAACTATTTAAATGCACATTGAATAGACATGGTTCTATCTTGAAACAAAGACCCCAGAATAAGTGAATTGCACTGATGGAAGCAGTTCTGTACAACACAAGTGCCTGAAGCTGTCCTCTTCACGCATTCACAGAACTACTACAGTGCTGGAAATGAGCATCTGCTTGCGTCTCAGCAGTATTGTGGAAGGACAGCTAAGAGGGGAAGAGAAGCTAAGTGAAGGCAAAAAAAAAGCCATACTGTCAACACCTGTTATTTCACAGAAGAGAGGCTATCTGGTCATATTAACAAGTGACTACAACTTTCTTTGATTCCAACATGCATGATGTTCTTTCCAGACTTGTGATAGGCTTGCTTTAGTAGTGACAGTTTGAGTTTATTTCTTCTTTTGTGCATATATAATAAACGTGCCTTGCATTTCCCGTCGGCTTTGGTATAGTCTCCTTTCGGTTAAATCATATGGTTGCCATATTCCACAGCATTGACCATATTTTTATTTCTATGCATGATATTATGTGCTACTATTCTACCTCTGTCAGTGCTCCACTCCCATGCATGAAAGTGTTGGCAATTGTGCCTTTTTTCCAATCTCATGTGCAGGACTTTTTATAAATCACCCCAATGAAGTAACTAGAAATAACTTCTTTATAAAATATATACACATGGCTCAAGGAATAAAAACAAATCTGCATGACATCCACTCACCGTGACCAACAGAAGAGGCAGACTCGCATGTATCAGGGGTGTTTGTGATATCTGTAGCTGATGGATGTGTGAGCACCTTGTTTGGTGAGGTGGCAGGTGGCTGCAATGGTGCTGGTGCAAGCCCAGCTGCTGTGCAAGTTTCTAAATCCTGATCCTTCATTGTATGTATCTTGAATGTAGAAAGTACATAGATTAAAGCATGTGCTCAGCTACGACGTGTACAACTTTTAAACCCATTGTTTGAAACTGTTGGACATACATGGGCAAAATGTAACTTACTCTGTTAATCATAATGGTACTTGGAATGTGCAGCAATTAGTGTAATGATGACTAACCAGCGGCACTCCATGTAGTAGTATTGACTATATTTCACTAGTTGCTCATCCAACCAAACAGAACTTTAACACTCCAGGTACTGTGAACTATATTTCCCATGATGCTAAGCAAGCCAAGCAGACATTTGACTCTTCAGATGTACCAGCCAAACAACTGTCATCATGGGAACTATAGTCCAGCATATAATATAGTATAGCAATGGTAGTGCTAAAGATAACCCTTTGGTAATATAGTTGCCCTCTCGAGTATAAATGTTTAACTGTTGCATTAAAAGTCAGTCCTGTGCATTATAATGTAAATGGTTTTTCATTACCGTGTTGTTTAGTAACCCGTTTTCAGCTATAAAGTTATAGTACACCCTCCTTTCGGTGTCGCGATCTCACCAAACACAGTCGACTGCTCGGGTACACTCTTTTTCCGGAAGCCCAGAGAAGAAACAGAGGCCCTTAGCCGGACAAACAGCAGCCAATCCGACGTGGCTTACAGCCCAGGAAACCAATCACACCTGGTAGGCGGAACTATACGGAAACACTCACTCGTTTCTCCCCACCAACGGTTGTACTCCATTTACAAGCTCGGATTTTGATTTGCTAAAGGTAGGGTGATGGTCTAGCAATACACCAGGGCGGGCTTCACGGCGCCAACACATGGACTACAATTCCCGGCATGCCTTGGCAGCGTGCAAAGGATTCACATGCGCACAGTTGACAGCGCGTGCTACATGGGCTAAGTTTTAAAGCATGTGATAATGATGTGACCTTGGGTTGGGCCTGTTATTGTGTTTGTTCCCCTGCCGCAATAAATTAGAAGTACAGTATGGTACGCTCTATAGTAAACGTTTATTACAGGGGTGTCCAAGTTTATTGTGCAAAGGGCCACTTTGCTAGAAATGTATGTGTGCGTGGGCCGCATTCATTTTTCATTAATTCAGAACTAAATATAAATATAATGATATGCGTGTGTATACACACTAATTTGCAGCGGTCACATTAACTACACACACATACACAGTCAAACATACCACACACCCACATACACATATATACATTTATAAACCACACACATACACATTTATACACACACGTACACTTACCCAGCCCATACACTTAGCCCCCTTACACATAAACTTACCCCACAACACACTTACCTCACGCACACACCACACTTACCCCACAACAAGTGCAGGGTAGAGGAGGGGTTCGGCGCACAACAGCAGCACCGCTCTGTGTAGGCAACTTCGTTCCCCAACAAAGTTTTCCGAGCAGTTGGAGGTGCGGCTACCGGAGCAGAGCTCAGGCGGGCCGCAATTGGTCCGCGGGAAGCACGTTGGATGCCCCTGGTTTATTACATTAAGAATTTATCATTTAAAAACCTTTGCTGAGTCTACTGAAACCACTGCATGCAGTGTATGTTATATGATGCTGCACAAAGGAGAGCAGGATAGCAAGAACATGTCAACATGTTTATAAAGCGAGATCGGAGAAAGAAATTACAAATTATACAGTCCTATTCTCCTCTTTGAAAATGCCTTTTTGAACACACTACAAAAGAAGATGAAAAGTATTCCTTTTGTTTATTAGTTAGTTATATTCTGGACATGAAAGTGTAAGAAACAACATGAAGTCAATCTACAGCATGCAGAATGTAGGTGTGGCTCCAGCTCCAAATCATGGTATTGATGGTGTAGGTCTGCTTGGCATTCTTGCATTGTCTAAGTACTGCATTTTCTTCAAACTTCCCTGACCGCTTGTTATTTTGCAGATAAAATCGAATTTCACCTTTAATGGTGGAAATATATTTAGTGTGCGTGTAAATAACCAGAAGCCATTTTGTGTGTTTATAGAGAGAGAGACACACACAAACTACAACTCACCTAAACAAGCATTTATTAAAAGTGATGCTGCTAGACCAAGTAGTATGTACAACACAGATCAGCACACTCACATTTAACAGGTTACAAACTATTAAAACTGTAGTTTTTATTAAGACTACCTAAAAACACCTTGCTAAGATTATACAATTGGAGATTTAGTTCACATTCTATGGGTATTTTATGTTTAGCTCACCACTATACCCAAGTATTCCAATATTGGTAGACCCTAACACTAAAGGGTCTACTCAATATGCACTGGTCCGTCCAGAATTGGATTTGGATTGGGCATAATAGCTAAATTTCACCAAACTCGGAAATGCTACTATTCAATATGCCTCAATTTGGGTCCAAATTGGCAGTTTGTGGTGTTTGGAAATCAAAGCATCAGAGGTGTTCGGATCCGGACATTTCCGCCATGCAAGGAGAAAATAAATAAATGAGGGGGAGACGGGAGAGAGAGACTATAGAGAGGGGGGGGGGAGGGGGGGCTATAGAAAGCAAAAGAGAAACAGACAGACATGGGGAGTGCCCCTCCCGAGATCAGATCTTGGACCTCCTGTGGTGCATCTCAGTGCTGGGGCAAACCCTGTAGTGCAATCTCGGTGCTGGGGCAAATCCTGTGGTGCAATCTTAATGCTGGGGCAAATCCTGCGAGTGCAATCTGAGTACTGGCGTATATCCCGTAAGTGCAATCTGCGTGCTGGGGTAAGTCCTGTGAGTGCAATCTAGGTGCTGGGGTATGACAAAATTGAATTATGTTTTTTTCTTTGGCCTGTGAAAATGTACAATGTGACCCTTTGACTGAAAGGTTTGGAGACCCCCTGCTCGCTCTAGCCGGATGCTTAGCAGGGAGGCTCATACAATTTTACTTTTTAGAGATTCATTTTTATATTTTGGGTCTATACGTTCCCTGGGCAGAAGATTAGGACTCAATGGCTCCGTGGATTGGTGGTGCACTTCAGGAACTGGTAATTATCTTAGTCAAAGGGCACCCTCTGTGTTGCAGGGGAATGCCCACCCCCCTGGCACACAAAGGGTGTTTATATTTCAGCTGAATCATCCCCCACCTGGGCAAGGTACAAGTGGGCAGGTAGGTAGGTACATAATTTATTTTAACCTGCTACATTTTGCTAAAAAAAAAACCTGCAGTACGGCGTCCTGACAGGAACAGCTCATCGTGGGTCCCTCTCCTCAGTGTCAGATGAGGCCAAAAATGTAGAAAACTCTCAAACTGAGCATGTGCTCAATTTTTAGAAGTTCGGCTGTGTATTGCAGGATATTGGTCAATTGAGTTGTTGAGACCCCAATCAGGTCTCTGCGGGTATGTTCCTGGCTCCCGTTAATTTCCAGGACCATCCGGCACGAAGGGGTTAAAATAAAAGCAGCCTTTTACATAGCTGTCCCCGTTGAAAATAGACATCAGGTCACCGTATTTTAGGAGACCCTGGTATTGTTGTGCAGCAGCCCAAAAGCAAGGCTTTCCATGCTTGAAAAACAAGAAATAGTGGGCTTTATTCAAACTTAATGCCAAATTCCCATTCACTACATTAGATAATTTTTCCAACTCAACTACTTTGGCCTAAAGTTTGAAATGCCCATATCTATTCTCTTTATTGAGTAGACCGTATGAGCCCGTATTTCTTCTGTTAGCAGGGAGAGACAGACCAGTTGTATGACTTTCTCACCTAAGCTATTCTCTACTGATGTCTACACTAGAGTTGCCACCTTTTCAACATTTTTAAGCCTGGGTGCGCATTGTTCTGTAGGATACAAAGTTAAATATCTAATTTTTCATAAGATTATGCCACACTCTCCCATTTCAGACTTCCATTTCCTTATGTATAAATTAGTTAATTATTTACTCTGTGGAGTCTCCTTTTTATGACATCATATGTGGTATGATATGCAAATGAACTGCTTTTCAGTGGGAAAGGTGGAATTTTCTAAAAGAGATAGAGGGTGTGCAAGTGATATAAAACAGTAATAATAAACTTATCTTGCAGATCATTGATAAGTTTATAATTACTTTTTTAAATCACTTGCACACCCTCTATCTCTTTTACAATAGTTTCTTGGTGTAATTCAGGGGTCCTCAAAGTACGGCCCGCGGGCCACATGCGGCCCGCCGCCGACATTAATACGGCCCGCGGGGGGTGCCGGCACCCCCCGCTCCCCACTGTTTACCTTTTTTTTTTCTTTTTTTTGGGGCAGCCGCAGCGGATGCGGCTGCAGAAAGAAGAAGAAAAAAAAAAAAAAATCACCGCGACCGGATGTGACGTTACGTCACATCCGGATCCAGTGACTGTTTACCTCCCCTGTGCAGGAGGGAAACTCTGCGAAAGGCGTCCGGCCGGGGACACAGCAGCTGGAGGTAAGTGATGGGGATGCGGGGGAGGAGGGAGGTATAACGAGCATTGCAATGGCACTTTATTCCTGGGCATCTGACTGGCATAATATTACTGGGCATCTGAATGGCAAAATATTACTGGGCATCTGAATGGCATAATATTACTGGGCTCTGACTGGCACAATATTACTGGGCACTGACTGGCACAATATTACTGGGCACTGACTGGCAAAATATTACTGGGCATCTGAATGGCATAATATTACTGGGCACTGACTGGCAAAATATTACTGGGCATCTGAATGGCAAAATATTACTGGGCATCTTAATAGCAAAATATTACTGGGCATCTGAATGGCAAAATATTACTGGGCACTGACTGGCAAAATATTACTGGGCATCTGACTGGTATAATATTACTGGACACCTGACTGGCACAATATTACTGGGCACCTGACTGGCACAATATTACTGGGCACTGACTGGCATAATATTACTGGGCATCTGAATGGCAAAATATTACTGGGCATCTGAATGGCAAAATATTACTGGGCTCTGACTGGCATAATATTACTGGGCATCTGAATGGCATAATATTACTGGGCATCTGACTGGCATAATATTACTGGGCATCTGACTGGCAAAATATTACTGGGCACTGACTGGCATAATATTACTGGGCACTGACTGGCACAATATTACTGGGCACTGACTGGCACAATATTACTGGGCACTGACTGGCACAATATTACTGGGCACTGACTGGCAAAATATTACTGGGCATCTGAATGGCATAATATTACTGGGCACTGACTGGCAAAATATTACTGGGCATCTGAATGGCAAAATATTACTGGGCATCTTAATAGCAAAATATTACTGGGCATCTGAATGGCAAAATATTACTGGGCACTGACTGGCAAAATATTACTGGGCATCTGACTGGTATAATATTACTGGACACCTGACTGGCACAATATTACTGGGCACCTGACTGGCACAATATTACTGGGCACTGACTGGCATAATATTACTGGGCATCTGAATGGCAAAATATTACTGGGCATCTGAATGGCAAAATATTACTGGGCTCTGACTGGCATAATATTACTGGGCATCTGAATGGCATAATATTACTGGGCATCTGACTGGCATAATATTACTGGGCATCTGACTGGCAAAATATTACTGGGCACTGACTGGCATAATATTACTGGGCATCTGAATGGCAAAATATTACTGGGCATCTGACTGGCATAATATTTCTGGGCATCTGACTGGCATAATATTACTGGGCACTGACTGGCATAATATTACTGGGCATCTGAATGGCAAAATATTACTGGGCATCTGAATAGCAAAATATTACTGGGCATCTGAATGGCAAAATATTACTGGGCACTGACTGGCAAAATATTACTGGGCATCTGACTGGTATAATATTACTGGGCACCTGACTGGCACAATATTACTGGGCACCTGACTGGCACAATATTACTGGGCACTGACTGGCACAATATTACTGGGCACTGACTGGCATAATATTACTGGGCATCTGAATGGCAAAATATTACTGGGCATCTGACTGGCACAATATTACTGGGCACCTGACTGGCACAATATTACTGGGCATCTGACTGGTATAATATTACTAGGCATCTGAATGGCACACTATTCCTGAGCTCTGACTGGCACAATATTACTGGGCATCTGAATGGCACACTATTCCTGGGCATCTGACTGGTACAATATTACTGGGCACTGACTGGTACAATATTACTGGGCATCTGACTGGCATAATATTACTGGGCATCTGACTGGCATAATATTACTGGGCATCTGACTGGTACAATATTACTGGGCATCTGAATGGCATAATATTCCTGGGCATCTGAATTGCATAATATTCCTGGGCATCTGAATGGCATATTCCTGGGCATATGACTGGCATAATATCACTGGGCATCTGACTGGCATAATATCCCTGGGCATCTGACTGGCATAATATTCTTGGGCTCTGACTGGCATAATATTCCTGGGCATCTGACTGGCACACTATTCCCATTGAAATAAGTAAGTTTGTTGATTTAACTTTACTTCATTTTAAATATTGTATTAGTTCCCGATTTGTTTCAAAATAAGATATATGCAGTGTGCATAGGAATTTGTTCATAGTTTTTGTTTTTACTATAGTCCGGCCCTCCAACGGTCTGAGGGACAGTGAACTGGCCCCCTGTTTAAAAAGTTTGAGGACCCCTGGTGTAATTGAATAGTTTTCATTGGTTGCACTTGAGTGGTTTTGCAGCAACTTCAGATAAATTGTGAGCACTAGTTATTCACTGTTTTTGTTTCTTTTGGAAAGGTGAAATTTGCATATCATGCCACATGTGATGTCATAAACAAATGCTAATGTATGCTTTTGATTGCAGTTTTGCCGACACAATGTATAGATCATTTATAAAGACATGGAGTCTCATATTATCTCAGCTTCTGGTAAGTTTATGGGGTCCTCTAGACATACACCTATTTGCAACTCCATTGAACAAGCACCTCCCATGGTTTTTCAGTTGGGGGTTGGATCTGGAGGACGTGTTCATTCAACACTGGCTGTTTTGCCGGCATTACGCTTTTTCTCCATATTGCCTCATAGCACACACCCTAGCTCATCTGCGAAGGCAGGATCGCTAGTGTTGATAGCTCCCTGGTGGGAGGCACAGCTGTGGTTCCCAACATTACTGGCGATGTCCACGGATTACCCTTGTCTGTTACCAGTGAATCCGGAATTATAACAGGATCTGCTTGTTCTGTCGGGTCAGTTAGTTTTGTTAGCCTAGTTGATTTCAGGTAACCCTGGTGCATTCCAGATGTTCCACAATCACCTCGCGAAATGTTATTACCTTGCCTGAAAATCATGGGCTAGTTGGTGCATGGGACAACGTCTGGATCCCATTTCGGCACCTGTAAATTCCATTTTTGTATTTCTAACACGAAGATTTGAGGCAGGTTTGGCTTATCATTCAATGAACGTTGTGCCCTCTGCCATCTTGGCTGGACATGCCAAGTTTGATGGTTATCCTTCAGTTAGGTATTCTCTGGTCTGTCGACTATTGAAAGGTATTAAACTAGCTAGACCGCCTTTACCCAAGTACTGGATTATGGGATGTTCACTTATTGCTCGTGCTTCGCAAATGATGAATTTCTAATGAGAACTTGTCTTTGAAACACTTGTCAGCCAAATTGGTTATGTTTTTCTGGCTTGTTTCCTGTAAGCGGGTTTCTGATAATAGGGACTGGATGTTGGCTCTCGGTCTATCACCTGAAGGGGTCTTGTTCGACATTTCGTCATTTTTTTTAATCCTCTTTTTCAAAATCATCCTCCGTTATGACCAGTTTTGTGCCTTAAGTGGTTTAAGCTAGGACTGCCCCATTCTGATCATCGTATTCTCCAGAGCCTTTCCTGGCTATTCGCAATCCTCATACTTCGGTGACTACAATCTCTCTGGCTAGCTGGAAGCAGGGATTGATGTCTCCATTTTCAGTCTGCATTCTGTCAGAGGTGCCATGGCATCCACAGAGAGTCTCTTTGGGATGTAAACTTAAACATGTCATAAAGTCAGTGGATTAGTATGGAGTCTACGTTCAAGGAGTTTTATTTTCATCCATATTCACATTTTTCTTTGGTGGTCATGGATCAGTTTTAAAATTGCATAATGTGAGACTCCGTGTTTTTATAAATTGAAGGATTTTACATTCAGTGGTGTATCTTGGTTTTGTGCTGCCCTAGGCAGACAAATTTTGGACACCACCCCTACCCACGATGCACACCTACGACATGACCCATAAGCCACGTTACACACCAAGGACATGCCCCATTTGCATGCCTCTATCACCCCATTACATACACATTGCCAATATTATTTGCCCATAATATTCCCCAGCTAATTTGCCCAATAATATGCCAGTATCATTTGCCATTAATATGCCCCAGCCAATTTGCCCAATAATATGCAAGTATTATTTGCCATTAATAAGTCACAGCCAATTTCCCCAATAATATGCCAGTATTTGCCATTTAATCAGCCTCTGCCAATTTGCCCAATATTATGCCAGTATAATTTGCCATTAATATTCCCCAGCCAATTTGCCCAATAATATGCCAGTGTTATTCTGCCATTTACCGGTAATATGCCCCAGACAAATTGCCCAATATTAAGCCAGTATTATTTGCCATTTAATATGCCCCTGCCAATTTGCCCAATAATATGTTAGTGTTATTTGTCATTAATAAGCCCCAGCCAATTTGCCCAATAATATGCCAGTGTTATTTACCTTTTAATATGTCCCTGCTAATTTGCCCAATAATATGCCAGTGTTATTTGCCATGTTATATCCCGCAGCCAATCTGCCCAATAATATGCCAGAGTTATTTGCCATGTTATATCCCGCAGCCAATTTGCCCAATAATATGCCAGTGTTATTTGCCATTTAATATGCCCCTTACAATTTGCCCAACAATATGCCAGTGTTATTTGCCATTTAATATGCCCCTGCTAATTTGCACAATAATATGCTAGTGTCATTTGCCATTTAATATGCCCCTTACAAATTGCCCAACAATATGCCAGTGTTATTTGCCATTTAATATTCCCCTGCTAATTTGCACAATAATATGCCAGTGTTATTTGCCATTTTATATCCCGCAGCCAATTTGCCCAATAATATGCCAGTGTTATTTGTCATTTAATATGCCCCAGCCAATTTGAACAATTATATGCCAGTGTTATTTGCCATTTAATGTGCCCCTGCCAATTTGCCCAATAACATGCCAGTGTGATTTGGCATTTAATATGCCCCTGCCAATTTGCCCAATAATATGCCAGTGTTATTTGCCATTTAATATGCTCCTGCCAATTTGCCCAATAAAATGCCAGTGTTATTTGCCATTTAATGTGCCCCTGCCAATTTGCCCAATAATATTCCAGTGTGATTTGCCATTTAATGTGCCCCTGCCAATTTGCCCAATAATATGCCAGTGTGATTTGCCATTTAATGTGCCCATCTAATTTGCCCAATAATATGCCAGTGTGATTTGCCATTTAATGTGCCCAGATTATTTGCTCAGTAATATGCCAGTGTGATTTGCCATTTAATGTGCCCCTGCCAATTTGCCCAATAATTTGCCAGTGTGATTTGCCATTTAATATGCCCCTGCTAATTTGCCCAATAATATGCCAGTGTGATTTGCCGTTTAATGTGCCCCTGCCAATTTGCCCAATAATATGCCAGTGTGATTTGCCATTTAATGTGCCATCTAATTTGCCCAGTAATATGCCAGTGTGATTTGCCATTTAATGTGCCCAGCTAATTTGCCCAGTAATATGCCAGTGTGATTTGCCATTGAATGTGCCCAGCTAATTTGCCCAGTAATATGCCAGTGTGATTTGCCATTGAATGTGCCCCTGCTAATGGCCAAATCCCCCCATTTCCCCATCACTTACCTTTCCCTGGTGGCTAGTGGCAGGCAGGCGGTTGTGCCGACAGGAAGTGCCGACAGTCACGTGCTGGGCGCGCTGACTTCATACGCGCGCCCGTCACGTGACTGTCGGCACTTCCGTGTCAGACTGCACGGGGAGCCGAACAGGCAGCACGGAGGTTTCTCTGTGCTGCCTGTTCGGCTCCCCGTGCAGCCTGGCAGGCAGAGCGATGGTGAGGGGGGATCTTCCGATCCCCTCTCACCTCCGTCTCTGCCTGCAAGCGCGGTGTTTTTTTTTTTTTTGAAAGGGCCGGATTTTTTAATTTTTAAAAAATTTTTTTTTTTCAGTGCTGGGGGCCCCCAAAATTTGCCGCCCTAGGCATCCGGTAAATACAGCACTGATTATTCCCACCCTGGATTTTTCTTTTAATCTTTTTTCCCTACCCTTGGCAGCGCTGGGGTTTTATTACGTATATAAATGTATACATTATTTATTTACTTTATGTTATATATTATATGATATTTTAGTTATTTTGTATATTTATGGTTCTGTTACACCGTTTGAGTTTATGATATGAAATGCATACTGCTAGTTGCTTTAATATTGTCTTGATTTTTGTCTCTCATTTCAGTATGAAGAGAAGGCTTGGTCGGTTGCCTTTGGATGGCACATCAATATTTGGCTCTTCAGGGAGTTTGGTTTCATTTGAAGAAGTTTTGTTTGGACTTCTTCGGCTCATAAAGAAAGAGGAGGAGGGCCTTATGGAGTTGGGTTTTATATGCCAGGAGGTGGAGGAGTTTATATGATCTATTGTAATTGGTTATGTTTTTTTTCTTTTGTTTCCATGGTTTTATGTTATGCTGCTGAGGGAAATAGATGAAAGAGATAATGCATAATATTCTCCTCCGTGACTTTATAAATTGTGACATTACCATTCGAATTACTTTTAGTTACAAAGCAATGTCATATATGTAGGTGAACAGTAAATCTGATGGCTGTAAGTCATTGTATGGACCCTGTAAATATGGTGCCTGAGTAAAGTAATCATACTTATAAACAAAGCTGCAAAATTGAGCCAAACATATTAGGTTGAAAGACTGAAGAGAAGCCTGACAACTTGCATATTGATATGCGAGTTTTCAACCCAAAATTCCAGTTCACCTTTGCCACTTATTATATTTTCTTAAATTTGAATAAGTAACTGATGATAAAAGTGGGTTGTACACTATTGGGCAACTCACCTAAATGTGCAAATATAAAGACTAAGGAGCCTTAAATGATACCTACCTGTTCCCAGCCTATCTCAAAAAGGAGATGGGCAAGAAAACAGATGCTAAGCTTGCCAACTTCTTATATTGTCTTCACTGTGAATAAGTATCTGAAGATTACAAGGAGTTGGAAACAGGTGGCTATTATGTAGGGGTCCTTACTCTCTGTATTCCCACTCTTAGGTGCGTGTAAATTTAGTTTAACCTCTTAAAATCAACAGTTACTTTTTCATAGTGAATATGTGTAGGAAAGGTTGCAGATGTTCTTGGCCCAGACTAGAAACGTATGATGCAGGGGTTCTTAATTCTTGTATTTCCTCCCTTCGTCAAGCCATCAGACAGTTTCAAAATAGTGGTCAAGCCTTTGACATTTGCAAACATATCTATATAGGCTAAAAACCTCCCATTGGACCAATATGTTAATAATGCAGATGTGTCATACACAACCCCCTCTATGATATATTACAATATGTTATGATTTTAATGTGTGAATTTAAAGATATAGAGCTCCAAATACCAATACACTGATTACATATAAACACTATTTAATTATTCTAAATAATTATATTTTAAACATCTCCCATTTGACCAATATTTTGTAAATGCAGATGTATAATACGCCCCCTGCTCTATGATATCTATAAATATAGTATGATTGTACTGTGGAAATTTAAAGATATAGAGCTCCAAATACCAATACACTGATTACAAATGGACACTATTTAATTATTATAAATAATTACATTTTAAACATCTCCCATTTGACCAATATTTTGTGAATGCAGATGTATTATACGCCCCCTCCTCTATCATATATTACAATATGGTATTATTTTACTGTGGAAATTTAAAGATATAGAGCTCCAAATACCAATACACTGATAACAAACAGACACTATTTAATCATTTGAAATAATGATATTATAAAAATCTCCCACTGGACCAATATTTTATCAATGCAGATGTGTCATACTCAACCCCCTATATGATATATTACAATATGGTATGATTTTACTGTGGAAATGTAAAGATGTAAAGCTCCAAATACCAAGACACTGATTACATAAAGATACTATTTAATCATTTGAAATAATGATATTATAAAAATCTCCCACCGCACCAACATCTTGTTAATGCAGATGTGTCATACGTATGTCCATCTATGATATATATAAATATGGTATTATTTTACTGTGGAAATGTAAAGATATAGAGCTCCAAATACCAATACACTGATTACAAATAGACACTATTTAATAATTCTAAATAATTATAATTTAAACATCACCCATTGGATCAATATTTTATCAATGCAGATGTGTCATACACATCCCCCTATATTATATATTACAATATGGTATGATTTTACTGTGGACATTTAAAGATATAAAGCTCCAAATACCAATACACTGATTAGAAACAGACACTATTTACTCATTCTAAATAATTATATTTTAAACATCACCCATTGGGTCTATATTTTATCAATGCAGATGTGTCATACACAACCCCCTATATGATATATTACAATATGGTATGATTTTACTGTGGAAATGTAAAGATATAAAGCTCCAAATACCAATACACTGATTACATACAGACACTATTTAATAATTTGAAATAATTATATTTTAAAAATCTCCCACTGGACCAACATTTTGTCAATGCAGATGTGTCATACGTATGCCCATCTATGAAATCTATAAATATGGTATGATTTTACTGAGGAAATTTAAAGCTATAGAGCTCCAAATACCAATACACTGATTAAATACAGACACTGTTTAATCATTCTAAATAATTATATTTTAAACATCTCCCATTGGATCTATATTTTATCAATGCAGATGTGTCATACACAACCCCCTATATGATATATTACAATATGGTATGATTTTACTGTGGAAATTTAAAGATATAGAGCACCCAATAGCAGCTACCAATTACAAGCGAACACTATTTAATCATTCTAAATAATTATATTTTAAACATCTCCCATTAGATCAATATTTTGTCAATGCAGATGTGTCATACATATGCCCATCTATGAAATCTATAAATATGGTATGATTTTATTGTGGAAATTTAAAGATATAGAGCTCCAAATACCAATACACTGATTAAATACAGACACTAATCATTCTAAATAATTATATTTTAAACATGTCCCATTGGATCTTTATTTTATCAATGCAGTTGTGTCATAATTAACCCCCTCTATGATATATTACAATATGGTATGGTTTTACTGTGGAAATTTAAAGCTATAAAGCTCCAAATACCAATACACTGATTACATACAGACACTATTTAATCATTCTAAATAATTATATTTTAAACATCTCCTATTGGATCAATATTTTATCAATGCAGATGTGTCATACACAACCCCCTATATGATATATTACAATATGGTATGATTTTTCTGTGGAAATTAAAAGCTATAAAATTGAAAGATATCGAGCTCTAAATACCAACACACTGATTACAAACAGAGACTATTTAATCATTCTAAATAATTATATTATAAAAATCTCCCACTGGACCAATATTTTGTCAATGCAGATGTGTCAAATGCATGCCCATCTATGATATCACAAAATATGGTATGATTTTATTGTGTAAATTTAAAGATATAGAGTGGAAAAAACAAAGACGCTGATTGCAAATGGACACTATTTATTTATTCTAAATAATTATATTTTTAAAATCTCCAATTGAACCAATATTTTGTAAATGTAGATGTGTCATACACATGCCCATTGATGATATCTTACAATATGGTATGATTTTACTATGGAGATTTAAAGATATAATGCTGCAAATCCCAGCTACTTATTACAAACGGACACTATTTAATCATTCAAAATAATGGTCTTATAAAATCTCCCAATGGATCAATATGATATCAACTCAGATGTATCATACACATCCCCCTATATGATATATTACAATATGGTATGATTTTACTGTGGAAATTTAAAGCTATAAAGCTCCAAATACCAATACACTGATTACATACAGACACTATTTAATCATTCTAAATAATTATATTTTAAACATCACACATTGGATCAATATTTTATCAATGCAGATGTGTCATACTCAACCCCCTATATGATATCTATAAATATGGTATGATTTTACTGTGGAAATTTAAAGATATAGAGCTCCAAATACCAATACACTGATTAAATACAGACACTATTTAATCATTCTAAATAATTATATTTAAAACATCTTCCATTTGATCAATATTTTATCAATGCAGATGTGTCATAAACGACCCCCTCTATGATATATTACAATATGGTATGATTTTAATGTGGAAATTTAAAGATATAGAGCTACAAATACCAATACACTGATTACATACAGACACTATTTAATCATTCTAAATAATTATATTTTAAACATCACCCATTGGATCAATATTTTATCAATGCAGATGTGTCATACTCAATCCCCTATATGATATTTTGCAATATGGTATGATTTTACTGTGGAAATTTAAAGATATAGAGCTCCAAATACCAATACACTAATTAAATACAGACACTATTTAAACATTCTAAATAATTATATTTTAAACATCTCCCATTGGATCAATATTTTATCAATGCAGATGTGTCATACACAACCCCCTATATGACATATTACAATATGGTATGATTTTACTGTGGAAATTTATAGATATAGAGCTCCAAATACCAATACACTAATTAAATACAGACACTATTTAAACATTCTAAATAATTTTATTTTAAATATCTCCCATTGGATCAACATTTTATCAATGCAGATGTGTCATAATCAACCCCCTATATGATATCTATAAATATGGTATGATTTTACTGTGGAAATTTAAAGATATAGGGCTCCAAATACCAATACACTGATTAAATACAGACACTATTTAATCATTGTAAATAATTATATTTTAAACATCTCCCATTGGATCAATATTTTATCAATGCAGATGTGTCATAAACAAACCCCTCTATGATATATTACAATATGGTATGATTTTACTGTGTAAATGTAAAGATATA
This sequence comes from Pelodytes ibericus, assembly GCA_036172795.1. NCBI lineage: Eukaryota > Metazoa > Chordata > Amphibia > Anura > Pelodytidae > Pelodytes > Pelodytes ibericus. Next base: position 166,232,242 of record CM069857.1, read on the forward strand.
GAGCTCCAAATACCAATACACTGATTACATACAGACACTATTTAATCATTCTAAATAATTATATTTTAAACATCTCCCATTGTATCTATATATTATCAATGCAGATGTGTCATACACAACCCCCGCATGAAATAGCAGTAATAACGTGTTTGGGGTTGGGCATGGGGGGGTTCAAATGATTTTAGGAATTTCGCGGCTTTTTCTTTTTTCCCCTATTCATAAAGTACTAAGTCCACAGCATGTTTGTTTCGCTCCTCCCCGGCGCTGCTTGGGGTATTATTTTATCTTCTTATGTGGGCCTGTATCTAAATTAACTAACTTCGATAAGAAACTGTCCAGGACTAGGTCATAAAGCGTCTAATTTTAAAAAAAATCTCAAGGATCAACTATATTTGGGTACATGCTGCTGCATAATGTAAAAGAAACGGATCACTTTTTAACCTTAAAGTTTCAGGTCTCCTAAAATGACCCTTGTTTACATGTATCAAGTCAGTGTAGTGGGGGTAAAAGTAGGTACAATCTGTGTATGGAGTACTTATTGCACCTTCTGTATTTGCCAGTTTTGCTACTATATTGCAAAATATATTGTGTATGTGAATAACACAAGCATTTAGCCAGTGCTAACAGACATTCACAAATATACCCTTTTATTCACAATATCCTCATTTTCTAATTTGAGCATTAAAGGTGTCTAGTACATTGCAAAAGTGAGTTTTGCACATAACCGGTATTTGCTTTTTCTTGTACCCCATGAAGGTGTAATAGAATGTGGTGGTTCAATAGCCAGTCTCGTTATCTAAGCTCTCAACATTAAGTTACCAGCGCTTTTGACTTCAGTGACATAGAAGTTAATATTATAGGATATTAAATCTTGTGTAATATTTGAAGACTATAGGCCTAAAAAAAACCATGATATCAGTGTACTAGACTTCAAGATAAAATGCTAAATAAAATAAATATTTTATTTGGCATTTTATCTTGAAGTCTAGTACACTAATATCACAGGGGTTTTTAGGCCTATAGTCTTCAAATATTACACAAGATTTATTGTATCTAGCATTTTCTAATTTGCTTGAATAGCTGCTTCCACCCTACACCTAAATATAATTTTCCCAAGTGTGACAAACAAATATGCAAAGTTAGAGTGCCCTTTTATAATTGTCTTCTAATAGAAAGACACTTGAACATAAAGCTTTCGGCAAAAGTGATTTCAAAAGAACAAGCTCAAAATACAAAAAGTTTAATTGAGGCTTGATTAATACAAAACAGAAGCAACAAAACTAGGCATACTTATTCATGGCCTTGTCTCTAAACAAAGTTTAGGTCTACCAAATGCCTAATATAACCAGTGTGCTATACAGCACTGTTATTTGTACCATCCTGTGATTTAAAAATTCTACATTATTGGCATGTGTGTTTATAAAACAAAACTCTGAAGGCTTTAATAGAACTCTGGGCATCACATGGCTTTGCCTAGGTGTATTTGTGGTGGCATACCAACTTCTGCATAAAGGTCAATGGCGCAATGTGTGCTCCAGCACATTTCAAGGTACATTGACTTGTTTTTGTAAACCTTTAAAGCTATATTTTAAACAATGGTTGACTAAACCTCCAGTGCAAATATAACCACTTGTTATCCCTTGCAGATGGGTAAAGGCTCCTTCAAATATGCGTGGGTCTTGGATAAACTGAAGGCAGAGCGAGAACGTGGAATTACTATTGATATCTCTCTCTGGAAATTTTAAAACGGCCAAATACTACATCACAATCATTGATGCTCCTGGACATCATGACTTCATCAAGAACATGATCACTGGCACTTCTCAGGTACTGTAAGCTTGCAAGCAGGGCAACCAGTCTGTTTCTAGTCTGTCTTAGTATGTAGTTCCCTTCTATGCTCTGTACCTGCCTATTATAAATAAATGTTTGTAATCTTCACCAGTCTCTACTTGACATGTACTCTAACCCCAAAATTTGATCTCTTGCAGGCAGACTGTGCTGTACTTATTGTGGCTGGTGAAGTAGGTGAATTTGAAGCCGGTATCTCTAAGAATGGACAAACTCGAGAGCATGCTCTCCTTGCTTTTACCCTGGGGGTTAAGCAACTAATAATTGGTGTCAATAAGATGGACTCCACTGAGCCTCCCTACAGCCAGAAGAGATTTCAGGAGATTACCAAGGAAGTCAGTACCTACATCAAAAAGATCGGTTACAACCCAGCCACAGTAGCATTTGTGCCAATATCTGGATGGCATGGAGACAACATGCTGGAGCCAAGTGCCAATGTAAGATATAACTCTAGCAAAAGCCAAATCTGTTTGTCCCTAAAGCATTATTGAGATGAACATGTAACACTAATATCTGTATTTAAATGCCCTGGTTAAAAGGCTGGAAAGTGGAGCGAAAAGAGGGGAATGCCAATGTGACAACTCTTCTTGAAGCCTTAGACAGTATTATCCCTCCTAGAAGACCTACAAACAAACCTCTGCGCCTTCCTCTGCAGGATGTGTACCAAATTGGAGGTAAGGGGACAAACTCACTAGATCTCAAGTTTAGGGCTCTAAACTGTAGATGTGTACATTAAACAAGAAATGAAATTGCAGCTAAAAGCAAATATTGGTACATTACACTCTTTCTCTGACTTCTAGGTATTGGTACAGTGCCTGTTGGAAGATTGGAGACGGGGGTCCTGAAGCCTGGCATGGTGATTACCTTTGCACCTAGTAATGTAACTACAGAAGTAAAGTCTGTAGAAATGCATCACGAGGCTTTGCAAGAGGCCTTTCCTGGTGATAATGTGGGATTTAATGTAAAGAACATCTCTGTTAAAGACATAAGGAGAGGGAATGTAGCTGGTGATAGCAAGAACGATCCACCGAAGCAAGCTGGCAGCTTCACAGCTCAGGTAATGCATGCTACAGATTACAAACTTACTCTACTTGTCTGCTCTAGCTATATTTGCAGTTTTTAAATTCACATGGCTAAAGTGTTAGCTATATTTAGTACTGATGGGAGCAGAGCTAGTCAACTTTGCCTCCAGATGATTTCTTTTAAACCCACCTCTATTTTTGATCATGCCTTACTGTTTACCTTACTGGCTATCAGTAGGGTTGCCACCTTTTCTTCAAAAAAATACCGGCCCTGGTACTACCTTCATAGACTTAACATTGGGGTCAAGCCAATTTTTTACCGGCCTGCCGGTAAAATACCGGCCAGGTGGCAACCCTAGCTATCAGCAGGTTGTTTTGACTTGGGGGGGCAGGTCTATTCCCACTCAGGTAAGCTCTGGATATGGTGGAGAGAGGGGAGGGTTGGGGTCACTGATTTACATCCACCTTTGTGTATTTAAGCTATATATTGTTGGGTTGAGATTCCTTATTACAGGACTGCCAAACAGCATAGGAATGATTTATGTTACATGTGTATATATATATATTTTGTCTGACTGGATGTCTGTGAGGTGTGTGTATGTAACTTTCTGTGTATGTATGTGATTCTGTATGTGAGGTTTGTGTATGTGAATGTCTCTGTGTATGTATGCTTTTGTGATGTGACATTGTCTGGCTCCTAAAATTTTATGCTGGCTCCTAAAACTAAATTAAATTTGTCAAGCCCTGATATATATCATAAATCATTCCTATCCTGATTAGCAGTCCTGTAATAAATAATGTCACACATATGTGTGTTATGTGTATGTGTGACATTTTTTATTACAGGACTGCTAGCAGCATAGGAAGGATTTATGTTTATATCAGGGCTTGAAAGATTTAATTTAGTTTTAGGAGCCAGCAAAAAAAGAAGGAGCCAGTTCAATGTCACATCACGAAAGCATACATACACAGAGACAGAGACATTCACACACAAACACACACACACACACAACAGTTACACAGCAAGTTACATACATACACACACACACACACACAACACTTACACAGCCAGTTACATACATACATAACAAACACACAACACTTACACAGCCAGTTACATACATACACACACACAACACTTACACAACCAGTTACATACATATACACACACAACATATACACTGCCAGTTACATATATACACACAAGCACACACAGCCAGTTACATACTTACACACACACACAGCCAGTTACATGCCAGTCAGCAGTTTTTTTTATTTTTAAGAGACCATAAATATTTTAAATTGTCCCCCTTCCCTTCTGCTTTACCTCAGTAGTGGAGGGGGACATTTCTGCTGCAGCCGGATCTTTATTCATCTTTCATCGGCACTCACACACTCTCGCTCTCAGTGACATACACACACTCTCGCTCCCACTGACATGAACACACTCGCTCACACTGACTTGCTCCCACTGACATGCACACACTGACATGCAAACGCTTACACTGACATGCACACGCTCACACAGACATGCACACGCTCACTATGACATGCACACGCTCACAATGACATGCACACACTCACAATGACATGCACACACACTCGCACTGACATGCACACACACTCGCACTGACATGCACACACACACTCACACTGATATGCACACACTAACTCACATTGACATGCACACACTCACTCACATTGACATGCACACACTCACTCACATTGACATGCACACGCTCACACTGACATGCACACACTCACAATGACATGCACACACACTCGCACTGACATACACACACTCACTCAAACTGACATGCACACGCTCACAATGACATGCACACACTCACTCACACTGACATGCACACACACTCACTCAGTTAGTGCCGTATGGTTCCATTAAATTTTTTTTTTTTAAAGTCTTAAAGGCTATAGCCCCAGATATTTTGGAAACCTAGCAACGCCTCTGGATGCTGCTATTGTTGAAATGGTCCCTGGGAAACCCATGTGTGTGGAGTCTTTCTCTGATTATCCCCCAATTGGTAAGAATCAATGGCCTTGTACTGTCTTTCAAAATTATTGTACAACTGGCAGTAATAAAGGGAACAAGTGGTTTTGTCCATGCATTTATATCAGAATCTTTGCTTGGGGGATGGAAAGCATTACTTATTACATGCAGTAATCTAGCACGCATGGGATATTTTTTTTCCCTTGATTGGAGGATACTAAACAAACCTGTACTAGCCACACTTGGCACCAGTGGTGTATCTTGATTTTGTGCTGCCCTAGGCAGACAAAATCCGGGCACCCCCCTACCCAAGCTGCACACACCACGTTACACACCTAAGACATGCCCCATCATTCAGACTCACATCAAGCTCACACTCCCATCACACTCAGTCACACACTCCTACTCCCATCACACTGAGTCACACACTCCTACTCCCATCACACACACTCCGACTCCCATCACACTCAGTCACACACACTGTCTCCCATCACACACACTCTGTCTCCCATCACACACACTCTGACACCCATCACACTCAGTCACACACAGTCTCCCATCAGCACTTAACTAACCTTGGTGGCTAGTGGCAGGCAACATGGTCCCTCCATGCTGCCTGTTCGGCTTCCCGGCGATTGTACCGACAGGTCACGTGACCGGGCGCGCGTATGACGTCAGCGCGCCCGTCACGTGACTATCGGCACTTCCGTGTCGGCACACTGCACGGGGAGCCGAACAGGCAGCACGGAGGTTTCTCTGTGCTGCCTGTTCGGCTCCCCGTGCAGCCCGGCAGGCAGAGCGATGGTGAGGGGTGATCTTCCAATCCTCTGTCACCTCTGTCTCTGCCTGCAAGCGCGGTCTATTTTTTTTTTTTTTTTTTTAAAGGGCCGCGTTTTTTTATTTTTTATTTTTTTTCAGTGCTGGGGGGCACTGCCGCCCCCCAAAATTTGCCGCCCTAGGCATCCGCCTTGGATGCCTCGCTGTAAATACAGCACTGCTTGGCACAGCAATGCTTTTAATATATTAGCTGCTTTGTGGCTTCCCTCTGACTAATATCTTGCATGAACTTATCCCTGCAGGTCGATTTGCAGTCAGAGACATGAGGCAGACGGTTGCAGTTGGGGTGATCAAAGGTGTGGACAAAAAATCTGCAGCTACCGGGAAAGTGACAAAAGCTGTTGTCAAATCTACAAAGAAGTAAACTGATCTTGAATGTTCAGGGATAGACATCCTGTTTCCTACACTATCTGACATATTTAATAAAATGCAACTCTACTCTTGACTTCAGTCTTGCATCATTCTTTACAGGGCAGTGGTACACTGGCAGCTTAAACTGTAACCAGGATAAGTTCTTTTTCAGTTGCAGTAAAAATGTGAACACTACTGAAGATAATGATTTGACAGTGGCATACCATGAAGTTTTAATGGGGTAAATAGGACCTTGGTAGCTATGTTTGACAAGGGGGCTATATAGTTCCCAAACACAAGGGGTATACACCCAGACCATTCAATATAAGACTTTTGGCTCCTACAAACACATTTATTGTCCCCAAAAACAATCACTAAAATTCAACACAAGTTATGTGGAGTATTAAATGGTAAAAACTGATTTGATGTGATTTCTAATCATATCCAGCCCCTCTGGTGTCCAAGCATCTTCTTCAAGGGACAGACCCAACCAGCGGCAAGATACTATGACCGACTTTGTGCAAATAACTTTTGCCCCTGTTCCGTGGGAAGTTTGTCTCTCTGTTTAAACGTTGTATGTGTAAAAGGAAATTAGGGGTATTCAGTAAACACGTACTACACCATATTTGTGTGTGGGGGAGGGGGGAATATTCATAGTATGTATTAACTCCTTTTGTGACACTAGGATGTTCTATGCTGTCCCATTCTGATCCCAAAAGACGCCTAGTCTGGCATAGCATGTCCTTCAGTTATTAGCTCATCGCAGCTCTGAAAAGATTCCTTGTCTCATCTTAAAGGTGGTTTTATAATAAGGCCACCTGACTAGACTAGCATCCATGTCCTAGTCTTATAGTAGGACATCTGTTCAAGGGTAGTCTTATCAGACCTCTAATATAAGTATTTTTCAGAGCAATGGCACTTGCAACCTTCTCCACCCAAAGGAGAAAAATTACCAGTCCACCTCTCATGCATGTACAGTCTGTCTGCAAAAAAGACATTTACTGTAACTTCACCCTAGCTAATTTTTCAAATGTGTAGTTTAAATAGAAACTCCAATTTTGATTTATTTTTGTATAACAAAGCTATAAATTGTAGCTGACATTACTATTTAAAAATATGTACATTAATGAAATGTTAGGCATGAGGTGTATTGTATGCAGTCTGTTACTGCAATACCAATCACCACTGGTTTTTAGTAACGGACAACCTGTAAGTTGATACATGAATGCATGTGAAAAAAAAATTCCACCACAACCTTTAACCCCTTAAGGACAGACCCTTTGAAACATTTGGCAATTCTGGACAATGGCTATTAACATTTCTGTGAAGTTTTGTGTTTAGCTGTAATATTCTTCTTTGACATTTGCTGTAGCCACACAAATTTTTATCATGCCAAGAAGGGCTTGCTTTAGATACCATCATTTTGATTGTATCCTATAATGGAGGGGAAAACTTTTTATGACTTGTTTAAAAAATCTTTTAGTTTGTCTACAAAAGCTAATAAAAACCCCCTGCAAAATCAATTCTACTACTTGTTCTGAGTACAGGGATATCATCCATGCATAGGTTTATTGGGTTGTTTGGGGGCTGAAAGGCCACATCTGGGAGGTGCACTTTTTGATTTTCCAGCTTGAATTTTGACATGCAGAAAACCTGTGCCCATTTTTGAAGCCAGCCAGTGTATTTTACTCCATCAAACCATATATATTTGACAACTAGACACCCTTGGCCATTTCAAATGGTGGTATTTTAACAATTTCCATGCACCAATTCTATCACCAGCCTTTGTCAAAGTTTGTGGTTTATTTTTTTTTCACATTGTACTTCAGACATGAATTCACAGATTTTGGTATGTCACTGCCAAATACCCCAATATGTGTTAAACAATGTCTGAGTACAGGGATATCATCTGGGAGGTGGGCATTTCCAGCTTGGAATTTTGACATGTAGTCGGCCTCTGCCCATGTTCTATGTGGGAGATTTTTGAAGCTGGACAGTGTGTTTTACCCCATAAAACCATTGTTATTGTAAAGGTAGACACCCTAGGCCAGGGGTGGCCAGTAGCAGCACCTCCAACCTCACGTGTACGTACAAGCAGCATCGGTGGAACGAAGTTCCCTGACAATGCTGCTGATAACGTAGGATATGTCCCTCTATCCTGCGCGTGACGTGCATGGGTCCGAGGGAGGGAAGATTTAAAAAAAACACTCCCTGCATTGAGTAGCAGCCCCAATAGGTGTCCAAAGCCCCAGTATAAAAAAAATTGTGTTGATTGTGTGTGTACTGATAAATTCTAGAATCTGTTAAATAATTTGATAAATTACACTGACTGTAGTATTTAGCAGATCAGTTTATAACCTAATAAATCCAAATAAAGATATAGTATAAACAAGTGTGTGTAAAGTGTCACTCTGTTTTACAGATTATCAACACACACAATAAAAGTTGACCAGCGCTATTTAAAATAATACATCATATACAAAAAAAATATCCACAAAAAAGACAAACAATTAAGTCCAGTTTAATTTACTTCTTTTTTTTTTTTTTTTTTTTTAAAGAGAAAAAAAAATATACAGATAAATAATATCCTTAAATATGTGTTTGTAAGTGTGGAACTGTGTGCGTGTTAGTCTGCCTGTGTGTGTAATTGTGGCTGTGTGTGTATCTACAAGCAAATATGGTAATTGTATAAGACGACCCTTATCATAAGATGACCCCCCAAACGTTGGATATTCCTTTAGTAAAAAAAACTAAAAGCCTGAATAGAAGACTACCCTATAGGCAAAAAGTTTAACTTGTATATATTCACATGTAAATTGCTTTTTCACAGGTAAGGGGGGGGGGGGGACAGAGCAACAAGGGGAGGGTGGTGGGAAGAGACAGAAACAAGGGGAGGGAGGGGGAAGAGAGAGACAAAGGGAGGAGGGCACAGAGTAACGGGAGAGAGACAAAGCTGGGGGCAAGGGAAAGAGAGAGGCAGCATTGGCACATAAGAGGAAATAAAAACAAGAAATGCATTTGTTGATGTAATTTTTTTATTAAAAAAGCAATTTACATGTGAATATATACAAGTTGAACTTTTTTCCTACAGGGTAGTCTTCTATTCAGGCTTTTAGGTTTTTTTACTAAAGGAATATCCAACGTTTGTGGGTCGTCTTATAATCAGGGTTGTGTTATAATCGAGCAAATACGGTAATTGCTAGGAATTAAGATGTGATTTAAAAGCTTTAGGCCAAAATAGCAGAGTTGGAAAACTTCTCCAATGCAGCTAATTGAGAGAACTTTTCCAACTCTTCTACATTGGCTTAAAGTTTGAAATTCCCATCTCTATTCTCTCTTTATTCAGTAGATCATATAGTCTAATAGTGTGCACTACTGTTCCTATCTAAGTAATATACTTGGACTCAGACACATGAAGTTCACCCACAGTCAGTACAAATATATAAATCTCTTTTATTCTAAAATATAGGTTATAAAATCTAAGGAAAGCCCCCAATTTGTGGATACACTAAATGAAAAAGATGCAAGTTAGAGACGGTGCAAATGTAAAAACTGCTCTCATCCACATGTGGGGTAAAAGCCTTAGGGCTTAATCAAACTGTTTAAAGTTTTATGTGACAATTCTTATATGTAAAATAATTATTGCGGTAAAACAGACACTGATATAATACTGCTCCAACTGATGCTGGTGACAGTGATGACATCACGGTTCCAGAATTGTTGTCATGGTTGCATGTTAGCATTTCTAGGACGAGTCAGTTGTATCTTTTCAAACTGCCTGAGAATTCCGGAGGACGATGTGAAGAAGAGGAGGACTTCCAGCTACTTCTGAAGCATTTTATATATTATATATTACATACATTAATATACATAGACTTAATATATCACACATTATATTATATTTAACCTCATAGTAAATAGAGTAAATATTTTCACATAGTTGTAGATAATTTTTTATTTATCTTAGTTACATATCAGATAAATACACATATTTAAGTGATTTAGATATTTTAATTAACTTCTTTCTGTTACATTTTTTTCACTATGGGTAACAGATATACCAGGAGATGTGAGAAAGGGGAGACTGAGAGCAGCAGCTCTGGGATTCAGCAGTAAGTATAAATAAATCTATTGTAGATATGGGTAACACTAATTTATCTGACCCTCACTGAATCACATCAGGGATAAAAACCTTAACTCCTCCTTCTGTCCAGCTACTCTGAGCGTACATCTGTATGCAGTGACTAGTGAGTGACAGAATGCTAGTATAAGACATCATATCACATTACTGTCAGTATGGAGGGCCAAGGTGGTCCAGCAGGTATCAATGGAGAAACGTCCTTTGCTAATATCTTTCACATTCCCATTCTGCCAAGGGTCTCTTTTTATGCAACATTAAATACTAATTATATTTGTACATATGCACAATTCTGGGAAGTATTATTACATTATAGGGAAGTGTTTAAGACATGATTAAAATAAAACTGATACAAGTCCCACTGCAGGGATGTCGTGAAGTCTCCTACTCCAAAAAGAAGACAGCTGAACAACATGGAGACATTTAGTCAGGAGATGAAGGTGTCCTGCACACTCCCTGGTAATAGACTTTACCTTTACTTCATTTGGATTGTGTCAGTTGTATTAAGATTTTTTTTATATAATGCTTGCTTTATTGAGAAATGACATGGGTAAAGAGAATAAACTAAATTCATGACTGAACAGATTAATTAAAACATAGCTTTTTAAAATATTGATATAAAGAACAGGCTCAATGGAATAAAACCACTTAAAGCTACAAGCAACGTGTCCCTGATACAAATATAACCACTGGGGAGTAAAATAAGTAATTATATCCAGTAGTGAAAGCCAACAGTATGACACATGTAACCTGTTCTATGAACAGGAAACACCATGTTCAGTTAAAATCTACACAGTCAGAAGAGATCACCTAAACAATGGCTTTGCACACTCTAGGTGAAATATGCTTTGTATAAAGCTTTAACCAGTTGATTCATGGCAAGCCTCCCTAGACAAGAAGATGTCTTTGATAATCCTATCTGGTATCTAATGCACATTGGTCCTATGACCACCTAAATCCTGAAAACAGTCAGATATGGGAAGCAAATCAATGAGATAGACTGATATAATGGGAATAGCCCCTGCTGGAGTTTAGGTGATCCTTTCTGGCTGTGTTTAAATGAGCATGGTGTTTCCTGTTCTTAGTGCAGGTTACATTTTTTCAGTGCATTAAGCGTTTGGCAAATATACATAATCTTTATAATAAAAGATATCTTTTTTTTTTTTTTATTTTTTTTTTTACCTTTTGCCTAAAATATTTTTCACACATAGAAATACTGTAAATGTAAAGGTTTTTCTTTTCTTTTTGGTAATTATATGGCCAGTGTCTGAAGCTGCACATTGCTATGTTTACATTTTTTATGCAAATGCAGCACAAGAAAGCGATCCGCCAGGAGAGAGAGAGATTGGTCGCAAATGTACACGCAAGAGGAAACACCTGGAGGAGACTACGAGCTGCAGCCCTACTGTTAATCCGTAAATACAATAGATTCATTACTGATCTTGGAAATATTTATTAATCTAACATTTAATGAATAATTTACAAATACATTTTGAGTTATTGTCTTTTAAATCTTACTCCCAATGACTGAAAAAGTGCCTAAATATAAGGTATCAATATAGGAAAAAAAAGTTTTCCTAGTAAATGTTCTGTCAAATTTAAACTTTTTACATTTTTAATAAAAATGTTATTGAAAAAAAGCATTTATTGCTTTTATTTCCTTCCTTTGTCCTCCTCCCATCACAGCACCCACAAGACTTGCCACAGTACCTATAGGATTTGACACTGCACCCATATTACACCCACAGTACTTTGTATTGTACCCAGATAGCACCCACATGGACTTGACATGCACCCATATTGCACCCACATGGACTTTCCACTGCCTACATATTGCAACCACATGAACTTGCCACTGCACCCACGTGGACGTGCCATCCACGCTCCCCCAATATTTTAGCAATTCCCTGGTGTCTAGTGGAGGATGTCTGTGCACTGCCCAGGTGCACAGACATCCTCTTCAGCTGCCCCCTGAGCTCTTGAGTAGTTGGAGCGTCATGTCTGACCTTTGAAGATGCTTGGGGGCAGGATTAGGGGGAGAGAGGCAGTCAGAGGCAATTACGGTTTGTACATATACAGTGTTGGGAATTAGTATTAGACTACCTTTTAAGGAAGCGTTTAAAACATGACTAAAAGAAAACTGATGCCAGCTGTGATCCCACTGCAGGAATGAAATGAAGACTCCTTCTCCTAAAAGAGGAAATTCGGGCAACACGGACATATCTCGTCTCATAAAAGAACTGCAGCAGGCCAAGAGAGACTGTAAAATAGGACGAAAGGAGAGGGAGACTTTTTACAGACTCCTTGGTAAGATGCCCTGCTTTATAGAGATTGCTTCAGTCACATTAAGATTATTTTGGCAAATATACATCATTTATTATGGATAAGCCATTATTAAATATAAAAATATAAAACGTTTTTAAATTGTGATAAATTCCCCCAAATAGCAACTTTTTTTTCCTTTTTCTTTTTGACACTCAGTTTTGTTTAATCAATCATGTTAATTTTTAGGTTATAACATCATTGTGTCTTTTATAAAGTAGACATTTCATATCTATTTGTTTAATTGTTCATCTTTCGATGTTCCATGTCTTCTATTATAATATACAAAAATAATTTTCAGTGAAAATAAAAGATTGTGCAATAAAATACTGTATTTAATTGCATGTTAACATTGTGCAAATTTTATAAATAGATATACATAATGTTATAGTTTTCAATTTTTACGATTTTCAATGTGAAAGCATCACTTATACATACATTCCTACAGTCATCCATTCCTTCATGCATTCATACATTGGTCTTGTGGTAAATAAAATAGCAACTTTTATTGCACCTTATTTAGAAATATTCACGTGGAATTTCCATTTGCTTTCAGCAATTACTTGGACAGTGTTTGAAGGTACAAATTGTTATTTTCTTTGCTATTCTGAAAAAATAACATTTGTAGCAGTCACCAAAGCCATTGCAGAAATATATTTCTATATATATATTAAGATCAGACAACCTTGTAATTATAATTTGGTAGATTTACATATGTGCTGTTCTATAGCTCGTCTTCACCATGGTAAATGTTTAAGTGAGTGGTGGTGAAAGAGATTCAAGGGGTAAAGTCCTCATGGGGTCTATTCACTTAAAATTAGGTGACAATTGAAGCAAAAGTCAGATATTAAAGGATAACTGTCGGGGTAAAATTCAATTCGGTTTAATTGAAAGATTACATAAAATGTATACATATTAAATAGAAATGCTTTAATGAATGAGTTAAAATAAAGTAACGTATTGAGCCCTCTTTGCTTGTATAGATCTATCAGGGGGCAGCCATGTGTTTAGGATCTTGGGTCAAATGAGTCATTTATGCCACCAGATTTAGCTATATAAGCAAAGAGGGCTCAATAAGGAACTTATTTATGTAATGCTTTTCTGTTTAAAATGTGCACACTAGATACAATATTTTAATTAAACAGAACGTAATTTTTGCTGACAGTTCTCCCTTACTAGCTCAGGTGGATAAATTCTGCAAATTATCTATTTTTGGAAATATTAATGTCTGATTTTTGCACTTCACTTGCAGATCTCTTGGTAGCTCACTTAATAGACTCTATAAAGTTTTTACAGACCCTAGGAAAACTCAGCGACAGGGAACCACCATCATTTGACTGATCATTTAAACCCTGATGATGTCACGGATGACATCATCAAGGTGTGCTTCAACATCTATGCTGTGCAGTTTCTCATCTGTCAGCAGGCGGCAATAGAAGGTGGCCCCAAATGACATAGAAGAGTACAGGTCAGAACTTCTACCCTGCACTCACCAGGGACACAGAGACCACTGATGATGCTCTGAATGCACAACAGATTTTGCCATCATGAGTTCCACAGCGACATTATAATGACAGAATAATATGACATGAGTATATGAAGGGGTTAATGTATATTTCACATTGATAAATCCCATTAAGAAAACGTATTTTATTGCAGAAGATGAAGTCATCAGGGATTTTTTATCAAATGACAGATGCCTGCGGATATCAGACAAGGTATTTCTTTAATTTTCAGAGTGCTAGAAGAGACAGATTAACAGACAGATTTTGATCCATCCATAGCTTCAAATTATACTTGTCATTTTACCTAGAACAGGTGACACACTTTGAGGGTGATGGTAGATGCAGAATAGCATTAATGCTATGTTAGTCCAATAATAGACTGGGTTAATTTAGGGTCTTGTTTTATGGCATGGGTGACATATAAATACCTCATGTGACAGACACCTAGCCTGGAATAACAGTTCTTTATCCACCCAAACTTCACTCTTAGCTTGTAACGGATGCTTTTCTCCTTCTAGTACCTTTTGGCCATGGTACTTGTCTACTTTGTCAGAGCCAGGATCAGTACAGAATACTACTGCCGGCTTACATTTTTTTGTTTACTGTGAGTATTTTTACATACACTCACACACTTAGGATTATTACACTTCTATCATGCCTTCCAGAATGTTATGTTATGCACCCTATATTTTATCTCTCTCCATGTAATGTAGTCTCCTCGTTTTATGACACCCAATCCTTTCCCCCTGATTACAATTTCCAATGTCCTTTCATTTTCCTGTTGCACTTTACAGCCCTAGCAAAACAATTTAATCCCTCCCCTACGACCCACCATGTCATATTTACGCCCATCCCTGCTGTATGTAAGCTATACTGATGATGTGGTTTTATAGCGATTTTATTAGGTCCTTAACTCATTAGATCTCAAACCCACTGCTTTTTTACTAAAATACAGTTATTAAACTATATGTCTTTCTAATAAGTGACAAAGTTGGGTAAGATGAACAGATTGTTCCTCTTGTATGATTTCAGATATATTGCAAATTGTATGGAGGAGGACGATATGTTCTATGAGGATATCTTTGCCTGGGCTCTAGGCAATGAATGGGACCCCCAACTACCCCAATTCCTGCTTCTAAGGGATGTGCTCTGGAAGAGGCTATGTTACCGAGCCTATGTGAAACCAGAAACTTGCGAGCAGGTTTGTGTTAAAGCATGATGGGGAGCATATTGTGTATTCGAGTAGAAAAAATTCCTGGAAATAAAGTGATAGACTGAAAAAGGATAACATTCTCAGAAAATAGAATGGGTAAAGAGAGGTTCCTATAAAGACAATCACATAGTAAAAGGATAACAATGTTTAATCCAGTAATTTGATGGAGAATAAAAACGGAGTGTAGCAGGGTATAAAAAGTTGAATGCCTTAGTTATTTTAGTTTGTATAGCAGCATTTATAGTTATAGCTTGCAAAATATTTTATAACTGACTATTTTATAAGAAATGATTTCAAAAATCCATGAACAAGTACTTAAATCTTACACCACTCAGTGCCAGGTCAGGACCCTAACAGCACATGTACTATTTTTTTATTGTATCAAAACAAACTGGTTTTTATTTTTTTAATAAAATTACAATAAGCTATTATAGAACTATGTTTGAAGATTGTATTTCTTTATAAAATCTTTTTTATTTATTTTTGATTCCATATAGATGATGGCAGAAAAACCATCCCACTGGGTTTGGAAAAGAAACAGAAGACCCCATCATGGCGGCATAACTAGAGACCATCTGAGGGAGGAATATGAATTTGATCTTCGTGGGCCTGGGTGCAGTCCTCTGATATGCCCCATTTGCAGCACCCCAGAGGACAATAACAACTAGTCCTCTTTTACCACCTGGCCTGTCATCTGCCAAGCACCCACAGCACTAATTATCAAGATCCTTGACCCTTGTGAACCATCAGTAGGCCAGAATGTTCAAACCCTGCCTAGAGAGCCAAGCAAGATTTCATCATACTCCTCTTCCTCTATATAATTAGTTTAGTAATGCATGCTCTCTGCTCTCCTGTGTCACCCCTCCTGTCCCCCTCTGCTCCCCAGTGTCACCTCTGTCCCTGCTCTGCTCCCCAGTGTCACTCCTGCCTCTGTATTATCTATATAATAAGTCTGGCTGTGTATGAATGGAGGGAATGGTGTATAATTCTGTGTGTGAATGGAGATATGAAAGATGTGTGAATGGTCAGTAACAAGGGTTGAAGCCTTGATGTGGCGTTACTGCTCACATGGGTATCCATGTGCCAATTCAACCAATCTGACATGGGCGAGAAGATTGGGGGCAGGAATGACACTGGGTAGCAGAACTGGGGCAGGGGTGACACTGTGGAGCAGAGCTGGGGCAGGGGTGATTCTGTCTCTTTATATAGTAGCTAGTTTAAATTATTAAGAATGTTGGTGATTTTTGTAAAAACATTTGAATAGTTAAAGCATTATAATGTCTG
Organism: Pelodytes ibericus; assembly: GCA_036172795.1. Lineage (NCBI taxonomy): Eukaryota > Metazoa > Chordata > Amphibia > Anura > Pelodytidae > Pelodytes > Pelodytes ibericus. Next base: position 166,248,770 of record CM069857.1, read on the forward strand.
TGTAACTGCTGCCGTCCATAAATATTTTAATGTATTTTACATATTAATTCACAATCAGAAGAAAGATATGAATCTTACCGTTCTCTGGAGCTGGCAGGGTTAATCCCCCTGTTGTAATCATGCAGATTTTATACATTGGCAGCTCTGACTTTGCTGAGAAACTCGCGCACACGTGGTTGCCGCTTGTGCCCTTTTGTGCTGAGCTGTCTAATCTGTAGTTTAAGTGATTGTGATGGTAAGAACTGTATTTCTGGCCGAGGTATTTTTTTGGGCTCTCTCTGTATCATGAGGATGGCAGACCACCAAACAAAATGGTGTTGCCTCCAGTCAGTCCTGCAAACTCCTTCTTGCAGGACATAATTATCCCTGAAGAACCTGCTGGTGTGGAATGGAGCTCATTCCTCAAACAGCTTCCACGAAGGAAGATATCACGTAGATTGTGAGAGGAGAGCTGCTTGATATCAAATCATCAAGAGTTGAGGATAATTTACAAATATGTATATCGATGGACTGCCTGAATTCCAAACAACAGGCGCAAACGCTTAACTTATTTCAGTTATCTCACCAGGTTGAAGACCTCGACACCTTGACAAAAGATGCAAACTGCCTGTACGTGGCATCTCATAGGAAATTCAACCTGCAGCTCTTAAACATAGGACACCTGACACATCCTGCGTTGAAACAAGCACTTTCAGTGCTCAGCCAATATTGCTACGATGCCTCCGTGTGGCGGCATTGTGCAATACCGAAATAAAACGCTGGTGGCATTTCCATCGCTTTGGAGAGAGATTTAAATGCCGTTTTTAAAGAAGCATCGCAATTTAAACGAGCATAGAAAACTAATTAAATTGCTTCCTATTGCTCTGTGTGAGTTGCTGACCTGCCTCGCAAGACGAGGCAGTCAGCGACACTAAAAAAAAAAAGCAAGATCTTGGTCACTGTGTGATCAAGATGACTCTGCCCTAGCTGCTTCCTGTGCTCTGGAGGCTGTAACTATGATGAGGCAATCTGTAACTGTCAGTAAGTGCAAGGCAGTGGTGATTGCACAGATGAGCATCACAATTGCCTGGTCTGATCAATATTTGTAAAATGTTGATCTGACCACTTTGGATCTGCCTCCCTCTCCTCACATGTGTTTTAGTTAGGGAGAGAGACAGTTCAGTGTAGTAAAATAATTTATAACAAATTATAATTATGGAACAATAAACATTTTTAGGGGTTAATTTTTTTTGTACTGTATTCATTTTTTTACACCAGCTAGGGGGTTAAATGTAAAGTAAAAAAAACATTTTTGAGGTTTTTTGAAGCTGTCTGAGCGCATGGCAAAGTTGGTTTGGTGAATGATCAGCCACCCCATTTGCTTGGTCAGATTAATATTTGTGAAAATTGATATGACCAGTTTGGATCTGCCTCCCTCTCCTCATTTACATTTTTGTTAGGGAGAGAGACAGATCACTATTAGGGTTCAAATAAAATTTTATAAAATTGTGAGACCCAAGGGATTTTATAGAAGCCATTTGCTGTGTATTAACCTCTTCCCTTCCATAAATCACTGCACAAGCTTGCACAGCAACACATTTTTGTTTTCTGCCTTTTTTAAGGATTAATTGTACTGTATTACAGTACTACAAAGGCTCTTCTAAGATCACTGCTTTTGACCCTGCTCAGTTTTCTGTAACTTTATCTAGTGATGTATCAGTGGCTGCTGAGCCCTTGCCACAAGCAGTCGTGGGTGTCTCCTTTAAAAAATATATGGTTTGGTGGGGGTAAATTACATTAGCCGGCTTCAAAGATATCTCAAATAGGACATGGGCGCAGGTTGATTATATGTCAAAATTCCAAGTTGGAACACTGAGATGCGCACTTCCCAAGTGTGCCCTTTCAGCCCCAAGCCAACAAACCTGTACCTGCATGTCAAAATTCTAGGTTGGAAATCCACACCTCCCAAATGTGACCTTTTAGTCCAAAACAAAACAACAAATCTATGCATGGGTGTTATCCTTGTACTCCGGAGTTGATGTTGAACAGCTATTGAGGTGTTGTTCGGCAGTGACATAAAACAGGATCTTTGAATTTATGCCTGAAATATAATATATGTGGAAGAAAAACACACCAAAATTACTACCTAAAACTTTGACAAAGGTTGGTGGTAGAATTAGTGCATGGAAGGTGTTAGAATACCACCATTTATATTACCCTGGGGTGTCTAGTTTTAAAATATATATGGTTTTATGGGGTAAAATACATTGGACAGCTTCAAGAATGACCCAAATGGAACATGGGCACAGGCTGAATCCATGTCAAAATTCCAGGTTGGTAATGCACACTGTAAAGGAACCCATATATAATAAATGAGCCCTGTGCAGCTTACTCCCAAATAAACAGCCGAAATACGTTGCAAAGTGAATATAAAATACCAGTTTCCCAAACATGAGCCGAGACTTCATGAAGGGGTTTAATCAGCGTTCAAATCATTGTTTTTATGCTCTGCCAGAACTCCTCCCCACATCTGGAGAGATAAATGGATTACATGACCTGGTAGCTTTCTATCATTGAGGATATGTATTTGCCTAGAAATAACTCAAACTTAAAACCAGACTGTGGGGTAAAACAACGGCCAAAGCACTTTATTTAAATAGCCATTGCATTTACAACCATATACACATATATATATATCTACATTCCACATATATGTATATCCATAATTAATACAATGACTAAACATAAACATCAAAACTTAAACATTAAACATTCCATATACAAGAAAACCAACCAAAGTTTACAAGAGTATCCAGGTGGCTGCCGAAGTCCATGTTCTGGGCATATCCCAATGCCCCCAATACCTGAGGTTCGAGGTACCACTTTCCCCTCGAACCTCCCACCAGAGTCCCAATTGACTCTCCCCAATCCAAATCTTCCATTAACCCTCCTGGATACCCTGCAAGCTTCCGACCGACGCTGTGACATGTAATAAATAAATAAATAAAGGCTCATTAACCATAAATAAGGGAGGGTGGGTGGGACAACAGGTAAGGGGGAAAAAACTTTCCTAAAATGGCCCCCAAACTTCCTGTTCCTATCTTTTATACTATCCCAACTCCTCCCACTAACTCCCACTATAGACTGACATATCCTCTCAGCACCCTGTCATGATTGCCCCTCCCCGACCTTGTCTGGGGGCTACATGACCCGGTAGCTTTCTATCATTGAGGATATGTATTTGCCTAGAAATAACTCAAACTTAAAACCAGACTGTGGGGTAAAACAACGGCCACAGCACTTTATTTAAATAGCCATTGCATTTACAACCATATACACATATATATATATATATATCTACATTCCACATATATGTATATCCATAATTAATACAATGACTAAACATAAACATCAAAACTTAAACATTAAACATTCCATATACAAGAAAACCAACCAAAGCTTGCAAGAGTATCCAGGTGGCTGCCGAAGTCCATGTTCTGGGCATATCCCAATGCCCCCAATACCTGAGGTTCGAGGTACCACTTTCCCCTCGAACCTCCCACCAGAGTCCCAATTGACTTTCCCCAATCCAAATCTTCCATTAACCCTCCTGGATACCCTGCAAGCTTCCGCCACAAGCCCATCACCCTGGATGGGCTCCCCCCCAAACAAAACTGTGGCCATCTCTATTCCTTCCTGCAGAGCCAGGTTGAAGAAATCCAACCCCAGCTCGTTCGGATGTACCCCATCAGACCGAAACAGACCCCCCAATTTACCTTCCAGGTTAAAGTGCCGCACCACCACCCAGCCGTTCTTTCTCATGAAACTCGCCATTAGCTTGTTTATCTTTCCCCGGCAACGGTTCATGGCCGCCGAATCCCTGGTGTGCCTCCAAACCGACCGGGGAACCATCTCTGACCAAATGATCTTAATCCCTGGTAGAAGAGCATGCAAGCGGGACACGTCCCGCCGCATGTTCTTCACCAGCTCTCTCTGCGGCACCACCCCCAAATCATTCCCCCCGGCATGAACAAGGCCGCCCCGACACACTCTTTGTTCCACATTAGATACCACAGCATTCCACAACATGCCCCTTACTCCAAACCACTTCAGACGAACCCGATCCGGAGGAAAGCCCAGCTGGATTCCATTCCTGCGAACTGCAGCTCTCCTCTCAGCCCAGTATACGTATGAATGGCCGATGATCCACACCTCCAAACCGGAACCTGTAACAGAGAACATCGTGAACAACATCGCACTATGTACACCGCTCACGCGGAAACAAAATTCCATCAAACACAACTTTTTTTTTTTTTTTTCTTTTTAACCATAACACAAAATCATTTATTTTTTTTATTTTTTTTAAACATAGAATTTTTTTTTTTTTATAACAGTAATCTGTGAGGACGAACATACGATCTGTACGATCTGTACCGTCCAGACTCCCAGCGACCAATCCTCTTGACTAAAGCCTCCCCCAGGCCTAGCCGTGAAGCCTCCGTGGCAGCCCCAATCCGAAAGGAATGGGTGCCGTACTCGTGCGCCGGCACACCCAGCCGCTCCAACGCCATCCTCATTACCCTGAGGAACTGAAACCTCGATAAACCAGAGGAGTCTGCGTGGACCAGGAGGGATTGAGACCCCTGCGCCAGCACTACCAAAAACTCCCTGATGCAGCGTACCGGGCACACCCGTTCGCCCGGTACCTTAAACAATTCCACCATACGGCCGTATCCATTTTTGAGGACCTGAGCCACACCAGTAGCTTCCCAGGCTCACACACCACATCCGTCGCCCAGATGCCGCCCAACCGGGCCCTGGAAGGACTTACCAATTCCGATATCCGGTATGCTCCGAAAAAGGCCAGGGAAAAAGCCGCGGTAAACAACAAACGCTCGTAATCCGATGTGCAAATAGCTCGCAGCACCTCCACCATTCTACGCAGCAACGCCACCGACACCGGGCGCCGTGCGTCAGCCTGCTTTTTTCCCCTCCGAAAACCTTTTAACGCTTGCCTTACCAAAAAATTCTTACACACGTCCACCTCCCCACGCAATTTAAACAAAAAGGATAAAGCTGCTACTGCTTTGTCCAATTTGGAAGGGGACGCCCCTTCAGCCGAAAGCTGCACCAAAAACCAAAGCAAGGCATCCAGCAGGGATGCCTCAGGGCGGTGTCTACCCCCCGTAGCCACCAGTGAATCCCAGTCTCGCCAGACCCTCGCGTATGCCGACCATGTGGAAGGAGCAAGCGAACTTTTTACCCATCCCGCAAGCACTCCATTCCGATCTTCCACAGTACCAACGGGCACTCCTGCCCAGTCCTGTCTGCTCCCGGAGCTTCTGCTCGAAACCGCTCCCACTGGAATTGAGAAAGAGCATCCGCTATAACGTTTAAGTGCCCTGGTACATGTTTTGCACGGAACGAGATATTCAGTTCCATGCAAAGCAGCACAAAACGCCATAAAAGCCGCACCACCAGGGCCGACGCTGCAGATAGGTTGTTCACTGAATGCACGACCGCCAAGTTGTCAGAGAAAAAGACAACCCGCCGGTCTCGCATGCACCTCCCCTATAACGTTAGGGCCACTAACACGGGAAATAGTTCCAAAAACGCCTGGTTCTTCAGGAGCTTGCTGCCCGCCCACGCCTCCGGCCAACGCTCCGCGCACCACTTACCCGCGAAGTATGCGCCAAAACCCACGCTACCCGACGCATCCGTGTAAAGCTTCAGCTCATCCGCCTGTACTACTGCGCACTGGAATACCACCTTTCCGTTAAACCGCTCAAGGAAGACCAGCCACACAGCCAGGTCTGCACGTATCTTCCTAGTCACCCGGATAAAATGGTGTCCCGCCGTGATACCCGCCGTAGCCCGCGACAGTGACCTAATAAACACCCGGCCCACCGGAATTATCCGACAGGCGAAGTTTAGGCGCCCTATCAATGACTGTAACTGACGCAGGGTAACCTTTTTGGCCCTACCGACCATCTGAACAGCAGTCCGTAGTACCACTAGCTTATCCCTGGGGAGCCTGCAGACCCCTGCTACCGAATCTATCTCCAACCCCAGAAAGCTTAAGCACGTAGTAGGACCCTCTGTCTTATCCGCCGCCAAGGGAACCCCAAAGCTACGCGCAACCTGTTCCAGCGAGCGCAGCAGCACCAAGCAAGATCTGGAGCCCATGGGGCCCACGCACAAAAAATCGTCCAAGTAGTGCACCATTGAACGATCATTTGCCACTTTCTTAACTACCCATTCGAGAAATGTGCTAAATTTCTTGAAATAGGCACAAGAAACTGAACACCCCATAGGCAGACAGAGGTCCACATAGAACCCCTGATCAAACCAGCAGCCCAATAGGTGGTGACACTCCGGGTGGATCGGGAGGAGACGAAAAGCCGATTCTATATCTGCTTTAGCCATCAATGCCCTGGCCCCTGCGTCTCTGACCAGCTCCACTGCTCTGTCAAATGATGCGTACGATACGGAGCAAAGCTCCCTATCGATGTCATCATTAACCGACCCTCCCTTAGGATAGGACAAATGATGTATTAACCGGAATTTACCGGGATCCTTCTTGGGGACCACCCTGGGTGGTTCTGGAAACCGGCCGGCCATCCTGCCCGCTTCCAGTTCCTTCCGTAATTTGTCCCTCACTACCTCCGGAAACTGAAGCACCGACTTCAAGTTCCGGCGGGAGATACGACCTGGGCCTGGGACAAACGGGATGCGTAACCCCCACCTAAACCCGTCCTCCAAGAAACTTGCATCCGCTCGCCTACCGCAGCGCCTTAGCCACGGCCGCATCACGTCGCTGCTCACCGGAGTTCTCCCCTTTAGCCCCAGACTGCCCGGCTGAGCTACCAGACTTGCCGCGCTTAAAGCATCTGGCTGCGCTATGGGAGCCTCCGCAGACCGAGCACTCGTGCCGGAATTTGCAGGAGGCGCCCCACTTGCACTGGCTGTCGTTGAACAGCCAGCACGTCCCGCGTTTTCCGGTGGCCGGCATGGAGCCTTGGGCTCCACCACTGGCCCCCCCGGGAAAGGGCGATGCCTTTTGAGCCATCATGATCTTTACCCAGAGCGTAATGTCGATCTGGTCAAAGCTCATGCCTGGGTTAGCGGCTAGGAGTTCACGAAACTGTTCGTCATACCTCCACCATGCTAAACCCCCATAAAGTCGGTACGCCTCCCATATCTCGTCCACATAACAGAATAGGGAGGAGCACTTCCCCGGGTGCTTTTCACCCAGGACACTAGCCAGGATGCAAAAGGAGCGCAACCAGTTCCCGAATGTTTTCGGGAGCTTCCTATACCGTTATTTCCTTTCCTCATCCTCCTTCTTCTTCCCATCCTCCTTTTTCTCGTCCTCCTTGAGGTCGATAGGTTCCTCCAAAGGAAGCAAGGAAAGAAGTTCTACGTACTCCCCTTTCCAAATTTTCTCCCTGACCTCAGCTTTCAAATGTACCCCTAGAGTGCCAGAAAAAGACGCATACGAAGAATACCGCGCCACCTCGGCTACATTAAGTGCCCCTGTCTCAGTTCCCCCCATATCGTTACCCCCGGAACCTCCTGCCTGCGCCGCCTCATGAGAATTTGCCCCCAGGGAGTGGGGAGGATCACCCGACGATTCCGCCGCAGACCCTGCCGCACAACCAAAACCGCCGCTCGTTGGGGAAGGGAACACGGGAGGGACCCATGCCGACGCTACCGTGTTGGCTACTATTGTGTGCGTTCTACCCGCCCATGAATCTAAGAATGCCAGCAAGCCCCCTAGTAACTCCGACTCGCCACGGCTAACATTAGCAGGTGTTACAGTAAACTCACCGGTCAGCCCCCCGGCCGCCCCGCTGTCCAGCTCCGGCTGCCGAGCCTCTCCAACCGTACGTTTTCCGCTGACACCCGTCCTCCTCGGGTCCCTTGGTTTCTCAATGCCATGATGGCCCCCCGGCCGAAGATCTGCTCCCGTCCGTTGGCGTCTGGAAGAAAAAGAACACTGGGAACGTATCGGCGAACAACGTAGCCCTTCCATAGACGGGGGAAGTAACCCCTGACCCTGCGACGCCCTCTGAGCAGTACGCCCTAATCCTCTGCCCGATTGCCAATCCCGGTCCATGGGTGACGAGGATCTACTATCCGGAGACCGTACCCCCCGCCGAGACCTGCAGCGACTGCGAACCTCTCGACGCCTTGTCTGAACCCCCCCGCTCCTACCCGATCCCGGAGATCTGGGGGGAACCCTGGCATTCCTGTCCCTACCCCCGACGTGTCCGCCAGACCTACCCATGTCGAACTCGCCACCCCTCATCCCGTCCTCCTCACTATCTTCTTCCCCGTCAATTTCTATAGGCGAATCTCCCCGGATCACTGGGGACGCCGACCAGGTTGGGAACCGGGAGGGGAAAATAGCTCTGGGGAGCCCACCCCGTACCTATCCTCCAGGGGGGAACGCTCACCCAGCGAGAGGGACCTACTTGTGCCGGTACCCGGCGCCGACTGGCAACGCTAAGCCGGGGCCTTACCCATACCCGCCCTAGTGCTTAAACGGCATGGAAGGGGATCTACTGCCACCCTACCCCCTGGATTAATAGGGGACACTGACGATTCTGGGGATGAAAACCTGGGAGAAGCCTGTGGAGGCCTTGCGCGGCCTCTGGAGCGCCTAGAGGAGGTAAGTGGGGCAGGAGGGACCACAACCAGGGGCATTCCCCCCCCCCCCCACCAGACCCGCTCACCTGATGCACTCCTGCTGCAGCCACCGCTCCTGATCCTCCTCCTGAGCTCCGGATCCGGCCTTCCCGCTTGTCCAGGCCACCCACCATCGAGGAGGTGCTGGGGCCAACGATCCCCGGCCTCCTGGTCTTCTGGCCTCTGGGCCCGCTCACCGGAGCCTCCGGATGCGCGATTGCATCCCTCACAGGCCCCACTTCCGGTTGCGGACTACACTTCCTCCCGTTGCGGCCGCATGGTGGGTGGGTGTCCTTGCCGTTCGGGCAGCTCGAGTCCCGGTCCTGGGGGGAAGAGCAGCGCGGCCCACAGCTCCTGGAACTCCACTGGGCCCAGGGAAGATGTCATCTCCGGGGCTCAGGCGGCGGGGAGGCCTCACCGAACGAGAAGGCCTCCCAGATGCGCTGGCAGCAGGCCCTGCTGCAGCTCCAGGTCCCTCCAGACATCCCTTCAGCCAGCCAGGTCCCTTCAGCAGCGCAGCAGCCTTCACCTCCGTGAGAATCCTATCAATCAGCCTCCATGATCCTGGAAAAGAAGAAGGGAGACAGACCAGACACACAACAGGTAAGGGGGAAAAAACTTTCCTAAAATGGCCCCCAAACTTCCTGTTCCTATCTTTTATACTATCCCAACTCCTCCCACTAACTCCCACTATAGGCTGACATATCCTCTCAGCACCCTGTCATGATTGCCCTTCCCCGACCTTGTCTGGGGGCTACAGTATAATCCCAACCCAGCTTCCCCCAGCACACCAAATACAGTGTTAAGCTCCCAATGAAAACAAACATTTGAATTATTCACTCCACAAATTACAGCTGAAATAGCCCTGACTGATAACCTTCCTGACCCTAATTAAGATCCCCTCCCTTGAACCCTTAAACTAATTACTTTTAATCCATAACTTACCAGGATGTCTCAGGCTATAGCCCATTGTCCTGTTGTCTTTGGGATACATCCTGAGACACCCTGGTGCCATCTCAAAACCAGCAGGCCATTAGCAATGCAGAAACTCATGAACGGAGCTAAATATGTATATAAAACAAGTTGTTTAAACAGAACTCTTCCTTTCGCCACACACATCTCCCAAATGTGACCTGTGAAGTCATGCCTAAAGTACAATGTTTTGAAAAATATGTACATGTGGAGGGTGATTCAGGGATGGTCCTTGCTCTTGGGAGTAAAATAGGGCAATTCCAGCATCTGCCTGTACTGGCATGCCAAGCTCTCTGTTGTGGCACGCGTGGCTAGGGGGTTGTTGTGGGGCTGAAGCCTCTAATCTTAGCTCCATTAACCCAAATTGAGAATTTTCTGAATAATTATTTACTGAAATGCTATCCTGTTACCTCCCGAGCCATAACAGCAGTATTATTGCTCAGGAGCCAGCAGTAAGCATTTCAGTAACTGCACACCCCTCCAGATCGCAAGTTGGTTTAATCCTCTCAGTTCCTTGACATCAGCTTGACAGATGACACCCCCTTGTTCACACAGTAGTGTAGCAGCTCCAGCAAGGTCTGTAGCAGCTCTCCAAAAGCAGAAACTTCTTGCAATGTATAAGTATATATACTTGTGCTGTGTGTTAGTGTGTATACTTGTGCTGTTTATATGTGTGTTAGTGTGTATATTTGTCCTGTGTGTATGTGTGTTGTGTGTATACTTATGCTGTGTGTATGTGTAATGTGTGTTAGTGTGTATACTTGTGCTGGGTGTATACTTGTGCTGTGTGTATTTATGTTAGTGTAATGTGTGTTAGTGTGTAGACTTGTGCTTTGTATATGTGTGGTTTTTTTTAATGCTTTTTTAAAATTAATTTATCATAAACAAATAACACAATTCAGACATAAATTGTTAGGTAACTCCATGAGCATAACATTGAAAAATACACAAATAGTATTGTATGTGTGCTAGTGTGTATACTTGTGCTAGGTGTCTGTGTAAGAATCCCAACTTACCTAAAGTCCGTTGCGTATCTCACTCGTGGGTAGCAGGGAAGCATTCTCGGGTTTCTGCTTCTTCTATCCTCTTGGCAGTTTGCGTAAGTTGTCGCTCCATCGCCAAGCTCTTCTCTAAGGTGCGCACACATGCAAAACAGAAGAAAATATACTAGGCATATATATATATATATATATATATATATATATATTAGGCATTACCCCGGTAACACATACATCATAGCCACGGCCCCCCTCTTGCACTATATAAGCCCTGCAGGCTCTCTGGTGCATTACTCAGAGTTACTGTGCTATCCTAGTGTTAGGTTCAGTCTCCAAGCGCTCCTAAGTATTGTATTCCCTGGCTATTGACTTCTGCTTCCCTCTTTTGACTAGACCCCGGCTCCCCAAGACTGATTATAGTTGTCTTCTGTTAACCTGACCTTGGCCCTCATCCTTGACTTAGTGATATTCTGGAATCCTGACCTCTGCCTGTGTACCCCAACCCTGAATCTCGTTTTGATAACTTCAATTCGTGATCTACTCAAATCATCTTCAGATCACCCGTGCTCACAGTCACCCATGTGGGAGCCTCTGTTATCACCTGCAGTTCTCCACAGGTGTGCTTCCCAAGCAAGCATGGATTCTCAGCACCTGGGTTCCTTCCACACCTAAACGTGAGTACAAACCCAACAGAATGTGTGTTAGTATGTATATGTCTATGTGTGTGAATGGGTATTCATGTGCTGTATCTGTGTGTGAGAGTATGTATGTGGGTATTGTGACCGACAGCAAGGAATTGTGCTGGAAGGAGTCTATATATCTCCCCAGATTTTGCACAGCTCTTACTTTGTGTAATTAGCCCCAGGGAAATGTGTTATGTTACACTTTAATATAGCACTTTATATATGTGTATGTGTGGGCCCTGGGGTGGAGTACTTGGAGAGTAGGATGGGCCAGTGCTCCACTTCACATTTCATATGTTGATTGGAACCTACAGGTGAGAAGCCCAGTGTTCCAATCCTAATTTACCTCATCTGAAAAGGCTTGCTGATTACAGGTGCTGTTAAATACTCCCCTGCCAGAGGAAAGGAGAGACTGTGTTTTGATTTCGGTGAATGGAAGCAGGGAGCTGAAAATACTGAAGTAAGGTTGTGATTTAGGATTATGTTGGGAAATGGACAAGCCATCCAACCCAGTTAGCTTAGTATTTTTTGTTTAGTTAGTGCTCAGAAGAGCAAGGATTTTATTTTATATTTTGTTAACAACCTGCTATACCTTGCTGTGCATCTTGAAACCACAATAAAAGAAAGCAAGTCTTTTTACCTCATCCAGCGTGTGAAGTGTCTCTGAAGCCTGAAAGACTGTGTGTAACCCCCAAATCCCAGGACCAGGTACCAAGTGAAAGGAGTACTTTTGTCACAGTATTCATGTGCTGTGTGTGAGGTTTCCTTTTCTGAGCATAACATAAAGCACTGTTGGCACTTTGAGGTCAGGAACTTGGTTGCATGCAGAAGATTGGGCACTCAGGTCCGAAAAGGTTGGCCATCAGTGCTATAGGTGGTGCGTGGGACATGCGACATGGGCAAGTGTGACCTCTGTGGGGCAGCAGTGTGGCTGAAGGATCTCTCATTGTGGGGTTTCAGACACATTCCAATCCAGAATATGTAGGCTAGGGAGGCCAAGGTGCTCCAGGAACTTGGGGGTTTTGTGATGGTAATTGAAGACCACGTGTACAAACGGTCAGGCTAAAGAGGAATCCCCAACTATATAGAAGTCCCTTTCTTTGTAGTTCCATGGTCACTGGCCTTAAGGCTTTCCGAGTTTAAAGGGTTAAGTCCTTAAAGAATGCAATTTAAGCATAGGAACGTGTGTCCATGGCTTTCTTAAGTATCGCTTCTTTCACATGGAAGTCCGTGACATGGACAAATCAAGTCCCTGAGTGGTACAGGGGTAAGGCTCTCGGCCTTGTACACTTAAACCATCAGTATCACCATGTCACCTGGTTGGTCTAGTAGGTCACTGAAAATTCGGGTGGGTAACTCTGCCGCGTTTTCCACTTCCATGGTCAGAGATTCAGGGTCACTATCTTCCGAGCCATGTGAATTGACGGGAGAGTAGGCCCCAGGGCTAAGCTTTTGGGATGGAAGATCTGCTGGCGTCTTAAAATATTCATGCAGAGAGGATGAAACCTGTTTATTCTTGCCCCAGGCGTTTCATGTTCGTTGGGAGGCTTTTTTGTCTACCCATCTCGAGTGAAAGTGCTGTGTTTGCTTAAGATTTCTAGAGGGATCACGGAGCTAAGGGTTCAAGCATCCATCTTTCTCTATGGCTAGCCACTCCACAGTCTGTGTTGGGGTATGCAATTCTTTATGATACCCAAATCTGCGGGAGTAGACGCCGCACAATTCGTCAGTCAGGTATCTTCCGATTTCCATTGCCGACACAATTGTCAGCAGTTCAGTTCAGATATAAAATTCATAGAGTCTCTAGCATATGCTGGGGACTCTATGAATGAAATAAAGTAAGTTCCCCGCCCCCAAAATAAATTAGTTAATTATTTACTCTGTGGAGTCTCCTTTTTATGACATCATATGTGGTATGATATGCAAATGAACTGCTTTTCAGTGGGAAAGGTGGAATTTTCTAAAAGAGATAGAGGGTGTGCAAGTGATATAAAAAAGTAATAATAAACTTATCTTGCAGATCATTGATAAGTTTATAATTACTTTTTTTATATCACTTGCACACCCTCTATCTCTTTTACAATAGTTTCCTGATGTAATTGAATAGTTTTCATTGGTTGCACTTGAGTGGTTTTGCAGCAACTTTAGATAAATTGTGAGCACTATTTATTCACTGTTTTTGTTTCTTTTGGAAATGTGAAATTTGCATATCATGCCACATGTGATGTCATAAACAAATGCTAATGTATGCATTTGATTGCAGTTTTGCCAACACAATGTATAGATCCTTTATAAAGACATGCAGTCTCATATTATCTCAGCTTCTGGTAAGTTTATGGGGTCCTCTAGGCATACACCTATTTGCAACTCCATTGAACAAGCACCTCCCATGGTTTTTCAGTTGGGGGTTGGATCTGGAGGACGTGTTCATTCAACACTGGCTGTTTTGCCGGCATTACGCTTTTTCTCCATATTGCCTCTGAGCACACACCCTAGCTCATCTGCGAAGGCAGGATCGCTAGTGTTGATAGCTCCCTGGTGGGAGGCACAGCTGTGGTTCCCAACATTACTGGCGATGTCCACGGATTACCCTTGTCTGTTATCAGTGAATCCGGAATTATTACAGGATCTGCTTGTTCTGTTGGGTCAGTTAGTTTTGTTAGCCTAGTTGATTTCAGGTAACCCTGGTGCATTCCAGATGTTCCACAATCACCTCGCGAAATGTTATTACCTTGCATGAAAATCATGGGCTATTTTATTCTGGCTTGTTTCCTGTAAGCGGCTTTCTGATAATAGGGGACTGGATGTTGGCTCTCGGTCTATCACCTGAAGGGGTCTTGTTCGACATTTCGTCATTTTTTTTAATCCTCTTTTTCAAACACATCCTCCGTTATGCCCAGTTTTGTGCCTTAAGTGGTTTAAGCTAGGACTGCCCCATTCTGATCATCGTATTCTCCAGAGCCTTTCCTGGGAATTCGCAATCCTCATACTTCGGTGACTACAATCTCTCTGGCTAGCTGGAAGCAGGGATTGATGTCTCCATTTTCAGTCTGCATTCTGTCAGAGGTGCCATGGCATCCACAGAGAGTCTCTTTGGGATGTAAACTTAAACATGTCATAAAGGCAGTGGATTAGTATGGAGTCTACGTTCAAGGAGTTTTATTTTCATCCATATTCACATTTTTCTTTGGTGGTCATGGATCAGTTTTAAAATTGCATAATGTGAGACTCCGTGTTTTTATAAATTGAAGGATTTTACATGACGTAAAGACACGGAGGTGACTATTATTCCCACCCTGGATTTTTATTTTAATCTTTTTTCCCTACCCTTGGCAGCGCTGGGGTTTTATTATGGATATCATTTTATACATTATTTATTTACTTTATGTTATATATTATATGATATTTTAACTATTTTGTATATTTATGGTTCTGTTACACCGTTTGAGTTTATGATATGAAATGCATAGTGCTGGTTGCTTTAATATTGTCTTGATTTTTGTCTCTCATTTCAGTATGAAGAGAAGGCTTGGTCGGTTGCCTTTGGATGGCACATCAATATTTGGCTCTTCGGGGAGTTTCCTTCGGGGAGTTTGGTTTCATTTGAAGAAGTTTTGTTTGGACTTTTAGATTTTTTCTCTTTGGCTCATAAAGAAAGAGGAGGAGTGCCTTATGGAGTTGGGTTTTATATGCCAGGAGGTGGAGGAGTTTATATGATCTATTGTAATTGGTTATGTTTTTTTTCTTTTGTTTCCTTGGTTTTATGTTATGCTGCTGAGGGAATTAGATGAAAGAGATAATGCATAATATTCTCCTCCGTGACTTTATAAATTGTGACATTACCATTCGAATTACTTTTAGTTACAAAGCAATGTCATATCTGTAGGTGAACAGTAAATCTGATGGCTTTAAGTCATTGTATGGACCCTGTAAATATGGTGCCTGAGTAAAGTAATCATACTTATAAACAAAGCTGCAAAATTGAGCCAAACATATTAGGTTGAAAGACTGAAGAGAAGCCTGACAATTTGCATATTGATATGCGAGTTTTCACCGCAAAATTCCAGTTCACCTTTGCCACTTATTATATTTTCTTAAATTTGAATAAGTAACTGATGATAAAAGTGGGTTGTACACTATTGGGTGTAAGGATATATCCTCTGTCCCTTAATGCGACCGTCTTGGTTTGACTTGTAAATACTGGATCCAGGAGAGCTATTTCACAGTGAATAACTGATACCGACACCAATGCAACTGTGAAACAACTCTGATTTTAATTGTTTAACCAAGCATATATATACGAAGATAAAAACATTAGTTACTACGATATAATTGGTTATTCTAATATGCAGAAAGGCGTGTTTTATAAGAAAATGCACTTAAAACGTAATATGTAAAATAGTGTTACAAAAGTCGTTCTTATGGAAAATTACAGAACTTTCAGAGACAACTTGTTGATGTTCCAGAAACCTCTGTTCTAGCCTTGGAATAGTAAGATAAGACCATTCTAATAACAATTATGCTACTGGCGTGATCTGGCCTTCCAGAAGGTGCTGCAGACATCAGCTTCTTTGACACACTGTCGGCTTTTAACCCTCACAGATCCAAATTAATCCTTTCAATCCCCTCTTAGAACCATATAATTCATATAATATGGTTCTTCCCCTTTTGCTTCTGTCTATAGATCTGTAAATACTGTCGGTATCCTTCAGGGGTATGTTGTTGGGGATCAAGGTGTAGGTTTGTTTCAATCAAAAATACCACATCCATAATAAAGCATATAGTAACCGACTATGGCTATCCTGTTTTACCGGACTGCCTCTGGACAATACTGATTAGGTTTAGACCTATGGCGACTGTGCAGACCTTGGCTTCGCTCAGCAGAGATATTGGACTTATAATCTAAAAAATTAAAAAAGTATCTCTCTCTTAAATATGGAAGGCCTGCCGTAACTATCTAAATATGTTACATAATATAACATAATGGCATGGCCTGATGACCCAAAAACACATGTGGCCACAAAACTAAATTAAATATCTGTTGTTCATTGCTTCTCTTACCCTGCCTAATAAAACCCCTAATGGTATTAGTTGGCAGTTGTCTAAAACCAATAAATATATGTAAAAAATAAAACATATTATTCCGGAGTTTGCCATTCCCCAGGACTGTTGTTGACTAAATACTTTAAAGTGACTTGGAGCAAAGCTGAACATGCATTCAGAACACACAAAATGGCATACATTCAGAACATAAAGCGTCAGTCAGACAAAATGGCAGCGGACAAAACAATATGGTCTCCCATCCACGACGTGACTCCAGAGGCCCCTACAGTCCATATAATATTCATACTCTTCTCCCCTTTTATTCTTAGAAATTGACATTGTCTGTTTTTAAGGATAACCATCAGGAGTTGCCTGGTCAACACAATCATTGTATCCAAGGTGATAAGGCACACTTCCTCGATTTCACACATTGGTAGGTCATCCAGCTTAGTTGCACTGTAAGCTTCCATAATGGGGAATATCTGAGCAGTGTCTTCCATTCTTCACGTAGGGGCATGATGTCAGTGGTCAGGATGCACTTGAGGATGAGACCCTTGAAACAAACATAAACACAGACAATTAGCAACACTGATCTCACACATGCCAAACCACTTACAAGTTTCGCTCCAAGTGATCCTAGCCAATTTCCCAGTCCCAGGGGATCTCACGGATAACCTGTGAACACTTTTTAACCTACTACTTAAATCCATAATCCAAACTTTTTTTTTTTTTAAATATCTGAAAAAAACTTCCTAACATTCTCTATATTATATAGATATAAAATTCTGCAAAAATACTATAACAATATAATTTCTTTATAGGTCAACTCAATCCTGTTTGTTAGAGTCGGTCTAATTGTTAAATTTAAACATTTCACTATACTCTAAACATACCCATAATATCACAATTAAACAAATCTTTACGACAAAGATTACAAATCATCAATAACAATTTTATACATATATACGCAATGAAAATATACTTCCCAACAATGATGATCTGTCGTAGACTGTTGTATCTGTTGCAGACTCCTGGGTGATTTGTTTACGAGTTACCCATTAAGGTAAAATCTTGGCTTATGTTGGCTAGTGGTCAGGGATTATTATGCCCATCAAGACACTAAATTGTTGCTCCTTTGTTGGCCTGTTTGTCAGTACAGGAATGTGCTTTACGTAAATAACGTGGATCCAGGAGTTGATTTGAACAATATATTCCGATAAATTTGGTGAGAATCCAGTTACATGAATTGGAAAACGTTTTCTTCTTTTAAAAATAAACTTTTCTTTAGAAATAGTTATGATCAGCATTAAATTCGTTGGTGCACTTTGAACTTTTCTATTGTTGGCTGTACAGCTTTAATCTATATGAAAATAAAACTCGAAAAAATTCCAGTTAGTAACATGCAATATTTCACTAAACATCTTATTAATCTTCACATTAAAATATAATTAAAACATATTATTACTGCTAACCTGTGTTGTTAAAACTTGTCAAACTGAACCATTCTTTGTTCTTGAAATATTATTACCATCTTATAATCATAGTTGAATCAATTGATAATGTGAGAATATGTTCTCATACATAATAATTATGTATCGCTTTACTATTAGGACAAATAATATCATGATTAGACTATATAACCATAACACATAACACACAGAACTTCTCAATAACTAACAGTAACAGTAATTCTGGCCCGTTCTCCCCCTCCCATCACAAAAAGAAAAAATAATAATTTTGCAGCTGCAGCTACAATTCTCTTATCTGCAAATAGACTGTCAGAGAGAAGGGGGGCTTCTGGGGAAGCTTTCTCTTAACTTCACTATTAACTCCTACAACTCTAACAACACAACACAACTTGTCACATAACACGAAACTCGCTAATTCTTTCCACTTATCACTGACATACGTACATTCTCATATATCATATTAAAAACTTGTCTTGCATCTAAAACTTTAAACAACATCTCAATATCCTCTCACCATGTATCACCATATTTCACATTATTA
The DNA here is from genome assembly GCA_036172795.1 of Pelodytes ibericus. NCBI lineage: Eukaryota > Metazoa > Chordata > Amphibia > Anura > Pelodytidae > Pelodytes > Pelodytes ibericus. The sequence goes on from CM069857.1 coordinate 166,267,146, forward strand.
CTTATATCTTCCTTTAAATTAATATTCACTTTAAAATCCTAACGGTCATATTCTTAGACCATAACATCTTCTCTTTGTACATATTTGCAACATGACCTCTCACCTTCTACAACATACAAAAACCTTTTATGTCCAGCAATTGCCATTTCCATGGCCCACAAAGCCTTCAACAGTGTATCTTTACAACACAAAATTCACACTTTAACCTTTATTACGAATAAACGTTACTCAAGTCTTTCTCTAGTACCAACTCTAAAATTCTGCTTAAATCTAAAACACATCTGTATATGTGCATCTGTGCATACAAATATAACCTTACAAAGAAGGCATCTTCACTTATCTAATTACTTTATCTAGAGTATTGGAAAATGTGATATCTTATCTTGGGAAAAATCTAAATTAAAAGCTTAAAACACAAAAATCCTTCTAAACTACAAAAAAAATGTAATACTTGTCAAGATACCTAAATACAAAAAGGAAGAATGTACCATAAACAAATAAACATTTCTAATATGTAACATGTAAAACCTGTTAAAAACATAGTCTGTGTCTTTAAATTAGCATCATGCAAGTTTTAGATTGTTTTTGCCAGAACATAAAACTGGCTGGATAGATTTTAAAATATTTTATAGCTGTTATACTATCCAATGGATTGATCACGTATATTTAACATGATGTCCAAGAGATACCTCGGACACAATATGACTCTTGCTGTTTTACACACAAATATTTCTATTTTACTTACTTACAGCAACAAATTAATTCAAAACTTGTCTTGCATACACTATTACAATTACTTACTATGAAACTTCTCATCACACTGATGAATATAGCTTAGAAGACCGTTACTCAAAAATCATTAAAAAAGTATTATACTAGCGGCAGAACGTGCCTATTTTTTTCATTGAGCGCTCGATTTTGATTGATTCAGGAGATATGTCCTCTCTACTCCACTAAATATAAAACACTTACCACCGATAAGAGAATACAGTAAATACAGTAAATTTCCTTAGACGTACACTTACCACCCGTCTATGGTTTCTTATGACTTTATAATTAACCTTATATATGAACACAAATATACAATTAATATGCAAAATTACAATTAAACAAGCCAAACCAAGAATAGGCTAGTCTCCCTGAGACTGTAAATTTAAGTGTATAATACCCCTGGTAATAAAGTGAAAGATCTCCCTGAGATCTGGCTATGTGTCCCTGACACAAAACCAAAATAATAATAATAATAATAATACCCCTGGTATTAAAGTGAACGATCTCCCTGAGATCTGTCTGGCCTCCCTGAGACCGTAAATCAGCCTCCCTGAGACTGTAAGGATCTCCCTGAGATCTGTGTGTTAGCCTCCCTGAGACTGTGAGGATCTCCCTGAGATCTGTGTGTTAGCCTCCCTGAGACTGTAAGGATCTCCCTGAGATCTGTGTGTCAGCCTCCCTGAGACTGTGAGGATCTCCCTGAGATCTGTGTGTTAGCCTCCCTGAGACTGTGAGGATCTCCCTGAGATCTGTGTGTTAGCCTCCCTGAGACTGTGAGGATCTCCCTGAGATCTGTGTGTTAGCCTCCCTGAGACTGTAAGGATCTCCCTAAGATCTGTGTGTTAGCCTCCCTGAGACTGTGAGGATCTCCCTGAGATCTGTGTGTTAGCCTCCCTGAGACTGTGAGGATCTCCCTGAGATCTGTGTGTTAGCCTCCCTGAGACTGTGAGGATCTCCCTGAGATCTGTGTGTTAGCCTCCCTGAGACTGTAAGGATCTCCCTGAGATCTGTGTGTTAGCCTCCCTGGGACTGTGAGGATCTCCCTGAGATCTGTGTGTTAGCCTCCCTGAGACTGTAAGGATCTCCCTGAGATCTGTGTGTTAGCCTCCCTGAGACTGTAAGGATCTCCCTGAGATCTGTGTGTTAGCCTCCCTGAGACTGTAAGGATCTCCCTGAGATCTGTGTGTTAGCCTCCCTGAGACTGTGAGGATCTCCCTGAGATCTGTGTGTTAGCCTCCCTGAGACTGTGAGGATCTCCCTGAGATCTGTGTGTTATAAGGATCTCCCTGAGATCTGGTTATGTGTCCCGGACACAAAAACAAAAACAACAAATATTTTAAGGATGTATGTCCCTGACACACAAATATAAGGATCGGGATTTGGCCAGTGCCCTCAGTCCGATAGATAAACCAAAAAAAAGTATATCTTACCGGACAAAGGATGACCTTCCCGATCTGGACGAGCCCCCAAATTGTAAGGAAATATCCTCTGTCCCTTAATGCGACCGTCTTGGTTTGACTTGTAAATACTGGATCCAGGAGAGCTATTTCACAGTGAATAACTGAGACCGACACCAATGCAACTGTGAAACAACTCTGATTTTAATTGTTTAAACAATCATATATATACGAAGATAAAAACATTAGTTACTACGATATAATTGGTTATTCTAATATTCTAATATGCAGAAAGGCGTGTTTTATAAGAAAATGCACTTAAAACGTAATATGTAAAATAGTGTTACAAAAGTCGTTCTTATGGAAAATTACAGAACTTTCAGAGACAACTTGTTGATGTTCCAGAAACCTCTGTTCTAGCCTTGGAATAGTAAGATAAGACCATTCTAATAACAATTATGCTACTGGCGTGATCTGGCCTTCCAGAAGGTGCTGCAGACATCAGCTTCTTTGACACACTGTCGGCTTTTAACCCTCACAGATCCAAATTAATCCTTTCATTGGGCAACTCACCTAAATGTGCAAATATAAAGACTAAGGAGCCTTAAATGATACCTACCTGTTCACAGCCTATCTCAAAAAGGAGATGGGCAAGAAAACAGATGCTAAGCTTTCCAACTTCTTATATTGTCTTCGCTGTGAATAAGTATCTGAAGATTACAAGGAGTTGGAAACAAGTGGGTATTATGTAGGGGTCCTTACTCTCTGTATTCCCACCCTTAGGTGCGTGTAAATTTAGTTTAACCTCTTAAAATCAACAGTTACTTTTTCATAGTAATTATGTGTAGGAAAGGTTGCAGATGTTCTTGACCATCCGCTTCTTGGCCCAGACTAGAAACGTATGATGCAGGGGTTCTTAATTCTTGTATTTCCACCCTTCGTCAAGTCATCAGACAGTTTCAAAAAAGTGGTCAAGCCTTTGCCAACAATTGACCATTGCAAACATATCTATATAGGCTAAAAACCTCCCATTGGACCAATATGTTAATAATGCAGATGTGTCATACAAAACCCCCTCTATGATATATTACAATATGTTATGATTTTAAAGTGTGAATTTAAAGATATAGAGCTCCAAATACTAATACACTGATTACATATGAACACTATTTAATTATTCTAAATAATTATATTTGAAACATCTCCCATTTGACCCATATTTTGTAAATGCAGAAGTATAATACGCCCCGTGCTCTATGATATCTATAAAAATAGTATGATTGTACTGTGGAAATTTAAAGATAGAGAGCTCCAAATACCAATACACTGATTACAAATGGACACTATTTAATTATTATAAATAATTACATTTTAAACATCTCCAATTTGACCAATATTTTGTGAATGCAGATGTATAATATGCCCCTTCCTCTATGATATATTACAATATGGTATTATTTTAGTGTGGAGATTTAAAGATATAAAGCTCCAAATACCAATACACTGATTACAAAAAGACACTATTTAATCAATTGAAATAATGATATTATAAAAATATCCCACTGGACCAATACTTTATCAATGCAGATGTGTCATACTCAACCCCCTATATGATATATTACAATATGGTATGATTTTACTTTGGAAATTATAAGATATAAAGCTTCAAATACCAATCAACACTACATACAGATCCTATTTAATCATTTGAAATAATGATATTAGAAAAGTCTCCCACTGGACCTACATTTTGTCAATGCAGATGTGTCATACGTATGCCCATCTATGAAATCTATAAATATGGTATGATTTTACTGTGGAAATGTAAAGATATAGAGCTCCAAATACCAATATACTGATTAAATACAGACAGTATTTAATCATTCTAAATAATTATATTTTAAACATCTCCCATTGGATCAATATTTTATCAGTGCAGATGTGTTATACACATCCCCCTATATGATATATTACAATATGGTATGATTTTACTTTGGAAATTATAAGATATAAATCTTCAAATACCAATCAACACTACATACAGATCCTATTTAATCATTTGAAATAATGATATTAGAAAAATCTCCCACTGGACCTACATTTTGTCAATGCAGATGTGTCATACGTATTCCCATCTATGATATCTATAAATATGGTATGATTTTACTGTGGAAATTTAAAGATATAGGGCTCCAAATACCAATACACTGATTAAATACAGACACTTTAATCATTCTAAATAATTATACTTTAAACATCTCCCATTGGATCAATATTTTATCAATGCAGATGTGTCATAAACAAACCCCTCTATGATATGTCACAATATGGTATGATTTTACTGTGTAAATTTAAAGATATAGAGCTCCAAATACCAATACACTGATTAAATACAGACACTATTTAATCATTCTAAATAATTATATTTTAAACATCTCCCATTGTATCTATATATTATCAATGCAGATGTGTCATACACAACCCCCGCATGAAATAGCAGCAATAACGTGTTTGGGGTTGGGCATGGGGGGGGGTTCAAATGATTTTAGGAAGTTCGCAGCTTTTTCTTTTTTCCCCTATTCATAATGTATTAAGCCCACAGCATGTTTGTTTCGCTCCTCCCCGGCGCAGCTTGGGGTATTGTTTTATCTTCTAATGTGGGCCTGTATCTAAATTAACTAACTTCGATAAGAAACTGTCCAGAACAAGGTCTTAAAGCGTCTAATTTTTAAAAAATCTCAAGGATCAACTATATTTGGGTACATGCTGCTGCATAATGTAAAAGAAACGGACTTATCACTTTTTAACCTTAAAGTTTTAGGTCTCCTAAAACGACCCTTGTTTTCATGTATCAAGTCAGTGTAGTGGGGGTAAAAGTAGGTACAATCTGTGTATGGAGTACTTATTGCACCTTCTGTATTTGCCAGTTTTGATACTATATTGCAAAATATCTTCTGTATGTGAATAACACAAGCATTTAGCCAGTGCTAACAGACATTCACAAATATACCCTTTTATTCACAATATCCTCATTTTCTAATTTGAGCATTAAAGGTATCTAGTACATTGCAAAAGTGAGTTTTGCACATAACCGGTATTTGCTTTTTCTTATACCCCATGAAGGTGTAATAGAATTTGGTGGTTCAATAGCCAGTCTCCTTATCTAAGCTCTCAACATTAATTTACCAGCGCTTTTGACTTCAGTGACATAGAAGTTAATATTATAGGATATTAAATCTTGTGTAATATTTGAAGACTATAGGCCTAAAAAACACATGATATCAGTGTACTAGACTTCAAGATAAAATGCTTAATAAAATAAATATTTTATTTGGCATTTTATCTTGAAGTCTAGTACACTAATATCACAGGGGTTTTTAGGCCTATAGTCTTCAAATATTACACAAGATTTATTGTATCTAGCATTTTCTAATTTGCTTGAATAACTGCTTCCACCCTACACCTAAATATAATTTTCCCAAGTGTGACAAACAAATATGCAAAGTTAGAGTGCCCTTATATAATTGTCTTCTAATAGAAAGACACTTGAACATAAAGCTTTCGGCAAAAGTGATTTCAAAAGAACAAGCTCAAAATACAAAAAGTTTAATTGAGGCTTGATTAATACAAAACAGAAGCAACAAAACTAGGCATACTTATTCATGGCCTTGTCTCTAAACAAAGTTTAGGTCTACCAAATGCCTAATATAACCAGTGTGCTATACAGCACTGTTATTTGTACCATCCTGTGATTTAAAAATTCTACATTATTGGCATGTGTGTGTATAAAACAAAACTCTGAAGGCTTTAATAGAACTCTGGGCATCACATGGCTTTGCCTAGTTGTATTTGTGGTGGCATACCAACTTCTGCATAAAGGTCAATGGCGCCATGTGTGCTCCAGCACATTTCAAGGTACATTGACTTGTTTTTGTAAACCTTTAAAGCTATATTTTAAACAATGGTTGACTAAACTTCCAGTGCCAATATAACCACTTGTTATCCCTTGCAGATGGGTAAAGGCTCCTTCAAATATGCGTTGGTCTTGGATAAACTGAAGGCAGAGCAAGAACGTGGAATTACTATTGATATCTCTCTCTGTAAAATTTAAAATACTACATCACAATCATTGATGCTCCTGGACATCATGACTTCATCAAGAACATGATCACTGGCATTTCTCAGGTACTGTAAGCTTGCAAGCAGGGCTCTCTGCCTCATGTACCAGTCTGTTTCTAGTCTGTCTTAGTATGTAGTTCCCTTCTATGCTCTGTACCTGCCTATTATAAATAAATGTTTGTAATCTTCACCAGTCTCTACTTGACATGTACTCTAACCCCAAAATTTGATCTCTTGCAGGCAGACTGTGCTGTACTTATTGTGGCTGGTGGAGAAAGTGAATTTGAAGCCGGTATCTCTAAGAATGGACAAACTCGAGAGCATGCTCTCCTTGCTTTTACCCTGGGGGTTAAGCAACTTATAATTGGTGTCAATAAGATGGACTCCACTGAGCCTCCCTACAGCCAGAAGAGATTTCAGGAGATTACAGGAGAATTACTGTTTCTCTGCCTTCTAGGTATTGGTACAGTGCCTGTTGGAAGAGTGGAGACGGGGGTCCTGAAGCCTGGCATGGTGGTTACCTTTGCACCTAGTAATGTAACTACAGAAGTAAAGTCTGTAGAAATGCATCACGAGGCTTTGCAAGAGCCCTTTCCTGGTGATAATGTGGGATTTAATGTAAAGAACATCTCTGTAAAAGACATAAGGAGAGGGAATGTAGCTGGTGATAGCAAGAACGATCCACCGATGCAAGCTGGCAGCTTCACAGCTCAGGTAATGCATGCTACAGATTACAAACTTACTCTACTTGTCTGCTCTAGCTATATTTGCAGTTTTTAAATTCACATGGCTAAAGTGTTAGCTATATTTAGTACTGATGGGAGCAGAGCTAGTCAACTTTGCATCCAGATGATTTCTTTTAAACCCACCTCTATTTTTGATCATGCCTTACTGTTTACCTTACTGGCTATCAGTAGGGTTGCCACCTTTTCTTCAAAAAAATACCGGCCCTGGTACTACCTCCATAGACTTAACATTGGGGTCAAGCCAATTTTTTACCGGCCTGCCGGTAAAATACCGGCCAGGTGGCAACCCTAGCTATCAGCAGGTTGTTTTGACTTGGGGGGGCAGGTCTATTCCCACTCAGGTAAGCTCTGGATATGGTGGAGAGAGGGGAGGGTTGGGGTCACTGATTTCCATCCACCTTTGTGTATTTAAGCTATATATTGTTGGGTTGAGATTCCTTATTACAGGACTGCCAAACAGCATAGGAATGATTTATGTTACATGTGTATATATATATTTTGTCTGACTGGATGTCTGTGAGGTGTGTGTATGTAACTTTCTGTGTATGTATGTGATTCTGTATGTGAGGTTTGTGTATGTGAATGTCTCTGTGTATGTATGCTTTTGTGATGTGACATTGTCTGGCTCCTAAAATTTTATGCTGGGTCCTAAAACTAAATTAAATTTGTCAAGCCCTGATATATATCATAAATCATTCCTATCCTGATTAGCAGTCCTGTAATAAATAATGTCACACATATGTGTGTTATGTGTATGTGTGACATTTTTTATTACAGGACTGCTAAGCAGCATAGGAAGGATTTATGTTTATATCAGGGCTTGAAAGATTTAATTTAGTTTTAGGAGCCAGCAAAAAAAAGTAGGAGCCAGTTCAATGTCACATCACGAAAGAATACATACACAGAGACAGAGACACACACACACACACACACAACACATGCACAGCCAGTTACATACATACACACACTCACACAACACTTACACAGCAAGTTACATACATACACACACTCACACAACACTTACACAGCAAGTTACATACATACACACACAACACTTACACAGCCAGTTACATACATACACACACAACACTTACACAGCCAGTTACATACATACATAACTCACACACAACACTTACACAGCCAGTTACATACATACACACACACAACACTTACACAACCAGTTACATACATATACACACACAACATATACACAGCCAGTTACATATTTACACACAAGCACACACAGCCAGTTACATACTTACACACACACACAGCCAGTTACATGTCAGTCAGCAGTTTTTTTTATTTTTAAGAGACCATAAATATTTTAAATTGTCCCCCTTCCCTTCTGCTTTACCTCAGTAGTGGAGGGGGACATTTCTGCTGCAGCCGGATCTTTATTCATCTTTCATCGGCACTCACACACTCTCGCTCTCACTGACATACACACACTCTCGCTCCCAATGACATGAACACACTCGCTCACACTGACTTGCTCCCACTGACATGCAAACACTCACACTGACATACACACACTCTCGCTAACACTGACATGCACACACTCTCGCTCTCACTGACATACACACACTCTCGCTCCCAATGACATGAACACACTCGCTCACACTGACTTGCTCCCACTGACATGCAAACACTCACACTGACATACATACACTCTCGCTAACACTGACATGCACACGCTCACACTGACATGCACACGCTCACACTGACATGCACACGCTCACACTGACATGCAAACGCTTACACTGACATGCACACGCTCACACTGACATGCACACGCTCACAATGACATGCACACACGCACAATGACATGCTCACGCTCACAATGACATGCAGACACATTCGCACTGACACGCACACACACACTCACACTGATATGCACACACTCACTCACATTGACATGCACACACTCACTCACATTGACATGCACACACTCACTCACATTGACATGCACACTCTCACTCACACTGACATGCACACGCTCACACTGACATGCAAACACTCGCAATGACATGCACACACACTCGCACTGACATACACACACTCACTCACAATGACATGCACACACTCACTCACACTGACATGCACACACACTCACTCAGTTAGTGCCGTATGGTTCCATTAAAAATTTTTTTTAAAAAGTCTTATGGGCTATAGCCCCAGATATTTTGGAAACCTAACAACGCCTCTGGATGCTGCTATTGTTGAAATGGTCCCTGGGAAACCCATGTGTGTGGAGTCTTTCTCTGATTATCCCCCAATTGGTAAGAATCAATGGCCTTGTACTGTCTTTCAAAATTATAGTACAACTGGCAGTAATAAAGGGAACAAGTGGTTTTGTCCATGCATTTATATCAGAAGCTTTGCTTGGGGGATGGAAAGCATTACTTATTACATGCAGTAATCTAGCACGCATGGGATATTTTTTTTCCCCTTGATTGGAGGATACTAAACAAACCTGTACTAGCCACACTTGGCACCAGTGGTGTATCTTGATTTTGTGCTGCCCTAGGCAGACAAAATCCGGGCACCCCCCTACCCAAGCTGCACACCCACGTTACACACCTAAGACATGCCCCATTATTCAGACTCACATCAAGCTCACACTCCCATCACACTCAGTCACACACTCCTACTCCCATCACACACACTCCGACTCCCATCACACTCAGTCACACACATTGTCTCCCATCACACACACTCTGACTCCCATCACACTCAGTCACACACACTGACTCCCATCACACAAACTGTCTCCCATCACACACACTCTGACTCCCATCACACTCAGTCACACACACTGTCTCCCATCACACACACTCTGACTCCCATCACACTCAGTCACACACACTGTCTCCCATCACACACACTCTGACTCCCATCACACTCAGTCACACACACTGTCTCCCATCACACACACTCTGACTCCCATCACACTCAGTCACACACACTGACTCCCATCACACACACTGTCTCCCATCACACACACTCTGACTCCCATCACACTCAGTCACACACACTGTCTCCCATCACACCAACACTGTCTCCCATCACACCAACACTGTCTCCCATCACACTCAGTCGGCACACTGCACGGGGAGCCGAACAGGCAGCACGGAGGTTTCTCTGTGCTGCCTGTTCGGCTCCCCGTGCAGCCCCGCAGGCAGTGCGATGGTGAGGGGGGATCTTCCGATCCTCTCTCACCTCCGTCTCTGCCTGCAAGCGCGGTCTATTTTTTTTCTTTAAAGGGCCGCGTTTTTTTTTTAATTTTAAATTTTTTTTATTTTTATTTTTTTTTCAGTGCTGGGGGGCACTGCCGCCCCCAAAATTTGCCGCCCTAGGCATCCGCCTAGGATGCCTCGCGGTAAATACAGCACTGCTTGGCACAGCAATGCTTTTAATATATTAGCTGCTTTGTGGCTTCCCTCTGACTAATATCTTGCATGAACTTATCCCTGCAGGTCGATTTGCAGTCAGAGACATGAGGCAGACGGTTGCAGTTGGGGTGATCAAAGGTGTGGACAAAAAATCTGCAGCTACCGGGAAAGTGACAAAATCTGCTGTCAAAGCTACAAAGAAGTAAACTGATCTTGAATGTTCAGGGATAGACATCCTGTTTCCTACACTATCTGACATATTTAATAAAATGCAACTCTACTCTTGACTTCAGTCTTGCATCATTCTTTACAGGGCAGTGGTACACTGGCAGCTTAAACTGTAACCAGGATAAGTTCTTTTTCAGTTGCAGTAAAAATCTGAACACTACTGAAGATAATGATTTGACAGTGGCATACCATGAAGTTTTAATGGGGTAAATAGGACCTTGGTAGCTATGTTTGACAAGGGGGCTATATAGTTCCCAAACACAAGGGGTGTACCCCCAGACCATTCAATATAAGACTTTTGGCTCCTACAAACACATTTATTGTCCCCAAAAACACATCGATAAAATTCAACACAAGTTATGTGGTGTATTAAATGGTAAAAACTGATTTGATGTGATTTCTAATCATATCCAGCCCCTCTGGTGTCCAAGCATCTTCTTCAAGGGACAGACCCAACCAGCGGCAAGATACTATGACCAACTTTGTACAAATAACTTTTGCCCCTGTTCCGTGGGAAGTTTGTCTCTCTGTTTAAACGTTGTATGTGTAAAAGGAAATTAGGGGTATTCAGTAAACACGTACTACACCATATTTGTGTGTGGGGGAGGGGGGAATATTCATAGTATGTATTAACTCCTTTTGTGACACTAGGATGTTCTATGCTGTCCCATTCTGATCCCAAAAGACTAGGCTGGCATAGCATGTCCTTCAGTTATTAGCTCATCGCAGCTCTGAAAAGATTCCTTGTCTCATCTTAAAGGTGGTTTTATAATAAGGCCACCTGACTAGACTAGCATCCATGTCCTAGTCTTATAGTAGGACATCTGTTCAAGGGTAGTCTTATCAGACCTCTAATATATGTATTTTTCAGAGCAATGGCACTTGCAACCTTCTCCACCCAAAGGAGAAAAATTATCAGTCCACCTCTCATGCATGTACAGTCTGTCTGCAAAAAAGACATTTACTGTAACTTCACCCTAGCTAATTTTTCAAATGTGTAGTTTAAATAGAAACTCCAATTTTGATTTATTTTTGTATAACAAAGCTATAAATTGTAGCTGACATTACTATTTAAAAATATGTACATTAATGAAATGTTAGGCATGAGGTGTATTGTATGCAGTCTGTTACTGCAATACCAATCACCACTGATTTTCAGTAACAGACAACCTGTAAGTTGATACATGAACGCATGTGAAAAAAAATTCCACCACAACCTTTAACCCCTTAAGGACAGACCCTTTGAAACATTTGGCCATTCTGGACAATGGCTATTAACATTTCTGTGCATTTTTGTGTTTAGCTGTAATATTCTTCTTTGACATTTGCTGTAGCCACACAAATTTTTATCAGGCCAAGAAGGGCTTGCTTTAGATACCATCATTTTGATTGTATCTTATAATGGAGGGGAAAACTTTTTATGACTTGTTTAAAAAATCTTTTAGTTTGTCTACAAAAGCTAACAAAAAAAACCCCTGCAAAATCAATTCTACTACTTGTTCTGAGTACAGGGATATGTAATATTTGCAACACTTATAGATGAAATTTGACACAAGACACAACACGAGTATGAATAATCCCCCTTTCCCTTAAATGGAAGGGCACTTTATAATTGATAGGAATTAAGTCACTATGTATAAGATAAATAAATAAATGGAATATAATTGCACCAGGTACTTATAAGGAATATACTTGACATTCCTCTTCAGGGCAAGAAATGGAGAATTTTTCCCTCTCTTTCTCCTCTCTCCTCAACTATTCAGCCTCCCGGGAATGGATATAATTTTGAGTCTTTCTACCCCTCAGAGGGTGCGAATAGACTTCTCGATGTGTATAAAGGGAATTTCACATCGAGGTATAGGGAGGCCAATGTCTTCTGATAGAAGTCAGTGGCCAATTATCCCGAGGGGTAGGGGTTCTTTTCACCCTTTTACTCTCAGGACAGGGATAATCTTGGGGTTATATGTAGATGGTTATGATTGTCTTATGTATGTAAGTTGTGTTGTGATTGATTCATTGGAGCAATTCCTGAGGGGGACGGGGGTCAGGTAACCTGGTAGATATAAAGTTCTGTACAATAAATGCCCGGGGGATTAACTCTCCACAAAAGAGGTCCTTAGTGTACAATTTTCTTAGACAAGAAAGAATAGACGTATGTGCTCTACAAGAGACGCATTGGAAAGCCGGGGACGAACAAAGAATGATTTCCAAAAACTTCCCCTTAAACTTCAGTGCGTCTCTGTCTGATAAAAAGAAAAGGGGGGTAGCAGTAATGCTTAGCAAAGAGTTAACAGTAGAAGTTATCCATATAGAGAGGGACTCAGAGGCCCGTTACATCATTCTGATTTGCAAAATCAACAAATTAATGTATACAATTGCAAACTTGTACACCCTAATTACTCTCAAATACATTTTATCCAGAAGACACTTGCCAGAATTGAGAGGATCAGGCAGGGATCTGTAATACTTCTTGCAGATCTGAATTGTGTAATGAGTACAGAGCAGGACAGAAAGACTATAAGAGGGATAAAAAACAGCAAACGAGAGAGGGGCAGTTCTAAGAAATTAAGGGAGCTAATTAGAGCACATGCCCTCCTGGATCTATGGAGAGTATTCCACCCTGAGGAGGCGGACTTCACCTGTTTCTCCAAGATAGTAAACTATTTTAAGGAGAATAACAATGAGATCAAGAGTACAACAATTTGGTGCGCATTTAAATGCGTGGTGAGGGGAGAACTGATAAAGATTGGCAGCAGGGAACAAAAGAAGAAAACAAAAAACTTAGAAGAACTTTACGTGGCACTAGACTCCCTCACTGACCTGAATAAATCTAACCCAAACAAAGAAGTAACAAGTAAAATACAACAGGTAGAGCAAGATATAAATGCTTTGCTGTTGGAAAAAGTTAATATAGGGTTGGAACGGTTAAAGAGGAAGTGGTATTACGAAGGAAATAAAGTTAATGCCAGGATGACAAACAGACTGAAGAAGCTTAAGGCCAAAAAGATCATAGAGACCATCAGAACCCATACCGAGACGTTATTATCCCCAGAAAAGATAGGAGGGGCCTTTAGGGACTTCTATGAATCACTTTACAACTTACCGGGAGGACCCTCGGAAGCCCAACTATCAGATTACTTTTCCCAGATTGCATGCCCCCAGATGGATGAGATACAACTCTCTATACTTAATGAAAATATTAGGGAGGATGAAGTGGCTAGGGCGATAGATGGCTTAAAACTAAATAAGACACCTGGTCCGGACGGTTTTAATAACCTGTTTTACAGAATTTTCAGAGATGACTTAAAAGTAGAGTTAACTAAAACATTTAATGAGATAATGGATAATTCTAATGTACCACCAGAAATGCTGCAAGCAAATATAATAACAATACTTAAAGAAGGCAAAGATCCAGAATTAATAACGAACTATCGTCCCATTTCTCTATTAAATACAGACATAAAAATCTATAGCTCTATTTTGGCTAACAGACTTAAGTTGGTTGTTCCTTCTCTGATCCATCCGGACCTGGTGGGCTTTATATCGGATAGATCATCGAGTAATAACATAAGAAGACTTATTGACGTTCTGGATGCGGTCCAACAGAGACAGGTACCCCATCTGGCCCTGTCTCTGGATACGGAGAAGGCGTTTGACAGGGTCAGATGGGGATACTTGAGGGAGTCTCTGAAGGCCTTTGGATTTTCAGGTAGAATCCTGGGTTCAATCATGGCACTATATTGCTCACCCGCTGCAAGGGTACTGGGAGGGGGATTTGTTTCGGACTGGTTTTTTCTTTCTAACGGGACAAGGCAGGGATGCCCCCTGTCCCCACTTCTATATGTCATCTCTATAGAGCCCTTAGCTATCCATATACGTCAGAATGCACGCATAAGGGGCTTTGGATTCTCGAAAGGGGATCTAAAGGTCAATATGTATGCAGATGACGTGATACTGACTTTAGAAGATCCAGTGAACTCGCTGAGAGAACTGTTACTGGAGCTAAAAAGCTTCTCTGAAGTCTCCGGATATAAGCTTAACGAGGAGAAATCCGTGCAATGTTCCACCATCAATGGAAGACATCTTGAGAAAACATTATAAGTTTAAATGGGCGACGAACATTGAATATTTGGGCATTAAAATAGTTCCCGATCCCTCAGAAATAGTGGAAGCCAATTTCTTACCATTGTTGACAAAAACCAGCAAGCTATTAAAAGATTGGAATAAGATGTTCTTCTCTTGGTGGGGACGAGTTAATATAATTAAAGCATATATCCTGCCTAAATGGCTTTACCTGTTCCGCATGATCCCCTTGGCGATACCTAACAGCTGGCTCGCTTTAATGCAATCAACATTTAACATATTTATCTGGAAAGGGAAAAGACCCCGAATGAGCTTGGAACGTCTTAGAAGGAAACCTAAACAGGGCGGGATTTCCCTTCCAGATATTTATGAGTTGCATAACGCTATTCTCCTTTCTCATGCCCTGTTTACACAAAGATTGAATGCCACCGCAGAGAAGTGGTACGGTGTTGAACAAGATCTTGTTGGTACGAGCAATTTAAATTATCTTTTTTGGAGTTTAAAAAATAAAACCAAACCCAAAATGGCCTATGGCAGTATTGTATTGGAAAACCTTCTAGATAGCTGGACTAAGTTCAAAAGGGAATTCGGGTTGGGAGATAAGCTTGTAACTTGCCTCCCTCTAGAGACCCTGGCTTACAATAGTGAAGATTTGAGTTTGAGGAGCTGGACAGACTGTGGCATCCTTAAAATTGAGGACCTGATAAAAGATGGGGTAATTAGGTCATTTCCAAATATAACAGAAGCACACCCCTCTCTAAATAGAGAAGTATTTACATATTTACATATAAAAGGATTCCTCCAAGCACATCTATATAGGGACCCGAGAATTATAGTTAACAAGCTAAAAAACATCCTAACAAAAGGAAAAACTAAAGGGCTGATCACTCTGTGTATGGACTTAAGGAGAACTAAAGAGGTGGAGCGTCCACCTACAGCTATAGAAAAGTGGAATAAAGTATTACATACGGATATTGATCCGGAAGAGTGGACAAATGCTTTTCAGAAGGTGTATAAGAGAGTGAGCTGCTTGAACTTAGTTGAATTACAGTTTAAACTTATAAATTGGTGGTACTTAGTACCAATATACCTAAATAAAATGTACCCGGAACAACCTAAGGAATGTTGGAGATGTGAAGTTCACCCCGGCAATATGCCCCATATATGGTGGACGTGCGAACCAACACAGAAGTATTGGAAAATGGTTAGTCAGAAAATTACTGAGATAAGCGGGGGGAAGCTTCCTTTTAAACCTGAAGTTTTTCTACTTCATTTAACTTTCCCAAAAATGAAAAGCCAAGAGCTGGATCTCATTATACACCTTCTGTTAGCAGCTAAGCTATCCTTAACTAGGAAATGGAGATCCACCTCCTTACCGACATGGGACCAAATTAAAGCTCAGTTATTGTATCAGATGAAAATGGAAAAAGGTATTAAATAATATCAGTCAAGCGCCCCGGAAAAAAATGAAAACTGGGACAAGTGGATTCAGTTGGTCTCCCTAAAGGCATTAGTACGGACTCAGTGTGCGATTTTTAGTGGGCCTGGACCGGAACCCTTGGGGATTGTTCCTCTGAATAGTGTGTGAGGATGGGTGACGCGGGGGAACACGAGTAGTAGTTCCCCTGCGTTACCTGGAGAGAATGTTTTTTGTTAGTGGATGAGTGGGGAGAAATAATAAAGAGTAATGGAGAGGATATGGTAAGGCAGACTTACCGGGTCCTCAATGGCAACTTATAGATGAGAAAACGGTTTGAGGAGGAGGGAAAGAGAGGGATAGGTAAGGGATAGATAAGGGGAGGAAAGAAACAGAGGAAGATTGGAATAAGAGGGGATACTATCCCACCTAACGTCTACCTGCCTATATACTTACAACCTGTAAGTTGATACATGAATGCATGTGAAAAAAAATTCCACCACAACCTTTAACCCCTTAAGGACAGACCCTTTGAAACATTTGGCCATTCTGGACAATGGCTATTAACATTTCTGTGAAGTTTTGTGTTTAGCTGTAATATTCTTCTTTGACATTTGCTGTAGCCACACAAATTTTTATCATGCCAAGAAGGGCTTGCTTTAGATACCATCATTTTGATTGTATCCTATAATGGAGGGGAAAACTTTTTATGACTTGTTTAAAAAATCTTTTAGTTTGTCTACAAAAGCTAATAAAAAAACCCCCTGCAAAATCAATTCTACTACTTGTTCTGAGTACAGGGATATCACCCATGCATAGGTTTATTGGGTTGTTTGGGGGCTAAAAGGCCACATCTGGGAGGTGCACTTTTTGATTTTCCAGCTTGAATTTTGACATGCAGAAAACCTGTGCCCATTTTTGAAGCCAGCCAGTGTATTTTACTCCATCAAGCCATATATATTTGACAACTAGACACACTTGGCCATTTCAAATGGTGGTATTTTAACAATTTCCATGCACCAATTCTACCACCAGCCTTTGTCAAAGTTTGTGGTTTATTTTTTTTTCACATTATACTTCAGACATGAATTCACAGATTTTGGTATGTCACTGCCAAATACCCCAATATGTGTTAAACAATGTCTGAGTACAGGGATATCATCTGGAGGTGGGCATTTCCAGCTTGGAATTTTGACATATAGTCGGCCTCTGCCCATGTTCTATGTGGGAGATTTTTGAAGCCGGACAGTGTGTTTTACCCCATAAAACCATTGTTATTGTAAAGGTAGACACCCTAGGCCAGGGGTGGCCAGTAGCAGCACCTCCAACCTCACGTGTACGTACAAGCAGCATCGGTGGAACGAAGTTCCCTGACAATGCTGCTGATAACGTAGGATATGTCCCTCTACCCTGCGCGTGACATGCACGGGTGCGAGGGAGGGAAGATTTAAAAAAAACACTACCTGCATGGAGTAGCAGCTCCAATAGTTGTCCAAAGCCCCAGTATAAAAAAAATTGTGTTGATTGTGTGTGTACTGATACATTCTATAATCTGTGAAATAATTTGATAAATTACACTGACTGTAATATTTAGCAGATCAGTTTATAACCTAATAAATCCAAATAAAGATATAGTATAAACAAGTGTGTGTAAAGTGTCACTCTGTTTTACAGATTATCAACACACACAATAAAAGTTGACCAGCGCTATTTAAAATAATACATCATATACAAAAAAAAATATCCACAAAAAAGACAAACAATTAAGTCCAGTTTAATTTACTTCCTTTTTTTTTTTTTTTAAAGAGAAAAAAAAATATTCAGATAAATAATATCCTTAAATATGTATTTGTAAGTGTGGAACTGTGTGCGTGTTAGTCTGCCTGTGTGTGTAATTGTGGCTGTGTGTGTATATACAAGCAAATATGGTAATTGTATAAGACGACCCTTATCATAAGACGACCCCCCAAACGTTGGATATTCCTTTAGTAAAAAAAACTAAAAGCCTGAATAGAAGACTACCCTATAGGCAAAAAGTTTAACTTGTATATATTCACATGTAAATTGCTTTTTCATATCATATCATAAAAATTATGATATTAACACCTTCGCGACAATGGACTTGTCACACACGTCCACCGGGAACTCTGTTCCCGACAATGGACGTGCCTGGCACATCCTGTAGTGAATCAAGTGGTTTTCGCCATCAACGATGGCGAAAACTGCTTTAATGGTGCTGGTCTATTGCCTCGATGTCGATGCAATAGCCAGCACCAAAATGTATTTTCTGGGGCACCCACTATCGCCCCACGGAGCGATCGTAGGAGCCATATTGACGGAGCAGCATGCTTTGTCATAAAAGTCCCAATGCGCAGACATCCCCCGCTAGCCACCAGGGAGAATCGGGCAGCTGGGGGACGTATCGTGCAGACATCCCCTGGCTGCCCCCACTAGCCACCAGGGATCGAGTCACAGGTGAGGGGGGGGGGGGACAGAGCAACAAGGGGAGGGAGGTGGGAAGAGACAGAAACAAGGGGAGGGAGGGGGGAAGAGAGAGACAAAGGGAGGAGGGCACAGAGTAACGGGAGAGAGACAAAGCTGGGGGCAAGAGAGAGGCAGCATTAGCACATAAGAGGAAATAAAAACAAGAAATGCATTTGTTGATGTAATTTTTTTATTAAAATAGCAATTTACATGTGAATATATACAAGTTGAACTTTTTTCCTACAGGGTAGTCTTAAATTCAGGCTTTAAGTTTTTTTCCTAAAGGAATATCCAAAGTTTGTGGGTCGTCTTATAATCAGGGTTGTGTTATAATCGAGCAAATACGGTAATTGCTAGGAATTAAGATGTGATTTAAAAACTTTAGGCCAAAATAGCAGAGTTGGAAAACTTCTCCCATGCAGCTAATTGAGAGAACTTTTCCAACTCTTCTACATTGGCTTAAAGTTTGAAATTCCCATCTCTATTCTCTCTCTATTCAGTAGATCATATAGTCTAATAGTGTGCACTACTGTTCCTATCCAAGTAATATACTTGGACTCAGACACATGAAGTTCACCCACAGTCAGTACAAATATATAAATCTCTTTTATTCTAAAATATAGGTTATAAAATCTAAGGAAAGCCCACAATTTGTGGATACACTAAATGAAAAAGATGCAAGTTAGAGACGGTGCAAATGTAAAAACTGCTCTCATCCACATGTGGGGTAAAAGCCTTAGGGCTTAAGTTTTATGTGACAATTCTTATATGTAAAATAATTATTGCGGTAAAACAGACACTGATATAATACTGCTCCAACTGATGCTGGGCACAGTGATGACATCACGGTTCCAGAATTGTTGTCATGGTTGCATGTTAGCATTTCTAGGACGAGTCAGTTGTATCTTTTCAAACTGCCTGAGAATTCCGGAGGACGATGTGAAGAAGAGGAGGACTTCCAGCTACTTCTGAAGCATTTTATATATTATATATTACATACATTAATATACATAGACTTAATATATCACACATTATATTATATTTAACCTCATAGTAAATAGAGTAAATATTTTCACATAGTTGTAGATAATTTTTTATTTATCTTAGTTACATATCAGATAAATACACATATTTAAGTAATTTAGATATTTTAATTAACTTCTTTCTGTTACATTTTTTTCACTATGGGTAACAGATATACCAGGAGATGTGAGAAAGGGGAGACTGAGAGCAGCAGCTCTGGGATTCAGCAGTAAGTATAATAAATCTATTGTAGATATGGGTAACACTAATTTATCTGACCCTCACTGAATCACATCAGGGATAAAAACTTTAACTCCTAATTCTGTCCAGCTACTCTGAGCGTACAAATGTATGCAGTGACTAGTGACAGAATGCTAGGATAAGACATCATATCACATTATTGTCAGTATGGAGGGCCAGCAGGTATCAATGGAGAAACTTCCTTTGCTAATATCTTTCACATTCCCATTCTGCCAAGGGTCTCTTTTTATGCAACATTAAATACTAATTATATTTGTACATATGCACAATGTTGGGAAGTATTATTAAACTATAGGGAAGTGTTTAAGACATGATAAAAATAAAACTGATACAAGTCGCACTGCAGGGATGTCGTGAAGTCTCCTACTCCAAAAAGAAGACAGCTGAACAACATGGAGACATCTAGTCAGGAGATGAAGGCGTCCTGCACACTCCCTGGTAACAGACTCTACATTGTACTTCATATGGATTGTGTCAGTTGCATTAAGCATTTTGTTATGCAATGTTCCTTTATTGAGAAATGATATGGGTAAAGAAAATAAACTAAATTCATGACTGAACAGATTAATTAATGGCTTTTATTAATATTGCAATAAAGAACAGCCTCGATGGAATAAAACCACTTAAAGCTACAAGCAAAGTGTCCCTGATACAAATATAAGCACTGGGGAGTAAAATAAGTAATTATATCCAATAGTGAAAGCCAACAGTATGACACGTGTAACCTGTTCGATGGACAGGAAACACCATGTCCAGTTAAAATCTACACATCTAAACCTAAATCTACACAATCTAAACCTAGACAAGAAGATAAGGGAGTGTCTTAGCTAATCCTATCTGGGATCTAATGCACATTGGTCCTATGACCACCTAAATCCTGAAAACAGTCAGATATGGGAAGCAAATCAATGAGACTTATATAATGGGGATAGCCCCGGCTGGAGTTTAGGTGATCTTTTCTGGCTGTGTTTAAATGAGCACAGTGTTTCCTGTTCTTAGTGCAGGTTACATTTTTTCAGTGCATTAAGCGTTTGCAAATATACATAATTTATTGTAATAAAATATATCTTTTTTTTTTTTTAATTTAACTTTTGCCTAAAATATTTTTCACACATAGAAATACTGTAAATGTGAAGGTTTTTCTTTTCTTTTTGGTAATTATATGGCAGTGTCTGAAGCTGCACATTGCTATGTTTACATTTTTTATGCAAATGCAGTTCAAGAAAGCGATCCTCCAGGAGAGAGAGTGATGGGTCGCAAATGTACAGGCAAGAGGAAACACCTGGAGGAGACTAATAGCTGCAGTCCTACTGTTAATCTGTAAGTGCAATAGATTTATTACTGATCTGGGAAATACGCATTAATCTAAAATGTAATGAGTAATTTACAAATATATTTTGAGTTATTGTCTTTTAAATCTGCCTCATAATGACTGAAAAAGTGCCTAAATATAAGGTAACAATATAGGAAAAACAGTTTTCCTAGTAAATGTTCCTTCACATGTAAAAGTTTTTCAATTTTATTAAAAATGTTATTGAAAAAATGCATTTCTTGCTTTTATTTCCTTCATTTGTCCTCCTCCTATCACAGCACCCACAAGACTTGCCACAGTTCATATATGATTTGACACTGCACCCATATTACACCCATAGTACTTTGCACTGTACCCAGATAGCACCCACATGGACTTGCCATGCACCCATATTGCACCCACATGGACTTTCCACTGCCTACATATTGCAACCACATGAACTTGCCACTGCACATACGTGGACGTGCCATCCACTCTCCCCCAATATTTTAGCATTCCCTGGTGTCTAGTGGAGGATGTCTGTGCACTGCCCAGGTGCAGAGGTGGCTCTAGACTTTGTGAGGCCTTAGGCGAAAGTCGAACATGAGGCCCTCACGGACACACATTATTAAATAAAACATATGCAAGTGATAATAAAAATGAACTGTAGAAATAGCATATTTCAAGATCAGACTCAAATCCCAGCTTCTAGAAACGAACAGCTCCTAGAAATGTATTTGTCTCATAATTATTCTACAAACATCTATAAACATTTGGTATAGATAAAATTGTGTGCGGCTGACTAACTCACATTGTTATTGCTGTGTCCTAAATGTGAACACTAACACATATCACACAGTCATTCATAGACACACTCAGTGAGCACACACTGACTCACAGACACACTCAGTCAGCACACAATCACACTCAGCCAGCACACACTCACAGATACACTCAGCCAGCACACACTGACTCACAGACACACTCAGAAAGCACACAATCACACACTAACAGAAACACTCAGCCAGAAGGAAAGGTGCTCAATGTTGAAAGTGGTCTCACAGACCACGTTGTGCTGGAGGCATGGCACTTTGTTCTTCCTCACAGCACCGGATGCACTGTGATTTAGCCATTCAATATGCCAGAATTTTGCCAATCAATATGCCAGGATTGAGCCATTTTATATGCCAGGATTTAGCCCCTTAATATGTCAGGATTTACCCCCTCAATATGCCAGGATTTAGCCCCTCAATATGCCAGGATTAAGCCATTCAATATGCCAGGATTTTGTCCCTTAATATGCCAGGATTTTGTCCCTCAATATGCCAGGATTTTGCCACTCTATGCCAGGATTGTGCCCCACAATATGCCAGGATTTTGCCACTCTATGCCAGGATTGTGCCACTCAATCTGCCAGGATTTTGCCCCTCAATATGCCAGGATTTTTCCACTCTATGCCAGGATTGTGCCCCACAATGTGCCAGGATTTTGCCACTCTATGCCAGGATCTTGCCCCTCAATTTGCCAGGATTTTGCCACTCTGTGCCAGGATTTTGCCCCTCATTATGCCAGAATTTTGCCCCTCACAATGCCAGAATTTTGCCTCTCAATATGCCAGGATTTTGCCCCTCATAATGCAACTATTTTGCCCCTCACAATGCAACTATTTTGCCCCTCACAATGCCAGGATTTAGCCTCTCACTATGCCAGGATTTTGCACCTCACCTCATTATGCCAGGATTTTGCCCCTCACTATGCCAGGATTTTTCCCCTCACCTCATTATGCCAGGATTTTGCCCCACACTGTGCCAATATTTAGCCACTCATTATGCCAGGATTTGCTCGTTTGTGCCACCCTCCTCCCCCCTTCCCTAGTACTTACCTCTACGTTGCTCTACATTGTTTCCTCCGTGCACCTTCTCTCCTGCACGGAGGAAGGAAGTTCCAGTCGCGTTTTTTTTTTTTTTTTGAAACTTTATTGAAGCTGCGCGGGTTCAATAAAGTTTAAAAAAAAAAAAGAAAACGCGATCGGAGCTTCCTTCCTCCGTGCAGGAGAGAAGTTGCACGGAGGAAACGTCCCAGGTTAGTGTAACAGGGAGCTTAATGGCAGCGTTAAGCTCCCTGTTACATCAAAGGCAATAAGGTGAGTTAGGCAGCCGCGAGGCCCCCGTGAGTGCGAGACCTTAGGCGGCTGCCTAACTCGCCTAATTAGAGAGCCGCCTCTGCCCAGGTGCACAGACATCCTCTTCAGCTGCCCCCTGAGCTCTTGAGTAGTTGGAGCATCATGTCTGACCTTTGAAGATGCTTGGGGGCAGGATTAGGGGGAGAGAGGCAGTCAGAGGCAATTACGGTTTGTACATATACAGTGTTGGGAATTAGTATTAGACTACCTTTTAAGGAAGCGTTTAAAACATGACTAAAAGAAAACTGATGCCAGCTGTGATCCCACTGCAGGAATGAAATGAGGACTCCTTCTCCTAAAAGAGGAAATTCGGGCAACACGGACATATCTCGTCTCATAAAAGAACTGCAGCAGGCCAAGAGAGACTGTAAAATAGGACGAAAGGAGAGGGAGAATTTTTACAGACTCCTTGGTAAGATGCCCTGCTTTATAGAGATTGCTTCTGTCACATTAAGATTATTTTGGCAAATATACATCATTTATTATGGATAAGCCATTATTAAATATAAAAATATAAAACGTTTTTAAATTGTGATAAATTCCCCCAAATAGCAACTTTTTTTTCCTTTTTCTTTTTGACACTCAGTTTTGTTTAATCAATCATGTTAATTTTTAGGTTATAACATCATTGTGTCTTTTATAAAGTAGACATTTCATATCTATTTGTTTAATTGTTCATCTTTCGATGTTCCATGTCTTCTATTATAATATACAAAAATAATTTTCAGTGAAAATAAAAGATTGTGCAATAAAATACTGTATTTAATTGCATGTTAACATTGTGCAAATTTTATAAATAGATATACATAATGTTATAGTTTTCAATTTTTACGATTTTCAATGTGAAAGCATCACTTATACATACATTCCTACAGTCATCCATTCCTTCATGCATTCATACATTGGTCTTGTGGTAAATAAAATAGCAACTTTTATTGCACCTTATTTAGAAATATTCACGTGGAATTTCCATTTGCTTTCAGCAATTACTTGGACAGTGTTTGAAGGTACAAATTGTTATTTTCTTTGCTATTCTGAAAAAAAAAAAAACATTTGTAGCAGTCACCAAAGCCATTGCACAAAAGCTTCTATATATATATTAAGATCAGACAACCTTGTAATTATAATTTGGTAGATTTACATATGTGCTGTTCTATAGCTCGTCTTCACCATGGTAAATGTTTAAGTGAGTGGTAGTGAAAGAGATTCAAGGGGTAAAGTCCTCATGAGGTCTATTCACTTAAAATTAGGTGACAATTGAAGCAAAAGTCAGATATTAAAGGATAACTGTCGGGGTAAAATTCAATTCGGTTTAATTGAAAGATTACATAAAATGTATACATATTAAATAGAAATGCTTTAATGAATGAGTTAAAATAAAGTAACGTATTGAGCCCTCTTTGCTTGTATAGATCTATCAGGGGGCAGCCATGTGTTTAGGATCTTGGGTCAAATGAGTCATTTATGCCACCAGATTTAGCTATATAAGCAAAGAGGGCTCAATAAGGAACTTATTTATGTAATGCTTTTCTGTTTAAAATGTGCACACTAGATACAATATTTTAATTAAACAGAACATAATTTTTGCTGACAGTTCTCCCTTACTAGCTCAGATGGATAAATTCTGCAAATTATCTATTTTTGTAAATATTAATGTCTGATTTTTTCACTTCACTTGCAGATCTCTTGTTAGCTCACTTAATAGACTCTATAAAGTTTTTACAGACCCTAGGAAAACTCAGCGACAGGGAACCACCATCATTTGACTGATCATTTAAACCCTGATGATGTCACGGATGACATCATCAAGGTGTGCTTCAACATCTATGCTGTGCAGTTTCTCATCTGTCAGCAGGGGGCAATAGAAGGTGGCCCCAAATGACATAGAAGAGTACAGGTCAGAACTTCTACCCTGCACTCACAAGGGACACAGAGACCACTGATGATGCTCTGATTGCAAAACAGATTTTGCCATCATGAGTTCCACAGCGACATTATAATGACAGAATAATATGACATGAGTATATGAAGGGGTTAATGTATATTTCACATTGATAAATCCCATTAAGAAAACGTATTTTATTGCAGAAGATGAAGTCATCAGGGATTTTTTATCAAATGACAGATGCCTGCGGATATCAGACAAGGTATTTCTTTAATTTTCAGAGTGCTAGAAGAGACAGATTAACAGACAGATTTTGATCCATCCATAGCTTCAAATTATACTTGTCATTTTACCTAGAACAGGTGACACACTTTGAGGGTGATGGTAGATGCAGAATAGCATTAATGCTATGTTGGTCCAATAATAGACTGGGTTAATTTAGGGTCTTGTTTTATGGCATGGGTGACATATAAATACCTCATGTGACAGACACCTAGCCTGGAATAACAGTTCTTTATCCACCCAAATTTCACTCTTAGCTTGTAACGGATGCTTTTCTCCTTCTAGTACCTTTTGGCCATGGTACTTGTCTACTTTGTCAGAGCCAGGATCAGTACAGAATACTACTGCCAGCTTACATTTTTTTGTTTACTGTGAGTATTTTTACATACACTCACACACTTAGGATTATTACACTTCTATCATGCCTTCCAGAATGTTATGTTATGCACCCTATATTTTATCTCTCTCCACGTAATGTAGTCTCCTCGTTTTATGACACCCAATCCTTTCCCCCTGATTACAATTTCCAATGTCCTTTCATTTTCCTGTTGCACTTTACAGCCCTAGCAAAACAATTTATTCCCTCCCCTACGACCCACCATGTCATATTTACGCCCATCCCTGCTGTATGTAAGCTATACTGATGATGTGGTTTTATAGAGATTTTATTAGGTCCTTAACTCATTAGATCTCAAACCCACTGCTATTTTACTAAAATACAGTTATTAAACTATATGTCTTTCTAATAAGTGACAAATTTGGGTAAGATGAACAGATTGTTCTTCTTGTATGATTTCAGATATATTGCAAATTGTATGGAGGAGGACGATATGTTCTATGAGGATATCTTTGCCTGGGCTCTAGGCAATGAATGGGACCCCCAACTACCCCAATTCCTGCTTCTAAGGGATGTGCTCTGGAAGAGGCTATGTTACCGAGCCTATGTGAAACCAGAAACTTGCGAGCAGGTTTGTGTTAAAGCATGATGGGGAGCATATTGTGTATTCGAGTAGAAAAAATTCCTGGAAATAAAGTGATAGACTGAAAAAGGATAACATTCTCAGAAAATAGAATGGGTAAAGAGAGGTTCCTATAAAGACAATCACATAGTAAAAGGATAACAATGTTTAATCCAGTAATTTGATGGAGAATAAAAACGGATTGTAGCAGGGTATAAAAAGTTGAATGCCTTAGTTATTTTAGTTTGTATAGCAGCATTTATAGTTATAGCTTGCAAAATATGTTATAACTGACTATTTTATAATAAATGATTTCAAAAATCCATGAACAAGTACTTAAATCTTACACCACTCAGTGCCAGGTCAGGACCCTAACAGCACATGTACTATTTTTTTATTGTATCAAAACAAACTGGTTTTTATTTTTTTAATAAAATTACAATAAGCTATTATCGAACTATGTTTGAAGATTGTATTTCTTTATAAAATCTTTTTATTTATTTTAAAAATATGGAATTTTTGATTCCATATAGATGATGGCAGAAAAACCATCCCACTGGGTTTGGAAAAGAAACAGAAGACCCCATCATAACTAGAGACCATCTGAGGGAGGAATATGAATTTGATCTTCGTGGGCCTGGGTGCAGTCCTCTGATATGCCCCATTTGCAGCACCCCAGAGGACAATAACAACTAGTTCTCTTTTACCACCTGGCCTGTCATCTGCCAAGCACCCACAGCACTAATTATCAAGATCCTTGACCCTTGTGAACCATCAGTAGGCCAGAATGTTCAAACCCTGCCTAGAGAGCCAAGCAAGATTTCATCATACTCCTCTTCCTCTATATAATTAGTTTAGTAATGCATGCTCTCTGCTCTCCTGTGTCACCCCTCCTGTCCCCCTCTGCTGCCCAGTGTCACCTCTGTCCCTGCTCTGCTCCCCAGTGTCACTCCTGCCTCTGTATTATCTATATAATAAGTCTGGCTGTGTATGAATGGAGGGAATGGTGTATAATTCTGTGTGTGAATGGAGATATGAAAGATGTGTGAATGGTCAGTAACAAGGGTTGAAGCCTTGATGTGGCGTTACTGCTCACATGGGTATCCATGTGCCAATTCAACCAATCTGACATGGGCGAGAAGATTGGGGGCAGGAATGACACTGGGTAGCAGAACTGGGGCAGGGGTGACACTGAGGAGCAGAGCTGGGGCAGGGGTGATTCTGTCTCTTTATATAGTAGCTAGTTTAAATTATTAAGAATGTTGGTGATTTTTGTAAAAACATTTGAATAGTTAAAGCATTATAATGTCTGTGTAACTGCTGCCGTTTATAAATATTTTAATGTATTTTACATATTAATTCACAATCAGAAGAAAGATATGAATTTTACCGTTCTCTGGAGCTGGCAGGGTTAATCCCCCTGTTGTAATCATGCAGATTTTATACATTGGCAGCTCTGACTTTGCTGAGAAACTAGCGCACACGTGGTTGCCGCTTGTGCCCTTTTGTGCTGAGCTGTCTAATCTGTAGTTTAAGTGATTGTGATGGTAAGAACTGTATTTCTGGCCGAGGTATTTTTTTTGGCTCTCTCTGTATCATGAGGATGGCAGGCCACCAAACAAAATGGCGTTGCCTCCAGTCAGTCCTGCAAACTCCTTCTTGCAGGACATAATTGTCCCTGAAGAACCTGCTGGTGTGGAATGGAGCTCATTCCTCAAACAGCTTCCACGAAGGAAGATATCACGTAGATTGTGAGAGGAGAGCTGCTTGATATCAAATCATCAAGAGTTGAGGATAATTTACAAATATGTATATCGATGGACTGCCTGAATTCCAAACTACAGGTGCAAACGCTTAACTTATTTCAGTTATCTCACCAGGTTGAAGACCTCGACACCTTGACAAAAGATGCAAACTGCCTGTACGTGACATCTCATAGGAAATTCAACCTGCAGCTCTTAAACATAGGACACCTGACACATCCTGCGTTTTGAAACAAGCACTTTCAGTGCTCAGCCAATATTGCTACGATGCCTCCGTGTGGCGGCATTGTGCAATACCGAAATAAAACGCTGGTGGCATTTCCATCGCTTTGGAGAGAGATTTAAATGCCGTTTTTAAAGAAGCAGCGCGATTTAAACGAGCATAGAAAACTAATTAAATTGCTTCCTATTGCTCTGTGTGAGTTGCTGACCTGCCTCGCAAGACGAGGCAGTCAGCAACACTAAAAAAAAAAAGCAAGATCTTGGTCACTGTGTGATCAAGATGACTCTGCCCTAGCTGCTTCCTGTGCTCTGGAGGCTGTAACTATGATGAGGCAATCTGTAACTGTCAGTCAGTGCAAGGCAGTGGTGATTGCACAGATGAGCATCACAATTGCCTGGTCTGATCAATATTTGTAAAATGTTGATCTGACCACTTTGGATCTGCCTCCCTCTCCTCACATGTGTTTTAGTTAGGGAGAGAGACAGATCAGTGTAGTAAAATAATTTATAACAAATTATAATTATGGAACAATAAACATTTTTAGGGGTTAATTTTTTTTTGTTCTGTATTAATTTTTTTACACCAGCTAGGGGGTTAAATGTAAAGTAAAAAACCGTTTTTGAGGTTTTTTGAAGCTGTCTGAGCGCATGGCAAAGATGGTTTGGTGAATGATCAGCATCACCATTTGCTTGGTCAGATCAATATTTGTGAAAATTGATATGACCAATTTGGATCTGCCTCCCTCTCATCATTTACATTTTTGTTAGGGAGAGAGACAGATCACTATTAGGGTTCAAATTAAATTTTATAAAATTGTGAGACCCAAGGGCTTTTATAGAAGCCATTTGCTGTGTATTAACCTCTTCCCTGCCATAAATCACTGCACAAGCTTGCACAGCAGCACATTTTTTGTTTTCTGACTTTTTTAAGGGTTAATTGTACTGTATTACAGTACTACAAAGGCTCTTCTAAGAGCTATTGTTGCCACAGATCACTGCTTACGCATTGATTCTGAGGCCGATTTTGGACCCTGCTCAATTTTCTGTAACTTTATCTAGTGATGTATCAGTGGCTGCTGAGCCCTTGCCACAAGCAGTCGTGGGTGTCTCCTTTAAAAAATAGATGGTTTGGTGGGGGTAAATTACATTAGCCGGCTTCAAAGATATCCCAAATAGGACATGGGCGCAGGTTGATTATATGTCAAAATTTCAAGTTGGAACACTGAGATGCGCACTTCCCAAGTGTGCCCTTTCAGCCCCAAGCCAACAAACCTGTACGTGCATGTCAAAATTCCAGGTTGGTAATCCACACCTCCCAAATGTGACCTTTTAGTCCAAAACAAAACAACAAATCTATGCATGGGTGTTATCCTTGTACTCCGGAGTTGATGTTGAACAGCTATTGAGGTGTTGTTCGGCAGTGACATAAAACAGGATCTGTGAATTTATGCCTGAAATATAATGTATGTGGAAGAAAAACACACCAAAATTACTACCTAAAATTTTTACAAAGGCTGGTGGTAGAATTAGTGCATGGAAGGTGTTAGAATACCACCATTTATATTACCCTGGGGTGTCTAGTTTTAAAATATATGTTTTTTTTCGGGTAACATACATTGGACAGCTTCAAGAATGACCCAAATGGAACATGGGCGCAGGATGAATCCATGTCAAAATTCCATGTCAAAATTCCAGGTTGGTAATGCACACTGTAAAGGAACCCATATATAATAAATGAGCCCTGTGCAGCTTACTCCCGAATAAATAGCCAAAATACGTTGCAAAGTGAATATAAAATCCCAGTTTCCCAAACATGCAGGGCCCAGACTAATGCCAAACACTCTTTCTCAACGGTGGCATAACTGACCTCTCTGGGTATAAGTTTTCAGCTCAGATATGCTACCGGATGCTCCAGGCCATCGTTCCCCACTTGACTTAACACGGCTCCCAGTCCGAACATTGAGGCATCTGTGTGAACGAGGAATCTTTTAGTGTGGTCAGGTGTCGCCAATACAGGGGTTTTTACTTAACGCAAGCTTGAGTTTCTGGTAGGCCTCCTCACACTCCGGAGACCATACTACTTGCCTAGGTAGCGACTTTTTGGTAAGATCGGTCAGGGGTTTGGCTGTGGCGCTATAATCTGACACAAATTTCCTATAATAGCCAGCTGTTCCCAGAAAGGCCATAACCTGTATCTTGGTGCGTGGTTGGGGCCACTGCATGATAGCCTCAATTTTAGCTGGCTCAGGCCTCTGCTTGCCTGACCCTACCCTATGGCCTAGGTATTGGACCTCGGCCATGCCTACATGACATTTTTCTGGTTTCAAGGTTAATCCTGCCTCTTGAATCCGCTTGAGTACTACAGAAATGTGCTCCAGGTTGGCCTCCCAAGTGCTGCTGTAAATGGCTATGTCATCTAGATAAGCACAGGCGAAGCCCTGAAATCCCTCTAAGAGCCGGTCTGCCATCCTTTGAAAAGTAGCTGGGGCATTCTTCATCCCAAATGGCATGACCTTAAATTGGTACAAGCCAAATGGGGTGACGAATGCAGACTTAGGAATAGCATCAGGCTCCAAGGGGATTTGCCAATACCCCTCGCACAAGTCAATAGTGGTCAAGTAATTCCCCCTGGCCATACAGTCTAATAACTCACCTACCCTGGGCATGGGGTAGGCATCCGTAACCGTACGGTCATTAAGCCTGCGGTAATCCACGCAAAAACGAGTGGTATCTTCTTTCTTTGGTACTAATACCACTGGGGAGGCCCAAGGGCTCTGCGAGGGTTCTATAACCCTTAGGTCCAGCATCTCCTGAATTTCTTTTAACATGCTATCTCTAACTGCCTCAGGAATTCTGTATGGCTGCTGTCTCAAAGGTACCCGACCTGGGGTCTCCACCCGGTGGACTGCCAGCGTCGTGTAGCCCGGGAGAGCAGAAAACATATCCCGAAATTCCCGTAACAGCTGAGTAGCCTGTGCCCTTTCCTCTGGTTTCAACTCCGGTCCTAGTCCAACCTGCTCCACCCCGGTGGATTCTTTGTGGAGCAAGTTGGGCAAGGAAATACCCTCACTATCTTCAAACGCCGGAGTGCATACTGCAGAGACTTCCTCTGGCCTCTCAAAGTAGGGTTTCAACATATTAACATGAAAAGACCTGCGGATCCTTTCATTGTTACAATCTGTTACGATGTACGTTGTGTCGCTGACCCTGGCTACTACTTTGTAGGGCCCTTGCCAAGAGGCCTATAACTTGTCTGTTTTGGTCGGTTTGAGGACTAACACTTTTTGATCTGTCTCTAGAATACGATCTCTAGCTCCCCTATCGTACCAGTGTTTCTGACATTGTTGAGCCGCCTGCAGGTTTTCCCTTACCGATTGAGTAAGCGCCTGCAGTCGGTCCCTCAACTCTAAAACAAATGGTACTATCGGCGTGCCTGATTCTCCCATATCCCCTTCCCAGTGCTCGCGAACCAGGTCCAGGGGTCCTCGGACTCTCGTTCCATATAACAGTTCGAAAGGAGAGAATACGTGGATGCCTGGGGTATCTCCAGGTATGCGAACAGCAGGTGGGGAAGAAACTTTTCCCAGTTCCGACAGGTCTCTGTGAACGTGATTAGCATCTGTTTTAGAGTGCCATTAAAACGTTCGCAGAGCCCATTCGTTTGGGGATGATAGGGAGAACTCAGTATGGGTTTTACTCCGCAGCTCTGCCAGAGCTGCTGAGTAACTACCGCTGTGAATTGGGTCCCTTGGTCGGATACTATTTCCCTAGGGAACCCAACTCGAGTAAATACTTTGATGAGAGCTTCAGCTACGGTTTCAGCAGTGATATTAGGTAAGGCTATAGCTTCCGGGTAGCGTGTAGCATAGTCCACCACAGTAAGAAAATATTTCTTACCCGATGGACTAGGCTTACTAAGGGGGTCCTACCAAATCCACTGCCACTCTGAAAAAAGGTTCCTCTATTATGGGAAGAGGTCTTAATTTCACCCGGGGGTGGTCACCCCTCTTTCCTACCTTTTGGCATACATCACAGGTTCTACAATAATTTTGTAAATCTTGGGTAGCACCTGGCCAAAAAAATGTCTGAGTCAACCTATCTCGGGTTTTCTTAATCCCTAGATGTCCTGCTAAGGGTATATCGTGGCTAATCCGTCATAACTCTGCCCTATATTTGCGGGGTACCACTAACTGTTTTTTCATCACCTGTCGGGCTCCCCTCTGTTATCCGATATAGCAAACCTTTTTCCCACTGGAACCTTTCCTGTCCTACGCCTCCCTGGGGTTTATCTGCCTCCCTCCTGTACCCACTTAAAGTGTTATCCTCCCTCTGAGCCTGCCCAAAGTCGGTGGGAGTGCCCCAATACATGTTAGGACTAGAATCTACAGAAGCATTATTAGTGCCTACCGGGTCATCCGTGGAGTGTGAGGTGTCCATAGCTCGTGCCTGTTGTCTGGTTGTGACTGGGAGCGCTCCTGCTGTAGTCGGCTGTATGAAGTGAGAAGTCAAGCACCCCAAATCGTTTCCCAGCAAAACCTCCGCCGGTAACTCTGGCATGATGCCCACCTCCACAGCCTTAGCCCCGGTGCCCCAGTCAATGTGTACCATGGCAGTGGGTAACTTGTAAATAGCCCCCCCACCACCCTTACAGCCACGGAGCATCCATTATGTTGGGACGGTTTGACACTGTGTGGTTGTACCAGAGTTATCGTAGCTCCTGTGTCTCTCAGTCCTCTGGCTTCCTGCCCATTAAGTCGCACGGTCTGTCGATGGTGCGCCCGATTGTCATCTGCTGCTTGAACTGGGTGGACCTCGTGTAGCATGGACCAATTCTCTGAATTAGTGTGGTCCTCCCCTTGTGTAGAATAGTTGTAATCCTCTTGTACACAATAAGCAGCTGCTCTCGTTGGTGGGGCTGGTGCTCGCCCCCATCGATCAGTATTACGGTGTGGACAATTAGGTTTTATGTGTCCCACCTGCTTACACCCAAAACACATCGGTGCAGTTTTCTGAACCCCAGTGAAAGTAGGTTGACTCACCAGTGGTACAGGTTTCGGTTGCGGTGCTGGAGCATGAGCGTGATACCGCGGTCGAAATCCTGAAGCTCCCCAGTTGTGATCTATCCGTCTGCTCACCATGAAATTCGTCTGCTAGACGTGCTGCCTCTTCTACTGACAGCGGCTTTCTGTCTCTGACCCAATCCCTGGTATCTGTAGGGAGTGTGGTAAAAAAAACTGCTCCAATAATAACAATTGTATTGCATCCTCCAATGTAGTGGCATGGCATCACTGCATCCAGTTACTGGCAGCGCGGTGCATGCGGAATGCCCACTCTGTGTAAGAGTATTTGCCCTGCTTCTGGAGCGACCGGAATTTTCTCCTGTGTGCCTCTGGTGTAACTGCATAACGGGCTAACAAAATCTACTTCACTTTTACATAGTTTTGCATGTCCACATCAGGTAGCGCTCTAAAGGCTTCTGCTGCTCTGCCTGATAGCTTGCTGCTCAATATTGCAGGCCAATTAGTTTTATCCACATCTTCTAATACACACTCTTTCAAAGTCCTGCAGATAATTATCAATATTGATTTCGCTTTCTATAAAAATTTTAAAAGCAGCATAATTTATCTTACGTGGCCGCCCCATAGATGATCCTGGTAGTGACAGTATATCCATTTGTGGTGATCTTTCTCTGGTCTCCCGTGCTTCCCGGCGACTCTCTTCTTCCGAAGCTTGTGCCATGATTTGTACCACAATCTCTGGTGCAGGATTCGGTCCTACCAAGCAGAATCTCCATCTCACATCTTTCTGAAACTCTGTTTCTTCTGCGTTCGCCATTTGTACCTCGCTCTCCAGTAATTCGGCTATTATCGTGGCTTACGGCTTTTTGCTTGCCACTATGCCTCGAGCTTCCAGCAGTTCTTTAAGTGTTGTTCGTTTCAGCCGTTCATATCCATGCGATATTCACTTCCTTTTCGGTTAAATGAAATAAATCCATTCTGGAGAAATCCTGCCGCTTGCCACCAGTGTAAAGGAACCCATATATAATAAATGAGCCCTGTGCAGCTTAATCCCGAATAAACAGCCGAAATAGGTTGCAAAGTGAATTTAAAATCCCAGTTTCCCAAACATGAGCCGAGACTTCATAAAGGGGTAATATCAGTGTGTTTAATCAGCGTTCAAATCATTGTTTTTATGCTCTGCCAGAACTCCTCCCCACATCTGGAGAGATAAATGGATTACAGTATAATCCCAACCCAGCTTCCCCCAGCACACCAAATACAGTATTAAGCTCCCAATGAAAACAAACATTTGAATTATTCACTCCACAAATTACAGCTGAAATAGCCCTGACTGATAACCTTCCTGACATTAATTAAGATCCGCTCCCTTGAACCCTTAAACTAATTACTTTTAATCCATAACTTACCAGGATGTCTCAGGCTATAGCCCATTGTCCTATTGTCTTTGGGATACATCCTGAGACACCCTGGAGCCATCTCAAAACCAGCAGTCCATTAGCAATGCAGAAACTCATGAACGGAGCTAAATATGTATATAAAACAAGTTGATTTAAACAGAACTCTTCCTTTCGCCACACACACCTCCCAAATGTGACCTGTTAATTCATGCCTAAAGTACAATGTATGTGGAAGAAAAAGACATTTTCTTACTGTAAATTCTATTTTCCTTAACACATTGGCAGTACCAGTGGGTAGTGTCTTTCTTCAGGACAAGATAGCCTGTAAGTTTAATGTTTGTTAAATAACGCCCCTTTACCTTCCTTCCAGTATATAGGTCAGCAGCTCCGGAGGATCCTCAGTTCTATACAAAAGACAAGAAACCGATACAATGCCAAAAAATGTTTATTCCAAATTAGGGAGGGAAAATGGTACTGCCAATGTGTTAAGGAAAATAGAATTTACGGTAAGAAAATTTATTTTTTCCCTTGCACACATTGGCAGTACCAGTGGGATGTAGCAAGAATAACCACTAGGGAGGGACAAAGGGCACCACAGCTGAAAGCACCTTATGCCCAAATGAGGCTTCTGAGGATGAGAAGATGTCCAACCTGTAGTGTTTTATAAAAGTATTCACAGACGACCAGGAAGCAGCCTTACATATGTCTTCAGGCGAGGCAGAAGCTCGTTCCGCCCACGAGACTGATACGGCACGAGTTGAATGGGCCCTTATGGGAAATGACAGAGATAATCCCAGGGAGGTGTATACCAACTTTATGGTATCTGTAAGCCAGAGGGCAATAGTAGCTTTAGATGCCGGTAATCCCTTCGAGGCACCCTGAAAGTTCAAAAAAAGATGGTCTGATTTTCTAAAGGTTTTGGACCTATCCAAGTAAATTTGTAATGTCCTTTTAACATCTAGACAATGCCAATCTCGTTCCATTGCATTAGACGGGTTCGGAAAGAACACAGGTAGAACAATTGGTTGATTGATAAAGGTTTTGGAGATTACCTTGGGTAAAAAAGAAGGTTGGAAATGTAGCACCACTTTATCCTGGTGAAAACGTACGCAGCCTTCAGAAGACAGGCTTGAAGTTCCCCTACTCGTTTAGCCGAAGTTATGGCCACCAAAAATGCTGTTTTAAAGAATAAAAACTTGAAAGAAACTGAGTCCAAGGGTTCAAAGGGGGCCGTACAGAGTGCCTGCAGTACCTTGGAGAGATTCCAGGTTAGAAAATAGGACTTCCGAGGAGGGCGCTGCCATGTAATGGCTTTGATAAATTTTCTTACCAGAATAAGGGATGCCAAGTCTTGGAGAAGAAAATGACTTAGTGCTGCTATATGTACCTTGAGTTTTGATACGCCCAGGCCTTTCAAATAACCGTCCCTCAGAAACGATAATACCGAATCCATAGAAGGAGACAGATCCAAGATCCCATGTTCCTTCAGCCATTCCAAAAATTTTCTCCAAATTCTCAAATATGTTCTAGCCGGAGAAGGTCTCACAGAACAGAGTAAAAATGTTGCCATTTCAGGATGTATTCCTTGATTTTCTAATATCAACCTTGCAGAAGCCAGGCCGTCAATCAGAACATCTGCAGAATCTCTTCCGTGACCAAACGGTTCTCCAGGATCGTTGAGGATACCGGCAGGATCCAGTATGATATGGCCATGCTTTTGAGGTCCGAGAACCAGCTTCTGTTCGGCCAATATGGAATAATTGCCAGAACTCTTGCTTTGTCCGCTCTGATTTTTGACAATACCCTGGGTATGAGGGCTATAGGAGGGAATACGTATGCCATCCTGAAATCCCACTTTATTGACAGGCCGTCCAGGATAAAGGGATAATCCCCTGGATACAGGGAGGCGAAAACCGGCACCTTTGCATTGCAACCCCTGGCCATTAGATCGACCTCTGGACGTCCGAACCTTTGAGTTAAAGCTAGAAAGATATCCAGATGAAGAGACCACTCTGTCTGAGACCAACGGAATCTGCTGAGATCGTCTGCAATCACGTTGTCCTTGCCCCTGATGTGTGTTGCCGCTATGTTTGATATGTTGCGTTGGGCCCAGGCCATGATGTCTGCAGATAGGAGTTGAAGGTACCTGTTCTTTGTACCGCCTTGGCGGTTTAAATATGCCACTGTGGTGGAATTGTCCGATTGTATCCGCACTGATCTTCCCATAATCAGAGGAGCAAAGCTTTCCAGGGCCTTTATTACCGCCAATAATTCTTTGTAGTTGGAAGATTTGACGTACTCCTCTTTGAGCCATTTTCCACTTACGAATTGGGAGTGAAGGTGGGCTCCCCAGCCTTGTTTCGAAGCATCTGTTGAAATTGTGGTCCACTGCGTGGGGCGAAATGACACTCCCTGTCTTAGGTTCCCCTTGACTGACCACCAACTCATTTGTGAATTTACCTGTTGTGAAAGGTAAAAGGGCCCGTCCAAATCTGTTTCTCTTCCTGACCACTGAAGAAGGATGTCCCATTGGAGGGGTCTTAATTGTGCCTTTGCCCAAGGAACTGCCGGAATGGATGAGGTTAACAGACCCAGAGTACTCATCGCCTCTCTGATCGAACAGGAAGGGGAAGCCCGTAGGACCGATACCTCTTTGCAAAGCTTCTTTATCTTGTGCTGAGGAAGAAAAAGAGAGAGATTTTGAGAGTCCACTAGAAAACCCAGGAATAACGTTTTTGTTTTTGGTATCAAGTCGGACTTTTTCCAGTTGATTAGCCGTCCTAGCTTTTGTAATACTCCAACCGTGGTGGTGATGTGGGCAGAGAGGACTTCTTGGGAACTTGCTTTTAAGAACCAATCGTCTAAATATGGGACCAGAAAAATTCCTTTTTCCCTTAGATGTGCAGTGACCGGAGTAAGGATCTTTGTAAAAATTCTTGGAGCCGATGTTAACCCGAACGGGAGAGCCTTGAATTGGAAATGTATAATTCTGTTTCCTGATAACAGGGCAAATCTTAGGAATTTTCGGATCGACTTGTCCATCGGAATGTGTAAATATGCTTCTTTGAGATCCAGGGTCGCCATGAAGTCGCCTTCCTGTAGCATCTGTGTTACTGAATTGATCGAGTCCATGCCAAATCTTCGATAAATGACGCAGGTGTTTACCTTTTTTAAATCCAAAACCGGTCGTACCGACCCATCTGGTTTGGGAACCAGAAAAAGCCTGGAGTAAGTACCCCTGAAATGGAGATGCGGAGGAACATGTTTGATTACCCCTTGTTGGAGCATTCTGGAAGCTTCTGTCAGAAGTGCTAGATTATTTTCCTTGGAGACATACGATGAGATTGTGAAGTGAGGAGATGGAAGATGAAGAAACTGGATTCTGTAGCCCTTCGAGATGGTTCTTAAAGTCCACTGGTTGGAGATGATCTTTCCCCACTCCTCCACATAACCCAGCAGCCTTCCACCCACTCTGTCAGAACTTCTTTCTTTTATCCTGAGGAGTGTTTTGTTTGTTGGGACGAAATTCCTTGTTTTGGTGACGAAAATTACGGAACCTGTCAGGTTGAGAAAAGGGACGTTGACTTTTATAAGGATACCTCCTGTTCCACTGATAGGGTTTCCCTTGTGGTAGTGATGTAGATTAATTTAGAAATAAACAAAAATGTTTAAAAGTCTATCTGTTCCTGTCCAAATCTGAGATGAATAAATTGCGTATACGCAGAAGTAAGTTCACACTGACACATGCAGTTCAGGTTAAAATAACTTCGAGGAAATTTATTAGCATCTGGTAAAATTCAGGCTTACAAGCCCTTATAAAAACAGAATGACATCATCATTGAATATCAGATAATAACAAATAAACATCATTAATTGGGTTAAATGTTAAGTGGCTGTGTCAATGTCCACCCATCAATATGATTAATTGGCCCAAAAACTAAGTGGTTAGCTAGGTGTCCTCCCACCCAGAGGTGGTATTGTTCTGGACACGGGTGTGGACGGATGGCTCAAGCACCATCTTTCCCTGCACGAGGCTTACTCGGTGGAAGGGGGGGCTTGGGCATCATTTTGCGTAGTTAGTGATGTCAGTCTCGTGGTCGGGTGCAAGGTTCTTTTATGAATAGAACATTTCATTTGGCCGGTGTTCTCATGGCCTTCAGATTATACTATGTTGCAAATTACAGGAGATTCAGTAATTCCGGGGCTAGTTATGTCCTTAGAGAGAAAATACAGTCTCTATTCATTATACTAAATACTGTCAGGAAATTCTGTCATGTAATGTGAACAAAATGGAGGGTTAAAATGGAGTTAGTACAATAATTCAATACAGGTTTCAATAAAGATTTTTAATAATTCTACATCAGTCCCCCCTATGAAATGTTAGATTCTAAAAGATAATCTTTATTTGTTAGTATCAGAAGACGTGTTAACCCAAAGGCACAGAAACCCCGTGGCCGCTAGCTTGGTGTTATTGCAAAGTGCAATCCTGTCCCTTCATCTGTCCCTAGTTGGCTAACTCATCCGTCTGCTGGGCACTCGAACGCTTCACTCCATGGGTATCCCGCAGTGGCTAGCCCACCACATCTCCACACGGTAGTCTTTCCCAAACAGACAGATGCTGTCCCTAAGCTGGTCCCTACCTAGAATTCTTGCACTTTATCAATAAAAGGGATAGTTTGTAGCGGTATACAGGGCGAGTTGATATCATGGAAATCTTGGTCATCAACTGTGAGATGTGTGAAAGTGGGTGCCGCTTGGTCTACAGTCTTCAAGAGGAGTTTTCTCAGACAAGGGAGGACACAACAAACAAGAAGAGCAAAAATAAAAAGAAAAATTAGTATTGCTATACCAATATGCATTAAAGCCTTTTGCCATCCTGTCATCCAACCAAACCATCTCTCCCAGGGATCCTTTATCCCAGAATTCCTTTTTAACTCTTCAGAGAGCTCATTCAACTTCTCTATGGCTAAGGTAACTTTACCATTAGGGCCTGTGTTTTCTGGAATGTAAGTACAACATGTCATGGTGTCGGGCAAAATTTTACATATCCCTCCTTTTTCGGCTAGAATCATGTCTAAAGCCATTCTATTCTGGAAGGACATTTGGGACGTAGCCTGCAGCTGTTCGGCTAAGCCCTGGAGGGCATCCCTGGTGTAATTAACAGAGCGTTGTTGGTTGTAATAAATGTAATTTATCCAATTTAAATTCTTGTTTGCAGTGACTATGGTAAAAAGTGATTCAAACCCTGCAGCAACTTCATCTCTTGCTTTAAACTCATTGGGCACCCCCCTAGGCACCCCAATGGCATCGATATAAACATGAGGGTCAAAACTGCCTTTAACTGGGGCTTCACGCTTTACTTTGGTTGGTGTGTGTTTGGACTCATGGGTGTCGGGGTGTGTGTCAGAGATAATGTGTATAGGCATGATGGCTTTGGCCAGAGTACACTCCCCCCACCATTTAAGCAAACTGGCTCAGACCAAGATCACAACACTTATCGGCACGTCCGCAATAGATGCAAGACTCAAACCAAACTTGCCAAGACAACTTATTTCTCTGAACGGCTGAATAGAAATCTAGCGAACCCTACCAAATTTTGGAGCGTCATAAAAAACATGTATGACCCTCCGCGCCGCTCAGAACCTACCACAATTAAGACACATAATGAAGTTCTAAAATCTCCAGTGGCAATAGCAAATGAATTCAACAACTACTTTGTAGGATGCGCCACAGCTCTTATAGCAACACACCACAATGAAGATCATGCCACTTTTTCTATGGCAGACAAGTCCCTATCGATATCACCCTGGCCAAACACATTGCTGAATTTGAATTTACTTCTATATCAGATAGTGAAATAGCAGTGCATCTCCTCAATCAAAAAATGAAATTACAGTGTGGGCCGGACCTACTTCCGTCAATGCTACTGAGGCTGAGTGCGCCTGTTACTGCGCGACCCATTGCCTGCTTAATCAATGCATCCCTGTCCTCTGGTTATGTCCCCAAAGCCTGGAAAAAAGCCAGAGTTATCCCCATCCACAAAAATGGAGATGTAAACTTGGTGTCAAACTACAGGCCTATTTCACTGCTACCCATACTTTCTAAAATCCTGGAAAAATGTGCCCATGATCAACTGTGCGAGTATTATCAACGCTCCAACTATCTAACCTCGCTTCAATCTGGGTTTAGGTCAAATCACTCCACGATAACTGCCCTCTTAAAGGTGACCAATGACATTCAGAGTGGCATTGAGAGGGGTGAACTCACAGGTGCAGTTTTCCTTGACTTTGCAAAGGCCTTTGACACGGTTGATCATGAGCTGCTGCTAAACAAACTAAGTTGTTCCGGTGTAAATGAGAGGTCGCTCTGCTGGTTTCGTTCGTACTTGTCTGATAGATCTCAATATGTGTCCATTGCTGATACTGCCTCCCTCCCGTTGCCAATTAAGTGTGGAGTGCCTCAAGGATCTGTTCTTGGGCCTCTGCTATTCTCGCTATTTATAAATGATCTACCCTCGGTATGTGACCTGGCTCGTGTGCATATGTATGCTGATGATACGGTCATTTATACTTGCGGTACTCAACTATCGCAAGTGGAGTCCGTGCTACAGGATCAGTTTTCTAAAGTTGAAAATTGGATAGCCAACAACAAACTATTCCTCAATGCTGAAAAAACTGTGTCCATGTTGTTTGGGACAAATGCCAAACTACTTAAATTAAACAATCCTCAATTAACCATCAAGACCAAAACCAGTTATAACCTGACCCAGGTAAATTCATATAAGTATCTTGGCATGTGGCTAGATCCAAACTTATCTTTTGGTCTCCATATTGATAAGCTTGTGTCAAAGCTATATCCTAGGATCGGCTTTCTGTATAGAAACAAATCTAACCTAGATTCCACGGTAAGGAAACGTATTGTGCAGCAAATGTTGATGCCGATCTTAGATTATGGAGATGTTGTGTATGATTCTGCCCCGCAGACCCATCTCGGTAAACTCGACACTATGTACAATACATTGTGTCGTTTTGCGCTACAGTGTGATTATAACACGCATCACTGTAAAATGTTAAAAGAGTTAAATTGGCTGACGCTTGCCTCCAGGCGTGCTCTCCACCTAGCTTGCTTAGTGCATAACCACTTCTCTGGAACGCTCCCCCCCTACCTGAGCGGCATGCTCGCTCTTACTCCATGCACATCCCACAATCTCAGATCCTGCACCAACCCTTCACTAGCGATTCCCCACTTCAAAAAGGAAGCAGGTAGAGGTGCGTTCTCTTTCAGAGCGCCTCATATGTGGAATAGCCTTCCTGTTTCTGCTAAATCAACCTCTACTATAAGATCCATGAAAATAAGTATCTCCCAAATCCTCAAAACAGATTGTACCTGTTATTAGTTTACAAACTCTTTTGTATACTGTACATGTTGTTCCTTTTTGTATCAATAATGATTTACCCTGTATGTTCCCCTTCCAACTTGTTTAATATATATATGTATGTATGTATGTATTTTTGAATCTACTGTTAAATGTGTAACTCTGTGTAACTCCATTCTGGACTGGGTCCCCAGGACATACTTGAAAACGAGAGAAATCTCAATGTATTTTTCCTGGTAAAACACTTTCTAAATAAATAAATAAATTCTTTGTCCATTCTGGATCTTAGCTGTAAATCCCCACACAACCAGTAAATATCCCCTAAAGATCTGGTATGGAATTGTAGAAGGTTCATGGAGACAGTTCTGTAGATGGCACAATACCCTTTAGAGAAGTTACCCACAAATTTACCAATCCCATCATAATTAGCATAACAGGTGTAATTACCTTTATAAACTGTAACACCATCTGGGGGTTTGCAATCCTTGGCTAGAAGGGGATATTCTACTGTCCATGCTTTACATATGGACCTGTTGAATTCGTAATGATAGGCAAAAAGACTCAAAACACATTCTTCTACATCTACTGGCAAGGTTAAAGGCACGGTGCCCAGGTGAGGCCGGGCACCACCACACACATAGCATGCGGTTCTG
This sequence comes from Pelodytes ibericus, assembly GCA_036172795.1. Lineage (NCBI taxonomy): Eukaryota > Metazoa > Chordata > Amphibia > Anura > Pelodytidae > Pelodytes > Pelodytes ibericus. The sequence goes on from CM069857.1 coordinate 166,310,100, forward strand.
TTATGCTTATTGGCATTATATTTCATCCATTCTAACCATAGATTAACATCGTTAAAACCTGTTTCAGCGGCCATGGTATCTTCAAATGTGGGGTTTGCAATGGCCATCATGTCTTTAAAGGACTGGATGTGTGGTTTCAATGGATTTGAGACCATGTGGGTGGTCCCTTGCCACTCAGAAGAGTGGCACATATCTTTAAGGTAGAAATGCCCTAATTTGTTATAGGAACCCTTTTTCCAATACATTCCCATTACATACTGGTCTGCATCTGTTGGGCTGGGATGCTCAATATTCAGGATTAATTTCATTGGTATACCTCCTCCAGGTTTTCTTAGGGTCATTCTTTGGAGAAGGGATCTACCATGATCATCTACTTTAGATAAAGCACTTTTTGGTTTGTAACCCCAGGCAGGCCCGGCATTCCATACTGCCGCCCCCCAATGGTTACAATTGTGCCCACATTGTTTGTCAACTACACAAACATAGGGGTCCTTTGAATGAGGGATATCTCTATAGATATTCTGAATCTGTGACGTGGGGAATGAGCATTCTACGATGTCACAGTAATCAAAAGTATAAGTAGCCACACGGGTACATGATGAATTATACCAGAAGGTGTACCCACTGGCATCTTTGGTGATGGCTACTTGTTGGGCTTTAATTAAGCTGATTAAGGAGATAATATACCAGAGGTACATGGTTGTGTGGTACCGGCTTCCTCTGGGGCAGGAACTTTCTTACAATGGGAAGCGTGGATCCAATGTGGCCTGCCGGCCAATTTGACGGAGGTTGCGGTGATCAGGAGAACCTGGAATGGTCCGTCAAATCTTGGTTCCAGGGTGTGTTTTCGCACAAATTTCTTGACTAGAACCCAATCTCCGGGAAGCAGGTTGTGAGTATCTGTATCCAAATCGGGATCTGGAATTGAAGAGAAAACTTGGGCATGTATTTTGTTCAAGGCACTTGCGAGTTCAGTTACATAGTCTACTAAAACATCAGATTGAAGCTGCAACTGTTGCGGATAATAACAACCTAGTCTGGGTGCAGTCCCAAATAGAATCTCATATGGGGATAGTGAGTGCTTCCCTCTAGGTGTGTGCCTAACACTGAATAAAGCTATTGGCAGACTTTCTGGCCAGGGCATCTTTGTTTCTTGTGACATTTTTAACATTCTGGCTTTTAGGGTGCCGTTCATGCGTTCCACTTTACCACTACTTTGTGGGTGGTAAGGGGTGTGAAAGGCTAGGGTCACTCCCAGAGAAGTCCAAATTTCTTTAGTCACTGTTTTCGTAAAGGCTGGGCCCTGGTCGCTTTCAATGACTTCTGGAAGTCCAAATCTACATACAATATCTGTAAGTAGACGTTTTGCTGTTGTCTTGGCAGTGATATTGGCCACTGGGTAGGCTTCTGGCCAGCCTGAGAACATGTCCACTATTACTAGTGCATACTCATGAGGCCCACTCTTGGGCATTTGTTTGTGATCAATTTGTATTCTCTGGAATGGATACATGGGCTTAGCCAGGTGTTTCAAAGGCACTTTGGTCGGCTTTCCTGGATTGCATTTTGCGCAAATAACACAGGCCTTACAGAAGTTACTGATCAATGTTGTGATTCCGGGTGCTTCATAATACTTCTGTATGAGGGCAGCCATCAAGTCTTTTGACAGGTGTGCAGGTCCATGTGCCCATTGGACAACTGCTGGATATAAATTTTTAGGAAGGCAGAATTTAAAGTTGTTGTAGTATATTCCGTCCTTTAGGACAGTCCCTCTCTTCTTCCATTTCTGGATTTCTTCGGGGGTAATTGCGGCTTGCTGTTCCCGCAAAATTCTTAGATCAGTAGGAAGGGTCTGTAGGGTAAAAATAGGAACTTCTTCTTGACCGGACACTTCTCCATCCACTTCCTGCAAATTTCTTGCTGCTTGCTTAGCAGCCTGATCAGCCAAATGGTTGCCCTTTGCTTCATCTGTATCCAACTTCCCATGTGCCTTGACTTTCAAGACGGCCACTTCTTCAGGGAGTAGGAGGGCATCCATTAGTTCCTTGATTGCAGAGCTGTGTTTGACTGGTGTACCGGCAGTGGTAAGAAATCCTCTCGTCTTCCAAATGAGGCCGAAGTCATGTGCCACACCCAGGGCATATCTTGAATCTGTATAGATGTTGGCACGTTTTCCTTCAGAGATTTTGCATGCTGAAGACAGGGCTTGTAATTCAGCTTCTTGTGCAGACATTTCTGGCGGTAGAGATGATGATTTGATAACTTCATCTGTTGTGGTCACGGCATATCCTGTGTGGTATTTTCCTTCTTCATCAGCATACCTTGAACCATCCACAAACAGAGTGAAGTCAGGATTTGTTAATGGATTCTCATGTACAGTTGGCAGATGTATTGTTTCCATTTTCATTTGTTCAAAACAGTCATGAGGTGTCTCTGGGTCATAGTTATTCACTATGACCAGGTCTTGGAATTCATTTTCCAGGAAATGGCGTGGCAATGCTTCAAGAAGGTCAGTTGTTGGGTACTTGACAATGCCATTTTCCTGTAGCTTTGATTCATCCATGGTGGCCCATAATTTTGCCATGGGCCCAAGATCATTCCATGATTTTGTTTTCAACTTGGTAACAGGGACATGTGGAATAGCAGTATCCCAATGACGGTACAAGTAATTGAGTTCTGGGGGTAGTTGGATCAGGACCATGCTATTGCCTTCAGAATCACAATAGAAGTCTTGGGCAGTGAGTTTCACCTCCACCCAGTGGTAGAGTTCAGCTTCATAGCAAGGTTCAGGAGTGATGTTTGGCTTGTACCATGTGGTACAGAAGGCATATCCTGGACCCTCACAGAGAGGTGTTTGTTCTTTATAAAAGGTTAAATCAGGATGCATTCTCTTGATGGTCCCAGTGAGAACATAAACCCATAGTGGATACCCCCCTCAGGGAGTGGAAGAAGAGTGGATGGATTAAGAACTTGACATCTGTGTATGGTAATGTTGTCAGGCAGCAGGAGATGACACTGTAAACGTAGGTGTCTAGCGGGAGACACATGCTTGAGCTGAACTTGGTTGATGATGGCAGAGATGTCATGAGGGGCCAATACAACCAAGGGGTGGCCAAGGACCAGGTCTGCAGTTCTTTCAATAAGTTCCCTTGCAGCAAAAACAGCTCTAAGACATGAAGGGGTCCCTCTGGCCACGATATCCAGCTGGCAGGAGAAAAATCCAATAGGCCTCTGGCGGCCTCTTAAATCATTTGTTTGGGTAAGTACTCCTGTAGCATGGCCTTGTCTTTCAGAGACAAATAATTTGAAAGGCTTGGTATAGTCTGGCAGGCCCAGAGCAGGAGCAGATGCAATGGCACGTTTTAGAGTATGAAAATTGTCCAGTGCTTTATTGGTCAGGCAAAATGGGTCTGACTTGAGTGCATCATAGAGTGGAAGCAGAGAGGCTTCTGGGATCCATGCTCTGCAATAGGAAATGAGGCCTAAGAAGGCATGTAGAGATTTTGAGGTCTTTGGAGGTGGAATATCCAGTACGGCTCTTACTCGGTCCCGAGTGAGATGTCTGGTACCTTGAGATAGGCAATGACCAAGGAAGAGTACTGTGGATTGACAGAATTGCAGCTTGAGACGTGAAGCTTTGCATCCTTGTTCTGCCAGATAGCAGAGGAGACTAATTGAACAGTCTTCAGTTGTAAGTATGTCATCTCCACAGAGTAATAAATCATCCACATACTGGAGGAGTACAACCTCTGGATGGTCTGTTTGCCATGGGTCAAGGATGGAGCACATGGCTTTTGCAAATTGACTTGGAGAGTTTTGTGCCCCTTGAGGCATGACAGTCCATGTATACTCTTGCATTTCATGAGTGAAGGCAAACAGATATTGGCAAATAGGATCCAGTGGAACACTGAAGAAGGCATTAGCCAGGTCAATGACTGTGAAGTATTTTGCAGATGGTGGGACGCCAGAGAGTGTGAGGGTTTGACACAATAGGGGTGTCCAGGACAGTTGCTTCATTGACAGCACGGAGATCCTGAACCATTCTGTACTTCTCTGGTTCACCTTTTGGAGTTTTCTTCTTCACAGGAAATAATGGAGTGTTGCACTTTGATACACATTTTACAAGAGCACCCTTCTCCAAGAGTGCTTTGATTTGAATTGAAATAGCTGCAGCTTGAGCTGGTTTTAAAGGATATTGTGGTTTCCTTGGTAATTTTGCTCCTGGAATGAGCTTTACCACCCCAGGTGGTACTCTTAGGTGACCTATGTCCTCTGGGCCTGAGGACCATAATTTGGCAGGTACCTTTGTTTTTAGTATATCAGGAAAATTGGACCTCTGTTCCTTTGCTTCCCCACGGGGTTCTTCTAAATGCAGCATTAGAGGTAGGGAGCACAAGGCTGAGGTGTCTGATTCGGATAGAGGAGTAGACAATTCCACTTGTCCATCTGGGGTGAAGGTGATAGATGCCTGCAGGCGTGAGAGGACATCAGCGCCTAACAGGTTAATTGGGCATGTGGAAGATACTACAAAACGAGCAAGCAAGCTAGGGTAGTTGCCAACTCGTAATGCAGTTGTTAAAGGACTGTGTCTTGGTTGGCCATCCACCCCAACACAAGAGACATCAATATCTGACAAAAATGATGTATCTGGCAGGTCTTGTTCTCTCAAAACACTTCGGGCTGCACCTGTGTCAACAAGAAATGTGGTAGGTCGTCCTTCAATGGGTAGAGTCACAGTGGCGAGTGGCCCCCCCTTATCCCCTGAAGACACTGCCATGACAGGGGTTAATGACACAGGCTTGCCAGTTTCCTAACCATCTGGTTCCTCAACAATTGGAACCGTTTCTGTGGCCTTGGAGTCAGATGCTGGTTTGTGCACTCTCTTGGGTTCTGGGCAACTACTTCTGTAGTGTCCTTTGGCCTTACAATTATAACACGTTACATCCTCAGGTTTGGTGCCTTTTGGGATAGGGGTGGAGCGGGACACCATGAGAGGAGCTGAGGAGGGAACTGAGGTTGGTCTCCTAGGAGTCTGGGCAGATTCCAGACCTCTAGCAACTAAGAGTAAGGTATCTAGAGAGACTACCTTATATTCAGGGCGTGCAGCAATGATTCCCTTGCGTATAGAGTCTTTTACACCTTGGACAAATGCACCTGACAGCATTTGTGAATGAATCTTGTCAGTAAGGTCAAAACCCAAATCTGTAAACATTTGAAACAGTCTTGCATGAAACCTTTCCACTGATTCTCCTTTTTCTTGCATAATATCAGTAAGGCCAGCAGCCTGATCTGCAAGTTTGTCTTTAGCCCACTCTTTTAGCTGACTGCAAAAAGTTACTCCGGAGGGGTAATCAGTGTCACTTATTAGCAGATATGCACTGAGGTGGCGGGACATGCTGGGCCAATATGCATCCCCGGCTTTAATAGCACAAATGCTTAGTAAATCACGCCATGCTGCGGAATAAGTCTTTTGAATCTGAACTATCCCTCGGTAAAAAGGCATAGGCTGCTTTTCTGGGTCAGGGAGTGATTTCATTAGAGCACTAGCTTGAGTAGGATTAAAAGCAACATATTTAGGAGGGGCCTGATCCCCCGATTCCCCCGACCTGCGTGTCCGAAAGGATCATCGAGGGAACGGTGGGGCTGTGACTCCGCATCCACTAGTGAGTCCTGGGATCCCTCGTCATTCTCATCCTCATCTGTGGTCTGGGCCCTTCTACGCAACGGGATCACCTGAGGTGTCAGAACCGGGGGAAATGTGGGATTCCCAGATGCTGGGGTGGCGAGTGGGTTATGAGCTCGGGGTGAATAGTCACCGGGAAGTACCGGCATCAGGGGGCGCTGGATGACTGGGGGCCGCCATATTGGAAGCGTGGAAAGGAGCTGCATTAGGGTTAAGGGAGGAAGTGGCGGCCATGTTGGATGTGGGCACATCCGGGGCAGACTGGGCCGGACTGGGCATGACCGGGGTCTGAGGAGTGGCTTGGAAAAAGGGGTAGGGGTACTTTGGATAGGGCAAGGACATGGGGTATGGTAAGGGGTATGGCCAGGCCAACTGGGTGGGGGCTAGGGCGGAAACAGGGGAGGGCAGGACAGCTGGGTAAGGATTAGGGGAGGAGGTGGGAACCTGGACTGTGGGAGGGGTGAGTAACGGAGAAGACAGAGAAGGATTAGTAGATATGGGTGTAGGAGGAGTTGCCGGAGCGGGTGTAGTAGGATTGGCAATAGCAAGGGAGGAGGGGTTAGTAAACTGGGTGGATGCAGATGGGATGGTAGAATTATCAACAGAGAGAGAGCGTAGAGAAGGAATGGTGGATGTAACATTTAGATTAGACACAGAAGGTAGTGCAGGGATGGATGAGGATGATGGGAATGTTAGGGATGATGAAGGGGAGAATAAAGATCCATCAGAATTCAGGACCGGGCAAACAGGGGAAGTGACGGGATAGGTATTGGGAGGGTCGGGAGTGGGGAACATGGTCAGCTGGCTATCGCTTGTTGCTGACTGAACCTTGAGAATGGACATCCCCTGGGCATCATCTTGGGGCGTTGGCTGAGGGGATGCCCCAGTAACACAATTCTTGTGATATACATACAGTTTTACACCTTTATGATTTATCTCTTCTTCAACCCAAACTTCCTGCTGAATAGCCTTCGCTACTCTGTACCATGCTTCAGTAGTACGCAATAAATCATTATCTGTAAGCTTGCCTTTCTTCTCTGTCAGTAATCTACGCCAGCTTTCCGGTTGTAATCTACCACATGAAGGCACAGCAATTTTACACACTTTAGCAATCTTTTCAACGTTTTTAACCATCTCTTTACCCTCTCTATCTTCAACTAAGTCACACGCGAGCCAGCCCCTACTGGGCTTACTCGCTTCCTGTCCCATATCCCCCTATACAAAACGTCCCAAGTATAGGTAAAGGAAAATGAAACAGAACGTCTACAGTGCTCGACTGCTACTAGGAAGGGTGGGTCCCTCCTAAGTGCGTCTTCCCAAAACGTAGACCAGTCACTGAATCCGTGTACCCTAGGTGGTAGCCACGGATTGGAGCGGGGTGAGAAGTGTGTGACCAATCACTTCTCTCACAAAAAGAAATAGAAATAAATAATATAAATAATACAGAAAATAGAGTAAAAAAAAAAAATGAAAGTAGAGACAGACCCAGGAGTTTGAATGACTCCCAATTAAGACAACATTTAAGACAACATTTAAGACAACATTTCAATTGAAATACAGTGCATGCAACACAGTTCAAATAAATTCAACAGTAATCCCTTTCCTTTACTCTTGTGGCCAAAGCCACCTCCCTCAACCTCGTAGTGTCCCCGCTCGGAGAACGATTTTCGTAAATCTCACTACCAGCGGCCGCGGAAAACAACTAACACCGGCCCGAGATCCGCCAGCCTCCCTCGTTACAGCAGTCCACTAAGTGTGGCCACCTCTATCCTCACTCCCGTAGTGCCCCTATGGACCCACCCATAAGTCTCACTACCCGTGGTGCAGGAAGACAGCAATGCCTGCTCGAATCCACCACCACAAAAATAAAATTCGGGAATGCCACCAGCTTCAGCGCTTCGAAGCTGGAGGGTACCACCCTCTGCAAGCAGAGCAAGGTGCACAATGAGGCGGCTAGCTAGGCTATCAAAGTGACACCACGGGGGAATCCCCAGGAAGCAATGAGTCTACACCCCTCCACAGATTCCCCCCACTCTCTTTTTCTTACTACTGTTAGCTAGACAGCACCTAAAAGAGAGAAAACAGGCAACGAGGGCCCCCCTTTTTCCATACAGTCTGGGCCACGTGACTCCTAAAAGGGGTAAAACAGGCAACAAAAGACCCCCAGGCAACCTCCCACGGGTCCACCCCCCTTTTTCCCAAAAGAGGGAAAGAACAAAACTAACTAAACATAAACCACTAACATACCCAGGCAACAGATAGACTAAATGCAGGTAAACAAATGAGTAACAAGACACCGGGCAAGATATTACCTGTCTTTGATGCCCTCCCGGGAAGCAGTCACAGACACGTGGACGGGTCAATCAAAGGGGCTGGAACATACCGGTGGCTCCTGCAGAAGTCTCTACCGTGTAATCAGAGGTGATCAGTCTCCCTTCCTTCCCCCCCGATTCCTCCGCCCAACAGCGTCTTCCTTAGGACGGCTTACCGGCCAGAGGCCATAGCCCGGTGCCCCACGTTGGGCGCCAAATTGATGTAGATTAATTTAGAAATAAACAAAAATGTTTAAAAGTCTATCTGTTCCTGTCAAATCTGAGATGAATAAATTGCGTATACGCAGAAGTAAGTTCACACTGACACATGCAGTTCAGGTTAAAATAACTTCGAGGAAATTTATTAGCATCTGGTAAAATTCAGGCTTACAAGCCCTTATAAAAACAGAATGACATCATCATTGAATATCAGATAATAACAAATAAACATCATTAATTGGGTTAAATGTTAAGTGGCTGTGTCAATGTCCACCCATCAATATGATTAATTGGCCCAAAAACTAAGTGGTTAGCTAGGTGTCCTCCCACCCAGAGGTGGTATTGTTCTGGACACGGGTGTGGACGGATGGCTCAAGCACCATCTTTCCCAGCACGAGGCTTACTCGGTGGAAGGGGGGGCTTGGGCATCATTTTGCGTAGTTAGTGATGTCAGTCTCGTGGTCGGGTGCAAGGTTCTTTTATGAATAGAACATTTCATTTGGCCGGTGTTCTCATGGCCTTCAGATTATACTATGTTGCAAATTACAGGAGATTCAGTAATTCCGGGGCTAGTTATGTCCTTAGAGAGAAAATACAGTCTCTATTCATTATACTAAATACTGTCAGGAAATTCTGTCATGTAATGTGAACAAAATGGAGGGTCTGTCATAATGTGAGGTTAAAATGGAGTTAGTACAATAATTCAATACAGGTTTCAATAAAGATTTTTAATAATTCTACATCAGTAGAGCCCTCTTGGTTTCAGACATCTGTTTAATAAGTTCTTCCAGGGGAGCTCCAAACAGCTTCTGCCTTTCAAATGGTAATTCACAGAGGGACGATTTTGACGCATTATCTGCTGTCCAACTTCGGAGCCATAAAGCTCTTCTTGCCACAGAAGAGAGACCCATCACTCTCGCCGCCATCTTTAACATTTCTGTAGACAAATCCAACATAAACTCGTTAGATAGACGTAGGTTCTTCAAGAGCTGAGACAGGGACCCCTCTGTAAAAGTTTCCAAGTTGTGTAACCACACATTTTGTGACCTGGAAACCGCCGTGGCTGCCAATGCAGCTTTACACTGGAACCCCATGGTTTGAAATATGCGCCTGCAAGAAGTTTCGGCTCTTCTATCCATAGGGTCCTTCAGACCTGACAGTTCTCCAATGGGGATAGTAGTCTTTTTTGATAGCTGTGATACTTGTATGTCCACCTTTGGTAGTTCTTCTTTGGTCATCAGGTTGGATCATGAACAGTTGCTTGAAATGCCTTGAAATAAATGCCCGCTTGCCCGGGTGTTTCCATTCCCTGAAAACCATATCTATGGCTTTAGGGATCACCGGAAAGCCTCTTACTTTACTAGGTAGATGGTCTTCTTGAATGGCGATGGTGACCTCCTTCATAAATCTTTTCACTTCCGACACCGGAAATCCAATGTCTTCATCCGAAGATTGGTCATCTGATACCGAAGCTGAAGAAGGTGAGCATTCCCCTGAGGAGATAGATTGTGAGTCTGACCTTGCTCTCTTGCGGGGGATGGAAAGTTGCGGCTTCTTAATCGATTTATTGAAGGTTAAGAATGTTTGTGAAAGGTTTTCCTGGAACCAAGATAAAAAGAAATGCATATCATTATGTTTTTCTTTTTCCAAATTTTCTGTAGTACAGGAGGTACAGAATTTTTTCTTGCAGCCATCCGGTAAAGGTATGTCACATCCATTACACGTAAGATGTTTGGATTTACATGCGACTTTTCTTGGTGGAGGTGCAGGTTTTTTCTTTTTCGGACCTCTCCGGTGATATAGGGTTAGACATCTGTTATAAATATTTGAGAAGGTCTTAATGCCAAATAGTTAGGTTGAAAAAAAGTGAGGAACAGGCAAAGGATAAGAAAAAACACTATTTTCTTACCTTCCCAACCTCAATTTCGTGTGGGGGGCTGGTGCACACGAAAATCCTATGTTGACCAACTTCCTGAGTCGTCAAACAGGACTGCACAGCTTAAATCCCGGCAAAATTTTCAAATTTGGCGCCAAAAACCGGGGAATACCGAGTGCGCATGTGCATAGCGCATCCGGCTCCCCCTGGTGGAACGCAACGCCACCCGCGTGTGCGTTCCACCGCTGTGCGCAGGCTCCAGCCTGCCAGTGAATCAGGAAGTCACCCGGACTTCCATAAAAACGCAGAATGCTTTCGGACTCTGTAAGTCCGGAAGCAAGAAGTACCTGGCCGTATGGAGGTCCCCCCGGCAGCAACCTGTGTGCCGCACCTGCTATCCTGAACCGTCCCGGAACGGGACAAGAAAGAACTGAGGATCCTCCGGAGCTGCTGACCTATATACTGGAAGGAAGGTAAAGGGGCTTTATTTAACAAACATTAAACTTACAGGCTATCTTGTCCCGAAGAAAGACACTACCCACTGGTACTGCCAATGTGTGCAAGGGAAAAATTTTTTTAAAAATATGTACATGTGGAGGGTGATTCAGGGATGGTCCTTGCTCTTGGGAGTAAAATAGGGCAATTCCAGCATCTGCCTGTACTGGCATGCCAAGCTCTCTGTTGTGGCACGCGTGGCTAGGGGGTTGTTGTGGGGCTGAAGCCTCTAATCTTAGCTCCATTAACCCAAATTGAGAATTTTCTGAATAATTACCGTATTTGCTCGAATATAAGACGAGGTTTTTTTCAGAGCAAATGCTCTGAAAAATCCCCCTCGTCTTACATTCGAGGTCGTCTTATAATCTGACCTCAAATTGAGGTCAGACTATAAGACTGGGATCCAGGTCTCCAGCAGAGCTGCAGGGGACCTGGATCCCCCTCTCTAGCAGCAGGGGATGTCTGCGCAACGAGCGCAGACTCCCCTGCCTCCGCCAGGCACGACCGCCGGGGCTTCTGTGAAGAAGCCGGGAACTTCCGCTTTCGTACACAGTATGTGTATTGTGTGTATACTTATGCTGTGTGTATGTGTAATGTGTGTTAGTGTGTATACTTGTGCTGGGTGTATACTTGTGCTGTGTGTATTTGTGTTAGTGTAATGTGTGTTAGTGTGTAGACTTGTGCTTTGTATATGTGTGTTTTTTTTAATGCTTTTTTAAAATTAATTTATCATAAACAAATAACACAATTCAGACATAAATTGTTAGGTAACCCCATGAGCATAACATTGAAAAATACACAAATAATATTGTATGTGTGCTAGTGTGTATACTTGTGCGGTGTGTTAGTGTGTATACTTGTGCTAGGTGTCTGTGTAAGAATCCCAACTTACCTAAAGTCCGTTGTGTATCTCACTCGTGGGTAGCAGGGAAGCATTCTCGGGTTTCTGCTTCTTCTATCCTCTTGGCAGTTTGCGTAAGTTGTCGCTCCATCGCCAAGCTCTTCTCTAAGGCGCGCGGACATGCAAAACCCCTCTTGCACTATACAAGCCCTGAAGGCTCTCTGGTGCATTACTCAGAGTTACTGTGCTATCGTAGTGTTAGGTTCAGTCTCCAAGCGCTCCTAAGTATTGTATTCCCTTGCTATTGACTCCTGCTTCCCTCTTTTGACTAGACCCCGGCTCCCCAAGACTGATTATAGTTGTCTTCTGTTATCCTGACCTTGGCCCTCATCCTTGACTTTGTGATATTCTGGAATCCTGACCTCTGCCTGTGTACCCCAACCCTGAATCTCGTTTTGATAACTTCAATTCGTGATCTACTCAAATCATCTTCAGATCACCCGTGCTCACAGTCACCCCTGTGGGAGCCTCTGTTATCACCTGCAGTCCTCCCCTGGTGTGCTTCCCAAGCAAGCATGGATTCTCAGCACCTGGGTTCCTTCCACATCTAAACGGGAGTACAAAACCCAACAGAATGTGTGTTAGTATGTATATGTCTATGTGAGCATAACATAAAGCACTGTTGGCACTCTGAGGTCAGGAACTTGGTTGCATGCAGAAGATTGGGCACTCAGGTCCGAAAAGGTCGGCCATCACTGCTAAAGGTGGTGCGTGGGACATGCGACATGGGAAAGGTGCTCCAGGAACTCGGGGATTTTGTGATGGTAATTGAAGACCACGGGACCGTTTGGTGTACAAACGGTCAGGCTAAAGAGGAATCCCCAACGATATAGAAGTCCCTTACAATTATGGTAATTTAAGTCTCTTGTATCCCAGGAAAAAAAAAAAAGACTATGCACTCTCAAAATTATTTCATTCGAAATAATATTCTTAGGTTAAATAAATATGCAAAAAATAGGTTACAATGGTCGCAGCGCTCTGGGAACTACATTTCCCATGAGCGCTGGCTTCAATCATACAGCGCCTGGGAGGGTGAAGCAATCGGGGCACCAGGAAGGTAAGTATCCCTTATCCGAACTGATCCTTATCCCAAAAAGTTGTTTTGGGGATTTTGGGTAATTTCGGATGTTGGATATTCAGATAAGGGATACTCAACTTGTATTATGTGTTTCTACTATATCCCTTATTTTATGCATTTTTTACATATTAATTGAACCTAACAATACGGTTTGGAATAAAATATTTTGGAGTACAAACCCTTTATTTTTGTTTCTCTGTTAATGAATATTGGCTATGGGGGCTCCTGAAGGTAGGGTTACCACCTTTTCCTCAGAAAAATACTGGCCATAGGTGGAGGCGGAGTCTAAAAAGGTGTGGGGCCAAACAATGTGGGGGGGGGGGGGTGCGCCAATAAAAGTTTTTACCTCTACCAGAAAGAGGTGTGTGCAGTACCCCCTTTAGGGCCGGCCAAGACATGCACTTCCCACATACACAGTCACACATGTACATACATCCAACTACATGCACACAGAGTCACACATGCACAGACATAATTACACACAGTCACATACAACCACTCAGTCATGCACACAAAACACCCCCATACACATATGCACAGACATAATAGTAGTGAGGACTATGCTTCTTAAGTTATGGTATAATATGTTATAGGAAATTTTCATTTTATAGCAGTAAAGGAGGATCTGTCACTCTTTGGTCCCATTTTTATGACCCTTTCATCATTTATGTTTACTTTTGCTCACTCACCCAGGGTTTTCTTTATTTTTCACCTACTATCCCATATCATTGTGCCCCCCCCCCGCGTTGCATAGACTGCCTGTCATATAAAATTCTAAGTGGTGCAACGTGGTCTGTGCCAATATCTTCGGAAACACCCGCAGCTATCGGCATTTAAAGGGGCAGTGCAGACCGTACTGCAAACAAAACAAATACCTGGAGGGTGCTTGCACCAATTTAAAAGAAGGGAGTGAAATCCCTTTAGACAATATTCTCTTGTATCCCACGTACATAATTCATTTTGGCTTAAATCACAATCATAGCAGTGGTTCATTATTTGTGTAAATGAATCACATCACCTTACCATCTTCAGATGAACAAATAAAACAAATATATTAAACAAGAATTAAAATAACTGAATTTTGTGGTTACTAGATCACCTAATGTAGATATCTAAAGGTGTTTAATTTAGAAGTTTAAGTTCCCAGCTTTGGGTACTGCTTATTATCCATCAGTACTGTCCAAGTATTTCACACACAAATTCTTCATTTAGCTGTTGAGGTGTAGCTCCTGGAGATTGTAGTTTTCTGGCACTGGAGACCACTAGCAGATAAAGGAAATATGGGGAATTCAAAGGCCCCCTGGCTCGTACTACATTGGGAAATGCAGGAGCAGAGAATCCTCACAGTGCTCCTAGCCGGCATGTTGACTAGTGTAATTTGGAACATTTTATCCACAACAGGAAAGATGACTAAGTTGTGACACTACTGTCTTTGGCACTCTTGGGGCTATGCATAAAGACTCCAATACTATAAAGTGTCAAGATGTGGGTAAGGAGACTCCACACTATATGCATGTTACCTTTGATGGAGGAGGGGAAGCAGAAATATTTATGGGGCTGCAGATTTTCCCCCCTTCTTAATACCCTAGTACCTAGGCATCCAACTACAAATCCTTTTCTAGAATGGCAGGGATTTGTGGTAGTTGTAGTACTGAAACTGCTGGAGGGCATTGGTTGGGTGGCTAAGAAACCATGTAGCACTTTCGATTCAATTTTATTGTCCATCAATATATGACAATTATTTGCCCATTAAAAAAACATACTGGGGAAAGACAAACTACCCTAAGCATTAACACAAGTTTAGGATATTGAGCCATCTACTAAAGGGACAATATGGATATTACATTTGCTTTAAGTTGGGGGGGGGGGGGGGGGGACAGTATGTACATCTAATGCAGTGGTAGGCAATGTGCGACTCTCCAGCTGCTGATGAACTACATCTCCCATAATGCCCTTTCTGATAAAAGGCTGGCAGAGCAGAGGAGTATGGCAAATATAGTCCTGGAACATATGGAGGGGAGGGCAATAGGTTGCCATCCCTGACCTAATGGAAATCGCCGGAGGACAAAAGTGAGAGAAGTGGAATGATATAAAGAGGGGGAAGAGAGAATTTAGTAGGAATGGGTGTATATGTTGGTAGAGAAGCAAAGCTAATAGACTTTCTAGAATGCACACAGTAGCTGTAAAACAGAGATAGAAGAATAGGAAGACAAAAAAACTTAATTGAGGAGCGAGGGTTGAGCAGTTATTGATTTTGTTCCAGAAATCTGTGCAGAGATGAGCCACAACGATCTGCTTAGTTCAGAACATAAATAATTGCAATATGTAAAATCCAATAATATGCAGAAAGTGCCATAATCCAACCTTCAAAGTCAGGGAGCTTTACTAAAATCAGAGAATATGTTAGTTATGAGCTGAGGTGCCACAAAATCATAATCTATTTATAACGAGGCAGCTTCTTTCTGTAAAAAAAAAAATAAAGAAAGTTTGAAAACAACGTTTTCTTCACTATTAATTGTAACACAATTGGGCTAAAAGTTTCTATAGTTTTTTTAATATGCTTATTTTTCACCTAATAAAAAGGTGCAAAGAAAATAAAAAGTTGTACTGTGATTTCTAGTAGGAAGACATC
The DNA here is from genome assembly GCA_036172795.1 of Pelodytes ibericus. Taxonomy (NCBI): domain Eukaryota; kingdom Metazoa; phylum Chordata; class Amphibia; order Anura; family Pelodytidae; genus Pelodytes; species Pelodytes ibericus. The sequence goes on from CM069857.1 coordinate 166,325,293, forward strand.
AGCAAATCCAGCACTTATATTAGAAGAAAGATTGGAGAAGAAGCCAGCTAAATATCTGTTTAATTCAAGTAGATATATCACTTTCTGCATTTCACAGGCCACAGTCACATTGTATTAGAGAAGGGATAATTGTGGGGGTTAGTGACACTGTTTGAATGTACCAGATGGAGTGTAGCACTCAAAAACTATCTGCTTTTGTACAAAATCTGTTAGGTGTGCAATGCCCTTCACTAATGTATCTGAAGGGCTTACACACATTTTTAGAGACAAACACAAATTGCCAGTACAACCGTGGCACCAAAGTGGTTAACCTCTGCAAAGCTGGCCATGGGAAGCAGTAAATGCAATAAGGCACTCAGGAGTTGGTGTCACTAGGTTTCCAACATGCTTCCAGGGATAAGCAACCGTGTGGGCCTGAGGTAACCCAACTCCTGATAAAACATCTGTTCAATTGACTCTCAAGTCACCTCTAATAAATAGCAGCATTTTCTGCTAATAAAAGAAGTCTGTACTGTAAAGGTTATAAATTATTCCACCTATGTCACTATTATGCACTCCTTTCAGGTAATTTTCCTTATTTATTCCACTTTTTAAATACTTTTTATCCAAAGAAAAAACAAAAAAAACAAAAAAATATATATAGATCCTTCTTCGCCTCACCCCACAGCATTAACAGGGATTAACTTAGCGCATTTCTTTCTAAACTTTTAGATTCAGACACTTAAGTTTTTTCTGGTATGATAAACCACTCAAAAAAAAAAAAAAAAAAAAAAAAAAAACTACAAAAAAAAAAAAAAATAATGAAGTAGCAGAGAAGGTTCAGCTCTAGGCCAGTATAGGAATACACCAACCTATTCAGAAAGCAGCATTAAGGTCGATTGTGTAACGTTTATAACCAGGCATTCAGACACCTGCTAGAGTCACAGCTTTCTCTGCATGAATAAAGCAAGTGTAAGAGGTGGTAGAGGGAAACTGTCCTTTTAAACAATGAATCGTGTAACTCCATAGTATAGGGATTTATCCAGACCCCTTTTCTTCTCACTGCAAGAAAGATGTAGAGGTAGGGGACTGTGTATGTTCTATGTAAGTTTCCTGCTCACAGCTGAAATCCCTCCATAGGGGTCTCAGTCTGCTGGAAGATGTACTGCTGTTGAGACTCGTCGACAGATGGGACCAACTGCGGGTCGTCCTCCTCTACCCCAAAGTAATGTTCTATCAACTCGAAAGCCTTCTGGTATATTTCCTGGTTTTCGTGGCTCTGGAGGAATTCAATTTTGTCTAAACCTGGAAAAAGAAAATATAATATATTACAAATACGTTGTATGCAAAGCTTACACCCGAGCTGTGCTTACACCCGAAAAATCTAAAAAAAATGAAATGTCATTACTTCTGTAATCACACTTCTCTGCTGGTTTTACAACATATAAAGCCTCTATTTTCCACACACAAAGTTGTTTTACGTTGCATCTAAATTCTGTTTACATACTCAAGATCCTTGATGTGCGCGTCAGACATAGCACTGTCAATGTGCAGAGTTTACGCATTTCACCTCTAAAGGAGGATTCCTCAGAACATGGCTATATTATGAGGAAGCCTCCTTTCGAGGCAAAATGTGTCAACAGACAGCGTTGAGGGAGTGAGACTGTTCATCTTCACTCTGCTGACTGTTCGCTATTTGTGCACAAGTTATCAGAAACTGAAGTGTAAGGTGCTCTTATGCTTTTGTCAAATAAATGTCATACTGCTTTTACTTACATACACACACACACACACACACACACACACACACACACACACACACACACACACACACAGTGTTCCCATTATTTGGAGGTGCTATAGTACTCTTCATCTGGAGACCAGCGTTAGTTTATTAAATGCCTGAATATTTCTGTGGTGTGAATGCAAACTTCACAACACCCTCTTAAATGACAAGTGCATGCAAACATACTGCTCTATGTTGTTTTCTCTAACCGTTTTCTCGATCACATATGCTGACAGTCAAGAAACATTGTCTGATAATTATTAGGTCATATAATGCTATACTTTAACTGTCTCTGTATACATGTTGAGCAATTATGAGGTAGTTGCCAGACAGGTTGCAGCTTGTGTACCACCTAGTTACCCCTTCCACTTGTCTTGCTTTACATTTTTTATATTTTAAATCTCCTTTTCCCTGGCTGTTCGTCACTATAATTTTCTTTTCAGACCTTGTTTCCACCATTTAATTACTGTACACCACTAATTTCTCTCTCTTCTTAGCCACACCAGTCACCTGACGGCTTGCTTCGCTCACTACTTGAGCCATTTAACAATCCTTACCATATGCCTCCTCAATGAGTCCACAGAACGGGTTGATTCCATTGCCACCCTGTTTGGATTCTTTTTCTCCAAGTCGCAGGATGTTCTCCAGTCCATTTAGAGCTACATGCACTATTTTTGAGTCCATGACTGTGAGAAGGTCACAGAGAGGCTTGATACAGCCCAAGTTCACCAGGTATCTAAGAAAGAAGAAGACTATTAGGCTTCTTGTTAGGATATTAATACACAGAGCTATTACTGAATGCATCAACTGATCTACACATAACAGGATAACAAACATTGGGGGTAATGTAATAAAAACTTCTGTACTGCAAAGTGTTTGCAAAGACTGACCAAGTTTGTCGGGAGTCTGCTTTATACACTGGCACACATGCTGATTGATCTGCGTGTGCGCCATATTTATACAGGATCCCCTCTGTGTCTAAACCTATACCTGATTTGTTCTGGAGTGCCTCCTGATGTAGCATTGGTGATGTTTTCCACGGAGGCAGCGCAGACTGACCAAGTTTGTCGGGAGTCTGCTTTATACACTGGCACACATGCTGATTGATCTGCGTGTGCGCCATATTTATACAGGATCCCCTCTGTGTCTAAACCTATACCTGATTTGTTCTGGAGTGCCTCCTGATGTAGCATTGGTGATGTTTTCCACGGAGGCAGCGCAGACTGACCAAGTTTGTCGGGAGTCTGCTTTATACACTGGCACACATGCTGATTGATCCGCGTGTGCGCCATATTTATACAGGATCCCCTCTGTGTCTAAACCTATACCTGATTTGTTCTGGAGTGCCTCCTGATGTAGCATTGGTGATTGCCCATGCTGCTTCTTTTCGAGTTCGAAATTCTGCTTTCTGTAAAATCTCAATTAAGACTGGGAAGATGTTGGCATCAGCAACAGCCTGCAGCAGAAAAAGGAAAACAATGTCTTGTGAGCCAAAATGGCAAAAAGTGCATGGAAGGAATACATAATGTAAAGAGAAAATGCTCTATTCTTTAATATGCGGATGAGAAACAAAAAAAAAACTGTTTCTGGGAGTTTTAGAGAAAAATAACATGTTGCACTACCTTCATAATCACAGTGAGTTATTTATAGATACTATATAGATTACACACCACTGGAATGTATTCAAACATGTGAAGAGTACTTATTCAAAGTTACAACTTGTGTAATTGAAACCATAAACATATGAACTTGAGAGTTAAAAAGGAGACCAACTGTATTTTTCACTTGTGCTTTTGTGCCCCTAGTGTGAGGATAAATTGGCATGTACTTTTGATAGTACATGCCAGTTGATCCTCTGACTAGCATCCTCTGACTTCTCCATGAGAAGCAGGCAGCCCAGTCTGGTCAACGACTGTCTCTCTGCTAGTGCAGAGAGAGACACTCGTTTTTGTATGGGATGAGTAGAGGGGACCTTTGCTAGGTCCCCTCTGCTCATCCCATGCAAAAACAAGAGTCACACTCTGCACTAGCAGGGAGAGAACCACACATTCTGCAGACGCAAATCAGACAAGCCCCTCTCAGCTTGGCTGTGTACGTGCACCAGCCACAAGAACTGCTGTGTCTCTGCTGTACAGCAAACCCAAATGTATATATTAAAATAAATGTCATGTTTACTCTGGACTCGTAGGACTTTTTTTTTTTTTTAACCCATGCTATGTTCAAGAAAGCAAGGGTTGAGAAAAAAAAAATAAAAAAGTTTAGTTGTCCTTTAAGGTGGGATAACATTGCACCTTACTGGCAAGTCGGGTGAGTTCTCTTGCTTAAAAAAAAAAAAAAAGGATCAATTGACCACATATAATGCATAATTAAATCTTTCAAATATTGAAGATGTACGTCTAATTTTTAGTAAATAGATCCCAGTGGGTCCAAGTAACAAGAACCTGCTAAAATGCAGTATCAAGAAAAGGAAAGGGAAAAGTAGGTACACTACATTTTGCCATAAGCAATTTTGAGGTTCGGGAAGACCTGCGTGTTCTACCTGTATCTGTCCTCGGTTCCCAGCTGTAATGTTTGAAATTGTCCAGCATGCCTCTTTGCGTATGGATTCCTTTGGACTGCTCAGAAGGTGCAGGAGACACGGAAGAGCTGAACAGTTCAGTATGACCTAAGGCAGCAAATGGAGAACAGGTTGAAATAAACTGCCAGTAACAGATTAAGGAGCCACTAACTTGTCAGTTTCAAACTGAACACACAGTATAATCCAGTCACCAAATGTCCTATATTGACTGCTTGCCTGCCAAGGTCAGAATCTAAATGGTAATATCTCTGGCACACGTGCTCAAACATCAATAGAGAATAGACCATAAAACATTTTTTTTTATGGTCTCTCTCTATCCATCTGTGTGAGGAGGAACGCACGTCTGTAGCACAACACAAAGCCAATAGCTAGTGCTCCTCTTTTTTTCCCAAGCTGCATGTGTGTTAGGAGTCACACTGCAGCTCCGTGACATGGCTACCTAGAAGTCTCAAAGAGACCCACTGACTTTTGAGTGATGCTCCCGAAGAAATTTGTTCATCTTTAAAGAAGCAATACATTTTTAAATGTAGTGTTCTACAGATTATAGAGTTTGGAAGTAATTACCATTATCTCACAATTATAAATCTCTTCTCTTAACTACATTGTTTCACAAACTAATTTACTGGAAACCTTTGTGGGTTAAAGGAAAACCATTTTCGATTACAAATTAACCCTTTAAGGACCAGGGATTTTCCTGGGCCAAGGACCAGAGCGTTTTTCAATTTTTAATACGCGGTTTTTGAAACATAATTTTCCTCTCTCTCATTTAACGTACACATACAAGTTATATGTTGTTTTTTAAAGGACAGTTAGAGCTTTCTTTTGATACCCTATACATAAAAATGATTTACATTTTAGTATTAAAAAATTAATATAAAAGAGGAAATTTTTGAGGAAAAAAAAGTTTTTCCCCATTATTTTCCCAGTAATAACCTACATAACTAGTGCAACACTAACCCACTTATCCCCCCTAATTAACTAACTAATAAAAAAGAAAAATATTGGTTCCCAAACCCCCCATAACAAAAAAGACAGAAAAAAACTCTGAAGAGTGCGATGTCAGATCAGTAAAAATCATGCAACAGGCATGCAGGGGTTAAATTTTATTAAATAAATAAATTAAAATTACCTTTATTTATTAAAAAAAAACTTTATAAATTGTAAAAATAAAAAAATCTGTTAAAAAAAATACTAAATGAGGGCCATAAAGTGGAAGGAAACTGATCACAGTTAAAAACTGTGATCAGCAATGAAAGGGTTAATTTTTTTACCTTTGTATTTAATTAATTTATTTTTACTTACAGGTCACTCTCTGTGCTTCACTATAAGATTGTGAAGCACAGAGAGTGAATTAGAGGCAAAGTCAGTGTGTGAACACACTGACTTTGCCATCTAATTTGCATGTTATCGCGGTGATGACTCAATCACCGCGATCACATGCCCGGAAATGCACCGATCGGGTCCAGGAGCTTTGCCTCGGGTGCGAGGCTTAGTCCTGGACCCGTTGCAGACTAGCTGGCGGTGCCCACGGAGCGCACCGCCGGCTAGACTGCATGACGAGTTAACTCGTCATAAGGTCGCTAACGCGGCGGCTCTTATGACGAGTTAACTCGTCATAAGGACGGGAAGGGGTTAAAAGATATATATATTTTTTTTGTAGGAGCAAACATAGGTCTGCATTCACTACCAGCCTGTATAATGAATGTTTCAAACCTCCAGATCCCCAGCTACAAAGCTTCTCTCTGTGCTGGCACACATGCCTAACACAGGAATAAAAATCAGCAGACTGAATGGCTGTGGAAAATGGCAATATACTTGGATATAGTTAACCCCTTAGTGACATGACTTTTTTGGCTTGTCCGACGCTTGGTGACATGGGCTGTTTTAACATTTCTGAGGTGTTTGTGTTTTGCTGTAATTTATTTCTGTCTCATTTAGTGTACCCGCACAATCGATATATCGTTTTTATCGTTATAAGAAGGGCTTTCTTTTGATACCATTATTTTGATAATAGCATATAATTTGATGTAAAAAAATAAATAAAATATGGCAAAAAAATTTTTTTTTATGACTTTTATTTGAAAAATCGTATACTCATGTACAAGAGACAACAAAAAAACACTGCTACAAAGTTTCTAATATATGTCCTGAGTTCAGAAATAGCCCATGTTTTTATGTTTTTGTGCTTTTTTATTCATGTTACAGGGCCAGAACTATAAGTGGTGCAAAGCTATTTTAAAATCCTTTCTTTCAAAATTAGCGATAGTGACATTGTAACACTGATTTCTGTACTAAATCCATGAATGAACCCCAACATGTACATATTTTTGAAAACTAGACCACTCAGGGCATTTAACTTGGGGTATTTTGACGCATTTCATGTAGCCATTTTACCACCAATCTATGCCAAAGTTTGCAGCAAAAAATCTTTTTTTTTAATTTTTCACATATATTGCAATTTAGGTAAACATTACCTTAAAATGTGAAGGGGTATTTCCAAATAACACCTCAATATGTGTTCAGCAACATCTCCTGAGTACAGGGATACCACCCATGCATAGGTTTGTTGGTTTGTTTTGGGGCTAAAAGGCCCCATTTAGGGGGTGCGCATTTTGGTTTTCCAACTTGGAATTCTGACATGCAGAAAACTTGTGCCCATGTCCCATTTGGGACCTTTTTGAAGCCAGAAAGTGTATTCTACCCCACAAAACCATATATTTTTTTAAACTAGACACCCTAGGGTATTTCAAATGGTAGTATTTTAACACTTTCCATGCACTAATTATACTAACAGCCTATGTCAATGTTTTGGGTAGTTATTTTTTTTCACATACATTGTACTTTGGGCATGAATTCACAGATCCTGTTATATGTCAGTGCCAAACAGCACCATCTCCTGAGTACAGGGATACCCCCCATGTATAGGTTGGTTAGGTTATTTGGGGGTTAAAAGGCCACATTTGAGAGGTGCGCTTTTTGGTTTTCCAACTTGGAATTCTGACGTGCAGAAAACATGCGCCCATGTCCCATTTGGGACATTTTTGAAGCCAAAAAAAGTGTATTCTATCCCACAAAACCATATATTTTTAAAAACTAGACACCCTAGGGTATTTCAAATGGTAGTATTTTAACACTTTTCATGCACTAATTCTACCACCAGCCTATGTCAATGTTATGGATAGTAATTTGTTTTTCACATTCATTGTACATCGGGCATGAATTCACAGATCCTATTATGTGTCAGTACCAAACAACACCTTAATATGTGTTCAGCAACATCTCCTGAGTACAGGGATACCACCCATGTGTAGGTTAGTTAGATTATTTGGGGGCTAAAAGGCCACGTTTAGGGGGGGTGCATTTCCAACTTGGAATTTTGACATGTAGTCAGCCTGCGCCCATGTTCCATTTGGGACACTTTTGAAGCCTGTCAAAGTATTTTACCCCATAAAACCATATATTTTGGAAAACTAGACATCCTAGGGTATTTAAAATTGTGGTATTTTAACACTTTCCAAGTGCTAATTCTACCACCAACCTATGTCAAAGGGTTGGGATGTCATTTTTTCCCCACACACATTGTAGTTCAGGCAGGAATTTTCAGATTCTGGTATTTGCCACTGCCAACCAACACCTCAATATGTGTTCAGCAACATCTCCTGAGTACAGGGATACCCCCCATGCATAGGTTTGTTGGTTTGTATTGGGTCTAAAATTCCACATTTAGGGGGTGCACAATTCCAACCTGGAATTTTGACATGTAGTCAACCTGCGTCCGTGTCCTTTATGGGATATATCTTTGAAGCCAGCCAATGTAATTTACCGCCACCAAACTATATATTTTTTTATCGGTAGACCCCCATCACTACTTGTGGCAAGGGCTCAGCAGCCACCGATACATCGCTAGATGATGTATCAGAAAGCTGAATAGGGTCAAAATCGAACCCTGAGTCCGCGGCCTCAGAATCAGTGCGTAAGCAGTGATCGAGCAAAGAAGGGGTTAAAAGCTCTTAGACGAACCTATCTAGTACTGTAATACATTACAGTACAAAGTAATCCATAAAACAGTGCAGACAGCAAAACATACTGTTGCTGTGCAAGATTACTGCTTATACAGTGATGAATGGCAGGGAAGGGGTTAATACACAGTGAAAGACTTTCATAAAACCTGCCAATTTTATAAAATGTTATTTTATATCACTAATACTGATCTGTCTCTTTCCGTCACAAAAATGTAAGTGAGGAGAGGGAGGCAGATCAATATTTTTAATATTGATCCGACCAATTTTGATCTGACCAGGGCGAATGGTGAGCTTAATTGAGAAATCACCAAACCGCCTTTGCCACTAATTCGCTGTTACTGATCGCTATGCACTCAGGCAGCTTAAAAAAAAAAAAATCTCAAATATTTTTACTTTACATGTAATCCGCTAGTGGGTATGTGTAAAAAAAAAAAAAAAAGAAGCAGACAGATAAAAATTGCTTTGGCGTCAATATCATTGCGTAAGCAGTGATCGACGGCAAAGAAGGGGTTAATAACTCTTAGAAGAGCCTTTTTAGTACTGTAATAAATTACAGTACAAAAAAAATTAACCCCTAAAAAATGCACAAACAGCAAAAATAAATGCGCTGATGTGCACGATCACTGCTTATGCAAGATCAGTGGCAGGGAAGGGGTTAAACGCAGGGAATTGCTTTAATAAAAATTTTTTTATTGTTTTATTATTTGTGTGTTGTGTGTTTATTGTTTTTTTTTTTACTTTTACTTACTTTTATAACTTTGATCTGTCTCTCTCCCTCACTAAAAAAAATGTGAGGAGAGGGAGACAGATCATAACTGGTCAGATCAATATAGGGTTAATATTGATCTGACCAGTCAGTGGGGATGTTCAGCAGAACATCCCCACTGCCTGTCAGTGTGCCTGGCAGTCACTGATTGCCTCTGTGAAGAGGCAATCGTGTGACAACCAGAGAGCACAGGAAGCAGGTACTTCCTGCCTCCTGTGCTCTTGCCCTTAGTAGGGCAGCGCCATCTTGGTCACTCAGTGACCAAGATCGTGCATTTTTTTTTGTGTTTCTGATTGCCTCGACTTGCGAGGCAATCAGGAACACTTTCTGAGCATAGGAAGCGAAAGATTCGCTTCCTATGCTCGTTTTTGAAATGCCCGCGTTTTAAAGGCTCTGTGCCTTTAAAACCGGCATTTTGATCGCTCTCCGGAGCGATCGAAATGCCGACGGGCATTTTTTTTAGTATTGTACGATGCTTCCACACGGAAGCATCGTTACAATACCATCAGAGCACTGAAAGCGGAAAAACTCCGCTTTCAGTGCTCGTTTTGATACAGGACGGACTAGGTCCGTCCTGTGTCACTAACACCTCGGCACACAGGACGGACCTAGTCCGTCCTGTGTCGCCAAGGGGTTAACATTGCTGGAATGGGATAAAAGCAAAGAGAATTATACCATAAAAAGGGATCCATTCACAATGTATCTTTATTAAAGTTATTTTTGTGATTGTATCATGATGGTAGATGTAGATCGGTCATCCTTTTATGTTGCAGCAGGAAAAAAAAAAACCCAGCCTTCTCTGCTCAATTAGATGCTTGGTAAAGCTTGCGACATACCCTATAGAGAGTGTGCTATGATGTTGTGGTTGGGCTTAATTCATCTTTATGCAAAAACAGTTTTGGTTATATGATTTCGCCAGCCAATTAAATTACAGCATGCAAATTTAATATTTGTGAGAATCATGCAAATCCAGACAAGATGCATGCGGCTAATGAGAAGTGTATGTGGGACAGATCAACCCTAATGCAAAGACCTTACCTGCGTCTGAATATCATCTCCTGTGACAATGTTCCCAACAGCTCTGAGCGCAGGAGAAGCCACTTTGTAATCATTGTGCCTGAATAAAGGAGGAGAATTGTAAATTCAGTGTGGCTGCTCATAAGACACATGGGGAAAGTGATGCTTGGAAATCAAGTAAATACTAATCAGCCATGACTGGGCTGCCCACTTACGTTTCTTTAGCTTTTAGCGTTCTTTAGTTTAGATTACGGATATTATCGGTTTTATTTCGCATATTTTTATGTATACAATCTGGTTAAAAACTGAATTAGTTATTTTTCTGTACCATGCATAAAACCATCCCCCTTTTCTATATTCTGTAGAATATATAACACAACTGTAATGGCAAATGTAGAACAATGGGTCTCTACAAAACTAATTTTTTTTTTTTTTTGGAGTATTCAGTTTTAGGTGGGGTGAAATTTATTTTTGTTGTACACTAATCTTTTCCTTGAATCACCATCTGGAACCAAATGCAAATAAACCAGCCATTTCGTGCAATCCCAAAAGAGACAGAAAAAACTTTAAAGTTTCCCATTTTTTCCGTTAATCTATAGAACTGTTAGCAATTCGTTACAACACTGTATAGAAATTCCCTTTACATAAAAGTCATGGCTGGATTAACACTGAATATGAGGTGGGGGCAATAGTGAGCAATAGCACACAGTTATTGCCTAGTTTGCCCTTTCACTTTTGTCAGTGATCATCTGTTCCACACTAGGAGCCCCATTGTCCACTTGTGCCCTTTGTTCTCACTAACATTAGGAGTTCCACAAGCCTGCGGCAGACTCCAGAGTCAATAACTGCTTGGATTTTCTCATTTGGACCATCTGAAAGATAAGAGAGGGCCCAGCATGCATCTGCCAACAGGTCAGAGTCACTGCTGAAGAGGAGACGTGACAGCACGGGGAGACACTGAGACACCTAGAAAGAGAGGAGATAGAAAGCATGCATAATGAGAAACAGCACAAACTGGCACAAAAAATTAAAAACTGTTAGACCAAGTTTAAAAATACAAATTTTGCACCAAAAGACCTTTTCAAAGTCTGGAGGGGGATTCTTTCCTCTACACAGGTTTGATAAGGCCCAGACTGCATTCCTAGTCATGGTGAGGCGTGTTGATTTGGTGAGAAGTCTACAACAAACACAAGTACAAAAAAAGGATTAAACAAGCATTCTTCCAACTACTTTACTGCATGTCACTAAGTGACCAGTCTCACTTTGTATTTACTTCAACTCTGTGCCAAAGTCAGATCTGCTGGTGTGTGGTCTATGACTCTTCCATTATTGGCAACCAAAAGTACTTACATGAGCAAAGGAGGAAGAATGTCACAGCTCAGAACGTAATCTCTGCACACAGAGCTATCACCTGCAATGTTTCCAAGAGCCCATACAGCCTAGGGGAGGAAACAAAATACTGTCAGGAGCATTGAGGGTAAGACATGGAGAATAAAATACACAAGGTCTAGTGGGGGGGACTGTCAGAAAATCCTTTAAGAATATATACGCAACATGGGCCAAAGGAAATAGCAACCAGACCTGCTCCTGTACATCCTCATATTCTGAATTCAGCAGCATGATGAAAATTGGCACTGCTCCTGCTTCAATCACTATTTTTGTCTGTTGTGAGGTGCCAGATGCTATGTTTGTGAGAGCCCAGGCAGCTTCAAACTGAAAAGAAGAAAATGTTTTATTATTACCAAAAATACAAAATACAAATTAGATAAAATTGCACAACATAGATATTTGACATTATAGGACAATTTGTTAAGATGTTATAACTTGAACTTAAGAAAATGAAGTATATTGTTGTCACAATTCTATGTATATATGTTTCTTTTGCCCTTAAATCCGGAACGTCATAGTTATACTTACATAAACATTTAATAATAACTGAGAGATGGTCCATCGACCCTGAGTGGGCCCAGGTGAGCTGGGGGTGGGAGATTTTTTTTTTTTTTTTTAAATACGTTTCTTACCCTTACGGAATCAAAGAGTCACAGATACGATCACCGGGGGGGGGGGGGGGGGGGGGGGTGTATGGGGTGTGGAGGGACTCATCCTGAGGAAGAGTTTACTACTCTAAGACTAGTTTCTAGAGAACAAAGGTTGCCATCCCTTACTTAGTAACCAATCCTGCATTGGGGACCACTGAGCTTTGAGCCTCAAATCTCTGGTTATTCCGATTGAAATGAGAAACCTCTCTCCAAGTTGGGCGGCCAAGTTGGGGAAAACTATTGTAGCCAATTCCTTGATAACACTATTTTTGTGGCCATTAGTATCTGTAATATTACTTTTTCTTTTTTGTGAATTCAGTTAAATTGAAGTGCATAAGTGCTATTAATGGGTCAGCCTCAAAAGATTGGCCCAAGAGTTCAGATAATATCAAGAATATTTTTTCCCAAAGAGGTCTTATTATCGAATAGTCCCACCAGATATGTCTTGAGCTACCCTCTACCTGGTTACATCTCCAGCATAGTTTCGAGGTGGCCGGATACATTTTATTAAGGATTTTTGGAACCATATGCCATTGATGTAATATTTTATAATGTAATTCAATTATGAAAAGAAGAAAATGTTAAAATCAGCATGTATATTTTTATTTACACATAAAACAGACAAAATATCCTGAATATCAAGCAAAGTGCTGAAACCCTCTCTACCACCTCTATGAATCATACCTGTAGTGTGTAGTTCTCGCTCTTTTTGAGAAATTCCACAAATCGTTCCACAACTCCGGGTGCATTGATTACCTCGTCTATTGGTGGGTTTGGCTCTGAAATAGAAAAGCTTAGAGGGGTTATGTATAGCCCTGTGAATACTTGTCAATTTAGAGCCAATCAGCTGCTACCATGTTTTAACACAGTGCTGGCATGAAAAGCAAATGAACATTTCTTAAGAAGAGATATTTTTTCAGTAGAATTATACACATTGCTGTCCTACAGGTGGCAGGCACAATACTCATCACGATCATCAGACTATGCTCAAAGCAGAGGAGCAATCAAAAACAGCTATACCAATATTTCTAACCACATACAGAGTGGATTTAATCTTCCATTCATCATTAACCAGACTAAACCTCCCTCTTTCCTTACCTTTCGACAACAGTTTGCGGAATTTCTGTGTTGTTGCCAATTGTAAGTCAGGGTCATCAGAAAGCAACAATCCCACCATCTCACGTGTGATAACACTATCCTGCATGAAAAGGTGGAGTAGGAAGAAAATGTGTACAAATTACATATGGGGAAAAAAAAAACCTGCAAAACTTTACTACAATAGCACCACTGTTAACATTAAACATTTGTGGTCTATTCATTATACAATCTGTTATTTAACTATGACATACATACATAAAAACATTAGTAATATTAGTCACGCCATCCAGCACTAACTTACCACAGTATTAGTTGAGGTGACATAAGAATCCATCAGGGGCCCATCAAACATTGAATTGTCTTCTGGTGCCAATTCAACATTTCGGCGTTTGAAGAGCTGTAAAAAGGATGAAATAGAGCCTTATTAAGAGTGCTAAACAGCATACCTGCTTTAAAAGAAAAACACAAATGAACATAAAAAGGTAGCAGCAATGTTTTGAAAGATTCAATATATGATTCAACCATGATTCTTTAACATTTAGAACATCTACGTAAACTATATATTTTTGGAGTACTGTTTTTAAGAAAAGTGCTTTCCACTGATACTTTGCATGTACTAAAATATAATGCTACATAATTCAGACATCTGGACAAATCCCGAGAGTCATGACTATTAAAAGTTTTACTACTTTTACATGAAGAAAGTGGAAGAGACTAGTATACCACAATAAAAGTAAATGACGTCTCCTTGCCACTTGTATATGGCGTTACTGAATGGAAGCCATATTTTACCAATGCAGTGAGCTTGTGTGGTAGTATAGATGGCAAAACTCTAGCAGAGCAGTGTAAGGTTTGTTTGTTTTTAGTGCAGGAAGTGTAGGTAGGCAATGCAATAGAGCAGCAGGAAATGCTAGCAGAATGCTTGGTTGCATAGGGAGAGGTATTAGCAGTAGGAAGAGGGAAGTGCTCATGCCATTGTACAGAGCACTGGTGAGACCTCACTTGGAGTATTGTACGCAGTACTGGAGACCATATCTCCAGAAGGATATTGATACTTTGGAGAGAGTTCAAAGAAGGGCTACTAAACTGGTTCATGGGATAAAGGATAAAACTTACCAGGAAAGGTTAAAGCATCTTAACATGTATAGCTTGGAGGAAAGACGTAACAGGGGGGATATGATGGAAACATTTAAATACATAAAGGGAGTCAACACAGTAAAGGAAGAGAGTATATTTAAAAGAAGAAAAACTACCACAACTAGGAGGACATAGTCTTAAATTAGAGGGGCAACGATTTAAAAGTAATATCAGGAAGTATTACTTTACTGAGAGGGTAGTGGATGTATGGAATAGCCTGCCAGCAGAAGTGGTAGAGGTAAACATAGTCAAGGATTTTAAGCATGCGTGGGATAGACACAAGGCTATCCTAGCTATAAGACCGGGAACGGGGGACTAATAAAAGCACTCAAAAAAAAATTGGGCAGACTAGATGGACCGAATGGTTCTTATCTGCCGACACATTCTATGTTTCTATGTTTCTAAGTGAAAAGGAGATTGTAATTTTCTCCAAGATCATTCAGCCCTTAAAGAGTTTCAAAGGTGGACCATCTAGTTTTTTTTAGTTCTGTTACACGGTTATCAAAGTCTAGCTTAATAGTACAATATAAATTGGCTAATAGGATTTGAAACTGACAGGTTAACGCTTTTTTCTAGGGAAGGCATGTCTTCCGTTTCAAGTTGGTTAGAATCTTTAACCACAGATGTAAGTGATCTCCTCCAAGACACTTGTGCAGCAGATCCAGCGTTTGTAGAATAATATGGACTTATAGATACATTTTTGTCAATTCTTTTCGTTGTCTCTCTCCTTTTTCCTATTTGCATAGTATAAGTACCTATTTTTATACAGATCAAAGTTAGGTCAGTTAGATTCCAAGCCAAAGATTTTCTAAAATGAAAATCAAAGTATGTAAATATACACACACGTGTGGTGTATAAATAAGTTTGGAAAGCAGATATTGTAGCAATTTACACACTTTTCCATGAGAATGTTTTACTAAAGTTATTTGCTAGACTTGGTAGTCATTTTTTGTTGTCATTACCATCTATGGCGAAATGTTGATTAGAATTTGCGCAGGAAAGTTGAAACTGCAGGCGAATATGGCAATCGTATACCAGATTATTTTTGTTTTTAATGTACTCATATTCCATAATGATATTTAACAATAGAAAGCATTGATTTCTGCAGCACATGAAGCGATGGAGATAGTGTATGTGGACGCCTTTAAACTTTCTCAAATCCTCCCTCCACCGAAAACAAAGTACTATATTTTGAATTATATTACACATTGCTTAAGGAGTCAGATGCAGCAGATCTAGTAGAATACAAAACACATACCTGCTGTTCACGTTTTTGTTTGCGGAGCTGGATTCCCTCTTCCTCTCTCCGCCTTCGCATCTCCTCAGGGTTGAGGGCCTTGTTCTTGTAGCTCTTCATTCGGCTATTGTCTTTCCCGGGGCTCGCCATGGTATCTTTACATTATGGAAGAAGAAATGGCAGAAATGTAAGTATAAACATAAAGTGTGAACAGTTATGACAATGGTTTTATGATTACTTATTTGTAATCATGTATATAAAAAGAAAACAAATACCATGATGTCTAGCATTTAAGAATGTTAAGGCAGAGGTTTCGGGGAGCCGTGGCTTCTAAAATGCCTACTGCTGGCTCCTAGCTTTTTGATTCTTTTACATAGAAATCTATGGAAGTTCCATTTCCCTATAACTAGGCTGGCTCCTGGAACTGTCCAGGACTGTTTGGCTACTATAGTCTACAAGCCCTGTGTTTTGGATGTTGCAGCGAATGTCACTATCACTACATAAGATTAACACACAGTGGCACACATTGGTCCAGCACATATAAAGCCTTCTCTACAGGAAGGAATGGGGACTCCCAACAAGAAATCATCTATTAGGAACCCTCAGATTAGCTCCCAAGCAAGGCTAGGGGTGTCCATTTCAAGAAGATGATCATCCCTGGGAGAGAGAAGTACTATTAAATCTAAAAATAACTAAATATTAATTAAATGCCTTTAAGCATCAACTTTAGATATGGGAAGAATTGAGTAGCAAATGCCCATTAAAGGGGCCGTTTGAGGTCCCATATGACAACATAATATGAAAGAAAAGGAGTTTAGAATGAACGTACAGTAACACTGAAGGTAAATAAGATAAGGGAGTATGGCTAGAACTTTAATAACAAGGAATTAATTTTGTGTAAGGGCGAGTAGACAGTAATATGGGGAAAAATGTGTGGAAGCAGGAACAGGATGGTAAAATCTCTAATATGTAAAATAAAATGTGAACCATAGTAAGGCTTATCTCTCATATCTGTACAGAAAGAATACATGTTTGCTAATGTTTTGCACTTTTTATTGCTGTGCATTTTATGACAGCAGGTACAGACCTGAAAACAGGCTTGTGGAAGGAGTGCAAGATACAAGTTGTATCCACTAGAGCTGAAGAAATGGAAATATGTCTGATATTCAGTTAAACATTGTAGGCCGATATATCATTATGGTGAAATCTGGACTTTATGGCAACATGAATTGAATTGTTACTATATGGTGCAGTGGCAAAGGTGGTAATTTGCCCTTGGACATAAATGGGAATCATGCAAAAAGAAGCAGCTTATTTTATTGTGCTTATTTTACAGACCACAGCTTTCAGCACATCATGAAAAAATAAAATTGTGCTTCTTCACTCTTTAATGACATCGTTAATCATTACAGTTTTGTTTCACAGGGTCGGTATATATATATATATATATATAAATCCTGTATTATGAAGTTAAGCATAGCTGTACAAACCGTATCATTGGGTTGTTAGTGAAAGAACTGATGTGACTGGAGATGTATGTCCAACATCAGCACCATTCATTTTTCCTCTCATTTGTTGTATATTACTGTGATGACCTCTTATTGCTCTTGATCTAATTATTCTGGTGATTTTGTTGTGTTATTTTTATATATAGCCTAGCTACTCTGACTTTTCAATATCTTAATTATTTACCTCTGGACTCTGAACAGAAATATTAGAGGAAAATATCTAGTGTTACACCCCCCTATGATATGGAACATAAAATAAAAATCTTTATAATATGCAGTGTATGAAACACCATTGGTGAATGCACAAGTATTTAAATATGGGTTGGTGTATATTTTGGTAGATACATCAACATCTATGAACTTTATGAAATCAGAAACAATATATAAAGGAATACAATTGCTTTTTAGTAAATTAATAGAATGCACACCTATGTAAAATTAGCTGTCCTGCTGGTGTCTATATTTTTGGTCTATTGTTTTGTTTGCATGCATGTTGGTTTAACTGATGTTACATTGTACATAAACAAGAAAGCCCAGACCTGTTGCAAGTGCATTATGCTAGGTTAAAAATATTCTTAAGGGCACTGATGTAACCATTTGATACATTTTACACATTACCCCAATGAAAACTCACATAAAAGCAGAGAATATGCTCCAGATTATGTATGGTAAAAGTGCTAAGAACAAAATCCTTTCATCCCACCCATCCTCACTGAATGCCATAACTACTTCTTTATCTGTATAAAAAATATTGCATTTCACACACACAGTAGTGGGCATAAGATACAATAAAATCAGCCATACCATGTTACCGCTAACATATGTGGGAAATCTATGGTAGACTATTTTTCAGTCTGAAAATAAGAAAACATTTTTTAAATACACTTAAAAGGAACTGTCACCTAAACGTTGTCTGTGATCACACACTTGTTCCCTATTAAGATGACGCAAGTAACCCAATAATTAATAACGTATCACACAAGTACAATTTAATAATACAGCATCTCTCAACAGACAGTAATAAGAGGTGCGTTTGACTTATAAGATATAATGTGTGTCCTCTGTCACTCCATCGTTCTCCTTTTCAAATCACTTAAGGACCACAGGGATCATCGCGGCTGCAGCCCCTTTACTTAAAGGGTGGGGTTGCCATAGCCAGTGGTTCTGTCTCTCATACACTTCTATTATTATTCCCAAGGAAAGTACGTTAAGGACAAAACGAGCGTTATGACGCCCCTCCTAAACAACGTATGGTCCCCTGACTCACCCATGCTTTCCCCGGTCTGTCAGGGTCTGGCCCGGCTCCTCTGGGACAATATGTCTGACTGACGGAAGCCTCTGTGTGACACTCTCAGAAGGCGCGTAGCGCCCGTGCGCAAGAAAACGTCTGTGAAAGTTCTGCGTGCGGCTCACAGGAGTTGTACGTGCGTGCCAGCGTCTTAAAGAAACAGCAGCACCATATCGTCCATTAAGAGAATACAACTACTGGCAGTCTTCTGCGTTTGCTATGAGTTGTGACACTAATAAAAGTAACATTAGAAATTTTATATTTGACTGTTTCATAGCGTATTACAATTTGCATGTTATTGACGATAAAATGTGTGTCCTGGAAGAATGCAAACTGTTTTTAAATATACTTGACAGTAGTTTATAGAGTATTATTGGGCGGCAGTATAATTTTAGTGGTTTCCTATTTTAGAGTCCAAATTATTATTCTCAAATGTTTAAAAGTTGCTTCCATCTTTGGACCCAAAGCCAGGTTTGTAATTAGATTTACAGTTATTAAAACGCAGGACTAGACTGGGAATATGATTGCAAACAGATTTAAAGGAACAGTCAGTCCTAATTAATTTTGCAATGGCTGCAAAAATCAAAATATATCTTGCCAGTTTATATAAGAGCCCTGCTTGTTTACTATGTCATCAGCTAAATTAATTGAACCTGTGATATATGAGCAAGCTAATACAAAAAAATCACCAAGATCAGTGTTCTGACACTTCCTCTGGGAATCAAGATCCTCCCATAGAGTGAACTGTGCATGCGCATGATTACTCAAATCACTGATTAGACATCTCAGAGAAAATGGGCACCACACATGTACGAGCAGCTTGGCAAAGTCTGAGAAGCAAACAACTACACCTCCTGCCGGTGTTCTATCAAATTTCTTGAGCAAATTCTACTGCACAGGCGCAGTAGAATTTGCTCAATGTGCACCACAGCATATGCGCACACAGTTAGCGTAGCATGTCACTGATATAAGTTTTACCAATTGCATGCTACGCTAGTAAATGACAATAATCAGTAATAAGCTTATACTTACCTGTCACAGTAGCTGATCCGAAGGGGGCGTGAGGTGGTGTGTGTCCCTCGCGCAGGCGCACTTCTGCCAAAGGTACGGCTAATTGACAGCCGGAACTGTGTGCGCATGTGCTGTGGTGCAATGAGCAAATTGCTCATTGCACCACCTACTGCGCCTGTGCATTAGGATTTGGTAGAGAAATTTGATCAAATCAAGAGCTGGTATGGCGTTGTATAAAATTATATATGATAATATATATGTATATACAATTTTGGCCATTACCTAAATTGTATTAGGGTTACAAGAAGCGTATGTGATATGTGTATTTTACATTACATAATGTGTTCATTGACATGGTAATTGCACCATTAGCATATTTCAATTAAAAAAAAATCATTATTGTGTTAGTAATCAATATGCTATTATGGCATGCTAGAACTATTACCATGCCAATGAAAAATGTTTACCGCTCAGAATTTTTTGATTGTTAACGGTCACAGAGCTCCAGAGTAATACAACTCACAATAAACAGCGTTTAAACTGCAGTAAATGTTTATATATTAATTTTCATACATAAAATACTTCTTATTCAAATGGATATCAAGTTACATAAACAGATACCTAGTGGCCTCTCCCATAAAAATAAAACTTTTCTTCTTTGGACATTTGAAGTGTTGTGAAGTAGGGATTTGTATGATTGTAGTTAAGTACCATGTAACCTCTATGTCTATGGTAACATTTTTGGTAATAAACATAGGTCATATTATTACTAGTAAAGAAAAAAAAAATTATTACTAGTGTCTGGCTTAGACTGGTAATGAGGTAGGTTATATGCTGGCTGTTAACGCTGGAAAAAAATGTAAGTTTTAATCCAACTGCAAATGGGGCCCTCAAATATCACCATTATTCCCTATTTCCCCGTTAAAAGCAAGCTATGGGACACCGCCCCCTAAAACTTAAATTACTGGCCTCCTGCTGGCCCTGTAAAATTTAAAAACAATGGCCCCAAGTGACCGTAGTCACTTACATTTTAATAAAATATTTGCCCCCTGGGGCCACGGGCCAGCGCTATGCCTTTGGTCACAATTAAAATAAATAAGCACGGCTGGCACTATACCCCAAGCCCAGAATCAAATGAAATAAAGACCTCCCTGGGGCTTGGGTTTGGCGTAATGCCCCAAATAATACAAAATAATAGCCACCCGCTAGAGCTCTATGTGCCAGGTCCTGGACAAATACACCTGGAACCTTAAATAAATAACTAAAAGTAAGTCCCTGCCTAGCCCCGCACTTCTACCTTGCCCATTAACCTAGATTAAAAAAAAATAATAATTAAGAGTGCGTGGGCAGTGCAAATCACAGCCCACCAACCTGGCACACAAAGAATACCATGTAAGGAGAAATATACCTCTATACAGGTTGCAGGGCAATCTGCGACATCCTCATCTTCTTTTAAAAAAATAATCCACCTATCTCTAAAAAATTTGCTCCAGAAAAAGAAAAAAAAACGCACTCACCTATCCTCTTTGAGTCTGTTCTCATCAGCGCTGAAACCTTGATACAGGTATATTTCTCCTGATAGTGCTTGGGGCATAGTGCCACCCCCAAACCCCTGGGGGCTTTTATATTTTTTTTTTTTTTTTTTTAATTTGATCAATGTACATGACAACATTGTAATATGAACATAATTGTGTTGGACACGCATCTTATTGCATCACATCACATATGAATAAACTTTTGACAAAAAATGTGTATCACGAGTATATATCGTACATTTTTTTTTTTTTTTTTTGGGGGGGGGGGAGAGTTAGGAGACTTAAGACAAAGGAATCACATAAAGGAAAGGAACTAACAAAAAAAAAATAAAAAAATAAGGATGGGGGGAAAGGGGGGGAAGTAAAGACAAAGGAGAGGGAGGAAAGGGTAGTGCCTTCAGTCGGACCTTTTCGCTTTCGCAATGTGGGAAACTAGGGGATCAAAATTGTCTGAGTGGGGTTTCCATAATGACCAAGTTTTTTTCCATGATGTAATTTTACCTGCTTGAACAGCTGACATATGTACGTAGTCTGCATTCAAATTTATGGAACGGATGAGATCAGGTATATTAGGCGCTAAGGGGTGCTTCCATGCTCTTGCTATTGCGGTTTGTGCCGCTATTAGTATATGTTTGATTAATCGTTGTTCGTGAGGTCTAACCGACTTTGGGATGATCAGGAACAGGGCACATTACACAGTAGTTGCTAACGTTGAAGCTAGGGTTTGATTAATCAGACAAAAAACTTCCTTCCAAAAAATATTTATGGTCTTGCATGACCACCAGATATGGATCATGGTGCCAATTTCATCACATTGTCTCCAACATCGATTCGAGCAAGTTCTATATATCTTAGCCAGTCTTGCCGGGACAAGGTACCAGCGGAACAGAACTTTCTAGTGGGTCTCGATATGATTCAAACACTGAGTGGTACCTTTCAGTGCAGTGAGTGCTTGTGTCCATTGTGAATCCGTCAATTTATACTTCAGATCCTTCTCCCACTGTGTTCTGTAGGTGAGCTCCTTTAGGCTGTACGTCTGATTGAAAATGCCATAGCAGCATGTTAGAGACTTCTTTGTTTTAGGGGGTTTGTTCCACATGGATACAATTCTTTTAGCCAGCGGGACTTTGTCTTCCACTGGGGGGGAAATTTCCAATGTCTTTTTTATAGTATGATACGTCAGGAATTCCCCTGCAGGAATCTCATATTTTTCTTTGAGGTTTTGTAGTGGCAGTAGGTACTCTTCCCCATACAAATCTCCTATGAGACGCACACCAGCCTTTTCCCATTGTTTAAGATTTATATTAGGATTGAAATATGACAACACCCTGAGTGGAGCAGTTTTAGTGAGGATATATTTTGTGTTGAGTTTCCTCTTCAATTTGTGCCAGGAATCTAGCATTGTTTTCGTTAAGGGGAGGATTCGGTGAGTTTTCTGCAGGAGTATGGAGGGGGACCATAGTAAATTAGGTAACGAATATGGATGGGTGTATGTTTCCTCCATCTTCCTCCATGGTTCTATTGGAGATGTCATTCCAGATAGTAGGGCCTGGCTGGCCAGATTTGCCAGATAGTAATTTGGGGGCTTTTATATTAATTAGGGCCACGGGCACAGTGCAAGCCATAATAGAACAGCTATGAGGTATGGGATTTATGAATAAACTAGTTTTTTTACCAATAAAATTTACAGTAAAAATGTTTGGTTTATTAATCACTATTACGTTAAATGCAATTAAAAAAAACTCCAGGTGACCATGGTATTTCAGAAGCTGCCTTCAATAGAAAGAGTTATTTCCATAAACTCTCTCCACATACACTTGTTTTTTGCAGACTGACACCTGAGCCATAATCAAGTGTTGAACGATAACCAACCACTTTGAATCTCCCTGTACATGCAGTCTGTACCTGTTAGTCAATGGATCTGAGCATGTGTTATTTGGACTATGTTGAAATAGTTACCGGTATTTATTGCAAGGAGGATAAATTACACTTCGCCTGACACCTTAAAAGTGTTTGGGCAACAGTATGGGCTATTTTGTCAATCTATTTTTAGGTGAGTGTAGAGTTTACATGTCATGGTAAGATATCTCATTGATGCATTGGCCAAATCGCGTAACCAAAATTTGTATCTAGGGTTGCCACCTGGCCGGTATTTTACAGGCAGACCGGTATAAAATTGGCTTGACCCCAATGTTAATTCTATGAAGATAGTAGCATGGCCGGTATTTTTTTGAAGGTGGCAACCCTATTTGTATCATATTTATGCACATGAAAAGTGATCACAGGATAAAGGCTTCCTCATTGGTTTCAGCAATGAGCAATAACTGTATTGGAGTTAATGGAGGCCTTTTGAAGCATGTGTACATATATATTGATTCAATGTAAACTTATGTTACCATCTCTATACATTTCCTACTGTATTAGATTTCTTTTTATTCCAACTTGACTTAAATTGTACTTATTTTAAGAGTGAGAGTTGGTACATGTTAGCTGTAGATACACAGGAGACAAGTAGAGTCCAGGTGATGACTTTACTGGCTAACTTAGATTTAGAGCGCAAGCTTTCAAGACCTCTCGTGTGTCCTCATCAGGCATGTAGAATGTGTCAGCAGATTTTCTAAATACTTTCAGTAGTCCCTGCCTTATCTTATATCTAGGATAGCCTTGTGCCTATACCACGCTTGCTTTAACTCCATCACTGTGTTAACCTCTACTGGAAGGCTATTCCCTGCATGCACTACCCTCTCAGTAACGTAATACTTCATGATATTACTTTTAAACCTTTACGCCTCTAATTTAAGTCTATGTCCTCCTGTTGTGATAGTTTTTCTTCTGTGTTTATTCCCTTTATGTATGTAAATGTTTCTGTGGTAAAAAAAAAACAAAAAACTACTGCTAAGTTTTATCCTGCAAGCCACGAACCATCAATATCCTTCTGGAGGTACATAGTTACATAGTAGTTTAGGTTAAAAAAAAAGACTTGCATCCATCAAGTTCAACCCTTTTCCTATTCCTTCTTTACTGTTGTTGATCCAAAAGAAGGCAACTAAAAAAAACTCTAAGTGAGTTGCATTTCCTGCTGCTCGATTACATTGTCTACCTACCTTCATGTCCTCGGAAATAATTTCTCCTGTATACCTTTCTCCTCAGATGTTGAGGTTAAAACCTCAGGTGTTACACAATAAAAAATATTTTAAATGCCATTTAACATAATTATGCATTATTTTCAATATTTAGTTCTGCATTATCATAGTATTATAGAAACATAGAATGTGTCGGCAGATAAGAACCATTCGGTCCATCTAGTCTGCCCAATTTTTTTTTTGAGTACTTTTATTAGTCCCCCTTTCCCGGTCTTATAGCTAGGATAGCCTTGTGTCTATCCCACGCATGCTTAAAATCCTTGACTGTGTTTACCTCTACCACTTCTGCTGGCAGGCTATTCCATTCATCCACTACCCTCTCAGTAAAGTAATACTTCCTGATATTACTTTTAAATCGTTGCCCCTCTAATTTAAGACTATGTCCTCTAGTTGTGGTAGTTTTTCTTCTTTTAAATATACTCTCTTCCTTTACTGTGTTGATTCCCTTTATGTATTTAAATGTTTCTATCATACCCCCCCTGTTACGTCTTTCCTCCAAGCTATACATGTTAAGATGCTTTAACCTTTCCTGGTAAGTTTTATCCTTCAACCCATGAACCAGTTTAGTAGCCCTTCTCTGAACTCTCTCCAAAGTATCAATATCCTTCTGGAGATACGGTCTCCAGTACTGCGTACAATACTCCAAGTGAGGTCTCACCAGTGCTCTGTACAATGGCATGAGCACTTCCCTCTTCCTACTGCTAATACCTCTCCCTATGCAACCAAGCATTCTGCTAGCATTTCCTGCTGCTCTATTGCATTGCCTACCTACCTTCAAGTCCTCTGAAATTATTACTCCTAAATCCCTTTCCTCAGATGTTGAGGTTAGGACTGTACCAAATAGTCTATATTCTGATTTTGGGTTTTTACGCCCAAGGTGCATAACCCCTTGGCGACACAGGACGGACTAGGTCCGTCCTGTGTGCCGAGACGTTAGTGACACAGGACGGACCTAGTCCGTCCTGTATCAAAACGAGCACTGAAAGCGGAGTTTTTCCGCTTTCAGTGCTCTGATGGTATTGTAACGATGCTTCCGTGTGGAAGCATCGTACAATGCTAAAAAAAATGCCCGTCGGCATTTCGATCGCTCCGGAGAGCGATCGAAATGCCGGTTTTAAAGGCACAGTGCCTTTAAAACGCGGGCATTTAAAAAATGAGCATAGGAAGCGAATCTTTCGCTTCCTATGCTCAGAAAGTGTTTCTGATTGCCTCGTCGAGGCAATCAGAAACACTAAAAAAAAACACTAAAAAAAAATGCACGATCTTGGTCACTGAGTGACCAAGATGGCGCTGCCCTTCTAAGGGCAAGAGCACAGGAGGCAGGAAGTACCTGCTTCCTGTGCTCTCTGGCTGTCACACGATTGCCTCTTCACAGAGGCAATCAGTGACTGCCAGGCACACTGACAGGCAGTGGGGATGCTCTCCTGAACATCCCCACTGACTGGTCAGATCAATATTAACCCTATATTGATCTGACCAGTTATGATCTGCCTCCCTCTCCTCACATTTTTTTTAGTGAGGGAGAGAGACAGATCAAAGTTATAAAAGTAAGTAAAAGTTAAAAAAAACAATAAATACACAACACACAAATAATAAAACAATAAAAAAATTTTTATTAAAGCAATTCCCTGTGTTTAACCCCTTCCCTGCCACTGATCTTGCATAAGCAGTGATCGTGCACATCAGCGCATTTATTTTTGCTGTTTGTGCATTTTTTAGGGGTTAATTTTTTTTGTACTGTAATTTATTACAGTACTAAAAAGGCTCTTCTAAGAGTTATTAACCCCTTATTTGCCGTCGATCACTGCTTACGCAATGATATTGACGCCAAAGCAATTTTTATCTGTCTGCATATTATTATTATTTATTTATTTTTTTTTTACACATACCCGCTAGGGGATTACATGTAAAGTAAAAATATTTGAGATTTTTTTTTTTAAGCTGCCTGAGCGCATAGCGATCAGTAACAGCGAATTAGTGGCAAAGGCGGTTTGGTGATTTCTCAATTAAGCTGGTCAGATCAAAATTAATCGGATCAATATTCACAAATATTGATCTGCCTCCCTCTCCTCACTTACATTTTTGTGACGGAAAGAGACAGATCAGTATTAGGGATATAAAATAACATTTTATAAAATTGGCAGGTTTTATGAAAGTCTTTCACTGTGTATTAACCCCTTCCCTGCCATTCATCACTGTGTAAGCAGTAATCTTGCACAGCAACAGTATGTTTTGCTGTCTGCACTGTTTTATGGATTAATTTCTTTGTACTGTAATGTATTACAGTACTAGATAGGCTCTTCTAAGAGCTATTAACCCCTTCTTTGCTCGAGATCACTGCTTACGCACTGATTCTGAGGCCGCGGACTCAGGGTTCGATTTTGACCCTATTCAGCTTTCTAGCGATGTATCGGTGGCTGCTGAGCCCTTGCCACAAGTAGTGATGGGGGTCTACCGATAAAAAAATATATGGTTTGGTGGGGGTAAATTTCATTGGCTGGCTTCAAAGATATATCCCATAAAGGACACGGACGCAGGTTGACTACATGTCAAAATTCCAAGTTGGAATTTTGAGATGCGCATCTCACAAATGTTGCCTTCTAGCCAAAAACAAACCAACAAACCTATGCATGGGTGCTATCCCTGTACTCGGGAGATGTTGCTGAACACATATTGGGTTGTTGTTTGGCAGTGACATATACCAGAATCTGTGAATTCATGCCTGAAGTACAATGCATGTGGAAAAAAAACTCCCAAAAAAGTACTACCACAAACTTTTACAAAGGCTGGTGGTAGAATTAGTACCTATACAGTATTAAAATACCACCATTTCAAATACCTTAGGATGTCTATTTTCCAAAAATATATGGTTTGATGGGGTAAAATTCATTGGACGGCTTCAAAAATGTTCCAAATGGAACATGGGCGCAGGCTGACTACATGTCAAAATTCCAGGTTGGAATTGCGCACCCCCTAAATGTGGAATTTTAGACCATATCCCTGTACTCAGGAGATGTTGCTTAACACATATTGAGGTGTTGGTTGGCAGTGGCAAATACCAGAATCTGAAAATTCCTGCCTGAACTACAATGTGTGTGGGGAAAAAATGACATCCCATCCCTTTGACATAGGTTGGTGGTAGAATTAGCACTTGGAAAGTGTTAAAATACCACAATTTTAAATACCCTAGGATGTCTAGTTTTCCAAAATATATGGTTTTATGGGGTAAAATACTTTGACAGGCTTCAAAAGTGTCCCAAATGGAACATGGGCGCAGGCTGACTACATGTCAAAATTCCAAGTTGGAAATGCACCCCCCCCTAAACATGGCCTTTTAGCCCCCAAATAATCTAACTAACCTACACATGGGTGGTATCCCTGTACTCAGGAGATGTTGCTGAACACATATTAAGGTGTTGTTTGGCACTGACACATAATAGGATCTGTGAATTCATGCCCGATGTACAATTAATGTGAAAAACAAATTACTATCCATGACATTGACATAGGCTGGTGGTAGAATTAGTGCATGAAAAGTGTTAAAATACTACCATTTGAAATACCCTAGGGTGTCTAGTTTTCAAAAATATATGGTTTTGTGGGGTAGAATACACTTTTTGGCTTCAAAAATGTCCCAAATGGGACATGGGCGCAGGTTTTCTGCACGTCAGAATTCCAAGTTGGAAAACCAAAAAGCGCACCTCTCAAATGTGGCCTTTTAACCCCCAAATAACCTAACCAACCTATACATGGGTGGTATCCCTGTACTCAGGAGATGTTGCTGAACACATATTGAGGTGTTGTTTGGCACTGACATATAACAGGATCTGTGAATTCATGCCCAAAGTACTATGTATGTGAAAAAAAATACTATCCATAACATTGACATAGGCTGGTAGTATAATTAGTGCATGGAAAGTGTTAAAATACTACCATTTGAAATACCCTAGGGTGTCTAGTTTTCAAAAATATATGGTTTTGTGGGATAGAATACACTTTTTGGCTTCAAAAATGTCCCAAATGGGACATGGGCGCAGGTTTTCTGCACGTCAGAATTCCAAGTTGGAAAACCAAAAAGCGCACCTCTCAAACGTGGCCTTTTAACCCCCAAATAACCTAACCAACCTATACATGGGTGGTATCCCTGTACTCAGGAGATGTTGCTGAACACATATTGAGGTGTTGTTTGGCACTGACATATAACAGGATCTGTGAATTCATGCCCAAAGTACAATGTATGTGAAAAAAAATTACTACCCAAAACATTGACATAGGCTGGTAGTATAATTAGTGCATGGAAAGTGTTAAAATACTACCATTTGAAATACCCTAGGGTGTCTAGTTTAAAAAAAATATATGGTTTTGTGGGGTAGAATACACTTTCTGGCTTCAAAAATGTCCCAAATGGGACATGGGCACAAGTTTTCTGCATGTCAGAATTCCAAGTTGGAAAACCAAAATGCGCACCCCCTAAATGTGGCCTTTTAGCCCCAAAACAAACCAACAAACCTATGCATGGGTGGTATCCCTGTACTCAGGAGATGTTGCTGAACACATATTGAGGTGTTATTTGGAAATACCCCTTCACATTTTAAGGTAATGTTTACCTAAATTGCAATATATGTGAAAAATTAAAAAAAAAAGATTTTTTGCTGCAAACTTTGGCATAGATTGGTGGTAAAATGGCTACATGAAATGTGTCAAAATACCCCAAGTTAAATGCCCTGAGTTGTCTAGTTTTCAAAAATATGTACATGTTGGGGGTCATTCATGGATTTAGTACAGAAATCAGTGTTACAATGTCACTATCGCTAATTTTGAAAGAAGGGATTTTAAAATAGCTTTGCACCACTTATAGTTCTGGCCCTGTAACATGAATAAAAAAGCACAAAAACATAAAAACATGGGCTATTTCTGAACTCAGGACATATATTAGAAACTTTTTAGCAGTGTTTTTTTGTTGTCTCTTGTACATGAGTATACGATTTTTCAAATAAAAGTCATAAAAAAATAATTTTTTCAATTTTTTTGCCATATTTTATTATTTTTTTTACATCAAATTATATGCTATTATCAAAATAATGGTATCAAAAGAAAGCCCTTCTTATGACGATAACAACGATATATAGTTTGTGTGGGTACACTAAATGAGACAGAAATAAATTACAGCAAAACACAAACTGCTCAGAAATGTTAAAACAGCCCATGTCACCAAGCGTCGGACAAGCCAAAAAAGTCATGTCACTAAGGGGTTAATCTTGCACTTGTCCACATTAAATACCAGTTGCCACTGCTCTGACCATTTTTCTAGTTTAGCTAAATCATTTGCCATTTGGCTTATCCCTCCATGAATATCAACCCTGCTGCAAATCTTTGTATCATCGGCAAAAAGACATACTTTGCCAACAAGACCTTCTGCAATATCGCTAATAAAAATATTAAAGAGAATGGGTCCAAGAACAGATCCCTGAGGTACCCCACTAGTAACAAGACCTTGCATCGAATATACCCCATTGACTACAACCCTCTGTTGCCTGTCACTCAGCCATTGTCTAATCCATTCAACAATATTGAAATCCAAACTCAAAGATTTCAGTTTATTGATAAGCCTTCTATGTGCGACAGTGTCAAAAGCCTTACTGAAATCTAGGTAAGCAATGTCTACTGCACCACCCTGATCTATTATTTTAGTTACCCAATCAAAAAAATCAATAAGATTAGTTTGGCATGATCTCCCTGAAGTAAACCCATGCTGTCTCTGATCTTGAAATCCAAGCGACTTTAGATGTTCAACAATCCTATTCTTTAACAAGGTTTCCATTATTTTCCCCACTACTGAAGTAAGACTTACTGGTCTATAGTTGCCCGCCTCCTCCTTACTACCTTTCTTGTGAATGGGCACAACATTAGCTAATTTCCAATCTTCTGGAACTACTCCCGTTAACAATGATTGGTTAAATAAATCTGTTAACGGTTTTGCTAGTACACAGCTAAGTTCTTTTAATAACTTTGGATGTATCCCATCAGGTCCCATCGACTTATTTGTCTTTACTTTAGACAGCTGAAGTAAAACCTCTTCCTCTGTAAACTTACATGCATCAAAAGACTCATTAGTCTTTTTCCCTAAATGAGGTCCCTTACCCTCATTTTCATTTGTAAAAACTGAACAAAAATATTCATTAAGGCAGTCTGCTAAGCCTTTATCCTCTTCTACATAGCATCCTTCTTTTGTTTTTAATCTAACTAATCCTTGTTTTACTTTCCTTTTCTCATCTTATGTATTAACAGAGATTGGTAACATTTCTTTATATTTTTTTGTAAATCAAGGTTTTTATAACGTTTTTCAAGTATAAGAAGAGGGTGAAAATTATGGGGGGGAAGGGGGGGAGTGAAGGTTCATTAGAGTCCGGGTATGGGGGGGGGAGGGGGGAGTACATTGCAAACAGGTATCTGGCGCAGCAGACTCAAGTCTCAAATAACGTACATTATAGAAATATTTCAAGTAATAGAGAGAAGAAGGGGAACAAGTACAGGGGGGGGGGGGGGGGGGCTGCCATGAAGGATAGTCTGAGTTTGAGGGTTTTCAAGAAATTCTAACCAATAGAACCAGGTTTGAGTATACCGGTCCCACCAAATGTGTCGCATTGTGCCCGGTGCCTCGCTGCATCCCCAGCACTCTGCGGGGTATAGTGGGAACATTTTCTGAAGTAAGATTGGTGTACGATACCATTGGGTCAAGAACTTGTATGACATTTCTTGAGCAGCGGCCAAAAGCAATTGATATGAAAGTGAGATACCATGGGAGGGAAGAGAATCCTCTGAGGCTAGGTCCTCGAATTCTGTAAGTGGTATGAAATATAGATGTTTCCGTATAGCGGTGCAATAGAAATGAGACAGTTGTGCGTAGTGAAAGTGATCCATAAAGGAGCGGGTTCTGTTGGGGAAAATGTCTGGAAGTGTTTTGGGTTTTCTTTCTGATAGAAAATGTCCAGTTGCGGTCAGGGAAGGAAAGGCCCCGTCCACTGCCCCGGGGGGAAATCAGGGTTACAGCGGAGTGGTGTTTTAGGGGATGGGTAGGTGGTGAGGGCAGGTTTTCAGCCAGTGGCATGGAGGACCGAGAGTGTTGCTGAAACTAGTGGGTGGTGTGCCACTTGCTGCTTCGCAGGAAGAGGCGGAAGCCATGGCAGGAGATGTAGGGGGCTAGAGGTCACTAGCACTTCTATGGTGATCCATAATTTATGGGGAGGGTGATGTACCCACTCCAAAATTCTCAATAAATGGGTCGCCTGGTAGTATGTCCACGCGCAGGGATGGCCAAGTCCACCTCTGGCTTTTGGCAAAGTTAGATTGGTAATATTTCTAAACACTCTACAGCCATGTTATAGTAGATCCATATGACACAAGATGAACTCATGAATCCTGTTTTGTTGTTTGCATATAGGCAAATACTCAAGTGTTTATCTAAATTTACATTTTCTTAATTCTAAAAATGTTCCTAGTATACAGATTTGTTAAAAAATGTATGTTCTTGCATGCCAAATGAACAATATCAGTTACCCTTCTCATGTTGGTGATAATCACATTTATTGTGCTACTAAACTTTACCTCTAGAAAAGATGTATACATTTTATTCTTACAACATGGAGGTTGAGAGACTAAACCCTTCAAGCAGTCTTTTAAACACACAGTAGTCACCAATTTATGAAACTTGTCCCAATATGTAACACATTTGCCATGTTTTATACTGTGTGCGTCTGCGGAGTAAGAGCCAGAGACAAAATCCGGCAGAATTGCATGTTTCTCTTTTTTTTTTTTTATCTCCATTTGGAATACTATTTTAAAGTTGGTAATATGTATAAAAAAAATCTGGATTTCTCATTCATGGAAATGCAAAAAAAATGAATATACAGGACTTGATTAAGTTTTTCTTCTTCTGGATCTTACACTATTAGATCATCTGTACACATATACACTGATCAGCCATAACCTTTTGACCATCTGCCTAATATACTGTAAGGGTCCACTTTTGATGCCAAAAATACCTGACCTGGTCTCGACTAAACCCCCTGAAGATGGTACTTTGTCCAGTAGATCGCACAGATGCTCAAATGGATTTAGATCTGCGGAGTTTGGAGGCCTAGTCAACACCTTCTACTCGTGGTTGTGTTCCTCAAAACATTCATGAACCATTTTTCCCTTGTGGCAGGGCACATTTTACTGCTTAAAGAGGTCAATGCCATCAGGAAATACAATTTCCATGAAAGGGTGTACAAGGTTTAAAATGATGCTTAGGGATGTGGTACGTCAGTTTCCCAGCAGAACATTGCCCTAAGCATCACACTCTGCTAGCTTGCTTGTCAGTGGTCTTGATTTAATGGCAGATCGGTGTATATGTGTATCTGTACAATTGTATACATACATCAGTACGTGCATTCATACATGTATAGACACACCTATGTACGTGTTACCCCAGATATCCATTTCTACTAATACACAGACACTGATATGCAGTTTTTGTAATGCAACTCCCACAGCCCTTAGCTACTTGCAGCATCAATTTATACATGTTAATTGCTGCGATGTGCTGCTTGCCTACCTCAGCTAACATGCTCTGCACAGTTGCAGTTCATGTTTGGCAGCCATTATGACATGTGAAGACACATTTAATATTCCCTGTGAATGATATAATATGCTGCCTGTGGTGTATCGGTATTTTAATTTGTACATATATTTTTATCACCACCTCCTTGGACCTGTTATTCCCACCAACTGCATTAACAGCGTCCACAACCTACTGCCAGAGTTTGTTCTTCCTCCTGTAGCTCGTCCTCTGTGCTACTGCCCCTATCACACAGTTGCAATGTTGGCACAGCTGTGTTCTCCGCTGGGAAACTCTGTTTAGATCTTGGCTTCCACTCCTCTCCTGCTCGCCCCTGCCTGAACCCTGGCTTGCCATTTTTAAAAGTATTTTTTATTTTTTAACTGCAGTGTTCAGCTCCAGCTCTCAAACAGTGGTGTGAATATGTGCTCATTATTAATGCAAACATTCTTCCATAGTGATTTAGTTTCAGTTGATTGCACCTATTATTTGTATTGATTTCATTAACCAGGGCCTATTACCTATTTTGGTATGATTTTTGGTATTTCCAGGATATTTTTTCTGTGTCCAAAATCCCACAAAGGTTATAATAGGGTGGTTGAGGCTACATCTTGGTGCGTTTGAATACATTCAATTTTAGAAGATATCTGTTTGGAATCAGCTATTATTTACAATTGTGGGCGTATTCAGAGGCACCATTTGGGGGCAGATTATTGCTGGGGGGGGGACGTGACCTGCGGATGAAGTGAATGGCTGCTTGAAGCTAGAGCTCCGTCTCCCACCCAGCCATATGAGCAATAACGAGCACCTTACCGACGAGATGCGCAGGAATAAAAAGCATTATGCTCATCCTAAAGGTGCTGGGGATAAACCGCCATCAATTTCCCCGACCCTTCGCGAGTTTTTCCTGACTCCCGCGGCGATGGCCTCGCAAGCCCCACTGGACATGATGGCGCCCTCGCCTACTAGCTCCCTGGAATCAGGGGACAAGAGACCTGGATCCCCCTCTGAACACAGAGCTCTAGCACAGCGCTACAAATCTTCTCCTCAGCTCCATGGAAAGAGGACTTCAGCACCCTCTTAACAGAGTTGAAGCAGACGGTGGCTGACGCCATGTTGGGCCTGAAATCTGAAATGGCCGAATCCAACAGAAAGTCCATCTCCAGGAAGAGGAATCGACCGTCCAAGCATCTAAAATTGCCACGGTGGCCAGAATCACGGCACAACACTCCACTTACCTGGCAGATTACTGGAGACGGTTGGAGGACCTCGATAATAGAGGCCGCCGACACAACATCCGTGTGAGGTGCCTACCAGAAAGTACAACCCAGGAGGATACTATGGAACTGGTCACCTGTCTCCTCAACGAAGTCCTCGGCCGCCCAAGAGATACAGTGCTGGCAATTGACAGAGCACACAGGGCGTTAAGGCCACGAGGGCCTCCATCAGCCCCCCCACGAGACATTATCTGTTGCGTGACGGACTTTACCCTCAAAGAACAAATTATGAAAAAGGCCAGAGAAATGGGTACTATAACGTTTGACAACCAAGCCATCACGTTATTCCAGGATCTCTCAGACCTGACACTCCAAGCTAGACGTGCTCTGAGACCCCTCACCCTTGAGCTACAGAGGCGGAATATCCCGTATTACTGGGGTCACCCCTTTCGCCTTAACGTGAGAAATGAAGAAGGCCTTCAGACACTCCAGTACCACCATGAACTCCCAGGTTTCCTGAGAGAATTGAACCTACCAGACATCAGTATTGCGGACTGGAGTTTGCCAGAAACCCGGCAGCTGCGCTCAACAGCCCAGAGAGGACCCAGACCTCAGCGGCAGCATGGACCGGAACCACAGACGCCGCGGACCAGATCCTCGACGGACCGAAGGGCCCCATCGTCAGTGAGGGCAGCTGAAGAATAACTTTCCCTGATGGCAGTGAGTAACCCAGTAAGAGTGAGACATTCCTCCCTTCCCCCCGGCCCAGTGCACACGAAGCACTCAAAGCACTCAATCTCAGGGTATGATGGGTGTTGGATCAGAATAGAGACCTAGATGCAGACAAACTCAAATAACAAGGGATAACACACTGTAGGTACGAACCTGGTATGTACAGCAATAATAATAATCCAGCAGGTATCTAATGTCATACAGAAAACCTACACTAAAAGTTTGTAATCCAGCAGGGAGATGGTTAATGAATATATACAAACAGCATCTGTAATCCAGCGGGTAGATGGTTAAACGTGCAAGTACAAACAGCAGCTGTAATCCAGCAGGTAGATGGTTAACCGTGCAAGTACAAGCAGCAACTGTAATATAGCAGGTAGATGGTAAACGTGCAAGTACAAACAG
Organism: Pelodytes ibericus; assembly: GCA_036172795.1. Classification (NCBI taxonomy): domain Eukaryota; kingdom Metazoa; phylum Chordata; class Amphibia; order Anura; family Pelodytidae; genus Pelodytes; species Pelodytes ibericus. Next base: position 166,360,390 of record CM069857.1, read on the forward strand.
CAACTGTACTCCAGCAGGTAGATGGTTAAACGTGCAAGTACAAGCAGCAACTGTAACTCAGCAGGTAGATGGTAAAACATACAAGTACAAGCAGCAACTGTAGTCCAGCAAGTAGATGGTTAAATATGCAAGTACAAACCAGGATCAGTGGGGCACAGGCAGGTAGAATGGTCAGGGAAATCCAGGATCAGGGGGCACAGGCAGGCAGAATGGTCAAGGAACGGTCCAAGGTTCAAATCACTTAAATCAGGAGAAACAATGAATATACACAAGGCAAGGAACACGAGAATCACCAAGCAAGGAGTGCAAGGTGTTTCTCCTTTTTAAATGTTCAAAAGGAGACGTCATCGGGGACGCGCCTCCGTTTTCATTGGCAGCAGTGTGCGCGCTTCGGGAGCGAGAGGACAGGTAAGCAGAACAGGGTATTCGGGGGATCTACTCCGCGGTAGTTCCTGACAGTTCCCCCGCCCAAAGCGAGACCTCCGGGCTCGCCAACGACCGGGGCGATCAGGGTGCAATCCGTGAAAGGTACGAACCAAGTCATCTGCATGTATCATCTTAGCAGGCTCCCAGGATCTGTCACTCGGACCATAACCTCTCCAATGGATGAGATATTGGAGCTGACCCCGATGCAATCTGGAGTCCGGAACCTCTTCAACCTCGTACTCCTCAATCCCATCGACTAGAACGGGTCCTGGAGGAGGATCGAGTCTTCCAGGAAAGGGATTCTCCACCCAAGGTTTAAGCAAAGATACATGGAAAACTGGGTGGATCTTCATAGAAGATGGGAGGAGAAGTCGTACGACTAAGGGAGAAATCACTTCTGCAATGGGAAAAGGACCAACGAACTTGGGACCAAGCTTCTTGGTCGGACATGCAAGTTTCAGATGCCTCGTAGAGAGCCAAACCCTATCACCTGATTTGTAGGTTGGAGGCAAGGATCTGTGACGGTCAGCAAACATCTTATAACGTTGTTGAGCTTGTGTCAAGGTTCTGCGAAGCATATGAGTCAGTGAGATTGCGCACATGAGTAGTAGCTGATGGAACACTGCTGGTGATAGGTGCTCCAGGAAGCATGGATGGGTGGAAGCCATGATTGACAAAAAATGGAGACATCCCAGTCGAACTTTGTATATGATTATTGTAGGCAAATTCTGCTAAGGGTAAAAATTTGATCCAGTCATTTTGAAGATGGGTGGTGAAACAACGTAAATACTGCTCCAAAGTTTGATTGGTATGTTCGGTTTGCCCGTTACTCTGGGGGTGGAATGCCGTAGTGAGGGAGCGTTGTATATGAAGTTCCGTGCAGAATGCCTTCCAGAAGTGGGATGTGAACTGGGTACCTCGATCGGAAACATCGGGTAAACCGTGAAGCTTAAAGACCTCTCGTATAAAAAGATCGGCAGTTTCAGTAGCTGAAGGAAGGCCTGGAAACAAAATGTGCCATCTTAGTGAGACGGTCCACTATGACCATCAATGTGGTGTATTGACGAGATGGAGGTAAGTCGGTAATAAAATCCATAGAAATATCTCCCCATGGTCTCGTAGGAATGGGCAATGGTTGAAGTAACCCTGGAGGTTTGTGATGACTCTCTTTAGCACGGGCACATATGTTGCAGGAAGAGACAAATCTTGTAATCTCTCCACGTAGTTTAGGCCACCAAAAAAGTACGTTGAATGAGATCTTGGGTTTGTCGTATTCCACCATGGCCAGCCGCTGGGGAGTCATGATAGTATTGGAGTATTTGTAAACGTACTTCAGGTGGGACATACACTTTGTCAGAGTGATAGTACAGACCATCTTTGTAAATAAAATGGTATTGTTTTGGTAGCGTAGAAGCGGCCGTGTGGGACCGAATAGCATCCCATATACTTCGTGTGGCGGCTAAAAAATGATGAGAACGGAGTATGGTGCTCGGACCCTCCTCGTGGATCTCTTCTATCTCTGAGATTCTTGAAAGGGCATCAGCCTTGAGATTGCGGGAGCCGGGTCGGTAGGTAATATGCAGCTGAAAACGTGTAAAGAATAGTGCCCATCTGGCCTGTCTGGGTTGGAGTCTTTTGGTGGTGCGTAGATATTCAAGATTTTTGTAATCGGTAAAAACCGTAATAGGATGTAAAGCGCCCTCCAATAACTGTCGCCATTCCTCCAGTGACAGTTTTATAGCCAAAAGTTCCCGTTCTCCTACGTCATAATTCCTCTCAGCTGACGTTAGTGTTCTGGAGTAGAAGGCTACTGGATGTAATTGTTTCGTCCCCCTGATGTCTCTGAGATAAGACGGCACCCACAGCTGTATTAGAGGCGTCTACTTCCAGAGTGTATGGTCTTGAAGGATCAGGAAAAATCAAAATAGGTGCCGTAGTGAATCGCAACTTCAAGGATTCAAAAGCGTCTTGGGCCGCATCTGTCCATTTGAATATCTTGTTCTTGGACGTTAAAGCGGTGATGGGTTGGATAAGTCTGGAGAAATTTCTAATGAACTTCCTGTAAAAATTTGCGAAACCCACAAAACTCTGTATGCCCTTCCTTTGCATACGTGTTCTCTATGGGAGGTAAGTGAGGGTGAATATATGAGGATGTCATCCAGATAAATAATGACGAACTGATCCAATATGTCACGGAATATGTCATTTACAAAATGTTGGAAAGTCGCGAAAGGCATGACCAGATATTCGAAGTGTCCATAACGTGATCTAAATGCCGTCTTCCATTCGTCCCCTCTCCTGATTCGGAGCAGATTGTAAGCGCCTCTAAGATCAATCTTTGTGAACACCTGGGCCATGCGTAGGCGATCCAGTAGCTCAGGAATGAGGGGTAAGGGGTAACGGTTCTTGATGGTTATTTTGTTCATCTCTCTGTAATCAATACATGGACATAGTCCCCCGTCTTTTTTCTTTACGAAGAAAATACCTGCTCCTGCTCGTGAAGTAGAAGGTCGTATAAATCCTTTAGTTAAATTCTCTTCTATGTATTCCTTGAGAGTGGCAAGTTCCGGTTCAGCAAGGGGGTATATTCTTCCAAATGGAATGGAGGCCCCTGGGAGTAAGTTGATAGGACAATCATAGTCCCTATGAGGGGGAAGTACATCTGCTTTTTTCTTTTCAAAGACATCTTGGAATTGGGAATACACTGCTAGTAGGTTATTAGGTAGATCCTGTTTCAATGTAGAACACAAGGTAGGAGTAGCAAGGCATGGATGAGTACATAGTTTGGAACTGAAAGAAAAAACACCGGTCTCCCAATTTATGACAGGGTTATGTCTGCGTAACCATGGGAGACCCAAAATGACGGAAAAAAGGGGAGCTGGAACGATATCGAATTGAAGTATCTCTTGGTGCCCTTCACCGATGGTTACAATGAGTGGAACAGTTTCGTGTGTGATAGGGCCTGTCCTTAGCGGGCTACCGTCCACCAGCTGAATATGTATTGGAGACGGTTTTTTGAGAGTGGGGATTGACATGGTTCTAGCTAGATTGATATCCAGGAAACACCCGCTGGCTCCTGAGTCGATCATAGCCGTTAAGGATATGGAATCTTCAGTCCACTGTAGGGAAAGAGGTATAGATAAATGGGGTGTTTTGTAGGGGGGTAAAACACTGTCTCCTCCATCCGAAAAAGAAGCATTCTTACCCTCAGGAAGTCGTCGCCGAGTCCGGCAGTCTCGATACGTATGACCAGGTCTCCCACAATACAGGCATAGGTTGAGATTCCTACGTCGTGCTTTCTCCTCCAGAGTCAAGGGACCTCGTACCAAACCGATCTGCATAGGCTCCTCCGTCTGTGAGGAGGTAGGAGATCTGGGTTTCAAATAAGAGGTATGAAAAGCAGGTACCGTAGTGTTAGGTGAGGAGGTACGTTCAGCTCTTCTCTCCCGCAATCTTCGGTCAATCTGTGTTACTAGGCGAGAGAGATCGTCAAGGGAGGATGGAATGCCCACACGTGCCAATTCATCCTTCAATCCGTCAGACAATCCCAAACGGAATTGATCCAGCAGAGCCGATTCATTCCAAGTAGTCTCGAGGGCTACTCTTCTGAATTCAGTGATATATTCTTCAACTGGTCTGCGGCCTTGTCTTAGGGCACGAATGGTGTTGGTAGCAGAAGCTGTTCTAAATGGATCTTTATATAAAGAATCCAGTGCTTGGCTAAATGAACCCCATGATTCCAATAAAGGACTGTTGGTGTGTAGAAGGTGGTGAGCCCATAATTGGGGTTCCTCCGTAAGGAGAGAAATGACAGTGTGAATCTTGACAAAATCAGAGGCATATGTACGAGGACATAGAGTGAACAAGATCTGACAAGTGGTGAAAAAGGTACAATATTTCTTCCTATCACCGGAGAATTTCTCCGGTAAGGATACTTGCGGTTCCAGTGCGGTAGCTCCCTCTACTATGATAGGTGCTGGAGGAGGAACAGGAACTGCAGCGGCAGGGTCTGAAACATTCCCTGGGTTGGTTTGTAGTTGTTGTATTTGCTGTTGCATACGTGCTTGGCCTGTCTGTAGGTCCTGCACGGATTGGTTTAGGTTGGTTAACTGTTGTGTGAGAGCAGTAATAGCATACGTGAGGTCCGCGGTCTCCATGGGTAAGTGGCTTGGTGATTACGTGATAGGTGTTGGATCAGAATAGAGACCTAGATGCAGACAAACTCAAATAACAAGGGATAACACACTGTAGGTACGAACCTGGTATGTACAGCAATAATAATAATCCAGAAGGTATCCAATGTCATACAGAAAACGTACACTAAAAGTTTGTAATCCAGCAGAGAGATGGTTAATGAATATATACAAACAGCAACTGTAATCCAGCGGGTAGATGGTTAAACGTGCAAGTACAAACAGCAACTGTAATCCAGCAGGTAGATGGTTAAACGTGCAAGTACAAGCAGCAACTGTAATCCAGCAGGTAGATGGTTAAACGTGCAAGTACAAACAGCAACTGTACTCCAGCAGGTAGATGGTTAAACGTGCAAGTACAAGCAGCAACTGTAATTCAGCAGGTAGATGGTAAAACATACAAGTACAAGTAGCAACTGTAGTCCAGCAAGTAGATGGTTAAATATGCAAGTACAAACCAGGATCAGTGGGGCACAGGTAGGTAGAATGGTCAGGGAAATCCAGGATCAGGGGGCACAGGCAGGCAGAATGGTCAGGGAACGGTCCAAGGTTCAAATCACTTAAATCAGGAGAAACAATGAATATACGCGAGGCAAGGAACACGAGAATCACCAAGCAAGGAGTGCAAGGTGATTCTCCTTTTTAAATGTTCCCGCGTTTGCTGTGAACGCGACGGGCGTGACGTCATCGGGGACGCGCCTCCGTTTTCATTGGCAGCAGTGTGCGCGCTTCGGGAGCGAGAGGACAGGTAAGCAGAACAGGGTATTCGGGGGATCTACTCCGCGGTAGATCCTGACACAGGGATATCCCCGGGTCTACTTAGCACAGACTGCATTTTTACCGCTCCCGCTGTAAAAAAACGAAAAACGCTCTGATACTGACCACCAAACGAGCGGTGCAACTTGGCCTCGCTTAAAGAGACTTTGATCACAATAAATAGAACCCCACACCACAGCAGCAGTCACCCATTTCGGCAGCCCTCCCGATCCCACACTATGAGTGTGGCCTAATGTTTTAGGGGAAAAACCCATACTTACTACCCCTTATGTTCCACTGATGTTGATTGTTTTGCCTGATTGTATTTTACTATGCCATCGTTGTCGGTATACGCACAAAAGTCTGGGTGGACACGGTCCCCCAATGTCTATTGTGTGTACACTTATATACCACATGGAACTCTGTTGTTCCAATTAGACTGAAGATTACATTTGTTTTACAAGTTGTAGGGACAATAGTTCCCATATATAATATTTAATATTTACTACTGATCGCGGCCACTAACGCCGTAGATCACTACCCCCATACCTTAGACGTCCTTGGAGAGAGCAGAGGGGCCCCAGGTCTGACCCTATACTTACCTGGCTCGGTCCTGGGAGACCCCCTGGTCGACGTCACTGGTTGTTTCATTTGATATACTCCGTTACCCCCCCCCCCTTACATTCTTTCCTCTATCTCCCCCATTTCCTCACCTCATCCCCCTCTCCCTTTCTCCTTTTACACAAGTTATTTCCCCCCCCCCCCCTTCTATTTTATCCCACGGCTGACACACATTCCTTCACCTTTTTCATTTGTTCTGATGACTCTTGGCTTCGCCACATACAGATATGGCATATAGACCAGCCGATCTTAAAATTATATCGCTCAATGTCAAGGGACTTAACGTCCCTGAAAAACTCTCAAATATGTTCAGGGAATTAATTTCCCAGCACATCACAATTGCCTTCCTCCAGGAGACCCACTTCTGAAATCCTAACCCCCCGAGCTTGACACAGCGGGATTACCCACAGGGGTTTTTTAGTAATAACAGCCTCACTAAATCTAAAGGTGTAGCAATACTATTGTCCAAGCACTTTCCGCTCTCTGATGTGACGCAGATGGTGGACCCTCAGGGTAGATTCATTTTCGTCAAGGGACAGATAGCAGGACACATATATACATTTGCCAATGTATACCTCCCCAATAATGGCCAACACAAATGGCTGTCAAAAATTTTAGTAAAACTACACACCTTTCAGGACGGCCTCCTGATCTTCGGAGGGGACATAAATGCTGCACTGAACCCTAGAATAGATACATCCACTGGTAGCACACAAACCCCTGCACATGTCACCATCAGACTACGCAAACTCCTGACAGAAGCCCAACTTGTGGACTGTTGGCGTGCCATGCACCCTACTGACAAGGATTTTAGTTTTTACTCAGCACCACACTCTCGCTACACCCGCATAGATTACCTGTTCATCCAACATTACCACCTACCCCTCCTGAGACACACGGCCTATGGCCCTATTATGTGGTCCGATCATGCCCCCCTTACAATTTCATTAGATTCCCACCTGACCCGCCCCACCCAAATGTCATGGCGATTAAACGAATCCCTGCTAGACGAGAAAGAAATCTCGGACTCCATCACGGAAGCCCTAACTGGTTATTTCAAAGAAAATTGCACCCCAGATATTCCTATGCCCACTATTTGGGAGGCCCATAAATGCTTTATCCGAGGGCATTTCATTAAATCCGGGGCAGAACGTAAAAAACAATATGCGACTCGCCTCTGTTCTTTACAGAGCCAAATCAGCACATTGGAATTGGTCCATAAGGAGACCCTAGATGAAACACAATATGAGCGACTTCTAGCCCTTCGGGGAGAAATCCACCCTTCTCAATAAGCAGGCACACAGACACTATATCAAACTGAAATCGATATACCACGAACACAGTAATAAACCGGGCAAATATTTAGCCAGAGCCCTGAGGAAAAAACAACAGCTGTCCTATATACCGAAGATCAGAGGCCCGAACAACGCAGCCAAACAAATGCCATCCGATATCGAAAAGGGGTTCGTGGAGTACTACTCCGCCCTCTATAACCAACCGCAGACACGGGTAGACGACAATTCCCACCACATTGCACAGATCCAAGACTATTTAACACTCCATCTCAAATCTAAGCTGACCCCGAACGATGCGTCTCTTTTAGAACGCGCAATCACAGAGACAGAATTAGTTTTAGCTATGAGACAGACCCGGGCGGGTAGGGCACCCGGCCCCGATGGCCTCCCCCTAAGTTACTATAAAACATACTCTGCAGTCCTGCACCCACATTTAATATCCACTTTCAATTCCATCCTAGCAGGGGCAACCTTCCACCCCCACACATTCGAAGCTATAATCACTGTGCTCCCTAAGGAAGGGAAGGATGTAGAACAATGCAGTAGTTATTGACCGATCTCCCTCCTGAACTCCGACCTGAAATTATTTGCTAAAATAATAGCAACCCGCATCAACGGAATCCTCCCGGTCTTGGTCAACTCTGACCAGTCGGGCTTTGTCCCGGGGCGGGAGTCCAGGGATGGCACCATTAGGGCACTAAATCTTATTCACTGGGCCAAAGTCAAGCAAAATAAAGTAATTATGCTTTCCACAGATGCTGAGAAAGCATTTGATAGACTAGACTGGACCTTTATGTTCGAAACACTTCGACATATGGGCTTCGGTAACAACATTATCACCTGGATTGCCGCCCTGTACTCCCGCCCCTCGGCCAGAGTGCGTATCAATGGGGGCCTCTCTGAACCATTTCCGATATCGAAAGGGACGAGACAGGGGTGTCCCCTGTCCCCCCTGTTATTTATCTTATCACTTGAACCCTTCCTCGAAAGGATTAGAAATACCCCGGATATTGTAAGTATACATGTGGGAACAAACCACAACAAGGTGATAGGATTTGCAGATGATATGTTGTTCACCTTAACGAAGCCCCACACCTCACTCCCTAATCTTCTCCAGGAGTTCATGCACTATGGCCGGCTACCCAATTTAAAGATTAATTATTCTAAGTCAGAAATATTGCCCATTAATGTCCCCCATTCGGAAGCTCAGGCACTTTCCATGGCCTATCCTTTCAAATGGCAACGGCATAAACTAAAATATCTTGGCATTTGGTTAACCACCGACCCCTCTACACTATATCAACATAATTTCCCTCCCCTGTTGGCTACGCTCCAAAGGGACTTAGCCGTATGGAATCCACTGTTAATTTCTTGGACTGGTAGGGTTAATACGATCAAAATGAACGTCCTCCCGCGAATATTATACCTCATACAAACTATACCTATTAGTATACCCCGGGCCTTTTTTATGTCACTTCATGCATTATTCATTAAATTTGTCTGGGCTTCTAAGCACCCTAGATTGGCCACTAAACTACTTCAGCGACCCAAAACCTCAGGGGGCTTGGGTCTACCATGTATCCAAACATACTACTGGGCATGCCATCTCCTGCGTACTCTGGAATGGTCTCACCACCCTCCCCATAAAAAATGGATTCACCTAGAATGCACCACCGAGGGCGCTCCACTCGGAAAATACCTCTGGATTTCCCCACAAGTAACGAGGAAGCTAACTAAAACCAATCCATTCGTCTCGACAACATTAGCGGTCTTACATCACCTACACAGAAATCACAATTTGACATCCTACCCTTCACCCCTGACCCTACTACGCCAAAACCCAGATTTTCCACCCGGACATTCTGGAGGAGATTTCTTAAACACAACAGAGGACTCCCCCACATTTGTTGCAGACTACGTAACCACGAATGCCATCAAGCCCTTAGCAGAACTACTCCCGGGACCTCACTCAACCCCACTCTACACCCTACAATATCTTCAATTGAGACACTACATTTCTTGCCTACCCCAAAAACACAACCTAATGCGGCCCACCACACCATACGAGGACTTAAACTCCTTGGAAACCTTGCCCCCTCATGGCATCTCTATTCTTTACAAAATGCTGATCGAACCAGAGTCCCTCCCTTTGCCCACATTTGTGGGAAAGTGGGAGCGACTGTTGGAAGTGGACCTTTCGGGCCCACAGTGGCGCAAAATATTCACGCTGACACACAAGACTTCAATCTCCACCAGAACCCAGGAAATGGGTTACAAACTTCTAACACAATGGTACCGCATCCCATCCAGATTACATGCCATGTTCCCGGAGGTCCCCGACACTTGTTGGAGGTGTGGAGGATCCCCCGGCTCATATACTCACATCTGGTGGGACTGTCACGTTATAGCCCCTTTCTGGAAAAAGATACATGAGATTCTCCCCCGATTCACTGACCATCCCCCCCCATTCCACCCAGTAAACTTCCTACTACACCACACTCCCCTCCCAATCCCAGCCTACAAAAATTCTATTATCCCCCACCTTCTTAATGAAGCCAAGGCTCTTATTCCTCTCCACTGGAGATCGCCATCCCCCCCAACGTTTCGGGAGTGAGTAGACAGGGTGGAGGCAACACGTTTGCTTGAGGATCTAGCGTCCAGAGCCAAGCCACTAAATGAAAATGTAGGCTCAAATGGTTCTATTGGCTGGAATTTGTCACTAAAATCCGTGAACAATCCGCCTTCCCCACTACAACCGGAGCCGGAGAAGGCCCAAACAAGGTTGGAGGGCCACCATCAGACGCTCCTCACTCTTCTCCAGATGAGGATTGAAGCCTCTGATCACATAAGGTCTAACCTCCCCTTTTTTTTTCCTCCCCCCCAAGATTCGGCCGTGCCCTTCTTACTATTCTTCCCCTTGCTTCTTCCCCCCCCCCATTATTTCTCAAACTATTATGTGATATGAATCTTTTATGTATTGAAATGTTTAGTGTCAAGGCAACTATGACATATGTTCCAATGTGATTGAAATGTTTGTTTTTTTTATTTTATTTTTTTCAAATACCAGGACAACAACTACGTTTCACCTTCCCCCACCACCACCCACATGTCCACCCCCCCCCCCCCCCCGCCGAACATATTCTTTTCCCTCCCCATTTTTCCTGTATTTTTCTGCATAAAAATTTTTTCAATAAACATTGATTTATTAAAAAAAATATATTATTGCTGGGACTGAGATCATGCATTAGAGTGTGTACAGATAGAGGCTGCACATAAAAATTAAAATACAATTTCAGTTAGATTTGCTAATTTAGCATTTTTTGTTGTTGTAAATATATCTTTGTTGTTTTAAAATATAATTAACATGTGGATGTTGGGGCTTTAGCAATTTCACTAGCACAATGTATACATGAAAATGTATTCTCTTTTAAGTGACACTATGATATTATTCCAGGACAGGTGAACTTCGCTCTGTGCAAAAAAAGTGTACTTTCAAAATAAGGAATCCCCCCTTTTCTTTTTTTCTTCTTTTAAAAGCCTTACTATGATTACAACATTCCCTCGCCAATTTATACAAATGTGCAGATGCTAATTTTGCAGCACTCTCTCTCATGGAGTTTAATATAAACTGATTTTGTATACCATGTAAGAATTAGATATCAAAGCCTTTTTGTATAGCTGAGAAACCAAGAAAAAATGGTGACTTGACAACATGTCAGAGTAAAAAAATAAGCTCTTCATTTTAATTACACAAAGAAACAAAAGCAATTGTAACAAAAATACAGAGCTCTGGCACAAAAGTAAGAGAGGTCAGTTCAGTTTCTGCTCGGAATCTGTAACACCACTGTAAGAATACGCTTTCCCCAATACAATACGGTCGCGGAGGAGCTTAAAAAAGGCGTAGTAATTACTGAAAAGGATGAGGGCTAAAGAAATGGTATGGTGCCACTTCTCTGCAGACAGCAGTGAGTAGAGCTGGTAAAAGATCAGAACTCCCTCCAGGGCGGTTAAAATATTCAGGACACGTAATGGGTTGCTGAAAAAAAACTGGCAAGTGGAGAGAGAAAACAAAGATATATAACAATGCCTTTTGTTATCAAATACATTATTCCCTGAACATTAAAATAAGGTTATATAATCATATATCATAAGGAAATTGACCCTATTATCTGCATAAATCTCTTGCTCCATTTCATAGCGCTTATAGTTACTTGAGTTAATGCTTTAAGACAAAATGCAATTTTTTTTATTTATCTAATCTTTTTTTTTTTTTCCCAAAACAAAATGCACTGAGATTTCTCTGGTTCTCTTTATGTCCTGGGTACAATTGAGATCTTCTAAAATCACTGTACCCTACTGCCTTTCCTTTAAAAACAGTAAGCTATTCCGCTTTACCTTCTACACATTTAGGTGTAGCAGAGGTAGCTTAAACATTTAAACAAAATTGTGATGAAACCAATTAAGTTTATTTTGTATGCTCTGCTCAATGAAAACAATGGGGGTCATGTAAAAACCCCCAAAAAACTATGATCTAAGAAGGATGTACTCATTTAAAGAATTTGTATATTTGTAATTTCAATTAACCTCTATTTAAGTGATAAAATGTATTTTTTTTTTTGTACATACAAGTGTTTTTATGTATAATGGCGACTACACCTTGTTTGCACATCACAACACTTCTCTGTGCGGAAATAGAATCTCCGGTAAACAGCATCTGATTTTTTTATACATAGGTTGCTCTAGAACATAGAGCAACCCAGAAGTTCAGGATCTGCGCACACTTTGATAGCTCCAGTATGAGGTAATATCCCCGTGCACGCCTCTACCATGGTATCTAAAATGTGACTAGTGAATTCTTAATTCAAATTTTATGATGCGCCTTTATTAATATGAGCAAAGAGTAAGAGACTAAATCTTTCTTTGTCTGACTGACTCTCTCTTTCTAGGAATACGTACATGGAAGCGGAAGTGGGAAACATCGGAAGGAACAGCAACATTGTAGTGTCCAACTGCTTTGTAGACATTCTTGTTGTGTTTAACCAGCACTCCCTGCGGCCACATGCATTCTTCCATCCACCTGCCAAACAAACACAGCCAATGAATGATTCATCCAACGTGGCTATTTGTAGGAATTTGGTTATATTTTAATGTATCCATTATTACCAGCACTTTTATCAGGTTTTCATATATAATAGGGGCAATTCCACCTACAGTGTTCAAGAATTATTAAATATGTGAATCTATCACTTAAAACAAATGCAAAGAAATAGATCTCTTAATTTTTCCCCTCAAACCTTTTCATTTCCTAAAACTACACATCAAATTTAAGTTAACTTGAAGCCGCTAATGTTCCCAAGGCCTCTTTCCTGCATCAAATCACAGCACACAAATATGGTTTGAACCATGTACTTTAAACAGTTGAATTCAGTAGAGAGAGACTAATTCCACAGTCATGGCTAAAGTTCTCTCACAGGGGGTGCCTGCTTCCGGTGTACTTGCCCTCATTGAATTTAGATGTCTGTGGTGAAAATATTTTTAATGTAAAACTACATATTTCAGTCATTTGTTTTAAAGTAAAAATAAGAAATATTTTGTGCATGTGGAACTGCCCCTTTAATAAAGACAACATTGTCTTTCAGTGAAGAACTGAAGCATTTTCAATTTTTCAATCACATGGATCATAAGATATTAAAAATCATGCACAAATAATGGTTTTGTTGGGAGTATATTTAAATAAAGTCACAGCTACTTTGGAATTGTACCGCGTAACTGTTGCTTGACAGCAGAAAATTCTGTAATTTGGAGCAATAAGCGAATGTTCTGTGTTTATCAGTCTTTACACTTACGAGTGTTGCAGTACATTGGAGCAAAGAGTGGGATCCACTTTCTGCCAGCAGCCTAAGTGAGCTGCAGCCTTGTGCAGGAGGTCACAGTACCGCGCAGGCAGAAGATGCTGTGTAAGGATGACTGATGTGCTCAGAGATACTTGAAGGAAAAGTTCACAGGACCAGCGCTTATCATAATATTGAGTGCTCTGTTCAGGGTGCAACAAAGAGATATATCAGGGGACATCAGATATTAATAAATAGCAGAAATATATAGATATACCTGACTGAGCATGAGTTATACACAAATACAATATAAAGAAAGTGGTAATTTTCTTCTATAGAAATCGGCAATGACAATTTGTTCAGTAAACTTAATTCTGCATTGAACATTGAGAACATATTGTTTTTATCCTGGAAAAGGATTTTAACCCTCAAGCCTTTTTTTTCGCAATTATATTGCTTGTTTGTTTAACCAGTATTCTTCCTCATTTTATGTTCCCACAAAAATAATAGATTTTTTTTCAGGGAATATACGATTCTTTTTTTAGACTATATTTATTATTTTTATAACTCATTTTGTATATAAAAAAAATGTACCTATAAATGAAAGAAAAAAAAACATTTTATAACTTAAATATAGGTTAATAAAAATGACAAATATACAAATTCTTTAAATGGAGTATGGCCTTCATAGATCATAGTTTTATTATTTTTTTAAATAGAAGAAAAAACAAAAAAGAAATACATGAGGTCTGTATTCATTCCTTTGATACTTTTGTCGTTGTGATGCAACTCTTGGCAGTAATACAAAACCACTGTTGGAACTCTCAGCCCATTAAATCTCTTGATTTTGGTTTTCTGCTCTAATAGCCAAGCTGAATCTAGTATTATTACATGCCCTGGCATGGTTATTTTTAACTTATCAACACTGGTGGAGTCTCAGTCCCAACATTCTATCTTTTATCGGCAACATACTGTGCAGCCTAACTACATCAAGCACACCCCCCCCCCCCCTCCAAATATGAAGCAAGTACCTTCACAAACCAGACAGGCACAAATGCCACGTAATATGCAGATAACATGGAGCTGAGCAACACCTCCCGTACACGCCAGTTGAAGTCCAGCTTCAAGTAGTGCACCTCGCTGCGGATCAAATCAGGAGACAGACAGCATGCATGTGTGGGGAGAGGGTCTGTGTTGGGCATGTGCAATTTCCACATGTGCTGTAGGATGGTAAGGTAGTCCCTGCCACCTCTCTCTACAGAGCTCAGTTCTCCACTAACGCGGGAACCAGGCATAGGTGAGAAAAGACCAGCTCGCCTAAAATCGTAGCCCAGCTGCAAGAAAGGGATGTACATACCAAACCTGGGGGTTGTAAGAGGATACAGCGTTATAATGCAAAAGCGATACACAGTATTTGTATATACATAGTCACAAAATCTTTTTTTTAATTATATTGCTCAAAATAAAAATATACATTCATTGCAATGCACCCAGATTTGCTCCAGAACCCTGCTGCTGCCAACTTTTTACGGAGCGCCAGGATATCATGCAACAGTAGTGCGGTGCGAGAGGGGGTAGAGCAAGCAGTCTGTGTCAATGTTGCTGGCACAGACCGTGTCGGGGATAGCGGGTATATGAAAAAGTGAAATTGCCAGTGGCTGGGAATTCCGATTTTACCACCCCACCCTAAGGTGGCTGCCTATGGCAGTGCCAGCCCTGTAGCTACACCTGTGCTGAAGTTAATTACTTGCCCCAACTCCATGGAGACGGTCATACACTTTATAGTCTTACAGTTATATTCCGTAGGAAATCAGCCATACAAACATACAAAACCAGAAACTAGCATAGACTATACAAATGCATTTACAATATTACTATGCATCAGTCAATTCTGTAGAGAAACCATGTTATATGTGATGCTGCTACACACATTCTCCCTAAAAATAGCTTAAAAGGAAATTACTGCTAGTAGAGACACAAGTCATGATTCTTTGCTCTTTACTATTAGAGTCTGGTGAGTATTGTGTGAAAAGTACAGTTGTCCTTTATATGTAGACTAGTGTGATATTTTAATTATGTCTTGTGCCCGACTATGCTCTCACTCACTCACGGGTAGCACAGGAAAAGCAGGTTGAGAAAGGAATGCGTTCTGAACAGGAGAATAATTGAGCGACACAAGCTCCAGCCAGTTCCTGTTAGCACTGCAAACCGTGTGGCTACTAGAAGCACAGAGTGTGGTAATGATGGTTTTCCTCCCTGAGATGCCTATCGAAAGAAATAAAAGAGTTGTAGGACAAAAATTCCACAAACCATCTAACATAACCCCTTGCCACCAGATATGCTCCATACTTACCTCGCGAACAATAGCTCCAATCAATCTCCGTGCTAACACAATGGTTGTGAGGGTTAGCACATTGAAATCAATCAGGTGAAAGTTCTACAGGTGTGAAACAAAAAAAATGTCAGCAAGTAAATGGTTTAATTATGTAATCACATTAAAAGTGCCATTTACGGTCTAGGGCCAAATTATTTAAAAATAAATCTTAAATTGACTGATACCTAAGTTGTATTTTTAGTAAGAATGGTGTTGGCAGAACTGAAAGAAAAAGCATCAATTAAAGTCTATTCCTAAAACAAAAATTGTCTGTGCCGTCTCTCAATATCACCTTGTGGCTGTGTATGC
The DNA here is from genome assembly GCA_036172795.1 of Pelodytes ibericus. Taxonomy (NCBI): domain Eukaryota; kingdom Metazoa; phylum Chordata; class Amphibia; order Anura; family Pelodytidae; genus Pelodytes; species Pelodytes ibericus. Next base: position 166,376,195 of record CM069857.1, read on the forward strand.
CAGGGCTTGACAAATTTATTTTGATTTTAGGAGCCAGACATTTTTTTTTAGGAGCCAGACAATCACGCAAACATAAACACAATTCATAAACACACACGCCTACTTCACATATATACAAACACACATACTTTACATATACACATATATACACAAACACCTCACACACACATATATACACACACATATATACACAAACACCTCACACACACATATATACAAACACCTCACACACACATATATACAAACACACATACTTTACATATACACATATATACAAACACCTCACACACACACATATATACAAACACCTCACACACCCATATATACAAACACCTCACACACCCATATATACAAACCCCTCACACACACCTACTTTACAATACATACAAACACACACCCACCTAACACAGTCTTTTCTTGGGGGTTTCTTCTTGATGTGTCCCCCTCCCAGCTGCTTTACCTCACTGCAGGGGAGGGGGACATTCACGCTGCAGCTTAACTCAGTTGGTCGGCGTGCTGAGTGCCAGGATGTCACGTGACGACACCCGGCACTCAGACACGCGTTGCGCGAGGGGGCGGAGCTTGCAGTCTGTGCCATCGGCCATCGGCACAGACTTTACCCCCTCGCGCTGCGGAAAAATCGGATGGCAGCGGCAAGGGGACCAGGAGACTGACAGCACCCAGGCGCCAGGTCTAATTTCCTGGTCGCCATGGCGACCTGGCGCCTGGGGTTTGTCGAGCCCTGGTGTATGCAAATTAAATAGAACTTCATTTGTATAAAGCTCCTCTAGGTGATGTGTTAAATAAAGGACACCACAGACATTTAATATACATTTTCTCTTAATCCTTGCATTTGCTTTCAATATTACTCACACCATGTCTAAATCATATTTGCTCAACATTCGCACTTCAAACAATGTTAACTACCAAAGCACCAAACCAGCATATTTTTGCTTCTGGCCCCGATCACTTTGTGGCCTCCTCTGACAGCGGGGACTCCAGTGCATGTCCTTGCAGTGGGACCCGCACACAGCTCATCATGGGGGACACAATGAGCTGTTAAATGCAGGACGTTCTATGCTAAACTAGGACTATAAGGTGTATGACAGGATGTATAGTACATAACCTTAACCCCTTCCCGCTTGTAGGACGTTATACGTACTACAAGCCTCTAGGCACTAAAAAGTAGGACGGCATAGAACGTCCTACAAGCGGGAAGAGGTTGAGGTTATGGACTATACATCCTGTCATACACTTTATGGTCCTAGTTTAGCTCATATAAAATAGCACATTTGAAGAGGTTAATACAAACTCAGGAGGTGGTTATTGGATAGCCTTTGCCATTCTTATGATGCCTCTGCTCACCAGAGATGTGTGTGATGGAGGGTGTGAAGGAGGGTACCACCAGACAGTCTTATAGATATTTATGTAGTGCACAAACAATGCGATAAGGTGACAGAAAAAAAGCTGGAGCTCAAACAGGAGATGGCGGTCAGCAGGCAGCTCAGGGATCTTGCAGTGGCGTAGAGGCACTACTGTCTGAGCTGCCAGGGGCGGACTCGAGAGGCCAGTGCTGGAGCTACTCCTGCAGAGAAGAAAAAAAAAGCAGTGAAAGGGAGACTGGCACAAGAATAAGGAAAAGTGAAGTATGCAGTAGCATGCAACAAACTATTGTTGGTATAAAACAATCATGAATATTAGTTTAATATTAGAGCGAAAAAAGGAAGTTAAGTAGTAGATATTATATTATATGATGTTAATATTGCTCAGAGCTCCTCTTCCTGTTAAAGCCAAAGAAGATATGGAAATAAAGAAAGACCAAACCCCTATTTCTCTCTCAACCCCAAAAAATTCTAGGATATATCAGAAACCGGACTTCTTCCCCAGCTTGAGTACCACCAGTGCTACTACCCTAAATAGGTAATTTATCTGTATTCCAATGGTCTTGAACCTGGTGCCAAAATGATTAAACATGTGTCTACCTTGCTCTACTTTATCCCACATACTATTGCAGTAGTGCTTGGAACACTATCGCTGAAAAGCTTACAGGCCAAGTGCGACAAAGTTAACAACAACAACTATTAGCCTTCACTATTCCTTTAAAAACGTTGTAGCCTAATATTTGGTCAGTACAGAATTTGTAAGCTTGGTATTGCCATATGTTATTCTTAGGACTGGTTGTATATAGAATCTTTTGTACTGTACCTGGCTCGCGATCTGACACCACTGACAGTAGGGTTTCCTCCATGGACAGGACCTCCTGAAGCCCCAGGCTCACAAAGGGGATTCCGGCAGTATGACGTCCGGTTTGGGCCCCGGCGTCCCCCTGCCATATCCGGACTCTGTTCTCGTCTTAGTCACAGCTGGGCATGTATTAGAGATCGGCATGCTATTTAGTATTTTGGAAGAAAGTAGGTCATGCATAAAGAAAAACACCAGAGAGACAACATACTATTCAGAAAAACTTTCGAGGGTAAGGTTTGTTTTGCATCGGATGAACGTGTTGGGTACATAAACAAACACATTCTGTATGAATTGTGGAAGTGTAAACTATCTTAATTTAAAATCTTTTAAAATAAGGTGTTTCATTGGAGGGTAGCCCAGGACTATGCAAATATTTGTAGACTTTAGGAGGCAAATTTAGAAGCCAGGGAAATGATACTTCAACAGAGTATAGTCAACCCATGGGGTATCATGAATTCTTAACACATATCAAATGTTATGGAAACCACAAATTGGATAACTTCTCAGTGAGAAACTAAATTACTTAAAGAGCAACTCTAAGCAAACAAAAAAATGCACAAGCCTGAGAGGGGGAGCACAGAAAACAACTTCCTGTGCTACAAATGTGCACAATGCAAGTACTGCATCACTTGAAACACCTGGTTGTTGCTTTATTCTCCTCCCTGGCAGGAGATCTGAGTAAGAGAATCAGTAGAAGCTGCAACCCTAGTATTCATGAGCAAAATAAAAACATTTTTTAAATATAATTATTTGTCTTTAATCAGAAAAGTGTAGGTTTCTTAAGTCTATTTGGTCCTTTAAACTTAGCCTTAGCCGGTTACTCTAAAGTATAAACACGAAAAGGAGGAGCCAGTGTTTTACAGTGGAAATTGCAAGACAGATTTTAGGAATGTGTACAGAATTATTTTACATTAAGTGACACTAACGAAAAAAGGGCATTCAGAGTGTAAATTTTTGCTAGATAATTCCCTTTAGAAAAAAAACAAATCAACAGAGACCAGTACTAACGCAGTGATTGAATAACATACCCAAGGCAGTGCGAGGTATGTGCAGAATTGCAGATAGGGTGTAGTAACATAGTCACGAATAGTAGTGTGGTAAACTAGCCTATTATGCTCTGTCGAGAGAATGACCTTATACATGTTATAAGAAAGGTTATCCAGCGGTTCTCAAATACCCTCCCCAGTGGACAAGAAACTGCCCCCCTACACTCACCACTGTTGTCGAGCGGGAGCGCGCCTTGTGTCAAAGAAGTGCGTGTGCGCGCATGGAACGTAAGAATCAAGGGGCGCGAGGCACCGTGATGATGTCATACGCATTGCGCTAAAAGCATGAGTCGTGTGGGGTATTTAGTTGTTGAGGCGATGCTGCCAACACTTGTTATAGTGGTGGGTGTTTTTTTGGTACGCCAGCAACTAGAAACTGCAGTGTTCCTTAACAACTTGAATTTTAAGAGCCAGGTGTCAGTTCAGTGGAAGCCTCCATTGCTATGTTCCTTTAAAGTAAACCAGGAGGTGGTGCTGTTTACTCTCTCTTTTGTGTAGAACTCTGGCTTCACGTATATTACTGTGCGTCGGTTGATATTGATTTATTTGTAAAGTGTTTTACCTAAAATACTAAATTGGGATTGTGTAGCTATACAATACAGTGTAACCGATTTAAACATATAAAAATGTCATTGAGTATGGCGTTAGGTATCTGTGAGTGAACATGGTCAAGATTTGATTTGAATTTCCTGATTGGCACAGCATTATTTTTTCTCTTAAAAGGACTGGGGCCTAAAATGCATCTTCCAAATGGTAATGCATATTAAAGTACATCCAAAGTACTTTAAATGCATGTTTTGCATTGCTTAACGTGTAAAAATACAGTGAGATGTATTTGTGAAATTACAGCAGTATGCAAGAACCCAGGACTGCCTAATAGGGTTGCCACCTTTTCTTCCAAAAAAATACTGGCCATGCTACTACTGCCATAGACATAACATTGGGGTCAAGCAAATGTATTACCGGAGTGCTGGTAAAATACCGGCCAGGTGGCAACCCTACACAAAAGCTGAGTAAAAACTTACCTCCCAACAGTGGGACAATCCTGATTTGGGAGCTATGTCCGACTGTCCGTGTCCCAGACCCCAGAGAATGCTTGCTGCGCATGCACAGTAGCAATCCTGGCTTCAGATGCCAGTATCTAAGGTGGCTCACAGTGTTACTGCAAATGAGCGGTAGCACTGACAGCCCCTCCCCAGGCTTCGCTCTGGGGCAAAACAACAAAAGTGGATCAATCACCATGGAAACTAATGGAATGCGACCGTTATAAATATTTTCCATAGTTCAGTACAATATTCCATATTGTCGCACCTCCATGTTTCCATATACATGCTTAACCTTTTCAGAGTTAAGGACAAGGATAAATGATGGTTTAATATAATATTTTTTAAATATTACTGTTATTCCAAGAGGACTCAATCTGCAGCAATAATAAGTATTATTAATAAAATAAACTTACTTATTTTACCAGCCTTGGAGTGATGAAAGCCTTGGTTGGTGTGGTGGGAATTAAAGCCTAAAGTCCATTTCAATAAGGTTAGCATGGGGCATAGGTAGGTAGGAGTGATCACTAAGTGATTTAACCCCTTAGTGACATGACCTTTTGACCTTGTCTTTCCCTTGGTGATAAGGGCTGTTTTGACATTTCTGTGGTGTTTGTGTTTAGCTGTAATTTTCTTCTCTCTCACATACTGTACCCACACAAATGATATGTTGTTTTTGATGTCATAATAAGGGCTTTCATTAGATACCATTATGTTCATCATGTCTTGTAATTTACTACAAAAAAATCATAAAATATGATGAAAATTTAAAAAAGAACACTTTTTCTAACTTTGACCTAAAAAATTACACAAATGCAATCATTAAAAAAAAAACCTGTCTAAATAGTTTCCAAATGGTGTCCCGAGTTCAGAAATATGCATGTTTCCATTTTTTTCTGCAGTTTTTTGCGAATTATAGGGCAAAAAAAACAAAATAGTTTTTTTACAACAGTGACCTTTTGACCCCAACCCTAAATTTAACCCCATCTCCAACACTTATGCTAATTCCTAATATATTTTAATTTTAACCCTTTCCCTTATGCTAACCCTAATTTAATTGTAACCCTAACCAATATTCTAACTCTAACCCTAGATTTTAGCTAATGAAGTCTTTTATTTTTCATTGCAGTGTTGCTGACTGCCTCTAGATTCAGAGCGTCGAAAGTGATTTTTTTTTTTTCACTTACTAAGCTCTACCCACAAGAGGGCACAGCCATATTGCAGGCGCATGCTGCTCCTGCAATATTACACCCACAAACGCTCCATGCCCCAGAGATCGCAAAAACTGCTCGTTCCACCACAGGACGTGTCAGGCACGTCCATTGTCGGCAACAGAGTTGCCGGCTGGACGTGCCTGACATGTCCATTGTCGCGAAGAGGTTAATCTTTAGCTTCTAAGATAAGGCATAGCAGGGAATAAAAAAACAACCCTAGAAATAATTGTATACCATCCCCATAGAATTGCATTATTTTCTTTTTCATAAAAGGGAGAGAGCACTCACAGGACTTTCTCCATCACTTAGATTGCACAGTACTTGTCTCAGCACCCAGGACTTACCCCAGCTCCCAGATTGCACTTACAGGACTTGTCCCAGCACCAAGGACTTACTCCAGCACTTAGATTGCACTCATGCACAATACTTGCACCAGCACTTAGGACTTACCCCAACACTTTGATTGTAGTCAGAGGACTTGCTCGCCCCAGCACCCGGCCAGGATTTACCTGAGCACTTAGTACTAACAGTACTTGCCCCAGCACCCAGGAATTAACCCAGCACTTATATTGCACTCATGCACAAGACTTGCACCATCAACCAGGACTTACCCCAGCACCTTGATTGCACTCAGAGGACTTGCCCCAGCATCTAGAACTTGCCCCAGCACCAGAACTTACACTTGCACTTAGATTGCCCTCTCAGGATTTACCTCAGCACATGGATTTCTCCAGCACCAAGCCAGGACTTACCCTTGCACTTAGATATTACTCCCAGGACTTACCCCTGCACTTAGATTGCCAGAACACTTAGCCAGGACTTACCCCAGCACTTAGATTGCACAACAGGACATGCCCTAGCACCCATGACTTACTGCAGCAATTAGATTGCCCCAGCACTTATACTGCACTCAGAGGATGTGCTCCAGGACCTAGGCTGAACTTATCCATGCACTAAGATTGCACTCGCAGAACTTACCCCAGCACTTATACTGCACTCATGCACAAGACTTGCACCACCACTCAGGACTTACCCCAGCACTTTGCACTCAGAGTACTTGCCCCAGAACCAATCCAGAACTGCACTCATGCACAAGACTTGGACCAGCACACATGACTTACCACAGTACTTTGATTTCACTCAGAGAACGTGCTTCAGCACCTAGCCAGAACTTATCCATTCACTAAGATGCCCTAGCACCCAGCACTGAGATTGCAATTGCAGGACTTGCCCTAGCTCCAACGACTTACTCCAGTACACAAATTGCACTCTCAGGTCTTGCCTCAGCACCTGTGACTTATCCCAACATGCATATTACACTCACAGGACTTTCTCCCTCACCCCAGCATTGATTGTATGCACAGGACTTAGAACACCAGACAGATCGTACTCAGAGGACTTGCACCAGCTCCCAGGACTTACCCAAGCACTTTGATTGCACTCAGAGTACTTTCCCCAGCACCATTCCAGAACTTACCCTCATATTTAGATTGCACTCCCAAGATTTACCCCAGCACTTAGATTGCCCCATTACCCAGCCTGGACTTGCCTGAGCACTTGGATTGCACTCACAGGGCTTGCCCTGCACCGGTAAACAACAAAGACATCACATTGGCCGCAAAAGTGCTTTCTCCCACCTTTGATGCAGCTTCTGCATCGCACAGCAGTCAAAGCCGAATTCTTAAAGCCCGCATCCCACAGCGGCCGTTAACCATGTACCCTTGTGCAGGCTCATCCAGGCATCTCAGTATCCTTCTTGCTTTGCTTTCTTGTTTATTATTTATGCTTATTTCTGCCTTGCCTTGTATTTCTGCACTGCCATGAATCCTTTTATGTTTTCCTTTCTGCCTGTCTTCTATGTTTCATTCCAGGTTTTCTCTGAATCCCTCTGCCTTGTTACTTTACTTCTATTTAGACCACACCTGTTTCTGTTCAGTCCTTAGTAGTGCAGTCTACGGGTATTTTCTCTGTGTTTAAGTGTCTATTCCATGTATGTCTTTTAGACTCTATTATTTATTTGTTTGCTAATATTATGTATTATTTAGGGACTTGCCTAATGTGGGGTACCTTGACGTGGTTGGCAAGCTAACATCTAATTGGTAAACCAAACCCCCATCTTTACCATCTTTAGTGTTAGGCTAGTTCCTGTATTTATGTTTATTACCTTGTATGTGTCTCTTGTGTTCCTTAACCCTTTAAGGACCAGGGATTTTCCTGGGCCAAGGACCAGAGCGTTTTTAAAAGTTTAATACGCGGTTTTTGAAACATAATTTTCCTCTCTCTCATTTAACGTACCCATACAAGTTATATGTTGTTTTTTAAAGGACAGTTAGAGCTTTCTTTTGATACCCTATACATAAAAATGATTTACATTTTAGTATTAAAAAATACATATAAAAGAGGAAATTTTTGAGGAAAAAATAGTTTTTCCCCATTATTTTCCCAATAATAAGCTACACAACTAGTGCAACACTAACCCACTTATCCCCCCTAATTAACTAACTAATAAAAAAGAAAAATATTGGTTCCCAAACCCCCCTAAACAAAAAAGACAGAAAAAAACTCTGAAGAGTGCGATGTCAGATCCATAAAAATCATGCAACAGGCATGCAGGGGTTACATTTTATTACATAAATATTAAAATTACCTTTATTTATTAAAAAAAACTTTATAAATTGTAAAAATAATAAAATCTGTAAAAAAAAAAAAAAACTAAATGAGGACCATAAAGTGGAAGGAAACTGATCACAGTTAAAAACTGTGATCAGCAATGAAAGGGTTAATTTTTTTATTTTTATTTACCTCTGTGTATGTTATTAATTTATTTTTACTTACAGGTCACTCTCTGTGCTTCACTATAAGAATGTGAAGCACAGAGAGTGAATTAGAGGCAAAGTCAGTGTGTGAACACACTGACTTTGCATCTAATTTGCATGTTATCGCGGTGATCACTCAATCACCGCGATCACATGCCCGGAAATGCACCGATCGGGTCCAGGAGCTTTGCCTCTGGTGCGAGGCTTAGTCCTGGACCCGTTGCAGACTAGCTGGCGGTGCCCACGGAGCGCACCGCCGGCTTGACTGCATGACGAGTTAACTTGTCATAAGGTCGCTAATGCTGCGGCTCTTATGACGAGTTAACTCGTCATAAGGTCGGGAAGGGGTTAACCCTGTGCCTTGTATTGTTTATCCTTATTTTGGGTTCTGCTTTATCTTGCTTATGTTTTGCCGCTATCCTGTAACCCTGCACTCTGTATTTCTGTTCTTTTCTCCCTTAGTTGATTTTCAGTTTTAGCTTGGCAATCACTTACTTCATTTCATCCTCACCATGTAATCTAGATGCAGCAGCTGCTTCACAAAACCTGGTTGTGGCTGCATAAACTTGGGGTCCCAAACCTCCAAGGGATTGCAGTTACCCAGCACCAGATCCTGTGTTCTCCACCCTGCAATGTAGCTCCTGATCTCGGGCACTCAGGGTCCCTTACCACCTTGACTTCGAGTGACATGACCCAAGGACAGGCTGCCTACCGATATTTTTGCTGGTAGGCCAGTGCAGCCCAGTATTTAGAAAACAAAAGTGGTGCAGCCCAAGCCAATTTTGAGAGCAGCTGAGGGGGAAATTGCCTGCCTGCTCCCCAAGCTAGCTCTCGACCCGTGCACTGGTTAAATGGATCTTGGAAAATGTAACTTATGTACTTGTTGGAGATTATTCACTAATATTGTTCTGAATTGACACAAGGCATAGCTAATACAGTGTGGGGCAGTCTTAGTTTAATATACAACCTTAAACTAATGTCATTTGAGCATTACAGCTCTGCATCATAAATTTCCTGATCTAATAACAGAGATTTTTTTATTCCTCATATACCTTTCAGACACACATGTCAAGCTGCAGACAGACATGTGTGCAGATAATAGCTGCATTCAATTGCATAGCATTTGCCTAATCTACAAGACTTGAGACTAGTTAAAATTTGCAATGAACATTTTTACAAGTTTACAGATGCATACAAGTTTATGTATACAGTTAGTATTAGTAAGTGTAACTTACTATATACACATGCAGTAGACATATATACTCATTTATGGACATGTATAATTCATGCCTTTTACCATTAAATCTTGTATCTTTTGCCATTATTGTTACGCCACCAGTTATATTGGGTTGGGCGTAAGTCACTTGACAAACACTTAAATTGCAATCACATAACTTTTCCCATTTAACTCACTGGGTACGGGATGGTATTAGACCCCGAGTGCCTGAGTTGAAGAGCTACAGTGCAGTGGTGGCAACAGGGCCTTATGCTGGGTAACTGCACTTAAGCGGTAGGTTGAGTCTCCAGGTTGCGCAGCCACATACAGAGGCCCCGTGGAGGTAGCTGCTGAATCCAGTATAACACAACTAGGAATGCAGTAATCTTGCAGACATCCTAGAGCAGGCATGGGTAATAACTCGACAGGAAAGCAGGATGTTGCAGGCTAGGACAGAATAAGCCAAGAGACAGAGCAAAAACAGAAAAGAAACTAAGGCAGCAAAGAACAAGAGCAGGACAGAGGAGGGAACCAAACTAAGGATAAACAATACAAGGTGCAGAGATACAGATAATATAGATATAATACAGAGAACAGAGAAAGGGCACATATACAAAACAAAGAGGCCAGGGCTAAGGAACACAAGGGAAACTGTACAAAGGAAAAAACAAATACAGGAACTAACACTAAAGGTTGGGGTTACGTTCACCTATTGACCAGTATAATTAAGCTTGCTAACCACATCAAGGTACCCCACAATTAGGCAAGTCCCTAACTATGACAGAATTAAAATATGTACATTGCATATAAACACAGAAATGGAGAATACCTGTAGATTGAGCTGCACAGGACTGAAACGGGTGTGGTTGGAAATTAAATATAGGAACTGAGAAACAAGGCAAGAGGAGAGAAACAGAAAACCTGGAATGGAACTATAAACAGCAAGAAAACCAAAACAGAAGCCAGAAACAAGGAAAACCTATAACAGGATTCTAAAACAGGGCTTGAATACTAGACATGGCTGGAACTGTACTGGAGCCAGATTAGGCAGGGATCATAAACAAGACACCACAGATATATTGAAAACATTTTCCCTATATTATTTGCTTGCAGTTCAGCTAATGCAATGTATAGCTCATTGTATTATTGTTTTCTTCTCTTCATTCATAGTATAAACAATGTCGGGTCCCTCTAATTTGTATCATGTTGTGGGAATACAGCCACTCAACAGTCTGCTAATAAAATACAATGATTACTCTAAGGATTTGATGCAGTATATTTTGGATGTGGCGGATTTCCTTCTCAAACATAATTATTTTATGTTTGATAGTAAGTTATTGATTTTTTTTTTACAGTGTCTAGGTACAGCAATAGGAGGTCCATTTTGCACCCTCATATGCTATTGTATATTTGGTATCATGGAAAGACTAGTTTATTTACAGCCACATGAATCCCTTTTGATAATGTATCACCTGGTATGGGTGGAACATGTATGAATTCTTATTCATATGGCAGGGCACAGACAATTTGTTAACAATAAATTTATAAATCAATTTTTTATTTTATATATTATTTAATACAACCTGTGTATAACAAGAAACTACACAAAATGACATGACATGTCAATCTTTGGCAACAATCATTTAGATATCTAACATCATTTACTACTTAAGATCTAGCAGTTGATATACAATAATAATCAAATTAATCTGGAATTCACTATGAATAGCTCTCATATCAGTATTTATTTCTAAGATTGTGAATCCGTCCACTTTGCTATAGAAAACCAACTACTGGCAACTCAGTATTAGACACTTTGAGATGTCAATCAAGAAAAGTGATTATAAATATTCCAGTTGGATTATTCATTACATTAAAAATAAATTGTTCTGATGATAGCTCTTTTGAAATAAAAGCCAAAGCTCTTGAGATAGATTGCTTGTTAGAGGATAGAAAAAGTGGATGTTAGATAGAGCTTTCTCCATAGCTAAATGCAAAGACCAATCTAAGAAATCTGATAAATGCAACAGTTTATGTCGTTACTCCATATAGTCTTTGAGTTTTACAACATTATTAACACTTACCTATGTTGGCTGCTGACAAGTAATATAAAAAAGCTTTGGCCCAAGGCATGTGTTTCTTGGCACAGAGATCCAAAACTCTTAAATGTTTACTATCACCTACTTATTTTAGAGGAATAAAACCAGATATACAAACTTCAGATATTTGGCTCTGTACTCTAGGAACATATCCTTGAGGCTATAACATTTTGTAAATAAACACAGATGCAGTACTGTGCAAATTTCAGATACCACCTCTTCATTAAGGCTTTTAAAAGGCTGTGTTCCAACACCTCAGCCCACATCCTTACCTCAGGTTACTACATCACAAATGGCACGCGCCAGGGATGTCCTCTCTCCCTGCTGATTTTTACCCTAGCCCTGGTCAGGGGCGTTGCTAGGTCTTCAAAAGATCCAGGGCTGGAGCCCGTGATAGATTTGATAGAAGTGGAGTAAATAAGCTCACATGCTTAGGTGGCATACAGACTGATATAATTGACGCCACTGAACAATAGGTATATATGGGTATATATCAGGGCTCAACAAATCCTGGGCACCAGGAAATTATATACCTGGCGCCTGGTTATTGTTGTCCCTGCATGGTGCCCTTGCCGCTGGGATCATTTTATTTATTTCTCCAGCGGAGCGCGAGGGAGCAGTGTGTGCACCGGCTGCACAGTCTTATAGTGTCCGAGTACTGAGTGTGCTCAGCAGGGATAGAAACAACAGCAGGGCACGGACCAGGCTAGAATAAGGTATAGCATCAACAACAACATTGCTGACTTGTGTGTAAGTGTATGTGACTGACAGTGTGTGTGTGTGTGTGTGTGTTTGTGTGTGTGACTGATTGTGTGTTTATGTTACTGACTGTGTGTGTGTCTTCCTGTGATCGACTTTGTGTGTGTCTGCCTGTGATCGACTGTATGTGTCTGTGACTGACTGACTGTATGTGTTTGTCTGTCTGTTACTGACTATATGTGTGTGTGTCTGTGACTCACTCCACAACAATAAATCTCACAGTAATGTGCAGTGTGCGAGTGTATCACAGTCTCAACAGCAATAAAACTCATTACTGTACCACAATACACAATAAGACTCACAGCACAAAAAAAACTCACATTTCTCAAAATTACAAATAAATACACAGCCACAAATACACACACACATACACAGGCAGCCACACATACACACTTGCACAGTTACACATGCATACACACACCCTTACACACAGAGACACACAATCCCACTTACACACACCAACTTACATCATACACACACTTGAGCAAATTCCCATGATTTCAAAATAACTGAGCATACAAAATTTTGTGTACCTTGCATACACCATTTACCAGACTTTAAGAAAAAAAAGTAGACCAACAGTCTCATAATATTCCATAATATAGGGGATATCCCACCCCCCTCACACACAGACCCCCCACATAGACAACCTTACACTCACACACTCTCGTACACACACACACCCAGACAACCTTACACACACACTTCCAGACAACCTTACACAGACACCCTTATACACACAGATTGCCTTTCCCACACAGATATTCTGCCACGCAGACACGTGTGTAAACCTGCAACTCTCACACTCACATCACAAATATATATTTTTTTCATAAAAAAAATTTTTCCCCAAAAACCTGGGAAGAATAGGCTGAGGTATGAAGGTATGCTCCTTCTACCCTGGGGAGAATAGGCTGAGGTATGCTCCTTCTACCAACCTCATAAAAGAGAGATGAGCAGGGAATTGAGATGGGAATTCAACTGAATGGGAGAATTTTTCCAACTTTGCTACTTTAGCCTTAATTTTGAAATTCTCATCTCACTTTCCTGCAATTCTCTCTTTCATGAGTAAAGCCTATAATATAATGAGCAGCACATTCATTCATAATGTGTGGGTTTAATACTATAACCAGGTACATGGGATGTGTAATGCCATGTGGACTTTCATTGCCATCAATATAAAGACTATATATAAAGATGAATCACTATTATTTATATTGAATGTGATAATCAAGTGTGAAAATAAAAATAATATGAGATGATAGAATTGTTTCACATTTGATTATCACATTCAATATAAATAATAGTAATTAATCACATGTTCTCCTAGTTATCTCACTGGGATTCATACTCTGCCACTCACACACACTCATAACTCTGCCACTCACACACACACTTGCATTCTGCCACTCACACACATATACTTTCTTCCAAACACTCACACCCACTTACACTCTGCCACTCATATACATACAGATGCACACTCATAACTCTGCCACTCACACGCACTTATACTCACATACCATATTTGCTTGAATATAAGAAGAGTTTTTTTTTCATAGAGTCTTATATTCGAGGTCGTCTTATAATCTGAACTCAAATCTGCAGGGGACCTTGATCCCCCTCTCTAACAGCCGGGGGATGTCTGCGGATTTGGCCATAAGTTGTCTCTGGTACACTCTATTGTACCATGTGCATGTTTACCTGCCAGAGATCCTATTGAACCACGATACCACGTGGAGACACGTTGCCCGAGAGGTGACATATGCCACCCCTGTTAATAACCCCCTGAGTAGCTGAGGCCAGCCGGAGGTGATGGCTGCCTCTGACCCCGATAGTTCCCCTGTCCTACCTTAAACAATACATGCTTTGAACATCACAGTCACCCCTGGGGGATCACACATAGCAGATTTGGAGAAGAAGACTAACGAGTGCAGATACCCACTAGTTACTAAGAGCACCCTTCCATATATGAGAGATCAGCAATCCTGTCATGACCTCTTGTTTGAAAGGGGGCACAGAGTACTCGCAGTTCTTAACGCTAGCATTCAGGAACCCCCAACCAGAGCCCTAGACAAAAGTTTTTTAGCCCCACCCCAGGTTTCAAGAAGTTTGTTTATGTAGTTCATATTCATGTATGTGCATACAGGCTGTGGTCTGGGATTTCCTTCATTGCTCCTTATTCTGGGAGGCGACCTTAATGTAGCGTTAGAGCCCCACATGGACACATCTAGCGGCCACTCCTGCACACCTTCTCATGTAGCTGTGAGGATTAAAAAAATGCTTAGAGAACAATTGGTTGACGTGTGGAGGGCACTACACCCTTCAGACAAAGACTATAGTTTTTATTCTACACCCCACAATTCTTACTCTCGAATCGACTACCTATTCCTACCCTATTATCATTTACCAATACTGACCAAGGCGGCCTATGGTTCCATCACGTGGTCGGATCACGCGCCCCTCACAATATCACTCAAATCCCCCCTAACCAAGCCAACACACAAAACCTGGAGATTAAACAAATCCATTCTCTTGGATAAGGAACTACTAGCCACTACTACCGCTCATCTCACAGATTATTTCACACATAACCTTACACCAGATATTTCTTTGACCACTGTCTGGGAAGCCCACAAATGTACAATCAGAGGTCATTTTATACGCCATTGTTCTATGTTGAAAAAACAACAGTCAAATAGACTGGCCTCATTATATTCACAAATCACAGCCCTAGAAAATACACATAAGACTACCCTAGACCCTACTAAATTTCTGCAACTGACTAAACTACGACAAGACCTACAATCTATCCTTAATTACCAAGCCCACAGATCATTCACCAAACTTAAAGCCCTATAACACGGGGATAAACCGGGCAAATATCTGGCCAGAGCTTTACGTGCGAAACGCGCACAATTCTATATCCCTAAAACACGAGACCAGAAAGACAGGCCCCACCACCTCCCAACAGAGATATCCAAGACATTCGTATCATTTTACTCACAATTATATAACCTCTCCCAACCGTTGACACACGACATGCTGACCGGTAAAAAGCTTGAGATCAAACAATACTTGAATAAACACCTTCGTAATAAACTGTCCACCGAAGAAGCCAATTCGATTGAGCACCCAATCACAGCCTAGGAAGTAGCATGGGCATTAAAGAACACAAAATCGGGCAAATGCCCAGGACCAGACGGCCTACCGGTCTCTTATTATAAGAAATTTTCTGAAGTTCTTAACCCACATTTTGTTCAGGTATTTAACAGTCTACTAGAAAACTCACGCCTCGATCCCCACACACTCTCCGCCACAATTTCACTAATTCCCAAAGAAGGCAAGGATCCTGAACAATGTGGTAGTTACCGCCCAATTTCTTTGCTCAACGCAGATATCAAATTATTCTCCAAAATTCTGGCTTTGAGAATTAATAGGCTTCTCCCCGGGCTAGTTCATCCAGATCAGGCAGGGTTTGTCCCGGGTCGGGAGTCCAGGGACTGTACTACGCGAGCGCTAAACCTGATATATCACGCCAGACACACAGGCACTAACACAGTCCTCCTGTCAACCGATGCCGAAAAGGCCTTTGACAGGTTAGACTGGCATTTCATGCAGGCTCTCCTGCATGAGATTGGCTTTGGCCCCAATATTCTCAAGTGGGTGGCGTCCCTGTACTCCCGACCCTCGGCTAGGATAAGGATTAATGGAGCATTTTCTGAAATGTTCCAAATCACGAATGGGACGAGACAAGGCTGCCCCCTCTCACCTCTGCTGTTTATACTTTCACTAGAACCTTTGTTAAATGCTATCAGCCAAAACTCTGATATTACGGGGATGACATTTAACAACACCCAACACAAAGTACTAGGGTATGCTGACGATTTATTATTCCCCTTAACCAACCCACACGTGTCAATCCCGATCCTGCTAGAGGAATTTCAGGTTTATGGAACCTTAACCAACCTGAAAATTAATTTTAAAAAATCAGAAATACTGAACATCAATCTCCCACGGCCCACAGCCGACGCACTGTCCAAATCCTTTCAGTTCAGATGGTGCGATCACAAAATTAAATATCTTGGGATCTGGCTGTCCATAAGTAACTCACTATTATATACACACAATTTCTTACCAATATTAGCGGTTTTCCAGAGAGACTTTCGCCTATGTGCACCCCAACATTTCTCCTGGACAGGACGGATTAACACAATTAAGATGAACATTCTTCCACGTCTTTTGTATCGGTTCCAGACAATCCATATTAAACTCCCAGCAGCCTTTTTTACTTCACTACGATCAATGTTCATACGTTTTATCTGGGCGCAAAAAGCCCCTCGGATAAAGCTAGACTATTTGACAAAACACAAATTAAAAGGTGGTCTTGGGCTCCCCTGTATCCGTACCTATTATAGGGCAAGTCACTTGGTGAGGATATTAAACTATGGATAGTTCAAAGTGGAGCAGTCAACTCTCCGCATACCCATTAATGCCTTGCCGTGGATTTCACCCTCACAGGCTAGAACTGAAGCTAAAAACCACCCCTTTATCCTGGCCTCCCTACAGGTCCTACATGACTCTCACCGCTCCCAGGAGTTGACAACTTACCCTTCACCGTTGACTTTATTACGTGGCAACCCAGATTTCGCTCCCGGTCTGTCCCCAACATTTCTCGAAGCTCTAGGAGATAACCCCTGCACACTAGCTGAATTCTTTACCGGTGGAGCAATTCGTACACTAGCTGATTTAATCCCCAGACCACACACGTTTATGGAGTCATTCCAATTTAAACAGCTTTCCAACTTTTTAAAATCTATTCCTGGCGAACACCGTCTCCATAGAGCACTAACTGCCTTTGAGGAACTCAGCACTGCCAAAACTCTACCCAAACACATAATTTCTTTACTATATGACACAATGCAAAACACTGACAAAGACCCCCTCCCGCCATATGTGAGCAAATGGGAAAATGCACTACAACTGACGCTCACTGTCCCTCAATGGGAAAAGATTTTCATTTTGACACACAAAACTTCACCACAAAACAAAACTCAAGAAATGTCGTTTAAGTTGTTATCACAGTGGTACAGAACCCCGTCAGTACTCCATAGGATCTTCCCTGACTGTCCAGACATATGTTGGAGATGTGGTGCCTCCCCAGGACACCTTTTACACATCTGGTGGGACTGCCCACGGATCTATCCTTTCTGGAAGAAAATCCATGAAACACTACACCACTTCACAGATCGCCCACCCCCTTTCACACCGGCAGCTATGCTGTTACACCACACTCCCGTCCCGATCAATCGCTATAAGAAATCAGTGATCAGACACTTGCTTAATGCAGCCAAATCACTTATTCCACTCCATTGGCGGGACACATCCCCTCCATCCGTGAGAGAATG
Source organism: Pelodytes ibericus (assembly GCA_036172795.1). Classification (NCBI taxonomy): domain Eukaryota; kingdom Metazoa; phylum Chordata; class Amphibia; order Anura; family Pelodytidae; genus Pelodytes; species Pelodytes ibericus. Next base: position 166,394,040 of record CM069857.1, read on the forward strand.
GATACAGGCGGTGGAATCTACCCGCCAAATGGAGCAGCTACGAGCCCGGTCGGATAACCAAATGGAACAGTTCACACAGATGTGGTTTCACTGGCTCGATTTTATAGGTAACCCTCAAACCCCCACACTAATATAAGTTAACATTGACCCACTTCCCCACACAAAATGTCATGTTCCAAGTTGGCCCTAAAAGATACAGAGTTCGAGTTCTCAAATTACAGAGCTTATTATTGTGATTTTACCATACAATGTATAACTTATATGCCATTCTATTGTACTGTTACTGTATTATTTGTATCCTATTATTTTTCAACACCCCCCCCCCCCCCCCACGCATTTCTTTTCATTGTCACAAAAAATCTAATAAACTTTGATTTGAAAAAAATAATTTCTAGACAGGTTTTTTTTAACTATTTGTAATTGTGTAAAAAAAAAAAAAATCAGGTCAAAGTTAGAAAAAGTGTTTTTTTGAGTTATATTTTATAAATTATAATAGTAAATTATATCATATGATGCAAATAATAGTATCAAAAGAAAGCCCCACCTATCCTTTAAAAATTATATAATTTGTGTGGGTGCACTGAGCATGAAGAAAGAAATCACAATTATGCAAACGTATGAAAAATAATTGAATTCTGGTCTTCAAGGCACATCAAACGCATAGAACTCTGTCACTAAGGACTCCGTACTCATGAAATACAGTAGTATCAATGCAAATACTGAATAGAGTAAAAAAATAAATCACCTTTTTTTACGCATTATTGGGAACCTGCCGTTGGCACATCAGGCCTGCACATGTGCCATTGTATTACCCTTTGTGGGCACAGGGGAATCTGAGCATGCATGGAAAGGCTATAATGCAGGCTAAGGGGGCTGAACACTGATTAAACTGTTGTGTCCTTGCATTCAGATAGGTGTGTGACATTTACAACATATGGCAAAATCCTAAAATGTGTTTGGATAACTGATTTCTGGATAATGGAACCTCAACCTGAACATGGAACAAATGCAACAGACAATATGTCCGACACACTCTGTTAACTGCAGAGTTCATGAACAGTTTCAAATCACTGAAAAAGCAGGCTATAAAAAAAATCACTGAAAAAACTGGCTATAGGAGAGCTAATTTGCATATGCTTTTATGTAAACGTGAAGCCTTTTGAATTTTTTACATTAAACATGAGATGTCAAAAAGGCTTAAATACTGAATATGAGATATAATTTTTCTTACCGCTTGTAATACAGAAAGATAATAAAATCTCTGACACTGGGTATTATGGAGTCCAATCCCTATCCATTAGCGGTTTGCAGGATAGAGATATAGATACTATGGACTACTTAAAAATTCAGGAAAAAAAATATCTTTGAACCAAGAATTTTAATTTACCAAGCAAGGAGATATCTTGCCATTTCTTAGTCAAATATTACGCCAGGGAAATAATTTGATCTCCAAGGCTTTGACGGGGATATTTAACAGTCACGCTGTGAAGCAAGTGATGGCAAAATCAAATACTGTTGGGATAGCAATATAGTGAAAAAAAATGGTTGCCAATGAAGAGTAGTCAAAGATTCCAAGAGCAGATATATTTCAAGGGCAATGGGCATCAATGAAATTTTCTACTGAAGCAATACAGTTACAATATTAGAAAATCAGTGTAAAAAATTTTGGGCATATAGTGCCCACCCAAACTGCAAAATTCTCTTTTGGAAATGGCAACGAATGTTGGCATTGTGAATGTAAGGTGGAAGAGTGATAAGATTAAGGACCTGTGGATGACTGTTTTTGAAAGAATGGTAGAATTTAAAAATGGAAATAAATCCACAGACTGCGCTTCTCCATTTGAACTGGCCTAAAAATATCCTGAACTCAATCCTCGTTAGCTTTACATCTTTTTGTAACAACGAAATGGGAGTATTGCTAAAAATTGCTGAATGAGTGGCTCAATTTGCTGGTGGCAGCAAGTCCTATTCCAATTATGTACGGAACAGGGTTTGGGTTGGATAAGTGCACCGGAATGCAAAGTTAGCTAAAGAATGTATAAAACCGAGAGAGTTGTACTGATTAAGTACAAGTGGTTGTCTCCTCCCCCCCTCAGAGCACTCTTTTTTTTTTTTTAATCTTTAAATCTTTATTGTTCATATCCAAAAGTACAAACAGTATAAGAGGAGTTTCATATCATCATATCACCTATTAAACATAAATAAATATACAAACATAAATAATACTACACATACAAATCAAGAGAACTCATATCAAATCACATTAATCCTTCAAGGTACAGTATTATTCTTACAAAATAGGTTATTTTTAAAATCTGTTACCATTAGGATATCAGGCGGGTAGGGGGGTAGCCAAATACTCTCACTCAACGCACAGGGAGTATGCACTCTTGACTCTTAGGTTCCACATTGACCATATGCTGTCATACAAATCTCATTTTGCCCCATAGAATACTCTCTCAGCTCCCGCCTGGACATCGATCTGGGTAAAGATCTCTGTCCAGGAGGGAACTGTGGTTTTTTTCCCAAGATCTCGCAATACATAGTTTAACTGCTAAAAAGATGTTTATTTATAGATATTTTTTATGCAATTCTGAATCAGGGAACCCAATATGAAATAATAAGGACTGAGCAGTCAAATCCATATCACGGCCTGCAACCATCTGTGTAATATTTGCAAGTTTATCCTTAATTGGAACTAATAACATACACTGCCACCATATGTGTGCCTGTGAGCCTATCTCCGAGAGGAATCACCAACATAAGTTGTTACTATTCGTATTATACTTTGCAAGGCACACTGGCACAATGTACCACCTATTTATCAATTTACAATATTGTTCCTGCAATTTCAGACAATGGATCGCTTTCCGTGTGGTCCGCCAAGCCACGCACCAATCTTGGTACGTATGTATAAATCCTAACTCTCTCTCCCATAAATTTATTGATTTAGCTTTCTCCATACTTAGATGTTCTGAGAGTATTCTTTTGGTTTCAGAGAAAAGTTTTTTTGGCGTTACAGAGGTCAAGAATTTGTCCCAGCTATCGGGCTCAGTTGGAGGAATTAATGCAAGGAAATGTCTACCTCTAAAGTATGTAAACAATTCCAGGTCTGGCAACTTATAAATTATCTGTAACTCAGGAAATGTAATTATGCTTTCCTCCGCGTACAAGTCCCCCAATATTTTAATCCCACAATCAGACCAAATTGTAAGCTTGATGTTATCTATGTACAATGGTATAATCTCAATTGGGGTAGCCCTGGACGGGGAGACCTGAATATGAAACTTTCTTTTCAATGAGTGTAAGGACGAGACAAGGTTGCTGATTATCAAACCCATTGTATCCAGTTTCCGATACTGTGTGGGAGTCACTCATAGGAGCATAAAGGGGTCCAGATAGTTACTCCTATACCCCTCCATGCTCAACCAGGGTGGATTGCTCAGTCTACTTGTGTTCCAGGATATTATATGAACCAATTGTGAGATATCATATAGTTGAGATATATTCGGGTAGCCAAGTCCACCCTTGTCTGTGTCCCTCATTAATATTTGCCTAGAGATCCTGGATCCTCCCTCTGCCCATACGTATGAGGCAAATAAAAGATCCAGATCCCTGAGATGTATTCGTGGCACCTTCAAGGGGATAGCCCTCAAGAGGTACAAAAACTTTGGAACTACATAAGACTTCAGGATATTAATTCGGCCCATCCATGATGGTTCTACGCCTTTCCAGCGCGCCAACATTGATCTAAGTTGTTTTTTTAATATGGTATAATTCAGGTCCACTATCTGATCTATCTTTGGGCAAAAAACAATGCCCAGATAGTCAATATATTCAGGAAGACCCTTTTTATATCCTATGTTCTCCAATATGTCCGTTTGTGTCGGGGTTAGATATTGAGGTATAATCTGTGTTTTAGTAATATTTATTTTATAGTTCGACAGATGTCCATAGTTATGAATTTCCATCAACAAGGCTGGAATAGAGTACAAAGGATTCGATAGAGACAATAGTACGTCATCGGCATACAGGGTGATGGTGTGCATCTGAAAGCCAATCTCTATACCTCTTATAAGTGGATTTTTCCTAATTGATGCAGCAAGAGGTTCCATGGCTAGGGCATAGAGGAGAGGGGCCAGTGGGCAACCCTGGCGTTTACCATTAAGAATTGGGAAATATTCAGATGTTAAACAGGGGCCCTTGATTTTATCTGAAGGAGAAATGTATAGTGCCTTAGTAAATGAAAGAAAGGATCCCGAGAGGCGAAACGCCCGCATAGTTTCAAATAAGAACCTCCAATTACTGTAACTCTGTCAAATGCCTTCTCTGCATCTAATGCCAGAAGGACAGAGGGGGTCTCCTGCAGATGGATTTCTTCTAATATGTTAAAAACTCTTCGGGTGTTGGCCTCTGTGGATCTTCCCGGCATAAATCCTGCCTGATCAGACCCAATATCACCAGTTTCAATCTCTGGGCTAATATTTTGGAATAGATTTTTATATCAAGATTAATTAAAGAGATTGGTCTATAATTCGTGACCATAGATGGATCCTTGTCTGGTTTCGCAATGGGGGCGATGTTAGCAACCATCAATAAATCTTTGATTAAGGCGGAACTTATCATCTACGGGACTATGGAGGGATAAAGTTGATTTTACTCCCAAAAAGATGTTTTTTTTTTTTCTTTTCTCTCTTCCTCTCTTCAATTTGGATGCCCTAAACCAGTGCTTGCTACTTGTGGAACATTCTGACTGTATTTACGATAATATCTAGTTCTTTTGGCAAAACTGGATATAGAAGATGGACTTTTTTTTTTTACTTACCACCCTTTTTTTTTTTTTTTTTGGTAATACAAAAGTATCTTGTGTAGGATTAAAATTTTGAGGTATTCACTATGATTCACGAGATATGAATAAGGAAGATATAAATCTTTTTTTTCTTATGATATATATATGGGGAATTACATGTTTTGTTGTGTGTGTTAGATATCCCGGTACCCCTCTTAAAGTGGCCGCTACCTAACATTAATCTCCACGTTACCCTCTACCTTGACGATGGGGAAGAACGCTGCGAAACGCGGTGTTAAACCGGGAACACCGAGAGGACCTGAAAAGAACTCCCCGCCGTCATTTAAATCGTTTTTAGTCCCGATGCATCTCTCGGGCCTTGGACCTAAAATGGCGCCCAGAGACCTCTCTAATTATTTCCCACCCCTACCCTCCCAGGACACGGAGGAAGACTCTGACGAATTATCAGAAGCGGCATCTACATCCACAATGCCCTCGACAACCCTACACGAAGCCATGAGCTCAATGGCACAAGACCTCAGGGAACAGAAACGGATCTCCACTGTCTTGGCCCAACAACTACTAGAACTGGATAACAGAGGCCGGAGACAGAACCTACGCATAAGGGGCCTAGCGGAATCAGAAGGACCAGAGGACACCTTTAAACTACTAACTGAACTCTTTAACACAATCCTGGGCAGAGAGAAAGCGGTCACAGTACTACTGGACAGAGCACACAGGGCCCTAAGGCCCAAAAACCAGGAGGGTCGCTCCCCTCAAGACATCATCTTCTGTTTCCACTCCTATTCACTAAAGGAGAAAGTCCTACAATCCGCAAGGAAAATCCAACCCATAAACTTTCAGGGTTCCCAAGTATTTGTCCTCCCCGATGTGGCATGGGCCACACTACAAGCCCGCAAATTTCTGCGACCTATGGTTGAAGCTCTACAGATTGCCAAGATCCCTTTTCAATGGGGTTTCCCACTGAGCACCAGAGTACGCAGAGGCCCAAACCTCTACACTTTGACCACCCCTGATGAGATACAGGGATTCTGCTCGGAACCTGAATATTCCTGTACCGGATCTGTCGGAATGGGTGAAGACCAACTCTGGACCCTCCACGCTACCCCAACTGAAGAACCAACCTTGGCTTCCCAGGTCCCAACGCCGCCGCCGGCCCAGAGCAATGGAAGAGAGATCCTCTATTCATCACCTGAAAGGCCAATCTCAGCCACCGAAGCCAACAGACTGGACCTTGCCAGCACCTGAATGAACAGCCACCGTTTCAGGTTCAACTTAAAAAGAAGAAGGGGGAGAAGGAAGGAGAGGAAGAAAAAGGAATTGAAAGAACTTCCAGAAGAACTCAGACTCCAATTGACCCGAACAGATCATGACCTGGACCTACCCACAGCTTGGACTACGATTCATAAATACCTTGCCCCGATTTATTCACTCTCCCCAAATACTACTACCATAACATTCGATGCTACCTTCTACCCCCCCCCTCCTGTTTTTTAACCTTTTATTCTCTATCCCCCGCTCCCCTATCCTCTCTTCTTCAAAACTGGTTCCCGAATAGTAATTATTTTATATACTATAACCAACTCCCTAATGTAAATCCCCCATTATCTATACCTCACTTGTATAGAATTACGTGTATGTATCACTATCCTTCTATTATATTAAGCGGCCCTGGAAGGCACAAGATCCCCTCCTAACTGCATATGGTTGTTGCCACTGCCCCCACAGTGTGTTTCCGCGCTAATGTAGAAATGGAGCCTCCTCCGGGATGCAACACCAGCTCCCGGCGGGAGCCCCAAAGCGCCCTTAACCTCACCCCAAGAGGTTTTCTCATGGATTATCATCCAAGTTGTTACAATGTTATGTTTTTACATATGTTAATGTTAATACTCTATGTGGTCAACTAAAAAGGCCAACCGGCGTTCTCCCCCCAACCGAATAATTGATATATGTCTAAAGCAGAGTTACAAGATATTGTCATTACTTCGATAAATGTCAAAGGTCATGTAGGTGCCCATTTGTTAACTCTAGGTAGTATTTATGTGCCTAATATAAACCAACACCGTTTTATATGCTCAATTCTTACAGAATTTGCTGACTTTGATTCTGGGAGGTGATCTCAATATGGTGCTGGACCCTCCTCTTGATACCTCCACCGGAGGAATCACAATCCCACGATAATACCTACACTGCGTATATGGAATCGCACAGCGAACCGATATGATTTAAGAGGAATACCTTCCCCTTTGACATCACTAATCTTCAATGAGCATTTCCCACCAGGTTTCGAGGTAGAATCCATACGTAGCCTTTTCCAAGATGACATACGCTACCCTAGATTAGGCCATCTAATGAAAGATGGAAAACTTAAATCATTTGACTCCCTCACGCAGGGCAGACAAACTGATCCTGCAAGACTATACGTTTATAGGCAAGTACACCACTATGAAAACGCTTTCAAGCTCTTAACCAGATGGTATAGAGTACCGGCGACCTTACATAAGCAATATCCAACAGTTCCTGACATCTGTTGGAGATGTAAGAAGCATAGGGGAGACTACCTCCATATATGGTGGGCTTGCCCAATACTGAAATACTTTTGTGATCTGGTCCTACATAGCATAAGATCCATCGTTGACCCGGATTTCCGATCAAACCCTCTCCAAGTCCTTTTCCACCACACATCATCAAAACATACAAACTCCCTTACTCCTCCCCTATTAAATGCAGCCAAATTACTCATCCCTAAATTGTGGAAGAAAACTAGATCTCCAACATGTGCGGAATGGGTCGCCTCGGTGGAGCAGGTCAGGAGGATGGAAGAGCTAATCCTAACTTCCCAAGGTAAGGGGGTAGAGGTGATGACCAACAAAAATGTAGCCGATTGCAGACAACAGGCTTATATAGGAGAGCTAAGTATCCCCGATAAACCAACACCAATAAGTAAAGATATGTACTAGTCCTTATGCCATGCACTCATGCCACCCTTGATGGAATTGATTAGAAAAGGAGGACGAGAAAATAGGGAGGGAAAAGGAACGGGGACATTTTTACACAAAGGAATCCCTGAAGAGGAGGGGAAGTTTATCTTTTTGCCTGCATCTTGTCCGAATATCGACCGAAATGTTCGACAAACCGAAATATTTATAGGTTATTGTGACGATACAAGATACCAGTGTCACGGGATGGTATGGGTGCAGGGGTATGTCAGACCGAACTTTTCCTCCCACCCCCAAACTGTAACTCCGACAGGTCTTGTAATAAGCAAAGGTGTGGTTAAAAATGAATCACGACATGTTTTCTCAGATTCGTATTTCATTGTAAATATTGTCTGCTCAGCATCAGTCTGCATATTGTAATTGAAACATGATGTTACTAATATTTTTATTTTCTGTACAAAAAATAAAAACAGATTTTAAATAAAATATAGCAGAGTATATGCCTTCCTAGATTACAAAGAGGGACAAGTGGTAGCAGAACCAGTTAACACTCAGAGCACTCTTTTATAGTCTTGTCTTTGTTATGCAACTACAATATTTTCTATGTATAAAGTCTGAATTGCAATTGACACATTTTAGATATGGTTAATAATGGAATATAATTCACAGTAACTTGATGTCCATGAATAAAAATTTATTGAAAGAAAAAAAAATACATTAAGATTTAAAAATACACAAGATTTAATAGTAAACAATAAAACGTGATTTTAAAATGAATGTTACCTTAGCCCTTAAAGTCTTAATTTACAGTAAATAATGTAAAGTGTATAGAATGTAGAATAGTAGGCTACTGAGGAGAAAAATTAATATATCTTGTTTTGTCAATTATAGCAAACCATCCAAAAGCCATCTACAGGTCTTGTCACAGGGCTGTTAAAACAATTTCATTGCAGACATTCAGGACAATGATTGTTCATCTTGATAAGAAAAAGTCCAAATGAAACCTCTGTGGGTGATGAGGACAACTCCATTGAAAAGATGCTGCTAACAAAAAACAAAAGCAAATAAATTGAGTACGGTTCATATTTTGCGCCATTCTAAAAATAAAAATACAAAAAAAAAAAAAGTCTGACTCACAGTTCATTATTGGAGACAATTTGGTCCAAGTCATCTCCTTTGGTTCAAACAGCTTTGCGCTTCAAAAGCTGGGGATTTAAAGAGAGGAAAACCGTCACATACACAAGGTTTCCAGGATTTACCAAGCATGTCCAAATAGGACTAATCATCTGAAAGTATGTGTATGCCAATCTACTTTAGTCAGAAATACAGCAGTGCAGTTATCCAGCCAAGTGAACACAAATTAAATGGCAACATTCCGTTCATGGGCACCTGTTCATATTACACAGAATGAAAGATTTGCACTGTAGGAAATTTTTCCTAGTGTATTAGCAATGTCTTCATTTAGAAATTACAAACAGCAAAACATGTCCTATGGTAAACTAAAATACGCAGAACATTTTTTTTTTTTTTAAGACAAAACACTTTAAAATGGTAGGTAGATCTTCCCTTACCCTTATCTAGTTTGCCCACATACCCGTTTTAGAAAAGACCTATTGAGCAAAGTAGGAAGAAAGAGTGTCACTAGTGTCCGCTTGTGGGCACTGCCTATCTAGATGCTTCCTTTTAAGGTCAGTCCAACCAATGGATACATATGGAGGGGGGGGGGGGGGGGGGACCACAACTTTTCTATCAAACAGACCAATAAGAGCGTGTGTTGTAAGAGTGCTATATTTTGCTATAGTGTTATATTCCTCTCCTACTCAAGTAGTTCTCTTTTAAATAGAGAAGAATGAAAAAGGAATTACAGCAGAACAAGTCCGATTTATTATATATATTTAAATCCACCAAGCTTGCTACTCACCTAACCAGCCAAAAATATACAAAGCTTGACCCATGTACTACAGATCCACCTCTGGCCCTCACCACAGCTTTTAATTCCTTCCACAAAAAAACATTATATTTATATTAACTAGCAGCTTTCAATGTGTATGAACTACTTATACATATCCGTGTTCACTGTGACTGCATGTCTACAGATTATATAAATCGTGGGGCCAGAATAGTTTTACACTCATGCATAGGTTCTGAGATGTAAAGCACAATGTGCAATCACCCACCTGTTAAGCGTTGCACTTAGCAGCACACTGAACCTGTAAAGTAAGAAAGATAGATCAGCTTGGCAGACTATGTATTCAGAGCCCAACCCAGAAACCCTGCATGTTTGAAGAGCATGATATAGGAAAGGCATCAAGACAGTTTGGCAAAAGGAGGGGATTTTTGTTTTTTCCATTTTAAAGAACTGAGCAGATATTATAATTGTACAATTAATCTTAACATTATAGGCAACTTGGAAAACTTTTTAGGACATTACATTAAATATATAATGTTACAGTTATATCTATTTTAGACAGAATGGCTTTTAAAGCTTTTCTTTTGTAAGGTTTGTGGATATTGAATAATCTGCTGCCAGTTTAAATTGGGAGATTAAAGTTTAACATTCACGTCCTGCACAGTTTAACCAGACAACACAAATCAGCAGGCTGGAAATCAGAAGCCCATGATTCTGTGCTGCATGAGGGGGTAGTTAGCCTGTGCAGGACACATTAGTGTGCGGAGAGCAGTATTAGGGAATGCTGTTACCTTGTTTGCGATGCAAGATTTACACATCCTGAGTGTCCTGCAGAATTTCTCTTTTCTTTATTAAGGTTTGGGAACCTTGGCATTTGTACGATGTCCACAGCCCAGTGGGAGCTCTCCGGCCTTTATCCCGTTAGACTACAAATAACAAGTTTACTTTGTCCTCTCTCTTTTTTTAATATTACTTTCTTTTATTTTTGCTGTTTTTTGGCTCATCTTCATTTTACCAAGTTTACACAACAACCACCCTTCATACACCTGCACTAAGAATTAAAAAGTGGGATTGAAGAGTCCTCATCAGTTTTATGCATGGCTAGGGCTCAAAACAATTTGAAGAGAAATTTATATATAAAATTAAAAAGTCAATTATTAAAACGCACAATAAACCTGTTTGAGGAATGAAGTACTTCAACCATGCTGTTGAGTTTGTCACACTAAATGTATAATCTAAAAACTAGATTTTTCAAATCTAAATAATAAAAAAAACCACAAGAACCCATCCACCAACACCCCCCCCCCCCCCCCCCCCCCATATATGATAGAAAATACAGGTAAAATAGATTAAGTGTGGGGTTGGAAGGCATGTATGAACTCTTAAGCCATACGTGTTTTTATGTTTTTTTTAATGGCTTGGGAGGTGTCTGAAGAAAAACAAAAAAAAAAAAACTTTTGAAAAACGAAAATTTAGCTTTACATGTGCAGCGCATATTGGTTTTAGAAGGAAAAAAAAAGGTTTGTTATGAAACAGTTTATACTTTTATTAAAAACAAAAACAGGAAATGTTTTATTGACAGATTTGAGTACAGGTGGAGGGAAAAAAAAAAAATACCTATTTATGCACGCAGTACACCCCCTATCACAAAACATAATGTGGTATTTTATCCTAATGCACACTAGAACAGCAACTCCTTAACTCATGAGACCTTAAGAAATAATATTTAACAGCATTGTTAAGTTTCAAGCAAACCACAACCAAAACCTTGCTACACAGGTGGAGATCACACATAGGATCTGTGAATAGAAACACTAAATTTGGTTCAGTTATGCTGATTTTGGCTTATGTTTGAAAAGTTACTTTACATGAATGAAGTGGTCACTATTAAACATAAGTTATCAACTGATCAAATTGGATGGGCAACCAATACCCTGCATTTACAGACGTTACAAACACCACATTTAGAAAGTTATTTTACCTCCCTGTTTGAGTACTGCTGAATTAAAAACAACATTAACAGAGATCCATCCATACGATTTAATAACATAAAGTGGAGTTTAATTACAAAGGCAAAAATCTTGTTTTTAAACAGCATACAATATTACAGCTAATTACACTAGCTAGCTCAAATAAAAAGGGGATTTTTTGAAATGCAGCCTAGTTCATTACAGCAAAACTACAGCTAAGATTAAATGTTTTTGTAAGAAACCTTCTGTTTGAAGCAATCACTTGGAAAACTACATTTTAACAACTTTTTACATGAAAAGCATTTTGGAATTTTAGTTTTTTTGTTTTTTTTAAACAATGAAAATAAAAAAAAAGTTTGGATGTTCCAATTTAAAAGCAGTCCTATGAGAAGGATTTCAGGAGGTAAGGTTTGAGAAGATGGTAGGGGGTCACAGAGCACAGAATTTACTTGTGTATAGGTTAAGGAACATGAAGTCCTGGGACACAAGATATCAGTAATTATGGGTAGGAGTGTAGCCTCAGAAGCGTCTGTATGGATGCTCTCTGTAGTTTCCACCTTTAGCAGGGTGAGAAGATGGCACCTTTAAGGAGGGCCTTGATCCGTTCCAATTATCTTGGCCTAACAAGGGAAGAAAAATGAATTTAAAAAAAATTTTTTTTTTTTTTTATAGAGGATACGTTTAGCATCGATATGAAACTGCATCTTACTGTCAAACCCAACAAACATAAGCAATAGAAATAAAAAATTAAATAGGTGCACTCCAAAATAAGAAACATCCCACCACTTATTTATGTGGAAATATTATAAACATATTTCACACAACCTGATCATATAGGATGAGTGTTTTCTGATCAACATAAATACAAGCAATACAAGAAGGCAAACAAAATCCAATATTCTTGTCTGCAAGAAGCCCTACAGGGTTACTAGGCAAAATGAGTTGTTGCAGTTATTAGAATCATTGTTGGACTTTTTGGAATGTGGATCATCTGTATGTAGACTCATGAAATATATTTGTTTCATTAAATGCTTTAGGAGATACTATCTGGCTGACTTTCTTGTATTTCTTATATGAGGTACTTGTGGATTGGATTAAATATTCCTCGACTCCCAAGGAGGTCAGGTTGTCAATAAGAACTACAGGAATACTATCAAGGCTCAGTTTACAGATCTATTTAGGATGATCATCCACGTACCATTCATCCTGCATGATCAAGTGGTGGGGGCATTTTATTTTGTGAGTGCACCTTTTCACTATGCTCCCATAAAGTCTGACCATAATAGTTTTGTGTTGAACCCTGTTGCTATATTAACAGGCTGAAATTCATGAGCACGCTATGTATATGTGCACTTAATTCATGAAGTTCATTCTTTCAGTCCAGGAAGAAGAAACACAGCATAAGTGACTAAAATAGTGGGCTGGGAGATCATAATCCTCTATACAAGCTGAATGTTCTGAAAGTTACTATAAAATAACTACAAAAGTTAAGATTACAGAGCTTCGATGCAAAAGAACATTGCTTCAAAGCAGATTGCTTGTGATCACAAACACAAGACATTAGCAATGAATAGAAACCAAGTGGTTCTGATTTAACTAGGGGCCTTATGGATAAAAAAAAGAAGAAGATGACAACTCAATGTCAAAGTCTGTTCCAGACATACCAGTGGTAAGGCTTGCAGAACACCTACCTTTTAATATATCACAATATACCTTTTAATATTTGGCATGTGCTGTGACTTACCATAACTTTCATATGATTCTGGACCCTCTCCATGTCCATAATCGTAATATTCAGTGTCACTGTAGCAAAAATAAGATAAAAAATGGTTGAATACAAAATTGCTTGATTAACATAATGTAAAATGTAGTTAGAAACTGAATATAAAAATAGACCAGGTTAACAGAAAAATTGTAACGCCACACATACAAAGGTTCTCAAGGTACTCACCTTTGGTTTTGATTGTAATATCCCTCATAACCTTCATAACTTTGCTCTGCATATGAATCGTCATAACCCTGAAAAGGGTTGAAGTAATGAGTGGGTTTGAACAGCAATCATCCCCAATTCCACCAAATAGTCTTATTCTAAAGTCAGCAGTAGTTACTTACATATTCATCATAGGACTCTGGTGCTGGAGGAGGCAAGGAGATCCTCTGTATGGACCCTGCACGTGACCTTCCGGATGGTGTGCCCCTACTCTGAGGTGTGGGAACCACACTGCGGCTGGCACTAGCACCACGTGTTATAGCTCCTCGTCCAGGTGCACCTCTTGGTACAAGAGAACGTAAGGGACCAGCTCTGCCCCTGAAGAGAATGAGCAAGTTTTGTCAGGTATTTGAATTTGTGGTCGTTATAGCGGTCTATTAGTCTAAATTGTTGAAGGGCGATAAAAAATAAAAAAAATAAAAAGTATTACCTTGCAAGAGGTGCAGCAGAAGGTGGTGGACCTCCTCTACCTCTGGCTGGCCCACCTCTGCCTCCACCACGTGCTTGCTCTGGGGGTGCCCCATTCAGATAGGAAAGTTCCAAAAATTGCTCCTGACAGATATCATCCATCATGTCCTGTAAAATAAGAAAAACTCAGCTCATGGATGGAGTGCTAGGTCAGAAAATACACAGCGCAAACTTGGTTAACGCCTTCATGACCGTTCTTTTGTCCTAGACAATGGCAGTTAACACTTCTGTAGGTTTTCAGCTGTAATTTTCTTCTTGTTTATTGTACCAGCATAAATTATATTCCTAAAATATATATCTAAAGAATGACCAGCTTATTGTGAAAACATTATGATCATATATACACATTTACTTATCTATAAAAACTACTGTTAACACCTACAAAATAGATTCAAATAATTGTCCTTAGTTTTACCCTGAACAGAATGTTGGTAATAATGTATCCCACAGAATGATAAAACATATAGAGCTTGATTCATGAAAAAGGGAATACACATGGGAATTTCAATCTTAACGCAAAAGTAGCAGAGTGGGAAGAACTCTCCCATTCAGCTTCTGGCCTTAAGTTTGAAATATCCATATCAATTTCATGAATAAAGCCCACAGACTGTTTTGGAGGCAGTTTAGTCAATTACAATTAGAGCTCTACAAAAACAATTTTTCAGTACAATACTTCACAGTAAGCATGTTGCATACCCAAGTATGTGCCAGGACATTTCAAAAATTACAGATTGGGCTGGGACATAACCAAGCACTTTTAATACAATCATAAATTAAATAGGACAGCGATAATTAAACTTAATCAAGCAAGCATCCTTCAGACATCTGCTTCATATTAAAATAATTTATGTTCACACAAGAAAATAAACATATCTTTTAGGCAGAGGAAATGTGAATAATTCTCTGCAATGCTCTACATTCTAGTGTTCTAGATAAGAAAACAAAGCGAAATGTAACAATATGTAAAAAAGAAGATACCTTTTGTGGGGCTGGAAACTAGAGGTAAACCATTTATGCAGTAGCCATTAATATAGTGAAAAGGGCGTGCAAGTCAGTTTGATACTTTTTAATGAGGCAATTAGACTGAAAAATACTTTGGATCTGCTTGACTGGCCCATTATATAGATTCAGTCCGTTTTTTATTAAACGGATTTCATCTTATGCTCTCGGGTGTCCGGAGAACTACATCAGCTATTAGTGTCTTCTCATGTATATTGAGCATAACTAAAATTACATACAAGGTATTTGATGTGCATTATGTCAAAAAAAAAAAACACACACACACACACACACACACACACACAGTTGTATAAATATGAAAAAAAAGTTTAGACCCATTGGAACAAAAGGAGAGGAGGGCACCGCTTTTCTCAGCTGAACTCCTACCCCCTTATACATACCGGAACAAGGAACTTCTTTACTTCCTCCATGGCATGCGCCATACGTGTGTATGCTTCACAAGGTGGACCAAAGACCTCAATGAACACATGGAGGTCCATGTTCAGGTGGCTATATTTGGGGTCACCCCCTTTACGCAGCTCTTCTTCCTAAAATTATGCAAATTTTTAAGGTTAGCTAAACAGACATCTTGAAATAAATAATATTTCAGTTTTGTAAAGTAGCAGACCACCAACAATGTTCAGAAAGCTATTGACAAGCACACAATGCCTACCTTTGCCTTGTCTCTCATTGATCCCTTGCCCAGTACTGAAATTTTGGCTCCAGTTTCCTCCTGCAGCCTCTTAATTGTGTTTCCTTGTGGTCCCAGGATCTTTCCAACAAAGTTAAACTAAAGAAGGAAGAAAATAAATCAGACATTAAGCAACAATAGGAAACATGTTTACCATCTAATTGGAGCGAGCAGAAGAGGAATCAAAATAATTTGTCATCTATACAGCTCTAAAACTATACAGCTGCATTCACACACTGAAGTCGTCCCTAAGCACTTTGAAGACCAGTTAACAAAAAACAAAAAACAGAAGGAGCAGTGTCCAAGTCCAGTAAGCACAATTTGAGAAATATATTCCAGTAGCAAATCACAATAGACCACTTATGTATATGTATCAACAAACAAGACTGTGTAGCATCTTTTTTTATAATAATACAAGATACAAGTGTAGCATAAATTAAGCCTGCTCCATTTTCCAAGAGGATGTTCTTGCTTCTTAAACGTATGGAGGCCCCCCAAGGAGTTAAGTGAAAAAGGACCAACAAGTCTCCGTTATAAAACAAAGGGAACACAGAGGACATTTCCTGCGTTGATTGCATCCGAAGACATCATTTTCACTCTTACATATTTAAAAAAGGTGACTTTTGGAAGGAAGTCAGTCAATCACCTTTCTAAGGTGCAAGATTGGAGTTAATAAAATTGCTTTATTTGGATGCTGCAGTAACAGAAAATGTTCTGTGTATCTTATTTTATATTACAGAGCCTGGTTGAGCCCTTTCCATTAACTCCATATTGGTCTGGATAGATGTAAGAAGCAAGCACATATATACTACAGCAAGTATAAGCTCTAGGAAAAGTGAGCAAGCTTAATGCACATGGCATTTGTATGTTGAAATATATATCTATATATAGCACGCTCTACACTATATATTTTGTTGTTTGTGTTCTATTTAAAAAAAAACTGCATTGGGATGCAGACGTATGCACTTATGTATTATAAAACACGTGTTTCGTCACAGGTTCATTTATCCAATTGTGCTTACTGAGCACACAGACAGTACACCCTCTATTTCGTATGTTTGTCACAAACATTATAAGAGGACCGAATAAAAAAATGCTATGACCTATAAAATGCACACAATTCAGTAAATTCACACACTTTTCTAAAGTGTCCTTTAATAAAAACAGTTTTGTAACAAATAAACCCTTCACTAGATTAACCCCCAAATCTTCTGCTGGGAAGAGGCAGGAACTCTAAAGCTTTCTAACAGCAAGTCTAAGAATGTTGAGAACAGTTACCTTGGGATACAGTTTGACAGGAATCAGGATGCGCTCTTTAAGCTTCATATTCTTGTGTGAGAACAAATCCATATAGGTGTCATCCTCATCTTTCTTAGGTTCACCTCCTTTCTTCATCCTCTCAATTTCTGCACATACAAAAAGAGAATTAGGGTTTTTTCTTTTATATAGTTCCGATACATAACCTAGCATATTCATTTATGTGTACGTAACCCAAAACAGGAAAAAAAAAAAAAAACCCATTGTAAAGTTTTTTTTAATTCAGTTTATGCTTTGGGGAAGATTTCCTAAACAGATGAACAGACTGTTTCCAGACTGGTAACACATCCAGAATATGCTTTTACTCTATTCACATCAAAAGGATGTGAATTTTAAAGGCATCATTTATTAAGTGGTTTTATCCAAAACAGTTTTTAAATAAACAAAAACATCACTGTTATAATTTTTACAAGATCAGCAGTTTGTTCCTGCTATATGATTAGCTATTATTCCTGTGCTCCCCCAATGCCCTTGCTGAATTATTGATAGGTCTCTCTCCTGCAAGTGCGATAGTTGATTAATTCAACCAGTCTTTCATACTTTAGTATGGAGAGCTTGACAAACCTCAGGGAGTGATGGCTCCCTAAAATTCCTGCTGCTTTCTAATTTTTGCTTCACATCGGAAATAAATCTATACAAATACCATAATCTGTTTAAAAATAACTAGGATAACCATGAGTTGATCTGTCCAGATCCTAAAATCTACAAATATTTAATCAAGCACCATTGTACATTGGAACTAAACTTGATATCAGGGCTACTGAAGTTAAAAGAAACCAAGACCGTTCCTGT
This sequence comes from Pelodytes ibericus, assembly GCA_036172795.1. Lineage (NCBI taxonomy): Eukaryota > Metazoa > Chordata > Amphibia > Anura > Pelodytidae > Pelodytes > Pelodytes ibericus. The sequence continues at coordinate 166,411,925 of CM069857.1, forward strand.
GCAGCACAGAAGATGCAAAAGATTGATCTGTGCGAAGTATTATACATTACATAAAGTTATTGTATTTATAAAGTGTAATTAGTGCTTGGTAAAGAGCGAGAGGCAGAGGCCGGTTTACAAGCTTACAATTTATAGCATTGATTGGTTTAATACAAAATGTTTGATAAATATTAAAAACATTCTATAACAATTTAAATGTCAAACACTGATACTGCATCAATTAATTTGTTCTAGTTTTTCAGTTTAGTTTCTGGTTAAAATCATTTAACTTGCATTTTTTATTGTGTTTATTGGTTTGTGGTATAAAATGGTAAGAAAGTGTTTTGGAAGTCAGTTAAAAGCACAGTGGCTGTACCCCCCCCCCCCCCCCCCCCAACTCCTAATCTATTTTAGGTTATCCCCTGATCCATCACTGAAGAAAATAGTTTGCCTTTGAATTTATTACATCTCAGGCTATTTTATCTTTTCACTTGTTATCCTACAGTAAACATTGATTCCTAAAAGTCTCTACCCTTCCACTACAGTTAATCTCTACAATGTAACTGGAGAAATAGGAGCCATGGCATTAAAAAAAACACACACACACACACACATATATAAAGCAAATTAGGTTTCTAATCCAACACAGACTTACAAGTCAGTTTAATACACCATCTTAAAACTGAGTTACTGCATCAAGAGAGTGCAGGAGGGGGGGTGGGGGGGACATAAATGATACCCCCTACACTGCCAGACAAAGAGCAGATGCTAAAGAGGGAGGAGGGGGTGGGGGCATCATGGAGGAACACATTCACACACTGAACAAAGCCGCCTTGTGGGGAAAGCCTCAGTACTCAGGGATAGATTGAACAAAAACGGCTAACATATCTTTATACAAAGATCGTGTGCAGCACGAAAGTACCACACATACATGGGCAATACACCACACAAGTAATAAAGCAAGTCACTCCATGTATGTTTTACATCCTAGTTTTGGACCAGGTCATTTGCATCTCACACTAGAACCATGTGACGTGTCCAGTGGCTAACATATATAAACTGCCTGGTGCACCCACTAACACTGCATGTAAATTACTTATTTTGCACCTTATACAATAAAAACTACTTTACACTTTCTTATTCAGCGTTATAAGACACTCCGCATACATGATATATAGCTTTGATTGTGCCAATTACATAGCAGTTTTTCTTAAGAGTCCCCTACTCTGAAGTCTAAAAAAAGATCTTAGAAATTATTAGTCTTGGCCTTTACAAGAAGCATTAAAGTCAAAATGAAGCTAAATTAGTAATTTGTTTCTATATAATACAGTAAAAGGTATGTAAAATGTGTTTAAAAAGATCCTTTGGCCTGCACAAAAGAAAAGTAACAAATGCATAAGCTTGAGCAAAATACACTAGTGAGTTTAAAAAAAAAACAAAAAAAAAAAAAAACAACAGCTGGACTGCATGGTTTGCCAAATCAGATCAGTAATTTGTACCCCACCTAGGTCCATTTAGAACAGTTACCAAAGCAGCTTATCCTGCCCCAAAAGCCAGTAAGTTGTTACACCATTTCCAAAGCTATTTCACTCATAACCCCAGAGGTTCCAGTGGCCTACAACACTACAATATTCAGATGGTATTGAACTTTTGAATAAAAAAAAAAAAAGTGTAAGATTAAATATTGCATTACTAAAATAATGCATATCACGATTAAAATCGAAAATTCAGTATCTATGAACTGTCGAGTACAACAAACACACTACTCTTAAGAATTCTACACTAAAAATAAAAGCCCAGATTTATCGCAACGATTAATGAGTAAGCAAAGAGCACGGGGACCGCTTAAATAAAAGAGGAATCTTAAGCCTATTGTCATAAACTTGCACATATTTTAATATATCGTTGTTGAAAACAGACTAAGATCCAGACGAGTTATTTTAGAAGCGAATGTTATTTATTCCTTTATATTTTTATATATATATATATATATATATAATTATTTATTTTTTTTGTTTTAATGGAAATTGCTGTTGATGCAGTCACGCACTGCATCAACAGCAATTATATATCCAAAAAAATCTATGTAATAAAGCTGTTGTGCAGAGAATACCACGTTCGGATAGACAGAAGGTATGGATGCTATTCACACTCGGATTGACAAAATTACATTCCCGTGTCCGCTACCGCTTCACACCGCAATGTACAGTGGATTCACATTATGGAACCCACGCGGCAGCGGCAAGGGTTAGCAATCACCATCCCTCCGCCTGTTCATTCACACAATCAGAAATCCGCCCACCTCCCCATCGCCATTACATGTATTTATTTAAAAATATAGTGTGGAAGAAGGGGTGGATGGTGGATAATCTCATTTCCTACGTTTGATACTTGGTACATTCCAATTACACCCACCCATCCCCCCCCCCAAGATGCCGACGATTAAGGCCTAAAGCGTGGGCTTCAAACGCCACCATCCTACTTGTACTCACCGCTGTTAAGCAGACTCATGGCGTGTGTGAACGATGGATCCAGGCTGTCCTTCTCGGCCATCAACTCGGGTAGGTATTTCGATTCGGTCTCCATCTTAGCCGCGTGTCGTCTCAGCTTCACTTTTCTCCCTACTCCTCGCTCTGGCACAGCTCTGTTTCCGGCACCTGACCGTCTCCTGAACAGATAAAGTCACGCGTAAGCACCGCCCACGGGAAATGACGGCTAAGTAGACCGCCCCAGAACTGAGCGCGAAAGAATTGTTGTGTGAAAAGAATCTCGCAAAATCTGAAAGAATAGTGAGGGTCTTGAAAGATACGTAATTTCCGGTTTACAAAAGCGGATGGTCAGTAGAGCTGAGCACGTGTCACTGGGGGGGTTTCACTGCCGAACACGTGAAAATAAATTCTGTGCTACTGATACATATAGCTAAAGTGTCCTTGTTTTCTTGGAGCTCAATGTATGTGAATACACAACGGAACAGTTCAGAAATAGTGGGTAAGTAACACTCATGAGAACTGACAATAAAAAGGTTAATAAAAAAGACAAAAAACTACATTTTGTGAGTAGTTTAAATGTTAAACTATGTAAACTATTAAGTTCTGTCTTTAAGATCCTCGGATATTTCAGTCATCTTAAAATCTTGCCTAAATTGTTGCAGTGGAGTCACAAGCCATCAGACAGGATTTTTCACATAGGCAACACACACAGTCTACACACAACAAGTAATTAAATAATGATTACACTTGGCAGAGTTGTCACATATACATCACACTCTATAAAATCTTCAATATTTTATGATTTTACTATCAAAATTTAAAGGTATTAAGCCATATTTAATCATATTTAAGCCCAACAATTGACATTTGCAAACATATCTATTTAGGCTAAAAACCTCCCATTGGACCAATATGTTAATAATGCAGATGTGTCATACAAAACCCCCTCTATGATATTTTACAATATGTTATGATTTTAATGTGTGAATTTAAAGATATAGAGCTCAAAATATCAATACACTGATTACATATGGACACTATTTAATTATTCTAAATAATTATATTTTAAACATCTCCCATTTGACCAATATTTTGTAAATACAGATGTATAATACACCCCCTCCTCTATGATATATTACAATATGGTATTATTTTACTGTGGAAATTTAAAGATATAGAGCTCCACATACCAATACACTGATTACATACAGACACTATTTAATCATTCTAAATAATTATGTTTTAAACATATCACATTGGATCAATATTTTATCAATGCAGATGTGTCATACACAACCCCCTATATGATATATTATAATATGGTAAGATTTTACTGTGGAAATTTAAAGATATAGAGCTCCAAATACCAGTACACTGATTACATACAGATACTATTTAATCATTTGAAATAATTATATTATAAAAATCTCCCACTGGACCAACGTCTTGTCAATGCAGATGTGTTATACGTATGCCCATTTATGATATCTATAAATATGGTATGAATTTACTGTGGAAATTTAAAGATATAGAGCTCCAAAAACACTGATTACAAACAGACACTATTTAATCATTCTAAATAATTATATTTTAAACATCTCCCATTGGATCAATATTTTATCAATGCAGATGTGTCATCCACAACCCCCTACATGATATATTACAATATGGTATGATTTTACTGTGGAAATTTAAAGATATAAAGCTCCAAATACCAATACACTGATTACATACAGATACTATTTAATCATTTGAAATAATGATATTATAAAAATCTCCCACTGGACCAACATTTTGTCAATGCAGATGTGTCATACACATGCCCATTGATGATATATTACAATATGGTATTATTTTACTATGGAGATTTAAAGATATAGTGCTGCAAATCCCAGCTACTTATTACAAACGGACACTATTTAATCATTAAAAATAATGGTCTTATAAAATCTCCCAATGGATCAATATGATATCAACTCAGATGTATCATACACAACCCCCTATATGATATATTACAATATGGTATGATTTTACTGTTGAAATTGAAAGATATCGAGCTCCAAATACCAACACACTGATTACAAACAGACACTATTTAATCATTTGAAATAATGATATTATAAAAATCTCCCACTGGACCAACATCTTGTCAATGCAGATGTGTCATACACAACCCCCTATATGATATATTACAATATGGTATGATTTTACTGTGGAAATGTAAACATATAAAGCTTCAAATACCAATACACTGATTACATACAGACACTATTTAATCATTCTAAATAATTATATTTTAAACATCTCCCATTGGATCAATATTTTATCAATGCAGATGTGTCATACACATCCCCCTATATGATATATAACAATATGGTATGATTTTACTGTGGAAATTTAAAGATATAGAGTTCCAAATACCAATACACTGATTACATACAGACACTATTTAATCATTCTAAATAATTATATTTTAAACATCTCCCATTGGATCAATATTTTATCAATGCAGATGTGTCATACACATCCCCCTATATGATATATTAGAATATGGTATGATTTTACTGTGGAAATTTAAAGATATAAAGCTCCAAATACCAATACACTGATTACATACAGACACTATTTAATCATTTGAAATAATGATATTTTAAACATCTCCCATTGGATCAATATTTTATCAATGCAGATGTGTCATACACAACCCCCTCCATGATATATTACAATTTCCTGGCTAACCATGGCAGCAGTTACGTATGGGTTAGCTCCACCCTCAAGGTAGGCAGGACAGAAACAAAACTATAATAGAGAACCACCCCCCCCACCCCCGTCTCCTCAGTCTTTTTTTTGTCCTCATTGGTTGTTTCAGGACGAGGGCCTGTTTAGGCCCTTCTTTGCATATTTATTTTTTGTTTTTTATTTATTTTATGTATTTTTTTTTCTACTCACCTTCCGGGAAATTCAACCTCTGGAAGGTTACCTGGGGATTCCTATTCCTCCGTACACTTACTGCAAGTTGGTACTGGAGATGTGGCTGGATTATTGTTACTGTTCCTAGTGCACATATTCTTCCGGAAGCTTACTGCAAGTGGTACTGGAGATGTATTATTTATTGGGCAGATGTCACATACCTGCTTTTTTGAGCTGGCTGAGTTATTTACCATTAGTTCCTGCATCTCAGTTAAGGTTTCTTGATCTTGTCCCCCTCCCCCCCCCCCCTTTTTTTCTTCTACCTGGAGGCTTTTTCCTTCCGTTTTTGGGGGAGTGGAACGTTTTATTTGTTCCACTGCTCCCCTTTTTCTTTTCCTTTTGGGCTCCCCTAGGGTGGTGGAACGCTTCTGCGCTCCACACCTTTTCTTGGCCCTTTTTCGGGGTTTTCTCGGTGTTGGAACGCATATGCGTTCCACACCATTCTTGTTCTTCCCCTCTGTTCGGCGGTGGAACGCATATGCGTTCCACGCCTCTTTTTTCTTTCTTTCTATGTGCTGGATCGCGTTTGCGTTCCAGCACTTGTTTCCTACCTTTTTTCGGCACTGGAACGCATATGCGTTCCAGGCCTCTCTTGTACCGTTTCCTGTTTCGGCGAACTTCCGGGTTCCGGATTTTTTGCTTAATAAACGTTTTTTCTTCCGTTTTTTCGGCTGGATGGCCCTGTACTCGTTCTTCCAGGTACCACCACTAATTTATGTTGCCTCCTCCCTCGTTTCTTGCCAGCCTCAGGTAAGCCAGTTTGATTTGGTGTCCTTTTAAGGTCTTTTTTCCTTTTGGGTTATTTATTCCCTGATTGTTTAATTTTTTGCATATTTTATCTCAGCCTGACCATTTCTTTGCTACGATGTCCTCCTCATCTAAGAGGTCTCGTTCTCGTCAGGCGAGGTGAGTTTTTTGTCCTTTTAAAAAAAAATTATGTATAAGAGTGCACGTTGAACTTATCCTGTCTAATTCTGGTGTATGTTTACCAGCCCCAGACATGATTCGGATCCTCCCAGGAAAAGGACGGAGAAGCGTCCACGCTGTTTGGCCTGTGATGCCACCCCTTTGGAAGGCAAACGCCTCTGCGGTGACTGTCTATCCCATGCTGCTGTGCCTCCTGATCCTTCTCCCGATCTAGTTCACCTCGTCAATCAGGCTGTGGAACGGAGTCTAAAGGAGCATCTGAGTAATTTTTTCCCGGCCCAGCACTCCTCCCAGGATGATGAGTTGTTCCCGGATTAGCCCGACCTTGTTGCCCCATATGCGACAGATGACCATTACTCCTCGGCTGAGGAAGACGGCGATACTGGGGTCGTTCTGGATTCGTCCCTCATCGACCACCTCATTGGGGCTGTTCGTACTACCCTGGGTATTACCGAATCTCTTCCCAAGGCTGGAGTTGCAGACAAGTATTTTTCTAACCTACAGAGGGTTCGCACTACCTTTCCGGTTCATGGGTCTATTGAGGAGCTGATCACCTCCGAATGGAGATCCCCTGATCGAAAAGTTTCATCTGGCCGAAGACTCTCCAGATTATACCCGGTTGCAGTGGAAGATGCGACCTCCTGGACTTCTCCACCGGCCGTGGATGCACCCGTTATTCGGGTTGTCCGGTGGTCATCTTTACCACTAGATGGTCCGGCTCTCCTGCATGACCCAATGGATCGGCGAATTGAAGCCTCACTTACCAGGGCTTATGTTGCTGCAGGTGCGATTTGTCAACCCACGGTCGCCTTGACTTCGGTCTCTCGGGCCTTGAAATGTTGGGTCCTCGACCTCAAGGAAGACATTGAGGGTGGTGTTCCCAGGGAGAAACTGTTGGATTCCCTCTCTGACATTAAATTGGCGATGGAATTTTTTATCGAATCTTCCTCAGACATCCTGAAGCTTGCGGCCAGATGTATGGGCCTGTCGGTGTCGGCTAGACGTGCCCTATGGCTGAAGCACTGGCATGCTGATAATGCCTCTAAGTATTCCCTGGTGTCCATTCCATTTAATGGGAAGCTATTGTTTGGTAAAGTCCTGGAGGACGCCATTCGTAAGGCGGCAGATGGTTCCAAGGTTTTTTTGCCCCAGGAACGGAGACGCCTTCCCAGGGCGGTTTGGAATGATCGTCGCAACTTCCGTTCCTCCTTTCGGGATTCCAGACAATACAGACCTGGGAGAGAGGTGGCTCGCTCATCTACATGGAGAAGCGGTTCCCGGAACTCGGCTAGGGGTTCCCGCTTCCGCCCTGCCTCTTCCTTTCGTGGGAAGTTCCAGTCCTGAAGTCCATCCTGCCCGGGCTGCTCCGGTCGGTGCTCGCCTCCTGGCGTTCTCGGCAGTCTGGGCAGGGTTTTCCTCGGATTCCTGGGTCCAGAACATACTTCACAACGGCTACACTCTGGAATTTCTTTCCCCTCCAAATCCGGCTTTCATCCGTACCAACGGATCAGAGGAAAAGAGAAGTCCTTCTGAAATTTATACGATCCCTTCTTCAGGACAACGTTATTACTCCTGTGAAGGTGCCGGATCGGTTCAGAGGGAATTATTCTCCCCTATTTTTTGTTACCAAGGCTTCGGGGGACCTGCGACCGCTTCTCGACCTTTCTATCCTTAACAGATCGTTGGTGGTCAGAAAATTCAGGATGGAGTCCCTCCGGTCTATCGTGCCATTCGTTTTCCCTGGCGATTGGATGGTCTCCATCGATCTCAAGGATGCCTACTTCCATATACCCATCAGACTTCAGCACCAACGGTTCCTGCGTTTTGCCATAGCCGACCGTCATTTCCCGTTTCAGGCTCTTCCCTTTGGTCTCAGCACGGCTCCTCAAACTTTTTCCAAGGTTCTGGTGGTCTGTATTGCGGAGCTTCGCAAAAGGGGCCTGAATATTTTCCACTATCTGGACGACATTCTCATCGTGGCTCCCTATCCGGATCTTATGGCCACCCAGAGAGACTTGGCCTTGTGTTTCCTGCAGGAAGCAGGTTGGGAGATCAATTTCGGGAAAAGCCAACTCCGTCCATCCCAGTCCCTGGTCTTTCTAGGTGCGGAGTTCGACACTCTCTCTTCCACCGTTTCTCTGTCCCTGGACCGCCAGTCACGTTTGATTTCAGCCGTCTGGAAGGTCGATCTGCCCGGTTGGTTGCCCATCAGGAATCTCATGTCCCTCCTGGGTGTCCTGGTCTCCACTATCGGCCTCGTCCGTTGGGCCCAGTGGCACACTCGGTTTCTCCAATCCCTCCTGCTGTCCCGTCTTCTGGTTTCCCAATCATCGTTGGACAAGCTGATATTTTTACAGAGGGAAACCACTCACCATCTGGCCTGGTGGCTGAAGGTTCATCACCTCAGGAGAGGTTTTCCCCTGTCAGATGTCGTCTACAGGGTGATTACCACGGATGCCAGTGCTCATGGTTGGGGGGCCCATCTGGAAGATCTCTACGCCCAAGGCGAGTGGTCTCCGGCAGAACGTGTTCTTCATGCAAATATCCTAGAACTCAGAGCGATCTACAGGGCGTTACTGGCTTTTCAGAAGTCTGTTCAGGGGCACTGGGTTAAAATACAGACGGACAACAAGTGTGCGGTAGCCTACCTAAATCATCAAGGGGGTACCAGGAGCCTATCTCTGAGCCTGAAATTCGCCCACTCTGTGTTGACCTCTGTCTCCTCTCAGTAAACCTTTTTTTCAGTTTTGCAGCATTTCTCGTGTGTCTGTGTTTTATTGCTTTCTGTGTTGCCCTCCCTGGGTTGTTTTGCTTGGGTATGTGCCATACGTAACTGCTGCCATCGTTAGCCAGGAAAATTGAAAATTGTTTCATACTTACCATAATTTTCTTTTCCTGGTTATTATCCATGGCAGCAGTGAGTTCCCTCCCCTTTTCTATTGTTTTTTATTTTTTTGGAGGAGCTTGGAACTTAGACTGAGGAGACAGGGGGGTAGTTTTGTTTCTGTCCTACCTTGAGGGTGGAGCTAACCCATACGTAACTGCTGCCATGGATAATAACCAGGAAAAAGAAAATTAAGGTAAGTATGAAACAATTTTCAATTATGGTATGATTGTACTGTGGAAATTTAAAGCTATAAAGCTCCAAATACCAATACACTGATTACATACAGACACTATTTAATCATTCTAAATAATTATATTTTAAACATCTCCCATTGGATAAATATTTTATCAATGCAGATGTGTCATTCATAACCCCCTATATGATATATTACAATATGGTATGATTTTACTGTGAAAATGTAAAGATATAAAGATCCAAATACCAATACACTGATTACATACAGACACTATTTAATCATTTGAAATAATGATATTATATATATCTCCCACTGGACCAACATCTTGTCAATGAAGATGTGTCATACGTATGCCCATCTATGATATCTATAAATATGGTATGATTTTACTGTGGAAATGTAAAGATATAGAGCTCCAAATTCCAATACACTGATTACATAAAGACACTATTTAATCATTCTAAATAATTATATTTTAAACATCTCCTATTGGATCAATATTTTATCAATGCAGATGTGTCATACTCAACCCCCTATATGATATATTACAATATGGTATGATTTTACTGTGGAAATGTAAAGATATAAAGCTCCAAATACCAATACACTGATTACATCCAGATACTATTTAATCATTTGAAATAATGATATTATAAAAATCTCCCACTGGACCAACATTTTGTCAATTCAGATGTGTCATACGTATCCCCATCTATGATATCTATAAATATGGTTTGATTTTACAGTGGAAATTTAAAGATATAGAGCTCCAAATACCAATACACTGATTAAATACAGACACTATTTAATCATTCTAAATAATTATATTTTAAACATCTCCCATTGGATCAATATTTTATCAATGCAGATGTGTCATACACATCCCCCTATATGATATATTACAATATGGTATGATTTTACAGTGGAAATTTAAAGATATAGAGCTCCAAATACCAATACACTGATTACAAACAGATACTATTTAATCATTTGAAATAATGATATTATAAAAATCTCCCACTGGACCAACATTTTGTCAATGCAGATGTGTCATACACAACCCCCTATATGATATATTACAATATGGTATGATTTTACTGTGGACATTTAAAGATATAGAGCTCCAAATCCCAATACACTGATTACATACAGACACTATTTAATCATTCTAAATAATTATATTTTAAACATCACCCATTGGATCAATATTTTATCAATGCAGATATGTCATACTCAACCCCCTATATGATATATTACAATATGGTATGATTTTACTGTGGAAATGTTAAGATATAGAGCTCCAAATACCAATACACTGATTACATACAGACACTATTTAATCATTCTAAATAATTATATTTAAAAAATCTCCAAATGAACCAATATTCTGTCAATGCAAATGTGTCATATACACCCCCCTCTATAAGATCTTAAAATATTGTATCAAATGATTGAGGTGATTTAAAGATTTAGAGCTGCAAATACCAAGATGCTGATTACAAAAGGATACTATTTAAGTATTCTAGATAATTATATTTTAAAAACTTCCCATTGGACCAATATTTCGTCAATGCAGATGTGTATTACACATGCCCATCTATGATATATTACAATATGGTATGATTTTACTATGGAGATTTAAAGATTTAGTGCGGCAAAAACCAGCTACTTATTACAAAACGGACACTATTTAATCATTCAAAATAATGTTCTTTTAAAATCTCCCACTGGACCAACATCTTGTCAATGCAGATGTGTCATACATATGCCCATCTATGATATCTATAAATATGGTATGATTTTACTGTGGAAATTTAAAGATATAGAGCACCAAATACCAGCTACTGATTACAAATGGACACTATTTAATAATTCAAAATAATGGTCTTATAAAATCTCCCAATGGATCTATATGATTGTTGAGGGGATTTAAAGATACCAATACACTGATTACATACAGACACTATTTAATCATTCTAAATAATTATATTTTAAACATCTCCCATTGGATCTATATTTTATCAATGCAGATGTATCATACACAACCACCTATATGATATATTATAATATGGTATGATTTTACTGTGGAAATTTAAAGATATAAAGCTCCAAATACCAATACACTGATTACATACAAATACTATTTAATCATTTGAAATAATGATATTATAAAAATCTCCCACTAGACCAACATTTTGTCAATGCAGATGTGTCATACACAACCCCCTATATGATATATTACAATATGGTATGATTTTACTGTGGAAATGTAAAGATATAAAGCTCCAAATACCAATACACTGATTACATCCAGATGCTGTTTAATCATTTGAAATAATGATATTATGAAAATCTCCCACTGGGCCAACATTTTGTCAATGCAGATGTGTCATACGTATCCCCATCTATGATATCTATAAATATGGTATGATTTTACTGTGGAAATTTAAAGATATAGAGCTCCCAATACCAATACACTGATTAAATACAGACACTATTTAATCATTCTAAATAATTATATTTTAAACATCTCCCATTGGATCAATATTTTATCAATGCAGATGTGTCATACACAACCCCCTATATGATATATTACAATATGGTATGATTTTACTTTGGAAATGTAAAGCTATAAAGCTCCAAATACCAATACACTGATTACATACAGACACTATTTAATCATTCTAAATAATTATATTTTAAACATCGTGTAATAAAGTGTTGCGCAGGATATAATAAAATAAATACTTATCAGAGATATATAGGCGAAAATCCAGCCTTTTTTAGATGTATATAAAAGAGAAGAAAAAAATATATACAAAATTGTGCAGTATTGTGAATATAAGAAAAATAAATATCTCCCCCTGAAGAATTGTACGCACACTCTACAGAGCCTATAGGACCGGCTCTGGGTGTATAAGGCGTGCAGACTCTGAGTCCCAAAATCCCCATATCCACTGGATAGATAATCGATGGAATACTCGTGGAGCAGGACACAACAGGAGTGAGAAACAAACGTTGTAGTGTCAAATGTAAACAATTTTAATTCCCCCCCACATATAGCAGCTTACATAGAAGAAGTTAAAAAACGATATCCCATGTAAAAAACAGTTAAAAACAGCATAGGTAAAAAGAAGGCAGAGTCACCCAGCCGATCATATCACAGTCTCCATCCGTCATTTCATAGGAGCAGGCAGCAACTGAAGTTTGTATAGGCAGCGTTCTGCTGGAGGAGCTGGTACTTCCTAGTTGCAAGTCTCGTCAATAATGTCACGCGACGCGTTTCGCCCACACGTGGGCTTTTTCAGAGCAGTCGGACTGCTCTGAAAAAGCCCACGTGTGGGCGAAACGCGTCTCGTTTACACATGCCCATCTATGATATATTACAATATGGTATGATTTTACTATGGAGATTTAAAGATTTAGTGCGGCAAAAAACAGCTACTTATTACAAAACGGACACTATTTAATCATTCAAAATAATGTTCTTTTAAAATCTCCCACTGGACCAACATCTTGTCAATGCAGATGTTTCATACGTATGCCCATCTATAATATCTATAAATATGGAATGATTTTACTGTGGAAATTTAAAGATAAAGAGCACCAAATACCAGCTACTGATTACAAATGGACACTATTTAATAATTCAAAATAATGGTCTTATAAAATCTCCCAATGGATCAATATGATATCAACTCAGACGTATCATACACAACCCTCTCTATGATATATTACAATATGGTATGATTTTACTATGGAGATTTAAAGAAATAGTGTGGCAAATACCAGCTACTTATAATAAAACGGACACTATTTAATCATTCAAAATAATGTTCTTTTAAAATCCCCCAAATGTTCAATATGATATCAACTCAGATGTATCATACACAACCCTCTATATGATATATTACAATATGGTATGATTTTACTGTGGAAATTTAAAGATATAAAGCACCAAATACCAGCTACCGATTACAAGTGGACACTATTTAATCATTCTAAATGATTATATTATAAAAATCTCCCACTGGACCAATATTTTGTCAATGCAGATGTGTCATACGCATGCCTCTCTATAAGATCTTAAAATATGGTATGATATTATTGAGGGGATTTAAAGATATAGAGCAGCAAATACTTACACGCTGATTACAAATTGACACTAATTATCCATTCTAAATAATTATTTTTTAAACAGCTCCCATTGGACCAATCATTTGTCAATGCAGATGTGTCATATGCATTGACATCTATGATATCTTAAAATATAGTATGATTTTATTGTGTGAATTTAAAGATATAGAGCTCCAAAAACCAACACACTGATTATAAATGGACACGCTTTAATAATTCTAAATACGTATTTTTTTTAAATCTCCCATTGGACCAATATGTTTTCAATTCATATGTGTCATACACCCCCCCCCCCTCTACAGTGGTGTATCTTGATTTTGTGCTGCCCTAGGCAGACAAAATCCGGGCACCCCCCTACCCAAGCTGCACACCCACGTTACACACCTAAGACATGCCCCATCACCTGCATTTCATGACCCTACATCACACATAACATTCAGACTCACATCAAGCTCATACTCCCATCACACACACACTCCTACTCCCATCACACTCAGTCACACACTCCTACTCCCATCACACTCAGTCACACACACTGACTCCCATCACACACACTGTCTCCCATCACACACACTCTGACTCCCATCACACTCAGTCACACACACTGTCTACCATCACACACACTCTGACTCCCATCACACTCAGTCGCACACACTGTCTCCCATCACACACACTCTGACTCCCATCAGCACTTACCTTTCCCTGGTGGCTAGTGGCAGGCAGCATGGTCCCTCCATGGTGCCTGTTCGGCTTCCCGGCGATTGTGCCGACAGGTCACGTGACCGGGCGCGCGTATGACGTCAGCGCGCCTGTCACGTGACTGTCGGCACTTCCGTGTCACACTGCACGGGGAGCCGAAAAGGCAGCACGGAGGTTTCTCTGTGCTGCCTGTTCGGCTCCCCGTGCAGCCTGGCAGTCAGAGCGAAGGTGAGGGGGGATCTTCCGATCCCCTCTCACCTCCGTCTCTGCCTGCAAAAGCGTTTTTTTTTTTCCAGTGCTTGGGGGCCTTCTGCCCCCCAAAATTTGCCGCCCTAGGCATCCGCCTAGGATGCCTCGCGGTAAATACAGCACTGCCCCTCTATGATATACAACAATATGGTATGATTTTATTGTGTGAATTTAAATATATAGCAGCATACTGATTACAAACGGACACTTTTTAATAATGCTAAATCATTTTTTTTTTAATCTCCCATTGGACTAATATGGTTTCAATTCATATATGTCATACGCGCACCCCTGTATGATATATTTGTAACGGACCTTCTACCAGACGAAGTAGACGCTCTGTCCTTTGTGGGAAATCACCTCCTTAGCCCCCACTTACAGCTCAGCATTCACCCAGCAAGTCTTTCTGGACCCTTGCTCTTTGTACCCAAATAGACAGGACATCTAGCAGTTAGGCACAGCAAGATTGAACAACTTTTTTTTTGTGTAACAACACAGACTTATAAAAAGACATACACATGACATCACAGACATTAGTATACAATGGGGGGGATGGAACTAAACATAGTTCTCCAACTAACTGGGGCTAGGAAAACATTAGACATTCAGACTGCAAACCAAACCAGTGAGTAGACCTAATTACAATACACACAGTAATGTACACAACAAAATCAGTTTACCAGTTAATCCAGTTAATACAGAACAATGGATGTTGGAGTAAACTATTGGAGTCACTCACATTATAAACCTTCAGAGTGGTCTACTCACAGAATTAAACGTTACACATAAACCAATACACTAACAGAATATAACTAACTAACAATTTTAACGTATAGAGTTATGGTACATAAGCCAGGGTCCATAATCTACAGGGAGGTGTTTGGCCCTCAGGCCCCTCCAAGAACCCCAGTCAGGCAGGCTGTCAGAATTCACTTTGTGACACACGATCTCTGTCTCACACACACACCGTCTCTCTCTTTCTCACACACACACAGTCTCTCTCTTTCTCACACACATGGTCTCTCTCTTTCTCTCACACACACACACGGTCTCTCTCTTTCTCACACACACACACGGTTTCTCTCTTTCTCACACACACACACACACACATGGTCTCTCTCTTTCTCTCACACACACACACGGTCTCTCTCTTTCTCACACACACACACAAAGTCTCTCTCTTTCTCACACACATGGTCTCTCTCTTTCTCTCACACACACACACGGTCTCTCTCTTTCTCACACACACACACGGCCTCTCTCTGTCTCACACACACACGGCCTCTCTCTCTGTCTCACACACACATGGTCTCTCTCTTTCTCACACACATGGTCTCTCTCTTTCTCTCACACACACACACGGTCTCTCTCTTTCTCACACACACACACACGGTTTCTCTCTTTCTCACACACACACACACACGGTCTCTCACACACACACACACAAAATCTCTCTCTTTCTCACACACATAGTCTCTCTTTCTCACACACACAGTCTCTCTCTTTCTCACACACACGGTCTCTCTTTCTTACATACACATGGTCTCTCTCTTTCTCACACACACACACATGGTCTTTCTCTCTCACACACGGTCTCTCTCTTTCTCACACACACACACACACACACATGGTCTCTCTCTCTCACACACACATGGTCTCTCTCTCTCTCACACACACACACGGTCTCTCTCTTTCTCTCATACACACACACACACGGTCTCTCTCTTTCTCTCACGTGTGAGTGTGTGAGAAAGAGAGACTGTGTGTGTGTACACACAGTCTCTCTCTTTCTCACACACACACACGGTCTCTCTCTCTCACACACATACACAGTCTCTCTCTTTCTCTCACACACACAGTCTCTCTTTCTCACACATGGTCTCTCTCTTTCTAACACACACACACAGTCTCTCTCTTTCTCTCACACACACTGTCTCTCTCTTTCTCACACACACAGAGTCTCTCTTTCTCACACACACATGGTCTCTCTCTGTCTCACACATACACAGTCTCTCTCTTTCTCTCACACACACATTCTCTCTTTCTCACACATGGTCTCTCTCTTTCTAACACACACACACAGTCTCTCTCTTTCTCTCACACACACTGTCTCTCTCTTTCTCACACACACACAGTCTCTCTCTGTCTCACACACACACACACGGTCACTCTCTTTCTGACACACACGGTCTCTCTTTCTCACACACACACACAGTCTCTTTCTCTCACACACACACATGGTCTCTCTCACACACACACAGGGTCTCTCTCTTTCTCACACACACACACAGTTTCTCTCTTTCTCACACACACAGTCTCTCTCTTTTTCACACACACAGTCTCTCTCTTTCTCTCTCACACACACACACACGGTCTCTCTCTTTCTCACACACACATGGTCTCTCTTTCTCACACACACACACACTCTTTCTCTCACACACACACATGGTCTCTCTCTTTCTAACACACACACACAGTCTCTCTCTTTCTCACACACACAAGTCTCTCTCTTTCTCACACACACACACACACAGTCTCTCTTTCTCACACACACATAGTCTCTCTCTTTCTCACACACACATACACGGTCTCTCTCTTTCTCACACACACACAGTCTCTCTTTCTCACACACGCAGTCTCTCTCTTTCTCACACACAGTCTCTCTCTTTCTCACACACACAGTCTCTCTCTTTCTCTCTCTCTCACACACACACACACGGCCTCTCTCTTTCTCACACATGGTCTCTCTCTTTCTCGCTCACACACACGGTCTCTCTCTTTCTCACACACACACAGTCTCTCTCTTTCTCTCACACACACGGTCTCTCTCTTTCTCACACACATGGTCTCTCTTTTTCTCACACACACACATGGTCTCTCTTTCTCACACACACACGCAGTCTCTCTCTTTCTCACACACACAGTCTCTCTCTTTCTCACACACACACACACACAGTCTCTCTTTTTCACACACACTGTCTCTCTCTTTTTCACACACACACTGTCTCTCTCTTTTTCACACTCACACTGTCTCTCTTTTTCTCTCACACACACTGTCTCTCTCTTTCTCTCACACACACTGTCTCTCTCTTTCTCACACACACACCGTATCTCTCTTTCTCACACACACACCGTATCTCTCTTTCTCACACACACACAAGTCTTTCTCTTTCTCACACACAGTCTCTCTTTCTCACACACACACACACACACAGTCTCTCTCTTTCTCTCACACACACACTGTCTCTCTCTTTCTCACACACACATGGTCTCTCTCTCTCACACACACACACACACACGGTCTCTCTCTTTCTCTCACACACACACACACGGTCTCTCTCTTTCTCTCTCACACACACACACAATCTCTCTCTTTCTCTCACACACACACAATCTCTCTCTTTCTCACACACACACAGTCTCTCTTTCTCACACACACACACGGTCTCTCTTTCTCACACACACACACAGTCTCTCTCTTTCTCACACATACACGGTCTCTCTCTTTCTCACACACACACAGTCTCTCTTTCTCACACACGCAGTCTCTCTCTTTCTCACACACACACACAGTCTCTCTCTTTCTCACACACATATGGTCTCTCTCACACACACACGCGGTCTCTCTCTTTCTCACACACACAGTCTCTCTCTTTCTCACACACACACACAGTCTCTCTCTTTCTCTCTCTCACACACACACACGGCCTCTCTCTTTCTCACACATGGTCTCTCTCTTTCTCTCTCTCACACACACACACATGGTCTCTCTTTCTCACACACATGGTCTCTCTCTTTTTCACACACACACACATGGTCTCTCGCTCACACACACGGTCTCTCTCTTTCTCACACACACAGTCACTCTCTTTCTCTCACACACGGTCTCTCTCTTTCTCACACACATGGTCTCTCTTTTTCTCACACACACACACATGGTCTCTCTTTCTCACACACACACGCAGTCTCTCTCTTTCTCACACACACACGCAGTCTCTCTCTTTCTCACACACACAGTCTCTCTCTTTCTCACACACACACACACACACAGTCTCTCTTTTTCACACACACACTGTCTCTCTCTTTTTCACACTCACACTGTCTCTCTCTTTCTCTCACACACACTGTCTCTCTCTTTCTCTCACACACACTGTCTCTCTCTTTCTCACACACACACTGTCTCTCTCTTTCTCACACACACAGTCTCTCTCTTTCTCACACACACACGGTCTCTCTCTTTCTCACACACACACACAGTCTCTCTCTCACACACACACACGGTCTCTCTCTTTTTCACACACACTGTCTCTCTCTTTTTCACACACACACACTGTCTCTCTCTTTTTCACACACACACCGTCTCTCTCTTTCTCTCACACACACTGTCTCTCTTTTTCTCTCACACACACTGTCTCTCTCTTTCTCTCACACACACTGTCTCTCTCTTTCTCACACACACACTGTCTCTCTCTTTCTAACAATCTGGCTGCCCATGTACTGTCCTGCCACACCTGTGGCCTACTATGCAAACTACACATTTTCCATTGAAAAATGTTTATTTGTTTATTAGATCACAGGTGATGTCATAGACAGGAGGCTCCACAGCCATATTTAAAACATATTTTTATCCTAACTTAGGCATTATCTTGCAGTTTTGCTAACACAATGTATAGATGATTGTCAATATTTTTTTGTTCTCTACATTGACAGTATAGGCAATGTTTAAGTTACTCCCTTTAACTATAGTTCCCATGTGGCTCAGCTAGATACTGCTCGCATTATGCTGGATTGGCATAATGGGAGATGCAGTTAACACTAGATAAAAATGTAGCAGTTTTCTATCAACTACAGATCCCAAGAATGTGGTAATTACAATTCCCATGATGCTGGCGTAGCATTATGGGAAATGAAATCAACACTAGAGTAAAATGTAGGTGTTACTTGTAAACTAGAGTGCTCAGCCATCTAAACATCCACATGATGTTAGCTGAGCATAATGGGAAATGCAGCTACCACTAGATAAAATGTTAGAGTTACAGCTCCCATGATGCTCAGCTAGCTAAACATCCACATGATGTTGGCTGAGCATGATGGGGAAATGAAATCAACACTAGAGTAAAAATGTAGGTGTTACCTGTGAACTACAGTTCCCATAATGCTCAGCCAGCTAAACATCCCCTTGCCATTATGGGAAATGTAATCCACATTATTAATTTTTTCTCTCCAATATTTTATATTCTATTCTACCCTTTAGTATATTCTGTACCCTACCCTGTTTGGGTATGACATTTGATTCTGGAAGCTGCTGCTGGGCTCTGGAGCTCCCTGCATGCTGGCTCTCACTGTCCAGTGCAGGGCGGTGATGTGCACGCCCCCCTGCCTCTGATTGGATGATATCCTAGTGGGGGTAGTAAAGAAAAGCAGGTCTCTGCTGGAGAAGGCAGGGACCTGCTGTTTAGGCGAAGAACAGGGGAGGGAGAGATTACAGTGGGTTGCTCCCTGTTACTCAGGGGCTGCACGCAAATAGAGCAGGTGCCGGTCCGGCTGATCGGCACCAAGACTTAATGCATGTTTTTTTTTAAATATCCCTCCTGCTGATGACTCCAATGGCTGCTGGCTCTGCAGCTTGGCGCCCCTCTTCCCCCTTCATTCACTGCACCTGGGATGCTCCGGGATGTCACCTGACACCCAGAGCTCTAACAGGAAGTCAAGCAAAGGAGGCAGAACCGGCAGTTAAGTAACAGGACCGCACGCAAGGAGCAAAATACTTTAAGCAGTGAGCGTGTGTGGGGGAGAAACCAAATTAACAATGACAGCCATTGAGACTCTGGGCTAAAGTATACTTTAGCCCCAGAGTCTCCATTCGTGGCTATGTAGAAGGGTACGTATGTACGTATGTAGCCAGTAGCTAACCCCTAGCGACGCCACTGTTGCTGAATAAACGCCTTGAAAAGCAGTGAAGTGTCTGCAGTAACCCTATCACCAGAGGCGTCACTAGGGTTGGTGTCAACAAGTGCGGTAACTCATGGTGCCACCCCCTGGATTTCCTCCAATAGCATGCCAGACTCCTTAGTAATGCCAGTCAGATGGCCCATTAACTATGCCACACACAGGAGCCCCATAACAATGACACACACAAGAGCCCCAAAAATGATGCCACACCAGAGCCCCATAAATTATGCCACACCAGAGCCCCATTATTTATGCCTCACCTCGGAGTCCAATTAATTATGCCACACACAGGGGCCCCATAGTTATGCCACACGCAAGCGCCCCATAATTATGCCACACACAAGCGCCCCTTAATTATGCCACACACGGGCCCAATAAATATGCGACACATGGGACCCAGTATGTGACAACTGTACAATTAGGGATTATTCTAGTATTAATGACCGAATAATCTAAATTTTATTAAAGACAGGAGGCGAATATTTTTCTTTACTTTCTTTACTCAAACCTCCCAGCCGCAAAGAAGAGGTTAATAAAGTGAATAAAAAATCAACCAATCATAACAGAGATAACACTATTAAATCAGTATGCAACCCCTCCCACTTCCTATTTCTTGGATGCAGCCGACCAAAAAAACAGAGTTCGTGAAAAAAAAAAAAATAACTGTAAGCAGAACCATCAATTTGGCCAGAATCATCAGACAAGAGTCAATAAAACACGATAAACAGCTTCCGTGCCTCGGAACTCAGGATGCCAGAACCAATCAATCAGGAAATGATGGGGTAAATCATCACATTAGAAAAAAAGAAAATATCGTGAAAAGTATGGTGTCTATGACTTGTTGTAAGCAAACAAGCAAACACAGAATTAAAACATAGGAGAAAATAAATAAATAAATAAGTAAATAACTTTACATTTAAATTCATTAACTATCATATAGGTATAATACCAACAAAGAAACATCATGGTGGAACATAGATGGCACAAAATAATAAGCAAGGGAAGGGATTAGAGAAGAGAGGGAAAAATATTTGCCTCCTGTCTTTAATAAAATTTATATTATTCGGTCATTAATACTAGAATAATCCCTAATTTTATAGCAAGACAGGAGGCTTCATATTTTGCTATTTTAACGCCCCCGAAAGTAGAGGAAAAAAAAGCATGAGAAGTCGGTCGGAAATAGAAGGTACGGAAAGTAGACTCTCTAGACCAGTCAGCAGAGGAAGCTGCAGCTCCACGGACGGAATGGGCTCCAAATGAGGTGTCAATACCGGCGAGACCGAGGAGCCACTTAATCCAACGAGCGATTGTTGGGCATGATACCGGTCGGTGAGGACGAACGAAGGAGATCAAAAGAGGTCCCGTAGGAGGGTGAAGGGGAGTAGTAACATCCACGTATTGTCATAAGCAGCGCGCCATGCAAAGCGAAGGCCTGTCTGGAAAGTATGCCCGTACGACGGGAAATGGAAAAAAGAACACCCTCAGGTGTGAAGGTCAGGGCATGGAAATCAAAAGGCCTGACATCAGAGACTCTGTGAAAGGAAATTAAGCAGAGTAAGAGAGCTAACTTAGCTGAAAGTTGTCGAAGAGTCAGAGTCAAATTTGAAGGCCAGCTTTCCAAAAAGGAAAAAACACGAGACACATCCCAGAACTGCGAGTAACGAGGAGCGGGGGCCTGGCCAACCGAATACCTTGTAGAAGTCTACAAACAGCAGGATGTCTGCCCACTGGGAGAGTATCAATCAGAGTATGAGCCGCAGATAGAGCTGAGCGAAAAAGGTTTATGGTACGATAAGGCACCTGCCTTGCTCGAAAAGTGAGGATAAAAAATTTAAGATATTAGGGATAGATGCTGAATAGGGATCAATATCCCTTCCCACACACCAGCTAGTCCACAAGCACCAAGAGGATAGATAGGAGCGTCGGGTACCGGGAGCCCAGGAGTCCCAAAGTAATTTTTTAGCTGAATTTGAAATTCCAGGGACATTCCAGGATCCCCTGAAATGGTCCAGGCCACGAGCTGGAGATGATCCTGAAAGAGAAGAGGGTGAAGTTCTCCTGAGGGGCCTCGAAGAACGTTGCGATACCGGGGAAGAAGAAGAGGGAAGTCTGCCGACAACTCCAGTAAGTAGGGGTACCAAGGCTGAGCTCTCCACAGGGGTGTGATCAAAAGGATCAAAAGGAAAGCCTTGTGAACGGAGGAGAGCCATCACCGGCTTCATTAGCTTTGTAAAACACCACGGGGCGGAAGAAAGGCCAAAGGGAAGGCAGGTGAATTGCCATAGGGTATGGTGCCAAATAAATTGGAGGTAGCATCGATGAGAATAAGCTACTGGGACCGTCAGATGAAGCAATCTCCCTCGCGGAGGAGGTCGTGAACAAAATGTATTCCTTCTTGAATGGCAGAGGAGGTGACACTTGAACAGGATTTGTTACAAAATCTATGAGAAAACCGGAAACAGTCTGAAGGATCCAGGGATCCTGAGTTAATAGGGACAACTGAGGGAAAAAATGGTTGATTACCTGAAGCAGTGCGTCCGCGAAGGGAAGCAGAACCTCGTCCTCTGAATGAGCCCCTGCCAGGGAAGAATGGACGATAATATGGTCTGGTTTGACCTGAAGTCCAGGATTCATTGAAGCGAGGCCTGTAACCGGTGAAGGTTTGTCTGCCGGTAGCTCGGCCTCTATGGCGACCGGCTCTCCCAAAAAAACGCTGGGAGAGGAACACTCTGCAGAGTGATGACTGAGCCTTATTTAAAGACGTAAATATAGGTTTGTTAAGGTCTCTAATGAATTTGTCACCAAAGAGGAGACCGTTGGCCTCAGGCCTAATTCTCTGGATCCTAACTCGGCTAGCTTGGCATCTATTTTATATAGTGCGTCTTTGCGCCGTTCGGTAGATAAAGCCACATTGGCATTTCCCAAAAGACAGAGTGCTCGTTGCGCCAATTCACACACTTGGTGCGGATCAATGGCACTATTAGGTAGAGCCTCCTCTGTGAGGGTAAAAATCTGAATGAGTGGCCCGGTAATATCAAGTAATTTATCTTGGACAGTTTTTAGGCCATGTTCGATGCCCTTACAGGGATCTTTACCAGGTTTATTAAGGAAAGTGATCAGAATAGGGTCAAATTCAGGTGTGACAACCACCTTATCTGGGATAATAGGGCGAGGACATTCGGCTCTGAGTTTGTTTCTGACCTCTTTATCAAGTGACTTGCGAAGCCACATTTTGCAAAACTGAGCGATCTGCTCAGGTGGAGCCCATTCGGCAGATCGGGGATGCCTAATCATCCTAGGGTCAAAAAAGGGTTGTCCCTGGGAATCTAATAATAATGTCTCAGTCGACGCATCCTGCTGTGAGTTAGCAGTCGAAATTTGTGACTGATTAATTACAGTCTCAGTTACGTATTGGGATGGGGCATCAGCCTTGTCATTATAATAATGGTCTTCATCAGAAAGACCAGCATAATATTCATCCACAATCTGTAGATCGTGAGAGGTAGAACCTTCTAGGGGATCTAGTGGCAAGATATATGAACTAATTTTGGGGCTTTAGCCGGCGCTTTACCTTTACCGGCTGAAACGCTGTTACCCTTCCAAAAACGTTTGCGGGAAACCCCTTTATGATCAGAAGGATTAGGAGAATCGTCTGATTCAGAAAGAGGTTGTGTTTTTGAAAAAGGCTTAAGGACTGGTTTGGGTTGCTCTTGTAGAGCGGCTATGGCTGTAGGGAGCGTCTCAGTTAATGTAGCCAAAAGCCATGCTTTAAGTCCAGTAGATAAGGCCGTATCAGGTACGTCAGACATAATTGAATAAGGCTGGTTTGTCCAATTGAATATTTAGATTAAATAAGCACAATCCCAATAGAGCAAAAAAATAACGGGTGTCACTTGGGGTTCACCCTAACTGAAGGGGTACGTGGAAAAAACTATCAAGAGGTACAATGTTAAGAAACAAAGTGGGTATTAGCCACTTGATCACATAAAAAGTGGGGTTAGCCACTTAGTAATATTATGGCCACTTTAAAATTATTATATAAAACCAAAAACACTTTGGGGTCACCAAAATCACAGTGGGGGTCACCCACAATAGATGCAAGTTATTATAATCTTAGAAACAAATAAAATAAAGAAGAAAGCACTTTGGGGGTCACCCAAGTCACGGTGGGGGTCACCCACAATAGATGCAAGCAGATTAAGTCTTGTTTATTAATAATTTAACTAAATCTAAGGTGACAATTATTAATCGAATGCAAAATTATAGAACATCTGTAAGAAAGAATAACAGGAAAGAAAAAAAAAATAGGACTTACATTCAATAAGCAAAAAGAACAATATTGAATGAAAGAAAAAAGAGGCTTACCATAAAATGGCCGCCGAGCGTGAAAAGGGGTGCAGAGCTAAAAAGGGGGCGGAACTAAACATGAGTTTCCTTCAAGTAGAAAAAATGAAGGTAAGATGACCAGGAGATAAAAACCATCCGAAACTGAGGTTTTTAAAAGCATAAAAGACTCACATATTGCAATGAATAGTGAAAAAAAGCCAAAAGGAAGAAAAAATATCGTCCCATAGCAAGTTACATTCGTTTGGAAAAAACCCAAAAGTAATGGAATATAAGGCTGTTAAACAGATAAATATAAAAACATATGCAAGAATAATTAAAGTATACAAATTATAATTAATACAATAAATATATATTAACACAATTGTAAGAGAGATATAACTGGAATAGACTCACCTGGGAAGCAAGCAGCAAAGAAAGAGGAAGTGGGAGGGGTTTCATACTGATTTAATAGTGTTATCTGTTATGATTGGTTGATTTTTTATTCACTTTATTAACCTCTTCTTTGCTGCTGGGAGGTTTGAGTAAAGAAAGTAAAGCAAAATATGAAGCCTCCTGTCTTGTCTAAAATTATAAAACAATACATATCTATACACACAGACATCTCTCTCTATCCATCTCTCTATAACTAGTTGCATTTATACTTATTTAAATTTTTTTATATTATATTCAACTATTTTCATATGTAATAAAAATGTTATTGAAAAATTGCATTCCTGTTTTTTATTTCTTTCCTCTAAAACCACATTGCACCTAAAGGACTTAACTCCGCACCATACAGTACCCACAGCACTTGCCATGCACCTAAATTGCACCCACAGCACTTGGCTTGCACTCATAATGCACCTACACGATTTGGCATGCCACAGTGTCAATGCCCCACAAAACATACCACAGTGTCACTTTTTCCCACAGAACTAGCCAGTGTAACTTTCCCCATAGTACATATTATTTTGCCCCACAGACCATGCCACAGTATTACTTTGCCAATTAAAATAAACCCGTTTTCCCATTAATATGCCAGTGTTTGCCCATAAATATGGCACAGCCAATTTGCCTAATAATATGCCAGTATTATTTTGCCATTTAGTATGCCACAGCCAATTTGCCCAATTATATGCCAGTATTATTTTGCCATTTAATAAGCCACAGCCAATTTTCCCAATAATATGCCATATTTTGCCATTTAATATGCCACAGCCAATTTGCCCAATTATATGCGAGTATTATTTTGCCATTTAATAAGCCACAGCCAATTTTCCCAATAATAGGAAAGTATTTTGCCATTTAATATGCCACAGCCAATTTGCCCAATAATATGCCAGTATTATTTTTCCATTAATAAGCCACAGCCAATTTCCCCAATAATATGCCCGTATTATTCCGCCATTTAATATATGCCAGTATTTTGCTATTCAATATGCCAGCATTATTTGGCCATTCAATATATGCCAGTATTTAGCCATTGAGTATGCCAGTATTTAGCCATTCATTATGCCAGGATTTAGCCACTCGGTATGCCAGTATTTTGCCATTCAAAATGCCAGTATTTTGATCATTATATGCCACCCTCCAACCCCCTTCCCCAGTACATACCTCGTTGCTGCTCAGTGTCCCCGGTCGTCTCCTCCATGCAGTCTTCCCACTTGCACGGAGGCGGGAAACACAGCCACCGGATATGACGTAAGGTCATATCCGGTCGCATTGATTTTTTGATAACTTGTTTTTTCCTGCAGACGCATCCGCAAGGTTCGGCTGCCAGAAAAAAAAAGTTTAGCAGCGTTATGCGCTGCCAGAGGATGTTGGCAGCACAAGTGTCACACCCTCTGGGGGTATCACCCGGTGCGGTTCGCACCCCCTCGGGACGCCACTGTCTATCAGTCCAGGTAGGGCATTGTTCATCCATACTCTGACAGAAGGTGATGCGTTTATGGTTTAAAGCCATCCCAAGGCATTAGGACCCAATACCATGTATCAAAGTGTGTCCCAGAGAAAGGGTAATTCTACCCTATTGGATGCCTTTTCAGTTTCCGTTTAAAAAAAAAAATAAGGGCTTCTAATCTCCTGCTAGCTTAGAGAACTTTAAAAAAAAGAGTGGGATATACCGATTGGTCGTCATGACGTGAAGCACGCTGACGTCGGAGGAGGAGTGTCCGAGGGTTGGAGCAGGAGGCAACCTGGTGAGACGAGGAAGAGACCGATAGAGACCTGGCGTTAACAGAGCCTGAAAAGACCTCACGGAAGACACAGTCAACACTGTGTACACTGCCTACAGAGAATCGGCTTTGCCGACCCATCCGTCCCCCCGCTCCCCCCAGCGCAACACCTAAGAGGCTCATCTGTAAAATACCAAGACAAAGCTGCAGGACGCCGACGGCTGAAGAGCGGAAGGCTGAGAGCAGCGGTCGGTGGAGGAGGAAAGAGCAACACATGAATAGAGGTACAGGGTGCTGGGGGTTTGAGCAGAAAAGAACCGGAGAGTCAAACAAAAAGGGGGTGAGACGAAGAGACAGTGAAGGCAGAGGGGGCAAATAAAGAAAAAAAAAAAAAAACACAGCACAAGACAATAAGACTAACCCACGAGACAAAGCATATTTTGAGAAATATAGAACAGATTCAAATAAAAAAAAAAAGTATGGCCACAAGCAAAATTAACGAAAAAAATAGTCTAAGGAAAGACAAGAAAAAGGAGCAAAAAATAGAAAAAACATCCGCAGATTTTTTCTCACCGACCGGCAGAATGAATAAAGGGAAAAAGGGGTTAGATCAGTCCCCTAATGAATCACGAATGGAGGACTCCCTAGGGAGCTCAGCAGGGGGAGAAAACCCACAAATTACGGGGGAATTTCTAAAAAAATGTCTGGACGATCAACTTAAGGCTATTACTTCTCAAATTAACAATAACTTCATAGAAATGAAGACACAGATAGAAGAAATGGTAGAAAAAATTCATAAAGTAGAAACAAAAGACAGAGATACTGGAATATGACGGAAACTTATTAAGGACACAAAATAAAAATTTGGAAAAAAAAATAGAGGATATAGAAGTAAAAATGAGCGAGCTTGAGAACCGATCAAGGAGAAATAAAATAAGATTTAGGAATATCCCCGAAAAAATATCTCAAGAACAAATCACTGAATTTCTGAAAAAACTATGGCAAGCCTGGGAGATAGAAACAGACAAGTACTGCTGTGGAATGGAAAGATTCCACAGAGTGTTCAAACCGAAAAATATCCCAGAGAAGAACAGTAGGGATGTTATCGTCAATTTCCAGTCTTTCCAATTTAAAGAAGTAATATACAAAGCCAGCAGGATAAAACCTGTGAAAGAGGAAGACTTTAGAAATATAGTAGCCCTGCAAGATCTATACCAGAGCACAGAGAAAAAACTATGCATCAATTACCAATATCTTAAGAGCTCAGAATATTAAATACTCCTGGGGCTTCCCTACAGCATTAAGGATTTATAAAGAGGACAAATTGAACGTGCTAGATTCCGTGGAAAAAGCCAATCAGTGGCTGAGAGAGAACAAGTTGGTGTAAATAGAGACTATGGGACGGGGTGGGAAGAGGGGAATGAGGAATCTAGAGAAAAATGGTAAAGTAACTATCATGGTGATCGATTAATATGCTGTACCCTCCTTCCTTGGTTGCCCCCAACCCCCCCAAAAAAAAAAAATATATATATATATAATATCCAAGGTTGAAAAGAAAGGGAAAAAAAAAAAAAAAAGATAAATTATTACAAATATTTTTTATCACACTCACACACTGCTAATAAAATTAAGGTTAACTTAGAGTGGCACACTAAAGATAGAAAGTTATCACCACTAAAGAAGTAGGATACTCTTCAGTAGAGTACTTAAAGACGGGCGGGGGGGGGGGGGGGGGGTTAGATATAGGGGAACATAAATACGAAAGCCGATTACGGTTTAGTAGATTGATATATTAAACACTAAAAGCACATAGATATAGAATAATTTCCCCAATAGAGTAAAATACACAAAATAAAGACACCTAGATAATAACAAGAAAGGGAGAAAGAGAAAAAAAAATATATATATATATTATTTTTTATATATATTTCTTACACATATATACAAGCTAATAAAACAAGCATTATTAAGTATGCGACACAAGAGATAGAAAATTATCACTATTAAAGGTATAGAAAAAATTATTATAGTAGTTAAAGCTGGGTGGGAGGGGCAGAAATAGAGAAATATAAATAAGAAAACAGATTATGGTTTAGCTGCTTCTTTATTAAACAATAAAAACACATAGATATAGAGCAATCTTCCACAACAGCGTAAAACTCACAAAATAAAGACACTTAAAAAAAAAAAAAACAAGTTAAAGGAAGGGGGGGGGGGAGGGAAAGGGAGAAAAAAAGGGAAAAGGAGGGGTCTTTTGTTTTTAATGTCTGAATTCCTACATTTTATATTTAAAAATATGGAGGTGTAAAGAGAGGGGGATGGTAGAGAGTGGGATTCCCAGAGGAGAGGAAAAGAAAGGGATGATAAGAACAAAAGGGAAAAGATAAGGAAAAGATAAAATTACTCAAAAAAAAAGATTTTTTAAAGAGAGTATATCAATTAAGAGAATGAAAGAGCAGGAAATTACCCCTCTCAATCCCTATCTCCTACAACTTCCTCCCCTCCTTTTCTTCATCCCCACACGTCCATACAGTCATGATTATTACCATATGTGCGGCCCCAAGCGATTAGGATCTATCTAGGTCATACAGGAAATCAAATGAGAGAGAGCCCCCCAGTCTCCACTCTCAGGACACTCCAACATAGGTTCTGAATAAGAGACCAAGTATGAATGAAGAGAGTACAAAGAAAGGTACTCTAGATGTTTTTATGTCTTATAAATGTCTTCACTTATGTATGTCTGTTGTGGTGGTTCAGAGACTCCCCCCGACACAAAGAAATAGAGGGATAGAAGATGGTTAGATTCGCATCTATAAATATCCAAGGATTAAATATCCCACAAAAAAGAATGGCACTCGACAGATATTTGGAGAAAGAGAGGATTCAGGTGGTAATGGTACAGGAGACCCATTGGCGACAAATGGATGAAGTCAGATGGACAAGTAGTCAATATTACCTGATAATAAGAGCTTCAAGGATTACAGAAAAGAAATGTGGAGTGGCAATATACTTCCACAAATCAATTCGTATAGAGATTAAACATCAAGAATTGGATCCAGAAGGAAGATTTATAATCTTAGTGTGTACGATTAATGAAGAACTGTTTACTTTGATAAACGTATATCTGCCCAATGTCAATCCAGTGGGCCTCCTGAACCATATTATGGAAAGGGTAGAGAAAGTCAGAATGGGAACACAGTTGATAGCGGGAGACTTTAATTGTGTAGCCGATATTACAATAGACAAAATGAGCCTTATGAATAAGGAAAAAGACAAGAGGAGTGCCAAATGCTCCAAATCCCTCAATACATGCCTAAAGAGGAATGATTTGTTTGATGTCTAGAGAGTAAAAAATCCGACAGAGAGAGAGTATACTTTTTATTCATGTCCCCACAAGTCTAAATCCCGAATCGATATGGTAATAGGTGATTTAGCACTGATAAAAAGAGTAAAAAAAATAGAGATTAAACCCTTCATATGGTCTGATCATGACATAATATGTATGGAATTGTCAGATGCTAAAGTAAGACACCCTATGACGACATGGAAATTAAACGATGCAATCTTAAAAGATAAAGAAAATTGTGAATACTTAAAAAAAATGGCAGAATGTTATTTTAAAGAGAATAAAACTATCGAAGTCAGCAAAGCCATGATCTGGTGTGCTTATAAAGCAGTGATAAGAGGCCATTGCATAAAAATAAAGAAGAGAATGATACAAAAATCGGGCCCACAGCTATCAGAGCTGTATATACAACTATATAGCACACTTAAAGAAAATAAGGAAAATCCAACAATAGAAAGGCAAAACAAAATAGGGGATATAAAAAAACTAATTAAAGAAAAAATAATAGATAAAATAAATAAAAACATGATTACTCTCAAAATGAAATTCTACCATCAACAAAACAGAGCAGACAAAATGTTAACGAACAAACTAAAAAAACAAAGGGGCGATAACCGTATAGAAAAAATAATAGAGGAGGGAAATATAAATAGAACACCAGAGGAAATCGGTAGAATATTTGGAAATTATTATCAAAGACTATACAACCTTGAAAACAAGGAAAAAATGGATATACAGGACTATCTATCTGAAATAAATCTACCAGCCTTACCACCAGAGATCCTAGCTCCGATAAACGGGGAATTCACTAGAGAGGAATTAAACAGAGCCATTGACAAATTAGCCAAATATAAGACACCTGGCCCAGATGGCTTTAGTAATGAATTCTTTAAAGCTATGATGCCCCAAATTATAGACCACCTAACAGAAACCTTCAATAAAATAGCAGAAACACGTCAATTCCCTCGAGAAATGTTAAAGGCTAACATCTTACCGATATTGAAACCTGGGAAAGAACCAACAGACATAAAAAATTACAGGCCAATATCATTTATCAATGTAGATGTTAAATTGTATGCCTCCGTTATCTCTGAAAGAGTGAAAACAGTCCTGCCGGACATGATACAGTCAGACCAGATTGGGTTCGTGCCTGGTCGGACAGTAAGTAATAATATTAGAGTGTTGGTGGACCTGATTGATGAGGCTACAAGAGAAGGTAGGTCCCTCTTGACCCTGTCGTTGGACGCAGAGAAAGCCTTCGACAGGGTCAATTGGGACTTTATGAGTGAGGTTGTCGCGGCCTTTGGCCTTTGCGGTTGGATACACAAGGCAATATTGGCACTATACTCATACCCATCGGCTAGAATAGTCGGACCTAATTTGTGTTCAGAGTGGTTTGAGATAAGAAATGGCACGAGGCAGGGGTGCCCGCTCTCACCACTCCTATATATAATGACAATGGAGATAGTAGCGACAAAAATAAGACAAAATCAACTAATAAGGGGATATCCAACAGCGCAGGGGGAAGTTAAAATCTCAATGTATGCAGACGACACCATTTTATATGTATTAGATCCAATTGACAACATACAAAAAGTGATGTCTGAAGTAGCTCAATATAGTTTGGTGTCTAATTACAAATTAAATGTAGCTAAGTCAATAGCAATGTATTTCAATACAAGTCAAGAGGAGAAGGAGGAGATACAAAATAGATATGCCTTTAACAACCCGAGTGAATTCACCTATTTGGGAATAAAAATTTGTAAAAAGTTAGATAAGATAATGGAGATAAACTTTTACCACCAACTACAATCCATGAACAGAAATTTTAGAGAGTGGCGGTCATATGAAGTATCTTGGTAGGGCAGAGTTAATGTAGTAAAATCATATATAGTCCCAAAGTGGAGTTACCTATTCCGGATGTTGCCATTAACAATCCCCATAGCGTGGCTAACAATGATCCAGGCAGCTATGGCAAATTTTATTTGGCGAGGTAAAAAGCCAAGAATCAAATTTGGCCTACTAACCAGAGATATTGATAAAGGTGGAGTAGCAATACCTAATATAGAAAAAATATATGAGGCCGGAATAATACTACATATAGCATGGATGAGTAAAATATCAAGTAAATCTACATGGTGGTATAAAATCGAAGAACAAAACACCGGGTTAAGAGGGGTAGATAACTTAGTGTGGAGTTCAAAAGAAATAATGCCAACTTCATCATATATACTCAACCAAATCGTTCCTAGCTGGGAAAAAATAAAAAAAAAGATTAAAATTAGATAACAAGCTCATGGATTTTCAAAAAATTGATACAATAGAACAAGAAGTAGAGAACTTATCTCTTAAGAACTGGGGGACAATAATATTACTAAAATAGCTCATCTAATAAAGAACAATAGAGTGATGACCTTCGAGGAATTAAGAGAGAAATATAACATCCGGAGTCGCGAAATATTCACATATTTACGGGTAAAAAATTATATACAAACTAAAATAATAATGCAAGAAGGGGCACTTTACTCTATTCTGGATAATATTTTAAAAAATGACTGCTCTAAAAAACTGTTTACCAAATGCTTGGAGCTAGCAAACCAAGAGGAAATAAAAATAACTATTCCCACGATTGAAGGCTGGCAAAAAGATTTAAAAATATTCATAGATGAGAAACACTGGTGTACCGCATTAGCTGATGTAAATAGAGCAATTCATTCCGTACAACTCGTAGAAACACACTATAAAGTAGCCAATAAATGGTACTTAGTTCCAACTAGAATGAGGAAAATCTCCCACCAGAATGATGATACTTGTTGGAGATGCAAGCAAAAAGGTACATACCTCCACATATGGTGGGAATGTAAGGAGGTAGCCCAATTGTGGGAAACAGTAGCAAAAATAGTAGAGGTAACCTGTAGGATAAAGTTGCCACTAAGGCCAGAGGTCATGTTACTGCATTTAGACTGGCCAAGAGTCAAGAAAGAACAATCCGACCTTATTATACATTGTATAGTAGCAGCTAAAATTATAATAGCCAGGAACTGGAAGAGTCCCCATATATTTAACCTCCTACTCCTTAAACAGCAAATCATGTATCAACTTCAAATGGAAAGAGGGCTCAATATAACTAGAGAGACAAATAGGAAAAGACAAAGTTGGGAGACTTGGATAAAACAAATAGATAACTGGCAAATAGAATAGGTGGGAAACTACCTTCGGTCTGAGAGCACAGTAAAAAGAAAAAGATGTAGAAGAACTCAGTTTAAAGGAGAAGTGCGGGAAGGAGCCTTTGACACCACAAAACACACACCACTTTGTATGTGAATGCTAATACCATAAGCAGATAATTTGGCGGGAGAATGCAAATTTACTCCTTTCCTCTTCAATTAAAATAGAAAGAGAGAGCAATACACGTCTAGTTAAAGACAGAGGAATGAGGGTAAATCTTGTATATTTATTCAAGAAGTGAAGCTAGAAACTACAGTAGAGGAGATATATCAGAAGGGAAGAGGCGCAAATAGGAAACAAAAATGAGAACAAGATAAACTCAGACACCCCTGTTATATATATACAATTATTAGCTTGTCACTGTATAGCATATCCTGCCAACAGACTTATATTTGAACTTTTGTATGAATTTCTTTTTTAATGCACTGTATGTATCTTTTGTATTTTGAAATAAAAAAAAATAAAAAATAAAAAAATAAGGAGGTGCTCGCCCACCTCTGGGCCACTTATAGGACTCTGATAATATTGTCCCTGGCTTCAACATCTGGGAAAAAATCTACTTGTTCATATGTTCTATGTGAACAAGGTTAGGGTCATATCTCTGTAGTCTAAGTGCAAGTATGTTTGGTACAATTTGACACTGAATTTAGCAAAGAGAATGGGTGGCAATTTTCTCGTAATTCAGGGTCTTTATTAACTTTTGGGATCACTGTGATTGTTGCCACCAAATTATGTGCATCTTGTTGTGGACCATCCAAGAGTTAGTTGTATACTGTAACGAGATACTTCTGTTTTTTTATAGCCGGTCCTGGGCATTTATTCGAGGCAGAGGGTTTAATTTATTTTGCAATTGCTTCCTCAGTGTGGTGCCTGTTCTGGATTTAGTTTATGGGTTGCTTTCAAGTATTCTTCAGTATGATGGGCAGATGTACCGGTTCCCAGTGAGGCATCTTGGATATTAAAAAGTTATAATATGTGAGTACATTGTCAGCAATGCATTCTGGTAAGATAGCTTTGCGCATCTTAGGGATATATACGCATAGCTTTGCGCATCTTAGGGATATATACGCATAGCTTTGCGCATCTTAGGGATATATACGCAAGTTGTTATCGTTTTTGTAGTGTACTTGCTAGAAGGTTACTGCATGGTGGTTTTGGTCTGCTCTTACAGAGCAAAGAGGGAACCTGCCCTGAGTGGACACACTGCAGGGTCCACTGGATCTGCTACTTGAGCCCTATAGTTTCTGAATCCTTTTTTTATATTGTCACTTGCCAGGGTGGATGACATTATACTGGTTAAAATTATTATTCATTTTACTATTTCCCTCACTCTCCACTATACCCCTTTCATCGTGGTTTTGCCCAAGTCTCCTTAGCTTCTTCCAACTGACATTCATTTCATTCACCTCATCGGCCACTAGCTGTCTGTTTTACACCCTATAGGCCAGCTTTCCTTAGATCCCTCTTTTCATCCTATTGGTCTCTCTCCCAGTCACTCTGACTTAATCCCTTAACACATATGGACGTATATATACGTTCTAAAATGCATTGGTCCCTGAGGACCATGAGGACGCATATATACGTCCTCCGTTTACATGCACAACGCTACATGCCTGCAGCTACTCTCAGAGGCTGCTTCGGATCCGAAGCAGCCTCTGAGAGTGCTTTCAGCCCGGCCCCCCCCCCTCCCCCTCCCCACGCACATACGATCATCGTTAATGTGATCCTATGTGCGTTAACACACATAGGCAGTGAAAGCTGATCACTGCCTATGTGTGTAAAGTGTTGCAATGATGCCTCGATCGAAATGGAAAAAGCTAACCCTAGATCTACTAAACCTAGATGTAGGGTTAGGGTCATAAATAGGTTATAATTAAGGTTACAGGGGGGTTCGGGTGAGTACAAGGGTTAGATAAAGGGGTGGGGTAGATTTAGGGTTAGGGTAAATTTAATGGTTAGAACCCCCCCCCCCCCCCCGCCCTAATATTGTTTATTGCCCTATTAGTTGAAATAAAACATAGGCAAACATGGAAACATTGGTATTTCTAAACTCAGGACAAATAGTAGAAATATATAGACTGGGTCTTTTTTAACATTTATAATTGTTTAAAAAAAATCAGGTCAAAGTTAGAAGAAGTGTTTTTTCATGGCATATTTTCATCATATTTTATATATTTTTTAACAGTAAATTATATCATATGATGAAAATAATAGTATCAAATGAAAGCCCTATCCGTCCCTTAAAAAATGATATATAATTTGTGTGGGTGGACTGAACACAAAGAAAGAAATTCACAGTTCAGTAAACATATGACAAAAATAATGGAATTCTTGTCTTCAGGGTACATCAAATGCAGCATAGCACTCTGTCACTAAGGGGTTAATTTACCTTGGCATTGGCTGGTTTCTGTTTATTCCCTCCTCTTTATTCATGTTTCCTCTGTCTCTGCAGGAGCTGATAACTGGTAAGATCTTTATTTTGTAACTCTTTTCATGGCAAACCAACCAGAGGGCTGGATTCTAAAATAAAAATGGCGGTAATACTCCAGCTGTTCAGACTACATTTCCCATGACTCTCAACCAGTGTGATAAGCATCTTGGGAAGGAGAGTACTCAACACCAAGAGTGCCCAAGGTTAAGTATTATTTGATTATAGATTCATACTAAAGCTGCTGTGGTATGCACATCTCAGGATTCCCAGCCATCCATCTGGTTGGCTGAACATCATGATACATGTAATAACAGCGCCTCTAGTGCCAAAGGTTACTATCATCTGCTGCATAACTACCACGTGTCCTATTTTAGAACCAGGCCTTTATAACCATTTTATTGCCTCTAAATACCTTTTTATAATCCTTCCCAATGTTTGCTTTTGTTTACTGCAACTCGCATGATGTTAAGCAAGTAACATTGCGAGTTGCTAACTGTGGATGGGGCTGTGCAAAGGGGAGGGTGCAATGGGGTTATAGAAAGTCTACAATACAAACACCAACTACAATAATATTCAACCAGCCATATTGTTAGCTTAACTTTATTGGATTTGTAGTTGTAGACTGGGATTGTGGTGTCCTATTCTACACACTAACGTTCTTGCTCCCAATTAACCCCTTATTGACAAGACATTTTCACCTTGACTTTCCCTTGGTGACAATGGTTGTTTTGACATTTCTAGGGTGTTTTTGTTTAGCTGTAATTTTTTTCTTTCTCACATACAGTACCCACACAAATTATATGTTGTTTTTATCGTCATAAGAAGGGCTTTCATTAGATACCATTATGTTCATCATATCTTATAATTTACTACAAAAAAATCATAAAATATGATGAAAAATTTAAAAAAAAAAAACTTTTTCTAACTTTGACCTAAAATATAATTTACACAAATAAAATCATTAAAAAAGATCCCGTCTAAATAGTTTCTAAATGTTCTCCCGAGTTCAAAAATATGCATGTTTCCATATTTTTCGGTATTTTTTTGCGAGTTATGGGGCAAAAACCTAAAATAGTGTTTTTTGTTTTTTTCCTATATTGATCTTTTGACCCCAACCCGAACCCAAAATTTAACCCTAACACTAAATTTAACCCCAACTCTAATTCTTATTATATCCTTTAATATTTTTTAACTTTAATTTAATTTTAACCCTATCACTTATGCTAAAAAATATTTAATTTTAACCCTATAGGCTAATATAGCTAAATAAGCTGTTTTTAATTAATTAAATGTTTATTTTAAATATTTTCCATTGTAATGCTACTAAACTACCACTAGGGGCAGTCAAGTAGCATATTCAGAGCGACGGAAGTGAAGTTACTTTCACTTCCGAAGCTCAGACCGGCAGAGGGCTTAGCCATATTGACGGAGCAGCATGCTCCGTCAATATGGCTCCCCACGATCGCTCTGTGGGGCGATCGTGGGGGTCCCAAAATAGAAATTTCGGTGCTGGCTATTGCCTCGATGTCGAGGCAATAGACCAGCACTGTTAAAGCGGTTTTCGTGATCGTTGATCGCGAAAACCGCTTCATTCACTGCAGGACGTGCCAGGCCCGTCCTTTGTCGTTAAGGGAGTTTCTCCCCTGGATGGCAAAACAGATATAGGCAGTGTCAGAGGAATTAACCCCTGGATGGCTAGACAGATATAGGCAGTGTCAGAGGAATTAACCCCTTGGGTGGCTAGACAGATCTAGGCAGTGTCAGAGGTGTTAACCCCTTGGATGGCTAAACAGAGGCAGTGTCAGAGTAGTTAACCCCTTGGGTGGCTAGAACTGATATAGGCAGTGTCACAGAAGTTAACCCCTTTATCCACACACTCCCTCACACACATATACAGACAGTCTCACTCACACTGACATACACTCACTCACATTGACATACACACACACACTCACACTGACATACACACACACTCACACTGACATACACACACTCTCACTCACACTGACATACACCCACACTGACATACACACACACTCACTCACACTGACATACACACATGCTCACTCACACTGACATACACACACGCTCACTCACACTGACATACACACACTCACACTGACAGACACATACACTGACATACACACACTCACACTGACATACACACTCACTCCCACTGACATACACACACACTCACTCACATTGACATACACACACACACACACTGTCTAACTGTATAACTTACCTCTCTGTCCTTTGAGCTCTGTGTGAACGAGGGGCTGAGCCAATCAATGGAGGATTCTGAACTCTCAGCCAATCAGGAGAGTTGAGAGGTCTCACCTGATTGGCTGAGACCTCCTTCAATCAAGCTTAGACGCAGGGGAAAAAAAAGAAATAGAAGGCTGCACTGATCAGCAAAGTGCCGCTTCTGCCTTGGGCCCCCAGGAATGAGTGGGGCCTGGGCAGATGCCCTGTTTTCCTGCACTATATTTTTTTGAAAAAAATAAATAAATTACATTTTGTTTTTAAAGGGCTGGGGCCCGTGGCGGGTGTATCACCCGTCACCCCCTGATGTGGCCCCTGATTATCAGTATTCATTGTTCATTTAACAGAAGGTGATGATGTCATATTATGATTTGTATTGTATTGTC
The DNA here is from genome assembly GCA_036172795.1 of Pelodytes ibericus. Lineage (NCBI taxonomy): Eukaryota > Metazoa > Chordata > Amphibia > Anura > Pelodytidae > Pelodytes > Pelodytes ibericus. The sequence continues at coordinate 166,450,566 of CM069857.1, forward strand.
TGGCAATGATACCTCTGTTTTCATACCTATCTCTTATTGGTGATCCAAATAAATTTCTAAAATAAAAATAATGATTAAAAAAATAATAATTAAGAAATCCCAAAAATATCCTGGCATAGTAACCCATAGCAAGTGTCTGGTGAAACAATACCATCCAATAGAATGATAGCTCACAAAGGCAGGCTTTATATAATCCTCTGTTGGAACACATGGACAGGGTATGGAGGTGAATGTTGGTGGCAAGTAGGGAGTCTGGGACAGGTACCATGCGGGGTATGAGTAGATGACTAAGGAACTTTATGTGGAATGGCATCAGACTATATGTGAGAAAAAAATATCTGTCTGAGCTGCTTAAACCTTAGTCAGTGAACACTTGGTGTTGCATATAAAGAAAGGAAAATATATAACAGTATATAATAATGATGTGGTATAGTATGGCCCAAAGAATTTATTGGATTTGGGGGCTTCGTATCAATCTGTACCACCTGATGTAGATTCTTATAGACCCTTATGCAACCAAATATCCAGGATATGGGAGTATCTGTCTGTGGCATTTGAGAAAGCTGAGTGGTATACAGTACCTTATGAAGGATAAGCAACCCTCAGAGGTGGTTTAGGTAAAAACGTCAGTCTGCGAATGAAAGCACATAACTCTATATGTGAGGCTTAGTGTCTCCGTTTGCTCCTCTAAATCCATCCAGGTGTTTACTGATGGAAATTTTTTAACGGACCGTTTTTGTGCCATGAGAACACCTGAGGTATAAACAGGATGAGAATTAACTTGGAGTGTTTGAAGATAAAATTAACTTGGCTCTAAAGGGGTCGTTCACCAGTGCAGGCATCATGGGAGAGAGTAATTTGGCATGATTATTCTTCAAATTGCTGCATTTTTCCTACAATAGACTGCTATAAATGTCTTGCTACCATAAACTGTATCTGCCCTGCTGTGTTGTATGTGTCTATGCATGTTGTACTGTATGTGTGTATGTATGTACTGTATATGATCTGCTATGAACTTGTATTTTACATGCCAGTTTGTGTGCTACTTGTTAATGTCTTCCAATATATGCAGAATACCTTTCTTTCCAGGTTAATAAAAAGATTTATAAAAAACAATAAAAAATGTTTTATTTGACTTGAAATCAGTGAGCTGCCCCTGGGTGATGACGGCAAGCCGGCCTCCTGTGACGAAGGCACGCTGCCCAACCGTGATGTTACCGCGCGACCTAGCCATGTGCCACAACAAAGGGCTTGGCATGCCAATTGTGGTTCACTGTCGCTGGAATAAAGGAACCAGGCACCGGAGACATGGACCCTAATAGCCAGAGACTCCGAGGTTAAGCCTGAGATTCCAGCTAACAAAGACTTAAGCAGCACCGACCGAGTGCCCAGAATACAGGAAATATTCTAGGACTGGAGAATAAAACCAAATTCAATCTAAAAGACTGCTGTGTTAATAGAAGTGCTGGAGAAATTTTAAGTGATATGATAAAATTATGTCAAACCCAGTACTGCGGATATATATACGTATGTAGATAGACAACTAAAAGATGAATGTCAATAGTATGAAAGACAAAAAGAAACCATAATTAGGTATAATACATAAAAAGTACATAAAGAAGGATAGGAAGTAAAAGTCAAACTAAAATATAGTTGTATTATATTGTATTTGTAATATATATTATATTTGTTTTTATCTGCATTTAGTAATTATACCACCTCCCTCTGTAGAGACAATTAGGGTCGGTGTTAACCCACTATGAGCCCTGTTCTTAGACTGGAGAATAGAAACAGCAACAATGATTCAGAAATACAAAAAAATGAGATAGGACAAAGTCAGGAAACAAGCTGGGATCAGGATGGGCAGTGAAACAACGGAGAAACAGGAACAAAACGAGGTCAGGATTGGAAAATGACAAAAGCTCAGGGAAACAATGATAACAACAAACTGTGACAGAACAACTGGCAACTGACAAGAAGAAAAGAAGGTCTCTCTCTGTCTACAGTATTCATCCTGGAACAATGATTAACATTCCCCAGGGAAGAGCAAACAAAAAAGTTAAAAAGATAAATTCACCTTTAAGGGGGTGTTTAATTTTTTTGATCATGACCATGTTGGATCCCAGACAGAATGATCTCTAGATGTGTCACAATGTGAGACCCTGCGGAAGTCCAGAGGACGCCACAACATCAGTAAGAAGACTGACAATACGGTGGGGTGTGCAGGAGCACCACAAAAGTAACCCAGCTTCAATTTGGGACAATTCAAAGTCCCGGAATGAGAACTCTGTGTGAAGGAAGTCTCAGCCAATCAGGAAAAACTTCTCAACTCTGGTTGATATTCTGGAAGTTCAGAAGCCTCTTCTGATTAGCTGAGTTCCTCATTCATACAGAGCTCAGTTTAAACTGCCGCAGCCAGCACCAGGTAAGAAACCCACACTGTGTATTTGTGTGACTGCGTCTGTATATGTGACTAAGGAATGTCGGTGTAATACTAGAATCACTAGTGTAACACGGCGCACACACAGAGGATACGCCACTGGTCAGCATATGTTTAAGTATGTGTCTCAGTGTGCATGTCAGCACATGTGTATTCTGGGTGTGTCATCATATGTAATTCACATATGCTTATGGATTAAGATCCAAACAGCATTCTCCTTTTTGATTGTGACTTTTGGCACTGGCTCTTACATTAATCTGCTGTCTTCTTCAGTTAAATCTAACCCTGCCCTACAGAATCTGGTTCTTACTTACTATGACGCTCTTGTACAGGAAGGCACCCACTTTATTGCCTCTGCGAGAGAGTGCATGCTTTGGTTGTCTGGACACGGATATTCTGTCATAGGTGACCTATAGCTAAGCACCCTACATGAAATGCAGACAGTAGATCTTTTCCTCCCCTATTTGTTGTTACTAGTATACCAAGATGCATATACTTCACTATTTTTCAAAAAATCACACACTGCCTTCTTTCTTCCTCTGGGTTTGTATAATATACATGTCATGAAAACATTTTCAAAATGAAGTGTCCCTTTCAGTGCATTCTAAGTCTGGTTTTACTGCCATCTACTGGCTAGCTAAAGTAACTGCTACCCATAAAATCTGCCTTGTGCATACAATGTTATTTGGGGACAATTCCTTATATACTGAAATGTAAAAAAATGAAGAACTATTGCTGTGAAAATTCCCTTCATTATGTTACATAATCCCATGTACAACATTTGCATAAAGAGTATAAATTGGTTTCTAATGAGAGTGAATTGTACATTGAAAGGGTTTCTTAAGAAATGATCCATTGTGTGGTAACAAATGTCAGCGGTTCCTTTCTCTGGCAACAAAGGGCAAACTGAGGGAATATGGTGCAAAAACCGCAAACAGTAATTCTAGACATAAAAGTTGGAAAATAAAATCTAAAAAGAATATTAAAAATAAAATGTATTTAAGATTTATAACAACTCTACATAAATCTGGAATGTAGTAACCAATGTATGCCTTTATGCCAAACATTTAAATCCAGGAAATTAAATTATGCCTGTGGTGTAGATCATTTGATGAATTGTACAGTAAACTGGTTGCTGGAATAGCCTCACATGCAGTAGTAAACTATGGAACTGACCATCTATATTCCTTCAATGGTCATGGTACGTGGCAGGATCCCATATAGAACTAATATACAGTGATTAACATTCTTATCTGATGCTAGCCTTCTCTGGAATTGATACTGTTGGGTTTGTGAACTGGCCTGCACTCTGTGGAGGGTACCATTTTTTTAAAACTAATTCCCCCTCCCCCTTTCTTTTGATATGTACTTTTTCAAAGGATAAGCGCTGATTGCTGCTACTATGTATGTACTTCTATACATATTTAGACAGCTACAAAGACTGACCTTAGAAAAGTAACCCCCCCAAATATAAAAGTAAAAAGTACCCCCAGATATAAAAAAAAAAAAACAAGATTTTATTTGCCACCCCAGTCTCCAGCCAAATGAACGGCATCTTCACTTGGTGCTGTCTGTGTTTTGTTCTTTTGCACACTCATTTTTCTTCTTCTTTATGTGTGATATACACTTTTCAGCAGCAAGCTAATTGTTCTCAGTCATTGATAGAACTTGCCACACAGAGGGTGATACCCAAAATGGTAAGAAATAGTCCCACTATGGCACCTGCAAAGGAGAAATTCAAGTAATATGAACAAATAGAGCATTTTTACTCTATCAAAGAATTTACCCTCATAGTGCACCTAAGCAGTATGCTACATAATATACTATGCTGTGCACTCTTTAACAGTGCTGAAAAAATGTAATATTTAAATATTTTTTTTTTAATAATTCCTTATTTTGAACATTTTTTGTAGTTAATAAAACATATAACACAATGACAAACATTAAATAATAAATAGCATCGTATATAGGACGTGTTCCACTCAAATAATTGAATGTGTATGATGCCTGAAATAAACTTAACAAAACAAAATGCATTTACGTGGGCAGAGAGTTAGACGGGTGCAATACTGATAACTGAAGTTAGAATTAGGAAAAATAATCAATATAGAAAAACAGGTTGCTTTCATGAATATTTAAAAGCAGAAAAACTACCAAAACTATAGGTCATAGTCTTAAAACAGAGGGACAAATGTTGAAAAATAATATTAGGAAAAATACTTTATAGTGAGTATGGTGGATGACAGAATTTAGTATGCATGCGATAGGCATATGATGGCAGAGGCTACAGAAACAGGGTAGACTAGATGGGCCAAATGGTTGTTATCTGCCGACACATATGCTTATGTAACTTTTAGAGTTTTGATGAAATTACTTTTGGTTTATATTCTGCCTTATCGCTATCAGTACAACACAACAGGCGCTGCTCTAGAAGGTTTGGAGCATCACACCCTGATTAATGTCAACAGCAAACCATAAAATGCTGGACTAATGTAATATGCACCAAAACATTAGGTGGCAGAAGCAAAAGTTAAAAACTTAGTGCCAGTTGTGCTTCGTATTGACCTCTTCACCTATTGATCACATACTAATAAGAGGATTTTTACTTTTGTGATTCAGCAAAATACATAAAAAGAATTTAGTGGCTTAGGTCCTGAGATTTGCCTAGATTTGACAATCTTGTCTTACAAGTTTACATTGCAACTAAAAAACAAACAAAACCTACCTAATAATGTATTGGGGGTTGAATGATTATGTCCTCAGGTAAACACTGTTAATTTCATACAGTGTATTCTAATTGTCTGGTATTACTGGTATACCTGTAGTTTTGCTTTATACATTTGTGAGAATGAAAACAAGGAAGAAGTCAATGAACCCTTCATATTCCTTTATGTGATCAACATCATGAAAGAAGTTTATTGGTTTCAAAAAAAACATAGGAGTTGCTCACCTCTACCTCCAATGTCTTCACCTAGTAGCTTCCCTGAAACCAATGTGAATACCAGTGCCAGTGAATTACAGACTGGGACAGCAAGGGACAGTTCTACAGATTGGAAATATGAGCAGGGAATTGGTATATATGCACATAGATCAGATATGGAAGGATTACGTGTACCAATGAGTCTTACCTGCTGATGCTAATGTGAGGTAGAACACCACAGACCCACTCTGGTTCAGCAAGAATGGAATCACATACTGCAACACAACAAAAAGCTATAATCACATACAGAGAACGTGCAACATGGTGCAACTGGCATTGTATGACTAGCAGAGCGGGTTACAAATAAATAGATATACTGGAGCAATATTCTAGCGGTGGAACAATCAGATGGCACATTTAATTGATTCCACTGTTATGGCTCCAGCATTTCTCATAATAAATAACCCGCTATGTATTTCTATGTTGTGTTAATGAACCACTCCAGCTGGGAAAAATGTTTTGATAATATATTTAAAGTTAACATTAAGTTTGGGCATGCAGGGCTTCAGGGGCTACATTTTACATGTCAGACTGTGACCACTCAAGTTAATGCAGCGGGGGCCACGATGAGCTGTTACACTCAGGAAGTTCCTACGCCATCCTACAAGCTTTTAGGCACCAAAAAGTAGGACAGCATAGAATGTCCTACAGACAGGAAGTGGTAAAAGTTACATAATTTTTTCTTTCATGTAGATCACTTGAATGTAGTATTCTTTTGGAAATTGGATGGCGAAATCTCCATTGCAGTCTCATTGTATCTATGCTCCCTTTGCATGTCCCTCTAGAGTAGGCTGTCCATAATCCCCATGTATAAAAATAATTAAAGCCATATTCTTAATCAGAAACAGATCAAATTTGTTCCATGGCATGTTTAACCATGGATTTACACCCATCATGTCCATGTATGAATATAGTTATAGACCTATTCCAATCAGAAACATATCAAATGTCCATGCAATAAAGATACTTGAGAAGGAAATTTCAAACTTAAGGCCAATGTAGCAGAGTTGGAAAATTCTCCAATACAGCTGAATGTGAACATTTTTCCAACTCAGCTACATGGCCCTTAAGTTTGAAATTCCCATCTCAATTAACTGCAATGCTCTCTTTATGAAGTGGACCCTCAAATGTGGTGCTTGGCAGGTGTAACTATAGTTACCCTATCCTCAAGTATATTATACCCCTATTCTTATCAGAAACGGGTCAAATAAGCTACATGGCATGTGTACCGATGGAATTTCATCAGTAATCCTCATGTAAAAAAATAATTATTCCCATATTCTTATATTATCCAATGTATATAAATAATATTAGTATATTCCCATCACAGACAGGTCACATGTACCAATCCACCCATAATGCCCCAATATATCAAACCCCTATGCCCAGGTCATAAACAGGTAAAAAAAAAAAAAAAAAGATGGTGCTTAGCACATACATGTATATTAAATAAGTAATCCAATCCTTCAAATGTATTGCCTCACTGTTTTTTCATTGATGTAAAATGTAGTATGCGAGAACAGCAATGAAATATTTGCAACTTAGTATCAAACACTGCACAAACTTACAACAGAGACCTTACCATGTGTGTAAAAGGTACACTGACACCTAGTGATAGTGATGTGCATTGCAGCCAATCAGCCTATTATGCAGTTTAGTATGTCCCCAAAATAGGAAACAAGTAGGGTTAAAATGATACCATTCACTGGCTAATAGCGTTTGATTACAGGACCAAGTTGTTAGGCACCTTTCTCTGCATAAATTAGGGTAATACCAAATGCCTAATTACATAACATAGTTAACCGCTTATAGCCTCATTTAATCCCAAGGAAGGGACCTAACAACTTGGTCCTGGAAGCTTGCAATCAAACTCGCAGTTATCCAGTCAATGGTATAATTTTAACCCTACTGGTTTCTTGTATTTCCATGGCTAGCACGGTACTACTCCTTCCACCATTCCCCAAAATAGGACATTGTAATGCAGAGGATTAACTCTTTCCTCGCTGCTTCCGAATCTCACCCTCCAATTGGAGATCAGAAACTTAGCTTCAGATAGCAGTTGCCGGAAGTTCCTCTCCTCCTTAACACCCTCCAAGCCCTCTGCACCCTTCCGCAAGAATGGGTTTGTGGCCCCCCAAAGTAATGACACAAGGACTAGACAAAAAAACTCCCCTACAAGGAGCGCCATGAGAGAACTAGAGGGCTACTAAAGCGCACAAAAGTGGTAAGGTGCAACAAAGGACTGTAGCGGGGAAAAGAGCGTAGTTACAGAAACATTGTTCCATTGGAGGACCTAGACAAACAGCACTTCCGCCTCTAACAACCATAGAGAGCAGGAAATACTGTAACTCTATTAGTCGCACTTCCGGACTCTTTCTACACGCGCCTGTAACCGGCTGGAAGTGAAATACGCCATGGTGAGTAAAACAGTTATTTAACCTCAAAAATCATCAACAGCAGCTCAATGTAAGTGTTTCAGATATCTGAGGTAGTGCGTTTGTGCCGTTATAAACAGAAAAAACCCTGAAGCCCGTATGTCCCTGGTCAGAATATGTGTTACCAGCCCCCCCCCCGTTGCCCGCGACTTGATGAGCACAAATACAGAACAGTTAGACCTTATTACAGGTCTTTAATTAGCAACTGATCTATCCAGGTCTTTAAACTAACATATCAGTATTCTCATAAAATCCAGTAAAATTACCCTGATGCTCACACAATCTGTGAATTGCCAGTTGCAGTTAACACTTTGATAGCTTTCCTGTAGTAGGTACAATATAGGCCAGCAATATGGTTTAAATCCCCTTGGTAACACAGTGTCTAAAAGTAACTTTTAATTTCTCTCTGGGGTTAAGGGATATAATAAAGCCCATGTTTCCTGGTAAAATCATCATCCCTTGTAGTAGGCAGAAGCTCTTTTGACACCAAAAAATTGGCTGCACTACAGGGAAGGATCTGTAAAAAGTGTCCAAAGATGGATGCATATATTGCCATTTACCACCACAACCTGTGCTCATCACCAGATACCTCCCAGCTGGTTATTGATTCTACTTCATACCTGTTTTATTCAACAATGCTTATGATGTGCATAACTGTTTAGATTTGTCTGTAGGCTTCATTTTACACAGTGCCCTTTAGACAATTAATTGTGAATTTGTTGTGTATACCTGAATACAATGTTGATTTGGTTACACTATGTAAAGAATCTCTGCTCCTGAACTCTCTTTTATAAATTGGATTTATTTTGTGCATACAATATTATAATATGCAACATCCATGGGAAAAATAAAACACATCCATGGTTAGTTGTTTAATTTCAAGATTCTGGTGCTCAAAACTCTCATGATTAAAATGTAGTTTTCAATCCTTTCTTTAATTTCAGAGACCCATCCTGCTTCAAGGCCATGAGCGATCCATCACTCAGATTAAGTATAATCGTGATGGAGACTTGCTCTTTACAGTCGCCAAGGATCCAGTAAGTATTCTGTATGTTTTAGTCTCCCCTCAAATTATTCAGAGGGGATTGAAGTATTGATAATAATAGAACTGTTGAAAATATTTTGAAGCATAAGACCTCTATAGGTGTCTTCCCTTATGTCTGTGTATGTATAACATGCCTTTCTACAGTATACTATATGTATTAAAATGTATATGCAGCTTTTCTGCTAGGATCAGGCTGCTGTTTTATACAGGTGGCTTTAGTTGAAATAAAAATGTTGTCCCCTTTTTTATTTATGGATCAAAATTAGAAACTTCTTGACTGTGGGCTTTTTGTCTTCCTTTTCATCCGTAGTAACAATATGTGAACTTTGGACTTGATGGAGCTGAATTTTATTTTTTTCTCAGCCTATGTTGACCATAGTAGAAAGTACAATTTAAGTACTTAATGTATTAAGATTGCTAGGGGTTAAATCTGATTACATTTATCCAAACATTATTCAGGGATATTCTGCCTTGTATATGGATTTTATTCTGCTGTGTGTTACTTTTTCCAAATGTTGTTTTAATTATAAGGTGTGCTTTATCATTTAATCAATCTAACATCTGTAAAACGTTTCTCAATTATCGGATAAATATACATTGTATTCTAACTTCTACATAACTATAAATGTTTGTGTCTATAGGTAGTAAACGTTTGGTACTCTGTGAACGGAGAACGTCTGGGAACATATAATGGACACACAGGAGCGGTGTGGTGTGTGGATGTAGATTGTATCCTTTTTTTACACTAAAATCAAAGTCAATAGTGATGTGAGATTTCATGGGTATTGTACAATAATCATTCTAGTGGGAAGTATACACTATAACAGAAGAGCAAACCATATGTATGTTATAACTTAACTGTGAGAACAGGGGATAATCGTCATGTGCTGTCCGGATCTGCAGATAACTCCTGCAGGCTCTTTGATTGCGAGACCGGTAAGCATCGTATACCTGCTATATCTATTTGGATACCATATATTTCTTCTCATCACTTCTCTGCTATTTTTCTTTCTCTTCTCCCTTGCACCCATGTACGGCAGCTTCCTCTGTTTGCAAGGCATACCTCCTGCTCTCTGTATATTTTTCTTGCTACTCATGCCTGGATTTCTGATGCTTTCTCTAGCCCTGCTTTTCGGCTTTGTTTCTTTCCCGCTTATCATGCTTGATTATTTTATTTTTTTTGTTCTGCTCAAACACTAATCTGTCTGTTGTCGCTTACTTCTCTGCTATACTCTTTCAGGAAAACAACTAGCCTTGCTGGAGACTAACTCGGCCGTTAGGACCTGTGGCTTTGACTTCGGCGGCAACATTATAATGTTCTCCACAGACAAGCAGATGGGATATCAGTGTTTTGTGAGCTTTATTGACCTGCGGGATCCCTCTCAAATTGGTAAGGATTTGGGCAGGCATGATCTCAGTTTGGCAGAATAAGTAATAATAACTAAGTGAAATGTTTTCTTTAAAATTATTTAATCAACAGGTTCCGGTTAATCTTTTGTTGAATTATAATTCCTGTTGTGCTTAGCAGGCATGTTTGTTTCACAAACTATTATAGTACAACCAGGGAAAAGAAAAATGTCGGTGCGCTAAGCTAGTCACAGGCTCAAATAATATAAATGTATAAAATTATGCTTAGCAAACAGATGTGAGCATGCTGCAAATACAGTGTTATTGGCTGTACAATGTATACAAAAAACAAAAACTGTCTGCGCTTCTCACCCTAATAAAGTTGACCACAAATATATAAACATAATATAAATGAGAGGTTTTGGTTATATGAATTGGCCAAAGCATAATTAAGCTCACCCACCATATGGCTTTGGCCAATTCATATAACCAAAACCTCTAATTTATATTATGTTTATATATTTGTTACCAACTTTATTAGGGTGAGAAGCGCAGACATTCTTTTTTTTTTATTATAGTACAACAGCTAGCGAATTGCATGTTTGCTGCAAAATGAAGAGTTTGTCAAGTACATAAGACATTCTGTGGGGGTCATCATCAAAGGGCATGTTTTAAATATTTATAGTTTTTTTTTTTGTTTTGTTTTGTTTAACAAAGGGTACTTAAACTTGCAATATCCCAATATGCTGATAGTTTAGCTTTGAGTGACTACACCACATGTTATTACACAACATGACAATATTTATTTTATGCATGGGTGGGGTGGTCCATCTATATTTTGGTTTTATTGCATGTGCACCATAAATATGCAAGCAGTACATCACAGCTTATAATTGGAACTGATGTCTAAGTTCAGCTCTGACAATAGTTTTTCACCTTTACAGAAGACAATGCACCATATATGAAGATCCCATGCAGTGAGTCAAAGATTACTAGTGCTGTGTGGGGACCATTGGGTGAGAACATCATTGCGGGACATGAGAATGGAGAACTGAACCTGTACAGTGCCAAGGTCAGACTAATAATTTCTAGTTTTTAAATCTTTTCATATGTCCATTATTGGTTTTTTTTTTTCTAGTCATATGGCAGTTTGTCGCAGAACACCCGGCCCCTGCAATAGTGAGCAGTCGATAGTTTCTAAATAAATTCAAATATCCTTCTGAGACTGAGCAATACAGCTACTGGTGTAGACCTTTATACCTCTGCTTCTTCTTAGCCTTTTTGTATCTGGGATGGACAGTGCAAGGGTCATATGCTGTGTCCTCCATCTTAAGGTACTCAGGAATGCAAAAGTATAGAAATCTTTGCTGGCCACTTGCACAAATCTTTTGATGTCTCTGCTTAGAGCCACTCCCAATAGCACTTCAATTGAATAGTGCACAGGACAGTGCTCCAGAGACCCAAATCATGAAAATAAGAAGACATTTCCTCATCACTGAAGTGAGGTGTATTTATTTCACCACAGAAAACACAGGCAAATTTCTTTTTATTTTCATGGGGTAGGAAGAAGTCTATTCTGAACATAAGATAAGGAGGTTTTACAGTATATAGAAATGGGCCGAAAGTTTCTAACCTACAGAATTTTTGTGTGTCATTTCCTAGGGAATAGATAGGCATCTATCCAACATAGTATCTATATATGCCCAAGTGCATGATACTCAAAAGGGTGTAGTACTTCCTTTTTGGAATTGTTGTAGATTTTAGCCTGTTTGTAATAATGAATAAACCTGCTGTTCTGCTGCTTTTACTACTATGACTCAATATCTTTATTCCCTCAGTCTGGAGAGATTGTCAATACTATGAAAGAGCACACAAAGCAGATCAATGACATTCAGAGCTCCAGAGACATGACCATGTTCATTACTGCCTCCAAGGATTGCACCGCAAAAGTAAGAAAGATTTAAAACAAGTCTGCATTTTTGTTGTTGCTTTAATTTAAATTTTCTGTACTCCATAAACTCATTGTTAAAACATTAATGTTAAGCAGCAGACTATTCATATGAAGCTGACATGGATACACAATAGTAAAAAATGTTCTTGTGCCAACCATCATGCACTTTGCTTTCTTGCAATTCATTATTTGAAAGTGCTTCTAAATAAATGACAGATGTGCTTTTAATATGGATTAATGTGACCGTAAACATCAGACTTTTAAATTTACACATTGCATGAAATATAAGCATAAATACAATAACTCGTACAGATTGAGGGCTCTGCTTTGTGAGAATACATTCTGTATTAATAAGTTTTAAATATAGTTATTTTCCAAGCAGTTCAGATTCTCATTTCATTTGTCTTCTCTATGCAGCTATTTGATACTACATCACTGGAACATCAAAAAACATTCAGGACTGAAAGACCCGTAAACTCTGCTGCCCTCTCTCCAATCTACGACCATGTAAGGAGCTTTTGTGTTCTTAGTCCTGGTTTGAAGGGATCCCATGTTTTTTTCCACTGTGACCTTTTACTCTTTTACTACAGGTTGTTCTAGGAGGAGGGCAGGAAGCTATGGATGTGACCACTACATCAACAAGAATTGGGAAATTCGAGGCTAGGTGAGTTGAATTCTATTAGATGACACGCAGTCTAAAAGTAACCAGTGAGCAATCCACTTATCATATGTCTCTTGTAGATTTTTCCATGTTGGTGTAGAAGAGGAATTTGGCAGAGTCAAAGGTCATTTTGGCCCCATTAACAGCTTGGCTTTCCACCCAGATGGCAAAAGGTTAGTGGCCATCTTCACATGTGTTTTGAAGACTTGACAATTGAACTGTAGTTGATTTTAAAACCTATGTCTTTCTTTTTTATCCCCCCACAGTTACAGCAGTGGAGGAGAGGATGGATATGTCAGAATACATTACTTTGACCAGCAGTACTTTGACTTTGAGTTTGAGTCTTAAATACAATTCTGCTCTCAGGCATATTGACATTTACTCAGAAGTACGCTTTCATACTGGTAACACACACAAATAAAATAAAGTACAACTATTTATTGACGTCATGGATATCTTGGTAAAACTTACTAGGCTCACTGGAAAAGATAGAGTAGTGCTGTAAGGTGTATCCGATTTAAATCTTAACTTACATGGAAAAAGCTCTTAATTTACCTCAAGATTATCTTATGTCTATCGATCAGTCGATCAATATTTTTGCCAGATATTTACATCTGTGGGAGAGCTCACACTACCCATTGAGTAAATATTGATTCATGTGGCCTTTGCTTTGTTGCAAGAAGTCTGGATTTCTTGTTGTTTCAAACATGTTATCTGTACAGCAAGATAAATAAAACTCTCCATCCCGAAGGATGTGTTTTGTTGTGAATGTTTTACAGGTTACATGCTACTGGAAAATTAAGGAACCTATCATGGTTCTGTTAACTGGGGAAGGTTCTGCTAGTCTAGAAGATTAATCAGAGGGGTCATTTGAGATTTCTGAAAAATATTTTCCAGAAAAAGAGCATTTTCATGAAGCTAAAAAAGGGAACTTTTTGGACAGCTATCTTTAAACACATGGTACTCAAAAACTAATATATACATATAATATTATTTTGAACTAAGACAACCTTCCATATTTTGGCTCATCTGGAAATCTCTGGGACTTGATATGCTGAGTGAGTTCCATTATTCGCTGCCCAGCTAGCTTTGTGTCTTTTTGAGGGAGCAGATATCTAAGAAAGAACCCTGTTGGAAAAAATGGAAAATCATAGATTCATACTGTGCTTCTCAATGGACTAGCTGTACCAACAACTGCATTGTCTTGCAAGTCACTCTTACCTCTCCACAGCTGCAAGCTTTGCGGTGCCACAGATGGCCAAATGGTAAGGGCATTTAACTCATATGTAGGGTTCTGCACTTGCCATTGTTGCTCAGGTTCACTTAAGAAACTCCAAAGAGAGAGTGTACGGTCCTGCACCTCATAGAGATTCCTAATGGGAAAGGACAGTCTTACATGCATGTAATGGACATATCTGTACCTGGATGACAGATATTATTTTTTGTAACAGTTATACCTGTAACATTCCTATAAATCTCCATTTTGTAAAAAAAAATATGGCTCAAAATAAAATCTCACCCTAACCACACAATGAATATCCAGTATAGGTGGGCATACACAATAACCATAATCACTGTTCAGTGACCATGTCCTAAACTAATATTTAATCCTGTGTGTGCAAAGAAGTGTTCTAGTTAGGTTTATGTAGTTAGAACAACCTCTACAGGAGATCATGATTAATATAATAATCTACACCAGCAGTGTCAAACTGGCCTACCAACTGCTTATGTGCTACATCTCCCATAACAGAGTCATTTAAGAGTCCACAGTGGGTAGATATAGCACATAAAGGCAGTATTTATTTGTAGAGAAGGTGGCAACCCTATGTGAGAAAGTTTATATATATTCTGGCGCTGTAGTTGAAATAGTACCAGCCGGCTCCTGGAACAAGACAGACAGACTTCCGGGAGCCTGCTCAGAGTACCTCCTGGTCATGACCACCGTGATAGTAAATTTCTGCATTTGCTTGCAGTATTGCTAACACAATCTATAGATATTTTTTTTATTCTTTGTTAACTGTGTAAACAATATTTAAGTGACCGTCCCTTTAAGTCTCGTTTAAAATAGTCCCATGGTTGCTCAGATCCCATGCTTCTCCTACCTCTCTCGGTCATTGTTGCACAGGAATGTTCCATACTCTGAGCAGTATGCATGGTCTGCTAACATGCACAGAAACATTTCATTAAACTCCAGTGACTGTGGAAACTGTCGTACAAGCTGCCAGCAGCAGTCCAGAAAAAGCAGAAAATAGGGTGAGTCATCCTGAGAACGGTTATGAGACCATCCTGAACGTGCACAGCGAATATGAAAGGGATGTCCTGCCTGGAACAGAAGTGACTCAAAATTATATTGACCAAATGTTGCCCAAAGATGCAGTGCTTTGAAGGATTCTTGCATGTAAATCTTTATTTTACAGATTATAGTTCAGTATATTTAACAACATTATTAATGTCAAACATGGAACCTTGGGACTAGTAGAATGAACAACCTAAGAATTCTGAGAACACATGTCTTATTGCTAGGTAGATTTGTAACTTGGCATGTCATATTTATAAAAACTAAACTGTCTACAAAATAGAGAGAACTGCAGGGAATTGAGATGGGAACTTCAAACTGTAGGCCAAAATAGCTGACTTGGGCAAATTCTCCCATTCAGCTGCATTGTGGATTTTTCCCCAATTCTGCTACATTGGCCTACAGTTTTAAGTTCCCATCTCAATATCCTTCAATTCTCCCTTTATTGAGTAGACCCTTAGATGTTTCCTGCAGTGTTTAATACATTTTGCCAAGTGTTTTAGTGTTGGGGACCTAAGTTGGAAAGATGGACAGTCGGATTTGGTTCAAGACAGTGCAAATACACACAAAATAGGTAATTGTTTAGAGCATCAAATGACCATATCGTACTCTGTTAAAGACCTCCAGCATTCATTAGTCCTAAAACAACATTTTGTTTCAATTAAGCTTAAAGGACCACTGTTGGCAAAACATTTGCTTATATTTAATTGAAAGATTGCCTCAAGTATAGGCATTTTAAATACAAGTTACCATAAACGTTGGCAGCCCTGTATTTTAATACATTTTACATAGAAATGCTTTATTGAAAAAATATAAATAAAGTACTTTACTGAGCCCTTTTTGTGTGGATAGCTCTATCAGGGGTGCTGACATATTGGGTCAGGTGATGGAAGAGCTAATCCATAGAGTTTTATTTAGCAATGACAGCTTATCAACATACTTAATTTGTATTCTTTGTAGAAAAATCAAATTTAAAGTGAGTAGCAATCTACTTTTTAACCTCTATAGGCATTTTTATGTAGAGTTAAGAAAGTGTGTAACCTGCTTTGTGTGTATGTGTGCTGATTACTTGATGTAATATATACTGGTATATCTTTTGGTAATTTCAGAAGCACCTTTTTAATTGATATTCAGATGAGTGCCTTTCTCTTCCTATTTTGTCAAATTAGGGATTGTCTCTCTGAAAGAGTGTAGGTATGGTTCTGTTTTCTTTAAAACATTATAAAAATGGTTACCTGGAGCCATTCTCGCTCAATTAGGTCCTGAAATCCACCCAATGTGCGGCAATCTGGGGACATGATAAGTTGTGCAAGAGATGTTACCAACAGGGTGTTGTCAGTCCCTTCTTCCCCTTGCACAAGCACACATGCACCCTCCCTGCAAGGAAAGGAAATGTGAGGTTATAGCACAAAGGTTTAGCCTCAAGGATACAAAAAGTGGATGTTGTCCACTATCCTGCATATGGGACCAAACACACTACATATTTGTTTTATAAAGAGAGTTCTGGGAGCCAGTGCCATCTTAATGCATGGGCACACTGTGTAGCTGCCCTTCCAGGACCGTCTTTAATGCATCAGTACTGCGGGTCACTCGCAGGATCTAACATGCTATTGGGCCCATGCTAGGGTAACAAGGAGGGAAGACCACACTGGATCTGACAGTCTCCTCCCATACAGTCTGAGACTTCACTCAGACCGGTGCCATGCCATCAGCAAGAGTCTGTGTCTGCTAAGGCAGTAACCTCATCACCCACCACCGGCTACTTTACGTGTGTCAGAATTAAGAACTTGAGTGTAATGGAGCCACCTCCGCCCCGTAGTTCCATAAGTACCCCTGAGCCTGCACCGTCCTGGTGATGCCATGTTCTTATGCTGTGGACACTGCTGCCGTCAATTTCTCTTTGTGGAATAAGTATTCTAATACACTTGTCAATGTATATATACACATGTACACATGCTATTTGGATTTACCTAAAACATGCCACACTATGGGGTTATGTATAAAAACTCCCAGGCTGCAAAGTGTCAGAAGAGGTATAAAAAGATGCAATCGTTGTTTGTTATGTATAACAGCTATTTCACCTTTTTATTAATCCAAACACTTTGCAGTGTGGGAGAATGACCTCGGCCAAACAGTGCCTGATTTTAAAAAACATTGGCCCAACCAAAAACTAAGTAACCGGCGGATACAGAGCTGACTCCCTAAATGTTTCGGGAGTCTGCTTTGTACATAAACGCACACACAGATAGAGCCATTATTTGGAGGTATCTGCATGTCCGCCAAGTGTATACAACACCCCTGATATGTTTTTATTATTTTGTTTCTTTTTATGCTTCCAATGATTTCCATTTTTACTTCTACCTCTATAATCAACTTTACCTGTCTATACATTCAGCAACTAGACCAGCAGTGCTTAGAGCTTCCTTTACATTGGACATCCATCGAGAAGCCTGTAACCTGCTGAGCCAACGGTTCATCATTGTCGAGGACTCATAGCATGCAGTCACCAATCGTGTCAAGCTCTCCTGCAGGGCATACCCCCTAAGAGAGTACAAAGATTATTCAGCTAAATATCAAATAAAGAATTTTGAAAGGCCAAGATTGCACCTGTTCAATTCCCACTGGGTGAAATATCTCTCACCTCTCCAGCGGTCGATGTAGTATTCTCCAATTGGTGTACCTAGACCTTTTCTCTGTCCCACCTCCTGTACTTCGTGCCTGTTTGGCTTCCTGTACAGAACGGGTGTCAATAATAAATCCTGATGAATGTTCTACCAGGGATGCATTCAGCAGAGCTTCATCTTCATCACAGTGATGACTGGAAGAACCAACCAGTGGTTGTGCACTGCGCAGCAAGACCTAAAGCACATGAAGACAGTTTTGTGTTAATGAACACTATTTTTTTGTTAGTGGGTGCAGGTAACTTCAAAAACGTCACAAAAGAAAAAAAAAATATAATAACTGGTCATGGCCAAGTTTGATGGTAGTGATAGTATGCCAGCAAAACTTCCTGGGTTTGAGGTACTTACCATTCCATTATTCTCGTGAGAATAGCTCAAGATGGGAAATCTGCCACCCTGCCTAAAAGTTGCTGCCCTCCGTAGAATGTCATCAGAACAAGATTGTGGTACTATGACCTTTGCTGGGTAACTAGGACACACCTTGAAGTCTTCATTCACCTCACTCACTCGCCAGGAGTCAGTCTGAGATGAGAAACAAAGGTCAGTTTGTGAGGTCATATTGCTGGTGGCGCAAATTCAAGAAGCTAGCGGTCATTATGATGTTACCTCAGCTATAAACCTCTGATAGAAGTTTTCTGTAGTATCCCGTGGCCATCCTTTTCCCAATCTACCAGGTGGTCTGAAGAAAAACGGGTAACGCAGGGTAACAGAATCTAGTGAGGAGAGGGCCTGTAGATACATTTCACATACATCACTTCAAAGATAAGCCAAATCCTACCATATACACATATACAGACACTGTAACTAATAAGCAGTCTTCTTCATATGAGTTCACATGTGTTATATGTCACTAACCTGTATAGATCTTGCAATGTTCAGTGTCTCCTCCATGCTTGGAATTTCCAGATGAATGACCCTCAAGTCCTTACATTTTAGGGTGATGGTTCCTGAGCTGGACTTGCCTGATCTACCACTCCCATTATCTTTCTTCTGGAACATCCCCATGTTGAGGACACTGCAATTGGAAATTAATCAGACGAAGAAACGCTGTCCTTTGTGAAACATGGACACTGTGTGTGAACATGGTTACCTTATCTCTACTGTATCCACAGCACAATGAAGTAGCCAGAACTCAGATTCTTCATGTTTTGTACTCTCTTCAGCAGGTGAGCAAAGCAACAAGTGGTGGCTGCTGACACACAGGGTCCCTGTGATCGGAAGGCGAAAGGGACAACAAACACAGACATTCTCTACTTTGGAAGTCTGTATAAGATCAGCCAGTTCCATGTGAGCTTTAAGATTGAAAGAAAGGGCTGCTTGTAACTGTGAGACTCAGAAAGGAAATTAGAAGGGAAGTCGCGAAATACAAATCTGTGTTGGGCAAAGGCGTATATATAATAAGGGTTGATATAGCTAAAAAAAATTAAAAATTTGAATTCTGAAAGTGGCAAAAACTTTTTGGCATTTTACTGTCAACTTCCTTCACTGGAAAAGATATCTACATGAATCACACAGACAAAAAAAAGTTAGAACCAGACATTAGCAGACATCAGTTACAAATGCATAAGATATATGAGATAAACTCTCATTTTAAGACGGCACAGAGGACTGTGGGCTGTCGCTTGCTTCAGGGAGGAAGTTGTGGTTCTTGAGAAACAGATGTCAACAGTTCTGCTTAGTGCTATAATATAACCCTCTAAGTGCCAAGCCTTGGCATCTAAACTCCATATTACCACTTTATCAATCTCCTCTAATTATCTAAGAATACTAGCCTGCAAATCATTACATGTTTATACTTTGGTAATGTATACAGCTACATCCTGCTTAGAGTCACACCCTTCAATGTTATACCTCAAAACACTGTTATACTTAAGTACATTACACTCAATAATGTAACATTCTCCAGAGCAGGACTGCAGTGGTTTCTGCTTTCTAATTTAAAGGACAACTGTCAGGACAATATAGGCAAATATAAATATACAAGTTTTTATACAAGTTTAGCTAAAAATAATAGAATTGCAGGGAATTGAGATAGAAATTTCAAACTTTTTTTTTTTTTTTTACTTAATATCTTTTTATTGAGTTTTTAACATGCAAGTTATACGAATTATACAAATCGAAATAGGGTCAGGAAATCACAGAGGAGGAGTGGGGAGGGAGTTATTTTCTGATTCCGTCTGTTCAAGAGTGAATACATAGAAAATATAATATACATACATACATATGCATATGTGTGAATAAACGCATCCTGTCTAAAGGGCAAACTGAACTTGGTTCTTTCGTCTATGTGAACTTCAAAACTGTAGGAAGAGGAAAGGGGGTACATATATACATGAGAAGAAGAAAAAAAGGGGGGGTGGAGGGAGGGGGATATCCAGTTAAGTTAGGAAAGGTCGGTCGGGGACATGCAGGGTTCTCTATAATAGTGCGGAACAATCCTTGCTTTCTAGGTACTCCATCCAGTAATACCATTGCTTACGATGCAGTTCACTTTTCCCCTGATTGGAGAGGAGGAGGTCTTCTGAGATGCGGATCTTCTCAACCGAGGCAATCCACTGCCTAATCTTTGGGGAGGCTGTCGTTTTCCATAAACAGGGCAATAGAGTTTTGGCGGCATTTGAAAGATGAATTGTGAGGGATGCTCTGTATTTGGGTGTCGGTAGTGTGGTGTGGTGTAGAAACATTGCCTGCTGTGTGTGTGGCAGGGATTCATCTGCTATTATCTGTTAATTATCGTGTGTATTGTGTTCCAATAGGGCTTAATTATGGGGCATTCCCACCATATATGTAGAAAGGTTCCTCTCTGTGTTTTGCACCTCCAACACATTTCAGTAGTGGAGGGGTATAATTTGTGCAATGTTGAGGGTGTTCTGTACCAGTGAGTTAGAATCTTGTACGCATTCTCCTGTATTTTGGAAGATGCGGAACATTTGTGAGCCAAAGTGGCGATCTTAGTCCATTGCGCTTCCATGAATATTATGTTACAATCATTCTCCCATAAACGTATGTAGTAGGGTTTTTGTGTGAGGCAAAGTGAGGTCAGCATTTGGTGTAGTGTAGAGATCATCTTTTCTGGTTCATCTTTAGATAGACAAAGGCTCAAACTGTGTGAGGGTAGTGGTAAATGTGCCCTTTTTCGTAATGGCTCTGTAGTAATGCGTAAGCTGTGCTCACATTAAAGCTTTCCATTGGGTACAGTATGGGGGAGAAGTGAGCTCTGTAAGAGTTTTAAGGGAGCCGCTATCTGACAGAACATGACCCATTCTCGGATAAGGTATATTATCTGGGAATAATGTATCAAAAGGTCTCTCTTGTCTTCCCGGCTGGAAATCGTCATTTGCATATAAGGAAACAAGTGGCGAAGGGGTATTTAATAGTCCGTCTTGTGACTTTAATTTCTTCCACATACGCAAAGTGGGAGAAATGGTGGGATGGGAAACGTCTTTCACCACTTGTTGTATGTTGGACATCCATGCTGCAGTCGGTATTTGGATTGTTGGGGATCTTTGTTCTATGGAAACCCAGAGTTTATGGGTTGGTCTGATCCATTCAACTATTCTTGACAGAAGTGAGGCCTGGTAGTATGTCTCCAGGTCTGGGAGCCCCATCCCCCCTTGTGTTTTATGTCACGTAAGATAATTATATTCTAGTCTGGGGTGTGAGGAATTCCAGATAAATTTGGTTATGGATCTTTTTAGTTTCAAGAAAAAATGTCTGGGTAATGCAATTGGCACAGTCTGTAAGATATATAGGATAAGCGGTAGGACATTCATCTTGACTGTGGACACTCTACCGAACCAGGAAAGGCGTTTCTGGTTCCAAGAATGCAGGTCTTGATCAATTCTGCTTAATAGTGGGAGGTAATTTAGTTCATATAAGGAACTTAGGGTCGATGGCACCTTGATTCCCAAGTAAGTGATGGAGGGGTGTGCCCAGCGGAAGGGGAACGAGGCCTCTAGTGTAGACTGCATACGGGGTGGGATGGAGATGTTAAGTGCTGTCAATTTAGTGGTGTTGATTTTAAAATTGGAGAGCTTTACGTATTCTGTAAGCTCCTGGAGAACATGCGGGATTGATATGTGAGGCTGCGTCAAGGTGAGTAAAAGATTGTCAGCATATGCTGCAATGGTGTGTTGGTGCGGGTCTATTTGGAGACCGTGAATAGAGGTGTTGGCTCGAATCGCCGAAAGCAGGGGTTCTAATGTGAGTATGAACAGCAGAGGCGATAGGGGACAGCCCTGTCTAGTGGCGTTTGACAGGGTGAGCGGTTCAGACAGGCCCCATTGACTCGAATTCGTGTTGAGGGCGCGTGATACAAAGCATCTACTCAGCTGAGCATGGCGTTGCCCATTCCAATGTGACTGAGTGTTGTTCTCAGAAATTGCCAGCTCACCCTGTCAAACGCTTTTTCTGTATCCATAGATAAAAGCATAAAGGGTATTTCATTAGTCTGGGAGTGTTGTATGAGGTCCAGTACTTTGATCGTATTGTCTCTAGCCTCACGGCCAGGGACAAACCCGACATGATCATGGTGTATCAGTTTTGGTATATGTGGTGCTATACGGGAGCTCAGGATTTTGGCTAACAATTTGATGTCGTTGTTGAGGAGTGAGATGGGGCAATATTTTTCACAGGATTCAGGGTCTCTTCCCAGCTTATGGATGACTTCAATGTGTGCTTCTTGTGTTTGGGTGGTTAGGGTGCCCCCTGTGGCTAGTGTGTTATATAAAGATGTGAGGGGCGGAATCAGTAGGTCTCCAAATGTTTTGTAATAGGCTATGGTTAGACTGTCCGGGCCTGGGCTCTTTCCCTGTGGGGTGTTCTTAATTGCTAGTGCCACTTCCTCAGGTGTGATTAGGTCTTCTAGTTCGTGTATGCTAGGGTCGTCTAATTTGACCTTCATGTGTTTGTCCAAGTATGTCTGGATATTCTGGTGCCTTGTGGAGTCAGGAGGGAGATTGCCTTTGGGATGTAGGTTATATAGCTCTTGGTAATATTATTGGAAAACTGTGATGGCATAATTTCCCTGTTTTATCTTTTATTTTGGATATGAACGAGGCCCCATGTTTATTCCGCAGAGCTCTGGCTAGAAGTTTGCCTGGTTTGTCCCCCTGTGCATAAAATATGAACGTAGATGTGGAGAGGGTTCGTTTGTGTGTGGTCTCTATTTGTATGATTTTTTGAGTATGTCAGTATATCTGTCATCGCCTGCATTCTTTGCTTTTTTAAATGGGTGCCCAGACTTATAAAATGTCCCCGCAAGACGGCCTTGTGAGCTTCCCATACGTATTGTGGAGGGGTGTCCAACTTTGAGTTTTCTGCAAAATTATTTTGTAAGACCGACTTGAGTGTCAGTACGTGTGTAGGGTCTTTGAGAATCGTCTCATTGATCCTCCAGTGTGTTATTCTCTTTGGAATTGTGGGGAAGTTGATGATCACTCCAAGTGATACTGTCTATGTGGGCTTGTATTAGTCGGTCAAGGTGTCTGTGCGTGACAAATATATAGTCTAGCCGTGTGTATTTGTTGAGTGGATGAGAAAAGAATGTGTAATCTTTGGTGTTTGGATGCAAATCCTCCATGTGTCTATGAGCTGCATGCGGTGTAGGGCTTGTTTTACCTTTTTCGTCCGATGAAAAGCAAGAGAGGATGCCCCGGTTGAGGAGTTTAGTAGAGGGTCTAGGGGGATGTTGAGGTCTCCTCCAAAGATGAGCATTCCCTCTGCTAATTCGTTCAGAGATCGTAATATAGAACAAATAAAAAGGTGTTGCTTAGTGTTTGGAGTATATACATTAGCAATGGTGACCATTTCATTGCCTATGGAGCCCTTTAGGAACACAGCCCTGCCATCGTTGTCGTTCCATGTGGAGGTGATTGAAATGGGGAGCGTTTTGTTTATGAACATCGCAACTCCCTTTGTTTTTTTGAAATGGGTAGTGAGAATTATATATTTTGGTAAAGATGGGGTCTCTGATATTTGGAGCTTTGCCCCTCCGAAAATGGGTTTCTTGCACTAGGGCTATATCGGTGCTTTTTGCTTTCAACTCTCCCAGTAAAATTTTGTGTTTGCCTGGGGAGTTCAGCCCTTTTGCGTTAATGGAGAGGACGTTTAGACTCAGTGTGTCTTGCATACTGGTTTTTGGGCTCGAAGATCTGTACTAGCAGGCCTATCTTCCGATTAGGTCTGTGTGGGGGTATAAAATCTACAATATACAAATATGAGGATTGAGCAATTTTAATATACGTATCAGTGGACTCACAGTGTCTTCTGATCAGTAATTATTGAGGAAAGAAAAGAGAAGAAAGAGAGAGAAAAAAAAGGGGGTGTTGAACAATGTATGGGAAAGGTTTATGTACAACTTGACACTACGAAGTGTCTGCCTATCTGGAGCGAGTGAGGTTAACGGCTCGCTCCTCCGATATAAGTACAGCTAGAGTGTCTAGGTCACTCAGACTCCTCTGGGCAGCCCCCAGGGGGGTTGTGGCCTTAAAATACAGGGACACTGTGCTGTGTATATAGGGTTGTGCCCCGAAACTCAGGCAGCAAGTGCTATATAAGCTTAGGACAGTGGAAGTAGCTCCACTCAACTACCTCCTCGAACCTATAAACATGGTAATTGAGAAAACATAGATAACAACGAACCGTATTTTGTTAAAAGCATAACAGGTACTTTTACAAGCTTACTTCTGTAAGGTCATTACTGATAAAATGTGGTGATAAAAAAAGGGAAAAAGGAAAATGTGTATCCTTGGGTGAGTGTCTAACCTCCTTACTTTCCCCGCATATGAGGCTAAAAGTTTACCAGGGTAACGCCAAGACAAGGGAGAAAAGAGTACCCCAGCATGTCCTGCTTGTATCTCTACCAGATATAGCTACATGGGGCCAGGGAAGTCCAGGCTAGTAAGAGTGTGTAGGCCGCTCTCCATCTGGGCTAGAGACATCGGCACAAAAATCCGAAGGGGCAGGTGAGTTTCAATGGCCGCATGGTTGCAAGTGTGTGGGACAAGTCCAAATAACAACGATGCTGCTCAGGTCTGTTTGGGAGTGATAGTCAATGTCTGTGGAAGTCTCCAGTATGGGTCTAAAGTTGTCTCTGCTGGAGATCCGCTCCCCTCTGTATACAAGTAGAGGGTCTTTACAAGGTCCTTAGCAGCGTGTAGATAGTGGACACAAGTGTCCAAGTTCAGTCTTTACGAATCTTTCGCTTGCTAGTGCTGAGCAGTGTCATGTGCGAAGGTCTACTGAAGGCACCAAGATTTCTCACATTTTCTGGAGTTACGGTTGTGCCAGGATGATGTCCCCCGGTGTGTAAGCAGAAGGCGCGCCATGAGGGGATTTTGGGAGGAAGGCTCACCTACTTTATTTATGGTTCCACCTCTTCTCCGGCCGCATGTTCTGCTGGACCCGCTGCTTCCAAAGCTTGGGCCCTGCCGGGGAGCCGACGTCTCCGCTTTCTTTGTGGGCCCGAGGGTCTAGGTCCAAAGGGGAGCAGAAATGCTGAGGTTTTTCCATCTTCGTAGGCAGCCCACTCCGGGAGGTCAGGTGTTGCTATGCCTAGGGCTCCGCAAAACTCTCCTAGGTCGTCGTGTCTAGCAAGAGTATATGCTTTGGAGTCCTTACGAGCTGTAATTGAAAGCAGGAAGCCCAATCTGAAGATAATGTTGTTCTGTCGTCGGAGATCCGTCAGTGGTCTCAACATCTTTCGTAGCTGCAATGTGGCCCACGCAACATCTGGTAAGATTTGGATCTGATGATCTTCGTATACCAAAGGTTGTTGCGTGCGTGCTGCTTTTAAGATTTCTTCTTTGTCCGTATAACGGTGGAGTCGCGTGATGATATCCCTGGGAACTGGGTTTCGTAAATCTTTCGGGCGTAATGCCCTGTGGGCTCTGTCCAGAGGGATATCCTTGTCTTCTCTGTGAAGAATTCGGCTCAGGATATTCTTAGTGAGGTTGGTGGTATCTTCAGGGCCCTCAGACTCTGGGATCCCACGTAGCCTTAGATTATTTCTTCTGCCTCTATTGTCCAAGTCTAGGATATGGGAGGACAAGCATGCAGTGAGCGTTCTCTGTTCACTGACTTGCCTGCTCAGAGAAGCTACTGAGCTCTGGATAGAAGCTTGGTCCCTCCCGTTCTATGTCCTGTATCTTCTAGCCTTGTTGTTTTACATCTGCCTTGATTTCTGCCAGTTCGTCTCGGATGGCTAGTCGTATGTGATCCACAATCGTGGCCAGTTCTTTTTTAATCTGCATCAAGAATGTTGTAAAACATCACTCGGACAAACCATTGTTAGTCTCTTTGCTTAGCATATAAAATGTACCTTATTTATAGAACTAATGATAATGCATCTAGTTAATATTATAAGTGTTTAGGTGTGTTTAATTTTGTTATATTTTATAACATTGTTCTATTAAATATTATTATCTTTTGCGGTTTCTGAGTGATTGTCAGATTGGGGGTTAACTGCTAAGATATAATTCTGTCAACATTTCTAATATTAATTGGTTGGCTTTTAAAGGATGTTGGCAAATGTATTTGGTTCCAGTAATTGTGTTAGTATAAGTTTAGTGTGAGCTGTACTGCAGGCTAATCTGCTTTTGTCTCTTTGTTAGTGTTAATGTTACCATGTGGCCTGGAGTCATCTTGGGACTCCCACCAAAGACTCCATTTTGAATGGTTTTGCAGTTCTTTTCAAACACAAATTTTAACACAGCAGTTATTGTGAAACTCTTTACACCATACTGATTCATCCAAAGCCACAAACAACAACAGTGCAAGGAAAAATGCAAAAAGGGAAAGGGCAAGGTTATGATTAAGCGTGAGTACACACGAAACGCGTAAGGCCAGTCCTTGCTCTTTTTCTTTTTGCATTTTTCCTTGCTGTGTTTGGATTTGTGTCACCTAATTTTTTAGATCCTTATTTGCACTACAATAAAGCACTTATTTTATTTACTACTGGAATCGGGAGTACAGTCATCATTTCTTCTTTTTATCGTTCTTATGCCCAATATATGTCCCCATCTATGTCTCTCTTCTCTGTCTACCATCCCCCAATCTCTGTCTATCACCCATCTCCCCTCTTGTCTGTCTCTATTCCGTCCTCTTCCCCTTGTCTTTCTCTCCCCATCTCCCTATGTCTGTCAATCTCTCCCATCCCACATTGCTTGTCTATCTCCTACCCACATCCGCCACTGTCTGTTTCTATCCCCCCTTCACTCAAAGTGTGTGTCTTTCCACACACCCTCCTTTGTTTGTTTGTTTGTCTCTCTTTGATCACCAATAATTGTCTGTTTTTCTCTCCCTCAACCCCACTTGTCACACTCACACATTTCACTTGACAAGTGTAGCCTCAACTCACTGGGCTGTGTTCACCCACCTTAAATAAATGAATCACAAACCATTGCTTGGGTGGAAGAGGCCACAGCAAAACATTTATTTATTGAATACCAGTTATTGTCTTAACATAAGACCCAACTGACACTGTGCAACCAAAGACGAGGATTGTTATATAAAAACTCTAAAGGTAAGACCTTGCTCCTGGGGAGGCCCCACCATATGCTAACACACCATTATTGAGAATATACCGCTGCCCAACATCATTTTTAAGTATGGAGCTACCAGCTAAGTTAGGCTACCAACTTTGGTTCTCCACCTAATAGGCTACCCCCCAGGAGCAAGCTTCTGTCAGGCTGTGACAAAAACTCTGTGATATATCCACCAGAACGTCTGCTTCTTCTTCATGACCTGAAAAACAGCACATTGGG
The DNA here is from genome assembly GCA_036172795.1 of Pelodytes ibericus. NCBI lineage: Eukaryota > Metazoa > Chordata > Amphibia > Anura > Pelodytidae > Pelodytes > Pelodytes ibericus. The sequence goes on from CM069857.1 coordinate 166,478,166, forward strand.
AGTCAAATTTGAGTACCATGTACCCATCCCTGCCTTTGTTGTGGACAAATGTTGGCCCACTCTTCTTTTACAACATTGCTTCAGTTCATTGAGATTTGCTGAGATTTGTTTATGCAGAGCTCTCTGCTGGTTCCGGTACAGTATTTCAATTGGTTTGAGGTCTGGACTGTGACTGGCCCTTGATTCTTTGCTTTTTCAGCCCTTTCTGTTGTAGTTTTGCTGGTATGCTTGGGATCATTGTCCTGCTCCATGACCCAATTTCCTAAAGCTGTAGCTGTCGGACAAATGGTCTCACATTTGAGTCTAGAATACTTTGATATAGAGGGGACTCTATATCAAAGAGTCCCCTGTGAAGCAGCCGCCACTCTTAAACACACACGGAGCTCATTAAGTGCTGCTCGAGCTCTCCACGCTTAGTGATGATGCAGGGAATTGTATTTCCGATGTCCTGCATTATCACTGCCTGCAGGGAGTGCGAGTAGCAAGTAGTAGCAGTATTTACCGCCAGGCATCCAAGACGGATGCCTAGGGCGGCAAATTTCTAGGGGTCGGCAGCGCCCCCCAACACTGACAGCAGTGAAAAAACCGCACAGGCTGCCTTTTTTCTTAGGGGGATCAGGGTAAGTCCTGGGGTGAGGGGGCATGTAATGGGATTAATGGAGGCATGTAATGGGGGCAGTGGTGTATCTTGATTTTGTGCTGCCCTAGGCAGACACAATCCGGGCACCCCCCTACCCAAGCTGCACATCCACGTTACACACATAAGACATGCCCCATCATTCAGACTCACATCAAGCTCACACTCCCATCACACTCAGTCAAACACTCATACTCCCATCACACTCAGTCACACACTCCTACTCCCATCACACACACTCAGACTCCCATCACACTCAGTCACACACATTGTCTCCCATCACACATACTCTGACTCCCATCACACTCAGTCACACATTCCTACTCCCATCACACACACTCCTACTCCCATCACACTCAGTCTCACACTCCTACTCCCGTCACGCACACTCCGACTCCCATCACACTCAGTCACACACAGTCTCCCATCACACACACTCTGACTCCCATCACACTCAGTCACACACAGTCTCCCATCACACACACTCTGACTCCCATCACACTCAGTCACACACACTGTCTCCCATCACACACACTCTGACTCCCATCACACTCAGTCACACACAGTCTCCCATCACACACACTCTGACTCCCATCACA